>CM042695.1:304653646-305921056 GCA_023614405.1 Avena insularis
TCGACAGCGGTGCGTGCAAGAGAAAGACGAGACATCTCACGCCTACCTCTCCTGCTGGCTGGATATGAAGAATTCCTGCGCAGGAGTGCACGCTCAGACCGCCTTCGTCGATGGGTTGGAAAGGGGCAGGTTGCTCCGACATAAGCTGAAGCGCTTGTAGGACAATCACTAGCTAGACTTGAATCAGATGATTCAGTTGGCTAGTGAGTTCGCAGCTGCCGATGACGATGCTCGCGGCTATCTGCCGGCAACGGTCGTTCCAACTCAAGCTCGGAGGAACAGCAGCACAAAGCGGAAAACCGCACCAGAAGAAAATCAAACTCCCGACATGGTCACTATGACCTTCACAGGACGAGGTGATGGCGGACAGCGTGGCCGAGGACGGGGAGCTGGTCGTGGGCAGCAGCAAGGAAGTGAAACTACCTCGGCAGCGCTCCGCGTTCCCCAAACCTACGAGGAGTACCGCGGTATGCCGTGCCTCGTACACCTCGATGCCAACGGCAAGGCCACCCACACCAATCGCCACTGCAAATTCGTCAATGATCTCAAGGAGGACTCGGAGTCCTGCTACAAGCAAAGTCGGAAGAACAGACCGTGAGGAAAGGGCAAGGGGAAGAAGAAGGAGGAGGAGTCCAAGGATTCAAGTGACATGGACGAGGACGTTGACCCCAAGCACGCTGCCAAGAGCGACGACAAAGGCAAGAACCCCTTCAAGAAGAAGAAGGCAGTTTTCCACACTTTCCTTGGCACCCCCACATTGCGACAACAGAAAACCTCCATGAGGATACTGATGGCTACTCTCCCCCTAGTTCCCCAGTTCCTGCGCTGGTCGGAGATTCCAATTGGGATAGGAAGGATCACCCAGACCTCATCCCTACGGAGAACCAATACACCATGGTCATCAACCCATTGATTGACGACAATGAGTTCACCAAATGTATGGTGGATAGTGGAAGCAACATCAACATCATGTACCTGGATACACTGCAGAAGATGAACTTGACGGAGGCAAACCTAAGGCGGACCAACACCATCTTCCAAGGCGTAGTTCCTGGTCAAGAGGCTCGGTCCCTTGGGTGCATCACACTTCAGGTAGCCTTTGGCGATGTTAATAATTACCGCCAAGAGTGCATGACCTTTGAGGTGGTCCCCTTCAAGAGCGTGTACCACTTCATATTCGGCCGCGACATATTCCACACTTTCATGGCCAAGCCATGCTTCGTCTACAACAAACTTAAGATACCCGGACCAAACGGTGTCATCACCGTATCCGGAAGCTTTGCCAAAGCTAGGGACTGCGAGATTGGAGAAGCAACCCACGCGGAAGCTGTCCTCTACAGTGAAGAATTCAAGGAGATCCAGAGCAAGGTCGATGGCTCGGAGATTCCCGCGTCTAAGAAACAGATTTCCGACTCTACTCCAGCATTCAAGGCCGCCATCGAGACCAAGCCGGTGGAACTTGTGGTAGGCGATGCCTCCAAGACCACCGCCATTGGGACAAACCTGGATCCCAAATAGGAAAGTGCGCTCGTCAAGTTCCTCCATGAGAATAGTTGCTTGGCAACCTACCGACATGAAAGGTGTACCTAGGGAACTTGCCGAGCATAGCTTGAACATTGACCTAAAATGCAAACCAGTGAAGCAACCTCTACGACGCTTTGGAGATGAGAAGAGAGGCCATAGGCAAAGAGATATCTAGGTTACTTAAGGCTAGTTTTATCCGAGAAGTCCTTCACACCCAATGGGTGGCCAATCCTGTACTTATCCCCAAAAAGGGAACCAAAGAATTAAGAATGTGTGTTGATTACACCGGCTTGAACAAAGCATGCCCCAAAGATCCGTTTGCTTTGCCTCGCATTGACCAAGTATTGACTCGGCGGCTGGCTCGGAACTTTTGTGTTTTCTCGATGCATACTCAGCATACCACCAGATCAAGATGAGGAAGTCGGACCAATTGGCCACTTCGTTCACTACATCCTACGGTACGTTTTGCTATGTCACAATGCCCTTTGGGCTAAAAATGCAGGTGTTACATACCAGCGGACAATGCAACGTTGCCTACACGATCAGATTGGTCGGCACGTTCATGCCTATGTGGACGATATAGCGGTGATGTCTAAAAAGTCAAATGACTTAATCTCTGACTTAAAAGAAACCTTTGATAATCTCCGGAAATACAACATGATGCTTAACCCTAAGAAGTGTGTCTTCGGGGTTCTAGCCGGCAAATTTTTGGGCTTCATCGTTTCCCAGCGTGGAATCAAGGTCAACCCGGAGAAAATCAAGGCCATCTTAAACATAAACCGTCTGACATGCCTAAAAGACATACAACGGCTAACAGGTTGCGTTGCAGCAGTTAGTCGGTTCATCAGCCGACTTAGAGAGAAGAATCTGCCGATGTACAAGTTGCTGAAGAAGGCGGACAAATTCACGTGGATGGACAAAGCAGATGCAGCATTGAAGCAGCTCAAGGAGATTCTTTCCTCAACGCCTATCCTTACAGCACCCGAGCCTGGAGAACCGATGTTAATTGACATGGCGGCCACCAACCGGGTAATCAGCATCGTCATCATGGTAGAGCGAAAGGAACCAGGCTATGAGCACGGAGTTCAACGACCAGTTTACTATGTAAGCGAGGTCTTGACGGAGTCCAAGCAGCGTTACCCGCACTATGAAAAGATAGCTTATGGAGTATTCCTTGCTTCTCGGAAGCTGAGGCACTATTTCCAGGAGCACCCCATCATAGTGGTGAGCAAAACTCCACTATCCGACATTATCAACAACAGTGACGCTACAGGAAGGGTCACGAAGTGGGGCATTGAACTCGCCGCCTTTGAGATCACCTACAAGAGACGCGACGCTATCAAGTCACAAGCCTTGGAGGATTTTATCGTAGATTGAACGGAGATGCCAGATGCTACCCCATTGCCGGAGCCAAAATACTGGGTGATGCACTTTGACGGATCAAAGCTACTCAATGGCTCGAGGCTGGTATATTGCTACAGTAACCAACTGGAGACAAGCTACACTACATTCTGCAAATCCACTTCGAGGCTATGAACAATATGGCGGAGTATGAAACACTCATTCATGTATTACGCGTAGCCAAGGATATTGGCATCAAGCGCATAGTTTGCTGTGGAGATTCCGACTTGGTTTCCCAGCAGGTGGCTGGCACCTGGAATGCGCAGAACCCTATGATGGTGGCATATCGAGACGAAGTGGACGAGATGGCCAAGAGCTTCTTGGGCAACGAGGTCAAGTATGTACCTAGGGAGCAAAAAGAGGCGGCTGATCTGCTGTCTAAGCTTGGATCAGGGTGCAAACGAATTCCGCCTGGAGTTTTCCTGGAGCATCTAAGGACACCATCCGTGAAGGGAGCAAACATCAACAACCCGGATAGAGTAGACTCTTTCATCCACATGGTGGCAAAGGTCCCTCCGGCTTGGACAAAACCGTTCATGGAGTATCTCGAACACGGAACTTTGCCCGATGACAAAGTCGAAAGACGACAAATAGTATGTCGAGCAAAGGGCTATACCATAATCAATGGACATCTCTACAAAAGAAGCACTACTGGTGTATACCTTAAGTGTGTTTCCCAGCAAGAAGGTATTGAAATCCTACGCGAAATCCATCTCGGAGATTGTGGGCATCACGCCGCTCCCCGATCTTTGGTCGCGAAAGCCTTCCGGCAAGGATTCTACTAGCTGACCGCGAAGGCGGACGCCGACAAGCTGGTGGAGACATGCATGAAGGATGCCAGTATTATGCCCGACAACCACATTTTCTTGCTGAAGAATTGCGAACAATACCAATAACTTGGCTGTTTGCAGTCTGGGGGCTGGACATGGTTGGTCCGGTGCAGACGGCACCATGTGGGTTTACGCATCTGCTAGTAGCAGTTGATAAATTCACCAAATGGATAGAAGCTAAACCCATTAGAAAGATCGATGGGGCAACTGCCCTTAGGTTTGTCCGGGATCTAGTGGTGAGATTTGGTATCCCACATAGCATTATCACCGACAACGGCAGCAACTTGTCACTCAGAGAAGTGGAAGCTTATTGTTGGGAGAAGGGCATCCGACTTGACCTTGCATATGTGGCACACCCACAATCCAACGGTCAGGTTGAGAGAGCCAATGGATTAATTCTGCAGGGAATCAAGCCACGTCTTGAGGCACCACTACATAGAGCAGCTGGAGCCTGGGCGGAAGAATTGCCATCTGTGCTGTGGAGTTTACGAACTACACCAAACATATCCACCGGCTACACCCCTTACTTCATGGTATACGGAGCAGAAGCCATCCTGCCTTCCGACATCCTTCACGACGCACCAAGAGTTGCCGCCTACGACGAAGATGACACTGAAGAATCCAGACGCCTAGATGTGGACCTTCTCGAGGAGGAGCGCGTTTTGGCATGCCAAAGATCCGCCATCTACCAGCAGAAGCTATGCAGCTACCATAGTCGCCGGCATCGCTCGTTTAAAGACGGGGATCTAGTGCTCCGACTTAAGCAGAAAAAGTCACACAAATTATCCCTGCCATGGGAATGACCGTTCATCATAAGCAAGGCGCTGCTCAATGGGTCTTACTACCTCGTTGACAATCGTGAACTGAAGGATAGACCCAACAAGGATCATAAGCATAAGCGACGTGACCGGATGATGACTACCAGGAACTTGATCGGCCATGGAACATAGCACAGCTACGTCCTTTCTACACTTAGCATTTTTTATCTATTGTATACCTCTTATATGATAAATGAAATAAAGCTCTTTGGTTCACTCATATTTCAGAGTCTTTTACCTCCTTTAGTGTTCATTTTTGGATCGTATAAAAACTTTTATGCACAAGCTTTACGATTGCACTTGTGAAAATTCCGCCTACGGGTGTTAGCTTAAGTTTTCTGGTCTACACGTTCTTTGTTGTTTTTATGTGGATTCTGGAGTAGTGACTTTTGGCACTTATTGTCGGCGATTTTGTGCTTAGGTTATTGACGTTGCCATTGGGCATCATCACCTGAGCGCATGGTTCCGACAACAAGTCTTCCGACTCACGAAAAGTCAAGCATAAAAACCAGAGTAATGGATAAGCCAACACTTGCTTAAAAAATATATACATGCTGGAACCAGTTCTTGAGTAGCAGGAAATAACAACCATTGTTTTCCGCCTTAATTTAACACATAATTTTTCCGCATACACATTACAGAGGAAACAAATATTACAAATTGTTTTGTATTCCTCTGGCGCAGGCGACTTGGAGGCAGCATCGTCGGCAGCAGGAGAGTCACCTTCCTCGAAGTCGGCAGTGTTGAGGGACTCGGAGGAGCTTTGGTTGCCGCCATCGATGGTTTTGATGGGCACAAAGACATTAACGTCGACCAACTTAGTGACTCTGGTGTCATAACCTATGAGCGACGCCAAGATAGACTCGTGGTTTATCTTTTGGCCTTCGTCGTCTACGTCGGGATACCGGAGGTCACCGTGTCGATGTCGGCATTTTCGTAATGTGCCTTGACCATGGATAGCGCCATCCTTGCACTGGCACGTGCACATGAAGCTTTCCAGCTTGAGATACGCTCGGGGGCTCGGTGCAGGATCTCCGAGAACTTCGCCACAGAGTCCGATGCCTTGATATTAATCTGGAGGGGTTTGGCTATCTCCTTGACCTGCTTGATGGCGGTGTTGATAAAGTTGCCGGCAAGGACCATGCATTCCTTTGGCGGAGGAGGCGACCAGGTTAAACCCATATGAGCTGCAAATTTCTGACAAAGGAGCGCATGAGTTCAAAAATTCAGAGTATTCAGCTTACAGAAGTCCAAGACGGAGAATCACTTACTGAAGATGCTTATCTCAGCTTGCTGGAGAGTCTCTGCCATGGAGTCCCGTTCTTGTCGGAGGATCTTGTACGCTTCATGATGGCGTTGATTTTGCTCATGAACAGCTTTCTTCTGATCTTTTAAGATCGCGATTTCCTTCTTCAAGCGATTCATCTCCTCACTGGCGGAGTCTTGCAGGGATTTCATTGAGTCTTCGTGCATCTTCAGCATGTCCTTCCTCTCCTTCTTAAGGATCTTGTTTTCGCTATCCAGCTGATGAATGTGCTTGGATTGCTCGACAATATACTTAGCCTTGGAAATGGTTTCTACAAGTCAGAGAAAGAATAGTACACAGTAAGTACTCGGAGAATGTTGGCACAAGACCAAGCCAGAATACGAAAAAGAAAGGAAAAACAGACGCTTGCTCTTGATGATCTGTTCCTTCAAGAAGGCATTTTTAACCTTTTCAGCTTCCAAGTCCACGGGCATCTTCTGGTACTTGTCGTTGGCGACACCCCTCCGAGCATTCTCATTCTTTGGAAAGAAGAAAGTTATACGTTGTTTGGTCTACTTGGATCATCTAGCCGGAAAATTTCCATCTAGAAGCTCGAGGGCTACAGCGAGAGTTTTTAACTTAACAATATGCTTGGTCTTTCTTTAAGCATCTAGTCGGAACTAGTTCAGTTACAACTAGAATCTTGGGGGCTACAGTATAAAGTTTTTAACTCGGTCATATGCTTAGCTTCTCTTTAAGCATCTAGTCGGAACTAATTCAGTTACAACTTGAAGCTTGGGGGCTACAGTGTTGAAATTTATAAACACTGCGTATGCTACTCTAAAAGCATCTAGTCGGAATGATTCATTCAAACTATATGCTTGGGGGATACAGTGAGAAGTTTTCTAGCTTAGTCACTCTTAGAGCATTTAGATGCAAAGACCTATGGTTTTACATCTAAATCCTCGGGGGCTACAGTGGGATACTCATATGAAAAGCAAAAGGCAAATAAAACTTACAAGTGCGATGATCTTGAGGTTTGTAGCACTCTCAGCAAGCAAACTTGTCGAAGGACAAACTGTTTCCTTGCAAGATTTCTGCTTGCCGGAGAAGCTCCTCAAGGCCACATGTTGGAGATGTCGGTGCCGCACCAGGAACCAGAGCAGTGCTAACCGGAGTAAGCACCGGATAGACTATCTTCAGGAACTCTATGGTCTTCTTGGGTGCGGAGGTGCCGCCTTCGACAGACGTACCACCTACCACCACCGCCTTACCGCAACCGATGGCATCCTTAGCCGGAGCTTCAGCCATTTGGTTTGCGGCACTTTCCTGCATCGCCTATTCGCCGACAACAGCAAGCTCGGTGGAGGCACCTGAGTCCACTTCCATGGAGGAAGGGCCAGATGCTTCTTTGGCTTGAGAGCTTGTCGGAGTGGACGAAGGTTGGACGCTAGGGGTGATAGGGGCGATGGCGGGAGATGCGTGGGGAGAAACGTCACGATGCAACATATCCTTAATGTTTTTAGAAGCCCCCAAAGTCTTGGAGGTCTTCTTCAAACTGGTTGTGGCTTTCTTTCTGAAACGCACAAAAAGTATAAGTACATAAATAAGACAAACAATGGACAATGTCGGAGAGAAAGAAGCTTACACAAGAGGGGGTGCTTTGGCAAAGGGGATCCCTGTAACCTTTCTTTTCTCCACCTCCAGGGCGGCGGTAGTCTTCTTGGAGGCTCCACCCTCCGTCTTCTTCTTCTTGCCACCGTCGGCAGCATCAGAGGTGGAGCTCTACTGCTTTCGTGCCAACGGGGCATCGTCGTCGGACACGAAGGTGATTGCCTTCATCTTTGGATCATAGATTTGAGGAGCCATGCTATCCTCATCTATGTCGCTGAGCTGTTAAGTGAAGAATCACCATGTTAGATGAGATGGTAACGGCTAGACGGAAGAATTGGAGTATATGTCATACACGGAAAATAAAACAGGTACCTTTGGGCACTTGCTCTCTACGAACATGTCGTAGGTGATGGAGAAGCCACGCTTCTTCTCCTTCACCTTGACGATGTCCTTGAGGTAGAGCTTGGCGGAGTCGCTCGAGAAGTTGTCCTCGGAGATGCGGAGGCTATCCTTCCTCTCGTTGGTATACTCGTGCATCAACTTCAAGCGGTGCTGCAGAGGCTGGATCCGCTTGACGAACCAGCAGATGGCTAGGTCCAATCCAGTCAGACCCGTATCTACGAACCACTCTATCCGCCTTACAGCGCGGGAAGCGTCGGTGTCGGAGGGAAGGGAGTCCTGGGATCTCCATGTCGAGGCTTCGGCGGCAGCTCCATTGACAAAGTCCGGGAACGTCACTTCTCGGTCGGCCAGAGGGATATCTGGGCCGTAGAAGTATGTCCACTGCCAGTTCTTGCAAGACTCATGGCCGACGATGTCGGGGAACCGCCGTCCAGGTCGGATCTTAAAACTAATGGTGCCACAATTTCTAAGCTCGTCCTTGCCGGCTCCGGCTTCGCGCTTGACGGTGAAGAAATATATGAAGAGATCTAGCCTAGGCCTAATCCCTAAATAACCCTCACAAAGCGTCGCGTAGTTTCTAAGCGCTAAGATGCTATTGGGGGAGAGGTTCTTAGGCTGTACTTGGTAATGGTTGAGGAAAGCAAGGAAAAAAGTTGGAGATGGGCAGGGAGATGCCGCGTACCAGTTGTGCTTTGAGGTACACCTTTTCTCTGGCTTGGGGAGAAGGTGTGGCCTCGCCGGCCGGCGCCGCCCGCCAGGCGATCCCCTCCGTTGCAGGGAGGTAGCCCTCGATGATCAATTCCTTGATATCGCGGTCCATAATATCCAAACTGCGCCAGTCTCCTTTGTGGGAGTCGTACTCCTCTTCGAGCAGCTCCATCGCCGCTGAGTTATGGTCACCATCGGTGGCTTCGACCACCGCGGATCTGAGAATCACCAGACCCTCCGGGGGCACGACGACGGAGCTTGTAGGCTTCACCGCGGCATCGCCTGACGCCAACATGGAGGGGGCAGAACTGCTGCTGGCCATGGATGGATTGCGGTGGTGACTGGGGAAGGTCGAGGGGCTAGGGTTTTTCGCACTATGCGCGGAGAGCTCGAGGAAGTTCTCGCTGGAGGAAGAAGATGATGCAGAGGAGAATGAGGTGAAAAGTAAAATTTCCATCGCCGTTATAATTTATAACCTCCGGCATCAGGATTCATGTGGAATGATCGAACAGTTGACGCGTGGACGACGTGTGCGGCACGTGCGCGGAAATTTTGCCACGTTGCCAACTGTCGCCGCCAACGGTTCATATCGCTCGCGCGGGAAAATCGGACATGATTGCGTTTTCTGCATGTGTAAGTTACGAGGCGTTGCTGACCTATGTCTATGTCGCCCTAGCTATCACTAGCAGGTGAACCATCACATAGGAAGATTCCCGCATAGAAGGATCCAATCCGGCTACGGAAGATTACGATAGAAGATTCATCAATTCTCCAACTTACAAATTGAAGATGGAGAAAACCTTGCAGGGTTCTTTGGGAGGACTACAAGATGTTGCTTGACGATTTGCCGACATCCATCTAGACGGAGCATTCAACGTGAAGAGGCAAGACAACGCAAGATCTCGGAGTTCGGGGGCTACTATTGGGGATATGTTATACGGGTATCCTCATAGCATGTCCTATATCCGGATAACCCTGGTGGCCCACAGTTGGTAGCAAGGCCTATGGCCTGTTGGGCGGCCCAATTAGATGGATCTAGAAGGGAGGCCCATGTCGGATAAAGGAAGGATACGAAGGAGTCACCGACGTACCCGGAGCCTTGGAGTGCAAGATACGCTAGACTAGTAATAGATAGTGTAGGACTCTGTAACCTGTCCGGCTAGGACTTTTCCCTGTAACCCTAGGACCTGGCGAATATATAAGTCGGGCCTATGGGAGCCTTTAGGGCACCAATTAACTCATACCTCGCACAGCGAATCAATCCCTGTAACTCGGCGTATTGCCATTATAGTGATTTATAGAAGGAGTAGGATTCCGCCACCGTCATGGGATCTGAACCTGGGTAAGCTGTGTTACCTCGTACCCGTCAACCGTCCTCCTTCCCCCACGTCTCTAAACACGCACTATGAGGACCCCTCCATGGTGTACTCGTCGGCAATACGACGACAACTTGCAACATCACCATAGTGAGCTATCTATGAAGCATCCTCAATAAAAAGCTATGCATATGGTAAATAAAAAGATTGCTGAGATGCTCATTGTCTGCTTGCCTTGTCATTTTGGTTATGGGAAAGCTCCTGTACCATGTGCAAGGGGTACCCCGTTGGCGGTTCTCAATGATATGCAAATACTTACAATGACAAGAACTTACAGGTGACTAAAGTTGAGAAGCATGAGGTGTGGACCTCGTATTCAAGGGACTTGAGATTGCCAACTTATACTTCGTCAATCATATACTCCATCTTTGTTCACTTTAACCTTAATCACTTCAAGATGCTTATGATAGGGGCAATGAGGGCTGAAAGCTAACAAGTACCATAATTTTTGGAAGCTCTTTTTGAAACTTGAAATCCCTGCTTCCTTTATAAAAGGCCTTTCTTCCACCATTATTTGAGTCTCCACCTTCTACCTTTAGGCACCATTAAGAGCGCATAGTTGTCATTCTGTGTGCAGTGTCCCAAAGCTTATTGATTGATGCATATTGTGATATTACTTGTTCTTGTGCTATTTGTTTCTAGTCACCCTTGTGAACTTTGAAGGTGTCCTATGCATCTATTTGCTACTATGTGAGGGACAAGCTGATTGCCACTATGCTATGTTTTATTTATGTGAAGCAAACAAATGTTTTTCAATGCATGTTATTCATGATCTTTGTTTGTAGCCTTTCATATTGCATGCATAGTTACTATGTCCTATTGTTAGAACTCCATCTTTCATGCACATGTTTAGAGTTCTTTGATCCCAGCTTTCAATGCTTTCAAATGGTTTGATCTTTATTTTGAGGGTGCATGTCACCTCAAAAATTATTATTTTTATCACTTACCTACTCGAGGACGAGGTAACAAGTTATTATTGTGAGCTTGGGGATGCTTGATACGTCGGAAACATATCTATAATTTTTGATGCTCCATGCTTGTTTAGTATCTACTTTTCTTTGCTTTGTCTACACTTTGAGGTGCTTTTTACATGTTTTCTGGTACTAACCTATTAACAAGTTGCCACAGTGCCAGTTGCCTGTTTTTTGCTGTTTTTGGTCCCAGAAAAGCTAGTAAAGAAATATTCTCGGAATTGGACGGAACAAACGTCAAAGTCAATAACTTTCTGTGGGGAACAAGAAGTCTAGAGGGGAGACAGAGAGGCGTGCCAGGGCAGCCACTACCTCGGCCTCCCCCTTCGCCTATAAGAAGCCCTCGATGCAAAAACCCTAAGTACCCAATCATTATTCCACGAAACCTTCTGTAGTCGCCGCCACTGTCGTCCCTAGATCGGGGGGATCTGAAGTTCTTCCTGGCACCCTGCCGGAGTGGAGATCATCCTGTAGACCTTCTCTCCGGTATGATGCGTGAGTAGTTCCACCTTGGACTTTGGGTCCATGTAGTAGCTAGATGGTTGTATCTCCTCCTTGTGCTTTAATGTATAGATCTTGTGAGCTCCATTCATGATCAAGATCTAATCTATTTGTAATCATGCATGTTGTGTTTGTGGGGATCCGATGGATATTGAGATTGTTATGTTGGTTTGATTAATGGTTTTGTCTTTATGATTCTATCATGTCTGTGTTGTTTGTGATCTTGCATGCTCTCTGTTGTTAGTAGCTATCTTGGCCAAGTAGTTGCTAGTGACTCCAAGAGGGAGTCTTTATGCTCGATAGTGGGTTCATGCCTCTAGTTTCCAAGGGAAGTGTGACGAGGTTTGATCTCGTCAATGCCCATTGTTATGGACTTGGGTTTTGGAGAAGATGGGGATGCTGGAGATCGCGGAACGGTTAGCAAACAAGCAACACGGGACACGAGGTTTACCCAGGTTCAGGCCCCCAGAGGGAAAACCCTACTCCTGATTGTCTGCTCTTGATTACGGTGGAACCGGTGGTTACAGGGGTGCGCAGATGCGATCTGGCGTGGAGGTGTGTATGCGAAAGTATGAGGGAGCCAGATCTAGGTCGTTCCCTCCTAGCCTTTATATAGACTCAGGCAGGTCCCGGGCATAGACCTAGTCGGTTACAGGTTCTAGGGTTTTACCCCTTTGAATTTCCTATCTACTCTAGTCTTGCTCTCCAAGGATCCGAAAGCGTCATGGGCCTTGGCCACCCAAGAATCTTCATGGGCTGGCGTATAGTTGCCGTGGGCCTTCCTTGGGCTGGACCAGGTAGGCTGAGATCATGTACCCGTAGGGTATAACCATGTCAGTAGCCCCCGAGTGTTCAGTCGAATCATAGATTCGGCTGAGGACTCTTCAATCTTTCGGGTGCAACTATGTATTTCAATAGTTCATGTGTAGGGATTGTTGATGCGTGTGCCTGACTCACCCGATGGATCAGGGTCAGTTAACTGTCTTAGGACGAAACAACACGATCTTCTTCAGGTTCGAGTCCCTCAACTCGAACCTGGAACATATGCTGACGTAATTCGACTCAGGCCGCGGAGGACTTACATGAGTGGAATTCCAGTGAATTTAATTGATGTACCCAATGCGTCTGTCGGGATTTTTCATCACACCTGTCAGCACGGGTTTTTACTAGCAGAGCGTAGTCGTCTGCGTTGCCAGGCCATCAGATGATATCTGTAGGTCATATATTTGTGTCGCAGACACAACATCTGAATGTTTATCACCGCGGAGGTGTTTCGGGTGGTCAAGGAGAACGTTGCTCACTTAACGTTTAGTTGGGGCAGAGTTGCCGAAAAGTTTTTGCATGCTGATCCGAAGGATCGTAGTCGAAGAATTCATAGGGTGCGCGACCAGCGCTCCCTATGGGAGTAGCCCCCGAGTGTCTGTTCGAGTCGTAGACTCGAGCGGAGACTTTAATTCAGACGTTGTTCAGTTGTAAGTCCGTAGGACACAAAAAAATTCGGATGCTTAAATCCATCCTACCTATGGGAGTAGCCCCCGAGTCCGTAGTGGAGTCGTAGACTCGACGGAGGACTCAAAGTAATAGTTCGCTTCTATTCATCTTTCGGGTGCGCGGCCAGCGCTCCTGATAGGAGTAGCCCCCGAGTAATTGGTCGAATCGTAGATTCGAGTGAGTACTCTCAACTTTGAAGCCGAAGAAATTGCAGTTGTTGCTAGTATAGCTTTTGATGATGTCAGTGCTGACGATCGATGACCTCAAGCGTCTGCTGCGCCAGAGATGACTTGACTGGACGAATGTGGGTCCCATTTTCTAACCTTGAATTGACCGGTCACGCGCGGCGTGGAGATAATTACGGCGTCGCCTCGATCCCTCGCTGGGAGATGAAGTAGCCAAGGAGCTGTCCTGATGGGACGCCGAAGGCGCACTTTTTGGGATTGAGCTTGATCCTGTAGCGGTCGAGATTATCGAACGTCTCGCGGAGATCGTCGATGAGCGTTTTCGCCTTCCTGGTTTTGATGACTATGTCGTCGACATAGACTTGGACGTTGCGACCGATCTGGTCCTTTAGGCATGCCTGCATGCATCGCTGGTACGTGGCACCTGCGTTCTTTAGACCGAAGGGCATTGTGTTATGTGAACACTCGAGCGGTGTGATAAACGCCGTTTTATCTTGATCTTCGACCTTGAGTCGAATCTGGTTGTACCCTGAGTAGGCGTCGAGGAAGGAGAGTTTCTCGCATCCTGCAGTCGAATCGATGATCTGGTCGATCCGAGGAAGAGGGAAGTGGTCCTTTGGGCAGTGCTTGTTCAGCGACGTGAAGTCCACGCACATCCGCAGGATATCCGTGTCCTTCTTGGGAACCATCACTGTATTTGCGAGCCATTCGCTTTCTTTGATCTCCCTGATGAAGTTTGCAGCGAGTAGCCTATTTATTTCCTTCCTGATGGCTTCGGCCCGTGGCTCGGACAGTCTCCGGATGGACTTCTTAACGGGCTTGGTGTCTAGAAAGACGTTGAGTGCATGCTCGGCAAATTCCCTTGGAACTCCTAGCATGTCCGTAGGACACCAGGCGAAGATTTCCCAGCGCTCACGGAGGAATTCGATGAGCGCGCCTTCCTATGCGGGGCTGAGGTCGTTGGCGATCAACGCCGTCTTGGAGGCATCCGTCGGATGGACCTACACCTTCTTTGTGTTGACGGTGGAGTCGAAGGACATGTCAGGTGCGTTTTGTCGTGCGACTGGGGGTGCCCCATTGTCCGTCACCTCGCGGAGCCTTACGAGCTCCTCCTGCATGCCGAATGATTGGGAGATTCTGTTGAAGTCCTTGTCGCATTGGTCCGATCGGGTGAAGCTCCCGTGGACTGTGATGACGCCCTTTGGTCCTGGCATCTTGAGTAGTAGGTATGCGTAATGTGGGACAGCCAAGAACCTTGCGAATGCTACACTCCCGAGGATGGCGTGGTATTGTGATGGCCAGTCCACCACTTCGAATTCGAGCCGCTCGAGTCGGAAGTTGTCCGGCTTGCCGAAGATGACGTCGAGCCATATTTTGCCCAGGGGGAATATGCCCTTCCCTGGTACGATACTGTGGAATGTTGTGTCTGACTGTTCCAGGCTGCACTACGGGATCCGCATTGCTGCTAGGGTACTTGCGAACATCAGGTTGATGCCGCTGTCGCCGTCCATGAAGACGTGGCTCATCTCGAAACCTCCGATATGCGCCTCTAGCACCAGGGCAGCATGACCTGGGCGAGGGATCTGGCAAGGGTGATCCGAACGGCTGAATGTGATGCAGGACTCCGATCCACTGAGGTACTCAGGGATGGCGGGTGGAGTTGCCACAGCCAGGTTGATCTGACGGGTGATTTTCTTCTGCACCCTATTCGTGGGGCGCCCCTTCTGGATCATCAGTGCTCCTTTTGGCGGGGGATACCCGTTCCCAGCGTTGTTCTGTGTTGGTGCGACTGGTTGGTTCAGGCCTCCTACAGGTGGCGGTGGAGGAGCTCCATACGCTATCTCACCTGGCGCGGGTGTGTTTCCGAATCCAGGAAGTGGAGCTTGTTGCCTCATCTGAACCATGCTTTCGCTGAGCTTCTGGAACTCGCGACAGTCCTTGAGCATGTGGCTTGCCTTCTTCTTGCCATCTTGCTTGTCGATGTAGAAGTGGATGGTGCATGGACCCAAAAGTTTTTCGTATGCTGAGGGTCCGTTGTCACGATCGCGGCGCTGCCACGACTGTGCTGGGCGCCCTCCATCGTGGAAGTTTCCTTCGCGGTATCCTCCGTTGTTGCGGTTGGCGTTGTTGCGGCGATCGGCGTAGCCGGCCGCGACCATGTCGGGTCCATCGCGATCGTCATAGACGCGCGATCTCCTCTTGCTACGGCGCTCTCGTCGTCGGCCGTAGTCATCCTCTTCCTCCGAGTGTGCCCGGTGGACGGAATCTTCGCCGTCAGCCCACCTGTTGGCGATGTCCATGAGGTGGTCGAGTGTCTTGGGCTTGACGCGCCCAAGTTCCTCCTTGAAGTTCTGGCGCTTAACGCCGTCTTTGAAGGCATCGATGGCCCTCTCTTCGGAGATGTGCGGTGCGGAGTTCTTGGTGTTGGACCAGCGTAGTATGTATGAGCGAATGGATTCGCCCGTTCGTTGAGTGCAGGCCCGCAACTCCTCGATTGAGGCGGGCCTCTTGCTGGTTCCTTTGAAGTTTCGGATGAAGCTGTAAGCTAGCTCCTCCCAACTTCGGATGGACCCTGAAGATAGGCTGCTAAGCCAGATCCGGGCTGCGCCTGTCAGCTGCAGCTGAAGGCATTGCATGGCGGTCTCTTTGTTTCCACCGTGCAGTTTGACGGATGACAAGTGGTCGCTGAGCCACGCCTTTGGGTCTTGTGTGCCGTCGAACTTCGGAGTATCCGAAGGAAGTTTGAAATTTCGCGGCATCTTTGTTCGTCGAACAGATCTGCTGAAGCATCGGGCCCCGCAGAGTTCTCCTTCATCTTCGTCCATCTCGGATTCAAACGAGCATGTGCGCTTGGCTCGCGCTTTGTCGATTTTGCGCTGTGTGAGCGCGTCTCTGGCGTCGTAGTCGCGGTTGTGATGGCGCGAACTCTTCTTCCTTCGAGGAAGGTCATGGTCCTCTTCTTCGGATGAAGGGGTGGGGCTGCGGTCGAACCTGACCGGAGCTTTCTTCTTGACTCGTAGAGCTTCCTGGTGGAGCGCGGCTCCGACGAGTCCGAGTCCGGTAAGTGCGGATTTGTGCATGGCTCTTTTCGGGTCCCCCTCCGGAGGTGGGTTGGCCGCGAGGTACGCAGTGGCTGCCATGATCGCAGCCTGCGGCATTTTCGGGATGACGTTGCCATCGGCGTCCATCTCCATGAAGGATGTGTGGAGGGTTCGGGTCACCTCACGGCGCTCCTTGGGATCCATGTTCTCCATCCGAGAGTGGTGCTTGTTGCCTTGGTTGCCGTTCGTGCTGGAGCCTATGCCCATGGCGGAGAGCGCAGCTCGTAAATGCGTACTGGACTCGAGGCTTGCTTGCGTTTGTCAAGCACCTCTTGCATCTTGACCTGCTTCTTATGCTCCTCGATCAGGAGCAGATGGTAGGCCATCAGCAGATCCCGTGAGGAGTCTGCAGGCAGGACTATGCTGCCCGCCACGGAGGCGCGTGCATGGGTCCATCCTTCTTTGCTAAGGCGGATGACATGGCCGTTGTTGTCCCCTTCGGGTGGGGGGGACTGGCTTCTTCTGTTCCCGCCGTTTCTGTCATGCGGGTTAGGGTTCGGGTTGGGTGGCGGGTTGGGCGGTTGCTGATCCACGTCACTTTGGATGACTACGGCGCATTGGTAGCGCTCGTAGATTGGTCCGTTGCCGCCGCAGCTTTCGGATCCGGAACCGTAGGTCCCTTCATCCGATGGCGGACCGCACAGATCGGAGTTGCAGCAGCTGCTACCGTAGGGCTCATCTGTTGATGATGATGTGCGTAGCACAGGGTGTGGGGCCCATGAAGCGGGCCTGATTGATGGTAGGGGCACCCGCTCAGGGAGGCGGAGGGTGCCAGTCTGCCCCACCTGGAAGCAGAAGCTCCCGAGTGGGCGGTGAAGTCGAAAGCGCCGAAGAGAAGGTGACTCTCCGTCGCTGCAGAGTTGTAGATCGTTCGGGTTGGGACCGTCACGATCGCACAATCAGCGTCCCCAATTCCCACAGACGACGCCAATTGACGAGGTTTGATCTCGTCAATACCCATTGTTATGGACTTGGGTTTTGGAGAAGATGGGGATGCTGGAGATCGTGGAACGGTTAACAAACAAGCAACACGGGACACGAGGTTTACCCAGGTTCAGGCCCCCGGAGGGAAAACCCTACTCCTACTTGTCTGCTCTTGATTACGACGGAACCGGTGGTTACAGGGGTGCGCAGATGCGATCTGGCGTGGAGGTGTGTGTGCGAAAGTATGAGGGAGCCAGATCTAGGTCGTGCCCTCCTAGCCTTTATATAGACTCAGGCAGGTCCCGGGCATAGACCTAGTCGGTTACAGGTTCTAGGGTTTTACCCCTTTTAATTTCCTATCTACTCTAGTCTTGCTCTCCAAGGATCCGAAAGCATCATGGGCCTTGGCCACCCGAAAATCTTCCTGGGCCGGCGTATAGTTGTCATGGGCCTTCCTTGGGCTGGACCAGGTAGGCTGAGATCATGTACCCATAGGGTATAACCATGTCAAAGTGACAGAAATCTCTTCGATTGTATATGTGTTGTTGCTACTAGGGAGAAAACAACGGTGTCTTGTTCATGGAACATGTGGACTGTTTACCTTACACACTTTGCTTAAAGCAGTTGTCTGTTGCTTGCAACTTAATACTGGAGGGGGTTCATATGATAACCTGAAGGTGGACTTCTAGTCATAGATGCAATTGGATGGCGGTCTATGTATCTTGTTGTATTGCCCAATCGAATCTCATAGGATCTTTATGACTAGTAATTGCATTGTTATGCCTTGCTCAGTTCCTGTCAATTGCCCTGCTATAATTTGTTTACCCTTCATGCCATGTTGTTTATCTAAGGAGAGCACCTCTAGTGAACTATGGACCCCGGTCCAATCTTTACCATTGATACATCTTCCACTGTTACTTGTTTACTTGCTGCAAACCACCATTACCTTCCACACCATACGTTTAATCCTTTGTTATAGCAATCCTGTGAGCTTGACAACCTCACTGATTCGTTGGGACAAAGTCTTGAGTTTGTGTTGTGCAGGTCTCCATGTTGTTTGCAACACCTGTGTAACGTTTCCTTCCTCCTTCTGGTTCGATAACCTCGGTCTCAACTGAGGGATAACTTGCTGTTGTGCTCTTCACACCCTACGCTTGGGGTTACCAACAAAGTGCCATGTCGAGCACCGTCACTCATCATATCCAAGCACAGGCTAGCCATAGCAGAGAAGGGGGATGAGACTGACGACGATACACTTTGTAGATACAAGAACGCCTTTGACTCACCCCTCTCCAGATTGGGGCACTCACCACCCTCGCCAAGTGAGCAAGCAAGCGGGGAAGGTCCAAGGCAGCCCCGCCACCCACTCCGCCGTTGGTCCAGCCCATCTAGTAAGTCAGAGTCTACAACATGTCGATCTAGTTTCCAATGAACTGAAATTTGTTGATTTGGAATGTCAGAGGGATAGACGATGTAGCTCGTAGAAGTGTTGTCTATAACTTGATTCACAAGCACAATGTATCAATAGTTTGTATCCAAGAAACATAGCTGCAATTTATCGATTTAAGCATTGTTCATTAGTGTTGCGGGTTGCTGTTCTCTGAATTTCGTTATGCCCCTGCTGACGCGACCATGGAGGCATCCTAATTGCCTGTAAACGTGAGAAATTCCGGATTGCTACCCAATTTGTATTTCCCTCGTCCGTCGATGTCCACGGCTGCATGCTCAGGTCACAGACCGATCTAAATATGATTATTGTCTACGGGCCGCAATCAGATGATGACAAATCTCTATTCCTACAATCTATCAAAGAAAGACTAGTCAATGATTTGCCGCCAACATCCTCCACACTTATCATCGGGGATTTCAATCTGATCGTCCAGGATAGCGACAAAAATAACTGCAACCTGAATCGCCGACAGATGGCTTCGTTCAGAGGGCATAAACAACATGTATCTCAAAGATCTCTACCTCCATGGTAGGCGCTACACTTGGAGCAACGAGCAGCAAGCGGTGACGATGGTTAACCTTGACCGAGTTCTTTACAACCAAGAGTGGGACGAGGAATTCCATGGTTGTCTACTACAAGCCCTTTCTTTAGAGATGGCTGACCACTGCCATATCCTTCTGAGTAGCGATGCAGAGTTGAGTCCAGTACGCATATTTAGATTCAAGAATTCATGGGAAGCTCGTGAGGATTTCATCCCAATAGTGCAATCTTCATGGAATTCAGTCCCACAACAGGCAGACCCATTCATTAATCTATATGCTAAGCTGTCAGCTACCGCGGGAGCTTTAACTGAGCTCGCAATTCACGAATGACCACGAGCTTAGGGATGCTATTTCCAGCGAGCTGATTATGAAGCATGATCAAGATATGGAATGCAGGCAACTAACCGATGATGGAAAGAAATTCCGGGCCATGCTCAAAGTTAACTGCCTTGGCATTGCAGCATTTCAAAGGACCATGTGGAGACAACATTCCCGGATACAATGTTTGCGCGAGGGAGATTCCAACATTCGTTTATTCCATGCTAAGGCCTCTGCTCGACGCTGTAAAAGTTTCATCCACTGGATTGAGTTCGAGAACCAGATACACACTAATCAGCATGGAAAGGAGGACGAGATATAGAAATTTTACAATAATATCCTAGGGGAATCATGTCCGAGGCAGCACTCCCTCAACTTCTCGCGGATGGGGATCATACTTGTAGACCTTGCTGCTTAGGAAGCACCAATAATAGTGGAGGAAGTTAAGGCCGCCATTATGGAGTTGCCCTCGGACAAGGCACGAGGGGCAAACGGTTTCGCGGCCCTCTTCTTCAAGAAATGTTGGCAAGTGTTGTGCTTTGACATCACGCGCACCATCAGTGCTCTAGAGTGTGCAACCTCGCGCAATCTCCATCTCCTCAATTCAGCCAACATGATTTTGCTGCCCAAAACACCCAACGCAGCGCATCCGCGTGAGTTCACACCCATAAGCCTAGTCCACTTCTTCACCAAACTATTCACGAAGATCCTGCCCTCCGCCTGCGCCCTCGCATGAATGACTTGGTCAAGCTCTGCCAGAGTGCCTTCATCCAGAAGCGTGCAATTCATGACAATTTCGTCTTTGTTCGTGCGCATACACGACTATTCAAATAGAAGAAAGTACCCGCACAACTGCTAAAGCTAGACCTGCAGAAGGCTTTTGATTCCATCTCCTAGGAATTTCTCCTTGAGGTCTTGGAAGCTAAGAGTTTTTGTCTCAAATGGAGGGATTGGATCGCTTGCTTGCTGCTCACTGCATCCACTAAAATCATCGTCAGCAGCCAGCTTTTAGAGTCCATCACCCACAAGCGAGGGTTGCGGCAAGGGGACCCCCTCTACCCCCTGCTATTTGTCATTGCCACAGGCATACTCGCTAAACTAATCACCATGGCTGATAAAGTTGGCGCCCTCAAGATCAACAGACACCTGCAACCCAAGAATAGACTATCCATGTATGCAGATGATGTCGTAATTTTCATTGAACCTAAACAAAGCCAACTAATCTCCATCAAATTGATGTTGCACTGTTTCTGGGAGGCGTCAAGGTTGTTCACCAACTATGCAAAGAGCGTAATTATCCCAATCCAATGCGCCCACATTGATGTTAGTGTTGTGCCTGCAACGCTGCAATGTCGGGTTCGGGCATTTCCTTGCACCTACCTAGGACTACCACTATCTGACCGGAGGTTACGCAAGAGTGACTTGCAACCCTCGCTGGATAAGCTGTCAGGAAAAGTCAAAGGATTGAACAAGGGTTGCTTCTCACTTGATGCGAGACTACTCCTGGTTAAGCATGTACTGTCGGCAATGCACATCTACCAGCTACTCGTGATCGATCCACTCGTTTGGTTGATCAAAGCTATCGACAAGCTCAGAAGAGGATTCCTATGGAACAATGAAGAGCTCACATTCGGTGGAAAATTCTAGGTTAGTTGGATGGCCATCTGCAAACCACTTGAGTTCGGTGGACTCGGCATCATAGACCTTCGGCGCAAAGGCCTGGCAACCGCTGTGTCTTGTTGGCTGTGCGATCTTCTGAAACCAGATAAAGCGTGGCTCAAGCTGCCACTTGGGATTGATGAAAAAACCAAGTGAAAGATCACGGATGCCACCTAGAGGGGGTGAATAGGAGGTTAAAAACTTTTATGATATGGTCTTAACAAAGGCTGAATAAAACTATCATTTCTTTTGTCAAGCACAAATCCTATATATACTAAGGTTCAGCTATGTGCACTAATAACTTATGCTAAGCAAGACAAGCAACAATGTGATATAAATAAATAATACTTAAAGCACGAAGGCTATCACAATATAAAGTGCATAAGTAAAGAGCTCAGGTATAGAGATAACCGAGGCATGCGGAGACGACGATATTTTACCGAGTTTCTTCCAACATGAAATTGCATCTCATTGGAGGGGTGGGCGGTACTAAGACCACCAATGCCACAAGAGGCCTCACCCTATTCTCCCGAGCAACCGCCACACGGCAAGCACATGTTCCACTATGGGACACTTAAGGGCGGTCACCAAACCCATACAAAGAGTGGGGAAATATCCACAACTTAATTGGAGGATCCTAATAAATGCCACCAAGGCCACAATCTTGAGGATAGATCCACAACTTAATTGGAGGCCCCAAGAACACACCACAAAGGCCACACGACCGTCTAGGGTTCCAAGAACCCAAGAGGGACAAGCTTCTTGAATATCACAAACCAAATCCTCCGAGGAGAACTCAAACCGATGCACCTAATGCAAATGGCAAGAACACCACAAAGATGCTCCAATCCCTCACTGTCAAGTTCCAACAAAGCTACTAAAGCTATTGGGGAACAAGAGAGGAAGAATCAAAGAGGAACACAAAATCCCCCAAGATCTAGATCCCAAAGAATCACTCACAAAGAGGTGATTTGGTTTGGTCAAATTATAGATCTAAATCTCCTATATCTTCCTCTCAAATATAGGCAAGAATTATTGGAGGGGAAGAGGTTAAACAAGCTCAAAGAGGTGTCAAAGAATAGGGCAAATCTTGAGCAAAATAGAGGAAGAAGTACTACTAGAAAAGAAGAGAGAAGAAGCTTATAAAGGGTCCAAGGGAATCAACCCGTTGGTGGGGGGAGGGGAGAAAATGGCCTAGGCCGGTAGTACCAGAATTGGGCCGGTACTGCCGCTCGGCAGCCCAGCAACGATGTCGAGCAAGCCAAGCGAGGCGGCAGTCAACGCGGGGAGAAAGCGCGAGGGAGCGAAGGGGATCGAGGCAAGGAGCGAGCGATGCGCGCGGCGGCTAAGATCACGCCCACGAGGAAGAAAGCTGGCGAGCGAGGCAGGCCAGGAGTAGGGCGGGCGAACCTGAGCCAGCTCGGTAGTATCGGCTAGCGCAGCCGGGCCGGGTAGAAGGTTGGGCAGCGGTAACTGGTCCGGTAGTATCGGATGGCCCAGAAAAAATCTTTTTCTTTTTCAAACCAAATAAATGCAAATACAAATATTCATACCTTGAGCTAGGAAACTTAGATTGACCCAAAACCATTTTTTGGAAAGAGGACAACAAGAGCTACCCAACAAAATATTGGTTATCACCAAGAGAGAATGCTTCATGTATTTTAAAGTGAGATGCCTCCCTTGGTGAGAAACTGGAAAACCTCAAAGATCAAATCCGCAATAAGATATAAAGGGGAAATCCGTCTTTAATGGACTAGAGCTTGTTATGAATACCACAAGCTCTAGAACCCCACAAGGATAGGATCCAATTAACAATCAAAAACGATGATGCTAAGTATGCAAAGGTTTAAGCTCTCTTCGAACGATATGACCGAGTTACTCACTCGAGAACCCCTCTTGATAGCACGGCTATCGATCCTAAACCCGGTCTCCCAACTAACAACATGAGACCAGCAAAAGGAAAAACCTATCAAGAATACCTTTGCCTTGAGCATTCCACTGAGCGCGATGTAGACGATCTTGACCTTCTCAAGATAGAACACCTTTCTTGATCGTTCTTCATCGATCCATGGCCATCGAGGATGGCAAGCATCAAATATGAGATCTTTTAGAGATGGCGCATTTTAAGCTTGCAAAACACTTCTTATTCTTCTTCATATCTTCTATCTTGAAGCCAACACATGCTTCAAGCGATGCCAATAGACAATTCCTACAAGTGCAACTTAATATACACATTAGTCCATAAAAATTATCATTAATTTCTAAAACCACACATGGGTACCCACATGTTCTTTGACCAAGGAACTATTCAACAGAGCTGTGATATATAGACTCGAGGACGGTCAAAAATTCAGCTTCTAGAGGGATCCCTGGCTCAAGAACCAAAGCTTAGATAAATCGGGGCCCAAGCTATTCAAATCATGCACTAAACGCAACATGACAGTGGCACAAGCGCTGGCAGACATTAAGTGGATGTGGCACTTAAAGAACAATCTGACAACCGAGGCACTCTCTCAGGAACTCTCTCAGTTCCTCATCTTGCACGACCATCTTGCCACCATCTAGCTGCAACATGGAACACAAGACACAGTTACTTGGCGGGACTGTAGATGGCAAATACTCGGCAACTTCAGCCTATACCCTGCAGTTTGAAGAATCTTTGAGATGTAACTTCCGCAGCATAGTCTAGCACAACGAGGCTCCCCTCAAGTGTAGCATCTTTGCTTGGCTGTCTATCTTGGGTAAATGCCACACTGCAAATTTCCTTGAGACGAAGGGCTGGACGCACAATGCTGCTTGTGTCCTCTGTCTTAGTGAGCCTGAGACTGCACTACACCTTTTGGCCACTTGCTCGGTAACAAGATGTCTGTGGTGGAGAATACTTATCACAGCTTAGCTTCCCTGGCCCTAGCACCCAGCTCCATCACGTCAAGCTTACAAACATGGTTGCAAGATACAAGGCAGGCACAACCGCAACAACTGAAGAAGCCTTGGACTACTCTGGTTCACCTAACCTGGTGGACAATCAGGAAGGAACGCAACAACAGAGTATTTCAAAACACCGTAACGACTATGAGTCGAATCCAAGCTAACATCATCGAGGAAGAAAAAACCTGGAAAGATGTAGGGAGGATCAAAGCGTTTGATCTGCTGCATAGACCAAGAGAACCGGACTAAGATGCCATGTAGCTTCAGTTGTAGGTTTTAGCAGTGTTTTTCTTCGGTTTTCTTTTTTGCCTTTTCTTTTAGTTTGCTTTGTACTTCTTGTACCGCCTTTCCAATATCAATAAAAATCAGGCCAGCCTTTTCGTCAAAAAAAATGATGCCTCACATGCGTCATTTTTTGAGTTGTATTTATAAGTAGTCTATATATGAACTAACTATACTTAATATCAAGTATCGATTTGATAGTGGAACCAGTGTATACAAGTTTTGTCCTTAGTTGTTTGAGGTTGTGCTGGACATACTGGCCGATACTAATGTGCAAGCCTGATGATGTCTATGTTCCACCTATCATGTGCATGGAGATACTAGCCAGCTATACCAGATGTGCAAAAGAGCTATGCAAGCCGGACTGCCCAAGGTTTAGCCGACAAGAGTATATGTCATACGATTCGACCAATGCAATGGAATCTTTAGACCTGAGATGATCACACGATCCGGGTTATGGACTAGCTGAGTTTGAGACCGCCAAACATTATCCCTAACTGGTAGGTATAAACGTGGCTCTTGGGCAGCCGCGTGATGTGGATCGACCAAGACAAAGCTCAGTCGTAGAGGGATATTATAACAACCCAAGATTTGGCCTTCTGAATTTTTATAGATTTCTTTTAAAAATGGCCTTGCAAATAATTTATTTGAATATTTCTATTTGGATCTTATTCTTTGTCACTTCATATCTCTCTTGGACAAAGGAGAGATTGGGAAATTTGTTCTGGTGAACCTCCATACGTAAAGATGAGCCTACACATTTTTTCCCTGGTGAACTTGTTTCTAGAAAAAAAAAACATCAGGAAAGGCCATGCTAGTACAGTTCGTGTTGAGAAAACCACTGGTCAGCCTTGACCCGAACACGAGAACGCTACGGAGCCGGAAACCTGACCATTCACAATCCATCTTATTACAAGCTAGGCACACAAGCAACCAAGATGCCTTAACGATTACAGGTTTAAAGAACAGCTGACCAACAACACAGAGCATCATGTTGCTGTCACAAAACAACCCAACACGTATTTACCTCGCAATCACAATTCACACAAACAAGTGGTGGGCGCGCGATGCAGTTGCCCAAAGTGACCGATCGATCAGCACGCGTCGGAACGGAAGCCGAAGACGCCCTGGCCGACGTCATGCAGCACCTCGAAAGTCCGCTGCTGCACATTGCCGATGATGCTGAGTGTGCCTTCGTCAGAGAAGGCGAGGCATTCGGTGACATCGTCGACGGCGATCATGATGCCGTCGTAGACGATGTCGACGACCGCGCCGCCGTCGAACACCAGAGCCACAGAGGGTACCGAGACGCTGTCCAGCCCCGTGAAATCGAAGCACGTGTCCAGGAGGCTGACGGCCGGTGCCCTGGTGTAGTTCCTCATGCCCGCTTTGAACGCCGCCGAGAGCGCGGAGTAGGCCCTCGCCGGCAGCCGCGTGATGATCGTGCCGGAGTCCATCACCGAGCCCGCGGAGAATACGGTGGGCGATATGCCGAGCAGGTTCCCGCCAACGGCGATGTCCTGCAGGAGAACGCCGAAGAACGTCGGCACCTCCTCGCTCCGGAGCATCGGCGTGGTCTCGAAGCCCGACGTGGTGTTCGGCGCGCCCAGCGTTAGGAACCCGGAGTCGCGCGAGGTCGCCGGGAGGCAGTAGGAGAAGGCGTCACCGTACGTGGCTTCCGTCTGCGATACGAGCGACTCGGTGCCGCCGCCGAGCCCCATGAGCCCGTCGAGTTTGTCGTCGAACCCCTCCTCCTTGTGGCTGCAGCCGAAGCGGAAGTCGGTGACGGTCTCGGAATCGGTGAGCGCCAGCGTGTCGGAGCCGTAGGTTCCCGTGGTGTTGGAGCCGTCGCCGTACATGACCATGTACTGGCACTGCGAGCCGGAGCAGCCGCTGCTGTCCGCGCCGAGCTGCGTGCACGGCGCGGAGGTGCATGAGAACGGGGCGTAGGTGCTGGAGCCGACGGGGTCGAAGAGGACCGAGCCGGTTGGGCTCGAGCAGTGCACCCACGATATGTCGCTGCCGGTGTCGATCATCACGTTCTGGGTCACGGCCGGGGAGCCGATGGCGACGGTGATCACGTACTCCAGCGTGTCCAGGGCGGATCCCAGGATGGTCGGCACGGTGATCTTGGACTGGTTCAGCCCGTCGTTGCCGGCGCCGTGGTACTTCGCTTGGACGTATTCGGCCCGGAGCTGGTCACGCCGGAGAAGCTCCGCGACGGTTGGCTCGTCCGCGGATGGCGCCGGCGAGCACGGGCCATACCGGTGGCTTAACGGCACCGTGGCTCCACTGGACGACGATGGAGTCGTCACTGCAAAATGACATCAGAAATTAACTGCATGTGAGCGAGTAGTAGCATGCATGGATAATCGATCCTGTACGTACCTTGTGGCTGGGCGCAGACGGCTTCAGCCGTGTGTGAGGCGGCGGCGAGAACCTTGTGGATTCTGTCATCCGCTGCACCAGCAGTGACAGAATAATGGTAGCTGGACAGCAGGAGAAGCAGCAGCATCTTAACACAAGTCCTGGCTGTTCGATCATCGCTAGCTTCTCTCTCAGAGGCCATGTTGCTGTTGCTGGAATCGATCGATGAAGCTGGTTAACCTGCAGCTCCGAATCAAATGCCAAACCTATATATAGAGATTGAACGGAACTAGCTAGCTAGCTAGGCGAGTTGGAAGTCTTGGAAGAACTGGGGCCTCGATCGTAGTTGACCTTGCGCATATGTCAAGTGCACTGTAAATATGTGCTCAATTCGTACGTGGGATCGGACGACCAAATGCGTGCGTGCGTAGGATGACCTATACTATGAAGTGTACAGCATGCATATGTCTTCCGCGGCTTGGTCAGCATCGAGTGCACTCGTGGGTGCGTAATATGTACAGCTACCGTATACGCTCGTACGGATCACCTAGTAGTGTGTTGGAGTGTTTTTCTTCAATAATGCTGAGGTTGACACGAGATTTTCAAATTTTGTGGCACTATCCGCTGCGGTAACTTGATTAGCAGGTCGTCGCCTACACCAAGTCCACACGTTGTCCATGGGAAGACGGCATTCGTTTATTCATTCATGAATCCTATATATCTTCTGACAAACTTAACGCACAGACACAAATTAGTTCTATTCCTGCCTGTGCTTATCCGCGCGCGTCGTAGGTATATATCGCTATCTTGCTATGTATACAACTGTACATACATTTCTTCTGTGCTCTCCAATTTTCTACGGTGTTGTTTCTTGAACTCTTCTGAGAAATTTTGATGTTGCATGTTGCACATAAATAAAAGGTAGCAGAATCCTTTCATAATTGTGTCGTCGAAAGTATCCACTGCAAATGGTCCTAGTGGCACAATTATAATTCCGCATTTTGATTTGGCTACAACCATGTACTGAGAAGATGCCGTACGTGGATTATGATCATCTCTAGTTTCTTATGCTCACGTATGTATATGAGCAGTTCAGCCCATACAGTACGTACTTGGAGGTATCCATATGTCATATGTGCCGCCGGTACTTCTGTAGAGAAAAGTGGTTTCAATGGCTTCATGTCTTCTTTTGACGATGGCCACCTTGTGGCGGATGTGGCTCTTAACTTAGCTGTTGGAATTTTGTGGGCCTTAGACCCATGAAATGTAACATCACAAAAGTTCCAAATTCTGGAATTTTAATTAACAGATTAGTTATGTAAATGGTGATTGATGTGTCTCAAATTTGTCAAATTTTATGACTGCTTCAAAACTTTTTGAGAACGTATCTGGGTCCCCAAAATTTGCTAAAACCTAGAAAACAATTTTGGGGATTTATTAAAGGCCTCTATGCATGCTTTATAAATGATGATTTTACCGAACTGAAAATGGGTGGAAACTATTTTACGTAAGCCCATCATAAATATTTTGTTTTATTAGTTTTCTTGGGAATTCTCAAAAAAGATTTGAGTTCATCTGGGCCAATTTAAGCCCATCTCCTCCTCTCTCTCTCTACACAAAGGTAAGCCCATTTGCCTATCTCTTTTTTCATTTTCTCTTCCTTTTCCTCTTGGGCCACATTTGTTTATGTCCCATCTGGCCAGCCGACTGAGCAACTCGCTTTCTTCCTCCTCGTGTCATGACCGCCACTAGTTGATCTCCTCTTCTATAATGTTCAGACTAGCTACACCCTGAAAAGTCTTGTCGTAAACATGAAAACACTAGAGAATTACTCCAAGGTCTCATTAGGGAATTAATTTCTCACTTAGATGGCCAAACCGACATTTTACTCTAAATGCTACCAATTGTCATTCGCCTTCCTATCTTTCTCCTTATCCTGTAACTAGAGGATAAACATGAGCTTGTTAACTCGTTCCTCTCATCCTCCTCCCTCATTTTCATTATCAAATGTTTTCTCAAGAAGCTCTCTATAGCCCTTGTTGTTGCGAGTCTTTATTTTCTCTTCCCCCTAAAATAGCAGGACAAAACCCATAGTTTTTTTCTTCATCAGCCCCAAACTAAAGTTTATCGCTCAATTCTGTAGACTACGTACGGTGGTCACCCTAGAGATTCCTTCTAGGCTTTTGCTTCAGTGCGCACCCGCGTAAAAAACAAAAGTTGAGAAAAACACATGGACGATACGTGCGGACGGTTCTTAGTCGGGGGACACGGTCGTCCTTCTGAAATTTTTGTCCTTGCTTTGTAAAAAAAAGAACCGTAGAAGTCCTACGGTCCGTTCACCGGCGCGTATTATACACGTATGCACGTGGGTGCCGAAATGTTGGCTTCCTTAAGTAGCATAGTCAGTGGCTGTTGTGCGTTCCAACCACTTCGAAAAATTCCCCAAATCGGAAGCAAACCCTAGCTAGCCGTCTCTCCACTAATCCTCGATCGCGGCGGCCGTCCATGGAGAAGGGGAGGCAGGTGGCGGCGCCCGCTGACAACACGGAGAAGGGGAAACAGGTGGCGGCGGGCGCTGAGCACGTGGAGAAGGGGAAGCAGGTCGTGGATGTAAAGGGTGGCAAAGGAAGCTCCGGCTTCGGTGGGCGCGTCTACACCGGTGTGCATCCAATGAAGCGGAAGTACGAGACGGAGGCGCAGATCAGGCGAAAGAAGAAGAAGAACCTGAAGAACAAGCTGCGTCAGGAGAGGAAGGAGAGGGGGGAGAAGATCTACTCGCCTGCCGACGTCCAGACCTTCCGCGAGTCCGACATCGATGACTCCGATGAGGTAAGTCCAGATCTCGCTCCTACTGTTCTTGCCACCGAGGTCTGCCTCGTCCTCTTCTTGCTAGGGTTTGTGATGCTAGTAGGGTTAGATGCGCCTAGCGATGCTAGTTTGTGCCAGGTTAGATGCGCCGTAGATTAGCTTCTGATTTACCCAGGCCCCCTTTGGCGAAGTTGTGATGGATGTAGGATCGAGTAGGCTTCTGTTTAGGCAGGCTAGATCGTCGACTGGTTCCTCTTACTTAGTTCATGTTATGACATATGTAATCTCTGCCTGGTTTACATGCGCCTAGATGATGTAGCTTATGCTTGGCCTTTGTGTCTGAGTTTTTTTGTCTCGAACGATCTGCCAAGTTACAACCTAGGATTTCGTTTGCAATGAAAATAGAATGGGGTTGCTGCCTATTGATCTTCACATATTAGCTACTGATGTGTTCTCCCTTGCTGCCAATAATATAATTGATTTATCAATTTACGTAATGTGACCATGCATTGTTCAAGTTCATATTAGGTGTTACTTGCCAAAATATATTATATAGTACAACAAATGTTAGTTTGTGAATTTGACTGTAATAGTTAAGTAAAAGAGACATTGGAATCTGTACCAGGTGCTTGTCAATATACTGTTGTGTAGATTGTATGTGGTGCCATTTAATTTTCTTTTGAATTTAGTTCATTAGATCATCTGGTCACTTTATACTAAGCTTAATATACATTGTATATGTACACATAGTCAGAGTGTCTGCCTTGGTAATTTGCTAGTCTTTTGAAATGCTTGTGTCACATAGAACATATGGTTCTAGCACATTCATGATAGTTGTTAAATTCAATACTTTTGTTTTGTATTTGTAAAATATTTGTAACATATCAAGCATTTATGTAGTTGTAGTTCTAGAGTTGGAAACTTATGTGTTCTGTTATAGATGCCTAAATTCCTGGTTGTAGTACTGTTAGTAACATTTGTTGTTATCTTGCTTCATTAGTTTATTATTTTTGTTGCACTACTACTTTCAGCAGCTGTTTTCTTATGATCCACACATAAGTTGGTAGTTAATGCTGATGTGATATAGCTTAAGATTATTACGTGTGATACAACATTCCGCCCCAACAAACACCCGCATGCCTTGTTTTACAAACAACATGGTGCTTGTCCATGCACTTCCCACACTGGCCAGCTTCGGTCTAGGGTACTAGGGTGTAACGCGTCTACCCGTTGGGATATCGGCGGGACAACTGAAGAATGGCTTCAAACTTGGCACAATGGCTCACAATGACACACCAAACACTTATATCACCTCAATGAACAATGACGACATGCTTGGGCATGCCTTCGGCTCGGTAGACGGCTAAAATCTAGGGTTTTAGGGCAGTTTTGGACAGGTACGGAAGAATCGTCAGGCCAAGTGTTCAAGGAGTGTGCTATACTTTTGCACATTGATCCACCATGCCCCAACAAACACCCACATGCCTTGTTTTACAAACAACATGGTTCTTGGCCATGCACTTCCCACACTATCCAGCTTCGGTCTAGGGTACTAGGGTGTAACACGTCTACCCGTTGGGATAGCGGCGGGACAACTGAGGAATGACTTCAAACTTGGCACAATGGCTCACAATGACACACCACACACTTATATCACCTCAATGAGAAATGATGGCATGCTTGGGCATGCCTTCGGCTCGGTAGACGGCTAAAATCCAGGATTTTAGGGCGGTTTTGGACAGGTATGGAAGAATCATCAGGCCAAGTGTTCAAGGAGTGTGCTATACTTTTGCACATTGCTCCACAATGCCCCAACAAACACCCACATGCCTTGTTTTACAAACAACATGGTGCTTGGCCATGCACTTCCCACACTGGCCAACTTTGGTCTAGGGTACTAGGGTGTAACACGTCTACCCGTCGGGATAGCGGTGGGACAACTGAGGAATAGCTTCAAACTTGGCACAATGGCTCAGAATGACACACCACACACTTATATCACCTCAGTAAGCAATGACGGCATGCTTGGGTAGGCCTTCGGCTCGGTAGACGACTAAAATCTAGGGTTTTAGGGCGGTTTTGGACAGGTACGGAAGAATCATCAGGCCAAGTGTTCAAGGAGTGTGCTATACTTTTCCACATTGCTCCACCATGCCCCAACAAACACCCACATGCCTTGTTTTATAAACAACATGGTACTTGGCCATGCACTTCCCACACTGGCCAGCTTCGGTCTAGGGTACTAGGGTGTAACACGTCTACCCGTCGGGATATCGGCGGGAAAACCGAGGAAAGGCTTCAAACTTGGCACAATGGCTCACAATGACACACCACACACTTATATCACCTCAATGAGCAATGACGGCATGCTTGGGCATGCCTTCGGCTCGGTAGATGGCTAAAATCTAGGGTTTTAGGGCGGTTTTGGACAGGTACGGAAGAATCCTTCGGCCAAATGTTCAAGGAGTGTGCTATACTTTTGCACATTGCTCCACCATGCCCCAACAAACACCCACATGCCTTGTTTTACAAACAACATGGTGCTTGGCCATGCACTTCCCACACTGGCCAGCTTCGGTCTAGGGTACTAGGGTGTAACTGTAGGGGTTCGTAGCATGGAAAACAAAAATTTTCTATCGCATAAAAACAAACAAGCCAAGATCTATCTACTAGATTGTAGCAACGAGTCGATGGAATAACTCACCCTCGAAGATTCCAAAGTGTTTAACGAGAGCAGATTCTCGTGGGTGATGTAGTACTCTTTCCGATCTCAAGATCGCGTGAGCGATCCTTCAGCGCCACGTTCGGCAGCGCTCCCTTGATCGGTCCTGCGTTCGATTTTCGACGAAGACCTTCCTCTCCCTTGTTCCAGCAGCGGAGGTTGTAGCACTCTCCTCGCGATTCGGCCTGTGGCGTGTGGTAGGAAGTAGAGGGAGATCATGAGGCTTCGCCTTAAGCCGGTGCGAGTATGGTGGAGCTTATGAGAGAGGCTATTAGTGGTCTAGTAATGAGACACACCAATTAGAAGGCTCTAAACCAATTAGAAGGCTCTAAACCGAAATAGCTCTAAACCGGGGTTTAGGTCTAGGGTTTAGTTTAGAGGATAGGAACTTGTGTGTGTTCTAGGAGGGACCCTGCCCCTCCCTTTATAGGTGGGAGGGCGGCGGCCAAGGGAGGAGTGGAGTCCCTCCCAACTCGACCTTGGGTGGGGCGCCCGGCTTGGGAGGAGGAATCCTCCCAACTCGGTTTCCTCTTCTCCTCCTCTTTCCACTTTCCAAAACTTGCCGTTTGACTTTCAAACTAGCCGTTTGACTTTTCAATTTAGGATTTAAATAAACCCTTTATTTTGGACAGCGAGAACACTTAGTACATGATGCAATCATTCCAATATGTAATGACACATTCATGCACCCTTCCCTTCGGTCTTGGGACATTCGGGACCTTCTAGAATGTTCCGATGAAAACACGGAACCATTCCCCAACTCCAAAGCAGGACTTTCCTTATATGAATCTTATTCTCCGGACCATTCGGATCACCTCATGATATCCGGATCCCATCCGAGACTCGAACAACATTCGGTCTCTTTCTCATAATACCATAACTACTCAAACAACGTCGAATCCTTAAGTGTGTCTCCCTACGGTTCGTGAATTATGCGGACATGATCGAGACACTTCTCGAACAATAACCAATAGAGGAATCTGGAAATTCATATGGCTCCCACATATTTCTCGATTACTTTGCGATCGAATGAACCACTTACATACGATACCAATTTCCCTTTGTCTCACGATATGTTACTTATCCAAGGTTATGATCGTCGGTATCTCTGCATACCTAGTTCATCCTCGTTACTGATAAGTACTCTTTTCTCGTTCCCGTGATATGTGATCCCTTGTGACCCAGTCACATGCTTGCAAGCTAATTGGATGACATTTCACCGAGAGGAAGAATATCTATCCGTCATGTGGATGGACAAATCCACTCTTGATCCATGTGTTTCAACCAATACTTTCCGAACACTCAATGCCACCTTTATAGCCACCTGTTACGGTGTGGTGTTTGATGACATCAAAGCATCCATCCGATAAAGGTGATATGCATGATCTCATGGTCGAAGGAATTAGGTTACTATGTATCAGAAAGCATATAGCAATTGAACTATTGAAATGACTTGATCTTTATGCTACGCTTATCTATAGGAGTATGTCCACCATATCATTCTCCTAATGATATGATCTTGTTGTTAATAACATCTCAATGTTCATGATAGGGAAACCACAATCATCAATCAACCAACAAGCTAGTGAAGTATAGAGGCTATACTAGGGACTTCAAATTAAGTTTACAATTCACACAAATATTAATGTTTCCTTGTTAATACTATTATAGCATGAATATAAACATTCATCATAAACACAAAGATATAATAATAACTATATTTATTATTGCCTCTAGGGCATATCTCCAACAGTCTCCCACTTGCACTAGAGTCATCTAATCTAGATTACATGGTAATATACCGAACACCCATGGCAGTTTGGTGTTGGTCATGTTTTGCCCTCGGGAGAGGTTTAGTCAACGGATCTGCCACATTCAGATCTGTGTGTACTTTGCAAATCTTTATGTCCCCATCACGGATATGTTCTCGAATAGCGTGGAAGCGCAGCTTGATGTCTTGACTTCTTGTGTGACCTTGGTTCTTGCGCATTGGCTATGGCGCCCATGTTATCACATAGATAGACATTGGGTCCAGCGCCTTGGAACCACCCAGCTCTGTAATGAACTCTTTCATCCATATCGCTTCTTGTGAAGCCTCCGGAAGCAACCATGTATTCCGATTCAGTTGAAGATCTCGCCACAACGCTTTGCTTTGCACTCCTCCATAAGCTGCACCATTCAAAATAAATCATTATCCAGTTGTGATTTAGAATCATCGGATCGGTGTTCCAACTAACATCGGTGTAACCATTAACAACGAGCTGTTCATCACCTCCATAAGAAAGAACCATATCCTTGGTTCTTCTCAAGTATAAGGATGTTTTGACCGCTGTCCAATGATCCACTCTGGATCACTTTGATATCTGCTAGTTAGACTAACAGCATATGCGATGTCGGGTCTAGTACATAGCATGGCATACATTAGAGATCCTATGGCTGAGGCATAGGGAGTCTTACTCATCCTTTCTCTATCTTCTGCCGATGTCGGACTTTGAGTTTTACTCAAGGTCGTATTGGGCAACATGGGCAAGAACCCTTTCTTGCTATCTTCCATTCCAAACCTCTTTAGAACTTTGTCCAAATATGTACTTTGTGACAATGATATTTGGCGTTTCGATCTATCTCTATAAATCTTTATGCCTAATATGTAAGCTGCTTAGCCAAGATCCTTCATTGAAAAACTATTATTCAAATACTCTTTGACACTATTAAGAAGGTCTACATCATTCCCAATCAACAATATGTCATCCACATACAGTATTAAGAATGCTATAAAGCTCCCACTCACTTTCTTGTAAATACAAGCTTCTCCATAAGTTTGTATAAAACCAAAACTTTTGATTACCTTATCAAAACGTTGATTCCAACTTCGGGATGCTTGCTTCAATCCATAGATGGACCGTTGAAGCTTGCATACCTTGTTAGCATCTTTAGGATCGACAAAACCTTTGGGTTGCATCATATACAACTCTTCATCAATGTCTCCATTGAGGAATGCTGTTTTGACATCCATCTGCCATATCTCATAATCATAATATGCAGCGATTGCTAACATAATCCTCACAGACTTTAAGCGCTACGGTGAGAAAGTCTCATCGTAGTCGACTCCTTGAATTTGTGAAACCCTTTTGCGACAAGTCGAGCTTTATAGACGATAACATTACCATCAGCATCTGTTTTCTTCTTGAAAATCCATTTGTTCTCGACAGCCTTCCGGCCATCCGGTAAGTCCACCAAAGTCCATACTTGGTTTTCGTACATGGATCCAATCTCGGATTTCATGGCATCTTGCCATTTATTGGAATCTGGGCTCATCATCGCTTCCTCATATGTCTCGGGGTCATCGGTGTTGTCCACCAACATGACATTCATAACGGGATCATACCAATGCAGGTGGTACGATTTCTCGTTGACCTCCGGGCTCTGTGCAACTTCAACCAAGTTTCATGATCACCATCATTAGCTTCCTCTCTTATTGGTGCGGGCACCACAGAACTTCTTCCGGTCTTTGCGCTACTCGCAATTCGAGAGAAGGTTCGACAACCTCGTCGAGTTCTACTTTCCTTCCAGATCACTTCTTTGAGAGAAATTCCTTCTCTAGAAAGGATCCATTCTTAACCTTGAAGATTTTGCCTTGGATCTATGATAGAAGGCATACCCAATAGTTTCCTTGGTATCCTATGAAGGCGCATTTTTCGCTTTGGGTTCAAGCTTGTCCGGGTGTAACTTCTTTACATAGGCTTCACATCCCCAAACTTTAAGGAGCGACAATTTAGGTTTCTTCCCAAACCATAATTCATACGGTGTCGTTTCAGCAGTTTAGGCGGTGCCCTATTTAAAGTGAATCGGCTGTTTCTAATGCATAACCCCAAAATGATAGCGGTAAATCTGTAAGTGACATCATAGAGCGAACCATATCTAAGAGAGTTCGATTACGACGTTCGGACCACCATTCTGTTGTGGTGTTCCCGGCGGTGTCAAGCTATGAAAGTATTCCACATTTCTTCAAATGCTCGCCAAACTCGTAACTTAGATATTCACCTCCACGATCGAGCGTAGAAATTTAATCTTCTTGTTCGTTGATTCTCTACCTCACTTTGAAACTCCTTAAACTTCTCGAAAGTTTCGGACTTATGTTTCATGAAATAGATATACCCATATCTACTCAAATCATCCGTGAAGGTAAGAACATAACGATAACCACATGCGATGCTACACTCATTGGACCACACACATCGGTATGTATGATTTCCAATAAGTCATGGCTCGCTCCATCATCTGAAAATGGAGTCTTAGTCATTTTACCCATCGGACATGCTTCGCATCTTTCAAGTGATTCAAAATCAAGTGATTCAAGAAGTCCATCGAATGGAGTTTCTTCATACGCTTCACTCAATGTGACCAAGGCAGCGGTGCCACATATAGGTCGAATTATCGCTGATTTCAAGCGTTTAGCCTCAATGTTGTTGATATGTGTATTTCCACTATCGAGATTCAATATGAATAGACCATCTATCAAAGGTGCATGTGCATAAAACATATTACTCATATAAATCGAACAACCATTATTCTCGGTTTAAACAAGTAACCGTCTACTTAATAAACAAGATCCGATATAATGTTCATGCTTAGCGAGCACCAAATAACAATTATTTAAGTATAAAACTAATCCCGATGGTAGATGAAGAGGTAAGCGTGCCGACGCGATCACATCAACCTTTGATCCGTTTCCTACGCGCATCGTCACCTCGTTCTTCACTAGCTTCCGTTTATTCTGGCTCTGTTTGAGTTACAAATATGAGCAACCGAAGATCAAATACCCGAGCACTACTACGAATACTAGTGAGATACACATCAATAACATGTATATCGGATATACCTTTCTTCTTGATGTTGCCATTCTTCAAATCCGCCAAGTACTTTGGGAAATTCCGCTTCCAGTGACCTTCTCCCTTGCAGTAAAAGCACTCAGTTTCAGGCTTAGGTCCAGCCTTGGTCTTCTTTGTCGGCGTGGTAACTTTCTTACCACCCTTCTTGAAGTGTCCCTTACCTTAGACTTGCCTTTCTTGAATTTGGTGGTCTTATTGACCATCAACACTTGGTGCTCTTTCTTGATCTCCACTTGCAGATTTTAACATAGCAAATAGTTACGGCAACTCTTTGTTCATGTTACGCATGTTGTAGTTCATCACAAAGTTCTTGTAACTTGGTGGTAGTGATTGGAGGATCGGTAAACCCCAAAGTATTAGGAATCACTATACCCAAACTTTGAAGTTTATTTGCGTGCCCGGACATCTTAAGCACATGCTCCTTGGGAGCTACCCTCTTCCATCTTGCGGTTAAAGAACTTTTGAAGCTTCATAACTTTCAATTGCCGCATGAGTCTCAAAATTAATTTGAGATCCTCGACAATATCATATGGGTCGACTCTTCAAACCTTTTACGAGCTCGATTCTAAACCATACAAGATAGCACCTTTGAACTATGGATCTTGATTCTTAGAGCAAGGTAAACATTCTTTACTTCATCGGTAGCATCAGCTGCAGTGGGTCACCTAGCGGTGCATCCAGCACATAGGTCAAATTACCAGCTGTGAGGACAATCCTCAAATTGCGGAACCAATCCATGAAGTTGCTTCCATTGTTTTTCAACTTTTCTTTCTCTAGGGCAGCATTAAAATTGATGGTAGGGCTGCCATTGATCTACAACATATTTGCAATAGTTTAGACTAAGTTTATGACAAATTGAGTTCAAATTAATTAATGAAATTAAACTAGGTGAACTCCACTCAAAACAACATCCCTCACATTGTTTTAGTGATCACAGACCAAATCCACTACATCAACACCGATCATCACGAGAGTTGATATAGTTTCAATGGCGAACAATCATCATGTTCATCATATCTACTATATGATTCATGCTTTACCTTTCGGCGATCCGTGTTCTGAGGCCATGTGCGTACATGCTAGGCTCGTCAAGATCAAACCTTAGCTACCGCATAAGCAAATCTGGCTTGCTTACGTTGTATTCACCGGAATCAAAGACACCCGATCATCACGTGGTGCTTGAGCACAAGCTTTGTAGTGCATACTAAGGGTGAACACTTTAGAACTTGAAATTTATGTGCATGAGGATCATCTTATAATGCTACCGTCGTCTACTAAGCAATACAAGATGCATAAAGGATTAACATCACATGCAATTCATAATATGTGATATGATATGGCCTTTCTTCTTTGTGCTTCCGATCTCCATCTTCAAGCACGAACATGATCTCCATCATCACCGGCATAGCATCAAGGTCAATGGCGCTTCTTCATGGTTGTAGTCCACCAGCTTCAACTATTACAACTATTTTGAATAGAACGCGGGTCTTAACAGAAATTAAAGACAACCATATGGCTCACGCGGTTGCCAACTTACAATAAGGAACATTGCATACATCAAATATAATCACAATCATGGCCATATCACATCACTTTGCACCCTGCAAAACAAAGTTAGACGCCTCTACTTTCTTTGCATATTTTACGTGGTTTGGGGCTTTCAATAAGTGTCGTTCTAACTTACGAACAAGAACCACAACATTGATACTAGCATTGTTGATCACCGGTTGTAAATTGGATCTTTACTATGCTAGGAGAAAGCAGGCACCATAAAGCCACTTATGCAATACAAGTTGCATGTCAAGCGTGGAGCAAGTCTCATGAACGATGTCATGTAAGGTTAGCCGGGCCGCTTCATCCCAACATACCGCAAGATGCAAAGTACACAAAAGCAATCTACAATAAAAGCATCAACGCCCACAATGACCATTGTGTTCTACTGCAACAGATCTACATATAGACACGGCTCGATACCCTTTGTGGGGTTCGTAGCATGGAAAACAAAAAATTTCTATCGCATACAAACAAACAAGCCAAGATCTATCTACTAGATTGTAGCAGCAGTCGATGGAATAACTCACCCTCGAAGATTCCAAAGTGTTTAACGAGCAGATTCTCGTGGGTGATGTAGTCGTACTCTTTCCGATCTCAAGATCGCATGACGATCCTTCCAGCCACGTTCTGCAGCGCTCCATGATCGGTCACCGTTCGATTTCGGCGAAGACCTTCCTCTCCCTTGTTCCAGCAGGCGGAGGTTGTAGCACTCTCCTCGATTCGGCAGCACCTGGCGTGGTGCGGAAGTAGAGGGAGATCTGAGGCTGCCTTAAGCCGTAAGCGGTATGGTGGAGCTTATGAGAGAGGCTATTAGTGGTCTAGTAATTAGACACACCAATTAGAAGGCTCTAAACCAATTAGAAGGCTCTAAATCGAAATAGCTCTAAACCGGGTTTAGGTCTAGGGTTTAGTTTAGAGGATAGGAACTTGTGTGTTCTAGGAGGGCCCCTGCCTCCCTTTATAGGTGGGAGGGCGGCGGCCAAGGGAGTGGAGTCCCTCCCAACTCGGCCTTGGTGGGGCGCGGCTGGGAGGAGGAATCCTCCCAACTCGGTTCTCTTCTCCTCCTCTTTCCACTTTCCAAAACTTGCCGTTTGACTTTCAAACTAGCCGTTTGACTTTTCAATTTAGGATTTAAATAAACCCTTTATTTTGGACAGCGAGAACACTTAGTACATGATGCAATCATTCCAATATGTAATAACACATTCATGTACCTTCCCTCCGGAGTGCCGGACATTCCGGACCTTCTAGAATGTTCCCGATGAAAACACGGAACCATTCCCCAACTCCAAAACGGGACTTTCCTTATATGAATCTTATTCTCCGGACCATTCCGGATCACCTCGTGATATCCCGGATCCCATCCGAGACTCCGAACAACATTCGGTCTCTTTCTCATAATACCATAACTACTCAAACAACGTCGAATCCTTAAGTGTGTCTCCCTACGGTTCGTGAATTATGCGGACATGATCGAGACACTTCTCAACAATAACCAATAGAGGAATCTGAAATTCATATGGCTCCACATATTTCTCGATTACTTTGATCGAATGAACCACTTACATACGATACCAATTTCCCTTTGTCTCACGATATGTTACTTATCCAAGGTTATGATCGTCGGTATCTCTGCATACCTAGTTCATCCTCACTTGATAAGTACTCTTTTCTCGTTCCCGTGATATGTGATCCCTTGTGACCCAGTCACATGCTTGCAAGCTAATTGGATGACATTTCACCGAGAGGGCCCAGAGAATATCTATCCGTCATGTGGATGGACAAATCCCACTCTTGATCCATGTGTTTCAACCAATACTTTCCGAACACTCAATGCCACCTTTATAGCCACCCTGTTACGGTGTGGTGTTTGATGACATCAAAGCATCCATCCAGTAAAGGTGATATGCATGATCTCACGGTCGAAGGAATTAGGTTACTATGTATCAGAAAGCATATAGCAATTGAACTATTGAAATGACTTGATCTTTATGCTACGCTTATCTATAGGAGTATGTCCACCATATCATTCTCCTAATGATATGATCTTGTTGTTAATAACATCTCAATGTTCATGATAGGGAAACCACAATCATCAATCAACCAACAAGCTAGTGAAGTATAGAGGCTATACTAGGGACTTCAAATTAAGTTTACAATTCACACAAGTATTAATGTTTCCTTGTTAATACTATTATAGCATGAATATAAACATTCATCATAAACACAAAGATATAATAATAACTATATTTATTATTGCCTCTAGGGCATATCTCCAACAGTAACGTGTCTACCCGTCGGGATAGCGGCAGGACAACTGAGGAATGGCTTCAAACTTGGCACAATGGCTAACAATGACACACCACACACTTATATAACCTCAATGAGTAATGACGGCATGCTTGGGCATGCCTTCGGCTCGGTAGACGACTAAAATCTAGGGTTTTAGGGCGGTTTTGGACAGGTACGGAAAAATTGCCAGGCCAAGTGTTCAAGGAGTGTGCTATACTTTTGCACATTGCTACAACATGCCCCAACAAACACCCACATGCCTTGTTTTACAAACAACATGGTCTTGGCCATGCACTTCCCACACTAGCCAGCTTCGGTCTAGGGTACTAGGGTGTAACGCATCTACCCGTCGGGATAGCGGCGGGACAACCGTGGAATGGCTTCAAACGTGGCATAATGGCTCACAATGACACACCACACACTTATATCACCTCAATGATCAATGACAACATGCTTGGGCATGCCTTCGGCTCGGTAGACGGCTAAAATCTAGGGTTTTAGGGCGGTTTTGGATAGGTACGGAAGAATCGTCAGGCTAAGTGTTCAAGGAGTGTGCTATACTTTTGAACATTGCTCCACCATTCCCCAAAAAACACCCACATGCCTTGTTTTACAAACAACATGGTGCTTGGCCATGCACTTCCCACACTGGCCAGCTTCGGTCTAGGGTACTAGGGTGTAACCCATCAACCGCCGGGATAGCGGTGGGACAACTGAGGAATGGCTCAAACTTGGCACAATGGCTCAGAATGACACACTAGACAGTTATATCACCTCAATGAGCAATGACGGCATGCTTGGGCATGCCTTCGGCTCGGTAGACGACTAAAATCTATGGTTTTAGGAAGGTTTTGGACAGGTAAGGAAGAATCGTCAGGCCAAGTGTTCAAGGAGTGTGCTATACTTTTGCACAATTCTCCACCATGCCCAAATAAACACCCACATGCCTTGTTTTACAAAAAACATGGTGCTTGGCCATGCACTTCCCACACTGGCCAGCTTTGGTCTAGGGTACTAGGATGTAACGCGTCTACCCGTCGGGATAGCGGCGGGACAACTGAGGAATGTCTTCAAACTTGGCACAATGGCTCACAATGACACACCACACACTTATATCACCTCAATGAGAAATGATGGCATGCTTGGGCATGCCTTCGGCTTGGTAGACAGCTAAAATCTAGGGTTTTAGGGCGGTTTTGGACAGGTACGGAAGAATCGTTAGACCAAGTTGTAGCACCCTGGGTAAAACCACTACTAGAAAATTGATTGTTGTTTTATTTTGCATCATCATGGCATTATAAAGCATCTTCATGATCATCATACCACATTGCATGGATCACCCTTCTGTCGCACTGGCTTGTTTGTATTGCATGTGTACCTTTGTCATGTGTTTATCGTTGCTTGACATCACCCTTGTTGCTCTCGACTTTTACCTCTGTCTATTTTGGTTTCTACAAATTGGTTTCCTTCTTGTTAAAGTGACCATTATTTTTCAAATGGTTTTGTCATGTTTTCAAACCTCAATCCATCACTCTCGAATTTTGCCCAAATTGAGTTATATGAGGGCAACACTCTTTTGCCACTTCTATTCCCCTCTTGCCTAACTTTGGTGTTCCAAAATTCTATGTTCAAAATCATCTACAAGGTTCAAAGGTTTTGAAATCAAATGCTTGCCTGATTTTGCAACAAACAAAACAAATAAAATGAAACTAGAATAAAGAAAAGAGGGAAGACTAACCTGTTCAGCAGCCCACTTCCTTCTGGCCCATCTTCCTTCTAGCCCGCAACCCACCAGGGAGCCTGTTATCTGTTCGATGGAGGCTCTCCTCTGTTCTGTCTTCCTCCTCCCTCACGAGAGAGACGTGAACCCCTCCCTGGCTTCACTTTTCAACCACGGAACCACCATCGAGCCTCCACGCCTCTCTTTAATCTCCTTCCAAGCCTCAGAAAAACCCTAGCCTTATCTTTCCTCCCTCGCACCGCCACCACTAGTTTTCCGATCCTCCACCTCCCGTGAGAAGCCACCATGGCGGGAGCTGCACCTCGTTCATGTCAGCATTGTGGTGTCTGCAAAGTGAAGCTAAGGAGCGGGATGGAGTATTCGCGTTGTCACATTCATCTAGGAGTAGAAGGAGGAGCCGGAGCTTCCAGGTTCTGCCTCCTTGTCGCTGTCCCAACGTGTCTAGAGTGCCACGCCATCATCCTCGCCACGCTGGCGCCTCCGTCTGTTCCCCAGCCTCGATTCCTACGGGAATCGACTCAGGTGAGCTCCAACCTCCCTCTGCATAACTCATGTGTCTGTTTCTACCTCCCAGTCATCGTTGCTACGTACACATGTGCGCCTCTCTGCAGTTTCTGTTCGCAAGATGTTTCCCTCCGTCACAGCCCATCTTCGGCGCCTTTGTGCACATACCCCGCAAGTGGGATGCACCTCCTAACCGGAGCACGAAAACTCACTCCAAACCGAGCACCACAGCGGCTGTGATCTGCGCTCGAAAACGAGTCCTTATCACTGCATTTCTCTGTTAGTTTTGACAGTTAAAAACTGCATCATCCGCTCGTGTTCATCGAGTTCCAACCATTGATTCAGGCTTCCTTCTATGAATCTTCATTCACGAGGATTGAACTTGGTTCTACCAACTTCCCACCTGTGAAAACCGCATGCCAAACCAATGTGCATATGAGCTCGGAAATCTCTCCTGAAGTCAGATGAACTTCACTGTCTGCGTGACAGTTTACAATTCATTTCCGTCACTTTATGTCCATGTTTTCTCTCTTTGCTCCTCGATGTTTCCCGTCGCGTGAAGTTGATATCCGAAGAGTTTCTTCATGTATAACTATTTTTTTATGTTCCATCTACGTGTAGAAATAAACGGCACATATTTTGAAGGTTCGAGTCGTTCAGAATCTCCACGAGAAGATATGACGAGCTAGCTGTTTTAGCTGACCCAATCTCAGTTATCAATATTCCACACCCGACGTGTTCTTGTAGATTGCCATAGGGCTCCTGAAAAACTTGTCTGCTGGTCAAAACACAGCCAAACCTTCCAGAAATTCAAATTTTAAAGATAATCTAAAAACTTAAACCATTTGACAACTCTGACCATAATTTGTTTAAAATCTGTAAGTATTTTTGAAAAGTTTCCAAATCCTTAGTTGGTTTTTTTAGTTCTGAACATGAATATGCTTCATGTTTATTTTTCCACATGTTAAAAATTAATAAGTATTTTCTGGATATTTAATAAATGCTCCAATAATTACTAAATGGCGTCTTTTTATTCTTAATTTCAATCTTTGCAAATGATATATGTTAGGAGATCAGAAAAATGCAATGATTAAGAATATGCTATCCAAAATACTTTGTGGGCAATTAAAATTTCGAAATTATTTGAATGTTAATATATGGCCTCTTCTTAATAAATACATATCTTTAAATCCGTAATTCCGAATTCGACAAATAATATGTTTAAATCGATCAGCGTGGCGAGCTCTTGCTAACTGTGCATTCCATGCTTGCAATTGCATCATGGATCATGGAGAAACTGTAAATCAGAACTGTTTATGCAAGGAAGGCATGATGCATAAAATTGGAAAATAATTATTTATTGTTGATAATGCCTCACAATGTTGTATCATCAATGTACTATGTAAATTCCGTCTTTCCAACATGATTTGCGTCATTATCTTGCCATATCATGCATCATATTATGATCATACCAGTTCTTCTGCATTAGTTGTAATTGTTGCATCGCTTGTTCCTTTTAGTGTTTTGCCTGTTTCCGGATAGGACAATGAGATGTTATGAGCTTCGACAAGTTCTTCGAATATATATCTTCGGAAATATTTTCAGGCGAGCATTTTATTTCTTTCAACCTATTTTATATTTCTAGTCTTTATTTCCTCATGCTGATCTATTGATATCTGTGTTGCGATGCTATAGATTCCGTACCCTTTTATACTACACTTCAGACTTTATATTGCCATGGACACCTACTATTACATGTTGTTTGGTAGATAACCGGCCTTGCGAGTCATAGTTGCTTGCGCAGGTGTTGCTTCGCACCGTCGATGTTCCACAGTTGTTGGAGAAATGCCTCATGCTTAATGTTGGAGATGATCATGGCTATAATTATTGTTTAATAACTAAAATTGAAGTAGGTAAATAATGCAGAGGCACATGTGGGCAATAGATGTTATTTGGTTTTTAACTGTCCACTTGTGTCCCGTAGAAACCCGAGTACTTGATACCTGTTTTTTGAATATTCGCACTATCCGCATGTGGGACCATGAATCCCCTTAGCATGATCTTGAGTCATATATTATTTCTTGGGGCGACAAAGTAGTTTGGGGCTTTATTACTATCATGTACTTATGCCATGTTTTACTGCTTTATTTAATATTGCGTGTGGAGCGCCTGTACTGTTTAGGTAAGCGGAGTGTTTTCGCGGTAGCGACAAGCCCAGTCACATTTTCGGGTTTCCAGTCGTTTACAACCATTGACGCAAACCTCTGGGTTCGTTCCGGAGCCGGCCAACTTTGTCGCGGGTAGCTTGGTGGGGTGGTCCCCTGAAATATTATATGAACCTTGCGATTTCTTTATCGTGATGCCTCGTTGGGTTTTATTTGGTTTTTCCGAGGTTGATCGTGCGTGTGTTGCTATTTGTGCCCCCCTGCAGGGTAAAACTTTCTGAAAGCCGTGTCCGCGGTTATGGACGACTTGGAGCACAATATCAAGATCATAGATAAATATAACTAAACTAGTGCTATGAATTTGCCTTTGGGATGACTAGTAATCAGCTTCACTATAAAGGAATGGCTAAATAAAAGTACCAACAACTGTTGGGTTTTTGAATGTCTCATGGTATATGTATCTGACTAGTACCTATTGCAACTATAACGGAATGGTTAACTAAAACTGTCCACCGCTTATGTTATTAGGATGACTCATGCTATCTATATCTGACTAGTAATTTTTGCAACTATAATAGAATGAGTAAAACTGTCAACTGTGTGAGTTCCTCGGTTGGACTTCCTCGTTTGATCTCGAGGGGGAAATACCAGGATGGTTATGCTTGGTGATAGTTTCAGGTTGAATCCGAATAGTTCTTTCTTATCCGTCTCTGATAGCCGACAGTTGTATCGAGTCTCTATAGGTTGTTTAGTGCATGCCGCGCTGCCGCTTCAGTCCACCATACCTATGTAGACGAGAGCCGCCGAATTCTAAGACTCGCCGTGTACTAGCCTCACTACTGACCGCTCTCTTTTTCCTTTGCCCTTTTCCGGCATCCTTTTTGTTAAGCAGGTTTTGAGATCAACGTAGTTAGCAGGGTTACCCTTCCGGCTTGGCCTGGGCAGGGTTATGGATGCCATTGGTTATTCTTCAGGGCTCTTAGATCAATTTGCATCTTGTCCGTACTCGGACGTTGTATTGATTACAAGGTGATTTGGATCTTTGTATTGTATATATGTATTCTTGACTCTCTAAGTCATTGTTGTATATATCTATTCTATGGGTTTTATCATGGACTAATGTGTAATGGTATTACTTCGTTATCCACCCGCACGAAAGTGTCTGGTGGGATCCTTTGAATCATTTATATGCGGGTTTGGCGGGAATCGCTAAAACTTGCATAGGGCCGATCTGAGGATGTTACAGAGTGGTATCAGAGCTTAGCAGTTAAGATACCCCACTGGTCCAACCTGTAGGATAACCTAGCTAACGAACGTTGTAGAATATCAAAACTATTTTTGAAAATGGGTTGGATAGATCTGATTAGGTCTGCTTTTACTCCTTACCCCTCTGCTTTTCTCCTCTTACCTTTGCATGTTCTGAATTTGCTCTCTTGTCTTTTCTTCGCGTCCAGGAATTCTCGTGGTTGGGTTTCTATCGTACCTTCAGGATTTCGCTTCCATCCTCTTTCTACGGTGCTTCGACATCCGGTCTTCGACTATCTGAGGAATTTTCCTCTATTGTACATTTTAGTGGACCGAATATTTATTAAAAAAATTCTTTGTATCTTCCAGTGTTTTTTAACGTGACGACTTCATCTGCACTGGAACCGATGAAGGACCTGTATCGCTCCTTTGTTTCTGAACATTGCTTGTCGAGATCTTCAGTCTGAATTCCGAGAGTTGGTTGCATAATTCTCCTATTCATGTGCAGAGTAATGCTTTGGGTGCGCGATGGACTGATCACCATCAGACTACTCTTATCATTCGCTCTTGTACATTGAATCACGGAATCAAGAAATTTTACTCTTTCGATAGAAGTTAGAGGTGGCCTTACCTTTTGAGACCTCTACCTTCATCTGTGTTTATCCGGAGTGTTCTCTCGTTAAACGGGAGCATCGACCCTTGTTGCTGGTGTCGCCGATTTCAAGACGGACAAAGAATCCTTGTTAGTGGTGTCGTGAGGATCTACACAGAGCGACAAGATTCAGATTGTCGGCCTTCTTCACTGTACCATGAGGCAGATCTCGAGGGCGAGATCCATTGTTAGTGGTGTCGAATTGTAGCACCCTGGGTAAAACCACTACTATAAAATTGATTGTTGTTTTATTTTGCATCATCATGGCATCATAAAGCATCTTCATGATCATCATACCACATTGCATGGATCACCCTTCTGTCGCACTGGCTTGTTTGCATTGCATGTGTACCTTTGTCATGTGTTTATCATTGCTCTCGTATTTTCCCCAAATTGAGTTATATGAGGGCAACACTCTTTTGCCACTTCTATTCCCCTCTTACCTAACTTTGGTGTTCCAAAATTCTATGTTCAAAATCATCTACAAGGTTCAAAGGTTTTGAAATCAAATGCTTGCCTGAATTTGCAACAAACAAAACAAATAAAATGAAACTAGAATAAAGAAAAGAGGGAAGACTAACCTGTTCAGTAGCCCACTTCCTTCTGGCCCATCTTCCTTCAGCCCGCAGCCCACCAGGGAGCATGTTATCTGTTCGATGGAGGCTCTCCTCTGTTATGTCGTCTTCCTCCCTCACGAGAGAGACATGAACCCCTCCATGGCTTCACATTTCAACCACGGAACCACCATCGAGCCTACCCGCCTCTCTTTAATCTCCTTCCAAGACTTAGAAAAATCCTAGCCTTATCCTTCCTCCCTCGCGCCGCCGCCACTAGTTTTCCCCATCCTCCACCTCCCATGAGAAGCCACCATGGCGGGAGCTGCACCTCGTTCATGTCAGCATTGTCGTGTCTGCAAGGTGAAGCTAAGGAGAGGGATGGAGTAATCGCGCAGTCACGTTCATCTGGGAGTAGAAGGATGAGCCGGAGCTTCCAGGTTCTGCCTCCTTGTCGTTGTCCCAACGTGTCTGAGAGTGCCACGCCATCATCCTCGCCACGCTGGCGCCTCCGTCTGTTCCCCAGTCTCGATTCCTACGGGAATCGACTCAGGTGAGCTCCAACCTCCCTCTGCATAACTCATGTGTCTGTTTCTACCTCCCAGTCATCGTTGCTACGTACACATGTGCGCCTCTCTGCAGTTTCTGTTCGCAAGATGTTTCCCTCCGTCACAGCCCATCTTCGGCGCCTTTGTGCACATACCCCGCAAGTGGGATGCACCTCCTACCCGGAGCACGAAAACTCACTCCAAACCGAGCACCACTGCGGCTGCGATCTGCGCTCGAAAACGAGTCCTTATCACTGCATTTCTCTGTTAGTTTTGATAGTTAAAAACTGCATCATCCGCTCGTGTTCATCGAGTTCCAACCATTGATTCAGGCTTCCTTCTGTGAATCTTCATTCACGAGGATTGAACTCGGTTCTACCATCTTCCCACCTGTGAAAACCGCATGCCAAACCGATGTTCATATGAGCTCGGAAATCTCTGCCGAAGTCAGATGAACTTCACTGTCTGCGTGACAGTTTACAATTTATTTCCGTCAGTTTATGTCCAAGTTTTCTCTCTCTGCTCCTCGATGTTTACCGTCGCGTGCAGTTGACATCTGAAGAGTTTCTTCATGTATAACTATTTTTTTTATGTTCCATCTACGTGTAGAAATAAACGGCACATATTTTGAAGGTCTGAGTCGTTCAGAATCTCCACGAGAAGATGAGACGAGCTAGCTGTTTTGGCTGACCCAATCTCAGTTCATCAATATTCCAGACCCGACGTGTTCTTGTATATTGCCATAGGGCTCCTGAAAAACTTGTCTGCTGGTCAAAACACAGCCAAACCTTCCATAAATTCAAATTCTAAAGATAATCTGAAAAGTTAAACCATTTGACAACTCTGACCATGATTTGTTTAAAATCTGTAAGTATTTTTGAAAAGTTTCCAAATCCTTAGTTAGTTGTTTTTTTAGTGCTGAACATGAATATGCTTCATGTTTATTTCGCCACATGTTAAAAATTAATAAGTATTTTCTGGATATTTAATAAATGCTCCAATAATTACTAAATGGCATCTTTTTATTCTTAATTTCAATCTTTGCAAATGATATATGTTTGAAGATCAGAAAAATGCAATGATTAAGAATATCCTATCCAAAATACTTTGTGGGCAATTAAAATTTCGAAATTATTTGAATGTTAATATATGGCCTCTTCTTAATAAATACATATCTTTAAATTCGTAATTCCGAATTCGACAAATAATATGTCTAAATCGATCAGCGCGACGAGCTCTTTCTAACTGTGCATTCCATGCTTGCAATTGCATCATGGATCATGGAGAAACTGTAAATCAGAACTGTTTATGCAAGGAAGGCATGATGCATAAAATTGGAAAATAATTATTTATTGTTGATAATGCCTCACTAATATTGTATCTGTTGGAGATATGCCCAAGAGGCAATAATAAAGTGGTTATTATCATATCTTCATGCTTATGATAAATGTTTACATACCATGCTAAAATTGTATTAACCGGAAACATTAATACTTGTGTGATTTGTAAACATAAAAGAGTCCCTAGTAAAGCCTCTTGTTAAACTAGCTTGTTGGTTAATATATGATCATGGTTTCCTGATCATGAACATAGAGATGTTATTAACAACAGGGTCATATCATTAGGAGAATAATATGATGGACATACTCCTATAGTTAAGCCTAGCATAAAGATCAATTCATTTAATATAGTTCATTTGCTATATGCTTTCTGATACATAGTAACCTAATTCCTTCGACCATGAGATCATGTTAATCACCATCACCGGAAGGATGCTTTGATGACATCAAACACCACTCCGTAACTGGGTGGCTATAAAGGTGGCATTGAGTCTTCGGAAAGTATGGGTTGAGGCACGTGGATCAAGAGTGGGATTTGTCCATCCATATGACGGATAGATATACTCTGGGCCCTCTCGGTGGAATGTCATCCAATTAGCTTACAAGCATGTGACTGGCTCATAAGGGATCACATATCACGGGAACGAGAAAAGAGTACTTATCGGTAACGAGGTTGAACAAGGTATGCAGAGATACCGACGATCAAAACCTCGGATAAGTAAACTATTGTGAGACAAAGGGAAATTAGTATCCTATGTAAGTGGTTCATTCGATCGCAAAGTAATCGTATAAATATGTGGGAGGCATATGAATTTCCAGATACCTCTATTGGTTATTGATCGGAGAAGTGTCTCGGTCATGTCCGCGTAATTCACGAACCGTAGGGAGACACACTTAAGGATTCGATGTTGTTGAGTAGTTATGGAATGATGAGTAAGAGACCGAATGTTGTTCGGAGTCTCGGATGGGATCCGAGATATCACGAGGAGATTTGGAATGGTCCGGAGAATAAGATTCATATAAGGAAAGTCATGTTTCGGAGTTCGGAAATGATTCCGGTGATTTCACCAGGAATGTTCTAGAAGGGTCTGGAAGGTCCGGCACTCCGGAGGGGGAAGGGTACATGGATGTGTCATGACAATGGAATGGTTGCATCATGTACTAGGTCACTTGGCTGGGAAATATGATGAGAGAAATCAAATCCAAGTTTGAAAGTCAAACGCCAATTTGAAAAGTCAAATCTGAAGTTTGCTTGGTGGAGGGAGAGTAGGAAACCTACTTAGGGAGGAAGTCCTACTCCCTCCACCCGCCGGCCAAGGAGGAGGAGTTGGAGGAGGACTCCCTCCTCCCAACCGCCTCCCTCCCACCTATATAAGGAGGGGTAGGGCGCCCCCTCCCCTCACACCAAAACCCTAGCCCTTAGCGCCACCACCTCCAAGTGTTGCCGCCGCCTAGGTCTCCTCTTCTAGCCGACTTGGGGCAAACCCTAGTTTTCCCTAGCCGCCGGCCAAGCTCACCCCTTGGTGCCTCTAAAACCTAGATCGCCAAGGCCCTCTCTCATACTCCACCATACTCGCTCCGGCTTAAGGCGAAGCCCTGCGAGATCTCCCCTCTACTTCCGACACCACACCGTCGTGCTGCCGGATTCACGAGGAGAGTGCTACAACCTCTGCTGCTTGCTGGAAGAAGGGAGAGGAAGGTCTTCATCAAGTACCGAACGTGTGACCGACTGCGGAAGCGCTGCAGGAACGCAGCGCCGGAAGGATCGTCTACACGATCTTGAGATCGGCAAGAGTACGACTACATCACCCACGAGAATCTGCTCTCGTTAACCGCTTTGGAATCTTCGAGGGTGAGTTCCTCTATCGACTCGTTGCTACAATCTAGTAGATAGATCTTGGCTTGTTTGTTTGCATGCGGTAGATTTTTTTGTTTTCCATGCTACGAACCCCTACATTATCATCAATGTACTATGTAAATGACGTCTTTCCAACATGATTTGCATCATTACCTTGCCATGCCATGCATCATATTATGATCATACCGGTTCTTCTGCATTAGTTGTAATTTTTGCATCGCTTGTTCCTTTTAGTGTTTTGCCTCTTCCCGGATAGGACGATGAGATGTTGTGAGCTTCGACAAGTTCTTCAGATATATATTTTCGGCAATGTTTTCAGGCGAGCATTTTCTCTCTTTCTTCCTATTTTATATTTCTAGTCTTTATTTTCTCATGTTGATCTATTGATATCTATGTTGCGATGCTATAGATTCCGTACCCTTTTATACTTCACTTCAGACTTTATATTGCCATGGACACCTTCTATTACATGTTGTTTGGTAGATAGCCGGCCTTGCGAGTCATAGTTGCTTGCGCAGGTGTTGCTTTGCGCCGTCGATGTTCCACGGTTATTGGAGAAATGCCTCATGCTTAATGTTGGAGATGATCATGGCTATAATTATCGTTTAATAACTAAAATTGAAGTAGGTAAATAATGTAGAGGCACATGTGGGCAATAGATGTTATTTGGTTTTTAACCGTCCACTTGTGTCCCGTAGGAACCCGAGTACTTGATACCTGTTCTTTGAATATTAGCACTATCCGCATGTGGGACCATGAATCCCCTTAGCATGATCTTGAGTCATATATTATTTCTTGGGGCCACAAAGTAGGTTGGGGCTTTATTACTATCATGTAATTATGCCATGTTTTACTGCTTTATTTACTATTGCGCGTGGAGCGTCTGTACTGTTTAGGTAAGCGGAGTGTTTTTGCGGTACCGACAAGCCCAGTCACACTTTCGGGTTCCTAGTCGTTTACAGCCATTGACGCAAAGCTCTGAGTCTGTTCCGGAGCCGGCCAACTTCGTCGCGGGTAGCTTGGTGGGGTGGTCCCCTGAAATATTATATGAATCTTGCGATTTCTTTGTCGTGATGTTTCGTTGGATTTTCATTTGGTTTTTCCGAGGTTGATCGTGCGTGTGTTGCTATTTGTGCCCTCTGCAGGATAAAACTTTCTGAAAGTCATGTCCGCGGTTATGGACGACTTGGAGCACAATATCAAGATCATAGACAACTATAACTAAACTAGTGCTATAAATTTGCCTTTGGAATGACTAGTAATCAGCTTCACTATAATGGCATGGCTAAATAAAAGTACCAACAACTGCTGGGTTTTTGAATGTCTTATGGTATATATATCTGACTAGTAAGTATTGCAACTATAACGGAATGGTTAAATAAAACTGCCCACCGCTTATGTTATTAGGATGACTCATGCTATCTATATCTGACTAGTAATTTTTGCAACTATAATGGAATGAGTAAAACTGCCAACTGTGTGAGTTCCTCGGTTGTACTTCCTCGTTTGGTCTCGGGGGGGAGGAAAATACTAGGATGGGTATGCTTGGTGATAGTTTCAGGTTGGATCTGAATAGGTCTTTATTATCCCTCTCTGATAGCCGACAGTTGTATCGAGTTTCTATAGGTTGTTTAGTGCATGCCGTGCTGCCGCTTCAGTCCACCATACCTATGTAGGCGAGAGCCGCCGAATTCTAAGACTCGCTGTGTACTGGCCTCAGTACTGACCGCTCTCTTTTTCCTTTACCCTTTGCCGGCATCCTTTTTGTTAAGCAGGTTTTGAGATCGACGTCGTTAGCAGGGTTACCCTTCCGTCTTGGCCTGGGCAGGATTATGGACGCCATTGGTTATTCTTCAGGGCTTTTAGCTCAATTTGCATCTTGTCCATACTCGGACGTTGTACTGATTATCAGGTGATTTGGATATTTATATTGTATATCTGTATTCTTGACCCTCTGAGTCGTTGTTGTATATATCTATTCTGTGGGTTTTATCATGGACTAATGTGTAATGGTATTACTTCGTTTTCCACCCGCACGAAAGTGCCTGGTGGGTTCCTTTGAATCGTTTCTATGCGGGTTTGGCGGGAATCACTAAAACTTGCATAGGACCGATCCGAGGGTGTTACACAAGTGTTCAAGGATTGTGCTATACTTTTGCACATTTCTCCACTATGCCCCAACAAACACCCATAACAAAATTGAGTCAAACTTAAAAATGTTAAAAAAATCACATGTCTACAAAACAGACCGTTTATGCCTACCTGAGAGAGCCATTTCTAATATGTCATGGTTTTCGATTTTTTTTAAATATTCTAAAAAAATACTCTAAGATGTTCGTATTATTAGAAACATAACCATATATTTTTTTGTCATTTTCAAAAAAATGGTTATATGATTCATATTTAAATTCAAAATTTAATATATTAGTTTGGGTCGGCCGACTAGGAGAATCCTAAGGTAAACTCGGCCATTAGGGTAACTACCTCACTAAACCAGGACTATTTACCTCCTGCACGTACACATTCACTAAACCAGGACTATTTACCTCTTCACATCGCTTCATCTCATCTGAAAACTGGATGGGAGAGAGCTTCGTCAACGACGATCGCTAGGAGGTAGTTTCGGAGATCCTCTATCGCCATGGCGCAGGTACGTAAAATCGAAGCCCTGTCAATGATCTATATTTAGGTTAAGGCGATTTAGGTTAACTTAATGTGTACGGAGAGCACGGACACACGATAGATCTAAGAGGACATAGATCTAAACCTCGCAAAAAAAATTCGTCGTGAAAAATTCGGATTTATAATTAACCGAATTGTTTGAAAATACAGATTTAAATGTGTTCATCGTAGATCTAGTCTAAGCTGTTTATGCTGATGCGTTTTAGCGTCGGCGCGATTTAAGCCTCCGGCGACGCATCTCCTTTTCCATGTAGGCGAATGGCCGGTGTTATCGCATGCGGACTGTGCCCTAGGGAACAAAAATCAATTATCACATACGAACATTGCCCTAGCATCTGCGTTGTTCATGCTGGTGGTAGTTTTGATTTTCAGTTTGTACTGTTAGTATCTCTTAGCGCACATGTATACGTTCAGCATTATTCATACCGTAATATGACATGTGATTTTAATTATTCTTTTATATTCTATTAGGTTCCATTAATCAAAAGGAAAAAAAGATTGTTTTTGTCAGGGGTAAGCATTTTGTGCTAATTTTATTTTATAAGCAATTCATATATTGGAGGTCGCTAATGTGTGCAAAAATTACACTAAGGTCCTGGAATAAATAGCGAGCATGATTTTGAAGCTTTTCTTGAGTTTGGCAATCGCGTGAAGATGACTGATGAAGAATTTGATGAACTTGAGCGATCACATGTCAACATACCCGTTTTATGTATGCACCATCAAAAAATCCAACACGGTGAAAAATAAAGCTAAAATAGTAAACTATTCCGTACATACGAACTTTTCACATTTATTTGTTTGCATAAATGTGAAATAATTTATATAACTGGTTGTCAAATCTATGTGCAGTACTTTTTAAGGAGCTTCACCATGAAGCATATTGTTACAAACGTTCAATTGCCAGCAGTTATAAAAGCTTATTCCAGAAATGAAAAGGTTGCACACGTTAAGTTGGTGATGAACAACTCAATGGTTAATGGAGTACCTTAAGGAGGTGCCATAATTACGACAAACTGGATGGATATTGTGAGACAAAATGGTATGAGAGTTAACCAGAAATTCGTGTTCTGATTCCGTCGTGCGGATGATGGTACTATGAAGCTACTGGTTGACCAAGTGTGAAATCGACCTCAATTTTGTGTTCTAGTTCTATATTATGCTTATGTACTGTCATGTTTGTGGAACACTTATGTAACGACTATGTCTTACTTAGTTCGGTCTACATGAAATTATTAAGTAATCAGCATTTCATGTTATGTTCGGAATTGTTGATGCTTCATTTTTTGTTTCTCGCTGTAAACACATATTTTATTTTTGCATTTGGGTTTATCCAAACGTTTCTTAATGTTGGTGATCCTTCAGTGGATTTTTGTGCGCCATACACATCCTTTGCGTCGTACATACTAAAAGTTCTCCAAAGACAGGGATAAATACTAAAAACTAAATATGGTAAGACATTAAACACTATAATAAAACACTTAAAAATATGTAAGGACGCATAAAAAATAGGAAAAACAAGACATTAAAAAGTAATAAACCTATAAGCCCAATAAACTACCCACAACGAGGCCCAACGCCAGCAGTTAATCACGGAGGGCGTAGTTATCGGCACATCGATCGTCCTATAACCCACGACTCAACCTAGGTATAGGCCGACAATCACCGCTGCTTCCATTACGAGCCGCCCTCGCCGTCCCACATCGTCGCCTCCCTTCTCCACCCCCTCTCGCATGTCCTCCAGGGATCGATGCCGCCTCTCACCACTTCATCCTCGCAGGACTCCCTTTCGCCGTCTCTCATTGGTGTCACCCTTCGCCGCCTCTTCTCATCTGTCATATCAGGTACTGGTTCCATGTCTCATTGATTGTTTATCGTGCATACAAGATGCTCATATAGGTTTTTGGGAAACTCCTATAGATTTAGATGGCAAAACATTAACACATTCTCTAAATGATTCATGCAGCATGGACGATTTAGATGGGGAGATATTTTGTAACTACATAAGATGGGCAGATTTGGTAGGGGCTTTACAAGCGCGCAACGTGCGAGATTTACCAGTACTACTTTGCGGGCGATGTTGGACATGCCACTAATCACGATGCGGGAAAACTTAATCAGATTTATCATTGAGTTGTTCAATCCATCGACAGGCACCTTCGTCATAAAAAAAGGATCAGGAGAAATAGTAGGATCTTGTGAGGACGTAGAACATATTTATGGTTTACGTAACCAAGGTTATTCTGCATTTCAAATTATGAAGGAAGATGGTTAGACTAATATGCATAACATACCCCCATGTTTTCTCAGCAAGTCAACTGGTAATATAGTGATAAAAGATTTGATTAATAACATAAAGACTGAGAAGGCATCCGATGACAACTTCATCCGCAAATCGGTGCTTGTGCTAATTGGTCTTGTCATAGCTCCATCGAGTAGCGTAACTATACCTAAGAGCTTCTACTGTTTAGTGGAAGACGTTCCTCGTATTTTTCAGATTAACTGGAATTACTTCACACTGAAGTTTCTCATAGATAGTTTGAAGGATAGCTTTGTAGGATCTACTATGAGAGCATGACCCAAAGGAAATCTAAGGCTAACACAGGTATATATGTTAAGTCAAAAAAATCATTAGTTCTTATGTTCAGCTCTCGAAATGACACTAAATTTATTTGTTGTACAATTTATTTGCAATTTCTTTACTGGGAGAAGTTAGTCATCGTTGATGATCCTACTTATATTCCCGCTGTTTCCATTCGACCACTAATGAGAAAATTGACAGAAGATGAAACAAAAAGAAGATGTTGCTATGATTATAAGAATGGCCGAGGCCTCGGAAACAACGCTAAAGTGATGGCAGTGATCAGTTTAATCATTCTTTTGATATTCCACCATAAATAGCTCGAGTTTGTATTTGTAAGTTGTATAATTTGTTCATTTTTGAAACATGCAGATCTGGCATAATATCGGGGAGCAATATAAGAAAAAGAATGTGCAAAAACCATCAATGAATGGTGAACAATCAAGTTCAAACAAGCAGGTCAGTAACATGGATATCCATTTCAAACGTATGACGACAGAATTAAAAAATCACATGGACATGTAGATGGCACTTATACCCCAGAAATGTGCAAAGGTGATACGGTCTATATTTTATGTGTTATTTCATTTTGAAGATAACTATACTACTCTATGAATGTAAACTCAGTACGTAATATTTTATGTTATGCAGGAGGTTCTAAAATTGTTAAATACAAATGATGTCATGTACAAACCAACCGAAGCATCATAGTCGGACAAAGGAGAAGATGATGAGGATGTAAAATCTGTTCCTAGTGAATCACAATCAGACAAACAATTTATGTATAAACAAGGTAATAAACAAGCCAAGCTTGATGGCATACTGAGAAAAACGACGGCTAATTCTGAAGCAGCCCAGGCGGATGATCCATTTGGTGGTGACAGTTATGTCACACCATTGAAGGACAAACGTATGCCGATAACTACTAATGACATATCAATGAATAACACACCAGACCACCTTCGAAAGATGGATGATACATAGGAGCATCCATGGGACGTAAATGAAAATACCAAGTCTATGTTGTCATCGGAGGTACCATCATACATTTTGGGTACTCGGAAGGATGCACCAAATGGTGCACAGAGTGGTGTCGTGCAAAACGATACACGCAATGATATGACTTCTACCGCCGGTAAGAAAGATGCAACAAAGTGTGCTAATTCTATTGGTAGCGGCAAAAAGGAAATTGATAATGGTCTAGGCAAAAGGAAACGCGTACCCAAGGGTAATAGTAATTATGGTTCCCCATTATTTGAGCAACAAAAACAACCGAAACGTAAATCAAAAAATATGAAAGGTATAATGTTTTATAGATTTCATTACTTATTTTTATTGAGCAAACAAAATGTTTCAGTGTGGTAACTTGTGTGTTTTCATAAATGTTATGCAGCGATATTATTTGAATAGCATGACATTGGGGAATGTTTCACTATGTTAACACCAGATGAAATAGAAGGTGATGTCAAATATGTTTCAACTTTGGTGAAGATTCCCAAAGAAGCTGTAAAAAGGGCATACAAAAACTCAGATGAGGCCATCTTTTCTTCGAAAGATCTTAACGATGTTCTTATAAAAGAATGGCTTAGTACTGCTGTAAGTAATTCGCTAATCTATTATTGTTATTTTACAACAAAGAAGTATGAACATGCAATCATTGTACCATTATTATTTTCAGATACTTGATGCCTACATTTTAGAGCTGGCTCCCCGTCTTGACAATGATCGACACATATGTGGACCATTGAGATCAAGCTATCTTATTAAAGAAGCCACTAAAATGTACAAAACAAAAAAATTGAAATTTTTTAACGTACAAGAAGTGCCAAGACCAGGAGTTGTAGGAAGGGTTATGAATGAATATTTTGCGCGTGACAAGGTAAAGAGTGTTTTTTATAAAGTTGATGTTGTTGTTGACTATTTGGAATCCTACATAGTACATATTTTGTAGGCATATTTCCCTATGAATATACGCGGAGAACATTATATGACAGTTGTAATGCATAACTTCAAGCAGGAGTTCCAAGTCCTTGACCCTAAGTACAATTTAACCTATTCGCATACAGTTGTGGATGACTTGGTATTATCTACTTTTCTCATCAAAACCTTGTTCTCTTTTGGCGTTTTAATAACTCTAAATCTTTTGCGAAAAGGACAAATTGCACAGGACATATGGTGGACCAACAAAACTACACGCAAAAAATTTCCTGACGTCGATACTTGGCCCATTAAAAAATATGAAATTGGAAAGCAAGAAGATGGGTAAGTACTTGTGAATCATATCACTTTCTCACTACTGATGTCTTAAATGAATTTTGTTTCATCGTACCACAGCAACTCCTGCGGATTATGGGTATTGAAATGTCTAGAGCACTGGGACGGAGATCGTATGACTAAGAACATTGATCAAGTCTGTACATAATTCCTTTGTATAGTCGCAAAAATCAATATGATTACAATTCAATTTATAAACTCTTCTATATGATACTGCAGACCACAACTGAAAAATCAAGAGGACCTACCGTTGCAACGATTCTTCTGTCTAGAAGAAACAAGGTAGAGGCTATAAAAAAGAAAGTCAGATCAGTGATTAATAACAGTGTACCTTGAGAATTTACTAGTGCCCCTGTAGGTTTCAATAGCTGCTAAATTCATATGAAATTTGTAAAACAGTTTATTGTTTCTATTTTACGACAACAGTCTATAACCTGTTGTGTCGAGTCAACTCAAAACTATGAAATTATTTGGTTGTTTAACTTGTTCCTTTCTTTCAACCAAGCGTGCTCTCACGGTTGCTAGGACTTTTTCTATCTGTTCAAAGTTATTTTATTAGCCCTCACGATGCACACACTAGGTTTAGAGCTGATTACAAGGTTTAGGGCACCCACAGTGGGCGGCCAAATATGGTTGCAAATTCTGGTTTTGGCTTTTGGAACTAGTTCCTCGCATTGTGAGGGTAGTTCTAAATTAGCAAAAAGAGGGAACCGGACCATGCTGTTGCTCCGAATGCTAAATTGTGTCAAGGAATTGTTTAATAATTTTTGTTCAACTACCAACACTAAAATGCATGCACATGCATGAGGAGAGGAGAGAGAATATCCATTCTTTGTGTGACTTTATTTAGTTGTGGGACCTGTTGTACAAATATTTGGAACTAGCTACATTGTGGAGCTGTTGCCAACTTTTACACCAATGCCAAATAGTACTTTGTCAGAAATTTAGCTATGGCAACGCTGTGGATGCCCTTAATATTTTTGTTACCCTGGTGCATGTGCACCCCGTTGGATGCATGCAGCTCCGCCACTAACATGCCCTCACGCACGTCGTCCTGGTCAGCTGCGCGCGCATGCAAACATACATCGTCTGAAACGAGCGCATGATGCATCCATGGTCTGAAACGAGAGCTGCTGTCTACGTCGATCGACGTGTCCGCTCAGCTGCGCGCGCATGCATGCATTCACAGATGAGGATAGGGCCTAATCAGTAATCTCACGGCCCAACGGTCCAACCACAACTCCGTTTCTACGTGTATTAATAGCTGGGTCTTTTCCATGCATGCGCCATGCAACGTAGCTAGCCTGTCAACGCTTCGTCGTAGTGTCACGTATTAAAGTTGTGTTGTCATCGTGCACACCTTTTTGTTACGCTGCGAATTCAAACGGGCGTGTCGCTTGGTCGGTCACGCGCCAAACAATTTCACACAGGCACAGCTTCCCCGTCACGCGCCCGCGGAAACCAGTCAGAGGCTCCTCGATACCGTGCGCCCGTGCCTCCTCAAAAGAGTGCGCATTAAATACGAGGGGAGAACGAAGCGACCACGACGCACCTATTTATATGTCCCTCGACCTCTCCCTCTCTCACTCGTTCGCACCCATCCGAGCCCCGCCACCACTCAAGTAACCGCTAGCCATCGATCCCCGCACCAATCAGGCAACCACTTGCCGCCGCTCGCCGCCCCCAACCCCCCTCCCCCGCCACGATGCAGTTCAATGGCCCGACGTACCGCCGCCCCGCCACCGTGCCGGAGAGGGAGTGGCCGCATGGCCGGGTTGTGGAGAACTGCCTCCGCATCTGGGCCATCTCGAGGTGGAGGGGGCCGATGGAGTTGGCCCGCTTCTTCCTTTCCGCCGGCTACCGCCACCTCCCTGTCGGCACTCCACCCATGTTTCGGATCTAACAGTAGTACGACGGCGCCAACGGCAATAACAACTTCGTCATAGGCCTCTACGTCACCTTTGTCAACCACTACGACGCCTACCACCTCCCCGGACAAGTGTTCTGGCGTGGATGCGAGTTCATCATGTTCACGACCTATAATATATTCACCGACTTCCACGCCATCTTCTCCATCAGAATCAGGGCCCACTCTCTCCCATACATCATGGCGGAGGATGATGAGGGGTATGATGCCTAAGGAGCGGCCAAGAGGAGCATGGGAGCGGATGGGCCGGAGGAAGAAGAAGGTGTCGTGTCGTGTTGTGTCTTGTGTGTTTCTGTCGTGTCTTGTCTGCTAATATGGTGTCCGTGGACTTTCTTTGCTACTATGTAAGGTTGCTAATCGTGTTTTATTAATATATGTGCTTATAGTTCGTGAAAAATACACTTATGCATACTACTACCTCCGTTCACATATACTTCGCGTTCTAGCTTTTTCAAAAATTTCAAGTTCGCGTTCTAGATGTTTTGCTAGTTGTTTTCCTTATTAACCCCCCTGGCAGTCTCCCGTTGCACTAAATCTGTTTCACAAATTCCTTGTCTCCCGGCACCTGCTCTTCGACATCTTCCCTACATAGACTAGGCGCGTTGAGCAAGTACAATAGCCTCCCGTGAGATTTTACCCGTCTCTTATCTCCTCTTTCAGTCTTGCATGCTGCATGCAACAGTCTGAACATGCAAGTTGGTTGATTATTTAAGGCTATTTAAATATTGTTTAGAGCCAACCTAAAAGCCAACCTATTATATATGTGAAGACTATAGGTGACATGGACTGATCTTGTAGCCAATAGCGGGCTATGTTATTAACCTTGCTCTTATAAGCAAATCCATGTCAGCTAAATCCTAGGTGAAAGAGAGAGAAGCGAGAAAAAAGAGTGGTGCGGGCTCTCCATCTAGCGCCAGCTCTAGTACAGAAAATTGTAGTCTTCTTACAGCCGAGTGAGAAGAGCGAAGCCAGCTGCAAGAATTGAATGCTGAGTCTTGCATGCATGCATACCATACTAGTTGGAAGGGAGAGAAGAGAGGAGAGAGGGTGAAGTCGGCGCTTCATCAGTCGTCGACGGCAGCACAAGAACCAAGTACTGGCCGTGCGCATGCAGCCTGGTGCTAGCTCTTGTACTGGCTCCATGCATTAAATATATGTTGGTTGAGTTTTGCATGCAAGGTAGTAATTTATTTAAAAAATCAATATAGATAACGTAGGAGACATACTATTGTATAAGTAGTATTTATTTATGGTGGCTCTAGATGACATGGCATGAGACTTATAGCCAGCAGCTAGCTATACTATTTAAAAGGACCAAGCGCCTGCTCTCTCCGTATAGCCTGGATGAGTCACCGCTATAGCGCCGGCAACTGGCTGCATGCAGGCTATAAAAGGACCAAGCGCCTGCTCTCTTCTCTCTTCATACTTCTCTCTCCATACTGCTCTCTTCTAGCCTAGATGAGTCAGCTCTATTGTACTTGCTCTCATGCCACGGGTATACACATCAGAAGACTATATATGTACATCATAAGACTATAAATGTACATCAAAAATACATATTTTTATAATAACTGTCTCAAAATTAAATTCCATGTATGATACTTGAAAAATGACTACCCTTGTTGCCGTAGGATATTCTTGCACGAGATGACACACAATGTTAGACAATATAGTGTAATAAAAATAAATGTAGAATATCAAGCTAATTTTCAAAACCGTACGTGGGATGATATATGCATTTTGGGTTCTTCTTCCCTCTTGTTGGCAAACGTTGCACACCCACTTCTTTCGCTCTTTGTATCCTAGTGGTCGACCATTTTTGGTCATGGGAGATTGTTTCTCGACTGGAACTTTCTTTTTTGCTTAGGCGCACCCTTGGTGGACACTTTTTTAGGATCACCAATATTAAACTGGCTTGCTTGACTTGCATCTGCATTTTTATTAACTGAACTACCAGGGCCATATGCTCTGCATTTATCATACCCCTGTCTTCTAGAAATAATTCCATCGACGGTACTCTTCAGAAGATCGTACTCCGTTGTGTCATTGCATGCAATATGCATAGCTTGTGAGACCAAACCATTTATACTGCTGTATTTTTTCTGCTCCTCTGGCCCAGACCAGCCCCAACCAAACATATCACTCGTGCGTCTAGCAGGCAACCCAAACCTGGCGTTTTTAGTGAAATGCCGCAGAGCACAGCAGTCTGGTATTGCAGTAAATTATAAGTAATTGAGCATGCAAAGTATGTTATTGCAAGGGATCCCTTTGCGAATCATCCTTGGGCAGCTACACCTTATAATTTCTGACGAGTTGGGTGTGTATTCCACATAAAACTTATTGTCAAGATTATTTTTCCATGCGACGACAAAGGTGTGCGAGTCAGATCCTGCCGCCAATCTTCGAAATGTCACCTTGTAAAATATAGAACATATCTGGAGTGAAGACTGTTGCAGCAGCTACCTCTAGTTCTCTAAAATCAGTAACTGGTACCGGAAATGTCTGTGAAGCCGTGCAGTCATCTTTGACCCCCTTCTTACGGAGACGTGCGATGGCATTCTCGTAGTGACTAACCATGTCCACCAAGTTCATTTCCCCATCAAGGTGCAGGTGAAGGGACGAGTTTAAACTTTCACTCCTCTGGTTGCTTTTCATACCCAGCCAGAACCCTTCTGAAAGATACGTGGCGGTCCATAATCTCTTCTCCGTGTACATTCTCTTTAGCCAATTTTTAGTTTTGGGTGATGTCCACTTCCTAACAAAAGCGTGCTATCGATGCTTGAATACTTGCTCCGACATGGTGTAATATAGAAGAGTCCTAAACTCGTTCAGAGACTTGTTAGGAAGGTGCATCTCCATATTTTTTTCAACGTGAAAGCTGCAAATACAATGGTATACACTAGTAAGTACTTCATCCACAGCAGAGATCATCGCGGCATCCGCATCCGTGATTACTGCCTTTGGCTTCTGCTGGCACATTGCTTTCAAGAAAGTCCGGAGCAACCAGGCATATGTTTCTTCGGTCTCGTTTGATAGGATGGCACAACCAAATACCGTTGTTTTACGGTGATTGTTCAAGCCGACAAAGGGAACAAAAGGCATTCTATACTTATTCATCTTGTATGTGCTATCAAACACAACGACGTCACCGTAGTCCTGGTAGTCCCGACATGATTGAGAATCACACAAGAACAAGTGCTGCAAACGACCTTCATGTAGCGTGTAATCATAAAAAAACTCAAGGTCCCTCTTCTTTCTCTCCGCCATGATGCCCAAGGTTTTGTTAGCATCACCCTTATAAAGCAGCTTTCTTTTCTCCCTTGAGCACATGCTATACAAATCCTTCCTTGTAAATCCCACACTGGAAAATAAACCACCAGAGTTGGTAATCATTGATCGCATGATGATATGCTTCCTAACCCCCATGTTACACTATGATAATATCTTAGCTCTTTGGGAGTCATTGATCTTCCTATGAGACCAAAGAAAAGGGACTTCATCCGGTCTCGCTAACACATGATTGTGAGTGTCATCGAAACTCTGGACGATCCAAAGACCAGTTTTTCCATCAAACTTCACCACCATACGTGCCTTACAGTTGCACCTAGTCTCACCTCTGAGCCTATATTTGCGGCCTTCCATTTTCAGTAACATAGTGTTATGTTTCCCTTGCTTGCAACACACAAAGCGCCTTAGACGAACAGCTCCATCATCAAACTGCGTCACTTGGTGCTTCCTAATGCCGAACCCATGATCTTTGGCATATCTGTTATAGAAAGAATAGGCTGCTGCTTCACTATCAAATGTTATTTCCATTATCTTGCAATACAGTTCTCTCTTATCATTAGGATATCTAGTGTCATTGCTACATTTATTTGAACTCTCAGTCTGATTACATGGTGCCTGCTACAAATTCAAAACCTTGCCGTTAGAACTATAGTAGTATGCATGTCGGTTCGTTGATTGCTAGAAAATAGCGTATAAGTAGTACCTCACTCGTGTCAACGAACATATCAAAATTTGGTGCATCTTCACAATCATCATAATTACCTATCTTCAAGTCTGATTCACCTAAATAGTCATACTCCATACCAGAAACATTTTGTACCTGAAAAAATTAGCAATATTTAGTATACAATTGCATCATCCGGTGCATGACATATAAAATTTTACACCAGTACACATACATCACTATCGACAAACATGTCCGTTCCTTCATGGTTGTCAAGGCCACTGTGGAAATCGTCTTCATAGCCAATCTAAATAAATCAAGCCATGATATATCATATATTATTTAATATAACATTTAAATATGAAAGAAGAATCTAATGTGTCCTCACATCAAACTCTTCTTCGCTCCAGCCGTCTCCGGGATGCGTATTGGCGGATATGGAATCATCACTGACATACCCAGTTTGATCCTCTTTCATACTAGATCTAGAGTCCTCCATCTCCTCTATGAGGGATTGCGTCACATTTTTAGAATCACCAATGCTACATGTGTCTAACAATTACTAGAGACAAAGCATGATCATGGGATTAACTTACAAGATCGGAAGATGAAGCCGACGATTTGGATTAGAAACCCCAGTGACGAAGTCGCCGAGTCGCGGGCGTGCCTTCTACTTTCGAGGATATGTGGCGGCGGACACGAGGATCTGCAGAGGCGAATGCAAGGATCTGCGGCGCACGAGGGGTAGATCGGCGACGCCGAGGGGAATTAGATCCGCGGGTACGAGGGGCCGAGTTTTACCAGGCGGCGCAGAAGAGAAAGCTTCAGTTACTCCCAACAATGGTGCATGCATGGACGTGGGAGCTAATCGTGGTGATTAAATTTAGGTGGACCCTATATGGGGTTGTGCCGTACGGCGTCGTCCGTATACAGATACTAGACTATACTGGCCTTGGATATGGGTTCCGCCAGGGCCAAAAAAAAAACTAAGCCAACAAAACACGCCGGACTAAAATTCCCCTAGCAGCTCGGACCTCCTCTTCGACGAGGGTGTGCACTGAAGTACTCCTCTTCCTTATATGGTAGACTCCCCCCAATGCCGCCTACCTTGAGAACATGATAGTGCCTTATACCGTTGTTGTCCATGTTGTCGCCCATGCTAAAGATCGTCGCTGGAGAACATCCAGCAGCAGGGACCACGCCATTGTCATCGTTGAGTCTTCCTCAACGTGACCATGACATGATCATCGCCCAGTCTTCCTCAATGTAGTTGACTGCTTCGGGAGTCTAGGAGTGACTAAGTTGTCAACTTTGATTACATTGAGTCTCACTAGCATCATCTTCCTGACTCTGGCTGTTGGAAACGGTCTTGTATACGTGTTGTATATGTATACTTGTCGTGTTGTAATTGTAACTCTATAGGTTGGTCCCTTTTATATATACGAGATATTGTGGAGGCTTTGCCCCACGAAATCCTAAATTTGACTTGGTATCAGAGCCAAACCCGCTCCTCATTCCGCTGCCGCCGCCGCGTTGCCCCACTCTCGACGCCGTCGTTGCTCTATTTTCGACCGCCGCCACCGCCCTCTCGGAGATGGCTACGTCTTCTGCCATCGTCGCCTCTGCACCGATTAGTCCGATTGTCTCCGCCCCAGGAGCATCGGCATCGGCACCCTCCTCCTTGACCGCCATCTCCGTGCAGCTCGGACGGGGAACTTCATGTTGTGGAAGGGGATCGCCATCCCGATCCTCGCTGGTGCTAGCCTCCACGGCCATATCGACGGCACCACTGCAGCCCCGGCTGAAACCTTAACTCAGGGCGCCGATGATGCTGCGACCACCATCGCCAACTCCGAGTACCTCCGTTGGTGGACTCAGTATCAGAAGGTCAAGGGCCTTCTTCTCTCCACGATGGACGATGAAATCGCGTGCCAACTTGTCAGCTGCAAGACGACACAGGCCGTCTAGGCGTCCGTCACCACCATGTTTGGCGCGCAGAGCCGCGCCAACGTCCGCCACATTAGGCGGCAACTCCAGTCGCTGCCCAAGGAGGATTTGTCTGCGGTGGAGTACATGCATAAGATGAAGCGCCTTGCCGATGTCATGGCGACTGCCGGAGCCCCCATCACCGACGACGAGCTCATCGACCACATCCTCACTAGGCTCGGATCGGCCTTCAACCCCATCGTTGCCTCTCTCGGTGTTAGCAACGCCGAGATGACCTACTCTGCCTTCTACTCGCTGATTCTCTCCTATGAGGCCTTGCAGGCTCACCAGAGCGTGGTGGAGGGATGGTCGTCGTCTGCGAACACCACGTCCGCGGCGCCCGAGCGCCGCCCCATGGGATCTTCTCCGCTCCCTACGGTGGGGGCGGCCTACCGCTGGCACTGGCCAGCTTGCGCCCAACCGCCAAGGAGGCAATGGCGCTACTCTGGGAGGCGGCTATGATGGCCGCAATGGCCTCCAAGGCGGCAACGGCAATAACACCGGCAATGGTGGTGGACGCAACGGAGGTGGAAACGGCGGTGGCCGTAACGACGGCAGCAAGCGCCCGAGGTGCTATGGAGGGAACGACCAGGTCCAGGTGGCTAATGGTGCAGGTTTGTCTATTGTGCACATTGGTCATTCGTCTTTACCCGGTTCATCTCTCCAACTTAAAAATATCTTGCATGTCCCTCACATTAGCAAACACCTTCTTTCCGTTTATCGTCTTATGTGCGACAATGACGTGTTCATTGAATTTCACCGTCATGATTTCGTTTTAAAGGACAAGGCAACCCGGTGCATCCTCCTTCACGGTAGAAGCCATGGAGGAGCTTATCCCGTTCGGTATCATCATGCATCGTCCTCATCCACTCGCCATGCCTTCGCTAGTGTTAAGGTGTCACCCTCTCAGTGGCATCCGCATTTAGGTCATCCAGCAAATAATGTCGTCAACTCTATTGTTAAGAGTCATGATCTTTCTTGTACTAGTTCAGAAGAACCCCCATTAGTGTGTGACGCTTGTCAGCGTGCTAAGAGTCGTCAACTATCATATTCTATGTCCACTCGTGTTTCTACTGTGCCTCTTGAATTAATTCATTCGGTTGTTTGGGGTCCTGTCAATGCTTCTTCGGGAGGGTACAAGTATTATGTTAGTTTTGTTGATGACTACACACGTTTCTGCTGGATTTATTTGCTTAAACATAAGTCTGATGTTGAGCAGGTCTTTTACGCCTTTCAAGATCATGTGGAGTGTCTTTTGAACCACAAGATTAAGACGGTTCAATCCAATTAGGGTGGTGAGTATCATAAACTCCATGGCTACTTCCAGCGCACGGGCATCTCTCACCGTGTATCTTGCCCACATACCTCTCAGCAGAACGGGATCGCTAAGCGCAAACATCGGCATTTGGTGGAGACCAGTCTTGCTCTTCTTGCGCACTCCTCCCTCCCTCTTCGGTTCTGGGACGAGGCGTTTATCACGGCATGTTATCTCATCAATCCCATGCCCACGCTGGTTCTTAACAAGGAGACACCTTTGTTTCGTATTTTCCGTGTTCAGCCCACTTATTCCTCTCTTCGGATTTTTGGGTGCGCTTGTTGGCCTAGTCTTCACAAATATAATGCCCGCAAGATTGAGTTACGCTCCAAGATGTATGTCTTTCTTAGTTATAGTCCTATGCATAAAGGCTACAAGTGTCTAGATCGTGCCTCGGGAAGGATTTATATTTCTCGCAATGTTGTGTTTGACGAGAACGTTTTTCCCTTCTCTAGTCCCGGAGTTTCCGTTGATATCACCGATCTTGAGCATGCTCTATCTTTCCCTATGGATGAACTGGTTCCGAATGTACCTGTGCCTAAATAGGACATGTCCTATTTGTCTCCTAACCCGCCTATGTCAGGTGATATTTATTTGATGTCGTCTCAGGTACCTTCGACGTCCCCTGGCGCTGCGACTACGGACACCAGCGACGTCGACATGATCGACGTGCATGGCTAGGGCGTGTCTTCCGATGCGCCAATGTCGCCCGCCTCTGCGCCCACGTTTCCTCGCGCTGGGCCTCCCGAGTCCGCGGGGACGTGCCTTCACCCGGCTTCCCGTCGCCTGCTGCGCCGGCCTAGACCAGCCCGCGCCACCCTCTGCTGGGGAGCTCTCGGAGCCCCAGGCCGCGACGCCCTTGGCTGAGTCGTCTCCTGGTTCGTTGGAGGCTCCAACGCCTGCCCCCGTACACAGCATGGTCACTCATAATCGAGATCATACACGATGTGAGAAGACCTACCACGATGGCATTGTCCGGTATAACCCTAGCCGTCGTGCGTTTTTGCCACTCTCACCTCACATCGGGATGCTCTTCGGGAGCCAGCATGGCATGCGGCGATGGCTGAGGAGCTCGCTGCTCTTCGCGATACTCACACCTAGACTTTGATGCCTCGCCCAGCTGGAGTTAATATTGTTGGCAGCAAATGGTTCTTCAAGACCAAACACCGTCTCGACGGTTCGATTGAAAAGCATAAAGCATGCCTGGTCGCTCGTGGATTCACTCAGCAGCATGGTATAGATTATGGTGATACTTTCAACCCAGTTGTCAAGCTAGCCACGGTTCGTTTGGTGCTCTCTCTTGCAGTTTCCCGTGGTTGGACTCTTCGTCAGGTGGATGTCAGTAATGCGTTTCTCCATGGATACTTGGGTGAAGATGTCTATATGCAGCAGCCTCCTGGTTTTGAGGATGCCCGCTTCTCCTCGCATGTCTGCAAGCTGCAGCGGTCCCTCTATGGCCTGAAGCAGTCCCCGCGTGCCTGGTATGCTCGGTTGAGTCAGCTACTTCTTCAGCTTGGGTTTATTGCCTCCAAGGCGGATACATCATTGTTTATCTTCTCTCGAGGTACTGCTCAGATTTACATGCTTGTCTATGTCGATGACATTTTCATTGCTGGCTCTTCTCCTGCCATGGTGGATCTTCTGGTACAGTCTCTGGCAGCTAGTTTTCCTATCAAGGATTTGGGCAAGCTGGAGTACTTTCTTGGATTGGAAGCATCCTTCCATTCAGGGGCATGACATTGACTCAACGAAAGTATGCACTTGATCTCCTTTATCGAGTCAATATGGAGAATTGTAAGCCCACTTCCACTCCGCTTGTCATGACAGAGCCATTGTCTCGTGAGTCTGGTGCTCTTCTTAGTGCTGATGATTCTTTCCGGTATCGCAGTGTGGTTGGAGCACTTCAGTACTTGACACCCACTCGCCCAGATACTTCTTTTGCTATGAACAAGGTGTGCCAGTTTTTCTCTCAACCGACTGAGGTTCATTAGGAAGCTGTTAAGCGTATTCTGAGATATGTCAAAGGTACGCTGGATACAGGACTGCAGACTCGCAAGTCTAATTCCACCGGTATTAGCATATTCATGGATGAAGACTGGGCAGGTTGTATTGATGACAGACGATCCACTGGTGGTTTTGCTGTGTTTATTGGACCGAACCTTGTCTCCTGGAGTTCGAAGAAGTAGCCTACCGTCTCGAGATCTAGCACCGAAGCTGAGTACAAGGCGCTGACGAATGGCGCTGACGAGGCCATGTGGGTTGAGTCGGTTTTAAAGGAACTCGGCGTATCACGACAACGAGCATCTATTTTTATGGTGTGATAATTTGGGGGCTCCTTATCTGACTGCTAATCCTGTCTTTCACTCTCGTACCAAGCACATCGAGATCGATTTCCATTTTGTGCGGGAACGAGTTGCTGCAGGCGCGCTTGATGTCAGATTTATCTCGACTAATAACCAACTGGCTGATGTATTTACTAAACCAGCCACACAACAGATGTTAGAGCGTTTCCGGTCCAATCTGAATCTTGTATTTAGTAGTAGTTCAGATTGAGAGGGCGTGTTGGAAACGGTCTCGTATACGTGTTGTACACGTGTACTTATCGTGTGTAATTATAACTCTATAGGTTGGTCCTTTTTATATATACGAGATATTGTGAAGGCTTTGTCCCACAAAATCCTAAACTTGACTCTGGCGACTTCTCTGTTCTTGTCGGTGAGCCATCCTGTGCATGTTCTAATCTTAGCATTCCATTTCATTCAACAACTTAGATCATGCCACTCATTTAAAGTTAAACGAAAAGGTACCTGTCAATCTCGTATGTCCATTTTCTATCATTTGGTTAGGATTTAGCCATGACTTTAATTTACGAACCGAATGGTTATCCTTCACCCTAGTCATAGGATTTCAATCGTAGCATTATGATCCAGTGAAGCGGGACATTCTAGTCTGCAGTGTTGATTTCAGATCTGCCACGTCGTCTCAACTCACAATAGACATGGATCTATTTGAACTTTCAGGCGACATGGATCTATTTTGTTACTTGGCACTAGCTGGATCTATTTGTGGCTGTTCTTATAGGATTCTTAGATCACTGTGATTTAATAAGACCGATTGTTTTAAGAACTAGTACAGGCGGAAATCAGACTACTAGTTGATGATGATTTTGGGCCACTTCGTGTCCCTGCCAACCATCGATAAACAACTATAGCAGTACGTGTGCGTCATGCCGTGTCGTGTCGTATAATAGGGCGCCGAGCGCTGCGCCGCTGATTAGCACGCGTTGGGACGGAAGCCCAAGACGCTCTGGCCAACGTCGTACAGCACCTCGAGCGTCCTCTGCTGCACGTTGCCGATGATGCCGGTCGTGCCGTCGTCGTCCGTGGCCGTGAACGCGAGGCAGCTGCCAAGTATGATCCCGTTGGCGTCGAGGTCGACGACCGCGCCGCCGTCGAACACCAGCGCGACGGATGGTATGGTGACGTTGTCCTGGCCGTCGAAGTCGAAGCACGTATCCAGGATGCTCCTAGACGGCGCCGTCGGGTACTGTTTCATGCCTTCCTTGAACGCCGACGAGAGCGCCGAGTACGCCGTCGGCGGCAGGCGCGTGATGATCGTGCCGGAGTCCACCACCGACGCGGCGGAGAAGACAGAGGGTGAAACGTCGAGCGGCTTCCCGCCCACGTTGATGCCCTGGAGGAGCGCGCCGTAGAACGTGGGGACCTGTTCGCTTCGGAGCATCCCCGTCGTCGCGTAGCCCGACGTGGTGCTGGGCGCGCCGAGCGTGAGGAAGCCGGCGGAGCCCGAGGTCGGCGGGAGGCAGTAGGTGAAGGCCTTGCCGTACGTGGCCGCCGTCTGCGACACGAGCGACTCCGTGTCGCCGCCGAGCCCCATGAGCCCGTCGGTCTTGTCGCCGAACCCGGCCTCGGCCTGGCTGCAGCCAAACTGGAAGCCGCTGACCTTCTCGGAGCCCGTCAGCGCCAGCGTGTCGGAGCCGTACGTCCCGGTGGTGTTGGAGCCGTCGCCGTACATGACGACGTACTGGCACTGCGAGTTGGAGCAGCCGTTGCCTTCCGCGCCCAGCTGCGCGCACGCCGCGGCGCCGCAGGAGAAGGGGGCGTAGGTGGTCGACTTGGCGGGGTCGAAGGGCGAGGAGCCGTCGCAGTGCACCCACGACACGTCGCTGCCGGTGTCGATGAGCACGGTCTGGGTCACGGCCGGGGAGCCGATGCTGACGGTGATCACGTACTCTAGAGTGTCCAGGGCGGACCCCAGGTTGGTCGGCACGGTAACCTCCGATGACTGGAGCCCACTGGCGCGGTGCTTGCTGGAGAACTTCCGTTGGACATAGTCGGCTCGGAGTTGGTCGCGGCGGAGCATCTCGGCCAAGGTAGGCTTCTTCTCGGACGGCACCGGCGCGCATGGGCCTTGCCGGTGGTTCAATGGCACCGTGGTTCCGCTCGACGAAGGTGGACTCACTGCATAATCAACACACAGAAACGATTACAAGCCCATACAGACAACTGTGCACTACACACGACTAGTGGTGATATTTAGATTTATCAAGTGATGACTATATGCATTAAAATGGCCTTCCTCAATTGCTGCCGTGAATAACAAAGTCGAATTGCATATGTTAACTACATGTCTACATGCATGTACTGGTGTACCTCTGGGCTGAGAGCACACGACTTGGGGCTTCTGGGAGCTGGACGCCAGAATCTTGTAGCTCTGCTCTCCCCCTGCACTAGCGATCAGAGCATGGTAGTAGCTGCACAGGAAGAGGAGCAACAGGCGCGAGACAGACACCATGGCTGTTCCTTGCTTCCCAGGGAATGCTGTGGAAGGCTTGGATATAAAATCAGTAACTTATATAGATAAGAATCTAGGAGCGCAACCACAGAAACTTGGAATTTTGGACTCGTAGTTGACGGGGTAAATATGGCGAACGTAGGATGGCCAAATGGAAGCCCTGCAGTCTTCTCCAAACGAAACACTGCCGCCATGATCACGACAGGGAACTCTGTTTCAAAACAAAAACAAAACAAAAAGGAACCACGGCGCAAAGTGCCACTTTAGCATTCGGCCGATCCCCGCAGCCATATAGGTAGGATTGGAAGTTGTTCGTCTTTTTTCTAACGGTGTGGTCCTACCAAACAATGGATTTCCGTTGAAAAAACATACAGTATGATTTCGCTGAATATTTTGTCTGGCAGTTCCGCAGGAGAGATGGGTGGGAATCTCAGACCAATTTTTTGGAAACAAGGAAAATCACGAAAATGTTTTGGCGGATTGAATCAGCAATTTCTTGCAGTTTTTATCTTTTAGTGCATTTGAACATAGATGCAAACACTCACATAAGGCTTATTGTAGATCGACGAAGTCTCTGTTGGCGCCTTGTTCGGACGAATATGTAGCATATCACTAAAATAAACCTTTATGCGACACACATGGTATCAGACATATGGGGTTTAATCATTTAAAAGAATGTATCTTCACTGAGAAAACACATGATTTTTTCTGAAGGAGAAAGCACATAATTTTGATTGAAATACATATGATATTCTTCGTACTCCTAGTTTCACCAGAGTAATAAAACATGGGAGCACAAGGCTCCATGTCCATCTATATGATTTTGTATAGACCCTTTGCACCATAAGAAAGATGAGTAGTAACTTAGACCTCATTTGAAACTGAGTAAAACACATAAACATTGGCGGTTAAAATTATTCTACCATATCATCGTGGCAAAACGAGTGCTCGAGCGGAGGAGTGTGGAACGGAAGGAGTAGGAGGCAAAGATGAAGGGGATGGGTAAAAAGTTGGACGTCATTGGCATGGGGCCAGTCATCAATAGTAATAGGTAATGAGATCCCACTTTGGGCTTAGAGATCGATCCGAACATGCCACATCGACAACCTGACTTGACACCACCGGGCACCAGTAGTTATGGTGGTAGTACAGAGGCAGACAGACAAAAGAGGAGGCGACTGGAGTAGAAAAGCGAGGAGAAAAGCCAACGAGGGTGCTAGTCGCGAGTTGAGGAGCACGATCGAGTGGTGAATGCGGGCAGCTAGAGAGAAGGGGGCAAAGTGTGGCGACAACCGGCAACACATTGATGTCTACGCACTTCTATTCTTGTAGATAGTTGTTGGGCCTCCAAGTGCAGAGGTTTGTAGAACAACAGCAAGTTTCCCTTAAGTGGATTACCCAAGGTTTATCGAACTCAGGGAGGAAGTGGTCAAAGGTATCCCTCTCAAGCAACCCTGCAATCAAGATACAAGAAGTCTCTTGTGTCACCAACACACCCAATACACTTGTCAGGTGTATAGGTGCACTAGTTCGGCGAAGAGATAGTGAAATACAAGTGGTAACCGTGTCAGAAAATAGCTTGACGGTGAGGTAAGGAATAAAGGAAAAAAGATGGAAGCAAGCAAACATGCAACAGATCTAGATGCAAACGGTGTTTCATTGCTTAAAAACAAGGCCTAGGGATCATACTTTCACTAGTGAACACTCTCTCATAAATATATATTCTCTTCATGATACTACTCTTAACTACTCTCTGGTTGGACACTCTAATCCATGGTAGGGCTATAACAGCATTCCTCAAAGTCCGCCTTTCCCAATTTAGATAACCCCACACTGTCACCTTGAGCGCTAGATAGTTCCAACAAACACCACAATTTCATAAAGATATCCAACTCCAAATATACTCATGATAAATATATATATGCAACCCAGCTTAAGTGCCACACACGGTGTGCACGCTGTCACTTTCACACACGTGGGGAAAAGCATATATCTATTAAAACACAATGAGTATTTATGTAGACTCTAGCCTAAGTGCCACCATGGCGTGCACGTTGTCACTTGCACACACATGGGGAGAGCAGAGATCTATTGAAGCACTTGAGTAGCAAGGTAGATCTACTAGATTACAAAGCTCATGACCACAATAAGATCATGCATAGAGAGAGATGAACACATAGCTACCGGTAGAGCCCTTGGCCTCGAGGAAGAACTACTCCCTCCTCATCATGGGAATCAACAACGGTGATGAAGATGGTGGTGGAGATCGATGGAGATGGCTCTGGGGGCACTTCCCTGTCCCGGCAGGGTGCCGGAACAGAGACTATCTGTCCCCCGAATCTCCCCTTCGGTGGCGGCGGTGCTGCGGAACTTTTCATGGCTTTCTGGTCGATTATTTAGGGTTCCTGAGTCGGGGGCTTCTTATAGGCTAAGGAGGCAAGGTCGGTGGAGGTCCAGGGGGCCCATACTCCCTCTGGGCGCGGCCAGGGTGGGCCCCGCGCCCACCTAGGGTGTGGCCACCCTGGTGTCATCCTCCATCTCGTCTTTGATTTTTCGTATCGTTCAGGGAAAAATATGAACTTTGGCTTTTGTCCCGTCCAATTCCGAGAATATTCATTTTTAGCTTTCTGAAACCAAAAATAGCAGAAATCGGGCAACTGACACTATGGCATCTTGTCATTAGGTTAGTTCTAGAAAGTGTATAAAAAATACCTTAAAGTGTAGATAAAACATAGCAAAGTGGATACTAAACAAGCATGGAACATAAAAAATTATAGATACGTTTACGACGTATCAAGCATTTCCAAGCTTAACTCCTTCTCATCCTTGAGTAGGTAAGTGATAAAAAGGAATAATTTTTGAGGTGACACGCACCATCACAATAATGATCAAACCATTTGCAAGAATTAAAAGTTGAGATCAAAGTACTCTAAACATGAGCATGAAAGAAGAAGTTCTAACATTAAGACAAAGTAACTATGCATGCAACATGAAATGTTACAAACAAATATCATGAATAACAATGCATTTAAAGATGTCTGTTTGTTTCACATATAGAAAATATAGCATAGTGGCATTCAACTTGTCCCTCATGGAGTAGCAATAAATGCATAGGACACCTTCAAAGTTCATAAGAGTGACTAGATACAAATAGTTCAAGAATAAGAAATATCAATATTATGAATCAATCAATAAGTTTTGGGACAATACACATAGAACTAAGAATGACAACTATGCTCTCTTAATTGGTGCCTAAGGATAGAAGGTGGAGACTCAATATAATGGTGGAAGAAAGGACCTTCATAAAGGGAACAGTGATTTCAAGTCTCATAAAGAGCTTCCAAAAATTATGGTACTTGTTAGCTTCCAGCTCTCATTGCCCCTATCATAAGCATCTTGAAGTGATTAAGGTTAAAGTGAACAAACTATGGAGTATATGCTTGACAAAGTATAAGTTGGCAATCTCATGTCGCTTGAATACGAGGGCCGCTCCTCATACTACTCAAGTTTAGTTACTTGTAAGTTCTTGTCATAGTAAGTACATGTGTATCATAGAGAACCGCCAATGGGGTACCCATTGCACATGGTACAGGAGCTATCCCATAACCAAAATGATAAGGCAAGCAAACAATGAGCATCTCAACAATCTTCTTATTTACCATGGGAATATGGTGCTTTTTTCTCTCTTTCCTCTTTTCTCAATATGTCTCTTTTTTATAAGAAGAAAGCTTCATAGATGTCATTATGGTGATGCTGCAAGTTTCCACCATGATTAGGCATGGCTTAGGCTAGCGGCTCAGGCGTTTCTCTAACACACATACATAACTTCATGGACTTACAAGCTCCCCTTTCATTTCACAGCGACGACATCCATAGACAAAAGAGCATGATATCAACTATGTACAAAGTACAAGCACAATGTTAAAAGCGTTCCCCATGAAAACTTGGTTCTGCTAATTCCAACGTATAAGTGCAAGCATATACAACATAGACGACACAATGGTTCAAGTTTATTAGGGACAAGAAATGTAAAGTGTGCCATCAAGTTTGTGAGAGCTTTAATCACTAAGTTTTCACATAACAAAATACTTTTTAATTGGAAGATAGATGAAAACAAGAATATACTTAGAATGGTGTAACACACCATGCATAGGAATTTATAGTGGACACTTTGGAACAACTTGGTTTCTTGGGAGTTGGAAGCATGAGTAGACCTTACTCATACAAGTGGAGGCTAGCAAAAGACTGGGAGCGACCAAATAAGAGAGCAATAATGGCCATAATCATGCAGAGCGATAAACCATTACTAATAAAAGCATAGAGTGGTACTACAAGTCAAGTACTAAATGATCATGGAGGCTAAGGTGACTGGTTCATAGTCATAACATGGTGTGAGCATGTGCCAAGTCAATCCAAACAAAACATCAAAGGAGAATACCACAATACTATGCTTTTGTATGCTAAAACAACGCATGATTCTTTCAAGACACATTAAACAATCTCAATTGTTTGGAACAAGTCAGGCTACAGCAATAATCACTAAGCATAAGGACAAAGCATCATCTAGCATGACATGATAAAGTCTAAGCCAGAGTCAAAACAAGCTCACTTTTGTACCACTATAAGCAAGAAAGTTTCTACTCTTTTCCAACACTAATCGACTTATTTGAAATAACTCACAAAGATAATAATCAATAAAGACCAGTGAGCTTGTCTCACAAATCCACGAAGAAGAACTAAAAAGTTCTAAGCTGAGAGCACAAGAAAACTAAGGGTAAACAAAGTGCTAGCAAAAGAGAACACTCACAAAACAATAAGAATGAAAACTAGAGTGTTCTAGGCAATGAAAACAGAGTGTGTGTCTCTCCAAAATAAGTGTGCTGAGATCCAACCAACTTATTCAAGAAAACTAAGCAAACAAAATGAAAACTAAGACGCTCCAAGAACAACACAACAGTGCATGAAACAATAAAAACGAAGTGTCTAGAAAGACCTAAGATTTTTATTGATGAAGAAGGGGATGCATTGGGCATCCCCAAGCTTTGACGCTTGTTCCTCTTGAATATTTCTTGGGCTGACACGGGGTGGCATCCCCAAGCTTAAGCTTTTGTCCATTCTTCATCTCATTACATCATTCTCTCTCTCCACCTGAAAATTTTCCTTCATACAAAACTTCACACAATCTTCATTAGCAACATTAGTGTATTCAAAAGATAATAGACCCTTGGGTTTAGCTTTAGAACAGCAAAACTTTTCACAAAAAACACAAGCTACTGTAGTGATTCCCTTAAAAAGCTCAATTTTCCAAAAAGAACCCAAAAAGGAATCAATAAGAAGCAAATGCAAATAATGGCAGAAATCTATCAAAACAGACCAGCAGGTAGAAACCGATTTTTTCGAAGACCTTCTCTTGCTCAAATCAAAAAGTGTTGAACTAACGAAAGTTATATAACATAATAGGGTATTTATTCAGCAAATACCAGCTCAATCTGACCTACAGAGATTCCTCACGAATTTTTACGGTGGAGCACACAAAACTATTTCGGGACAGCAACTCCCCAAATCTTACTTCCCTCTCATTAGAGGTTATTCTTGGCACAAAAAGTGTAAGATCCCTCCCTTTATAAAGGTAAGGATCCCTGTGATTGCAATGCTAGTCCCTGGATCAATGCTAGCATCCACAGTTTAAGATAAAGTACACAGATACAAAGGTCATTATTACATATCATTCCAGAGACAAACGTAGTCTTTTACAAACTCCATGGCCACATGCCTAATACAAGAGTTCAAATATAAAATAAGATAAATAAGTCTTCATCTTAATGTGCCATAGGCAAGCATGTTGAGTGTAGACTCATAACCCCTAATCATCATCAGAATAACCTGCAACATCACAAGTTACAGCCACAGTGGGTCAATACATTGGAATAGTATTGGCAAGTGATACCTTAGTATAATATTGGCATCTAGATACTATATGCATTTGGCTAAGTGTAGCTTAGGCTTGTTTTGCTCAAAATAGGTTTTGCCTATTAGTTGAAAACACTAAGTTTTTCATTGATAAAACTTTCCCAAGGAACCACCAATAGAAATTGGTGAACCTTCACCCTTGTTCAACCACAAGTTTTTACTTAGAAATTGGGATGAGGAGATTTTTGATAGCTTCCATGTCTTATGTTCAAGTTGTCCAATACTAGGGACATAGCTAAGTACTTAGATTCTTCCATCTGCAGAGGTTGTGCACTTTCCCCACAAGACTTGATTTTCACCAAGACAGGACCTTTCAGAAGCCTTCCCTTAGACCAAATGGACGCGCTCCAACCTATCATCCCACTACCACCAACTATCCAAATGGCTAAGTTATTGCAACCTATATGATCCAGGCAGAGCCCATAATTCCATGTGGCTGCACTAGAAGCTTCTTAACATTTGGCATCTCAAATCCCTTTGTTCCTGGGTGGCTTTCCACAAGTGAGATACACAAGGTAAACCATAGACATGGGCCTTGTGTAACCACTCAACACAAACCATTCCTTCCATTCCACCCAGGTGTTTCTTTCACTTAGTTGTTTTGTTAAGCAAAAACACAAGTCCAAAGACTTAGAAATATTTTCTCATAGAATGAATATATAACCACCCTTGGTTGCTACTAGCTAGGCTAAGCATGGCATTGATAAGCATCTTAACTTAGAAATTTCTAGCAATTCTACAACTACTAGGATTTCCCAAGCATAGCATATAGATCAAAATAATCATGCAAGTCCTATACAAAATATTTCTAGTGCATAGTTGAAAAACATAGGAATAAAATCATGAAGCACCACTTGCCTTGGTAGTTTGGGGAGTAGCAACAATCTTGACAATCACAATCACTATTTGCACCAAAATCTACACATAAAATAATGGCACCAAATCACATACAAAATATATACAAACAAAAATATATGAATGCATGCAAATGCCATGTGATGATTTTTCTACACCAAACAATACAAGTGAACAGTATTGAAACATAAACAAGTCCAAGATATTCCAAATAAACCTTAGTTGATCCTTAAAACATTTTTCAAATAATTTATATAATCAAAATAAGCCTACACAAGTTTCTGCATAAACAACCATTTTTACAGAGGCAAAATGTTAAACACATTGCATCAACAGATATGATTTTCTCTCCTGATTCCAATGATATAAAATTTGTAAAAATTTAACGTGGGAATCAAAAGATATGAATTTTTCAAGTTTGGTTAACTAATAGACCAAATTTTCTGTTTTAAATTCAAACAGAGGCCACGCGGCGCTTTCTGATTCACTGGTACCGTTTCGCGCCGATCGGCTAGTGTGGACCGTACGATCTAAATAAAATCGCATGGCCAGATCTGATCCGTACCCCTTCGTTAAGTGATTCAAGATTCGTTGGATCTAGATCTAACGGTCCTAGACCATGCGACCAAAGTTAGGCGGCGCTGGCGACGGTGGCGCGGCGGCGGCGCTCTGTCAGCGACGCCCGGCGAATACAGGAGGGGATGGGGTGTGTGGCGTGGCTTACCAAACTCGCACGGTCACGAGGAAGCTCAACGTGGTCTTTGCTGAAACAGGGGCGCACTGGCTCGGGCGGAAATCCTCGTCGGAGTTTGCTTCCGCGTCGGGTGCTCACTGCCGGAGACGGAGGCGACGTTCTACGGTGCAATAAGATGCACGAAAAGCATTAGGAAGTGCACAGAGGCGAGGCGAACACGTTCGTATGAACTAGGGATCAAGGGGCGGTCTGTTTTTACCGTGATTGCTCGTCGGAGTTGTACGGCGCTTCAGTCGTTTGCGGGCTTCGACAGAGACGACGACCTGGGGTGATATAGAGCAAACAGAAAGTGTGAGAAGGTGCACATGGGCAAGACAGGTAAGCTCGTATGAACGAGAGGTGAAGGGGAGCACGAGGTTCACCGGAATGGGTCGTCGGAGTGCGTCGGGCAGCGGAGTTGCAGTTCTAATTGCCGGCAGCCTGGTGGCGGAGTGGGGGTGCTGAGTGAGAGAAAAGACTCACGGTGCAGAGGGGTTTAAGTAGGCAGGGGGCTCGACAGGAAACGCCTGTACATTCAATGGTAATTACACCGCGCGATCAACGCCAGCAACGGCCAGCGGCGACGTGTTCTTCACGAGATTTGGGGAAGACGACGGTGACGTGGACGGGGCCCAGTGGTCAGCGTGAGGGGGTGTGTGCGGGTGCGGTGAGAAACATAGGAGTAAGAGGGAACCCGGGTGGGCTGTTTTGTCTGATGGGCCGAAAGGCTGGCGCCAAGCCTAGTTGGGTTTTCTAATTCCTTTTCTTTTTCCAGAATGATTTTCAGGATTCATTTTCAAACAAATTCAAAAGCATTTGAATCCAAACCTTTTCTAGATTTTTGTAAAGTGTAAACCTCATATTTTTGGTCATAAAACATTGTTGTCTCATTAGACTAGCTTGGTCTTTTTGAAAAATCAAAATAAACAGTGCCTTAGCACATGATTTGAATAGGTTTTGGAAATGGTTTAAAATCCATATTTGTTTTGTAAATTTTGTCCAAGCTTTAACACTCAACCAATCCAACATAAGAGCAAACAAAACTTGGTTTAAAATAATTATTCTCTCATTTGAGAGTGGCATTGGATCAATGCTTGTTTACATAAAATAACAAGCACCCAAATGCTTCTGTTTTGTAAGTGGTTTTGAAATATAACCCTAAATGATCATGAATGCATGGATGATGTGCAAAGCTTTGAAAACATGATTTTAGGGATGTTACAAATCTAACCCCCTTAAGGTGAATCTTGCCCTCGAGATTCGGGTTGGCTAGCAAATAGGTGAGGGTGGTCTTTCCGAAGATCATCTTCTCTTTCCCATGTTGCTTCTTCTTCGGAATGATGGTTCCATTGAACTTCGCAGAATTTGTTAGTCTTAGTCCGAGTAACCCTTTCTGCGGTCTTAAGAATCTTGATAGGTTTCTCCTCGTAAGTGAGATCACTTTCCAATTGGACCTCTTCCAATGGTATAGTATACTTCAAAGAAGTCTCTTCCATCTCTGGATGGCATTTCTTAAGTTGACTCACATGAAACACATTGTGAACGGCAGACAATGATTCTAGCAATTCAATCTCATAAGCTACTTCTCCTTTTCGACTCAGAATCTTGAATGGTCCAACATATCTTGGGGCCAATTTTCCTTTGACTCCAAATCTCTTCACTCCACGAAGTGGTGACACTCTAAGATAAGCTCTATCACCCACTTCATAGGTGACTTCTCTACGCTTAGGATCTGCGTAGCTCTTCTGTCGGGACTGTGCTATCTTTAATCTGTCCTTAACTAGCTTGACTTTCTCTTCAGCCTCTTTGATTAGTTCTGGTCCGAACAAATTTCTTTCTCCCACACCATTCCATAGTAATGGGGTAGTACACTTCCTCCCATAGAGAAACTCAAATGGTGCCATCTCAATACTGGCTTGATAGCTGTTATTGTAAGAGAATTCTGCGTAAGGCAGACTTTCATCCCAACTGGCTCCATAGTCTAGGGCACATGCCCTCAACATATCTTCAAGGATCTGGTTGGTCCTTTCTGTCTGTCCATCAGTCTGAGGATGAAAAGCAGTGCTGAATTCCAACCTCGTTCCCAATGACTCATGTAGCTGCCTCCAAAAATGAGAAGTGAATTGAGTTCCCCTATCGGACACAATACTCTTGGGTACTCCATGTAGACATACAATTCTACTCATATAGATCTTGGCTAACTTAGCACTTGTATAGGTTGTCTTCACGGGTATGAAATGAGCCACTTTAGTTAGGCGATCTACTACTACCCAAATAGAGTCATATCCTGACCTGGTCCTTGGCAATCCGGTGATGAAATCCATGCCAATCTTGTCCCACTTCCAATCAGGAATAGGTAGTGGTTGTAACAATCCTGCCGGTTTCTGATGTTCCGCTTTCACTCTACTACATACATCACACAGAGCAATATGTTCGGCGATGTCCTTCTTGAGATTATTCCACCAAAATCTTTCTTTCATATCCATGTACATTTTGGTGTTACCCGGATGAATGGAATATGGTGAGTTATGTGCTTCTTGTAAAATCAGTTTCCAAAGCTCTGGGTCTTGTGGAACACAGATACGTTTTCCATACCATAAGGTACCTTGTTCGTCTTCATGGAATCCTTTGGCTTTCCCTTTTCCAATCTTTTCCTTAATCTCCTCAATTTCCTTATCTGTCCTTTGGGCTTCTTTGATTTTGTCCAACAAAGTGGGTTGAACATCCAATGACATGAGATGTCCTTCAGGCACAATCTCCAATCTGAGATCTCTAAATTGGGCACACAGATCATCTGGCAATTCTCCCTTATTAAGGCCATTCACAAAAACCTTACGGCTTAGAGCATCCGCTACAACATTTGCTTTACCGGGGTGGTATTGCAAACTCAAGTCATAGTCCTTGATGAGTTCTAGCCATCTTCTTTGTCTCATGTTAATTTCTTTCTGGGTGAAGATATACTTCAAACTTTTGTGATCTGTGAACACTTCACATCGCTTTCCCAAAAGATAATGTCTCCATGTTTTAAGTGCATGGACAACAGAGGCTAACTCTAAATCATGAGTTGGGTAGTTTACCTCATGAGTTTTGAGTTGTCTCGAGGCATAAGCCATAACTTTCCCTTCTTGCATAAGTACTGCACCTAATCCATGATGTGATGCATCACAATACACTTGGAAATCTTTATCCAAATCTGGCAGACATAAGACTGGTGCTGTCACTAGTCTCTTCTTCAATTCTTGAAAACTGAGTTCACATCCCTCAGACCAAACAAATTTCTTGTCTTTCTTTAGCAATTCTGTCATTGGCTTAGCTATCTTAGAGAAGTTCTCAATGAATCTTCTGTAGTATCCTGCCAAGCCAAGGAAACTACGAACTTCTTTCACTGACTTAGGAGATTCCCATTCAGTTATAGCTGAAACCTTAGCAGGATCCACTGCTACACCATCTCCTGACACAACGTGTCCAAGAAATCCAACTTCATTCAACCAAAATTCACACTTGCTGAATTTGGCATATAGCTTATGCTCTCTAAGCTTCTCAAGTATCAAACGCAAATGTCCTTCATGCTCTTCTTTGCTCTTGGAGTAGATTAAAATGTCGTTGATGAATACGACAACAAACTTGTCAAGGAACTCCATGAACACCTTGTTCATCATATTCATGAAATAAGCTGGTGCATTGGTAAAACCAAATGGCATCACGGTATACTCGTACAATCCATACCTGGTGGTGAAAGCTGTCTTAGGTATGTCTTGTTCCCTTATCTTAAGCTGAAAATAACCTGACCGGAGATCAATCTTTGATAACACACAGGCTCCTTCTAACTGATCAAACAAGTCATTGATTCTCGTCTAAGGATATTTGTTCTTGATAGTCACCTCATTGAGTGAACGGTAATCTATGCATAACCTTTGACTTCTATCATTCTTTTCCTCAAACAACACGGGTGCTCCCCAGGATGAAGAACTTGGTTGAAAAATCCTTTCTGCAACTATTCTCCAAGTTGTTTCTTGAGTTCTTTCAACTCATCAACTGACATCTTGTACGGTCTCTTTGCTATTGGTCCAGATCCTGGTAGCAAATCAATCAGGAACTCCACATCTCTATCTGGTGGCATTGCCAGCAATTCTTCTGGAAACACATCCGGATATTCACTCACAATTGGCATGCTGTCTATGCTAACCCCCTTAAGAGAATTTAGCTTACTCCCTTTCGATTCAAAGTTAGACTTGAATCTTATCCGTTTCTTTTCCGGGGTTGTGAGTGCAACAGTTCGATTAGCAAAATCTAGTACTCCTTCATACTTGGTCATACAATCCATTCCCAAAATTACATCTAGTCCTTGGGAATCTAGGTTATCAGACTCACTGGAAACTTATGCTTTCCAAACTCTATTACTAGATCCGGGCATCCAAGACTCACTATCATATCTCCACCTAGAGAACTTACTTTTATTGGACACCCAATGTTTTCAGTTGGAAACCCATTTCTATCAACAAATGCTTTTGATATGAATGAATGTGATGCACCAGTATCAAAAAGAACAAGTGCTGGAATAGAATTGAGTTTGAACTTACCAGCCACAACATCTGACTCTTCATAGATTTCCTCGACATTGATGTGGTTCACTTGCCCCTTCTGGAAGGGGTTGGGCTTGTTGGGTCCTTCAACTTTCTTTTCTGGGCATTCATTTGCATAATGCCCCATCTTTTTGCACTTGAAACATTCAACCTGACTAAGATCCTTCTTGACAGGCTGGCTTCCACTACGACTTCCACTTCCATTGTGGTGGTTCTTATACCCACTCTTGTGATTCTTGTACTTGTCATTGTCATGACTACGGTGATGCTTGTTGTCATGATGACGGTTGTCGTTGTGGTGTTTGTTGTACTTTCCATGCTTGTGGGATCCAGAATTCCCACTATCATCATAATGGGAATGCTTGTGAGACGATCCCGAGCTGTGCTTGTCAGAGTGCTTCCTCTTCCTGCTTTCAACCTGTTTTATCTTGCTCTCCAAGATGGCAGCCTTGTCACAAAGAGACTGATAAGTGGGGACATAGGCCATAGATAGTTGCAGGTTCAGTTCATCATTCAATCCTTCAAGGAACTTCTCTTTCCTCTTAGCATCGGTGTCAACCTCATCCGGTGCATAACGCGCCAAATTATTGAACTCCTCAATATACTCAGCCACGCCGCGGTGGCGCTACTTCAAGTTATGAAATTCCTTCTTCAAACTCATCACTCCGGATGATATGTGAGCAGTACGGAAACCATCTTAAAAAATATCCCATGTCACATCCTTAATGGGAGTGGTGATCTGGAAGTTATCCCACCAAGTAGTTGTTGGTCCTTCCAACAAGTGTGCCGCGAACCTGACTTTCTCTTCATCAGTACTGCCCATATTTACCAAGTCCTTGTTCGCTGAGTGTAGCCAATCATTGGCCACCATGGGATCAGTAGTTCCTGAGAACTTTGCTGGCCTCAGTCTTAAGAATCTGGTAAGCATGTCAAAACCCGGTGGGTTGTTCTGATTGTTGTTGTTGTTGTTATTGTTGTTTTTGTTGTTGTTGTTGTTCTGATTCTGTATGAACGTGGTCATCATCTGCATTAGCTACGTCTGAGCTGTTATCATCTGCTGCATCTCAGGGGTGATATTGTTGTTGTTAGGGTTGGGATTGGCACGTTGGGTAGGCATCTGTGGTTTTCAATAAGGATACGAATGAGATACCCATATATGCTTAACATGCACAATACATCACATAGACAATCACCAAGCATGCATCATAATAATAAAAGTTCAACAACATAGACAACAAGTTTTGAAAAGTAAACACGCCAATAGCAAACCATCCACATCTTGGATGGTCATTGCGACTCAATAATCAAAAGCATGGTAAATAAAAGGTAAATGAGTAGTCATCCCTACTCCTCTGCATCAATCTCCTCGTCGACAAGTGTAAGACCTGCATTCTCCATAGCGGTCTTGTACTCCTCGACATTGGTGGTCAAGGTCTCTACCTTGGCTTTGAGAGCCCTCTTCTGTGAACGAAGTCTCTCAATCACCACCTGCTGATGCTCGAGCTCAAAGTCCTTGGCCTCTAGTTCTGCAGTCATGTCTCGAATCCTCTTGTTCCTATCTTGGACTCTTTTTTCTTGACTCTTGAACTTTCTATCCTGACTCTCAAACTTGCCCTCCATTTCCTTGACTATCTCATCTTGCTCCGCGAAGAGCTTGTCCTTCTCACGAAGCTGCACCTAGAGTTCTTCATTGCTAAGCATGATGTTGGTCCTATCAGTATCTAGGTGCCTAAGAAGAACCTCTAAGTCCTGGAGGTATAGACGAATCGGCTCTGCTGTCTCTCTAGCAGTATCCTCGAAGTCAATGGCCTCACCATCCTCGTCACGTCTACCGAAGGCGTGGAAGTGAGTACCTCTAATCTCTCGAGAGTGTCTCCCTAGCAAATGTCCAAGCAAATCCTGCATGACTACCTCTAGGCCTCTCTCCTTGTCATCATGCATGAGCTTGAAGGTGATAGCCTCCGTGGCTGGCTCAGTCTGGCGTCCTGGCTGAGTAACCTTGAAGCCCCAAAGGTCCTTCCTCTCGAACTTGGTGAGGGGAAGCATCATGATGGTAGGAAGTGGGAGATTGAGCACACTAGTGAGCTCAATAAGACGAGTGCCAAAACGAGTTCCCTTGAACTCTTCAGCCGTGATGATAGTAACATTAGGCATCTATTATATAAGATAGAAAAGTTAGAATCAACATACATAGAGATGAATCACAAGACAAGGCATCACATGCATATCTTTGACAATCAAAACACACAAGTCATGGCATACATAAAACCATTACAAGCATCCAAGGTTCAACTTATTTTAAACAACATTTGGGAAAATAAAATGATAAGTGTGGTGGTCCAACTAACGAAGTACGTTGCAATCCCATCTCACTTGTCAAGTTGACTAACAGGGCATCCCTAGAGGCAATCTGTCGATCCTGATCACATGACTCCATTGCTAAGTCCATGATGTACTTTCTTAAACGTTGGTTGGTAGCCTCTAACTCCTGGGTATGCTTATTTTCTTCCCTTAGGTCATTCTGGGTGTTGAGCATTCTGCACTTGATTCTATCACCAAGCTCTTTGATGGCCTTCCAAGCTGCATCCTTTGCGGAATCAAAGAATGTGGTGTGCATCACTAAGTTGGTGACCATGCAGAATCCTGATTCCTTGTGGTTGTCTTCCTTGTTTTCATACAAGTGAAGTTGCACCCACCAGTACTCAACTCCTTCATCCATCACGGGAAAACCTTTGTACACAGCTGCACCATGTATTCCCATGGCAACTATGAGGTCCTTGAGAGCCTTGGGGAATTCTGTCTCACACTCCAAAGTCATAATCATGAGTGGTACCTTCCTCACGGCTTCGTTGATGGAGTTCATTCTACAAATAGAGATGAGAAAGAAGATTAGAAAAGTTTACGAGAAGAAAAATACAAGTGTGGAAGTTGTTGAATTTTTTTCCTTAGTGGTTTCCAATCCTAGGGTCATAATCCTACAGGCAATACAGTGCTCTGATACCATCTGTAAGATCCCTCCCTTTATAAAGGTAAGGATCCCTATGATTGCAATGCTAGTCCCTGGATCAATGCTAGCATCCACAGTTTAAGATGAAGTACACAGATACAAAGGTCATTATTACATATCATTCCAGAGACAAACATAGTCTTTTACAAACTCCATGGCCATAGGCCTAATACAAGAGTTCAAATATAAAATAAGATAAATAAGTCTTCATCTTCATGTGCCACATGCAAGCATGTTGAGTGTAGACTCATAACCCCTAATCATCATCAGAATAACCTGCAACATCACAAGTTACAGCCACAGTGTGTAACATCCCAAAAATACTAAACTTGGATCATCAAACTTTAATCATCAAAATTAGGGTTAACAAAAACTTTTCTAAATAAAATTATGGAAGCATGCATGTGAGTATGCATTTCATTTTGAATCCTTTTGAACCAACTTGTTTGTGTGTTCCATTGCATGTAAATGGATGCTTAGGTTAAATAAACATCATCTAAACATTTCCCACACTTTCCCAAAGACAAGTAAATCAAAACAAATAAAATAAGGGAATGGTCATTTTGACCAATTTAACTCCCATGCCTACTTTGGCTGTCCCAAACTTTCAGAACTTAACAGAAACTTTTCTGGATCTTTGCACCCCTTGATTGTACTCATAACAAAGTATAAAGGCCCACTTTGTGATCATCCAGAAACTTTCAAATGCATAGTTTAAATGACAATTCAAAATTGAATCTTTATCATATGGGAAGATCCCACTTTTTCAAAAACCACTCAAACAAGCTCAACTTTCAAAACCCAAGCATTTGCAGACTCACCAGCACCAACCTAGCACACCCACCAAAAATCTTTTCAAAATTCAAAACTTGAGTTCTTGCGGCCATTTCATCAAACACTTGGCAGACACAAATCAAACAAAATCCAAACACTATTGTGAGCAGTGATTGAAGCCTAACTTGTTCCCTCTCTGGTTGCAACTAGGTTTTAATAGATCATCTAGCTCAATTGCACACCCTTAGCATCATTGTAAGCTTGACATTGCCATCAATGGTGAGCAGGCCGAATGCACCCTTGTCACCCCCATGTCGACAGCAAGCTAGGAGGAGAAACAAGCCTAGCCAGCAGATGTCCGGGAAGCCAACACCCAACACCCGCCACTCCATCCGGCGTTACCGAACGTTACCCTTTGGACCACACGCACGTAACCATGCCAACCTCGCCCAACAACCATGCCGCCCGAGCGCGCCAGGCGCCCACGCCGACCGACGCCACCGCCGCGCCGCGCGTGCATACATGATCATCACCGTCCCAAAACCCCGCAGACACGCTTTCGCCCGCGCGCAGCGACCACAGCGCGCCATTAAATTCTCCGCCGGGCATGTCTGCGAGCAAGCACCGTCGCACCGCCCCACGTCTCGCCATCGTGTCGTTGAGCATCGCCAGGGAGCACCGCACCGCCCCTACCTTCGCCCATGCCGATAGCCATCTGTACCATCGACCCCGACGAGCTCACCGTGCGCCCCGTTTGTCACCTCTCGCAACTATAAATAGAGGCCACCCCCAGCCGAATTGAGCACACCATCTCACTCCCCTCTCCTCACTGATCATTCCACCCCGTTCCCGGAGCAAGGCGAGCAGCACAGCACCGGAATTTCACCGGAGCCCGCCACTCTAGAGAAGAAGGGAGCTAGCGATTGGAGCCGCCCCAGGAGAAGCTGCCGGTACCAGGAGGTTCTCCGTCGTCGACTTCGTCGTTCGCCCGCCTCGCCGACCCTCGCCTGAACCCCGGTGAGCCCCCAACGACCCCAACTGGCCGCGCTAGGTTTCTGTCTCGCCGGCGTTGCCCAACGTCGACGATGACCCTCAGCCGTTGGATTAGAACCAGATCGAACACACCACATCGCCCCATACCGCTTTGCACTCCCTCGTCTCATTGACGCGTGGGGACAGAAACTTACGCAGCCCGCGGAAGCGATGTGCTTAGCAGGCCGGCCCGTTAACCTTTCCCGCGCAGCCCAGTTATTTGAATTAAACCTTTTCCATTTTATTTCAAACACACTTCTGTACCCAGTTTCAAAAATCAACCCAGATCGATTCAGTGCACCAAATTGAATGAAACCAATTTTGTTAGAAAGGACTGTGAATGCTGAATCCAATCCCGTTGGATTCAAGTCATTTGGATCTGTAGATCACCCTTGGCAAAAATAACAAGGCAGAAGCTTTTCTGCATTCAAACTTTTTCAAATTTAAACCACAATAGCTTTTGATTTGATTCCAACTCTCAAAAATCACATTTAACCATACCTTTCAGAATATATAAAAATATATAGGTTTACCTACAGAAATATTGACCAAGTAATAAAAGAATGCCCCATAGGCATTTCTAGCCACTTTAATTAATTAAAATAAAAGGGTAAAACCTTATTAAATTGTGACACCACTTTAAATCACATTCCCTTGGACTAAAATGTGTGGTGATGACATGTGTCAACATGATCCCATGTTTGGTTTGGAGAATATTAAACCTTAAGTAGTTTTTCAATGAGTAGAAATTACTTTTCTGAAAATAAAAAGGAATTAAACCAAGCTTTAATCTTGTAATGTTAGTGATGATGCTAGATCATCTGTAGGACCCTTTTGTGTGATGATTTCAAGTAGTTAAGTATTGTTTGGTGATTATGTACATCGTATTTATTTATAGATGCTAGTACCGACCAAGGATACGAGGAGGAAGGAGGATACTACGAAGAGGAAGCCGAGGAAAACTTCAACCACTGCTCTGCACAAGGCAAGCTTATATTGATATTGATGCAAGCCTTACTAATCAAGTTGACCTATGCAAGCCTAATACTACTAGTGAATGTGCAAGCTAACCCTTGCAAGATATTCTACTGATGCAAACAAACCCTTACTTGTTACCATGCCAACTATATGCCTTAAGCATATGTGATCATACCCACTTGATAACCCAATCCTATTTTTATTTGCAAGCTTTCTACTTTATTTCTTTATCAAAGCTACTTCCTTAGAGAGTACTTAAGTGACTTGTAGATTTTAGAAAGATATAATTGAAGGTTGCATAAAGAGCATAAAATTTGGCCTAAGTTAGAAACCTTGATATCATCCTAAGATATAAGGTTGTACTTAGTTGAAACTCCACTAGTTTACCACCCCTCATTAATACCTATCCCCACTTGTAGATGCTAGTGCTAAGCATAAAACTTGATCAACTTTAGATGGGATTACTTGGTGAAAATGGTTATGAAAACCTTAGAATGATGGATCATTCTACTGAGATGTTTTGACATGTGTTTCCGAACCCCAGATGATTATGGTGATGAAAATGTTGAGGCATGAGCCTTAGCCCTTTATAAAACTGATGGTTGTCTGGATGCGATACCATTCTAATTTTATCATACAACCACAATACCCGAAGATTGGGTAGGCCTTGACTGGAAACTTATATACCTTAGTATTAGTTCCCTCACGGCCAAGGTCTGAGCTGAGGCTAGCTTGTGAATATTGTCCACCTGTGCAGTACCCAAGATGACAGTTGGTCATGGTTGGGAGGACAAACTCACAGGAGAGGTGCTTATACTAGGGCGTGTAATTGAAAGGTTAGGATTGATTATCCGCATACTGAGTATGGTGAATTCAGGATTTGTTCCTGACGGATGTATCGAATGTTGTGGTGAAAGTGTACAATCTCTGCAGAGTGTCAAACTATTCGAATAGCCGCGTCCGTGGTTATGGACAGTTGGAGTGGCCATACTGTTCCCCCGTCAGATGTTTTCAAAAGACTTGTGAAATGAATTGAGACTTTGACTTGACTACAACAGGGTTGTGATACGAAATACAAGTTCCCACTTAGGAGTTATAAACTTCAACTAGCTCTCTTACTTCTGAACTTAGTAGGGATAAATCTGGCCTTTGCAAAACAACCCTAGAGCCTAGTGTCCTATTATCCAAAAACCCTTTTACTTGTTAGTATTAGTTTGCGAGTACTTAAAGAGTACTCATGGCTTTGTCCCTGGCTATTCCCGTGGCTAGACTATGAAGAGGAGTACCTGGAGGATGGACCCCAGGAAAGTTACGACAACTAGGATCATCTCCTATCGTCAGCATTGCCTGTGACCCCGAAGATGGAGCTTCGCCTACGCTACCGTTATTATTACGCATTCCGCTGCTTGAAGTTGTATTAAGAACTGGATCATGAGATCCTTATTTGTGTAAGACCGTATGTATGGTTTGTAATGGATGATGTACTGTGGTATCCAATTCTGTTATGTCTCGCAAAAATGGTAATCTTGGGATTGCGATGTATGGCATAACAGGCATCTGGGATTAAAAATCCGGGTGTTGACAAGTTGGTATCAGAGCCATCCTGACCATAGGAGACCCTAGTTAGACTGGACGTTTGAATCAAAAATTGAGTTTCAAAACCAAAGGAAGCAAATATTTACAAAAACTTATTCTCATTCTTATCCCTTTGATTCTTTCATGAAAATACACGTTCCTCAAAAATTCTTGCAAAATACATAAAATTTGACACACTTGATCACTCTACTAACTTACTCATCCTATATTCTTATAGATGGACGTGAAGTATAGCAAGTTTTATCAGTTGGGGAATGGAGGAGACCTTATCTTTGAGAGGGATTTGGACCAGCTTTCGGAACTTCTGGAGCATCCGCACCCCGAGTTCTTCGGAGCTCAGCTCAATGATCAAGGAGGAGAAGATATGCAATGGCTAATTGTTGCAAGTCTCCGAGGAAAGATTGAACCTCCCACTGCGGAAGGAATTCAGTTTACCTTAAGAGAGAACAACTGGCTCGATGGACTTGCCAGGGCCATGCAGGAAGCTCTTTCCTGTCTGTGTGGGCAGAGCATCAATCGGATCAAGAGAACTCGCTTTGAGTTTTGCCCAAGGCGTGATGCAAATGGACAACCACTTGAAGCACCATACCACCCCGAGCTGAAGACTCAATTGGACCACCTTAGCTTCATGATGTATGATTGTCAGCAGGAATTGGACAACTGTCGTGACTACTCCAACCACAAGTCTGCCATCATCAAAACGAAGGATGAAACCATCGCCATGCTAGCAAAGGATCGCAAGTCTCGCCGCCATCAGCTCGACAAGAAGGAGCGCATCATTGCCCGTCTTTGCCACCGCATCTCATCTTTGGAGGAGACCATCCACGAGAGAGACATGCAGTTGGAGGAAAGGGAGAATGCAGGAGAGGATCTTCGTGGAGACCCCTACTCCTATCTCAGCGATGATGATGATTTTCTGGAGGATCAGGCTATGGATTTCTTCACCGATGAGGATGATTTCGCCTTCATTGATGATGATGAAGATGATGAATCCACCGATTCCGAGGAGTAGTACCACTTGAGCACTAGCGTAGTGAGTAGTATTCGGTCCCATTGTATCGTAGTTTTCAGAATGGTTCTTAAAACCATCTGTTTTTCTTTGTTGTGGTGTGTGTTGTATCATGTGCTATGAGTGAATGAATGAAAAGCAAGTTGCTAGAAAACTCTGAGTCAAACTTAAAAACTTTTCAAAGTCCCCGAAACCTTAGAAATTTTCCTCTTTTCTCATGATCTATCTCAATATTCAGATGCCATGCTGAGGAAGTGGTTCATCCCCGGACCCGATGTTGCAGATCCTACAAATGTTGACTTCTGACCGTGAAGCTGAAAGAGCGGAACGTCAAGCCAACCTAGCCACCCTGCAACAGATAGCTCAGCTTGCCCACAACAACCAAGGCCACAGAAATCAGGACAACCATGGATCTAAGCTCAAGAATTTCCAGAATACCAACCCACCTGTTTTCATTAAGTCAGAAGAGCCCCTAGACGCTGATGATTGGCTGCAAACCATGGAAAATAACTTAGAAGTCGCCGGAGTGGAAGCCAACGAGAAAGTTCTGTTTGCCACCCACTATCTAGCCGGAGATGCCAGGGCATGGTGGAACAGTGTTCGTGCAATGACCGGAGGCCAGATGATGACCTGGGAGGAATTCAAGGTCAAGTTCAGCAGAACCCATGTGCCACCGGGTTTGATCAGGAGGATGAGAGACGAGTTCAGAGAACTGAAACAAGGGAGGATGACTGTGGTGGAATACCGTGACAAATTTTTGTCATTAGCTAGGTATGCCCCGGATGAGATTGACACCGAAGCCAAGAAGAAAGAACGATTCCTGAATGGTCTACACGATGAGATGCAGACAGTGTTAGTCAATATCCCCTTTGCTGATATTGAAGCCCTTGTCGACTCTGCTATCCAGATGGAAGGAAAGATCAACCAAGCCAATGAGAACCGCAAGCATCGCATGATGCATCAGCCAGGAACCCATCAGACCCCAAAGTATCGCCCTAACCCATCTCCAGGATTTGCCCCAAGAACAAACAGACCCCCGATGAACCGTCCGACCTATCCCAACCATGGAAACCCTAGGTCCGGAGGAAATCAAAACAACCCCGGTAACTCTAGCAATTTCAACTGTGCCCCACCCAAGTTCAACAACAACAATGCTACCGCCAACACCAACACTGCCCCGAGGAGTGGAAGCAATGCTGTGCCTGTAGCAAAAAAGGACAAGTCGCAAGTGACTTGTTATGACTGTGGAAATAAAGGCCACTATTCCAACGAGTGCCCCAACAATAAGAATGCCGCAGCCCCCAATACCAATGCCCTAGCTCAGCATTAGCGTTGAGTTCAGCCAGGAAGAAGATTTGCCCCAGGGAATTCGCTCAACCGCAACGGCCGTCTTTTTCTCATGCATGCTGAAGAAGCTCAGGAAGCGCCAGACGTCGTGCTGGGTATGTTTTATGTTAATTCAGTACTTGCAAGAGTGTTGTTTGATTCTGGTGCATCGCATTCGTTTGTCACCGAAGAATTTGCATGCACTAGTAAAATTCAACCAACCAAACTGAAGCATGTCATGATTGTTCAAATCCCTGGATCAACCACCAAGGCTAGGCAAATTTGCAAAGCCGTCCCTATCCGAATCCATGGCATAGATTTTTATGCTAATCTGATAGTACTCGGAACTAAAGGTTTGGAAGTAGTACTAGGAATGGATTGGATGTCCAAACATAAAGGATTGATTGACTGTGCCAAGAAAGCCATAACCATGACCAGTACAGCCGGAATATCAGTCGAGCATATATCTGAAACCTTACCTCACCAATTCAAGTGTAACAAGAGTATAACCCAACCTACCATTGACCAAGTCCGGATAGTTTGTGAATACCCTGATGTATTTCCAGATGTTTTGCCCGGTATGCCCCCAGATCGGGATATCGAATTTATCATCGAACTAATCCCCGGAACTGGACCCATAGCCCAGAGACCCTATAGTATGAACCTGTCAGAGCTAGCAGAACTGAAGAAGCAACTGGATGCCATGCTGGAAATTGGATTGATTCAACCAAGTGCGTCACCATGGAGGTCACCTGTCTTGTTTGTGGACAAGAAGGATGGAGGTAACCGTTTGTGTACGGATTACCGGAAGTTGAATGATGTCACCATCAAGAACAAATACCCCTTGCCCAAGATAGAAGATTTGTTTGATCAGTTGACCGGTGCCAAAGTGTTTTCTAAGATTGATCTTAGAACTGGCTATCATCAAGTCAAGATTCGCGCAGAGTATATTCCAAAGACCGCCTTTACCACCAGATATGGATTATATGAGTATACCGTCATGTCTTTTGGATTAACCAATGCCCCCGCTTATTTCATGAATCTCATGAATAAGATTTTTATGGACTTCCTGGATAAGTTTGTCGTTGTTTTCATCGATGACATTCTGAATTATTCCAAATCAGAAGAAGAACATGAGCTACACCTAAGGACCATTCTTGAAACCCTTAGAGAGCATCAGTTGTATGCCAAGTTTAGCAAATGTAGGGATAAATCTGGCCTTTGCAAAACAACCCTAGAGCCTAGTGTCCTATTATCCAAAAACCCTTTTACTTGTTAGTATTAGTTTGCGAGTACTTAAAGAGTACTCATGGCTTTGTCCCTGGCTATTCCCGTGGCCAGACTATGAAGAGGAGTACCTGGAGGATGGACCCCAGGAAAGTTACGACAACTAGGATCATCTCCCATCGTCTGCATTGCCTGTAACCCCGAAGATGGAGCTTCGCCTACGCTACCATTATTATTACGTATTCCGCTGCTTGAATTGTATTAAGAACTGGATCATGAGATCCTTATTTGTGTAAGACCGTATGTATGGTTTGTAATGGATGATGTACTGTGGTATCCAATTCTGTTATGTCTCGCAAAAATGGTAATCTTGGGATTGCGATGTATGGCATAACAGGCATCTCGGATTAAAAATCTGGGTGTTGACACAGTGGGTCAATACATTGGAATAGTATTGGCAAGCGATACCTTAGTGTAATATTGGCATCTGGATACTATATGCATTTGGCTAAGTGTAGCTTAGGCTTGCTTTTCTCAAAATAGGTTTTGCCTATTAGTTGAAAACACTAAGTTTTTCATTGATAAAACTTTCCCAAGGAACCACCAATAGAAATTGGTGAAACTTCACCCTTTTTCAACCACAAGTTTTTACTTAGAAATTGGGATGAGGAGATTTTTGATAGCTTCCATGTCTTGATGCTCAAGTTGTCCAATACCAGGGACATGGCTAAGTACTTAGATTCTTCCATCTGCAGAGGTTGTGCACTTTCCCCACAAGACTTGATTTTCACCAAGACAGGACCTTCGTAAGCCTTCCTTAGACCAAATGGACGCACTCCAACCTATCATCCCACTACCACCAATTGTCCAAATGGCTAAGTTATTGCAACCTATATGATCCAGGCAGAGCCCATAATGCCATGTGGCTGCACTAGAAGCTTCTTAACATTTGGCATCTCAAATCCCTTTGTTCCTGGGTGGCTTTACACGAGTGAGATACACAAGGTAAACCATAGACATGGGCCTTGTGTAACCACTCAACACAAACCATTCCTTCCATTCCACCCTGGTGTTTCTTTCACTTAGTTGTTTTATTAAGCAAAAACACAAGTCCAAAGACTTAGAAATATTTTCTCATAGAATGAATATATAACCACCCTTGGTTTCTACTATCTAGGCTAAGCATGGCATTGATAAGCATCTTAACTTAGAAATTTCTAGCAATTCTACAACTACTAGGATTTCCCAAGCATAGCATATAGATCAAAATATCCATGCAAGTCCTATACAAAATATTTCTAGTGCATAGTTGAAAAACATAGGAATAAAATCATGAAACACCACTTGCCTTGGTAGTTTGGGGAGTAGCAACAATCTTCACAATCACAATCACTATTTGCACCAAAATCTACACATAAAATAATGGCACCAAATCACATACAAAATATACACAAACAAAAATATATGAATGCTTGCAAATGCCATGTGATGATTTTTCTACACCAAACAAGACAAGTGAACAGTATTTAAACATAAACAAGTCCAAGATATTCCAAATAAACCTTATTTGATCCTTAAAACATTTTTCAAATAATTTATATAATCAAAATAAGCCTACACAAGTTTTTGCATAAACAACCATTTTGACAGAGGCAAAATGTTAAATACATTGCATCAACAGATAGGATTTTCTCTCCTGATTCTAATGATATAAAATTTGTAAACATTGAACGTGGGAATCAGAAGATATGAATTTTTCAAGTTTGGTTGACTAATAGATCAAATTTTCTGTTTTAAATTCAAACAGAGGCCACGCGGCGCTTTCTGATTCGCTGGTACCGTTTCGCGCGGATCGGCTAGTGTGGACCGCACGATCTAAATGAAATCGCACGGCCAGATCTGACCCGTACCCCTTCGTTAAGTGATTCTATCAGATTTGTTGGATCTAGATCTAACGGTCCTCGACCATGGGACCAAAGTTCGGCGGCGCTGGCGGCGGTGGCGCGGCGGCGGCGCTCTATCAGCGATGAGGGCTGTGGCGTGCGGCGGCGCCTACCATCATACTGCCCCGTGGCGATGGGGAGGGGGGTGTGTGGCGTGGCTTACCAAACTCGCACGGTCACGAGGAAGCTCAATGTGGTCTTTGCTGGGATAGGGGCGCACTGGCTCGGGCGGAAATCCTCGTCGGAGTTTGCTTCCGCGTCGGGTGCTCACTGCCGAAGACGGGGGCGACGTTCTACGGTGCAATAAGATGCACGAAAAGCATTAGTAAGTGCACAAAGGCGAGGCGAACACGTTCGTATGAACTAGGGATCAAGGGGCGGTCTATTTTTACCGTGATTGCTCGTCGGAGTTGGACGGCGCTTCGGTCGTTTGCGGGCTTCGACGGAGACGACGACCTGGGGCGATATAGAGCAAACAGAAAGTGTGAGAAGGTGCGCACGGGCAAGACAGGCAAGCTCGTATGAACGAGAGGTGAAGGGGAGAACGAGGTTCACCGGAATGGGTCGCCGGAGTGCGTCGGGCAGCGGAGTTGCAGTTCTAATTGCCGGCAGCCTGGTGGCGGATTGGGGGTGCTGAGTTAGGGGAAAGAATCGCGGTGCAGAGGGGTTTAAGTAGGCAGGGGGCTTGACAGGAAACGCCTGCAGATTCAATGGTAATTACGCCGCGCGATCAACGCCAGCAACGGCCAGCGGCGACGTGTTCTTCGCGAGATTTGGGGAAGACGACGGTGACGTGGACAGGGCCTAGTGGTCAGCGTGAGGGGGTGTGTGCGGGTGCGGTGAGAAACAGAGGAGAAAGAGGGAACCCGGGTGGGCTGTTTTGTCTGATGGGCCGAAAGGCTGGCGCCAAGCCCAGTTGGGTTTTCTAATTCCTTTTCTTTTTCCAGAATGATTTTCAGGATTTATTTTCAAACAAACTCAAAAGCATTTGAATCCAAACCTTTTCTGGATTTTTGTAAAGTGTAAACCTCATATTTTTTGTCATAAAACATTGCTATCTCATTAGACTAGCTTGGTCTTTTTGAAAAATCAAAATAAACAGTGCCTTAGCACATGATTTGAATAGGTTTTGGAAATGGTTTAAAATCCATATTTGTTTTGTAAATTTTGTCCAAGCTTTAACACTCAACCAATCCAACTTAAGAGCAAACAAAACTTGGTTTAAAATAATTATTCTCTCATTTGAGAGTGGCATTGGATCAATGCTTGTTTACATAAAATATAAAGCACCCAAATGCTTCTGTTTTGTAAGTGGTTTTGAAATAGAACCGTAAATGATCATGAATGCATGGATGATGTGCAAAGCTTTGAAAAAAATATTTTAGGGATGTTACAAAAAGCAAATAAAAAGGATAAGGAGAGTTCATTACTGAAATTATAACTTCCAAGACTCAGGAAAACTCTTAGGTTATCTCCCAACAAGTACTTTTCTTTAACGCCTTTAAGTTAGGCTTGATAGTTTGAAAAGATGCTCACATAAGAAATATGAATTGAAGTAAAAAAGAGCATCAAGAAGCAAATTCAAAACACATTTAAGTCTAACCCACTTCCTATGCATAGAAATCTTGTAAAGAAACAAGTCATGAAAGCACAAAGCAACTAGCATAGGAAAGCAAAACAAGTGCAACTTCAAAATTCTCAACATAAAGAGGGGAAACTTAATATTATTGAGATGCATAAAACCATGTTTCCCTCTCTCATAATAACTTTCAGTAGCAACATGAACAAAATTATAAATATAACTATCACATAAAACAATCTTATCATGAGCCACATGCATAAAATGATTATTACTCTCCACATAAGCATAGTCATTCTTATTAATTGTAGTGGGAGAAAATTCAACAAAATAGCTATCACTATTATTATCATCACCATAGTCATCAAATATAGGAGGCATATCGTAATCATAATTAATTTTCTCCACAATAGTAGGTGGACTGAAAATATCATACTCATCATTGCAATCATCATATATTGGAGGTATAGTATCATCATAAGCAATAGAATAGCTATCTTCCCAAGTGTGTTCATTTCTAAACATATCATCATTGGAAGGACCATGGATAGCACTAATAGCACAACAATTATTAATATCATCATTTTCAGAATTGGTACCAAAGAGATTTTCAACATCAAAAGTAGCGTGTTTTTCCCAATCATGATCACTACTATAGGCAACAGGCATAGGAACATCATCTAGTTCAGACTCATCAGCAAAAACTATGATAGGAGCAACATGCTTAGGGGAAGATACCGTTTCCTCTCTCCTTTTACTCCTCTTTTTCTTCTTCTCCTTCTACTCTTTAGGAGGGAGAGGCTTGAAAGGAAGCTTCTCCACATACCCTGGTTTGCTGTTAGAGACAATAGAAGAAACTTTGGAGGATTCCTCCTTTTCATTAATAAGAACAAAACTCATATCAGTCTTGTCATATTTTAGTAAAATATCATCTTTTATAAGATTTTGTATGTAAGTATTTGTGTGGCAATTATCAACACAATAAAGATGACACCCATGCAAGATGCAATTCATACCAAAAGCACTCATGTCTACCAAAGAAGTTTTTCTTGATAACTCTTCACACTCCAAAAATAATGTAAGTTCATCATGTTGATTATCAGTGATCGCGTTATCACAATACAAGCTTGCAGTACTCATTAGATTAGAAAGGTTATTATTATGGCCTGAGCATTGAAAATTGAAATGACCCACTTCATATCAGAGTTCACAAATAAAAGGGTAGAGGGCACAATTTTTTTTACCAAGATCATAGAGCCTTATACCATGTTCTGGTTTTTTTATTCCAGTGGGTGATACAATATTCTTCTTCTATTTGATTCTTCTCACAAGGTCTATGCATACCACAAAAATTAACATGATTATAAGAAATAGTACTTTCAGAAGTTTGAGCATGTTTATTGCAATCATTAATAACATTTTAATTTTCCATGCAAGTGTCTTTAAAAGGTTCATGATACATGTCCCATTTTTCTTTAGGAGCATTAATATGGGAAGCAAAGGCTCTATAATATCTAACAAGAATTTGAGGATCAAGACCATATTTAGCACTAAGCTCTTGAAAATTAGTAGTTTCAGCGAAAAACTTAATGCAATCATACTCATAGTTTATACCTGGTTCTTTACCTTTGTCATTATCCCAATCTTAAGTATTGCTTTGAATTGTTTCAAGAAGATCCCACTTAGCTTTTACCCACTTACTTGTGAAGGATCCCTCTAAACAGGCATCTAGATAGTCCTTATAATGTCCTGAAAGCCTTGCATAAAAATTATTGATAATAATATTACTAGGGAGATCATGAATGGGACATTTGAGCATTAGTGACTTCAATCTTCCCCAAGCTTGGGAAATACTTTCTCTATCATGAGGGTGAAAATTATAAATATAATTCCTATCTTTATGAATTTCATGAGGAGGATAAAATTTAGAGTAAAAGAGAGATTCAAGTTCCTTCCACTACAAATGATGATGATCATCTAGTAGCTCATACCACTCCCTTGATTTGTCCCTAAGTGATAAAGTGAATAGCTTCCTCTTAACTTGGTCCACTGAAATACCTGCACACTTGAACAACTCGCATAATCCATGTATAAAGAGCAAATGATCACTAGGATGGACAGTTCCATCTCTAAAATAGCAGTTATTCATAACATGTTCAACAACTTCAATAGGTATTTTAAAAGGGACACTTTCAATATGTGGATTTAAAATATCACAAGTATTATTAGAATTACCACATATGGGAGATAAAGTATCATCAGAGCAAATTTTCTTCCCTAAAGCTGGTGAACTAAAAAGATCTTTCTTATAAAAACTAGCTTCCCCAAGCTTAGACGTTTCCATACCATTAGTAACAATGGTGTTCAAAAAACTCATACTAATAACATTTCTATTAGCATGCAAAGGAAGTTCCATAGGTTTTTAATTTTCTTTTCAAACCACTCAAGTTCTAACTTAGGAAAAATACTAAAAAGCTCTCTAATTTTGTTGTTGTTTTCCATTAAGCCTAACTAGTGAAAACAAGAAACAAAAAGACAAAATTGCAGAATCTAACGGAAATAACTTCGAGCACTCACACACCAAGAGGATGTGAGTACCTTTTACCTTACCTCCCCGGCAACGGCGCCAGAAAATAGCTTGATGTCTACGCACTTCTATTCTTGTAGACAGTTGTTGGGACTCCAAGTGCAAAGGTTTGTAGAACAGCAACAAGTTTCCCTTAAGTGGATTACCCAAGGTTTATCGAACTTAGGGAGGAAGTGGTCAAAGGTATCCCTCTCAAGCAACCCTGCAATCAAGATACAAGAAGTCTCTTGTGTCCCCAACACACCCAATACACTTGTCAGGTGTATAGGTGCACTAGTTCGGCGAAGAGATAGTGAAATACAAGTGGTAACAGTGCCAGAAAATAGCTTGACGGTGAGGTAAGGACTAAAGGCAAAAAGATGGAAGCAAGCAAACATGCAACAGATCTAGATGCAAACGGTGTTTCAATGCTTAGAAACAAGGCCTAGGGATCATACTTTCACTAGTGAACACTCTCTCATAAATATATATTCTCTTCATGATACTACTCTTAACTACTCTCCGATTGGACACTCTAATCCATGGTAGGGCTATAACAACATTCCTCAAAGTCCACCTTTCCCAATCTAGATAACCCCACACTGTCACCTTGAGCGCTAGATAGTTCCAACAATCACCACAATTTCATAAAGACATCCAACTCCAAATATACTCATGATAAATATATATGCAACCTAGCTTAAGTGCCACACACGGTGTGCACGCTGTCACTTTCACACACATGGGGAAAAGCATAGATCTATTAAAGCACGATGAGTATTTATGTAGACTCTAGCCTAAGTGCCACCATGGCGTGCACGCTGTCACTTTCACACACATGGGGAGAGCAGAGATCTATTGAACCACTTGAGTAGCAATGTAGATCTACTAGATTACAAAGCTCATGACCACAACAAGATTATGCATAGAGAGAGAGAGATGAACACATAGCTACCGGTAGAGCCCTTAGCCTCGAGGAAGAATTACTCCCTCCTTATCATGGGAATCAGCAAAAGTGATGAAGATGGTGGTGGAGATTGATGGAGATGGCTCCGGGGGCACTTCCCCGTCCTGGCAAGGTGCCGAAACAGAGAATTTATGTCCCCTGAATCTCCCCTTCAGTGGCGGCGGCGCTGTGAAACTTTTCGTGGCTTTCTGGTCGATTATTTAGGGTTTCTAAGTCGGGGGCTTCTTATAGGTGAAGGAGGCAAGGTCGGTGGAGGTCTAAGGGGCCCACACCGAGGGTGTGGCCACCCTGGTGTCCTCCTTCGTCTCGTCTTCGATTTTCTGTACCGTTTAGGGAAAAATATGAACTTTGGCTTTTGTCCCGTCCAATTTCGAGAATATTCATTTTTTAGCTTTCTGAAACCAAAAACAGCAGAAAACGGGCAACTGGCACTGTGGCATCTTGTCAATAGGTTAGTTCTAGAAAGTGTATAAAAAATACCTCAAAGTATAGACAAAACATAGTAAAGTGGATACTAAACAGGCATGGAACATCAAAAATTATAGATACGTTTACGACGTATCACACGTGCTAAGACAACAATATGGTGTTACACTATAATAGAAACTTTTTTTGGAATTGTCAAAGGAGGGAATACTCTTTCCTTTGCATAGATTGATGCATGAAACTATCTTGTATTAAGAAGCATCAAAAGTTACAACAGTAGAACCTAAAGCATGAAATAAGCTATGAAAATCACACTAAAGATTACATGTAGAACTTATGCACCACAACCCATTGCTAGACCACCGTCCTTGTCGATTGAACATGACCCAAGCTACCATGTTCGTGTGGATGCACCTAAAGTACAGAAAATCCTACTCCCCTTCACGTTGCAGTAAGGACCACATAGGGTCCAATGGGTAGACATATAAATTACCTGCAAAATAACTTTTTTTTATTTCGAATAATTGTATTAGTTCAAAATAGTCCAAGATAAAGCACATACTCCTATCCATATTTGAGCCTTAAAATTGTTTGCTAAACCCTACTAACAAGTTTTGAAACATATCACAATACTGGTTGAAGGTGAAAAATTAATAGGAATGGATACTATTCATCATAGTAGACATGCAAAGCGTCATGATAGAAACAAATGTTAGATTACATCGTCCTTATCACACTTTCCAAGGTACAACACAAAGATCTTAATCTTTAATAGCACTTTGAGTTTTAGATAAAATGGTAATGACTGTTCGTCATGTTTGCATACATATATAGATTTATCTGGGGAAAAAATCTAGAAATCCAAAGCTTACATTGAAATACACATGGTTCATGAGATAGATTGACCCATATGAAGCAATGAACCAGGTGAAGCCATACCATCCACTTTTCAAAGGTAAGTGTTCGTCGACTAAGCATGTTTCTGTCGAACTATATTGTATAGCATCGGATATTATTGTTAAATGTGTTATTGCCAATCCATATGATTTCTGAGAAGTATGTACTGGGACCATTTTCAATTGTAAATGCACATCGCTGAAAAAGCCATCCTTAACCATCAATATATTGAAGAAAGTTGTTTGTGAGTAGCTCTTGCCACACCTCTTCGTCATTTAAAACCTTAACAATCACTTGTTGAGTAAACCTTTATTTTGTATGTCAAGATCTACCATTCCTAGGCCACCTTGGTTTTCAATCTACATATATTACTCCATCCATCAACTGATATTTCCGTTTATACTCGTCAACTTGCCTGAAAAAAATCAAATTGTAATAATGTGTTCTTTTTTTCACCCGCTTTGACACCTCATAAAGGACAACATAAGCATCTGAAGCCTATTGATCAAAAATTTGTTAAGTATAAACCTTCCTCCAGATGTATGTATTTTCAACTACAAAGTTGTTTCTGAAAGGGATCCTTGACGCTTTCAATGTTTGTTTAGGAGCTTATAGTGGTGGATACTAGAATAATATTGCAAGGAAAAAGCTGGTTATCCCACAATTTTTTAGGTAAACAAACATATACCATAGATCATTATTCTCTTTCATCTCATAAACAGTAATGTAATTTTTTTTGCACGGGAGGAGGCCCGAAGGCCCTAGAAGCTCCATTAAGCGGTGGGTGAAATTACAAAGAGGATCCTAAAAATTACAGAACAAACACTCAGGTCCTCAACTTTTACAAGAACGACCCTGGATGAAGAAATTGAAAAGCAATCCGGCCCTACTTCTCCACCGCAACTCTGACGAGATCTCGGGCCACGACCACCGTCGACGACGCCGAGGACTATGCCACCCCACTTCGGCACTACAGCCTGGAGGAAGAAACAACTCCTCGGAGCCACCGCGAGGTGCAGAGCGCTCCCCCTGGGCCAAGGATAGCGGCGGCGCACCTCGCCGTAGCTAGGAAGCTTCTGTGGCTTGAGCTTCAAGATGTCCTAGTGACGCCGAAGGCCTGCAACCAGCGCCGCTTCCCAGCTCCTTCCCTCCTCGCCACCACGGCCGTCCAGAGAAGAAGGGAGTAGTGCATCGAGTGTATTGTTTATCGATTTTGCTAGTTCTTAGTTGACCGAGAATCAAGTTATAGCACGGTTGATTCTAGAACCGTTTGATTTCCATCATGATTCGTGCACCTAAGAACATGGGGTTACAATTGCATCCAAAAAATTCCAGTTGCAAAACCCGATGATGTCACCTAACCGAGAATTAGTCAAGTCATTGTTTATTTCGACCGTCATCCAAATAGTAGTACGATGCTATGGTTGACCGGCCGTGAGTCGCGCCTAAACTCGCGAGAAGTCCGAATGAATGGCCAACGCGCCACGGTGCAGTCAGTACATGTATAGAAACAAATCAAATACGTAATACTAACAAGGTATCTCAACTGATCATCATGAGCTAACACTGGAGCCTACTCATCATGGGAAAATGACGCCAAACATGTCGTGGATTTCTTGACTACTAACCCGTTTTCTTCGCTACCTTTAATATAGCTGGACCAATGCACACTATCGACGCGCGCACGGTTGCTTTCGCCTCTGGTCGGCAATTTCTCCCACTAGTCCGTTCCGTCTGCCAGTGCCAGTACTGTTCGGCGCGCGCTCGACGACGCGTCCCGTGCGTTACCGCCAACGGAGGCAGCCCAACTTCTCGCGGGTACGTACAAGACCGGCATAACTACCTGATGTGATGCCCTCTCCTGCCTTTTGGCCTCTTTCCCGGTCTTGGCGACTTGCTGCGCCAGTGTGTACGCACCGAGCTTTCGCCTGAGCTGGCTCTTTTGTCCTCGGCCGAGTTTTCTCAGGAAGTGCTCGATTGGCCGTGCTGATCGGCCTCGCGTGCGTGCAAAAGCGACGTTGCGTGCATCGTCGGGAACGAGACGCTTCCACGCAGCTCCCTGCTTCGTCGTTTTTGGTCTGTGATGATCGCGAGGCTATGGAATTGCCGGCTTGGACGATAATCAGAAACTGCACTTGGTGGGGGCAGTGGTGGAATGGAACTGAACCGCAACCCGACACCCAGTCGTGTCAAGAATTTCACTCTAATGCGAATGTGCTGCCTGGGGTGGTGGCGTCCGGCCGAACCCGCTCGAGTGTGCCGAAATATTGTGCCGGTACCGAGCGCGGACCAGCCAGATTGACACAGAAACGAGGACTGGCACTGACGGAGGCAGGAGGCGACTGGGATGGAGGGAGAGAAGAAACGCCAGGATTGCTTGTTTTCGAGGCATGTTGGTAGACCGGATTTTCCCGGCAAGAAGAAATAATCACGTTTGGTCCGCATAAGTTTGATACGTGGCACAAGTTTTAAAGCATTCAATTTGGCCCGCTAGGAACACCAAAATCGACCACACAGCCAGGCCCTGGCGAGCGCCGCGTGCCGACCGCTTGCACACGTGGAGAAGCGCGGGAGACGACGTTTTCGGCTTAACACCTAGGCCACTCCGCTCACCGTCCACTTCACTCCCTCCGTTCCTCCTCACCCCGATTCGCCTCCATGGCCGCTGCTCCTCCTCCTCCCTCTCCGTTTCACGGCCCCAACATCGACGAGGTGAGTGCCCATGGGCCGTGGGCGGCCGTTTAACTGGAGAAGCTCGCCGCCGCCGGCGAGGCGGCCCTCTCGAGGGCGCTCAGGGCTCCTGCACCGTTCTGCGCGCGCGGAACTCAGGCGGCAATGGTAGCGCCCGCGACGGCGGCAGCGTCTTTTACATCTATGGAGGAAGCCGCATCTGTGGCGAAGCCGACCGAAAAAGCCCCCGCCAGAGTCGGGGTTACCCTCGACTCTTTGGATAGGTTTTTTCCGCCCGTGGCGGCGGCCCAAACCCCGCGCCCGGTGCGTCTTCTTTCTCTCTGGTGGCACCTGCTACTACTCCATCTTCATCGCACCGCCGATCAGGGTAAGTTCCCGATCTAGGTAGCGGTTAGGGTTTGGTACTAAATCGACGACAGTTAGGACTCGATCTAGGTAGTTAGAGTTTTGAAGGAGCGATTTGGAGCTTTTTTTGCACTGCGTACTTACAGGTTTTATAATGTGCTGTCAAATTTGGGGATTCAACCAAATCCTCAAATTGGTTGTTGTCCTGGTACTTAGCCCGATTGAGGATACATATCCAATCTGCTATAATGTGCATTGTTCGATTGGGGATACTGGTCACATCTGCTAGTAGAGTCCTTGTTACTTTTTCCATGTTTCTACCATGTCCATTGCCCAATTGGGCAATGCTTCTAGTTGTAGGAAGTTCTTTTGTGCTGACCTTGTTTTGCTTCATGCCAAGGTGGTTAAGTTTGACTGTGAAAATGTGGGAAGGGGCTGGCACCCCCACCGGGTTTTGCCGACGTGCTCCCAATCAACCGCTGGGCAATGAAGCCCATGGTCATCGGCAGGGTGGAGGCGGCTTCGCAGCCGCAAAGTAAGAAGGGCCGGCAACCAAAGCTTGGCCACTACCAAATCGACGAGGTCCCTCGCCGCTTCATCATCCAGCTGGACGCTGCTGACCTCCACATGCTAGTGATCCCGCATGTGTTCCAGCTTATCCTGAGGAACTAGATTAAGGCCCCGCTACCGCGCGTCGTGCAGGTCACAGCCTGCCGCTGGTGCACAGAGTGGATGCAGGTGAACTGGTTCGCTGGCCCGGTTGCGTTCAGGAAGAACTGGCCGGAGCTGGTGTACAAGTATGACCTGGAGCACGACGACGTCGTGGAGTTCAAGCTCAAGGCCTTCATCGTCAAGATGACGATCTACAAGGCGGGCTCCTCCAGCGCCAGGCAGTACACCTGCCCTGACCCTGGCTAGACGTTGGCGACCTTCATGTCATAGTTTGTAAATAGTAGTAGTTGCTGATGGACAAATCGTGATGGTGAACTAGGTTGGTCTCTTTTGAGCAGGGGTTAAAACCCCTGGTGGTTCAGGGGCATGCGATGCTCCTTTGATGGTTCGTTTTATCAGGGGTTAAACCGCTGGTGGTTCAAGGGCACGCGATGCCCCTGCTGATGGTTCTTTTTTATCAGAGTGAAATTTAGAACCCCTAATTGCTGCATGCATGGTAGTAGATTATGACCCCTGGTGTAGCTCATAATGTTGTGTGTGCACGTGACTGTTATTATGATCATGTAGCTCGTAATGTTGTTTGTGCACATGACTGTTATTGTGATCATGTGTTATGTGTACTGGGTGGTAAGATCAACCAATTTGAAATGGGTGATCATAACCCATGTAATCATGTGCAAAGCACCAACCAAGAAAAAAAGTCTTGAATCTATGCAACCAAACAACTAGACAATTTGCAGAAAATCTGAATATATAAATGAAATGGATCGTATGGGCACCTAGAGGGGGTGAATAGGTGCTACCCAAGTTTTAGTTCTTTTTCAATTTTAGGCTTGACACAAAGTAAATTCTCTAGATATGTAACTATGAGAATTTCCCTATATGCAAACCTAGCTACTAAGCACGTAAAGAGAGGAGCGAGGGAACCGTAGTGGAGCACGCGGAGACATAGGGATTTGTTTTACCGCAGTTCCTTCCTTGTTAAGGGAAGTACATCTGTGTTAGAGGGGTGGGCGGTTCTAAGACCACCACGCCACAATATGCCTCACCCTATTCTCCGATGGATCTCGCCACGAGAGGCCTGATCCACCTTCTCCACTATTGGTACCCTTCGAGGCGGGAACCGGTGCCTTTACAACGCTACCGGGGCACACACCCACAACTGAATTGGGGGATCCCGAGATGACAACAAGTAGATCGGTGATTCTTTGAATGAATGGGGAGGAGATGAAGCGCTTGATTGCAGTTGATGAAGATCGAGTTCTCCTCCTTCGATTCCCCAAGGGACGGGGCCTTTGGGTGAATCTAGGTGGAGCTCTCTTGGATGAAGGTTGCCGATCAGATCTTAACTTTTTCGAATAAACCAAGAGCTCTGGCAGGAGGGGGAAGGCTGGCTTAAATACCCCCTGATCAGATCTGGCCGTTGAACAAGTTTGGGTGCGGGTTATCTGCCCCCTACTAGGGGCGGACTATCCGCCCCTAGGGCGGATACTCTGGGGAGAAAATCCGCCCCCTCTCTGGGGATGGCGCCTGAAGAACTTGATGAAGACCTTGGGGGCGGATTATCCGGCCCCCTCCCTAGGCGGATTATCCGGCATGGCCGGAAAGTCCGGCCGAAACTCCGCCCCCCTCTGGGGCTTGCGCCTTGGCAACGAGCATGAGGGGCGGGTTATTCGGCCCCCTTGAGGGGCGGATTATCCGGCGTGGCCAGAAAATCCGGCCAAAACTCCGCCCCCCTTTTGGGGCTTGCGCCTATCAGGGAAAAGGGTGGGGCGGATTATCCGCCCCCAAAGGCAGATTCCTTGTCCTTTTATCCTTAGAGAGAACTGCAACACTTCAACACACATTAAATAATCCTTGATATTGTTATCTTTTTTTTGTGAACCCTTGATATTGTTATCTAACACACAAAACACTAGGGATTATGAAATGTTCTTTCAATCTCCCCCTTTTTGGTGTTAGATGACCATACTAGGATTTGCAATGAAACTGGCTAACGCCACCTTAACAAAAATGAAAGAGGCTCCCCCTAGATGTGTGCATATTTACAATTTGCATTTGAATACAAATACACACACTAGAGAGAACGCAACTTTCATAGCAAAGATAATTGAAACAAGGTGGGTTGGGAAACAAGGTCATACCACCGGGATGTGATTATAGCCAAAGAAAATAATAAGATTGTTAGACTCCAAGCATATCCCACAATATTGATGCATACATTAGATAATCCCATGATTCTATATGCCATCAAATAGACTCCATAGATAAATTCAGAATTCCATGAGAGTAGACCCACAATATAAATCCGGAATTCCAGAAGACCAGATAGAGTAAAGCATGACATAGTCTTACATAAACCAAGCACAAATAACAAATAAGTTCACGCTAAAAGGGCACAAGCAAGCAAATAAAACGACTGAAAGACAAGTGCTTGCACCCGACCCTTGCAAATCCACGAGACCTAATAAAACTACTTCTCCTCCTTTGGCATCGAAACGCCAAAAAGGAAGAAGAGCGATGCTAACAACCCAGAAGATCACGCCTCCTTATCCTCGTCGTAGTCATCCCCGTCCCCTTCCTCTTCATCATACTCATCATCATCATCATCAGCTGGAGGCGTGGGTGCCCTCGGAGGTGGAGGAAACAGGCAACTCTCGAGCTCACCATAGTTGATCCCTGAAGTGTTCCACTGAGCATATGGTTCCGGAGTAGTGGGAGGAGGTGGATTGCTAGTGGCACCTGAGACATGGTGAAGAATAAGCTGCTGAGTGTGATCCCTCTCATGGCTCCGCCGGTACGCCTCATACTGTCCCTTGTGAGTGTCAATGCACATGCAAAGGATGTGCCTCTGGAACCAAGTGTGCTATTTAACCTCGCGTGCCATTTGGGACACCGCGGAACGACGACCACTAGCCCGTGCATCACGCATGAACGACTTAGGGGTAGTGGAAGGGTGATGGGTCTTCTGATCCTTGTTGTAGATTTTCTTGGGCTTGTGAACACCATCCAAATCAGTGCCAAAGTCCTCAAGAGGCAACATATGCTTGATGAGCATCATAATGAAAGGAGCATATGGGATAGAGAGCATGTTGATCATAGCATCCGTCATCACATGATATATGTAGTCCATGACATCCAGTTTGTAACATGTAGCTGAACCAGAATTGGTGGCACACTCATGAGCAAAAGCAAGGAGAGGAACCAGGTGGCCACGGATCTTGTCATTGTTGCCTCCACTCAGAGAAATGCTTTCCCTAAATATGCCAACAAGGGAGGCATACAAGGGAGAGAGTCCAGCGAAAGTACCAGCAATACCATCAGGAGAAAGGCAAGGAGCAAGCACGGTGTCCTTGGATAGCTTCAGTGGGGAAATGATGCGGTGGCCAGAAGGAGTGTCATGGCCATGGAAAGCATACCCAAGGACCTGCCCAAAAATGCGGAAGTCCGACTGAATCATTGTTGTCCTGGTCATCCACTTCATGGTACGGCGCTCATCACCGCAAATCACAAGTGTCGAGAAAAACTGCCTCACCACGGAGGAATCATAGTTGCATTAGAGAGTCATAAGGTGGTGAAGCCCCATCTTGTTGGTCACATCCAATGCCTCTAGGAGCCTTGCCTTGGATTGTACCTCAGTCATATTGATGGGGTGCATGGGGCGAAGCTTGAGGGTGGCATACACATCATCATGAATAGCCCGAAAATGGGCATTCCAAAACATAGAGTCCTCTGGGGGACCATCACTGTCAGCCTCATCATAGTAATCAGTCTGGCGAATGGAGGCATACTAAATACTATCCATAGCATTGTAGTTGGGCCGAGACTGTTTGCCCTTGCGAGATGCAGTCCTCTTTGTTTTCTTTCCTGCCTCTGCCATCCGTTCAGCCTCTCTTGCTGCTCTGCTGACTTCTGTTTCGTCAATGAATGTCCCTTCTGCAGTGGTCTTGAGATAACGGGCACGGGGACGATGAGAGAAGGTCTTAGTAGCCTTGGAACCACCTGTGAAAAGCATGAGAGGGATAGCATGGTGATAAGCACACACACAAGTCCAGGAGAAATGGTAGAAATAGTAGAAAAGCAATCCATAAGCCAATGATGTGCATTGCAGAAATCAGGACCAAACCAGACCAGATGTTAATCTCCAAGCTAGATTATCCGGCCCTGGCAGGGGCGGATAATCTGCCCCCCGCAGAAAAATTCTGGAACGACCCAGATTGACCATGGCAAAACATATCGGGCACTAGGGTTGCAATACTACTGATTCTAGCAAGAAAGGAAAGCACCAAGGATCTTCTACAACGAGATTTCCACCAAGAAAAATGAATCCCATACAAAAGGAGAGAGATGAGGGAGTTACCCTCACTCATTGGAGGAAAATCGCGGAGGAGAAGATACCCGAAGGAGAGGTGAAGAAGATCCAGGGAGGGCCCAGAGAATCCGGTGGTCAAATCAACTCCGGGGAGGGGCAGAAGCTCCGGCGGCGACTGGGGGCAGAGCTAGGGTTGGGGGAGGGCTGGCTGCTCTGTTTGATCCTGGCCTCCCCGACCCAGCCCTTAAGAGGCAGAATTCGCCCGGGGCGGATAATCCGCCCCCACTTGGGGCGGATAGTCCCCCCCCCCTCTGAATTTTCTGATTAGAACAGATTCAGGCTGGAGCAACCTTGCAAAACCCCTCGATGGTGTATAGAGGACTTGTGTGCAAGAAAAGATGGTTCAAGGAGGGAAAGAAGGCTTGGGTTTAGAGCAACAAAGTGAGATGGTACTACACACCCAAATTTGCAAGAATCAAATCAAATAAAAACCAAAGTTGAGTGTGTTTTCAAAAGAACAAGAAATATGCAAGAAAAAACAAAGAGAACCATTAGAAACCAACTCTTCTCAAGGAAGAGGGCGGTGGCCGAAGCCACCATGTTGGAGCGCATGGCATGACACCGCGAAGATGTATCTTGAGTTCAAAACCAATGCTCATCAATAACCCACATATCACTAAATGATATTAAGGGAAATGACTTTTCTTGCTTTCGGCATTATGGGGGGGGTTAGCCCAATCAATTAGGACCATACTCCCCCTATGTTTATGCCGCATCTAAACCAAATACATGAAAAGAGTAAGTGAGTGTGCAAGGGTAGTCAAGCCAAGCTCCTTGAATCTATGATATTTAGCTCATTCCTCAAATAACAAAATCTTGCTTCATCAAGAGGCTTCGTGAAAATATCAGCAAGTTGGTTCTTCGTGCTCACAAAGGATAGGGCAATATCACCATGAGCAACATGATCCCGAATGAAATGGTTGCGAATCTCAATATGTTTCGTTATTGTATGCTGCACGGGATTGCAAGCAATTTTGATAGCACTTTCATTGTCACATAAAAGAGGCACTTTGTCACAATTGACACCATATTCCTTTAAAGTTTGCCTCATCCATAATAACTGTCTACAAGCACTTGCAGCAGCAACATATTCAGCTTCGGCCTTTGAGAGTAATATGCAATTCTGTTTCTTTGAAGACCAACACACTAGAGACCTGCCCAAGAATTGACACACACCAGAAGTTGATTTTCGATCATCTTTGCCACCAGCCCAATCTGAATCAGTGTAGCCACATAGAGAGAAACTTGAACCTTTGGGATACCATAACCCAAAATTTGGGGAATGAACCAAATATCTGAAGATTCGTTTGGCCGCCACTAAGTGGCTTTCTTTAGGAGCGGCTTGGTACCTTGCACATACTCCTACACTTAACACGATATCGAGCCTACATGCGCAAAGGTAAAGGAGAGAGCCAATCATGGATCGGTATACCTTTTGGTCCACGTCTTTACCCTTGGGATTGAGCTCAAGATGACACTTTGTTTGCATTGGAGTAGCAACGCCATTGAGATCCGTCATCTTGAACCTCTTGAGCATGTCTTGGATGTACTTAGCTTGATTAATAAAAGTTCCCACTCTAAGTTGTTTGATCTCGAATCCAAGAAAGAACCTCAACTCACCCATCATCGACATCTCAAACCTGTCAGTCATAATCTTTGAAAATTCATCGTTAAAAGCTTGGTTAGTAGAGCCAAAAATAATGCCATCTACATAAAGTTGGCATATAAAAATCTCCCCATTAACCTTCTTAGTAAAAAGAGTGGGATAGATTTGCCCAACTTCAAATCCACGGTCTAATAAAAGCTCTTTAAGGTGCTCATACCACGCACGTGGGGCTTGTTTAAGGCCATAGAGCGCCTTATCGAGTTTGTAGACATGGTTCGGAAGTGTGGGGTCCTCAAAACCAGGGGGCTTCTTGACGTATACCAACTCATGTAGTGAGACATTAAGAAACGCACTCTTAACATCCATTTGCTATAATTTAAAATTATGATGGGCGGCATAGGAAAGAAGGATACGGATGGACTCAAGACGAGCCACAGGAGCATAAGTCTCGCCAAAATCAATTCCTTCCACTTGAGAGAATCCTTGAGCCACGAGTCTTGCTTTATTCCTCACAACAATGCCATTTTCATCTTGTTTGTTCTTGAAAATCCACTTGGTGTCGATAACATTGCAGCAATCCTTGGGTTTCTCTACGAGCTTCCAAACTTTGTTGCGCTCGAAGTTATTTAATTATTCATGCATTGCAACAACCCAATCGAGATCTTAAAGAGCATCAAAGACCTTCTTCGGTTCAACCATGGAAATGTGAGCTTGATGATCACAGAAGCTTGCAAGTTCTCTTCTAGTAGACACCCTTCTTCGTAGATCACCGACAACCTTGTCAAGAGTGTGACCCCTTAGCTCAAGGTTCCGATCAGCATGAGCCTTGCGACGAGCCTCAATGTCCTTATTGTTTTTAGAAGGAGTTGATTCAATATTTGTATCCTTGTCTTGTCCACTACCTTGCCCTTGATCTTGATCTTGATCTGAGTTGACAACAGGAGCTTGCTGTTGAACATGTTCTTCAGGGACGGATAATCCGCCCCTTGGTGGGGCCGGACTATCCGGCCTAGGAGATGTGGCAACAACTTCCTCTTCCTAAGAATGCCTGACAGAGCTGGGAGATCCAAAGCCGGATAATCCGCCCTCGGGGGCCGGAGAATCTGGACTGGAGTCTTCTTGGTTGTTCTCTTCTTCTTCGGATCCCCTGGGACAAGTTGGAGTGCCAGGGGCGGACTGTCCGCCCCTTGGAGGGGGCGGATAATCCGGCCTAGGACTGCCAATTTGTCCAGGAGACTGATGAGCTTCAGAAAGTTGTGGTGTTGGTGCAGAGTTTTCTCCAGCAATAGGAGCTTGTTGATCTTGTGAAGATGAGGGCTCCACTTGAGTGGAGCATTGTCCTTCCCGATCCGCCACAAGGGGTTCCTCAATGGGGCGGAAAAATCCCATGCCCATTCTTCTTATGGCATCTTGGGGTATTTCAACATCTGCATCACAAACATCAACTTGCCCTACATAGGAGCCGTTATTTTCATCGAACTCCACACTACAAGATTCTACAACAGTCCCGGTGAGCTTGTTGTAGACTCTATAAGTGTGGGATTCGGCACCGTTGTTGGAGATATGCCCAAGAGGCAATAATAAAGTAGGTTATTATCATATCTTCATACTTATGATAAATGTTTACATTCATGCTATAATAGTATTAACAAGGAAACCATTAATACCTGTGTGATTTGTAAACTTAATTTGAAGTCCCTAGTATAGCCTCTATACTTCACTAGCTTGTTGGTTGATTGATGATTGTGGTTTCCATATCATGAACATTGAGATGTTATCAACAACAAGATCATATCGTTAGGAGAATGATATGGTGGACATACTCCTATAGATAAGCGTAGCATAAAGATCAAGTCATTTCAATAGTTCAATTGCTGTATGCTTTCTGATACATAGTAACCTAATTCCTTCGACCATGAGATCATGCATATCACCTTTACCGGATGGATGCTTTGATGTCATCAAACACCACACCGTAACAGGGTGGCTATAAAAGTGGCATTGAGTGTTCGGAAAGTATTGGTTGAAACACATGGATCAAGAGTGGGATTTGTCCATCCATATGACGAATAGATATACTCTGGGCCCTCTCGGTGGAATGTCATCCAATTAGCTTGCAAGCATGTGACTGGCTCACAAGGGATCACATATCACGGAACGAAAAGAGTACTTATCGAATTGAGGTTGAACTAGGTATGCGAGATACAGACGATCATAACCTCTGATAAGTAACATATCGTGAGACAAAGGGAAATTGGTATCGTATGTAAGTGGTTCATTCGATCGCATAGTAATCGTAGAAATATGTGGGAGCCATATGAATTTCCAGATTCCTCTATTGGTTATTGTTCGAGAAGTGTCTCGATCATGTCCGCATAATTCACGAACCGTAGGGAGACACACTTAAGGATTCGACGTTGTTTGAGTAGTTATGGTATTATGAGAAAGAGACCGAATGTTGTTCGGAGTCTCGGATGGGATCCGGGATATCACGAGGTGATCCGAATGGTCCGGAGAATAAGATTCATATAAGGAAAGTCCCATTTCGGAGTTGGGGAATGGTTCCGTGTTTTCATCGAACATTCTAGAAGGTCCTAATGTCCGACCGGGAGGGAAGGGTACATGAATGTGTCATTGTAAGTTGGAATGATTGCATCATGTACTAAGTGTTCTCGCTGTCCAAAATAAAGGGTTTATTTAAATCCTAAATTGAAAAGTCAAACGGCTAGTTTGAAAGTCAAACGGCAAGTTTTGGAAAGTGGAAAGAGGAGGAGAAGTGAAACCGAGTTGGGAGGGATTCCTCTCCAAGCCGGGCGCCCACCTCAAGGCCGAGTTGGGAGGGACTCCACTCCTCCCTTGGCCGGCCAGCCCTCCCACCTATATAAGGAGGCAGGGCTCCCTCCTAGAACACACAAGTTCCTATCTTCTACCTCCGGTTTAGAGCCGCTTTGGTTTAGAGCTTCTAATTGCTTTAGCCAGGTTTAGAGCCTTCTAATTGGTTTAGAGCCTTCTAATTGGTGTGTCTAATTACTAGACCACTAATAGCCTCTCTCATAAGCTCCACCATACTGCACGGCTTAAGGCGAAGCCTCATGATTTCCCTCTACTTCCTGCATTACGCCAGCTGCCGGAATCGCGAGGAGAGTGCTACAACCTCCGCTTTCTTTGGAACAAGGGAGAGGAAGGTCTTCACGAGTACCGAACGTGTGACCGATCATGGAGCGCTGCTGGAACGTGGCGCTGGAAGGATCGCTCACGCGATCTTGAGATCGGAAAGAGTACGACTACATCACCCACGAGAATCTGCTCGTTAACCGCTTTGGAATCTTCGAGGGTGAGTTCTCTATCGACTCGCTACAATCTAGTAGATAGATCTTGGCTTGTTTGTTTGTATGATAGAAAATTTTTGTTTTCCATGCTAACCCCTCAAAGGGTATCGAGCCGTGTCTATATGTAGATCTCACAGACGAGTAGAACACAATGGTCATGTGGGCGTTGATGCTTTTATTGTAGATTGCTTTTGTGTACTTTGCATCTTGCGGTATGTTGGGATGAAGCGGCGGGCTAACCTTACATGACATCGCTCATGAGACTTGCTCCACGCTTGACATGCAACTTGTATTGCATAAGTGGCTTTATGGTGCCTGCTTCTCCTAGCATAGTAAAGATCCAATTTACAACGGTAATCAACAATGCTAGTATCAATGTTGTGGTTCTTGTTCGTAGTTAGAACGACACTTATGGAAAGCCCCAAACCACGTAAAATATGCAAAGAAAGTAGAAGCGCCTAACTTTGTTTTGCAGGGGTGCGATGATGTGATATGGCCATGATTGTGATTATATTTGATGTATGCAATGTTCCTTATTGTAAGTTGGCAAATCGCAGGAGCCATATGGTTGTCTTTAATTTCTGTTAAGACCTGCGTGTCTATTCAAAATAGTTGTAATAGTTGAAGCTGGTGGACGACAACCATGAAGAAGCGTCATTGACCTTGATGCTATGCCGGTGATGATGGAGATCATGTTCGCTTGAAGATGGAGATCGGAAGCACAAAGAAGAAAGGCCATATCATATCACATATTATGAATTGCATGTGATGTTAATCCTTTATGCATCTTGTATTGCTTAGTAGACGACGGTAGCATTATAAGATGATCCTCATGCACATAAATTTCAAGTTCTAAAGTGTTCACCCTTAGTATGCACTGCCAAAGCTTGTCGCTCAAGCACCACGTGATGATCGGGTGTCTTTGATTCCGCTGGTGAATACAACGTAAGCAAGCCAGATTTGCTTATGCGGTAGCTAAGGTTTGATCTTGACGAGCCTAGCATGTACGCACATGGCCTCGTGAACACGGATTACCGAAAGGTAGAGCATGAGTCATATAGTAGATATGATGAACATGTTGATTGTTCGCCATTGAAGCTATATCAACTCTCGTGATGATCGGTTTTGATGTGGTGGATTTGGTTCGTGTGATCACTAAAACAATGTGAGGGATATTGTTTTGAGTGGGAGTTCACCTAGATTAATTTAATTATTAATTAGAACTCAATTTATCATAAACTAAATCAAAGTGTATTTGCATAGTTGTAGTCATTGGCATCCGCTACCACCTTGCGCTTAGTTATAATTGAGATGATAGAACTATAGAATTCTTAGTTACTTTACTAACTGGTATCGTATTGTATTGAAGTGTTAATCTAAAGTTTAAAAGTCCTATTGCAAACTTTCAAGAAGTTCTGTTACTCCATGAAGTTTAATAATTAGTATTAAATCAAGAGTAACAATTCCAAATGTTAGTATATAAGTATCATGTTTGTCTCCATGATTCTTGATATTAAAAGATTGTCTTAATATCAAGGTTATCTAGGATCTGAAAGAGTTGTTTCAGAAACCATGATGTGTGGAAGATATTGTGATATCTGAAACAAAGTTTTGGTTACAACATGATAGAGTATAATATGGCAAAGTTCATGTTCTCATATTTTGATGAGAATTTGCAAAAGGTTGGAGACACTAGTTGTCCTAATCCTCCAAAAGGTTTTGGATAGCAACATTATACTCATAATTCATCGTTACAAGCTGAAAGTAGCTTGATCATGGATAAATCCATGATGAGGTGAATATTTGATGTAGGTAAAATATTTACTACACCAAGAGATTACTAAAGAAAGGAATTTGAAAGAACACCAAACATTTGATGATGGTGATCTACTTCAAAGTGCAAGTCCAAAGACATTTGTATTTAATTATACACGCTTTGGATTATGTGTCATATGTATGACTCCACTATTGATGTTGATAGATTCTTTCAAATGTAAAAGGAAATCGAAAGAGAATCTCATAAATATATGGCGTAAAAGAAAAGACTAGAATTGTTCAGTTTAAAGTATATAGATGATATACATGTTATGGCTATATTCTTTGCTTATTAAACAATGTGGTTCTTAAGTACTTGATACTGAATTTGTTGGTATGAATCGTCATACTAAAACAACACAATTCATGAACTACAATGGCCTAAGTAACTAGCAAAAGAATATGTGATGATGTTCATCGAGAACAAAATAAAGGGTTATTGTGTTGCTCGTTAAACATCAAAGCTTGCCTTCAAGATTTGTTTTATCAGGTATTATGAGAACAAAAGGGTTGTTCAAATAATTGCCAGAATCCATAAAAGATGGATGATTCACAAATCTCGTTGGATAAATCACATCCATAAAACTAGTGCTAAAATTGTCGAAAGACAAATTGATTGAAAGATCACTTAGGAAGTGACATCGCCGTTTAAATTATAGTTGAAAGAAAACATGAAGAAACTCCATTTGCATCGAATATTGGAGTCTTATGATTATGATAAAATCACGTATGTGAAACTTTCCTAGAGATAATAAAAACTTAGTTCAAAGGACAAAATGGAATCAATGACTAGCTTATTGGAACTTGTGCATATTGTTGTACGAACTCCATTATGTGTAGTCAAGAGCGATGGATTTCAACTTCATATGCTTTCTCAAAATTTGAGTGAATATGTGAATATTTACTTAATAAGGATGAAGTATGAAATATTTGAAAAGTTCAAAAGACTTTCAAGATGAAGTGCAAAATCATTGTAACAAGAATATGAATAGTTTATGATAAGATCATAAAGGAAGATATTTGAATTACAAGTTTAGCATAATACCTAAGATTTAAGGAATCGTCCAGGATTTGCATTTCCAAACACCATAAGAGTATGGAGCGTTCGAGATATGTAATTGAACCTTGTTTGACATGGTAAGATCAAGGTATAATTCATAAAACTGCTATTATATTTTAAAGATTAAAAGCTTTAGAGACTACCGCTTTCCACTAAAAGAGCTCCATCATAATCCGCTGAAATGACACCATATAAAGTTATGGTTTGGGATAAAACTCATGTTGTCTTTTCTTAAACATTGGTATGCTATGCATAAGAAAGATGTGTGCAACCAAAGTCGGATAAACCTGTCTTTGTATTACTGTTAAGTATTCCTCCATAAACACCGGAGACAAAAAGTGTTTGTCGCTTAGCCCGTCAAGTTTCTTTGCGAAGGAATTTTTCGTGAAAAGTTACGTGGGAGGACAATAGAACTGTGATAAGGTTAAAAGAACCTTAGCTATATGTGCAGAGTTGCGCAGACCAAAAAGTGTTCCGAGGCAAGAATAATGCTCATGGCTCACGTGCCTCAAAGGTTGTGGTCACGGAGGTCTAAGTTTCTATTGAAACAAGTAGGTTTGATGAACAATCAAATACCAAGATTTGAGGGTTGAATCATTATTTGAGAATAATGAACCTACTACATGCAAAGAAGCGATGATGGCCCCGACTCCATCAAATGGCTTGAAGCCATATAATCCGTGATAGTTCCATACACGAGAAATCAAGTTTTGAACTTGAAGGACCTCGAAAAAGGTGTAAGACCTTGCGCTTGTGTTTGGATCTATAAAGAAGTAGACATGGATGTTTCACATCTATGAAATAGTCGACATGTTGGGAAAGAGTTCACAACAATGTTCAAAGGTTGTATATGACAAGATTTGATCTTTCATAGCGATTTTAGTCTGGACGGATTAATGTAGCAACCACTACATATAATTTGTTATGTGGTAGTAGAATAAACAAAACAAGTTCTTCTAATAGAATGGTTACCTAGGACGTGTGCATGACACGGTCCAAAGGGTTTTGTTAATTCAAAGGATGCTAAAAGCATATGCAAACTTCAATGGTTGAAGTATAGCGGAGTTGGAATCTTCACTATGATGAAACTGTTAAAAGAGTTTAATTTCATTGGAGACAATGAAGATGCTTGCATTTGCAAGAAATTAAGTGGGAGCGCTAAGACATGTTTCTAATACATTATGTGGAAGACATATTGTTGATTGGAAATAATGTATCTTTTTATTAACACATATTAAGAATTTCATCCCGATGAAAGACTTAGGCAAAACCCAAATATTTGGCATCAATAGACGCTAATATGGTTGTGCCAAAAGTACATAGACGAGATATTGAATGAGTTCAATATAGAAACTACAAGAAAGGTTCTTGTTGCACGTAAAGGATTGAAAGAGTTCAATGTTGATGATATATTCAAGTGTATTGGCACTTGGTAAGTGAAACAAAGATTCAAGTATAGATTGATACTTGATGTATGAAATCACAAAGAGTATTTATATCAATCATACTGTGATATGTACAAATCCAGATATGTCCTATGCTATAAATATTATGAGCATATACCGTAATGATTCATAAGATGATCATTGGACGATAGTAAGGATATTCTTATGATCTTTTGGAAGAACTAAGAGTATATTATTTGTAGAAGTGACAAATAGATGGTTAGTTCATTGTAAAAGTACTACATTGATACTAGTTTTGTCACAAAGTACAAATTTAGTTTATCTCAATCTAAACTAAGGGTGGCACAATATAATGGAAAGTGAGTTCCATAATGGATTTGGATGAGTTCCAAAGTTAAGACATTGTGACAGATACTACAACAAAAGGCTAAGTATATGACTGCTATTATAGCAGCAAAAGAGGGCATTTGTGTCAAGTAGTTTGTTATCAAACTAGGTGTAGTTCACAGCGGGATAATACTATGAAGATATATTGTACGACAATATTATCAACATGTTTTAACCCCAAAGAACTAAAGGTCACACGAAGACCAAATTTATACAAAGCCATCTCATTAGAGAATGAGTGATGCGTAGAGACGCAAAGACATGCAATTACACACGGACCTGGAAGTGTCAGATCCGGAGATCAGTTGACCACTAGCAATCGTGTACATACAACACCGGAAAGCCATAGGTGTTGAATACAAAGGTTTGAAACTAGATTATTGACTCTAGTGCAAGTGGGAGACTGTTGGAGATATGCCCAAGAGGCAATAATAAAGTAGGTTATTATCATATCTTCATACTTATGATAAATGTTTACATTCATGCTATAATAGTATTAACAAGGAAACCATTAATACCTGTGTGATTTGTAAACTTAATTTGAAGTCCCTAGTATAGCCTCTATACTTCACTAGCTTGTTGGTTGATTGATGATTGTGGTTTCCATATCATGAACATTGAGATGTTATCAACAACAAGATCATATCGTTAGGAGAATGATATGGTGGACATACTCCTATAGATAAGCGTAGCATAAAGATCAAGTCATTTTAATAGTTCAATTGCTGTATGCTTTCTGATACATAGTAACCTAATTCCTTCGACCATGAGATCATGCATATCACCTTTACCGGATGGATGCTTTGATGTCATCAAACACCACACCGTAACAGGGTGGCTATAAAAGTGGCATTGAGTGTTCGGAAAGTATTGGTTGAAAACATGGATCAAGAGTGGATTTGTCCATCCATATGACGAATAGATATACTGGGCCCTCTCGTGGAATGTCATCCAATTAGCTTGCAAGCATGTGACTGGCTCACAAGGGATCACATATCACGGAACGAGAAAAGAGTACTTATCGAACGAGTTTGAACTAGGTATGCAGAGATACCGACGATCATAACCTCGGATAAGTAACATATCGTGAGACAAAGGGAAATTGGTATCGTATGTAAGTGGTTCATTCGATCGCATAGTAATCGTAGAAATATGTGGGAGCCATATGAATTTCCAGATTCCTCTATTGGTTATTGTTCGGAGAAGTGTCTCGATCATGTCCGCATAATTCACGAACCGTAGGGAGACACACTTAAGGATTCGACGTTGTTTGAGTAGTTATGGTATTATGAGAAAGAGACCGAATGTTGTTCGAGTCTCGGATGGGATCCGGATATCACGAGGTGATCCGGAATGGTCCGGAGAATAAGATTCATATAAGGAAAGTCCCATTTCGAGTTGGGGAATGGTTCCTGTTTTCATCGAACATTCTAGAAGGTCCTAATGTCCCAAGACCGGAGGGGAAGGGTACATGAATGTGTCATTGTAAGTTGGAATGATTGCATCATGTACTAAGTGTTCTCGCTGTCCAAAATAAAGGGTTTATTTAAATCCTAAATTGAAAAGTCAAACGGCTAGTTTGAAAGTCAAACCAAGTTTTGGAAAGTGGAAAGAGGAGGAGAAGTGGAACCGAGTTGGGGAGGATTCCCTCCTCCCAAGCCGATGCCCACCTCAAGGCCGAGTTGGGGAGGACTCCACCTCCCTTGGCCGGCCAGCCCTCCCACCTATATAAGGAGGGGCAGGCTCCTCCTAGAACACACAAGTTCCTATCTTCTACCTCCGGTTTAGAGCCGTTTTGGTTTAGAGCTTCTAATTGCTTTAGCCAGCGTTTAGAGCCTTCTAATTGGTTTAGAGCCTTCTAATTGGTGTGTCTAATTACTAGACCACTAATAGCCTCTCTCATAAGCTCCACCATACTGCACCGGCTTAAGGCGGCCTCATGATTTCCCTCTACTTCCTACCACGCCACAGTCTTCGGAATCGAGGAGAGTGCTACAACCTCCGCTGCTTTGGAACAAGGAGAGGAAGGTCTTCGAAGTATCGAACGTGACCGATTGCGCTGGAGCGCTTGCTGAACGTATACCGAAGGATCGTCTCGCGATCTTGAGATCGGAAAGAGTACGACTACATCACCCACGAGAATCTGCTCTCGTTAACCGCTTTGGAATCTTCGAGGGTGAGTTCTCTATCGACTCGTTGCTACAATCTAGTAGATAGATCTTGGCTTGTTTGTTTGTATGATAGAAAATTTTGTTTTCCATGCTACGAACCCCACAAAGGGTATCAGAGCCGTGTCTATATGTAGATCTGTTGCCGAGTAGAACACAATGGTCATTGTGGGCGTTGATGCTTTTATTGTAGATTGCTTTTGTGTACTTTGCATCTTGCGGTATGTTGGGATGAAGCGCCCTAACCTTACATGACATCGTTCATGAGACTTGCTCCACGCTTGACATGCAACTCAGATTGCATAAGTGGCTTTATGGGTGCCTGCTTTCTCCTAGCATAGTAAAGATCCAATTTACAACGGTAATCAACAATGCTAGTATCAATGTTGTGGTTCTTGTTCGTAGGTTAGAACGACACTTATGGAAAGCCCCAAACCACGTAAAATATGCAAAGAAAGTAGAAGCGTCTAACTTTGTTTTGCAGGGTGTGCTGATGTGATATGGCCATGATTGTGATTATATTTGATGTATGCAATGTTCCTTATTGTAAGTTGGCAACCGGCAGGAGCCATATGGTTGTCTTTAATTTCTGTTAAGACCTGCGTGTCTATTCAAAATAGTTGTAATAGTTGAAGCTGGTGGACGACAACCATGAAGAAGCGTCATTGACCTTGATGCTATGCCGGTGATGATGGAGATCATGTTCGTGCTTGAAGATGGAGATCGGAAGCACAAAGAAGAAAGGCCATATCATATCACATATTATCAATAGCATGTGATGTTAATCCTTTATGCATATTGTATTGCTTAGTAGACTACGGTAGCATTATAAGATGATCCCTCATACACATAAATTTCAAGTTCTAAAGTGTTCACCCTTAGTATGCACAGTTGCCAAAGCTTGCTGCTTAGAATCACCAAGTGAAGATACGGTGTCTTTTATTCAGCTGGTGAATAAAACTAAAGCAAGCCAGATTTGATTATGCGGTAGCTAAGGTTTGATCTTGACGAGCCTAGCATGTACATACATGGCCTCAGGAACACGGATTACCGAAAGGTAGAGCATGAGTCATATAGTAGATATGATGAACATGTTGATTGTTCGCCATTGAAGCTATATCAACTCTCGTGATGATCGGTTTTGATGTGGTGGATTTGGTTCGTGAGATCACTAAAACAATGTGAGGGATATTGTTTTGAGTGGGAGTTCACCTAGATTAATTTAATTATTAATTAGAACTCAATTTATCATAAACTAAATCAAAGTGTATTTGCATAGTTGTTGTAGTCATTGGCATCCGCTACCACCTTAAGCTTAGTTATAATTGAGATGATAGAACTATAGAATTCTGGTTAGTTACTTACTTAACTGGTATCGTATTGTATTGAAGTGTTAATCTAAAGTTTAAAAGTCCTATTGCAAACTTTCAGTAAGTTCCTACTCCATGAAGTTTAATAATTAGTATTAAATCAAGAGTAACAATTCCAAATGTTAGTATATAAGTATCATGTTTGTCTCCATGATTCTTGATATTAAAAGATTGTCTTAATATCAAGGTTATCTAGGATCTGAAAGAGTTGTTTCAGAAACCATGATGTGTGGAAGATATTGTGATATCTGAAACAAAGTTTTGGTTACAACATGATAGAGTATAATATGGCAAAGTTCATGTTCTCATATTTTGATGAGAATTTGCAAAAGGTTGGAGACACTAGTTGTCCTAATCCTCCAAAAGGTTTTGGATAGCAACATTATACTCATAATTCATCGTTACAAGCTGAAAGTAGCTTGATCATGGATAAATCCATGATGAGGTGAATATTTGATGTAGGTAAAATATTTACTACACCAAGAGATTACTAAAGAAAGGAATTTGAAAGAACACCAAACATTTGATGATGGTGATCTACTTCAAAGTGCAAGTCCAAAGACATTTGTATTTAATTATACACGCTTTGGATTATGTGTCATATGTATGACTCCACTATTGATGTTGATAGATTCTTTCAAACAGAAAAGAAAATACTGAAAGAGAATCTCATAAATATATGGCAGAAAAGAAAAGACTAGAATTGTTCAGTTTAAAGTATATAGATGATATACATGTTATGGCTATATTCTTTGCTTATTAAACAATGTGGTTCTTAAGTACTTGATACTGAATTTGTTGGTATGAATCGTCATACGAAACAACACAATTCATGAACTACAATGGCCTAAGTAACTAGCAAAAGAATATGTGATGATGTTCATCGAGAACAAAATAAAGGGTTATTGTGTTGCTCGTTAAACATCAAAGCTTGCCTTCAAGATTTGTTTTATCAGGTATTATGAGAACAAAAGGGTTGTTCAAATAATTGCCGTAATCCATAAAAGATGGATGATTCACAAATCTCGTTGGATAAATCACATCCATAAAACTAGTGCTAAAATTGTCGAAAGACAAATTGATTGAAAGATCACTTAGGAAGTGACATCCGCTTAAATTATATTGAAAGAAAACATGAAGAAACTCCATGTGGATGGAATTTTGGAGTCTTTTGATTTTTGATCAAATGACGCTTGAAACTTTCCTAGAGATAATTAAAACTTCGTTCATAGGCCAAAAGGAATGAATGGCTAGCTTATTGGAACTTGTGCATATTGTTGTTTAACTCCATTATGTGTAGTCAAGAGCGATGGATTTCAACTTCATATGCTTTCTCCGAAAATTTGAGTGAATATGTGAATATTTACTTAATAAGGATGAAGTATGAAATATTTGAAAAGTTCAAAAGACTTTCAAGATGAAGTGCAAAATCATTGTAACAAGAATATGAATAGTTTATGATAAGATCATAAAGGAAGATATTTGAATTACAAGTTTAGCATAATACCTAAGATTTAAGGAATCGGTCCGTGGATTTGCATTTCCCGAAACACCATAAGAGTATGGAGCGTTCGAGATATGTAATTGAACCTTGTTTGACATGGTAAGATCGAAGGTATAATTCATAAAACTGCTATTATATTTTAAAGATTAAAAGCTTTAGAGACTACCGTTTTCCACTAAAAAGAGCTCCATCATAATCCGTTGAAATGACACCATATAAAGTTATGGTTTGGGATAAAACTCATGTTGTCTTTTCTTAAACATTGGTATGCTATGCATAAGAAAGATGTGTGCAACCAAAGTCGGATGAACCTGTCTTTGTATAAATGTTAAGTATTCCTCCATAAAACACCGGAGAAAAAAGTGTTTGTCGCTTAGAACGTCAAGTTTCTTTGAGAAGGAAATTTTTCGTGAAAAGTTAAGTGGGAGGACAATAGAACTTTGATAAGGTTAAAGGAACCTTAGCTATATGTGCAGAGTTGCGCAGCACCGAAAAGTGTTCCGGAGGCAGCAACAATGCTCATGGCTCACGTGCCTCAAAGGTTGTGGTCACGGAGGTCTAAGTTTCTATTGAAACAAGTAGGTCGGATGAACAATCAAATACCAAGATTTGAGGGTTGAATCATTATTTGAGAATAATGAACCTACTACATGCAAAGAAGCGATGATGGGCCCTGACTCCATCAAATGGCTTGAAGCCATATAATCCGTGATAGTTCCATACACGAGAAATCAAGTTTTGAACTTGAAGGACCCTCGAAAAAGGTGTAAGACCTTGCAGTTGTGTTTGGATCTATAAAGAAGTAGACATGGATGTTTCACATCTATGAAATAGTCGACATGTTGGGAAAGAGTTCACAACAATGTTCAAAGGTTGTATATGACAAGATTTGATCTTTCATAGCGATTTTAGTCTGGACGGATTAATGTAGCAACCACTACATATAATTTGTTATGTGGTAGTAGAATAAACAAAACAAGTTCTTCTAATAGAATGGTTACCTAGGACGTGTGCATGACACGGTCCAAAGGGTTTTGTTAATTCAAAGGATGCTAAAAGCATATGCAAACTTCAATGGTTGAAGTAAGCATAGCGGAGTTGGAATCTTCACTATGATGAAACTGTTAAAAGAGTTTAATTTCATTGGAGACAATGAAGATGCTTGCATTTGCAAGAAATTAAGTGGGAGCGCTAAGACATGTTTCTAATACATTATGTGGAAGACATATTGTTGATTGGAAATAATGTATCTTTTATTAACACATATTAAGAATTTCATCCCGATGAAAGACTTAGGCAAAACCCAAATATTTGGCATCAATAGACGCTAATATGGTTGTGCCAGAAGTACATAGACGAGATATTGAATGAGTTCAATATAGAAACTACAAGAAAGGTTCTTGTTGCACAGAAAGGATTGAAAGAGTTCAATGTTGATGATATATTCAAGTGTATTGGCACTTGGTAAGTGAAACAAAGATTCAAGTATAGATTGATACTTGATGTATGAAATCACAAAGAGTATTTATATCAATCATACTGTGATATGTACAAATCCAGATATGTCCTATGCTATAAATATTATGAGCATATACCAGAATGATTCATAAGATGATCATTGGACGATAGTAAGGATATTCTTATGATCTTTTGGAAGAACTAAGAGTATATTATTTGTAGAAGTGACAAATAGATGGTTAGTTCATTGTAAAAGTACTACATTGATACTAGTTTTGTCACAAAGTACAAATTTAGTTTATCTCAATCTAAACTAAGGGTGGCACAATATAATGGAAAGTGAGTTCCATAATGGATTTGGATGAGTTCCAAAGTTAAGACATTGTGACAGATACTACAACAAAAGGCTAAGTATATGACTGCTATTATAGCAGCAAAAGAGGGCATTTGTGTCAAGTAGTTTGTTATCAAACTAGGTGTAGTTCACAGCGGGATAATACTATGAAGATATATTGTACGACAATATTGTCAACATGTTTTAACCCCAAAGAACTAAAGGTCACACCGAAAGACCAAATTTATACAAAGCCATCTCATTAGAGAATGAGTGATGCGTAGAGACGCAAAGACATGCAATTACACACGGACTGAAGTGTCGATCCGGAGATCAGTTGACCACTAGCAATCGTGTACATACAACACCGGAAAGCCATAGGTGTTGAATACACAAAGGTTTGAAACTAGATTATTGACTCTAGTGCAAGTGGGAGACTGTTGGAGATATGCCCAAGAGGCAATAATAAAGTAGGTTATTATCATATCTTCATACTTATGATAAATGTTTACATTCATGCTATAATAGTATTAACAAGGAAACCATTAATACCTGTGTGATTTGTAAACTTAATTTGAAGTCCCTAGTATAGCCTCTATACTTCACTAGCTTGTTGGTTGATTGATGATTGTGGTTTCCATATCATGAACATTGAGATGTTATCAACAACAAGATCATATCGTTAGGAGAATGATATGGTGGACATACTCCTATAGATAAGCGTAGCATAAAGATCAAGTCATTTTAATAGTTCAATTGCTGTATGCTTTCTGATACATAGTAACCTAATTCCTTCGACCATGAGATCATGCATATCACCTTTACCGGATGGATGCTTTGATGTCATCAAACACCACACCGTAATGTGGTGGCTATAAAAGTGGCATTGAGTGTTCGTAAAGTATTGGTTGAAAACATGGATCAAGAGGGATTTGTCCATCCATATGACGAATAGATATACTCTGGCCCTCTCGGTGGAATGTCATCCAATTAGCTTGCAAGCATGTGACTGGCTCACAAGGATCACATATCACGGAACGAGAAAAGAGTACTTATCAAGAACGAGGTTGAACTAGGTATGCAGATACCGACGATCATAACCTCGGATAAGTAACATATCGTGAGACAAAGGGAAATTGGTATCGTATGTAAGTGGTTCATTCGATCGCATAGTAATCGAGAAATATGTGGAGCCATATGAATTTCCAGATTCCTCTATTGGTTATTGTTCGGAGAAGTGTCTCGATCATGTCCGCATAATTCACGAACCGTAGGGAGACACACTTAAGGATTCGACGTTGTTTGAGTAGTTATGGTATTATGAGAAAGAGACCGAATGTTGTTCGGAGTCTCGGATGGGATCCGGGATATCACGAGGTGATCCGAATGGTCCGAGAATAAGATTCATATAAGGAAAGTCCCATTTGAGTTGGGGAATGGTTCCGTGTTTTCATCGGGAACATTCTAGAAGGTCCGGAATGTCCCAGACCGAGGGGGAAGGGTACATGAATGTGTCATTGTAAGTTGGAATGATTGCATCATGTACTAAGTGTTCTCGCTGTCCAAAATAAAGGGTTTATTTAAATCCTAAATTGAAAAGTCAAACGGCTAGTTTGAAAGTCAAACGGCAAGTTTTGGAAAGTGGAAAGAGGAGGAGAAGTGGAAACCGAGTTGGGGAGGGATTCCCTCCTCCCCAAGCCGGCGCCCCACCCAAGCCGAGTTGGGGAGGGACTCCCCACCCCTTGGCCGGAGCCTCCCACCTATATAAGGAGGGGCAGGGCTCCTCCTAGAACACACAAGTTCCTATCTTCTACCTCCGTTTAGAGCCGCTTTGGTTTAGAGCTTCTAATTGCTTTAGCCAGCGGTTTAGAGCCTTCTAATTGGTTTAGAGCCTTCTAATTGGTGTGTCTAATTACTAGACCACTAATAGCCTCTCTCATAAGCTCCACCATACTCGCACCGGCTTAAGGCGAAGCCCTGCGGGATTTCCCCTCTACTTCCGGTACCACGCCGTTGTGCTGCCGGAATCGCGAGGAGAGTGCTACAACCTCCGCTGCCTGCTGGAACAAGGGAGAGGAAGGTCTTCGTCGAAAATCGAACGGTGACCGATCGGGAGCGCTGCTTTGGAACGTGGCGCTGAAGGATCGCTCACGCGATCTTGAGATCGGAAAGAGTACGACTACATCACCCACGAATCTGCTCGTTAACCGCTGGAATCTTCGAGGTGAGTTCCTCTATCGACTCGTTGCTACAATCTAGTAGATAGATCTTGGCTTGTTTGTTTGTATGCGATAGAAAAATTTTGTTTTCCATGCTACGAACCCCTACAAAGGGTATCGAGCCGTGTCTATATGTAGATCTCACAGACGAGTAGAACACAATGGTCATTGTGGGCGTTGATGCTTTTATTGTAGATTGCTTTTGTGTACTTTGCATCTTGTATGTTGGGATGAAGCGGCCGGGCTAACCTTACATGACATCGTTCATGAGACTTGCTCCACGCTTGACATGCAACTCGTATTGCATAAGTGGCTTTATGGTGCTGTTTCTCCTAGCATAGTAAAGAACCAATTTACAACGGGTAATCAACAATGCTAGTATCAATGTTGTGGTTCTTGTTCGTAGGTTAGAACGACACTTATGGAAATCCCCAAACCACGTAAAATATGCAAAGAAAGTAGAAGCGTCTAACTTTGTTTTGCGGGTGCAAAGTGATGTGATATGGCCATGATTGTGATTATATTTGATGTATGCAATGTTCCTTATTGTAAGTTGGCAACCGCAGGAGCCATATGGTTGTCTTTAATTTCGTTAAGACCATGCGTGTCTATTCAAAATAGTTGTAATAGTTGAAGCTGGTGGACGACAACCATGAAGAAGCGTCATTGACCTTGATGCTATGCCGGTGATGATGGAGATCATGTTCGTGCTTGAAGATGGAGATCGGAAGCACAAAGAAGAAAGGCCATATCATATCACATATTATGAATTGCATGTGATGTTAATCCTTTATGCATCTTGTATTGCTTAGTAGGCGACGGTAGCATTATAAGATGATCCCTCATGCACATAAATTTCAAGTTCTAAAGTGTTCACCCTTAGTATGCACCGTTGCCAAAGCTTGTCGCTGAAGCACCACGTGATGATCGGGTGTCTTTGATTCATGGTGAATACAACGTAAGCAAGCCAGATTTGCTTATGCGGTAGCTAAGGTTTGATCTTGACGAGCCTAGCATGTACATACATGGCCTCAGGAACACGGATTACCGAAAGGTAGAGCATGAGTCATATAGTAGATATGATGAACATGTTGATTGTTCGCCATTGAAGCTATATCAACTCTCGTGATGATCGGTTTTGATGTGGTGGATTTGGTTCGTGTGATCACTAAAACAATGTGAGGGATATTGTTTTGAGTGGGAGTTCACCTAGATTAATTTAATTATTAATTAGAACTCAATTTATCATAAACTAAATCAAAGTGTATTTGCATAGTTGTTGTAGTCATTGGCATCCGTTTACCACCTTGCGCTTAGTTATAATTGAGATGATAGAACTATAGAATTCTGGTTAGTTACTTTACGAACTGGTATCGTATTGTATTGAAGTGTTAATCTAAAGTTTAAAAGTCCTATTGCAAACTTTCAAGAAGTTCCGTTACTCCATGAAGTTTAATAATTAGTATTAAATCAAGAGTAACAATTCCAAATGTTAGTATATAAGTATCATGTTTGTCTCCATGATTCTTGATATTAAAAGATTGTCTTAATATCAAGGTTATCTAGGATCTGAAAGAGTTGTTTCAGAAACCATGATGTGTGGAAGATATTGTGATATCTGAAACAAAGTTTTGGTTACAACATGATAGAGTATAATATGGCAAAGTTCATGTTCTCATATTTTGATGAGAATTTGCAAAAGGTTGGAGACACTAGTTGTCCTAATCCTCCAAAAGGTTTTGGATAGCAACATTATACTCATAATTCATCGTTACAAGCTAGTAGCTTGATCATGGATAAATCCATGATGAGGTGAATATTTGATGTAGGTAAAATATTTACTACACCAAGAGATTACTAAAGAAAGGAATTTGAAAGAACACCAAACATTTGATGATGGTGATCTACTAAAGTGCAAGTCCAAAGACATTTGTATTTAATTATACGCTTTGGATTATGTGTCATATGTATGACTCCACTATTGATGTTGATAGATTCTTTCAAACAGAAAGAAAATCTTGAAAGAGAATCTCATAAATATATGAGAAAAGAAAAGACTAGAATTGTTCAGTTTAAAGTATATAGATGATATACATGTTATGGCTATATTCTTTGCTTATTAAACAATGTGGTTCTTAAGTACTTGATACTGAATTTGTTGGTATGAATCGTCATACGAAACAACACAATTCATGAACTACAATGGCCTAAGTAACTAGCAAAGAATATGTGATGATGTTCATCGAGAACAAAATAAAGGGTTATTGTGTTGCTCGTTAAACATCAAAGCTTGCCTTCAAGATTTGTTTTATCGGTATTATGAGAACAAAAGGGTTGTTCAAATAATTGCCGTAATCCATAAAAGATGGATGATTCACAAATCTCGTTGGATAAATCACATCCATAAAACTAGTGCTAAAATTGTCGAAAGACAAATTGATTGGAAGATCACTTAGGAAGTGACATCGTTTAAATTATATTGGAAAGAAAACATGAAGAAACTCCATGTGGATGGAATTTTGGAGCCTTTTGATTTTGATCAAATGACGTTTGTGAAACTTTCCTAGAGATAATTAAAACTTTGTTCATAGGCCAAAAGGGAATGAATGACTAGCTTATTGGAACTTGTGCATATTGTTGTACGAACTCCATTATGTGTAGTCAAGGCGATGGATTTCAACTTCATATGCTTTCTCCAAAATTTGAGTGAATATGTGAATATTTACTTAATAAGGATGAAGTATGAAATATTTGAAAAGTTCAAAAGACTTTCAAGATGAAGTGCAAAATCATTGTAACAAGAATATGAATAGTTTATGATAAGATCATAAAGGAAGATATTTGAATTACAAGTTTAGCATAATACCTAAGATTTAAGGAATCGTTCTGTGGATTTGCATTTCTCGAAACACCATAAGAGTATGGAGCGTTAGATATGTAATTGAACCTTGTTTGACATGGTAAGATCGAAGGTATAATTCATAAAACTGCTATTATATTTTAAAGATTAAAAGCTTTAGAGACTACCGTTTTCCACTAAAAGAGCTCCATCATAATCCGTTGAAATGACACCATATAAAGTTATGGTTTGGGATAAAACTCATGTTGTCTTTTCTTAAACATTGGTATGCTATGCATAAGAAAGATGTGTGCAACCAAAGTCGGATGAACTGTCTTTGTATAAATGTTAAGTATTCCTCCATAAAACAGGAGAAAAAAGTGTTTGTCGCTTAGAACGTCAAGTTTCTTTGAGAAGGAAATTTTTCGTGAAAAGTTAAGTGGGAGGACAATAGAACTTTGATAAGGTTAAAGGAACCTTAGCTATATGTGCAGAGTTGCGCAGCACCGAAAAGTGTTAGGAGGCGCAACAATGCTCATGGCTCACGTGCCTCAAAGGTTGTGGTCACGGAGGTCTAAGTTTCTATTGAAACAAGTAGGTCGGATGAACAATCCAATACCAAGATTTGAGGGTTGAATCATTATTTGAGAATAATGAACCTACTACATGCAAAGAAGCGATGATGGGCCCTGACTCCGTCAAATGGCTTGAAGCCATATAATCCGTGATAGTTCCATACACGAGAAATCAAGTTTTGAACTTGAAGGACCCTCGAAAAGGTGTAAGACCTTGCGGTTGTGTTTGGATCTATAAAGAAGTAGACATGGATGTTTCACATCTATGAAATAGTCGACATGTTGGGAAAGAGTTCACAACAATGTTCAAAGGTTGTATATGACAAGATTTGATCTTTCATAGCGATTTTAGTCAGACGGATTAATGTAGCAACCACTACATATAATTTGTTATGTGGTAGTAGAATAAACAAAACAAGTTCTTCTAATAGAATGGTTACCTAGGGCGTGTGCATGACACGGTCCAAAGGGTTTTGTTAATTCAAAGGATGCTAAAAGCATATGCAAACTTCAATGGTTGAAGTAAGCATAGCGGAGTTGGAATCTTCACTATGATGAAACTGTTAAAGAGTTTAATTTCATTGGAGACAATGAAGATGCTTGCATTTGCAAGAAATTAAGTGGGAGCGCTAAGACATGTTTCTAATACATTATGTGGAAGACATATTGTTGATTGGAAATAATGTATCTTTTATTAACACATATTAAGAATTTCATCCCGATGAAAGACTTAGGCAAAACCAAATATTTGGCATCAATAGACGCTAATATGGTTGTGCCAAAAGTACATAGACGAGATATTGAATGAGTTCAATATAGAAACTACAAGAAAGGTTCTTGTTGCACGTAAAGGATTGAAAGAGTTCAATGTTGATGATATATTCAAGTGTATTGGCACTTGGTAAGTGAAACAAAGATTCAAGTATAGATTGATACTTGATGTATGAAATCACAAAGAGTATTTATATCAATCATCTTTGTGATATGTACAAATCCAGATATGTCCTATGCTATAAATATTATGAGCATATACGGAATGATTCATAAGATGATCATTGGACGACAGTAAGGATATTCTTATGATCTTTTGGAAGAACTAAGAGTATATTATTTGTAGAAGTGACAAATAGATGGTTAGTTCATTGTAAAAGTACTACATTGATACTAGTTTTGTCACAAAGTACAAATTTAGTTTATCTCAATCTAAACTAAGGGTGGCACAATATAATGGAAAGTGAGTTCCATAATGGATTTGGATGAGTTCCAAAGTTAAGACATTGTGAGATACTACAACAAAAGGCTAAGTATATGACTGCTATTATAGCAGCAAAGAGGGCATTTGTGTCAAGTAGTTTGTTATCAAACTAGGTGTAGTTCACAATGGGATAATACTATGAAGATATATTGTACGACAATATTGTCAACATGTTTTAACCCCAAAGAACTAAAGGTCACCGAAAGACCAAATTTATACAAAGCCATCTCATTAGAGAATGAGTGATGCGTAGAGGCAAAGACATGCAATTACACACACTGGAAGTGTCGATCCGGAGATCGATTGACCACTAGCAATCGTGTACATACAACCTTGGAAAGCCATAGGTGTTGAATACACAAAGGTTTGAAACTAGATTATTGACTCTAGTGCAAGTGGGAGATTGGAGATATGCCCAAGAGGCAATAATAAAGTAGGTTATTATCATATCTTCATACTTATGATAAATGTTTACATTCATGCTATAATAGTATTAACAAGGAAACCATTAATACTGTGATTTGTAAACTTAATTTGAAGTCCCTAGTATAGCCTCTATACTTCACTAGCTTGTTGGTTGATTGATGATTGTGGTTTCCATATCATGAACATTGAGATGTTATCAACAACAAGATCATATCGTTAGGAGAATGATATGGTAGACATACTCCTATAGATAAGCGTAGCATAAAGATCAAGTCATTTTAATAGTTCAATTGCTGTATGCTTTACGATACATAGTAACCTAATTCCTTCGACCATGAGATCATGCATATCACCTTTACGGATGGATGCTTTGATGTCATCAAACACCACACCGTAATGAGGTGGCTATAAAAGTGGCATTGAGTGTTGGAAAGTATTGGTTGAAACACATGGATCAAGAGTGGGATTTGTCCATCCATATGACGAATAGATATACTGGGCCCTCTCGGTGGAATGTCATCCAATTAGCTTGCAAGCATGTGACTGGCTCACAAGGGATCACATATCACGGAGCGAGAAAAGAGTACTTATCGATGTGAGGTTGAACTAGGTATGCAGAGATACCGGCGATCATAACCTCGGATAAGTAACATATCGTGAGACAAAGGGAAATTGGTATCGTATGTAAGTGGTTCATTCGATCGCATAGTAATAAAGAAATATGTAGAGCCATATGAATTTCCAGATTCCTCTATTGGTTATTGTTAGAAGTGTCTCGATCATGTCCGCATAATTCACGAACCGTGGAGACACACTTAAGGATTGACGTTGTTTGAGTAGTTATGGTATTATGAGAAAGAGACCGAATGTTGTTGGTCTCGGATGGGATCCGGGATATCACGAGGTGATCCGGAATGGTCCGGAGAATAAGATTCATATAAGGAAAGTCCCATTTGAGTTGGGGAATGGTTAGGTGTTTTCATCGGAACATTCTAGAAGGTCCGGAATGTCCGGCACTCCGGAGGGAAGGGTACATGAATGTGTCATTGTAAGTTGGAATGATTGCATCATGTACTAAGTGTTCTCGCTGTCCAAAATAAAGGGTTTATTTAAATCCTAAATTGAAAAGTCAAGCGGCTAGTTTGAAAGTCAACGGCAAGTTTTGGAAAGTGGAAAGAGGAGGAGAAGTGGAAACCGAGTTGGGAGGGATTCCCTCCTCCTGCCGGCGCCCACCTCAAGGCCGAGTTGGGAGGGACTCCACTCCCTCCCTTGGCCGCCAGCCCTCCCACCTATATAAGGAGGCAGGCTCCCTCCTAGAACACACAAGTTCCTATCTTCTACCTCGGTTTAGAGCCGTTTTGGTTTAGAGCTTCTAATTGCTTTAGCCGGTTTAGAGCCTTCTAATTGGTTTAGAGCCTTCTAATTGGTGTGTCTAATTACTAGACCACTAATAGCCTCTCTCATAAGCTCCACCATACTACTTGGCTTAAAGCGAAGCCTGCGGGATTTCCCTCTACTTCCGGTACCACGCCCGTTGTCTTTGGGAATCGCGAGGAGAGTGCTACAACCTCCATTTTCTTTGGAACAAGGAGAGGAAGGTCTTACGTGAAAGTGCAGGCGATGTGACCGATTGCGGAGGCTGCTTGGATGGCGCTGGAAGGATCGTCTCTGCGATCTTGAGATCGGAAAGAGTCGACTACATCACCCGAGAATCTGCTCGTTAACCGCTTTGGAATCTTCGAGGTGAGTTCCTCTATCGACTCGTTGCTACAATCTAGTAGATAGATCTTGTCTTGTTTGTTTGTCACGATAGAAATTTTTGTTTTCCATGCTCTGAACCCCTACGATGGTATCGAGCCGTGTCTATATGTAGATCTGTTGCCGAGTAGAACACAATGGTCATTGTGGGCGTTGATGCTTTATTGTAGATTGCTTTTTGTGTACTTTGCATCTTGCGGTATGTTGGGATGAAGCGGCCGGGCTAACCTTACATGACATCGTTCATGAGACTTGCTCCACGCTTGACATGCAACTCGTATTGCATAAGTGGCTTTATGGTGCCTGTTTCTCCTAGCATAGTAAAGATCCAATTTACAACGGGTAATCAACAATGCTAGTATCAATGTTGTGGTTCTTGTTAAGGTTAGAACGACACTTATGGAAAGCCCCAAACCACGTAAAATATGCAAAGAAAGTAGAAGCGTCTAACTTTGTTTTGCGGTGTCGATGATGTGATATGGCCATGATTGTGATTATATTTGATGTATGCAATGTTCCTTATTGTAAGTTGGCAACGGCGAGCCATATGGTTGTCTTTAATTTACATTAAGACTGCGTGTCTATTCAAAATAGTTGTAATAGTTGAAGCTGGTGGGCGACAACCATGAAGAAGCGTCATTGACCTTGATGCTATGCGGTGATGAAGGAGATAATGATAGTGCTTGAAGATGGAGATCGGAAGCACAAAGAAGAAAGGCCATATCATATCACATATTATGAATTGCATGTGATGTTAATCCTTTATGCATCTTGTATTGCTTAGTAGACGACGGTAGCATTATAAGATGATCCCTCATGCACATAAATTTCAAGTTCTAAAGTGTTCACCCTTAGTATGCACCGTTGCCAAAGCTTAACGCTTGAAGCACCACGTGATGATCGGGTGTCTTTGATTCCATGGTGAATACAACGTAAAGCCAGATTTGCTTATCGGTAGCTAAGGTTTGATCTTGACGAGCCTAGCATGTACGCATACATGGCCTCAGGAACACGGATTACCGAAAGGTAGAGCATGAGTCATATAGTAGATATGATGAACATGTTGATTGTTCGCCATTGAAGCTATATCAACTCTCGTGATGATCGGTTTTGATGTGGTGGATTTGGTTCGTGTGATCACTAAAACAATGTGAGGGATATTGTTTTGAGTGGGAGTTCACCTAGATTAATTTAATTATTAATTAGAACTCAATTTATCATAAACTAAATCAAAGTGTATTTGCATAGTTGTTGTAGTCATTGGCATCCGTTTACCACCTTGCGCTTAGTTATAATTGAGATGATAGAACTATAGAATTCTGGTTAGTTACTTTACGAACTGGTATCGTATTGTATTGAAGTGTTAATCTAAAGTTTAAAAGTCCTATTGCAAACTTTCAGTAAGTTCTGGTTACTCCATGAAGTTTAATAATTAGTATTAAATCAAGAGTAACAATTCCAAATGTTAGTATATAAGTATCATGTTTGTCTCCATGATTCTTGATATTAAAAGATTGTCTTAATATCAAGGTTATCTAGGATCTGAAAGAGTTGTTTCAGAAACCATGATGTGTGGAAGATATTGTGATATCTGAAACAAAGTTTTGGTTACAACATGATAGAGTATAATATGGCAAAGTTCATGTTCTCATATTTTGATGAGAATTTGCAAAAGGTTGGAGACACTAGTTGTCCTAATCCTCCAAAAGGTTTTGGATAGCAACATTATACTCATAATTCATCGTTACAAGCTGAAAGTAGCTTGATCATGGATAAATCCATGATGAGGTGAATATTTGATGTAGGTAAAATATTTACTACACCAAGAGATTACTAAAGAAAGGAATTTGAAAGAACACCAAACATTTGATGATGGTGATCTACTTCAAAGTGCAAGTCCAAAGACATTTGTATTTAATTATACACGCTTTGGATTATGTGTCATATGTATGACTCCACTATTGATGTTGATAGATTCTTTCAAACAGAAAAGAAAATACTGAAAGAGAATCTCATAAATATATGGCAGAAAAGAAAAGACTAGAATTGTTCAGTTTAAAGTATATAGATGATATACATGTTATGGCTATATTCTTTGCTTATTAAACAATGTGGTTCTTAAGTACTTGATACTGAATTTGTTGGTATGAATCGTCATACGAAACAACACAATTCATGAACTACAATGGCCTAAGTAACTAGCAAAAGAATATGTGATGATGTTCATCGAGAACAAAATAAAGGGTTATTGTGTTGCTCGTTAAACATCAAAGCTTGCCTTCAAGATTTGTTTTATCAGGTATTATGAGAACAAAAGGGTTGTTCAAATAATTGCCGTAATCCATAAAAGATGGATGATTCACAAATCTCGTTGGATAAATCACATCCATAAAACTAGTGCTAAAATTGTCGAAAGACAAATTGATTGAAAGATCACTTAGGAAGTGACATCGCCGTTTAAATTATATTGGAAAGAAAACATGAAGAAACTCCATGTGGATGGAATTTTGGAGTCTTTTGATTTTTGATCAAATGACGTTTGTGAAACTTTCCTAGAGATAATTAAAACTTCGTTCATAGGCCAAAAGGGAATGAATGGCTAGCTTATTGGAACTTGTGCATATTGTTGTACGAACTCCATTATGTGTAGTCAAGAGCGATGGATTTCAACTTCATATGCTTTCTCCGAAAATTTGAGTGAATATGTGAATATTTACTTAATAAGGATGAAGTATGAAATATTTGAAAAGTTCAAAAGACTTTCAAGATGAAGTGCAAAATCATTGTAACAAGAATATGAATAGTTTATGATAAGATCATAAAGGAAGATATTTGAATTACAAGTTTAGCATAATACCTAAGATTTAAGGAATCGGTCCGTGGATTTGCATTTCCCGAAACACCATAAGAGTATGGAGCGTTCGAGATATGTAATTGAACCTTGTTTGACATGGTAAGATCGAAGGTATAATTCATAAAACTGCTATTATATTTTAAAGATTAAAAGCTTTAGAGACTACCGTTTTCCACTAAAAAGAGCTCCATCATAATCCGTTGAAATGACACCATATAAAGTTATGGTTTGGGATAAAACTCATGTTGTCTTTTCTTAAACATTGGTATGCTATGCATAAGAAAGATGTGTGCAACCAAAGTCGGATGAACCTGTCTTTGTATAAATGTTAAGTATTCCTCCATAAAACACCGGAGAAAAAAGTGTTTGTCGCTTAGAACGTCAAGTTTCTTTGAGAATGAATTTTTTCGTGTATAGTTATGTGGGAGGACAATAGAACTTTGATAAGGTTAAAGGAACCTTAGCTATATGTGCAGAGTTGCGCAGCACCGAAAAGTGTTCCGGAGGCAGCAACAATGCTCATGGCTCACGTGCCTCAAAGGTTGTGGTCACGGAGGTCTAAGTTTCTATTGAAACAAGTAGGTCGGATGAACAATCAAATACCAAGATTTGAGGGTTGAATCATTATTTGAGAATAATGAACCTACTACATGCAAAGAAGCGATGATGGGCCCTGACTCCGTCAAATGGCTTGAAGCCATATAATCCGTGATAGTTCCATACACGAAATCAAGTTTTGAACTTGAAGGACCCTCGAAAAGGTGTAAGACCTTGCGTTGTGTTTGGATCTATAAAGAAGTAGACATGGATGTTTCACATCTATGAAATAGTCGACATGTTGGGAAAGAGTTCACAACAATGTTCAAAGGTTGTATATGACAAGATTTGATCTTTCATAGCGATTTTAGTCTGACGGATTAATGTAGCAACCACTACATATAATTTGTTATGTGGTAGTAGAATAAACAAAACAAGTTCTTCTAATAGAATGGTTACCTAGGTCGTGTTCATGACACGGTCCAAAGGGTTTTGTTAATTCAAAGGATGCTAAAAGCATATGCAAACTTCAATGGTTGAAGTAAGCATAGCGGAGTTGGAATCTTCACTATGATGAAACTGTTAAAGAGTTTAATTTCATTGGAGACAATGAAGATGCTTGCATTTGCAAGAAATTAAGTGGGAGCGCTAAGACATGTTTCTAATACATTATGTGGAAGACATATTGTTGATTGGAAATAATGTATCTTTTATTAACACATATTAAGAATTTCATCCCGATGAAAGACTTAGGCAAAACCAAATATTTGGCATCAATAGGCGCTAATATGGTTGTGCCAAAAGTACATAAACGAGATATTGAATGAGTTCAATATAGAAACTACAAGAAAGGTTCTTGTTGCACGAGAAAGGATTGAAAGAGTTCAATGTTGATGATATATTCAAGTGTATTGGCACTTGGTAAGTGAAACAAAGATTCAAGTATAGATTGATACTTGATGTATGAAATCACAAAGAGTATTTATATCAATCATCTTGTGATATGTACAAATCCAGATATGTCCTATGCTATAAATATTATGAGCATATACCGTAATGATTCATAAGATGATCATTGGACGATAGTAAGGATATTCTTATGATCTTTTGGAAGAACTAAGAGTATATTATTTGTAGAAGTGACAAATAGATGGTTAGTTCATTGTAAAAGTACTACATTGATACTAGTTTTGTCACAAAGTACAAATTTAGTTTATCTCAATCTAAACTAAGGGTGGCACAATATAATGGAAAGTGAGTTCCATAATGGATTTGGATGAGTTCCAAAGTTAAGACATTGTGACAGATACTACAACAAAAGGCTAAGTATATGACTGCTATTATAGCGACAAAAGAGGGCATTTGTGTCAAGTAGTTTGTTATCAAACTAGGTGTAGTTCACATGGGATAATACTATGAAGATATATTGTGCGACAATATTGTCAACATGTTTTAACCCCAAAGAACTAAAGGTCACACCGAAAGACCAAATTTATACAAAGCCATCTCATTAGAGAATGAGTGATGCGTAGAGACGCAAAGACATGCAATTACACACGGACCTGGAAGTGTCAGATCCGGAGATCAATTGACCACTAGCAATCGTGTACATACAACACCGGAAAGCCATAGGTGTTGAATACACAAAGGTTTGAAACTAGATTATTGACTCTAGTGCAAGTGGGAGACTGTTGGAGATATGCCCAAGAGGCAATAATAAAGTAGGTTATTATCATATCTTCATACTTATGATAAATGTTTACATTCATGCTATAATAGTATTAACAAGGAAACCATTAATACTTGTGTGATTTGTAAACTTAATTTGAAGTCCCTAGTATAGCCTCTATACTTCACTAGCTTGTTGGTTGATTGATGATTGTGGTTTCCATATCATGAACATTGAGATGTTATCAACAACAAGATCATATCGTTAGGAGAATGATATGGTGGACATACTCCTATAGATAAGCGTAGCATAAAGATCAAGTCATTTTAATAGTTCAATTGCTGTATGCTTTCTGATACATAGTAACCTAATTCCTTCGACCATGAGATCATGCATATCACCTTTACCGGATGGATGCTTTGATGTCATCAAACACCACACCGTAACAGGGTGGCTATAAAAGTGGCATTGAGTGTTCGGAAAGTATTGGTTGAAACACATGGATCAAGAGTGGGATTTGTCCATCCATATGACGAATAGATATACTCTGGGCCCTCTCGGTGGAATGTCATCCAATTAGCTTGCAAGCATGTGACTGGCTCACAAGGGATCACATATCACGGGAACGAGAAAAGAGTACTTATCAGTAACGAGGTTGAACTAGGTATGCAGAGATACCGACGATCATAACCTCGGATAAGTAACATATCGTGAGACAAAGGGAAATTGGTATCGTATGTAAGTGGTTCATTCGATCGCATAGTAATCGTAGAAATATGTGGGAGCCATATGAATTTCCAGATTCCTCTATTGGTTATTGTTCGGAGAAGTGTCTCGATCATGTCCGCATAATTCACGAACCGTAGGGAGACACACTTAAGGATTCGACGTTGTTTGAGTAGTTATGGTATTATGAGAAAGAGACCGAATGTTGTTCGGAGTCTCGGATGGGATCCGGGATATCACGAGGTGATCCGGAATGGTCCGGAGAATAAGATTCATATAAGGAAAGTCCCATTTCGGAGTTGGGGAATGGTTCCGGTGTTTTCATCGGGAACATTCTAGAAGGTCCCGGAATGTCCCACTCGGAGGAAGGGTACATGAATGTGTCATTGTAAGTTGGAATGATTGCATCATGTACTAAGTGTTCTCGCTGTCCAAAATAAAGGGTTTATTTAAATCCTAAATTGAAAAGTCAAACGGCTAGTTTGAAAGTCAAACGGCAAGTTTTGGAAAGTGGAAAGAGGAGGAGAAGTGGAAACCGAGTTGGGGAGGGATTCCCTCCTCCCCAAGCCGGTGCCCCACCTCAAGGCCGAGTTGGGGAGGGACTCCACTCCCTCCCCTTGGCCGGCCAGCCCTCCCACCTATATAAGGAGGGGCAGGGCTCCCTCCTAGAACACACAAGTTCCTATCTTCTACCTCCGGTTTAGAGCCGTTTTGGTTTAGAGCTTCTAATTGCTTTAGCCAGCGGTTTAGAGCCTTCTAATTGGTTTAGAGCCTTCTAATTGGTGTGTCTAATTACTAGACCACTAATAGCCTCTCTCATAAGCTCCACCATACTCGCACCGGCTTAAGGCGAAGCCTCATGATTTCCCTCTACTTCCACCCACAGTCTTTAGGAATCGCGAGGAGAGTGCTACAACCTCCGCTGCCTTTGGAACAAGGAGAGGAAGGTCTTCGTCAGTACCGAACGTGTGACCGATCAAGGAGCGCTTGCTGAACGTGCTGGAAGGATCGTCTACGCGATCTTGAGATCGGAAAGAGTACGACTACATCACCCACGAGAATCTGCTCTCGTTAACCGCTTTGGAATCTTCGAGGGTGAGTTCCTCTATCGACTCGTTGCTACAATCTAGTAGATAGATCTTGGCTTGTTTGTTTGTATGCGATAGAAAATTTTTGTTTTCCATGCTACGAACCCCTACAACCGTAACCAACAAAAATACCTTCTAAAGCCTTGGACTCAAATTTAGACAATCAGACACCTTTAATAAGAAAGAAACACTTACAACCGAATACCCTGAAGTATGAGATGTTGGGCTTGTTACCGGTAAGTATTTCATATGGAGTCTTGTCCAAAATCTTTCGGAGGTAGATCCGATTGGATGAGTGACAAGCAGTGGATATGGCTTCAGCCCAAAAGTTGTAAGGAGACTTGAATTCAGCCAACATTGATCTTGCCATGTCCATCAAAGTCCGGTTCTTCCTCTTGGCTACACCATTTTGTTGAGGGGTGTACGCAGCGGAATATTGATGCCTTATCCCCTCTTCGCTTAAAAACTCATTCAAAGTGTAGTTCTTGAATTCGGAGCCGTTGTCACTTCTAATTGCCAAGATAGGAACATTGTGTTGACGTTGCACTTCATTGGAAAAGTCAATGACCGTTTGTTGAGTCTCACTCTTTAGCTTGAAGAAATAGACCCATGTATATCTTGAGTAATCATCGACAATGACCAAGCAATATTTCTTCCCACCAAGACTGGCATGAGATGGAGGACCAAATAAATCCACATGAAGTAATTCTAAGATCCTCTTTGAAGACACAATAGTCTTCCTCTTGTGGGGAGAGTCATGCATTTTGCCTTCAACACAAGCCCTGCAAACACAATCTTTGGCAAAGGAGACATTGTCTTTTAGTCCAAGGATGTGGCAACCCTTGTGGAGACTTTGCAAAGTTCTCATGTTGACATGGGCTAAACGGCGATGCCATAACCAACCCATGTCGGCCTTTCCAATAGGCACATCGGACCCGAAGTGGTTTTCCCCAAAAAGTCCGCCACATACAGGTCATTTTCGACGTACCCAACGAAAGCGACCTTGAGAGACTTGCTCCATAAGAGTATCACCAAATCATCATCGATAAAAATAGCAAAACCCATCTTGCCAAGGGCACAAACAGAAAGAAGGTTGTAACCGAGGGTCTCAACAAGCATGACGTCCACGAGAGAGATATCGTGGACAACCACAACCTTGCCAAGACCCAATACCTGAGATTTAGACTTATCACCGTAGGAGACTGTAACATTATCATGATTTGGATGCATCTCCATGATGATCTCCTTGCTTCCAGTCATATGACTAGTGCATCCACTATCCAGCACCCATTTCGACCCACCGGAAGCATAGCCCTGCAAGAGAATTACTTCTTGGTTTTAGGTACCCATTTTTCAATGGGTCCTTTCATGTTAGTAATAAGGGTCTTTGGAACCCAAATAGACCAAGCAATATATTCATCAAAGGGACCGACATAATAAGCATAAACGTCGCCATAATCATCACAAAAGAGTTCATAATTTGGATTGTGAGACCCTGCAAAACCAATATTGTTAGTTTTGTCTTTTGTGACATTCTTCTCAGCAGTGCTTGTCTTTGATTGTACATTCTTGGTCTTGTTGTTCTTGTTTTTATTTTTCTTGGACTTGGTGACATACCCAAGTCCCTCTTTACCATGATTTGACCTTTGCTTGCTAAGAACTTCATCAAGAACACCCTTATCCTTGGGAGTGATGTCCTTGACAGATTTTTCTTTCACACTAGCATTTTCCTTGTGACTATATGTTGAATTGGATGTGCTAGGAACATCATACTTGGCCAATCGAATTTGGAGCTGATCATGTGACTCAATGAGAATGGAGAAATCGCTTTTCAACGCCTTGTGAGCGATGTCAAGTTTCTCCAATTCCTCGGAGAGTCTATCATGAGCAGCCCCAAAGTCAATCTTTTCCTTCTTTAACTTCTTTGCTTTGGTGACTGCATTGTCACGTTCCTTAACAAGTTTAGCCACTATTTCTTCATGTGACTCCTCAATGGACTCAAGCCTCTCTTCAAGAGAAACCCGAGCCTCTTCTTCTTCAAGAGCATTTTTTAAGGATGCAATTTCTATTGCATCCTCCCTTTCAATTCTGCCCTTTTCTTCGAGGAGAGCTTCATTTTGGGCCAGTTGGTCCATAAGAGCTTCAAAACGTATTTTGTGCTCACCTTGCAAGTTAGTGAAGAAATAGTCCAAAGAAATAATCTCTTCTTTAACTTTAAGACTAGTAGGATCATCCATGTCAATCATAGCCTTAGAAAAAAAGAGTTAGAAGTAGTTACCTCGGAACTTCTTGCCATGAGACATGTAGCATTCTTGTTGATGATGTTTTCGTTCGGAGAGTCGAAGAGAGATGTTGATGTAGATGTGGTGGCTATAGCAGCCACCTCTTGAGAGCTATCATCCTCATCCTCATCTTCACTTCCCGAAGAATATTCTTCTTGAGCCACTAGAATAATCTTTGGTTGCTTCTTGAACGGAGCATTCTTCTTTATAAATTGTTTCTTGCGTGGAGCCTTTGACTTGTCTTTGAAAATAAGTCTTCCTCCATTATCTTCCCTACTTTGATATGGACACTCAACTACAAAGTGCAGCCGGTCACCACAGTTGAAACATGTTCTTAGCTTGGGACCATTTTCCTTTCTTCCATAGGCTCCTCTCTTGCGTTCTAGTTCAGCTTTAGCCTTGGCCAAGTCTTTCCAAAAGTTTCTAGCATAAAGGGCCAGGTATTGTCCGTGGATCCTTTTTATATCCTCGGGACATTCCATACCTTCTATGGCATATTCATCATGATCAATCACACTAGTCTTCAAGGCCATGTTGACCCCCTTTTGCATTCCCATAGCTCGTGCACGAGCATCTTCGGCATTCTTGGCGGCCACTTTGAAAGCGGCCATTTCTTGCATTACCTCATTGGATGTCATAAGGTGTTAGTTATGCCTACCTTGGAGACTTTTCAGATCTGTGGGCTCAAATGGCATAAGAGCACTGACATACTTGCGCTTGATCCATGCATCATCAACGTGAGCAGCACCATGATTCCTGAAAGTTGTGGCTATTGCCTTGAGAATCCTATACATGTCCTCGTGGTTTTCTCCATCCAACATATAAAATCCTTCAGCTTCATTGCTCAAAGCATCATATCTATTCCTTCTTATACTTTCATTTCCGATGAAGAGCTCGGTGAGAGCATCCCAAACTTCCTTAGCTGTACTAAGATGCTGAATGTGTGGCATATCTTTGTCACCCACACCAAGCTGTATCATGTGTAGAGTTGTAGCGTTGAGTTGGCTATCGACAACTTCTCTTCTTGTGAGATTGTTGGGGTTTCCAACATGAAGACCATTTTCGATGATTTTCCACAACTCAATGGAGGAACTGCACACATGAGACTTCATCAAAAATTGCCATTAAGTAAAAGTAGATGCTGAAAGTTTGGGTGGATCACCCCTATTATGTATATGTGGGCGAGGGATAGGTGGATCAGGAGAATACACATGGGAAACCTCATTGTATCCTTCCTTACCACTATCATTTTTCGAGGTGGAGCTCTTGCTAGTTTCATCACCAACCACTTCGTTATCTTTGGAATCGGTTTTACCCGTTTCCTTGGATTGCGGAGTGGTAGCCTCAGAGTTAGATGGAGGTGATGCTGCGGATGTGGAGAGACACATTATCATTTGACGCATCTCTTCCATCTTAGCCTCCATTGAACTTACCAAGGTTGTTTCCAACGTCTTGAGATCGTTCATGGTGACTACCTCCGGAGCATCACTCCCATCTACCTTGGAACCCATACTTCTCTTAGGCGATTAAGCCCGAAATAAGAGCCGGAGCTCTGATACCAATTGAAATGGATCGTATGGGCACCTAGAGGGGGGGGTGAATAGGTGCTACCCAAGTTTTAGTTCTTTTTCAATTTTAGGCTTGACACAAAGTAAATTCTCTAGATATGTAACTACGAGAATTTCCCTATATGCAAACCTAGCTACTAAGCACGTAAAGAGAGGAGCGAGGGAACCGTAGTGGAGCACGCGAAGACACATGAATTTGTTTTACCGTAGTTCCTTCCTTGTTAAGGGAAGTACATCTGCGTTGGAGGGGTGGGCGGTTCTAAGACCACCACGCCACAATAGGCCTCACCCTATTCTCCGATGGATCTCGCCACGAGAGGCCTGATCCACCTTCTCCACTATTGGTACCCTTCGAGGCGGGAACCGGTGCCTTTACAATGCTACCGGGGCACACACCCACAACTGAATTGGGGGCTTCCGAGATGACAACAAGTAGATCGGTGATTCTCCGAATGAATGGAGAGGAGATGAAGCGCTTGATTGCAGTTGATGAAGATCGAGTTCTCCTCCTTCGATTCCCCAAGGGACGGGGCCTTTGGATGGATCTAGGTGGAGCTCTCTTGGATGAAGGTTGCAGATCAGACCTTGACTTTTTCGAATAAACCAAGAGCTCTGGCGGGAGGGGGAAGGCTGGCTTAAATACCCCCTAATCATATCTGGCCGTTAAACAAGTTTGGGGGCAGATTATCCGCCCCCCACTAGGGGTGGACTATCCGCCTCGGGGGGAAACTCCGCCCCCAGGGCGGATACTCCGGGGAGAAAATCCGCCCCCTCTCTGGGGATGGCGCCTGAAAAACTTGATGAAGACCTTGGGGGCGGATTATCCGGCGTGGCCGGAAAGTCCGGCCGAAACTCCGTCCCCCTCTAGGGCTTGCGCCTTGGCAACGAGCATGAGGGGCGGATTATCCGGCCCCCTTGAGGGGCGGATTATCCGGCGAGGCCGGAAAATCCGGCCGAAACTCCGCCCCCCTTCGGGGGCTTGTGCCTATCAGTGAAAAGGGTGGGGCGGATTATCCGCCCCTGGTGGGGGTGGATTATCCGCCCCAAAGGCAGATTCCTTTTCCTTTTATCCTTAGAGAGAACTACAACACTTCAACACACATTAAATAATCCTTGATATTGTTATTTAACACACAAAACACTAGGGATTATGAAATGTTCTTTCAATAAAATCAAACAAAGTGTTCAAATTGGCCCAAATCCAATCTCGCTTCATCCAACGCCCAGGACCAAGTAGGGAAAACAGGAAATTTAAGCCTTTGCAACCAAACAAGTTGGTGTCCGGCTATGGAGGGCGTCGATGTGCGTCAGCTTCAGCCCCGTGCGGCAAGCTGCCGTCCGCAATTCCTCATGGTAGCCGTACCATACCTCGCAGGGCAAATGCGACTATGCAAACAGTGGTCGGTGTATATGTAAAGCTTAATGTGACAAGACAGCCTTCAGTTCTAGATGTAATCATTCTCAATAAAGGAGACAACGAAGGAGCTAATACTGGGGGAAATCCACTTTGGTAGTGGATGTTAGCCATGTGGTGTTACAGATTACTACATCGCGTTCCCAAAAATTGCTACACAGCACACTCTACACAAGTTTCCCGTGTGACCATCCCCCTCCCATGCTGATTGCTGAAGCATAGGCTGCTCCTGCTACAGAAGGCTACGACAGACTGAGAGTGCACAATTGTACACTGCAATATCGTCTTCCTACTCTACATACATACTCCACCCCCCTTCTTTTTTTGGTGTGAAGTCCTCAACAGATTGACTCGCAACAAGAAGAGAATGAGTGTGGTTCAAAGGGTAGATCCAGGGAATGCAAGGTTGCTGATAAACCGCCAGAACAAAATTTCTTAGGCTTTGCCTGCATGGAGTCGCTGATGGAAGGCAGCCTCCATGCTGTACAGGTTCACTTAGATGCTCGCTGTTGTGGTATATTATAGGTCACTGTAACGTGTGACCATTTGCTAAAATATGGAAATCTTCTTTCCTTTGGTATATCGTCTTCCAGTTCTCAATCTCCTCCCTAGACAAGCAAATGAACTAGAATGTTACCATACATTCAAACCAATTCAATTACCTTGCATAAAATAAATAACCAAGAAAAATACAATTGGTGAGACAAAACATATAGTATAAGATTTGGCAAGAAGAGGATATTGTATAAGCGTACTAACCGTAAGCAGTGTCGGATAGAGTCGTAATAGAGAAGGGCGATAAGCTTGCGCTTTCCTTCAGTTCTATGCCCAATGCCACGCTTAACAACAGGAAGCTGCTTTATTCCTCTGGCCTCCATAAGATTTTTTGCAGTAGTCAAATCAGTATCTGGAAAGCATGTTAGCAATCCACGCTCACTACCTTGGTACTGGAATCCTCGAGTGAGACATGACGAACAGGCTTCCTGCAAATCTCCTTTGAATTATACATGTTTCCTGGCAGATCAAAATTCTCTCTCTACCGTGGTATTTTAGAAATCAAGTGCATGCACATTAAAATTGTTATTAGATTCACAATTTTGAATTCTTCTTATGGGAATAGTTTGAAAATCAGTATCCAACCTATTTTATGTCAAAATGGCATACACTAATTACTTGCATGCTATTGGAATGATAGGTTCTTCAACATGTACACTTACATCAGACTTGAGCTGATCTCCACTGATGCAACTTTCCCCAGGCAATTCAAGTCCCATACGGCGAATATCCCCTAATGTAATAAGTCCCTCAAGAAAATCTTCATGGTCCACAACAAGGGCACACATTTGCTGCTTATCATTCAACAGTTCAAGAGCCTCCATCACTGTGGCAGATGGTGGAACTTTAACATATCTCTTTGACATGGCCTGGGAGACCTAGTTAAAAGGTTCAAATGGCAAACAAACATAAATTAACTACAACATAATACGATGGTGTTCACTAGAATTACGAGCTAATACATGCTATTATATAGGCTAACTGGAATCAGAGAACCCTCGCAGAAAAATAGCTAGAATTAAAGAGGCCGACAAACCTTCAAATCATCTAGAAGCATTTCCTCTTTGTAGGTAACATAGTTACAAAGATCACTTTGTGGGGTAGTGAGCTCAATTTCATCTACGCCATCACTCCGCGTCAAGATACTACCTTTTTTATCTTGTGAAACTACAGAATAACCATGCATGGGTGTTCTGAACCCAGAAGATTCACCGTCATTTGGTTGGTTTACCACAGAAGGAACCCATATGGCCAGTCCAACTGCTCCCTGTTAGAGAGAACCAAACAATAGGATGTGCATTAGGTTAGAAAATGCAATAAAGGTTAGCACTAACAATCATACTTACCATGAGAGGTAGCAAAATTCTATAATCCTTTGTCAGCTCAAAGAGAAGCAATACTGAAGTCAACGGCACTGAACAGACTGAAGCCAATGTAGCAGCCATCCCAACCTGCAGTCCAGACAGTTAGTTTCATATAAAATTATTGCTTCCAGCAATTAGGAACGTAAACTGCAGAGCAACTCACTAGAGCATAAGCTTGTGGCTGTGCAACAGCAGCACTACCAGGTATAGCTGCATTTATTAAGTACGCAGCTGAACCTCCAAAAACAGCTCCAACAGCAGCACCGATCATCAGGCTTGGAGCATACAGCCCACCCACAAGACCAGACCCCTTGCAAAGGGCGGTTGCCACTACCTTCGCAGCTGCAAGTTGAGTTAACAACCAGATACCAGGAGCAGAAGCACTTTTCCCAGTATGCAATATTTCTTCAACATTCGTGAAACCCCAGTATAAAATCCCTGGATATTTGAGAGCTATGAGGCCAGCTCCAAGCCCACCCAAAGCAGGGTACACTACAATAGGAAAGTCAAACCTTTCTTTCATGTATGCAAAAAATCTTGAAAACCATACTACCAACCGTCCAAATACCACACTGACTGCTCCACAAAGCATTCCTAAGATGAGGTATAGAGGTAACTCTGCAAAACAAAAATGGGAGACAATGATAACCTTCAGAACAACCTGTGTTCAGAGATGGCAATACAAAATGATGAAATTATTACTGAGTGAAGAAACCATGTCAAAATATCATAAAAATGAGGCTTCTGTGATGAACTCAAAGTCCATATAGAATATAGGACAAACTTAATTTCTCCAAAAAAGGTTGGATCTTGACCTTGTAACCAAAGTTCTGGAAAAAAAAAGACAATTGTGTATTTGTTTTTGTTTTTTAGAAAGGGGCCTATATGGGTTCAATGGATTGCAATAAATAGCAGAATTAATTATGCAAGATTGTCCCACAACATGATAAAAAAGATGGTTATTGTATCCAAACTGTAATCAATAGATAAATCATCGCTCTTACAGTTAAAGGTAAGAAGAATCAAAGCATGTACCAGCAGCAGATTTTAGCTCATATGCTGGCACTATGAAAGCCGGTCTTTCTCCCAGCAACACATGTGATACAGTAGATGATATAACTGATGCCAATATTATCATAGCAGTCGTGAAAGGAGGTGCATTTTCTGCTTTCAGGGGCCTCAATACAGTCTCAATGGCAAAGAAACACCCAGCAACTGCTGCATTAAAGCCTGAAACCCACACACAAGAAACACTTTATATAGCTTAGAAATTAAAACTATGTCAACTAAGGCAGCATCGAGATAGTCATTAATTATTACAGTACAGATCAGGTTCTTTTAGAAAGATTTGCTGAATAATCCTTCAAATACTAAACAGTATATCATGTGATAGAAAGTAGTGATGTAGACATGTCACCAAAATCTGATCCCATATTGAACTAACAAGGTGTTGCCATTTTGTGTTTTTTTACCAAATAAATCTGTTCAGTGTATTTTATTCAAATAAAGGAGCTTATTGCCCCAACTTCATTTGATAGAAGCTGATAACAAAAACAATTCAGTGCTAAATAAGCAGGATATATAATGATCAATGTTAAACCTGAAGCAATTCCAGCAGCAGCCCCAGCAGCAACAAGAGCGATCCGTCTTTCTCGGTTATTCTCCATCATTTCAGAGCATCCAAGTGCGCATGATTTACCAATATCCACACTAGGACCTTCGGGCCCCAATGAGCAACCAGTCCCCAGAGTCACGGCAGCTTGGACAGCCTTTACAGCTGGAAAGATGGCTGCAAGTAAACTGATTCCTTGGCTCTGCGGTAGTTTGGCAAGTTTGAGCTGCTCAAATATCTCGAGCAATCCATGCATCATTCCTACGATTACACCCCCTGTCACAGGTATCAACAGTATCCTGTGCCAAGTATCAGATAGCCTCTGCAGGCGTAGCCAAGCTGCACCTTCATTGGGTGTACCTGCCCATGCCCAATCATGGATAACATGAACCTAGCAAATAAATAACAGGAGCTTTATATAAGATTAGTCATGCAGGATGCGGGCCCAGAATTCCTGCTTTTATTTCAAATTTAGTGTTAAAGAGTTACAGGTAACAAAGCACCAATGTCCATTTAAAAAACAGCATTAGCATAATGTGGCACGTTTAATGAAATTTGTTGTGCTTTTGCATCACCACTTCGTCTCACATGATATGCGCACTTAATTTTGGAGTTCTCCTTAGCTGTCTATGATTTTCATAAATCTTAGTCACCCCAAATTGTACAGTACTAAGCCTAAATTGCAGTCAAAATGCCCAGGAGCAATATTGGTAAGTCTTTACTGCAATATAAATATGGAGTGGATTGTGGATGAGGATGGTCAAATGATCATACAAAGGCTTAGAAAGATGGTTCAGATTTAATGAAATCTCGGGCAATTTAGGAAGAAATAGTTAACAGTTCCTGGATATGCAAAAACAAGTAACTCAATGTAGTGAGTGAGTGCTGTCATGCAGAAAATGGAACCAAAAATTTGCTGCGTGGCATGAATTTTATCCACGGGTTTTGTTCTTTCCGTTCCATTTGTGTAGGCTTTTGGATTTACGTTTCCCAGGAAGCGTTTGCACATCCCCTTCCAAAATAGGCTTACCTCCAATCCAATAGAAGGATTGCACGTCTTGACATCAATGCCAGTCAGATAGAACACAATGCAGCAATCAAACCCGCTTAAACTACAGTCGGATGTCAGGTTTGAACAACCACACTCACCCCACGGTTGAACGCGGCGACGCAGATGCCGGTGGCGAGACCGAGGAGGCAGCCAATGAGCAGGAGCGCCCACTCGGGGGGCGCCCCATCCCCGAGCTCCTCCCCCACCCTCTCCCTCTTCTGGTGCTGCGACGGCGCCTCGGACGGCTGTTCCGGAGCGCGATCGAGCTGCTGCGGCTGGTGGTGGCGGCGCGCAGATCCGCGGGCGTTGATGCGGCGGTCGAGGTGGCGCAGGAAGCCCCGCACGCCACCCGCACGTCTCGGCGAGGCGGCGAACTCGAAGGCCGCTTCGTCAGCCGCCTCGACGTCGGCGTGGCGGTGGCTGGCGGACGCGCGCGGCGAGGGGCACGACGACGACGAGGCGCCCACTCCGGCGACGACCGCGGGGTGGGATCTGAGGAGCGAAGCGTGGTCGTCGTCGGAGGAGGACATGGTGGCGTCAGGTGTCAGGAAGGCGGCCGCATCGAGATCTGGAGGCGGGACGGGACGGAATGCGAGCGAGGGCGGCAAAGCGGCGAGGTTGACGAGCGGGGACGGCAGGACGTGACGCGGGAAGCAGGGGGGAAAGGAAGACCGGGAGCACGAGACACGACACGACAGTAGGAGGAGCGAGTCGCGGAGCAGTGTAGCTGTGTGCGAATCTGGTCATGACGAGGGGACCGACGTCCTCAGTTCCGAACTATGAAAGGGTGTGCCGTGTGTTAGGGCATCTCCACCCGACTCATCCGTCTATTCGCGTCGACCCGTGGGATGTATGCGATGTTTTAACGGTCCAACTCATCTGAATAAACATGTTCGACTCGATTTATTCGTATACCAAATCTAGCCAACGGTTACGTCGGTCCCGACGTCCGTGGATAGCGCGGGTGTCCTGTCAGTTACAGAAAGACCGTTTAAACAAAAAATAGGAGGATGTTGCAGCTACTGCTGCTGGAGGAGAACATCGCGGCGGCTATTCGCCGTCGTTGCTGTGGCCACCATTGTCGCGACCACCATTGCCGCGGCCACCGTTGCCACTATCGCCGGCCCCGTCGATCGCCGCCCTAGCGGGCCAGATGGCCCGCTGTTGGATACGTTCGCGGTGACGGTCGCACGCCAGGCCGCGAGCTACCTGACGAGGGTTCGACTCGTCAATGCCCATTGTTGTGGACTTGAGTTTTAGAAAAGATGGGGATGCTGGAAATCGCGAGACGGTTGACAGACACGCAACAAGGGGACACAAGGTTTACCCAAGTTCAGCCCCCGGAGGAAAAACCCTACTCCTGCTTGTCTGTTCTTGATTACGGCGGAACCGAAGGTTAGAGGGGATGCGCAGATGCGATCTGGCGTGAGGTGTGTGTATGAGTTGGTCAGGTCCTCCTCGTTGTGCCCTCCTAACCTTTATATAGATAGGCCAGATACTGGAGTAGGTCGAGTCGGTTACAAGTTAGGGTTTCACCCTTGAATAATCTATCTACAGCCTGGTCGTGCCCTCCAAGCAGTCAAACTTGCACCGGGCTTGGGCCACCCGGAGTCTTCTTGGACAACAAGTCTTCACCTAGGCCTTCCCTAGGCCGGACCGGGTATACCAACGTGAGCTACCCGTAGGGTATATCCATGCCAGTAGCCTCCGAGTGTTCAGTCGAATCATAGATTCGACTGGAGACTCTATAATCTTTCGGGTGCTTCTCATTCGAACCTGTCTTTTAAAAAAATACATTAGTTCATAGGGATTGTCGATACATGTGCCTGACTCACCCGACGGATCAGGGCCAATTAACTGTCATTGGACAAAACAACACGATCTTCTTCAGACCCGAGTCCCTGGACTCGAATCCGGAATAATGCTGGTGTAATTCGACTCAGGCCATTGAGGGCTTACAGGAATCGAACTCTAGTAATTTAAATAAGGTATCCAACGCGTTCGTCGGGATTTTTCATTGTGCCTGTAGACACGGTATGTTACTGGCAGAGCGCAGTTTGGTGCGTTACCAGGCCATCAGATGGTATTTGAAGGGCTTATATTTGCATCGTAGACACATCATCCGAAGATTTATCATCGCGGAGGTGTTTCGGGTGATCAAGGAGATTGTTTCTCACTTAGGGCAAAGTTGCCAAAAAGATTTTTTTATTATACTTGATCCGAAGTATCTCATTCGAATAGTTCATAGGCTGCACGACCAGTGCTCTGTATGGGAGTAGCCCCGGGTGTATGTCCGAGTCGTAGACTCGAGCGGAGACTTTAGTTATGCGGATGTTATCCACGTCAATATGTTTTTCGGACGCGTGACTAGCGCTCCCTATGGGAGTAGCTCCCGAGTCCGTAGTGGAGTCGCAGACTCAACTTAGGACTCGAAGATTCTTCAAGACATTTTTACCATTGTAGTTTCTTAGGTGCGCGGCCAGCACTCCTGATAGGAGTAGTCCTCGAGTAGTTGATTGAGTCGTAGACTCAAGTAAGTACTTTTTGTTCAGTCGAAAGTTTCGAGCCGTTATTGTCTTTACTTTGATGACGTCATTGTTGACGCCTGGTAAACTCAACCGTCTGCAGCAGCAGAGACGATGCGACGGGACGATCATGGGTCCCACTTTCTGATGTGAATTTGACTAGTCACGCGTAATGTGGGCGAAAATTACGGTGTTTCCTCAATTCCCGTGCATAGTGGGCGGCGTGTTCGCGATAGTTCGGGCGGCTGTTGACACGTGTACGGTGAGATAAAGGGTACTGATACGTCTCAAACGTATCTATAATTTTTGATGTTCCATACTTTTTTAGTATCTACTTTGTTTTGCTTTGCTTTTTTACACTTTGAGGTGTTTTTATATGTTTTCTGGACTAACCTATTAACAATATGCCACAATGCCAGTTGCCTGTTTTCTTCTGTTTTTGGTTATAGAAAAGGCAGAAAATCGATATTCTCGATATTGGACGGGACAAAAGCCAAACTCAATATTTTACCGTGGGGAACACGGAGCCAGAATACGAGATGGAGGAGAGCCACACCCTCGCGCGCTGCGGCTGGCCTGGCTCGCCTAGGTGGTGTGGCCACCTGTGCCCCCCGCCTCTTCGCCTATAAGAAGCCCCCGATACCAAAACCCTAAGCACCTAATCAATCTTCCACGAAACATTCCATAGCCGCCGCCACCATCATCCCTAGATCAGGGGATCTGAATCTCTTTGTCACATTCCAAGATTTTCCAAATCTTGTAATGTGAAAAATAAATGAATAAAATAAAACTTTGTTTATTTTCAGGGTGAGAAGAAACTTTTTGATTCCAATTGGAAACTTTCAAAAACCTATTTGGATCAAATAAAATCCTAAAGGGATTTAAAGAGTTAAATAAACAATAAAGTTAAAAATATTTAGAATTACTATTTTTGGATCTTTTAATAAAAAGATTTGGTTTTCAAATGAAAAGGTAGAAGTATAAATAAGGATTATTTTATAGAGCCAAATTAAACCTTGGCCAACATTTTAAAATAAAGTATTTGCTTTGATTAAAAGAGTAAAGGTTTATTTAAATAAAATAATGAGAGTTTATTAATAAACCAATTTTATTAAAGTAAAGGTTTTTCCCATTTTAATTAAACACCAAAACTTGTTAAATTATTTTAAACAAGTTTTCCAAGTATTTTATATTTTCAAATAAAACCTACTGAATTGATTTTGTTATTATTTGGATTTCAAATGGAGATTTTAAATCAATCAAATCCTATTTGATTTAATAACTAAGGACTATTTTATTTAATTATTAAATAGATCCTAAAAGAATAAAAATATTATTTTATTTTGGGACTTGGATTATTGTTGTTAAACTGAACTAAACTCAATACAAAGTGTGGTAGTAGTTTGATTTGAATTAGTGTTTGAATTGTTTGTTTGAAAAACAAAACAGGAATTCAAATAGAAAAAGATAAAGCAATTAGAAAGAAAAAAAATAAAATCAGACTCGACCCAACCCAGCTAAGCCCACTTGGCCCAGCTAGCCCAACTCCTCTCCTCCCCGCAGAAAACGATTTGAACCCGCGAATCGACCCACTCAAATGCATCGGACCCCACCGCACACTTCCTCCCGACGCCTTAGACCCATCGCCACCTCAGCGTCGTCTTCAACCCCAAACCCCCTGCCGTTGCAGACAAAGCGCCGGCGATGAATACGCATTGAAGACAGCCTTGATTCCTCCCAAGAATCAAGGCCCATTTAACCGCTGCGTCTTCCCTCTCTTTCCCCAGACACCACCGAGCCATCAGTCCTAATTTCCTCTCGGACCGCCATCGCCTCGGCGAGGTTCTCCACCGATTCGGCCAGTAGACACCGCCTTGCCTCCCCTGAGCACATGGCGTGATCCCAGCCTTCTGGCGCTTCCTCGCGTTTTTGTTCAACCGCTCACCCCAGGCCTCGGCCGACAACATCCGAGCGCCACCACTGCTCATCGACACCGGACGAACTCCACGGTAACCTCCGTTCGCCCCAAGACTTCGATGATGCTCCCATCTTCTCCAGAACAACACGCTTAACCGTACCACCCGCTTGCCTTAGGGTGAATCGCAGCTCACCTCCGACAAAGAAATGCCGTCGACGCCGAATCGATTACTCGACTCCAAGGTCGCCCCTCGCCAGACCAGCACCACCTCGAGCTTCACCTCGACCTCGCGAGCACGGTGAGCATCCCCATTTCCTTCCTTGCTTCCTTTAACCGCCGCTAGCACATCGTCCGACCGTGCGCCGCCGCTCACCGCCGCGCAGCGCCGCCCGTTATTGACCAAGCAAACGTGTCCATTAGATCTTGATCCGATGGCGGAGAATAGAACTAAGCGAAGGGGTATGAGTTGAACCAGAGCCGCGCGATCTGTTTAGATCCAACGCCTCACAGAGGCCGATCCGTGCGAACCGGTATCGACCAGTAGTACTGCGCCGCGTGGCACTGGATCTGTTTAAAACAGAATTAGAATCTGATTTAGATGCAAATTTGTAAACCTCATAACTTTTGATCCACACGTCCAAAATTTGCAAATTTTATATCAATGGATTCATAAAAACAAGACCTAGCCAACCATGCCATTTGTTTAGAAAAAAGTTTCTGGTAAAATGTTTGTTTTTGCAGAAACTTGTGTATGCTTGTTTAGGATATAAAATTTATTTCAAAATGATTTTAGGGTTGAAATCTTTGCAAATTGGTTTGTTGTGAACCTACTGACCTTAGGAACCAACTTATGGATTTAAAAATGTGTTTTGTGAAGTTTAGGATTGAATAATTGAATTAGCCCATTTCTAGTCAAATAAAAATATTGATTTTGCTATGGAAATGATTTTTGGGTAAAACCTTTGGAAAATGTTTTGATTCAAACCTACTGACCCCAAACACCAAGTTTTGTGAATTAAAAACTTGTTTGGTGAACAATATAAAATTGTAGCTTTGCTAAAAGCATTTTCCCACCACATGAAATAATGATTTGATTATAGACAAGACCCTTTTGCAAATGACTTTGCCACTTTAGAAAATGAGCATTTTGAACCTTACAAAGTATAGAGCCTAGTAGAAACCACCTTTGCAAATAAAACTATCTTTTGCATGCTTGTATGCATGACTTAGTTTCTATTATTTTATGTGTGATGAATTGTTTGAATATTGTTTGGAATGCTAGTTGAATCTATGTTTGCTTGATTGATTTGTAGTGAAGTTAGAAGAGTGTGATATTAGAAAGATCAAGAAGTGAACCAACATCCTCTACCAAAAAGGCAAGTGACACTATCATCCATGTCCTACTATTTTCATTATACTTAGTGGATTTTTGAAACATGCATGAAAAGGATTTCTATACTATATGCTATGCTAAATCCTAATAGGATACCCTTATACATTCCTTAGTGAAAACAATGTAGTTGTAAAATGCTTAGCCATGCTACATATTTTGAGAAGAGATACATGTTGAGATTTTATGAAGTTGAGAAAAGACTTATGTTTTATATAATAAAACAAGTACTCAATGAACCACCTAGGTGGACAAGGATACTCAAGTTTTGGACAAGGTGGCAACAAGAGGAACCATGTTTATATGGCAATCTCTTTTTGTTGTGCACCAGATGAAAATCACCCAGGGACTTAGAGGTTGAACATGTTTCTCGTACAGTGGCTTCCGTGTACAGCCACATGCTAAATGGGCACTGGCTTAGTCAATTACATTGTGGAAAACCCATGCATTGGCCTCTTCAGGTTAACTGGAAATGAGGGAACTAGGAACCCTGCATTGGTGCCTGAAGACAAGCTAGCATTGTGTATGGAGGACCCTATGGAAAGACTTCGTCACATTCTCAATCTGCCAGTATTCCATCTTGGTGAGTACTTATCCAGCGGCCACTGGTGGCAACAAGATGAGATTGTGTCATGTGGGTAAAGTGTATAACTTCTACAGAAGATCAAAATTCTAAGTACTTAGCCGTGTCCCCGGTTATGGACAATACTGAGCAACTAAGGCCTGAAGCTATGGGAAATCTCGACATTCCAATTTCTAAAAGTAAACTTGAAAGTGACAACAAAAGACTTGAAGCACTTGGGGTGTACCAAGGAGCTCAAAAGATTTTGACAAAGACTTGAAGCACTTGGGGTGTACCAAGGAGCTCAGAAAGATTTTGACAAAAGATCAAAATTATTTGGAAAAAGATAGGAAAAATATTATTGCTTTCTGCAAACAAGCCTAAACCCTACCTAGCCAAATATGCATGTAATGATAGGATCCACATATTTCCACTTAGTAGTGAAGCTTGCCAATACAATTCAAATGTATTGACCCTTGTGGCTGTAACTTGTTATGTTGCAGGTTTGTTTGATATTAGTGAAGTTGATTGGTTAGGATTACAAGTCTACAACCAACATGTTTGCCTGTGGAACTTTGAAGATGAAGGACCCCATGCTATAGTTATTTCTGCTGCATTGTAATGAGATATCCAAATGAGCTATGTAAGATGTAATGGTTATTTTATTCCTGGTTATAAAGTTGTATTATGACCTTTGTTTCTTGATATTACATCTTAACTGTGGATGATAGCTATTGATCCAGGGACTAGCATTGTAAACACAGGGATCTCTACCTTATTAAAGGTTGGGACCTCTACACTCTTCCTGGCACCCTGCCGGAGGGGAGATCATCCCGGAGGCCTTCTTCATCATCATGCCATCCTCCGGTATGAAGCGTAGTTCCACCTTGGACTACGGGTCCATGTAGTAGCTAGATAGTTGTCTCTCCTCTCTTGTGCTAACATGTTTAGATCTTGTGAGCTCCATTCATGATCAAGATCATCTATTTGTAATCATGCATGTTGTGTTTGCGGGGATCCGATGGATATTGAGATTACTATGTTAGATTGGTTAATGGTTCTATCTTATTGATTATATCATGTTTGTGTTTTTTGTGATCTTGCATACTCTCCGTTTCTAGTAGCTATCTTGGCCAAGTAGATGCTAGTGACTCCAGGAGGGAGTATTTATGCTCGATAGTGGGTTCATGCCTCTATTTAATCTAGGAAAGTGACAGAAATCTCTAAGGTTGTAGATGTGTTGTTGCTACTAGGGGGAAAACAACAGTCTCTTGTTCATGGAACAAGTTGATTGTTTACCTTACATACTTTGCTTAAAGCAGTTATCTGTTGCTTGCAACTTAATACTAGAGGGGGTTCGGATGATAACCTAAAGGTGGATTACTAGTCATAGATGCAGTTGGATGACGGTCTATGTATCTTGTTGTATTGCCCAATCAAATCCCATAGGATCATAAATGTCTAGTATTTCATTGTTATGCCTTGCTCTGTCCTGTTAATTGCCCCGATGTAATTTGTTTACCTAGCATGCCATGTTTGTTTATCTTAAGGAGAGCACCTTTTGTGAACTACGGACCCCAGTCCAATCTTTACCATTAATACATCTTCCACTGTTCCTGTTTACTTTCTGAAACCACCATTACCTTCCACACCATACAGTTAATCCTTTGTTTTCAGCAAACCAGTGAGATTGACAACCTCACTATTCGTTGGGGCAAAGTATTAAGTTTGTGTTGTGCGGGTTTCCATGTTGCTAACAACACCTTTGGGTCGTTTCCTTCCTCCTATTGGTTCGATAACCTTGGTTTCTTTCTAAGGGAAGACTTGTTGCTGTGCTCATCATACCTTCCTCTTGGGGTCTCCCAACGAAGCTCTACATTGATCTGAGCGCATCAAGCTGTTTTCTGGAGCCATTGCTGGTGAGGCTAAGGACGGCTTCACAAAGGGAGTCCTTCACATCCTTTCTCTTTACTTTGTTTTTGTTTTTCTTAGTTTATTTTGCCTTGTTTTGTTTGCCTTTTTTTAATCAAAAACTCCAAAAAAAATTAGTTTAGTTTGGTTTGCTTTATTTTATCAAAAACACAAAAAAAATAGTTTCTACTCTGGTTGCTGCTGCTTTGGCTTGCTCCACTTTTTCCAAAATGAACTCTGCTAAGAACACCAAGTTGTGTGACTTCACTAGCACAAACAACAATGATTTCCTGAGTGCAACTATTTCTCCACTTGCTCCTGATGCTACCTTTTATAAAATTAAGCCTGCTTTGTTGAATCTTGTGATGAAGGAGCAATTCTCTGGTGCTAGTTCTGATGCTACTGCTGCCCACCTCAATAACTTTGTTGAACTTTGTGAGATGAAAAAATATAAGGATGTAGATGGAGATATTATTAAGATCAAGTTGTTTCCTTTCTCCTTGAGAGGAAAAGCTACAGAATGATTTCTATCCTTGCCTAGAAATAGTATTGATTCTTGGATTAAGTGCAAAGATGCTTTTATTGGAAAATACTATCCTCCTGCTAAGATTATATCTATGAGAAGTGAAATAATGAAATTTAAACAACTTTATAATGAACATGTTGCTTAGGCATGGGAAAGAATGAAATCTTTGGTTAAGAATTGTCCCACTCATGGACTTACTTCTTGGATGATTATCCAGACTTTTATGCAGGTTTAAACTTCTCTTCAAGAAACCTATTGGATTCAGCTGCTGGAGGTACCTTTATGACCATTACCTTGGGTGCTACAACAAAGCTCCTTGATAATATGATGGTAAACTATTCTGAATGGCACACTGAGAGAGATCCACATGATAAGAAGGTAAATTCTGTTGAAGAAACCTCCTCTTTGAGTGATAAGATTGATGTTATCATGGCTATGCTTGTTAATGTAAAAGCTCCTATTGATCCCAATAATATTCCCTTAGCCTCTTTGATTGCTCAAGAAGAGCAAGTTGATGTGAACTTCATTATAAACAAAAATTTCAACAACAATGCCTATAGGAATAATTTTGGTAGTAACAACAATTATAGGCCTTATCCTCCTAATAATGGCAATACATTTGGAAACTCCTACAACAATACTAGAAGTTTTCCCTCTGAACTTGAAGTCATGCTCAAAGACTTTATTAGTAAACAAACTATTGGGGATATGCTAAATGGGTACCACCATTGCATGTCTCTAATCCAGATAACCTGAGTGGCCCACAGTTGGTAGCAAGGCCCATTGATATGTCGGAAATGTATCTATATTTTTTGATGTTCCATGCTTGTTTAGTATCTACTTTGCTTTGCTTTGTCTACACTTTGAGGTATTCTTATACATTTTCTGGTAGTAACCTATTAACAAGATGCCACTGTGCCAGTTGCCTATTTTCTACTGTTTTGGTTCTAGAAAGGCAGAAAATCAATATTCTCAGAATTAGACGGGACAAAAGCCAAAGTCAATATTTTCCCGGAGCAACATGGAACCACGAAGCAGAGACGGAGTAGGGCAACTGAGTGGCCACACCCTAGCCAGGCGCGGGCCAGCCCTGGTGGCGCCTACAGGGGGTGTGGGCCCCTGGCCCTCCATCGACCTTGCCTCCTTCGCCTATAAAAATCCCCCGGGGAGAAAACCCTAAAACATCCATCATACTTCCTGAAAAAGTTTTGCAGCGCCGCCGCCACCGAAGGGGAGATTTGGGGGATAGAAAGTCTCTGTTCCGGCACCCTGCCGGGATAGGGAAGTGCCCCCGGAGCCATCTCCATCGATCTCCACCATCATCTCCATCGCCGTTGCTGATTCCCATGATGAGGAGGGAGTAGTTCTTCCTCGAGGCTAAGGGCTCTACCGGTAGCTATGTGTTCGTCTCTCTCTCTCTCTATGCATGATCTTGTTGTGGTCATGAGCTTTGTAATCAAGTAGATCTACCTTTCTACTCAAGTGCTTCAATAGATCTCTACTCTCCCTATGTGTGTGAAAGTGACAACATGCACGCCATGGTGGCACTTAGGCTAGAGTCTACATAAATACTCATCGTGCTTTAACAGATCTTAAGCTAGGTTACATATATTTTTATCATGAGTATATTTGGAGTTGGATGTCTCTATGAAATTGTGGTATTTGTTGGAACCATCTAGCGCTCAAGGTGACAGTGTGGGGTTATCTAGATTGGGAAAGGCGGACTTTGAGGTGTGCTGTTATATCCCTACCATGGATTAGAGTGTCCAACCGGAGAGTAGTTAAGGGTAGTATCATGAAGGGAATATATTTATTGAGAGTGTTCACTAGTGAAAGTATGATCCCTAGGCCTTGTTTCTAAGCATTGAAACACCGTTTACAACTAGATATGTTGCATGTTTGCTTGCTTCCATATTTATTTCAGTTTGCCTTTAGTCTCTTCCACGTCAACAACAAGTCAGAAGCTCTTTTCTGGCACCATTACCACTTGTATTTCACTATCTCTTCGCCGAACTAGTGCACCTATACACCTGACAAGTATTGGGTGTGTTGGGGACACAAGAGACTTCTTGTATCTTAATTGCAGGGTTGCTTGAGAGGGATACCTTTGACCACTTCCTCCCTAAGTTCGATAAACCTTGGGTAATACACTTAAGGGAAACTTGCTGTTGTTCTACAAACCTTTGCACTTGGAGGCCCAACAACTGTCTACAAGAATAGAAGTGCGTAGACATCAAGCTATTTTCTGGCGCCGTTGCCAGGGAGGAAAGGTAAAAGGCACTCACACGTTACCCAAGCAACAGAAGCCGTAAAGCTATTTTCGCTCCGCTGTCGGGAGTAAAGGTAAAAGGCACTCACATTATTACCCCACGGCAACAACAAGCCGTAAAGCTATTTTCGCGCCGTTCGGGAGGTAGAAAGGTACTCACATCCTCCGATGTGAGTGCTCGAAGTTATTTCCTTTATATTCTGCAATTTTGTCTTTTTGTTTCTTGTTTTCACTAGTTAGGCTTAATGTAAAACAACAACAAAATTAGAGAGCTCTATAGTATTTATCTTGAGTTAGGACATGAAGTGTTTGAAGAGGAAATTTAAAAACCCATGGAGCTTTATTTGCATGCTAATAGCAGTGTTATTAGTATGAATTCTTTAAACATCGTTATTGCTAATGCTATGTAAAATTCTAAGCTTGGGGAAGCTAGTTTTTATGAAAATGATATTTTTAGTCCCCCAGCTTTGGAAGATAGTTATTCTATTGGTTATGATGATACCAAACCTCCAATATATGATGATTATGATATTTTCAGTCCACCTACTATTGAGGAGGAAATTGATTATGATTACAATATGCCTCCTATATTTGATGATTATGGTGATGAGAATGATATGATAGCTATTTTGTTGAATTTTCTCCCACCACAATTAATAAGAATGACTTCTCTCAAAAAAAAAAATAAGAATGACTATGCTTATGTGGAGAGTAATAATCATTTTATGCATGTGGCTCATGATAAGAATGTTTTATGTGATAGTTATATTGTTAATTTTATTCATGATGCTACTGAAAGTTATTATGAGAGAGAAACATGGTTTTATGCATCTCGACAATATTAAGTTTCCCCTCTTTATGTTGAAAGTCTTGAAGTTGCACTTGTTTTGATTTCCTATGCTTGTTGCTTTGTGCTTTTATGACTTTTTTTTACAATATTCCTATGCATAGGAAGTGGGTTAGACTTAAATGTGTTTTGAATTTGCTTCTTGATGCTCTCTTTTACTTCAATTCATATTTCTTATGTGAGCATCTTCTCAAACTATCAAGCCTAACTTAAAGGCGTTAAAGAAAATTACTTGTTGGAAGATAACCCAAGGGTTTTCTTGAGTCTTGAAATTATTACTTCAGTAATGACCTCTCCTTATCATTTTTGTTTGCTTTTTGTGCCAAGAATAACCTCTGATGAGAGGGAAGTAAGATTTGGGGAGTTGCTGTCCTGGAACAGATTTTTGTGATCCACCGTAAAAATTCGTGAGGAATCTCTATAAGTCGGATTGAGAAGATATTTTACGAATAAATCTCCAAGTATGTTATCTAACTTTCGTTAGTTCAACACTTTTTCATTTGAGTAACAGAAGGTCTTCTAAAAAATCGTTTTCTACATGCTGGTCTGTTTTGACAGATTTCTGCCATTATTTGCATTTGCTTCTTATTGATTCTTTTTTGGGTTATTTTTGGGAAATTGCGCTTTTTGAGGGAATTGCTATAGTAGCTTGTGTTTTTAGTGAAATTTTTTCTGTTCCAAAGCTAATCCTAAAGGTCTATTATCTTTTGAATACACTAATGTTGCTAATGAAGACTGTGTGAAGTTTTGTATGAAGGAAAAATTTCAGGTGTAGAGAGAGAATGATGCAATGAGATGAATAATGGACAAAAGCTCAAGCTTGGGGATGCCAACATGGTGTCACCCCAATAAATATCCAAGAGTTACAAGCGTCAAAGCTTGGGAATGCCCAAGGCATCCCCTTGTTCATCAATAAAAATCTCAGGTCTTTCTAGACACTTCATTTTTATTGTTTCATGCACAAGTTGTGTTGTTCTTGGAGCATCTTAGTTTTCTTTTTTGGTTTTAGTTTGCTTGAGTAAGTTGGTTGTATCCCATCACACTTCTTTTGGAGAGATACACACTCTGTTTTAATTGCCTAGAACACTCTAGTTTTCACTTTTATTGTCTTGTGAGTGTTCTCTTTTGCTAGCGCTGTGTTTAGCCTTAGTTTTATTGTGCTTTCAGCTTACAACTTTTTAAGTTCTTCTTTGTGGATTTTTGAGACATGCTCACTGATCTTTGTTGATTATTATCTTTGTGAGTTGTTTCAAATAATTCGATTGGTGTTGGAAAAGAGTAGGAAGCTTCATGCTTATAGTGGTACACAAGGGAGCTTGTTTTGACTATGACTTCGACTTTATCATGTCATTTTAGATGTTGCTTTGACCTTATGCTTAGTGATTATTATTGTAGCGTGACTTGTTCCAAATAATTGGGATTTCTTAATGTGCCTTGAAAGAATCATGCGTTGTTTTAGCATACAAAAGCATAGTATTGTGGTATTCTACTTTGATGCTTTGTTTGGGTTGACTTGGCACATAGCCTCTATGATCATGTAGTCCTTAACTTGTAGTACCACTTTATGCATTGATTAGTTATGTTTTGTCCCTCTGCATGATTATAGCCATTATTGCTCTCTTAGTTGGTCGCTCCAGTCTTTTGCTAGCCTCCACTTGTACTGAGTAAGCTATACTCATGCATCCAACTCCCAAGAAACCAAGTTATTCAAAATTATCCACTATAAATTCCTATGCATGGTGTGTTACACCATTCCAAGTATATTCTTGTTTTATCTATCTTCCAAATTAAACTTGTTATGTGAAACTTAGTGATTAAAGCTCTCACAAACTTGATGACACACTTTATTTTTCTTGCCCCTAATAAACTTGAACCATTGTGTCATCTATGTTGTATATGCTTGCACTTATACGTTGGAATTAGAAGAACTGTGCTGTCACGGGGAACACTTTCAACATTGCACTTGTACTTTGTACACAGTTGATATCATGCTCTTTTGTCTATGGATGTCGTCGGTGTGAAATAAAGAGGGATGTAGGTCCATGGAGTTATGTATGTGTGTTAGAGAAACACCTAGGCCACTAGCCTAAGCCATGCCTAATCATGGTGGAAACTTGTAGCATCACCTTAGTGACATCTATGAAGCATTCTTCTTATAAAAAAAGAGAGACATTTTGAAAATAGGAAAGAGAGAAAAAAGCACCATATTCCCATGGTAAATAAGAAGATTGCTGAGATGCTCATTGTCTGCTTGCCTTGTAATTTTGGTTATGGGATAGCTCCTGTACCATGTGAAAGGGGTACCCCGTTGGCGGTTCTCTATGATACACATGTACTTACTATGACAAGAACTTACAGGTGACTAAAGTTGAGTAGCATGAGGTGCGGCCCTCGTATTCAAGGGACATGAGATTGCCAACTTATACTTTGTCAAGCATATACTTCATAGTTTGTTCACTTTAACCTTAATCACTTCAAGATGCTTATGATAGGGGCAATGAGAGTTAAAAGCTAACAAGTACCATAATTTTTGGAAGCTCTTTTTGAGACTTGAAATCCCTTCTCCCCTTTATGAAGGGCCTTTCTTCCACTATTATATCGAGTCTCCACCTTCTATCCTTAGGCACCAATTAAGAGATCATAGTTGTAATTCTTAGTTCTATGTGCATTGTCCCAAAACTTATTGATTGATTCATATTGTTGATATTGCTTGCTCATGAACTATTTATATCTAGTCACTCTTATGAACTTTGAAGGTGTCATATGCATCTATTTGCTACTCCATGAGGGACAAGCTGAATGCCACTATGCCATGTTTTCTGCATGTGAAACAAATAAACGTTTTTCAATGCATGTTATTCATGATCTTTGTTTGTAGCCTTTCATGCTGCATGCATAGTTACTTTGTCTTATTGTTAGAACTTCTTCTTTCATGCTCATGTTTAGAGTACTTTGATCCCAACTTTCAATGCTTTGCAAATGGTTTTATCTTGATTTTGATGGTGCATGTCACCTCAAATTTTTTCTTTTTATCACTTACCTACTCGAGGACGATCAGGAATTAAGCTTGGGGATGCTTGATATGTCGGAAACTGATGGCCCACAAGTTTAGGGGATCGCAATAGTCTTCGCGGGTAGTATTACCCAATTTATTGATTCGACACAAGGGGAGCCAAAGAATACTTGCAAGCCTTAACAACTGAGTTGTCTGTTCAGATGCACCTAGAAATAGTTCTTGCTCATAGAATTTTATCAGTAGTAATAGTTTGTAGTAGCAACAGCAAAGCAACAGCAACAGCAACAATAGTAATAGTAACGGTAACAGTAGGATTCGAGTGCGGTAGGCATAGGGATGGATGGACGGGCGTTGCATGGACGAGTCTAAACATGTAACTTCAAAGAACTAGGGCATTGCAGATAAATAATAATAAGCATCCAAGTACTAAACAATCCTAGGCATGTGCTCCAAATATAGTCATACGTGCTCGCAATGAGAACTTGCACAACATCTTCTGTCCAACCAGCCCGTGGCAGCAGGCCCTCTAGGGAACTACTAGCAATTAAGGTGCTCCTTTTAATAGAGCACCGGAGCGAAGCATTATCACTCCGTGAACACATGTGATCCTCACACCACAGCCATCCCCTCCGGTTTTCCCAATTATTGTCACTTTGGGGCCTTTGGATCCGGACAATGATATGTGTACATAACTTGTAGATAAGATCATAAACAATACTATCATAATGATTCAATAATAAGTTCAGATCTGAGATCATGGAACTCGGGCCCTAGTGACAAGCATTAAGCACAACAAGTTGCAACAAAGTCAAATAGCACTAATAGAGATACTAGGCACTATGCCCCTAACAGATCTTATTCCATTACATGATAGAACTCATCCAATCCCTACCATCCCCAAGCCTACAGCGGGGGATTACTCACTCATGGATGAAGGAATCATCGATGGTTGATGGAGATGCGTTGGTGATGACGATGGCGATGATCCTCTCCAAATTCCCCGTCCCGGCAGGGTGCCAGAATGGAGTTTCTGGATCCGAATCTTGGTTTCTGGTGGCAGCGACGGAGCGGAACTCTTTCTGGAAAACTATCGCCCCCCCCCCGAGTTTTTAGGTCAGAAGTCAACTTATAGGCGCGGAGGGAGGCCGAGGAGCTGCTGGTGGCAGGACCCCAGCGCGGGGTCGTGGGCCCGCGCTGGTGGGTCTGAGCCTCCAGCCTCCCTCCGCTCTCCCTTCCGCTCCGTGGATCTTCTGGTGAAATATAATTTTTGGCATATTTTTCGGGATTTTTCCTGATAGTTCATTTTCTATACAAAAACAAGACACCAAGGTAATTTTGCTAAAAACAGCGCCAATCCATGTTAGTTGTATCCAAATCACACAAGTATAGAGGAAAAACAAAGCAAAGTGTTCGAGAAAGTAGATACGTTTTGGACGTATCAAATCCCCCCAAGCTTAGCTTATTGCTTGTCCTCAAGCAATTCAGTTGAAAACTAAGTGCGATAAAAGAACTTTCACGAACACTTTGCTTCATATGATGTAAATATTCTCAGCATAGGAGTAGATGCTTAGACAATTCATAATAAGGAGTATGCAACTAAGTCTACTCAATAGTCATTGCAAGCTATGAAGAGAAACCAACTCAATAATAATAAGTAGCATGGAACATAAACATAAGCAACATTGCAATGCTCATAATAAGGTATGATAGAGTGGTATCTCGCTTGCCTTTGTTTGAAGAGCACAATATAAATGCTGAGGCACCTCTGAAGTTCATATGAAGACTAGAAGTAAAGATATCAGAGATACAAGCATCAAAGTCATGACATAGTTAACCAAGTTTTGGAACAAACACGAGAATGACAACTATGCCAAGAAGGTGCTCATAGAATAAGTGGTGACTCAACAAAGTTGTGAAAACGGTTTTGTGAAGGTTTGAAAGGATTCCTAATGCTGAAAGGAAGGTACTCATTATCTTTGAGCTCTCATTGCCCCTATCATAGGCATCTTCATGTGGTTAAGGTGAAAGTGAGGTCCACTCTGAATCATATGCTTGACAGACCATAGACTGGAAATACCAAGTCCCTTGAGTACGAGGGTCGCTCCGCATGCTACTCAACTTTGGTCACCTGAAAGTTCTTGTCATTGTAAATACATGCATATCATCGAGAACCGCCAACGGGGTAACCCTTGCACATGGTACATGAGCTTTCCCATAACCAAAATGACAAGGCAAGCAGACAATGAGCATCTCAGCAATCGTTTTATTTACCATATGCATAGCTTTTTATTGAGGAAGCTTCATAGATGCTCATTATGGTGATGCTGCAAGTTTCCACCATGATTAAGCATGGCTTAGGCTAGCGGCCCAGGCGTTTCTCTAACACAATGTATAAACTCCATGAACTAACAACTTCCCCTTTTATTTCACATTGTCGACATCCATAGACAAAAGAGCAAGGAATCAACTGGATGAGATATCCAAAAAGTGTTGAAAGCATTCCCCGTGACAGCACAGTTCTGCTAACTCCCAGCATATAATAAGCAAGCATATAACTTTCATGGACTATTCACATTGGTTCAAGATTATTAAGCGCAAGGAATAAAGTGTGACATCAAGTTCGTGAGAGCTTTACTAACTAACTTTCTCAAAATAGACAAACATTTTATTTTGTAAGAAAACACGACATATATAAAATATGCACTGAAGTAGCAAATGATTCTAATAGGTAGGTATGGTGGACACAGCTGGCAATATTAGTTTTGTGGAGTCGGAAGCACAGGTAGAGCACATACTCAGTGCAAGTGAAGGCTAGCAATAGAGAGGGAGCGACAAACGAGAGAGCAATAACTGTCATAATCATGCTTTCAACAAAACGGGACTAACTATGGCATGAAAGTGATACAAGAACTCTGAGGCAAAATAAATCATCGAGGCTTACTGACTATTGATTAGTCATATGCATGCGTGAGCATGTGCCAAGTCGATTCACATGAACAGCCAGAGGAGGATACCACAATGTCATACCAAAGTATGAATAGAATAATGCAAGCAAACATTCATATGACATGCTACAAACTATTAGCAAGCTAGAGATAATCATAGACAAGCAAGAACTACTAAGCATCCATAATGACATACACCTTACACAAACAGGCTAAGCATGCTCACAATGATGAGTATATGTACAAAAATGAAATAAATAGAGTTCGTTACCAGCCTCTTACCACACCTCGAGTTGTCTTAACCTTCATTATTTCTCTTCACTTGTGTGACTTGAATAATTAACATGAAAACCAATATCCACTAAGGACGGCTGAACCCTGCGAAAAAACTCACAAAACCAAAGAAGAACAACAAATATTTTTGGTGTTTTCGATTTTTTAGAAACAAGCAAACAAAGAAAAACCAAACAAAAACAAAGCAAACCAAACAAAGCAAAATCTTTTTGGATTTTTCTTTTAAGGCAAACCAAAGCAAAGAAACAAACCAAGAGAAACAACGAAAATATTTTTGGTATTTTTGGGTTTTTGAGAAAGAAGCAACAAGAACCAAAAAAAGCAAAACAAATGGATATACAAAGAACTGACCGAACATGATATATAGATGAGTGTGATGTCAGTGTACCTCCCCCCAAGCTTAGGCTTTTGGCCTAAGTGGGGCTCAATCCCATGGTGCCCAAGTAGATGCACCACCATAGTATGTCGAGGAATCTCCCTCGTCCTGGTACGAGCTCGAAGCCTCCCCTGTGTAGTGTACATCGGGGTCATAAGCGGGCGCTCCTCCCTGATAGTGCCTGTGGAAGTTAAGAGAACCCAGCAACTCATCCATCTCTGCCTTCGAGCGTGACCAAGGTCCTTGAGAAATGCTGAACAAAGTGGTTTTGTTGTAGAGGAATCTCTCTCTCTTCCCCGTCAGTAAACAACATTCTATAAACCAAGTTCTCAAGAGTAGAGCTAGAGGTGACAAAGTGGTGCGCCTTCATGGCAGCAAGATCAAGTCTCTGAGGAGCCAAAACTGTATCATGGGGATCAACAACAATGTTCAAGGCAGCAGCGATACGAGTAGCAATAATTCCCCCATAAATGGGTCCCCTAGCAGCTAAACAGCGAGCAATGAGGGAACCAAGATTATACTTATCCTCACTGTAGAGCGCAACAGCTAAGAAGGCCAATTGATAGTTGGATATATTACTAGTGTTCTCCCTACCAAGAACACTGGTGGTAAGATAGTAGGTGAAGTACCTGATGGCTGGCAGTTGAATGTTCTTTATCTTCCCTCTTTGAGCTCAGCGGTCATCATCATTGGTTATTCCTCGGTATAGTTTCAGCAAATCAGCGGGAAGATCTGTAATCTTCTTTGATGACCCCTTTGTACCAAGTCCCAAGGCCTTGCAAAAATTCTTCAATGTCATAGAATGAGCCCTGCCATACAGTCTGAAAGACACAAAAGAATTGAACAAACTATTGGTGAAGGAGAAACTCTCCACAAATGTTTTAGTAAGTGAAGCATATTGTGCACTCTCATCCTGCATGAAACTTGTTAGACCATCCCTCTCAATCAAAGCCATGAAATCATTAAGAATCCCAGCAGCTCGCAAGAAAGTTTGACAAGGAAAGGTGGAGGGGTGCGCATCCCCTTCACCCCCCTCGTCACCAAACCGCGGAGTGATGAGATCCTCATTGTATGAGGGCCTGGAGCTTGTAGATGACCTTGGGAGCCTTGCCCTTCTAGGTGCATCACTCTCAAAAATGTCACCAAAGGTGTGGTGGTCCATAACTTCCCTTTGCTGAAATTTTAAACAACCATCAAACCAAGTGATTTCTAAGTTGATAAATGATGAGCCACTACTATAGGAACTTGCTAGAGGACTACACATGCATCAAAACAAAGTTTCTAAAGATAGAACAAGCATGAAATCTCAAACAACCTGTCACCTGCAGTAGCAAAATACTCAAGATTCAATCTACCAATCACAGATCTAATTGGACAAGTGGAGGAGGAACATACCAAGGAACAGCCCTCCAAAAATCAGCACTTGAGATGGGCTGAACAAGGAGATCGAAAATCGCGAGCAAGAACAGCAAGAACTCGAGCTTGAGCAAGTTTTCCGGTGTTTTTTGGGAGAGAGAAAGAAGGTGGCTTTGAGGAGGCAGCCTAGAGGGGCCTAGGTGGGCCAGACCCCCCTAGGCGCCACCAGTGGTGGGCCCGCGCCTACCACAGGTGTGGGGCCTAGGGGTGGCCCCCTGGGTCACCTCTAGTACCTCTCTGCCCCTTTTCTCGAGGAAAAATTTATTTTGAATTTTTTGGGATTTTTCGGGAAACTTTATTTTTGGCCAAATTGATTTTCTCGCAGAAACATTTTTTCAGAAGAAGCAAAAGCAAACCAAAAAGCCAAACTACAGGAGCTCTAAGAAACTCAAACAAGCAAACAACTAGCAAAACTAAAGTTAAAGCAAAGACTAGGAAGGTGAAAGGAAAAAGAAAGCAAGTATAACCACAGTGGAAACATTATTTTGTTCATTAAAATCCTTTTGTTAACAAGGTTGATCAAGTCTTGTTACCAAAACAATCTTATATGAAACAAAACTTTGCATTCCACAAGGTGATTATGTTACCTCATACTTGATAGCAATGGTCCCAATCATAATAGTTTCAATATTTTCTTGTGGAATGGTACAATATATTTCTCCAACCTTGACGCCTTCAATATTTTCAATAGAATTCAGGCAATAGCTCTTAATAACCTTCTTGGGGAAATAGACAGTGTGCTCTTTGCCATTAATATTGAATGTTACTTTTCCTTGATTGCAATTGATGACAACACCTGCAGTATTAAGAAAGGTCTCCCAAGAATAATAGACATATTATCATCTTCAGGCATTTCAAGCACAACAAAATCAGTTAAAACCATGCAATTATGAGCAACTTGAACAGGAACATCCTCACATATACGAACAGGAACAGTAGTTGACTTATCAGCCATTTGCAAAGAAATATCAGTTGGTATCAACTTTTCTAGCTGGAGTCTCTTATAGAGAGAAAAATGCATAACACTAACTCCATCTCCCAAATCACATAAAGCAGTTCTAACATAATTATTCTTAATGGAGCAAGGAATAGTTGGTATACCTGGATCACCAAGTTTCTTTGGAACCTTACCATTGAAGGAGTAATTAGCAAGCAAAGTAGAAATCTCCTCATTAGGAATCTTCTATTTATTAGAGATAATATCCTTCATGTACTTTGAATAAGGAGGTAACTTAATAGCATCAGTTAAAGGAATTTGCAAAAATAAAGGTTTTCATCCACTCACAAAACTTGTTGTAGTGTTGTTCCTCCTTTGACGTGTGTTTCTTACCTGGAAAAGGCATAGGTTTCTGCACCCAAGGTTCTCTCTTTACCATGTTTATTAGCAATAAAATCTTCCTTTGTGTATCTAGTGTTCTTAGTGTGTTTCTCAGGTTCTTCCTCACCTTCCTCCTTATCAGGAGACTCATTATTATTACCACTCTCAGTTTCAGCATCAAAGACAGATATACTATTAGGATCTACAGCAGGTTCAAGTGGTTCCTCAACTTTCTCATGTTTCTTTTTCTTCCTCTTACGAGGACTACCATTATCCTCACATTGTTGGGAATTCTGCTCTATTATTTTAGGGTGTCCTTCAGGATATAAAGGATCTTGAGTAGCTGCACCACTCCTAGTTCTAATTCCATAAGCATGTTTATTTCCTGAAGCATTAACTAGCATATCCTTTTGTACTTTAGCAAGTTGATCAAGTTGGGTTTGAACCATTTGAAAGTGTTTACAAAGCATTTTATTATCATTGGAAGTTCTTTCTACAATATCTTTCAACTCATGAATCGCTCTAGAGTTTTCCAATAAATGATTCTGAACTTGTTTATTATAATTACCTTGTTTAACAATAAAAATGTCAAGTTCCTCTAAGCATTGATCAGGAGGCTTACCATAAGGAATATCACCTTCATCAAAGTTTTGGAGAGAGTGTACCTCAATGGTAGATGAGTGGGGAATTGGCTTACATAATTCTTCTATAGGAGGTAGATTCTTCACATCTTCAGATCTAATAACTTTCTCCTTTAGACACTTTTTAGCTTCCTTCATCACTTCATCATTTAATACAATAACTCTCCTCTTCTTTGTTGTTGGTGTTGGAATTGGTTCAGGAACAACTGGTTCAGGAGTAATAGTCTCAGGTGTATTCAGCTCAGTTGAAGTCCAATCATCATAATTCTTGCTTATCTTGTTCATTAATTATTCAGCATCTGTAGGAGTCCTTTTCCTGAAAACACAATCAACAAAGCTATCTAGGTAGGTCCTAGAATCATTAGTTAGTCCATTATAATAAATATCAAGCAATTCATTCTTAGGTAATGGACATCTAGAATATGCATGAATCGAGGAACAAAATCTTTTCCATGACTCAGGCAATTTCTCTTCTTCTTCCTGTTTAAAATCAAAAAGTCTCTGCAAAGCAGCATGTCTAGCACTTAGAGGAAAATATTTATGGAAGAAAGAAGCAATAAAGCAATCAGGGCTATCAATGGAACCATGAGGTAATCTATTAAACCAAGCCCTAGCTTCTCCTTTTAGTGAAAAAGGGAAGATCTTAGCAACAAAGTACTTGCGCATTTTAAAATCATCAGAGAACAAAGCACTCATAGTAGAAAGCTCATTCATATGAGCCACGTCACTCTCATTTTCAGTACAACAAAAAGGTTCTTTCTCAACAATATCTAAATAAGCTAAATCAAGAGAGAAATCATAATCTTTATCTTTAATATCTATGGGAGAGGTGGCAAACTTAGGATCATAGGACTTCTTGGGCATAATAGTATGTCTAGCAAGGAGACTCTTAATAGCACTAGCACCATGTGTGTTTCGGCACTCTTCAACAAATTCATCAGTGAGCTCTATGTAACCATCATTAATATCAAAACTCTCACTAGCAGGTGAGCTAACAGGTGTAACAGTGTATTCACTAGGAGTTTCGGTATTCCCTAAAATAGCCATAGTAGCATCTAGAAAAGTACCTAGTGAACCACTCGCATCAAGCACAGTAGAAGTAACATCATGAGTATCAAAAGCAGTTTCAGATTCAGCAGTAGTAGCGGTGTGTGTAGCATGAGCATGTGGTGGTGTGACAAGCTTACTTATAATAGACGATGAATCAAGAGCAACAGAGGTGTTTAGGATTATACCTCTTCTTGTAGTGGATGGTAAAATAGGGAACTTTCCATCACGAGACTTCCCCATGATGAAAGGAGTAGCAGTGAACAATAATAGATCCAAGTGAACTTAAAAATAAAGCTATGCTCCCCGGCAACGGCGCTAGAAAATAGTCTTGATGACCCACAAGTGTAGGGGATCGCAACAGTCTTCGCGGGTAGTATTACCCAATTTATTAATTCGACACAAGGGGAGCCAAAGAATACTTCCAAGACTTAACAACTGAGTTGTCAGTTCAGTTGCACCTGGAAATAGTTCTTTCTCACAGAATTTTATCAGTAGTAACAGTTTGTAGTAGCAACAAAGCAACAAGAATAACAACAACAAAGCAGAAGAATAGTAAAGAACGAAAGTAGGAATAGGGATGGATGAACGGGCGTTGCATGGACGAGTCTAAACATGTAACTTCAAAGAACTAGGGCACTGCAGATAAATAATAATAAGCATCCAAGTACTAAACAATCCTAGGCATGTCCTCCAAATATAGTCATACATGCTCGCAATGAGAACTTGCACAACATCTTATGTCCAGCCAACCCGTGGCAACGGGGCCTCTAGGGAACTACTGGCAATTAAGGTGCTCCTTTTAATAGAGCACCAGAGCAAAGCATTAACACTCCGTGAACACATGTGATCCTCACACCACAGCCATCCCCTCCGGTTGTCCCAATTATTGTCACTTTGGGTCCTTTGAATCCGGACAATGATATGTGTACACAACTTGCAGATAATATCATAAACAATACTATCATAATGATTCAATAATAAGTTCAGATCTGAGATCATGGCACTCGGGCCCTAGTGACAAGCATTAAGCACAACAAGTTGCAACAAAGTCAAATAGCACTAATAGAGATACTAGGCACTATGCCCCTAATAGATCTTATTCTATTACATGATAGAACTCATGAAATCCCTACCATGCCCAAGCCTACATCGGGGGATTACTCACTCATGGATGAGGGAAAAATCGGTGGTTGATGAAGATGCGTTGGTGATGACGATGGCGATGATCCTCTCCAAATTCCCCGTCCCGATAGGGTGCCAGAACGGAGTTTCTGGATCCGAATCTTGGTTTCTGGTGGCGGCGGTGGAGCGGAACTCTTTCTAGAAAACTATTGAACCCCCCGAGTTTTTAGGTCAGAAGGTAACTTATAGGCGCGGAGGGAGGCCGAGGAGTCTCTGGGTGGCGGACCTCCCCAGCGCTGGGTCGGGCCTGCGCCTGGGGTGGGTCTGGGCCCCCCAAGCCTCCCCTATGTATCCCTTTCTGGCTTCGTGGATCTTCTGGTGAAATATAATTTTTGGCATATTTTCCGAGATTTTTTTTGATAGTTCATTTTCTGCACAAAAACAAGACACCAAGGTAATTCTGCTGAAAACAACGTCAGCCCGTGTTAGTTGTATCCAAATCACACAAGTATAGAGGAAAAACAATAGCAAAGTGTTCGAGAAACTAGATAAGTTTTGGACGTATCAGAAACGTATCTATAATTTTTGATGTTCCATGCTTGTTTAGTATCTACTTTGCTTTGCTTTGTCTACACTTTGAGGTATTCTTATACATTTTCTGGTACTAACCTATTAACAAGATGCCACTATGCCACTATGCCAATTGCCTGTTTTCTTCTGTTTTTGGTTCCAGAAAGGTAGAAAATCAATATTCTCGGAATTAGACGGGACAAAAGCCAAAGTCAATATTTTTCTCGGAGCAACACGGAACCACGAAGCATAGACGGAGTAGGGCACCAGGGTGGCCACACCCTAGCCAAGCGCGGGCCAGCCCTGGTGGCGCCTATAGGGGGTGTGCCCCTGGCCCTCCACCGACCTTGCCTCCTTCGCCTATAAAAAGCCCGCGAGGAGAAAAACCTAAAACATCCATCATACTTCCATAAAAAGTTCCGCAGTGCCGCCGCCACCAAAGGGGAGATTCGGGGGACAGAAAGTCTCTGCTCCTACCGCCAGACGGAAGTGCCCTTGAGCCATCTCAATCGATCTCCACCACCATCTCCATCGCCGTTGCTGATTCCCATGATGAGGAGGGAGTAGTTCTTCCTCGAGGCTAAGGGATCTACTGGTAGCTATGTGTTCATCTCTATCTCTATGCATGATCTTGTTGTGGTCATGAGCTTTGTAATCAAGTAGATCCACCTCGCTACTCAAGTGCTTCAATAGATCTCTGCTCTCCCCATGTGTGTGAAAGTGACAGCGTGCACGCCATGGTGGCACTTAGGCTAGAGTCTACATAAATACTCATCGTGCTTTAATAGATCTATGCTTTTCCCCACGTGTGTGAAAGTGACAGCGTGCACACCGTGTGTGGCACTTAAGCTAGGTTACATATATATATTTATCATGAGTATATTTGGAGTTGGATGTCTCTATGAAATTGTGGTGTTTGTTGGAACCATCTAGCGCTCAAGGTGATAGTGTGGGGTTATCTAGATTGGGAAAGGCGGACTTTGAGGTGCTTATATCCCTACCATGGATTAGAGTGTCCAACCGGAGAGTAGTTAAGGGTAGTATCATGAAGAGAATATATTTATTGAGAGTGTTCACTAGTGAAAGTATGATCCCTAGGCCTTGTTTCTAAGCATTGAAACACCGTTTACAACTAGATATGTTGCATGTTTGCTTATTTCCATCTTTATTTCAGTTTGCCATTAGTCTCTCCCACGTCAACAACAAGTCAGAAGCTCTTTTCTGGCACCGTTACCGCTTGTATTTCACTATCTCTTCGCCGAACTAGTGCACCTATACACCTGGAAAGTGTATTGGGTGTGTTGGGGACACAAGAGACTTATTGTATCTTGATTGCAGGGTTGCTTGAGAGGGCTACCTTTGACCACTTCCTCCCTGAGTTCGATAAACCTTGGGTAATCCACTTAAGGGAAACTTGATGCTGTTCTACAAACCTCTGCACTTGGAGGCCCAACAACTGTCTACAAGAATAGAAGTGCGTACCATCACCCATGGCCTGCTGGGCTACCCAGTTAGATGGATCCAGAAGGGAGGCCCATGCCCGATAAAGTAAGGCTATAGAGGAGTCACCAGCGTACCCGAAGACTTGGAGTGCAAGACACGTTAGAATAGTTGTGTATCGTGTAGGACTCTATAACCTGTCTGGCTAGGACTTTACCTGTAACCCTAGGATCTGGCGACTATATAAGCCAGACCTAGAGGAGCCTTTATGGCATAACACAATAGAACAACTCATATCGCGCACAACGAACCGATCCTTGTAACTCGGTGTATTGCCATTATAGTGATTTATAGCAGGAGTAGGATTCCGCCACCGTCGTGGGATCTTAACGTGGGTAAGCTGTGTTACCTCGTACCCGCCAACCTTCCACCTTACGCCATGTCTCTAAACACGCTCTATGAGGCCCCTCCATGGTGCACTCGTCGGCAATACCATGACAGTTGGCGCCCACCGTGGGGCAAGAGGCGCTTCAGGCTCTACAACGGGCGAGGTCCTAGCTCTTCACGGGAATCGGCGAAACCGGTACCATTGGCCGTGTTCTCTTCTTCGACAACGTTCCAATCGTCCCTCCCGACAAGTTCTGGATCCCGGCGAAGACGAACCCCACCCGCTGCTCGATCATCCCAATCGGGGACATCCACCTCTTCATCGGTGAAACCAACTCGGGCACTAGTTCCCTGGAAGTCGGAGGATCGTTAAGGCCCGCATGGACCGCCTACGGGCAGGACATGTTCGCGGAAGGATCAAAGTCGGATCTCTCTTCGGAGTTTGCCGACATAGATCAGAAAAATTCAAGGCCCACCCAAACCGCCCCTGTGCAGGATATAATGGTGGAAGATCGCTGCAAGTCGCCGGCTTCGCCCGGGCGTCTAGAAAGCAGAGATCCAAGTTTGTTGGCGTGGTGACTATCTTCGATCTGACGCGTTGTGTTCAGAGAGAGGGTGAAACCCCCCGCGATTACCTAGCCAAGTGGCTCTGTATACGGGCCGATCTGGAACATTACCCCAATGATGATGCTATCTATCACTCTGTGGAAGGACTGGACCACGGTACACTTCTCCGGCATACGCTAAGACGGCAACATGCCGCGGGTCTCCTCACTTTCGAGGGCATGGTTCACACCGTCAATAACTACACGGCTACTGAAGCAGAAGCTCAGGCGGTGCTCGCAGCCATACCCGGTGCCCCGCCGCCTCAGCCACCGCCACCACCACCTCCAGTCAATGTCCCTGTAGCCACGCCACCACCACCCATCATCGAGGAGGCCCCGATACCCTCCGACTCCATTTTGGACGCGCTCTACGCTGACATCAGCGCGTACTCGGAGGAAATAGACTTCATCGCGGATGCACTCGACTCTGCTATGCAAGAGATGGATGAGGACATCAAACGCGACGAGCATACCGACAAGGCCATCGCATCCCGAGAGGTATTCGTCGCCATTGGGAGTGTGATGGAGGAAGATCAACCCGGACAAGCTCCGCCTGAAGTGCTGGACAAGGGGAAGGGACCACCTGTTGCTGCCGACAATGATCGCGCAAAGCCCATGCCCCCTCTGCCTAACCTAGTGCAGCAGCCGCAGGAACTCAACGTCGGTCCAAGTAACAACAACACTGCAAACCCGCCGCCTCTGGCATCTACATCTGTGGCTGCCCAAATCACTCCAGCTGATAGAGTGATGTACGGCAATTTGCTCGTCGAGCCCATGACTGTGGATCATATACATAACGTAGTCCAGCTTGACGAGAAGCGCCAGCAGTTGCTGGAGTAAGCGCTGGCCATCGTGGAGCAAGGCGCAAAGCTAGATCAAGATCTAGCCAAGGCGCAGAAGTCCATAGAGAAAGCTAGAACCATGGAGACCGAGTACAAGACTCTGCTCGAGCAGCACAAGGCTAAGAAAGCTCCGGCTCGCGTCATCAACGATCCTGGTGTATGGCGAAACCTAGGATGGGCTCCCCCGAAGCCGCCGCAAGCCAAGCCATACATTTACAACGAGGGCAGGCAGGTCATCCCAATCCTATTCTCAACCTAGCCGTTGCCAAGACACTTCTGGAGCAGGATAGATCACCCGCAGCTGTGGAACAGGTCTATGACCTTGTAGCAAAGGTGGTCAAACAGCAGGAAAATGCCACCTCTTAGAGGCTCGAGTCTGACCCATCATATTGCCAGTCTAGCAATCCTAAGATGCCAAGGGACCGATCTCCTCAGGATGTTGGGTCTCAGACGGGTTCATCAGAACAAAGGCGAAGGGATGCATGCAACAGGAAGGACGCTATCCCCATATCCTCCGACCATGGAGGCAAGGCTCATCCTCATTGCCCATCTCCATCGCCCCGGCCTCCCCGACATCGTGAAGACCCAAAGGCTCACCATCATACAAGCATGCCTCCGCCAAGGAAGGGTGGCATCGTCATCTGCGACAACGTGGAGCATCCCCGTCATGATGGAGAGCGCAACCAAGGACACAAGAGCAGGTCACGCCATGACCCTCCATGTCTGACAAGCAACCGCGACAAGCGCGAGGTGTCGCAGGAGGGTAACAGCAAGAAGGCTAACCCACCGCCACCTCCGCCTCTGTCGCCACCTAGCAGCCACCATGGCGGAGGGGGCCCATGTTGTTCACGCAGCCCATCCCCTGGCGGCAAGAAGAAAAGAGCAAGACCGGATCCATACGACGCACGTTCACGCCTGGACAAGATTCATGTGACCCGGGGAGGACCTTACCTGGGACCACGTTGCTTTGGACCTGTAATATGGACCGCAACTTACCCCAAGGGTTTCCGGATTGACAAGACGATCAATCCCTATGACGGCACCGCCAAACTAGCTACATGGCTACAGGATTACGGCAACGCGGTGGAGATCGCCAGGGGTAACCCCAACGTTGTCGTCAAGTACCTCCCACTGATGTTGACAGTAACGGCCCGCCAATGGATTGATGAATTGCCGGAGAAGTCCATCTGCTACTGGTTGGACATGCAAGAGGGTACGTATAAGCGTCCCTGCATTGTTGGCGATCTACAGCGGTGCGTGCAAGAGAAAGACGAGACATCTCGAGCATACCTCTCCCGCTGGCTGGATACGAAGAATTCCTACGCAGGAGTGCACGATCAGACCGCCATGGCCGCCTTCATCGACGGGTTGGAAAAAGGTACATTGCTCCAACATAAGTTGAAGCGCCTGCAGGACAACCACAGGCTCGATCTCAACCAGATGATCTAGCTGACCAATGAGTTCGCGGCTGCCGACAACGATGCTCGCGGCTCCTTGCCGACAATAGCCGTTCCAACCCAAGCTAAGAGGAACAACGACACCAAGCGGAAGAGCCCGCCAGAAGAAAAGCAAACCTCTGACATGGTCGCCATGACATTTGCAGGACGAGGTGATGGTGGACAGCGTGGCCGAGGACGGGGGGCTGGTCGTGGGCAGCAGCGAGGTAGTGACACTACCCCGGCAGTGCTCCACGTTCCTGAAATGTACGAGGAATACCATGATATGCCATGCCTTGTACACCTCGACGCCAACGGCAAGGCCACTCACACCAATCACCATTGCAAGTTCGTCAACGACCTCAAGGAGGACCCGGAGTCCGGTTACAAGCGAAGTCGGAAGAACGGACCGCAAGGCAAGGGAAAAGGGAAGAAGAAGGAAGAGGAGTCCAAGGATTCAAGTGACATGGACGAGGATGTTGACCCCAAGCACACCGATAAGGGCGATGGAAAAGGCAAGAACCCCTTCGAGAAGAAGGCCCCCGTCTACCACACTTTCCTTGGCACCCCAACTGTCCGGGCACAGAAAACCTCACTGAGGATACTGATGGCCACCCTACCCCTAGTCCCTCAGCACCTGTTCTGGTCGGAAGTTCCAATCACTTGGGACAGGAAGGATCACCTAGACCTCATCCCTACGGAGAACCAATACGCCATGGTCATCAACCCTCTGATTGACGGCAATGAGTTCACCAAATGCATGGTGGATAGTGGAAGCAGCATCAACATCATGTACCTGGATACGCTGCACAAGATGGACTTAACGGAGGCCAACCTAAGGCGGACCAGCACCGTGTTCCATGGCGTAGTTCCTGGTCGGGAGGCTCGGTCCCTTGGGTGTATCACGCTTCAGGTCGCTTTTGGTGATGTTCATAATTACCGCCAAGAACGCATGACCTTTGAGGTGGTCCCCTTCAAGAGTGTGTACCACGTCATATTCGGACGCGGCATCTTCCACGCCTTCATGGCCAAGCCATGCTTCGTCTACAACAAGCTAAAGATACCCGGACCAAACGGCGTCATCACCATATCTGGAAGCTTTACAAAGGCAAGAAACTGCGAGATTGGAGAAGCAGCCTTTGCAGAAGTTGTCCTCTACAACAAAGAATTCAAGTAGATCCAGAGCAAGGTCGATGCCACAGAGATGCCGGCATCGAAGAAGTAGATTTCTGACTCTGATCCCGCCTTCAAGGCCACCATCGAGACCAAGCCGGTGGAACTTGTGGTAGGCGATTCCTCCAAGACCACCGCCATTGGGACAAACCTGGACCCTAAATAGGAAGGCACGCTCGCAATGTCCTCCGTGAGAATAGGGACATCTTTGCCTGGCAACCTGCCGACATGAAAGGTGTACCTAGGGAACTTGCCGAGCATAGCTTGAATATTGATCCAAAATGCAAACCGGTGAAACAACCTCTACGACGCTTCGGAGACGAGAAGAGACGCGCCATAGGCAAAGAGATAACTAGGTTACTTAAGGCTAGTTTTATCCGAGAAGTCCTTCACACCTGATGGGTGGCCAATCCTGTACTTGTCCCCAAAAAGGGAACCAAAGAATTAAAAATGTGCGTTGATTACACCGCCTTGAACAAAGCGTGTCCGAAGGATCCGTTTGCTTTGCCTCGCATTGACCAAGTCATTGACTCTACGGCTGGCTCGGAACATTTGTGTTTTCTCGATGCATACTCAGGATACCACCAAATAAAGATGAGGTAGTCGGACCAATTGGCCACTTCGTTCACCACACCTTACGACACGTTTTGCTACGTCACGATGCCCTTTGGGCTAAAAAATGCAGGTGCTACGTACCAGCGGACTATGCAGCATTGCTTACACGATCAAATTGGTTGAAACATTCACGCCTATGTGGACGATATAGCGGTGATGTCTAAAAAGTCAAACGACTTAATCTCCGACTTAAAAGAAACCTTTGATAATCTCCAGAAATACAACATCATGCTTAACCCTAAGAAGTGCATCTTCGGGGTTCCAGCCGACAAATTGTTGGGCTTCATCGTTTCCCAGCGTGGAATCGAGGTCAGCCCGGAGAAGATCAAGGCAATCCTAAACATGACGGACAAATTTACATGGACGGACGAAGCAGATGCTGCACTCAAGAAGCTAAAGGAGATACTTCCCTCGACACCTATACTCGTAGCACCCGAGCCTATGGAGCCTATGTTGATTTACATGGCGGCCACCAACCGGGTAATCAGCATCGTCGTCGTCGTAGGGCGGAAAGAACCAAGGCATGAGTACGGAGTGCAACGACCAGTTTACTATGTAAGCGAGGTCTTGATGGAGTCCAAGCAGCGTTACCCGCACTACTAGAAGCTAGCTTATGGAGTGTTCCTTGCTTCTCGGAAGCTAAGGCACTATTTCCAGGAGCACCCTATTACAGTTGTGAGTAAAGCTCCACTGTCCGACATCATCAATAAATAGCGATGCTACAGGAAGGGTTGCAAAGTGGGGCATTGAGCTTGCCTCCTTCGAGATCACCTACAAGAGACGCGACGCTATCAAAGCACAAGTCTCGGCGGATTTCATTGCAGATTGGACGAAGATGCCAGATGCTACCCCTGTACCAGAGCCAGAATACTGGGTGATGCACTTTGACGGATCAAATATACTCAATGGCTCGGGGTCTGGTGTGCTGCTATAGTCACCAACAGGGGAAAAGCTGCACTACGTTCTACAGATCCACTTTGAGGCTACAAACAACATGGCGGAATATGAAGCACTCATACACGGACTTCGCGTAGCCAAGGATATTGGCATCAAGCGCATAGTTTACTGTGGAGATTCCTACTTGGTTGCCTAGCAGGTGGCTGGCACCTGGAACGCGTGGAACCCTATGATGGCGACATATCGAGACGAAGTAGATGAGATAGACAAAAGCTTCTTAGGCTATGAAGTCAAGTATGTCAAAAGGGAGGAAAATGAGGAGGCGGATCTACTATCAAAGCTTGGATCAGGGTGCAAACAAATTCCGCCTGGCGTTTTTCTGGAGCATCTACGGACACCATCCGTGAAGGGAGCGGACCCCGAGAACCCAGATAGAGTTGACTCTTTTGTTCACAAAGTGACAAAGGTCCCTCCGGCTTGGACAAAACCGTTCATGGAGTACCTCGTACATGGAACTTTGCCCATCGACAAAGTCGAAAGTCAGCAAATAGTACGTCGAGCGAAGGGCTATACCATAATCAATGGACAACTCTATAAAAGAAGCACCATTGATGTATACCTCAAGTGTGTTTCCCAGCAAGAAGGTATTGAAATCCTTCATGAGATCCATCTCGGAGATTGCGGGCATCACGCTGCCCCTCGATCGTTGGTCTCCAAAGCTTTCCGACAAGGATTCTACTGGCTGACTGCAAAGTCGGACGCCGACAAGCTGGTTGAGACATGCATGGGATGCTAGTACTATGCCCGACAACCACATGTACCAGCTCAAGAATTGTAGACAATACCAATAACTTGGCCATTTGTAGTCTGGGGGCTAGACATGGTTAGTCCATTACAGACGACACCATGTGGGTTTACGCATCTACTAGTAGCAGTTGATAAATTCACCAAATGGATAGAAGCTAAACCCATTAGAAAGCTTGATGGGGCAACTACCCTTAGGTTTGTCCGAGATCTAGTGGTGAGATTTGGTCTCCCACATAGAATTATCACTGACAACGACATCAACTTGTCACTCGAAGAAGTGGCAGCTTATTGTTGGGAGAAGGGCATCCGACTTGACTTAGCATATGTGGCACATCCACAGTCCAATGGACAAGTTGAGCGAGCCAATGGATTAATTCTGCAGGGAATCAAGCCACGTCTATAAGCACCGCTACATAGAGTAGTTGGAGCCTGGGCAGAGGAATTACCATCTTTTCTATGGAGTTTATGAACTACACCAAACAGGTCTACCGGCTACACCCCTTATTTCATGGTATATGGAGCATAAGCCATCCTGCCTTCCAACATCCTTCACGATTCACCAAGAGTTGCCGCCTACGACAAAGATGATGTTGAAGAATCCATATGCCTAGATGTCGACCTTCTCGATGAAGAGCGCTCATTGGCATGCCAAAGATCCACCATCTACCAGCAGAATCTACAAAGCTACCATAGTCGCCGCATCCAGCATCGCTCGTTTAAAGAGGGGGATCTAGTGCTCCGACTTAAGCAAAAGAAGTCGCACAAATTATCCCTGCCATGGGAAGGACCGTTCATCATAATCAAGACACTACTCAATGGGTCTTACTACCTCGTTGACAATCATGAACTTGAGGATACACCAAACGATGATCATAAGCGTAAGCGACATGACCCAGATGATGACTACCCGGAGATTGATCGGCCATGGAACATAGCACAGCTACGTCCTTTCTACACTTAGCATATTTTTTATCTACTATGTACCTCTTATATGATCAATGAAATAAATCTCTTTGGTTCACTCATATTCTTGAGTATTTTACCTCCTTTAGTGTTCATTTTTGGATCGTATAAAAACCTTTATGCGCAAGTTTTGCATTTGCACTTGTGAAAATTCTGCCTACGGGCGTTAGCTTAAGTTTTCTGGTCTACACATTGTTTGTCATTTTTATGTGGATCTTGGAGTAGTGAATTTGGCACTTAAAGTCGGCAATTTTGTGCTTAGGTTTTTGATGGTGCCATTGGGCATCATCACCTGAGTGCATGGTTCCGACTACGATTCTCCCATCTCATGAAAATTCAAGCATAAAAACCAAAGTAATGGATAAGGCAGCACTTGCTTAAAAAATATATACATGCTAGAACTAGTGCTTAAGTAGCAGGAAGCATATAACTATTGTTTTCCGAATTAAGATTAAAACCATAGTTTTTCCGCATACATACATCCAGAGGAAACAAATATTACAAAGTGTTTTTCATTCCTCTGGTGCATGAGACTTTGAGGTAACATCGTCAGCGGCAGGAGAGTCATCCTAATCATCAACAAAGTCGTTGGTCTTGAGGGACTCGGAGGATCTGGGCTGGTCACCATCAATGATATCGAGAGGCACAAAGGAGTTTGGATCGACCAACTCGGCAACCCTGGTGTCGTAGCTGGCGAGCGATGACCAGATAGCTTTGTGATTAATCTTCTGGCCATCATCGTCTACGTAGGGCAGACCTGAGGTCACAGTGTAAATGTCGACATTCTCGTAGTGGGACTTGACCATCGCCAGCGACATTATTGCACCAGCCCGGGTACATGAAGCTTTCCATCTTACAATATGCTCAGGGGCTTGGCGCAGAATCTCTGAGTACTTCATGACGGAATCCACCGCCTTGATGTTGATGTTCAGAGGCTTGGAAATTTCCTTGGCTTGCTTGATGGCGGTAATGATGAAGTTCCCGGCAAGGACCATGCATTCCTTTGGCGGAGGAGGAGTATTGGTTAAACCAATAGGAGCTGCATTTCCATCCAAGCAATGGAATATGTGAGTTCAACAATATAAAATTTCAAAGTACCTGGCTTACAGAAGTACAAGACGAAGATTGCTTACCAAAGATGCTCGCCTCGGCTTGTTGGAGCATCTCCTCCATGGAGTACCGTTCTTTTTGGAGGACCTTGTAAGCCTCAAGGTTGCGTTTATTCTGCTCTTCAACAACTTTCTTCTGCTCCTTGAGGATCGCAATTTCCTCCTTCAGTCGGTTGATCTCCGTGTTGGCAGACTCCTGCACAGCCTTCATAGACGCTTCATGCATCTTCAGTGTATCAGCCCTATCCTGCTTTATGATCTTGTTCTTGCTATCCAATAGTTCTATGTGCTTGGATTGCTTGACAATGTCCTTTGCCTTGGTAATAGTTTCTGCATGACAGAGAAATGACAACACATGATGAGTAGTTGGAGGTTAATGGCGCAAGACCAAGGTTGAGTGTGAAGTTGAAAAGAAAAACAAACTCTTGCTCTTGGTGATTTGATCCTTCAAGAAGGCAATTTTACCCTTTTCAGCTTCAAGGTCAGCACGCATCTTGTGGAACTTCTCGTTGGCGACGCCTCTCCAAGCATTCTCATTCTGCAAAAAAAGATAAAAGTTACTTAGTCTACTTGGAGCATCTAGCCGGATAAATATCCACCTAGAGGCTTGGGGGCTACAGTGAGAGTTTTTTAACTAGAAAATATGCTTAGTCTTTCTTTAAGCATCTAGTTAGAACTAACTCTGTTTCAACTAGAGGCTTGGGGGCTACAGTATTGAAATTTACAAACACTGCGTATGCTACTCTAAAAGTATCTAGTCGGAATAATTCATTCAAACTACATACTTGGGGGATACAGTGCGAAATTTTCTAGCTTAGTCACTCTTAGAGAATTCAGACACAAAGAACTATAGTTTTCCCTCTAAATCCTCGAGGGCTACAGTGGGATACTACATATGAAATGCAAAAGGCCTACAAAACTTACAAGTGCAATGATCTTGAGGTTGGTGGCGCTCTCGGCAAGTATCTTGCTAAAGGCAAGGCTGTTTCCTCACAGGATATCCGCCTGCTTGAGCAGCTCCTCAAGATCACATGTCGGAGAAGTCGACGCAGCACCAGGAACCAGAGCTGAGCTACTCGGTGTAAGCACCGGGTAGACAATCTTCGGAAACTCTGCTGATGTCCTGGGTGCAGTGGCACCGCCTACGGCAGAAATTCCGCCTTCCACCATCGCCTTACCGCTACCAGTGGCATCCTTAGCCGGAACTTCAGCCACTTTGGATGCGGTGCTTTCTTGTGTCGCCTGCTTGCCACCAATAGTGTAACATCCCAAAAATATCAAACTTAGATCATCAAAACACTAATCATCAAGTTTAGGGTTAACAAAAACTTTTCTAAATGAATTCATGAATGCATGTATATGTGTATGCATGGATTTTGAATTTCTTTAAAAACCACCTTGTTTGTGTGAACCATTGCTTGTAAAATGTTTCTTAGGTGAAAAGAACATCATCTAAAACATTTCCCACACTTTTCCTTAAGACAAGTAAATCAAAACAAATATATTAAGTGAATGGTCATTTTGACCAATTTAACTCCCATACCTACTTTGGCTGTCTCAAACTTTCAAAACCTAACAGAAACTTTTCTGTATCTTTGCACCCCTTGAATGTACTCATAACAGAGTATCAAGGCCCACTTCGTGATCATCCAGAAACTTTCAAATGCATAGTTTAAATGACAATTCAAATTTGAATCTTCTTCATATGGGAAGATCCCACTTTTTCAAAAACCACTCAAACAAGCTCAACTTTCAAAACCCAAGCATCTGCAGACTCACCAGAACCAATCTAGAAAACCCACCAAAATTCATTTCAAAATTCAAAACTTGATTTCATGCGGCCATTTCATCAAACAGGTTGCAGACACAAATCAAACAAAACATCAAACACTATAGTGTGCAGTGTTTTGAGCCTAACTTGTTCCCTAGTTAGCTCACAGACAACCCAGTAGATCATCTAGAAAGATTAGCCCAACACTAGCACCCCTGTGAGCTTGCCATTGTCATTAATGGTGAACAGCCGAGCACCCCCATGTCACCCCATTGTGGACAGCAGGCTAGAGGAAGAACTAGCCGTGCCAACCTTGTCTGGGAGGCAGCCCACCGTCCATCGCCATCGCTGTCCCAGCCACGTTGCCAAGCCACGACCACGCGCACGAGACACGCCCAGACCATGCCGAGCGTGCGCCAGAGCGCCACCCTCGACCATCACCCACAGACCGCGCGCCGCCCTCACCGCGTGCATACACGATCACCACCGACCCAGGAGACTGCCAGACACCCCCGTTTGCCGCCCCGTGCCATACAGCCACCGCCCGCCGTCAAAGAGCGCCGCTCGTTCCAGACCAAACCGCACCGCCCCATGCCTCGCGACCATGCGGTTGAGCATCGCCAGGAGACACAACACCTTCCCCTACCCTTGCCCATGCCTATAGTCATCAGAACGCCGCCCCGACGAGCTCATCGGCGCCTGACGGTCGCCGCCGACTATAAATAGAGGCCACCCCCGCACGATTTCTTCACACCATCTCACTCCCCTCTCCCCACTTACCGTGCCACACCATCCTCAGAGCAAGCCGAGCACCACCTCGCCGGAATTTCACTGGAGCCTGCCGCTGCCGGAGAAGAAGGGAGCCAGCGATTGGAGCCGCCCGAGGAGAAGCCACCGGTACCAGGAGGTTCGCCGTCGTCGACTTCGTCATTCGCCTGCCTCGCCGACCCTCGCCCGTACCCTGGTGAGCCCCCAGCACCCCTCACTGGCCGCGCTAGGTTTCGTTCTCGCCGGAGCTGTCTCGCGTCGACGATGACCCTCAGCCGTTGGATTAGAACTAGATCGAACGATCCACGTTGCCCCATACCGCTTCACCCAGCCCCGTGTCACCGATTTAGTGGGGACACCCACTTAAGCAGCCGCTGAGCACTGCGCCATGAGCCGGCCCGTTAGAATTTCCCGCAAAGCCCAAAGCAATTCAAATTAAACCTTTTTCTTTTTAAATTCAAACACACTTCTGTACCCAACTTCAAAAATCAACCCAGATCGATTCAGTACACCAAATTGAATGAAACCAATTTTGTTGGAAAGGTCTGTGAATGCTTAATCTAAGCCCGTTGGATTCAAGTCATTTGGATCTGTAGATCACCCATAGTAAAAATAACAAGGCAGAAGCTTTTCTGCATTCAAACATTTTTCAAATTCAAACCATAAATGCTTTTGAGTTGATTCCAACTCTCAAAAATCACATTTAACCATACCTTTCAGAATATTTAAAAATATATAGGTTTGCTTGCAGAAATAATGTTCAAGTAATAAAAGAATGCTTCATAAGCATTTCTAGCCACTTTAATTAATTAAAATAAAAGGGTAAAACCTTATTAAATTGTGACACCACTTTAAATCACATTCCCATGGACTACAATATGTGGTGATGACATGTGTCAAAATGATCCCATGTTTAGTTTGGAGAATATTAAATCTTAAGTAGTTTTTCAATGAGTAGAAATTACTTTTCTAAAAATAAGAAGTTTTAAACCAAGCTTTAACCTTGTAATGTTAGAGATGATGCTAGATCATCTATAGGACCCTTGTGTGTGATGATTGCAAGTAGTTAAGTATTGTTTGGTGATTGTGTACCTCGTATTTATTCATAGACGCTAGTACCGACCAAGGATACTACGAGGAGGAAGGAGGATACTACGAAGAGGAAGCCGAGGAGAACTTCAACCACTGCTCTGCACAAGGCAAGCTGATACTATACCAATGCAAGCTAAAACTTGCAAGATACTATACCTATGCAAGCTAATTACTATGCAAGCCTAATACTACTAGCGAATGTGCAAGCTAACCCTTGCCAGATACCCTACTGTTACCACAAACCCATACCTGTGAGATGACTACCTTATGCCTTAAGCATATGTGATCATACCTACTTGCTAAACCAATCCTAGTTTTATGGCAAGCTTCTTACTTTATTTCTTTATCAAAACTTACTTAGAGTCTACCTAAGAGTTTGGTAGATACTAGACAGTTGTGCTGAAGGTTGCTTAAAGAGCATAAAATTTGGCCTAAGCTAGAAACCTTGATATCAGCCTAAGATATAAGGTTGGACTTAGTGAAACTCTACCAGTTACCACCCCTCATTATTACTACCCCCACCTGTAGATGCTAGTGCTAAGCATAAAACTTGATCAACTTTTAGATGGGAATACTTGGTGGAAAAATGGTTATGAAAACCTTGGAATGATGGATCATTCTATTGAAATGTTTTGGACATGTGTTTCAAAACACTTGATGATTTTGGTGATGAAAATGTTGAGGCATGAGCCTTAGCCCTTTATAAAACTGATGGTTGTCTGGATGCGATACCATTCTAATTTTAGCGTACAACCATAATACCCGAATATTGGGTAGGGCTTGACTGGAAACTTATATACCTTAGTATTAGTTCCCTCACGGCCAAGGTCTGAGCTGAGGCTACCTTGTGAAGATTGTCCACCTGTGCAGTACCCAAGATGACAGTGGTCATGGTTGGGAGGCCAAACTCACAGGAGAGGTGCTCATACTAGGGCGTGTAATTGAAAGGTTAGGATTGATTATCCGCATACTGAGTATGGTGAGTTCAGGATTTGTTCCTGATGGATGTATCGAATGTTGTGGTGAAAGTGTACAATCTCTGCAGAGTGTCAAACTATTCGAATAATAGCCGTCATGATTATGGACAGTTGGAGTGGCCATATTGTTCCCCCGTCAAACTTTTAAAATGACTTGTGAAATGAATTGAGACTTTGACTTGAACACAACAGAGTTGTGACCTGAATTAGAAGATCCCACTTAGGAGTTATAAAATTGTGACTAGCTTTGGAACTTAGTAAAGATAAACCTGGCTTTTTGCAAAACAACCCTAGAGCCTAGTGTCCTATGATCCAAAAACCCCTTACCTGTTAGTATTAGTTTGCGAGTACTTAAAGAGTACTCATGGCTTTGTACCTGGCTATTCCCATGGCCAGACTATAAAGAGGAGTACCTGGAGGATGGACCCCAGGAAGGTTACGACAACTAAGATCATCTCCCATCGTCAGCATTGCCTGTGACCCCGAAGATGGAGCTTCGCCTACGCTACTGTTATTATTATGTATTCTGCTGCTTGATGTTGTATTAAGAACTGGATCATGAGATCCCCATTTGTGTAAGAACTTATGTATCGTTTGTAATGGATGAAGTACTATGGTATCCAATTCTGTTATGTCTCACAAAAATGGTAATCCTGGGATTGCGATGTATGGCATAATAGGCATCTAGGATTGAAAAATCCGGGTGTTGACAAGTTGGTATCAGAGCCATCCTGACCATAGGAGACCCTAGTTAGGTTGGACGTTGAACCAAAAACTTAGTTTCAAAACCACAGAACAAAAATATTTACGAAAACTTATTCTCATTCTTACCTCTTTAATTCTTTAATAAAACTTCATGTTCCCCAAAAACTCTTGCAAAATAGATAAAATTTTGACACACTTGATCACTTTGCTAATCTACTCATCCTCTATTTTTATAGATGGACGTGAAGTACAACAAGTTTTATCAACTCGGAAATGGAGGGGACCTTATCTTTGAGAGGGATCTGGATCAGCTTTCGGAACTTCTGGAGCGTCCGCATCCCGAGTTCTTCGGAGCTCAGCTCAATGATCAAGGAGGAGAAGATCTGTAGTGGCTAATTGTTGCAAGTCTCCGAGGGAAGATTGAACCTCCCAATGCGGAGGGAATTCAGTTTACCTTGAGGGAAAACAACTGGCTCGATGGACTTGCCAGAGCAATGCAGGAAGCTCTTTCCCGTCTGTATGGGCAGAGCATCAATCAGATTAAGGGTACTCGCTTTGAGTTTTGCCCAAGGCGTGATGCAAATGGACAACCACTGGAAGCCCCATACCACCCCGAGATGAAGACTCAATTGGACCACCTTAGCTTCATGATCTATGATCGTCAACAAGAGTTGGACAACTGCCGTGACTATTGCAACCACAAGTCTGCCATCATCAATACGAAGGATCAGACCATCGCCATGCTAGCAAAGGATCGCAAGTCTTGCCGCCGTCAGCTCGACAAGAAGGAGCGCATTATTGCCCCTCTTCGCCATCGCATCTCATCTCTGGAAGAGACCATCCACGAGAGAGACATGCAGTTAGAGGAAAGGGAGAATGCCGGAGAGGATCTTTGTGGAGACCCTTACTCCTATCTCAGCGATGACGATGATTTTCTGGAGGATCAGGCCATGGACTTCTTCACCGATGAGGATGATTTCGCCTTCATCGATGATGCGGAAGATGATGAAGCCACAGACTCCAAGAAGTAGTAGCACTGAGCACTAGCGTAGTGAGTAGTAGTCGGTCCCACTGTATCGTAGATTCCAGAATGGTTCTTAAAACCATCTGTTTTTCCTTGTTGTGGTGTGTGTTGTACTGTGTGCTATGAGTGAATGAATGAAAAAGCAAGTTGCTAGAAAACTTGAGTCAAACTCCAAAAACTTTTCAAAAACCCAAAACCTTAGCAATTTCCCTCTTTTCTCATGATCAATATCAATCTTCAGATGCCACGTGGAGGAAGTGGTTCAGCCCCGGACCCGATGTTGCAGATCCTGCAAATGTTGACTTCTGACCGCGAAGCTGAAAGAGCCGAACGTCAAGCCAACCTATCCACTCTGCAACAGATAGCCCAGCTAGCCCACAACAATCAAGGCCATGGAAATCAGGACAACCACGGATCTAAGCTTAAGAATTTTCAGAAGACCAACCCACCCGTTTTCACCAAGTCGGAAGAACCCCTAGACGCCGATGATTGGCTGCAAACCATGGAAAATAACTTAGAAGTAGCCGGAGTGGAAGCCAACGAGAAAGTCTTGTTCGCCACCCATTATCTAGCCGGAGATGCCAGGGCATGGTGGAACAGTGTTCGTGTAATGACCGGAGGCCAGATGATGACCTAGGAGGAATTCAAGGTCAAGTTTAGCAGAACCCATGTGCCACCAGGTTTAATCAAGAGAATGAGAGACGAGTTCAGAGAGTTGAAGCAAGGAAGGATGACTGTAGTGTAATACCGTGACAAATTTTTGTCATTAGCTAGGTATGCCCCGGACGAAATAGACACCAAAGCCAAGAAGAAAGAAAGATTCCTGAATGGTCTGCATGACGAGATGCAGACGGTGTTAGTATATATCCCCTTTGTTGATATTGAAGCCCTTGTAGACTCTGCTATCCAGATGGAAGGAAAGATCAACCAGGCCAATGAAAACTGCAAGCGTCACATGATGCATCAACCAGGAACCCATCAGACACCAAAGTATCGCCCCAACCCATCTCCAGGATTTGCCCCAAGAACCAACAGACCCCCTATGACCCGTCCGACCTATCCCAACCGTGGAAACCCTAGACCCGGAGGAAATCACAACAACCCCGGCAACTCTAGCAATTTCACCCGTGCCCCACCCAAATTCAACACCAACAATACTACCACCAACCCCAACACCGCCCGAGGATCGAACAATCTTGTGCAGCAAGGACAAGTCACAAGTGACCTGTTATCAGTGGAAATAAAGGCCACTATTCCAATGAGTGCCCCAACAAGAAGAATGCTACAGCCCCAACGCCAATGTCCCAGCTCGGCAGCGTCGTGTCCAACCGGGGAGAAGATTTGCCTCAGAATTCACTCAACCGCAATGGCCGTCTTTTTCTCATGCATGCTGAAGAAGCTCAGGAAGCGCCAGACGTCGTGCTGGGTATGTTTTCTATTAATTCAGTACTTGCAAGAGTGTTGTTTGATTCTGGTGCATCGCATTCATTTGTCACCGAAGAATTTGCCTGCACTAGTAAAATTCAACCAACCAAATTGAAGCATGTGATGATTGTACAAATTCCCGGATCAACCACCAAGGCTAGGCAAATTTGCAAAGCCGTCCCTATCCGAATCCATGGCATAGATTTTTATGCTAATCTAATAGTACTCGGAACTAAAGGTTTGGAAGTAGTACTAGGAATGGATTGGATGTCCAAACATAAAGGATTGATTGACTGTGCCAAGAAAGCCATCACCATGACCAATCCGAATATCGATCGAGCATATATAAAACCTTACCTCGCCAATTCAAGTGTAACAAGAGTATAACCCAACCTACCATTGACCAAGTTCGGATAGTCTGCGAATACCCCGATGTATTTCCAGATGTTTTGCCTGGTATGCCCCTAGATCGGGATATCGAGTTTATCATCGAACTAATCCCCGGAACAGGACCCATAGCCCAGAGACCCTATAGTATGAACCCATAAGAACTAGAAGAACTGAAGAAGCAACTGGATTCCATGCTAGAAATCGGATTGATTCAACCAAGTGCGTCCCCATGGAGATCACCTATCTTGTTTGTGGACAAGAAGGATGGAGGTAACCGTTTGTGTACGGATTATCGGAAGTTGAATGATGTCACCATCAAGAACAAGTACCCCTTGCCTAAGATAGAAGATTTGTTTGATCAGTTGACCGGTGCCCAGATGTTTTCTAAGATTGATCTTAGAACTGGCTATCATCAACTCAAAATTCGTGCAGAGGATATTCCAAAGACTGCCTTTACCACCAGATATGGATTGTATGAGTATACAGTCATGTCTTTTGGATTAACCAACGCCCCCGCTTATTTCATGAACCTCATGAATAAGATTTTTATGGACTTCCTAGATAAGTTTGTCGTTGTTTTCATCGATGACATCCTGATTTATTCCAAATCAGAAGAAGAACATGAGCTACACCTAAGTGCAGGGTTTCATAGCATGGAAAACAAAAATTTTCTACCGCATACAAACAAACAAGCCAAGATCTATCTACTAGATTGTAGAAACAAGTCGATAGAATAACTCACCCTCGAAGATTCCAAAGTGTTTAACGAGAGCGGATTCTCGTGGGTGATGTAGTCATACTCTTCCCGATCTCAAGATCGCGTAGACGATCCTTCTGGCGCTGCGTTCCGGCAGCGCTCCCAACGGTCACACGTGCTCGACGAAGACCTTCCTCTCCCTTGTTCCAGCATGCAGCGGAGGTTGTAGCACTCTCCTCGTGATTCCGGCAGCACAACAGCGTGGTACCGGAAGTAGAGGGGAGATCTCGCAGGGCTTCGCCTTAAGCCGGAGCGAGTATGGTGGACTGTGAGAGAGCTCCTCAGCGATCTAGGGTTTAGACACACCAAGGAGGAGGTGCTATAGCCGGCGGCTAGGGCTTGGGGCAGCCCAAGTCGGTGGCTAGGGCAACCCTAGGAGGCGGCGGCAGCTGCAGGAGGTGGTGGCGCCAAGCTAGGGTTTTGGAGGAGAGGATCTTGTGTGCTAGGAGGGGCAGCCCTACCCCTCCCTTTATAGGTGGGAGGCGCGGCCAAGGGGAGGGGAGTCCCTCCCCAACTCGGCTTGGAGGTGGGCCGCCGGTTGGAGGAGGGAACTCCTCCCCAACTCGGTTTCCACCTCTCCTCTTTCCAAAAACTGCCGTTTGACTTTCAAACTAGCCGTTTGACTTTTCAAACTAGGATTTGAATAAACCCTTTATTTTGGACAGCGATGAAACCTAGTACATGATGCAATAATTCCAACTTGTAATGACACATTCATGTACCCCTTCCCCCCCCGGAGTGCCGGACATTCCGGAACCTTCTAGAACATTCCCGATGAAAACACCGGAACCATTCTCCAACTCCGAAACGGGACTTTCCTTATATGAATCTTATTCTCCGGACCATTCCGGATCTCCTCGTGGTATCCCGAATCCCATTCGAGACTCCGAACAACATTCGGTCTCTTTCTCATTATTCCATAACTACTCAAACAACGTCGAATCCTTAAGTGTGTCTCCCTACGGTTCGTGAATTATGCGGACATGATCGAGACACTTCTCCGAACAATAACCAATAGAGGAATTTGGAAATTCATATGGCTCCCACATATTTCTACGATTACTTTGCGATCGAATGAACCACTTACATACGATACCAATTTCCCTTTGTCTCACGATAGTTTACTTATCCGAGGTTATGATCGTTGGTATCTCTGCATACCTAGTTCAACCTCGTTACCGATAAGTACTATTTTCTCGTTCCCGTGATATGTGATCCCTTGTGAGCCAGTCACATGCTTGCAAGCTAATTGGATGACATTTCACCGAGAGGGCCCAGAGTATATCTATCCGTCATATGGATGGACAAATCCCACTCTTGATCCATGTGTTTCAAACAATACTTTCTGAACACTCAATGCCACCTTTATAGCCACCCAGTTACGGTGTGGTGTTTGATGTCATCAAAGCATCCATCCGGTAAAGGTGATATGCATGATCTCATGGTCGAAGGAATTAGGTTACTATGTATCAGAAAGCATATAGCAATTGAACTATTAAAATGACTTGATCTTTATGCTACGCTTATCTATAGGAGTATGTCCACCATATCATTCTCCTAACAATATGATCTTGTTCTTAATAACATCTCAATGTTCATGATAGGGAAACCACAATCATCTATTAACCAACAAGCTAGTATTATATAGAGGCTTTACTAGGGACTTCAAATTAAGTTTACAAATCACACAAGTATTAATGTTTCCTTGTTAATACTATTATAGCATGAATGTAAACATTTATCATAAACACAAAGATATAATAATAACTACATTTATTATTGCCTCTAGGGCATATCTCCAATAGTCTCCCACTTGCACTAGAGTCATCTAATCTAGATTACATGGTAATATACCGAACACCCATGGCAGTTTGGTGCTGGTCATGTTTTGCCCTCGGGAGAGGTTTAGTCAACGGATCCGCCACATTCAGATCTGTGTGTACTTTGCAAATCTTTATATCCCCATCTTGGATATGTTCTCGAATAGCGTGAAAACGTAGCTTGATGTGCTTCAGCTTCTTGTGTGACCTTGGTTCTTGCGCATTGGCTATGGCGCCCATGTTATCATAGTAGATAGACATTGGGTCCAGCGCACTAGGAACCACACCCAGCTCTGTAATGAACTCTTTCATCCATATCGCTTCTTGTGAAGCCTCCGAAGTAGCCATGTATTCCGATTCAGTTGAAGATCTCGCCACAACGCTTTGCTTTGCACTCCTCCAGCTAACTGCTGCACCATTCAAAATAAATAGTATCCAGATTGTGATTTAGAATCATCCGGATCGGTGTTCCAACTAGCATCGGTGTAACCATTAACAACGAGTTGTTCATCACCTCCATAAGAAAGAACCATATCCTTAGTTCTTCTCAAGTACTTAAGGATGTTTTTGACCGCTGTCCAATGATCCACTCCTGGATCACTTTGATATCTGCTAGTTAAACTAACAGCATATGTAATGTCGGGTCTAGTACATAGCATGGCATACATTAGAGATCCTATGGCTGAGGCATAGGGAGTCTTACTCATCCTTTCTCTATCTTCTGCCGATGTCGGACTTTGAGTTTTACTCAAGGTCGTATTGGGCAACATGGGCAAGAACCCTTTCTTGCTATCTTCCATTCCAAACCTCTTTAGAACCTTGTCCAAATATGTACTTTGTGACAATGATATTTGGCGTTTTGATCTATCTCTATAAATCTTTATGCCTAATATGTAAGCTGCTTCGCCAAGATCCTTCATTGAAAAACTATTATTCAAATATTCCTTGACACTATTAAGAAGGTCTACATCATTCCCAATCAACAATATGTCATCCACATATAGTATTAAGAATGCTACAAAGCTCCCACTCACTTTCTTGTAAATACAAGCTTCTCCATAAGTTTGTATAAAACCAAAACTTTTGATCACCTTATCAAAACGTTGATCCAACTTCGGGATGCTTGCTTCAATCCATAGATGGACCGTTGAAGTTTGCATACCTTGTTAGCATCTTTAGGATCGACAAAACCTTTGGGTTGCATCATATACAACTCTTCATCAATGTCTCCATTGAGGAATGCTGTTTTGACATCCATCTGCCATATCTCATCATCATAATATGCGATTGCTAACATAATCCTCACAGACTTTAGCTTCGCTTGGTGAGAAAGTCTCATCGTAGTCAACTCCTTGAATTTGTCGAAACCCTTTTGCGACAAGTCGAGCTTTATAGACAGATAACATTACCATCAAGCATCTGTTTTCTTCTTGAAAATCCATTTGTTCTCGACCTTCCGCCATCCGGTAAGTCCACCAAAGTCCATACTTGGTTTTCGTACATGGATCCAATCTCGGATTTCATGGCTTCTTGCCATTTATTGGAATCTGGGCTCATCATCGCTTCCTCATATGTCTCAGGGTCATCGGTGTTGTCCACCAACATGACACTCATAACGGGATCATACCAATGCGGGTAGTACGAGTTCTCGTTGACCTGCGAGGCTCTGTAGCAACTTCAACCGAAGTTTCATGATCATCATCATTAGCTTCCTCTCTTATTGGTGCAGGCACCACAGGAACTTCTTCCGGTGCTGCGCTACTCGCAATTTCGAGAGAAGGTTCGACAACCTCGTCGAGTTCTACTTTCCTTCCAGTCACTTGTTTCGAGAGAAATTCCTTCTCTAGAAAGGATCCATTCTTAGCAACTAAGATTTTGCCTTCGGATCTGTGATAGAAGGTATACCCAATAGTTTCCTTCGGGTATCCTATGAAGACGCATTTTTCCGCTTTGGGTTCAAGCTTGTCCGGCTGTAACTTCTTTACATAGGCTTCGCAACCCCAAACTTTAAGGAACGACAATTTAGGTTTCTTCCCAAACCATAATTCATACGGTGTCGTTTCAACAGATTTAGACGGTGCCCTATTTAAAGTGAATGCGGCTGTTTCTAATGCATAACCCCAAAATGATAGCGGTAAATCTGTAAGTGACATCATAGAACGAACCATATCTAAGAGAGTTCGATTACGATGTTCGGACACACCATTACGCTGTGGTGTTCCCGGCGGTGTCAACTGTGAAAGTATTCCGCATTTCTTCAAATGCTCGCCAAACTCGTAACTTAGATATTCACCTCCACGATCAGAACATAGAAATTTAATCTTCTTGTTACGTTGATTCTCTACCTCACTTTGAAATTCCTTAAACTTCTCGAAAGTTTCGGACTTATGTTTCATGAAATAGATATACCCATATCTACTCAAGTCATCCGTGAAGGTAAGAACATAACGATAACCACCGCGCGATGCTACACTCATTGGACCACACACATCGGTATGTATGATTTCCAATAAGTCCGTAGCTCGCTCCATCATACCAGAAAATGGAGTCTTAGTCATTTTACCCATCAGACATGCTTCACATCTATCAAGTGATTCGAAATCAAGTGATTTAATAAGTCCATCGGAATGGAGTTTCTTCATACGCTTCACTCCAATGTGACCAAGACGACAGTGCCACATATAGGTCGAATTATCGCTTGATTTCAAACGTTTAGCCTCAATGTTATTAATATGTGTATTTCCACTATCGAGATTCAACAAGAATAGACCATCTATCAAAGGTGCATGTGCATAAAACATATTACTCATATAAATCGAACAACCATTATTCTCGGACTTAAACAAGTAACCGTCTCGCAATAAACAAGATCCTGATATAATGTTCATGCTCAACGCAGGCACCAAATAACAATTATTTAAGTATAAAACTAATCCCGATGGTAGATGAAGGGGTAGCGTGCCGACCGCGATCACATCAACCTTTGATCCGTTTCCCACGCACATCATCACCTTGTTCTTCGCTAGCTTCCGTTTATTCTGCAGCACCTATTTCGAGTTACAAATATGAGCAACCGACGTTATCAAATACCGTGCACTACTACAGTACTAGTGAGATACATCAATAACATGTATATCAGATATACCGTTCTTCTTGATGTTTCCTTTCTTCAAATCCGCCAAGTACTTTGGGCAATTCCGCTTCCAGTGACCTTCTCCCTTGCAGTAAAAGCACTCAGTATCAGGCTTAGGTCCAGCCTTGGTCTTCTTCGTCGGCGTGGTAACTTTCTTACCACCCTTCTTGAAGTGTCCCTTCTGCTTAGACTTGCCTTTCTTGAATTTGGTGGTCTTATTGACCAACAACACTTGGTGCTCTTTCTTGATCTCCACTTCTGCAGACTTCAACATGGCAAAGAGTTCTGGCAACGTCTTGTTCATGTTCTGCATGTTGTAGTTCATCACAAAGTTCTTGTAACTTGGTGGTAGTGATTGAGGACGGTAAATCCCCAAAGCATTAGGAATCACTATACCCAAGCTTTGAAGTTTGTTTATGCGTGCGGACATCTTAAGCACATGCTCACTTGTGAACTGCCCTCTTCCATCTTGCAGTTAAAGAACTTTTCAGAAGCCTCATAGCTTTCAATTGCCGCATGAGTCTCAAAGATCAATTTGAGATCCTCGACAATATCATATGGGTCTGAATTCTCAAACCTTTTCAAGCTCGATTCTAAACCATACAAGATAGCACCTGAACTGTGGAGTCTTGAGTCTTCCGAGTGAGGTAAACATTCTTTACTTCATCGGAAGCATCACCGGTGGGTCACCAGTGCATCCGACATAGGTCAAATTACCACCTGTGAGGACAATCCTCAAATTGCGGAACCAATCCATGGGTTGCTTCCATTGTTTTTCAACTTTTATTTCTCTAGGAACGCATTAAAATTGATGGTAGGGGCTGCCATTGATCTACAACATATTTGCAATAGTTTAGACTAAGTTCATGACAAATTGAGTTCAAATTAATAATAAAATTAATCTAGGTGAACTCCCACTCAAAACAATATCCCTCACATTGTTTTAGTGATCACACGAACCAAATCCACCACATCAACACCGATCATCACGAGAGTTGACATAGTTTCAATGGCGAACAATCAACATGTTCATCATATCTACTATATGATTCATGCTTTACCTTTCGGTGAACCGTGTTCCGAGACCATGTCTGTACATGCTAGGCTCGTCAAGATCAAACCTTAGTTTCCGCATGAGCAAATCTGGCTTGCTCACGTTGTATACACTTGCAGAATCTAACACACCCGATCATCACGTGGTGCTTCGAAACAACAAGCTTTAGCAACGGTGCTAACTAAGGGTGAACACTTTATGACTTGAAATTCATGTGCATGAGGGATCATCTTATAATGCTACCATCGTCTACTAAGCAATACAAGATGCATAAAGGATTAACATCACATGCAATTCAAAATATGTGATATGATATGGCCTTTCTTCGTTGTGCTTCCGATCTCCATCTTCTAGCACGAACTTGATCTCTATCATCACCGGCATTGCATCAAGGTCAATGACGCTTCTCCATGGTTGTCGTCCACCGGCTTCAACTATTACAACTACTTTGAATAGACACGCGGGTCTTAACATAAATTAAAGACAACCATATGGCTCACGCGTTGCCAACTTACAATAAGGAACATTGCATACATCAAATATAATCACAATCATGGCCATATCACATCACGCACACCTACAAAACAAAGTTAGACGCCTCTACTTTCTTTGCATATTTTACGTGGTTTGGGGCTTTCAATAAGTGTCGTTCTAACTTACGAACAAGAACCACAACATTGATACTTGTATTGTTAATCACCCGTTGTAAATTGGATCTTAACTATGCTAGGAGAAACAGGCACCCGCAAAGCCACTTATGCAATACAAGTTGCATGTCAAGCGTGGAGCAAGTCTCATGAACGATGTCATGTAAGGTTAGCCCGGGCCGCTTCATCCCAACATACCGCAAGATGCAAAGTACACAAGAAGAAATTGACAATAAAAGCATCAACGCCCACAATGACCATTGTGTTCTACTCATGCAACAAATCTACATATAGACACGGCTCTGATACCACTGTAGGGTTTCGTAGCATGGAAAACAAAAATTTTCTACCGCATACAAACAAACAAGCCAAGATCTATATACTAGATTGTAGCAACGAGTCGATAGAATAACTCACCCTCGAAGATTCCAAAGTGTTTAACGAGAGCGGATTCTCGTGGGTGATGTAGTCGTACTCTTCCCGATCTCAAGATCGCGTAGACGATCCTTCCGGCGCTGCGTTCCGGCAGCGCTCCTTGATCGGTCACGTTAAATTTTCGTGAAGACCTTCCTCTCCTTGTTCCAGCAGCGCGGAGGTTGTAGCACTCTCCTCGCGATTCCAAAGACAACTGGCGTGGTACGGAAGTAGAGGGAGATCTCGCGAGGCTTCGCCTTAAGCCGGAGCAGTATGGTGGAGGAGAGAGCTCCTCGGTGATCTAGGGTTTAGACACACCAAGGAGGAGGTGCTATAGCCGGGTTAGGCTTGGGGCAGCCCAAGTCGGCGGCTAGGGCAACCCTAGGAGGCGGCGGCAGCTGCAGGAGGTGGTGGCGCCAAGCTAGGGTTTTGGAGGAGAGGATCTTGTGTGCTAGGAGGGGCAGCCCTACCCCTCCCTTTATAGGTGGGAGGCGCGGCCAAGGGGAGGGGAGTCCCTCCCCAACTCGGCTTGGAGGTGGGCCGCCGGTTGGAGGAGGGAACTCCTCCCCAACTCGGTTTCCACCTCTCCTCCTCTTTCCAAAAACTGCCGTTTGACTTTCAAACTAGCCGTTTGACTTTTCAAACTAGGATTTGAATAAACCCTTTATTTTGGACAGCGATGACACCTAGTACATGATGCAATCATTCCAACTTGTAATGACACATTCATATACCCCTTCCCCCCCGGAGTGCTGGACATTCCGGAACCTTCTTGAACATTCCCGATGAAAACACCGGAACCATTCTCCAACTCCGAAACGGGACTTTCCTTATATGAATCTTATTCTCCGGACCATTCCGGATCTCCTCGTGGTATCCCGAATCCCATTCGAGACTCCGAACAACATTCGGTCTCTTTCTCATTATTCCATAACTACTCAAACAACGTCGAATCCTTAAGTGTGTCTCCCTACGGTTCGTGAATTATGCGGACATGATCGAGACACTTCTCCGAACAATAACCAATAGAGGAATCTGGAAATTCATATGGCTCCCACATATTTCTATGATTACTTTGCGATCGAATGAACCACTTACATACGATACCAATTTCCCTTTGTCTCACGATAGTTTACTTATCCGAGGTTATGATCGTCGTTATCTCTGCATACCTAGTTCAACGTCGTTACCGATAAGTACTCTTTTCTCATTCCCGTGATATGTGATCCCTTGTGAGCCAGTCACATGCTTGCAAGCTAATTGGATGAAATTTCACCAAGAGGGCCCAGAGTATATCTATCCGTCATATGGATGGACAAATCCCACTCTTGATCCATGTGTTTCAACCAATACTTTCTGAACACTCAATGCCACCTTTATAGCCACCCAGTTACGGTGTGGTGTTTGATGTCATCAAAGCATCCATCCGGTAAAGGTGATATGCATGATCTCATGGTCGAAGGAATTAGGTTACTATGTATCAGAAAGCATATAGCAATTGAACTATTAAAATGACTTGATCTTTATGCTACTCTTATCTACAGGAGTATGTCCACCATATCATTCTCCTAACAATATGATCTTGTTGTTAATAACATCTCAATGTTCATGATAGGGAAACCACAATCATCTATTAACCAACAAGCTAGTATTATATAGAGGCTTTACTAGGGACTTCAAATTAAGTTTACAAATCACACAAGTATTAATGTTTCCTTGTTAATACTATTATAGCATGAATGTAAACATTTATCATAAACACAAAGATATAATAATAACTACATTTATTATTGCCTCTAGGGCATATCTCCAACACTAAGGACCATTCTTGGAACCCTTAGAGAGCATCAGTTGTATGCAAAATTTAGCAAATGTGAATTCTGGTTACAGGAAGTAGGATTCCTCGGTCACATTGTATCAGCCGGAGGAATTGCCGTTGACCCTGCCAAAGTGAAAGATGTAGAAGATTGGCAAGCCCCAACCACTCAAACCCAAGTTCGTGCTTTTCTCGGATTGGCAGGATATTACCACAAATTCGTAGAAGGATTCTCGAGTATCGCCCGACCCATGACCCAATTGCTGAAGAAGGACAAGAAGTTTGAATGGACCGACAAATGTGAAGCGAGTTTTCAAGAACTCAAGAGGAGATTGATTTCAGCCCCAATCTTGATCATGCCGGATATCACGAAGCCCTTCGATGTGTATTGTGACGCATCCAAGATTGGTCTCGGATGTGTGCTAATGCAAGAAGGCAAAGTTATATCTTATCTATCGCGACAATTGAAGCAACATGAACAAAATTACCCAACCCATGACCTCGAACTTCATGACCTAGTTCTAGCCCTAAAGACATGGAGACATTACGATGGGAAACCGTTGTGAGATTTATTAGGATCACAAGAGCCTAAAGTATATATTCACTCGTAGGAGCTGAATATGAGGCGAAGAAGATGGATTGAGCTAATCGAGGATTACGACACGGACATTCACTATCACCTGGAAAAGCCAACGTGGTAGCCGATGCCCTTAGCAGATTGTCGTGCCGCTTGAACTCCATGATTTTGAAGGAGAAACCAAGTTTGCACAAAGAGATGGAAGATTTTTGAGTGGAATTAGTAAGTGAAGGATTTTTGGCTAGCATAGAACTTCAGCCCACTTTGATCGGTCAGTTAAAGAGGCGCAGAAGGAAATGTCGATGTCGGACGGAATCAAGCGTCGTATCGGTATAGGCAAAGTACCCGGATTCACCGAGGACGAAGAAGGAGTTCTGTGGTACAAAGGACGCCTTTGTGTACCAGCAGATTCGGAGTTGAAAGAAGTTATCTTAAAGGAGGCTCACGATACTCTTTATTCTATCCATCCCGGAGGAACTAAGATGTATCAAGATTTGAAAGAGCAATTTTGGTGGCATAAGATGAAGAGAGAAATCGGAAGCTATATCTCCAAGTGTGATATATGTCAGCGAGTCAAGGCAGGACATCAAAGACCCGCTGGATTGTTGCAACCTTTGCAAATTCCGGAATGGAAATGGGATTCTGTAGGAATGGACTTTATCACTGGACTACGTACTTCTAGTAGGGGAAATGAATCTATTTGGGTCATAGTGGACAGATTGTCCAAAGTCGCCCATTTCTTGCTCGTCAAAACTACCTATCAGAGTTCGAAGCTAGCGGAGTTGTACATCGCTAGGATCGTTAGTTTGCATGGAGTCCCCAAGAATATAGTATCGGATCGAGGAACTCAGTTTACCTCGAGATTCTAGAAGAAAGTCCAAGAAGGTTTAGGAACCCTCCTAGATTTCAGTACCGCGTATCACCCTCAGACCGATGGACAAACGGAGCGAGTAAACCAAATACTCGAAGATATGCTTAGAGCATGTGTGTTAGAATATGCAAGTGGGAAGACTGTCTGCCGTTTGCAGAATTTTCATACAACAATAGTTACCAAGCCAGTTTGCAAATGGCCCCATTTGAATTTATGTACGGAAGAAAGTGCCGCACCCCTTTGAACTGGTCGGAAGTAGGAGAGAGTCAGATTTTCGGACCCGACATCCTCTGAAGCGAAGAAGGTTCACAAGATTCGTGAACACCTCAAGACAGCCCAATCCCGACTGAAGAGTTACGCCGACAAGAGACGTCGAGACCTTGCCTTCAACATCGGAGATTTTGTTTATCTGAAAGTGTCGCCATTGAAGGGAATGCAACGTTTCCAACTCAAAGGAAAGTTAGCCCCCAGATATATAGGACCTTTCAAAATTCTGAACTGTCGAGGAGAAGTATCGTATCAACTGGAACTACCTGAAGAGATGTCAGCGGTGCACAATGTGTTCCATATCTCGTTACTTCGCAAATGTCTCGAAGTCCCCGAGAAGACCGAAGTGTTCAAGAATATCGATCACCAGACCATAGAGATCAATGATGATCTGACCTATCCTGAAGTACCCATCCGTATATTGGAAGAAGCCTTTCGAACTACCAGAAACCGAAGCATCAAGTTTCTCAAGATTCAGTGGAGCAACCACACAGAAGAGGAGGCTACACAGGGAGCGAAGATCACATCAGAACGGAGTTTCCAGATCTCTTCAAATCCTAGGTAATCTTTTCGTCCTTTTTCAAATCTCGGGACGAGATTTTGTTTAAGGGGGGAAGGTTTGTAACATCCCAAAAATATCAAACTTAGATCATCAAAACACTAATCATCAAGTTTAGGGTTAACAAAAACTTTTCTAAATGAATTCATGAATGCATGTATATGTGTATGCATGGATTTTGAATTTCTTTAAAAACCACCTTCTTTGTGTGAACCATTGCTTGTAAAATGTTTCTTAGGTGAAAACAACATCATCTAAAAATTTCCCACACTTTTCCTTAAGACAAGTAAATCAAAACAAATATATTAAGTGAATGGTCATTTTGACCAATTTAACTCCCATGCCTACTTTGGCTGTCTCAAACTTTCAAAACCTAACAGAAACTTTTACAGATCTTTGCACCCTTGAATGTACTCATAACAGAGTATCAAGGCCCACTTTGTGATCATCCAGAAACTTTCAAATGCATAGTTTAAATGACAATTCAAAATTGAATCTTCTTCATATGGGAAGATCCCACTTTTTCAAAACCCACTCAAACAAGCTCAACTTTTAAAACCCAAGCATCTGCAGACTCACCAGAACCAATCTAGCAAACCCACCAAAATTCATTTCAAAATTCAAAACTTGATTTCATGCGGCCATTTCATCAAACAGGTTGCAGACACAAATCAAACAAAACATCAAACACTATAGTGTGCAGTGTTTTGAGCCTAACTTGTTCCCTAGTTAGCTCACACACAACCCAGTAGATCATCTAAAAATATTAGCCCAACACTAGCACCCTTGTGAGCTTGCCATTGTCATTAATGGTGAACAGCCGAGCACCCCATGTCACCCCATTGTGGACGGGTGCTAGAGGAAGAACTAGCCCACGTCCACCCGCCACGATGTCCTGCCAGCGGCGTTGCCAAGCCACAGACCACGCAGCGCACGAGACACGCCCAGACCATGCCGAGCATGTGCGAGCGCCACCTCGACCATCACCCGAGAACCGCGTCGCACTCACTGCGTGCATACACGATCACCGACCCAGAGACCGCCAGACACCCCGTTTGCCACCCGTGCCATACCACCGCCGTCAAGACGCCGCCTACTGCCAAGCGCCGCGCTTCAGACCAAACCGCACCGCCCCATGCCTCGCGACCATGCCGTTGAGCATCGCCAGAGACACAAGCCGTCCCCTACCCTTGCCCATGCCTATAGCCGCTGTAACGTCGCCCCGACGAGCTCACTGCGTCTTGACGGTCGCCTCGCTCGACTATAAATAGAGGCCACCCCCGCACGATTTCTTCACACCATCTCACTCCCCTCTCTCCACTGACCGTGCCACACCATCCTCAGAGCAAGCCGAGCACCACCTCGCCGGAATTTCACTGGAGCCTGCCGCTGCCGGAGAAAAAGGGAGCCAGCGATTGGAGCCGCCCCAGGAGAAGCCACCGGTACCAGGAGGTTCGCCGTCGTCGACTTCGTCGTTCGCCCTCCTTGCCGACCCTCGCCCGTACCCTGGTGAGCCCCCAGCACCCCTCACTGGCCGCGCTAGGTTTCGTTCTCGCCGGAGCTGTCTCGCGTCGACGATGACCCTCAGCCGTTGGATTAGAACTAGATCGAACGATCCATGTTGCCCCATACCGCTTCGCCCAGCCCCGTGTCACTGACGAGTGGGGACACCCACTTAAGCAGCCCGCGGGAGTCCTGCGCTTCGCAGGCCGGCCCGTTAGAATTTCCCGCGCAGCCCAGCAATTCAAATTAAACCTTTTTCTTTTTAAATTCAAACACACTTCTGTACCCAACTTCAAAAATCAACCCAGATCGATTCAGTACACCAAATTGAATGAAACCAATTTTGTTGGAAAGGTCTGTGAATGCTTAATCCAAGCCCGTTGGATTCAAGTCATTTGGATTTGTAGATCACCTATAGTAAAAATAACAAAGCAGAAGCTTTTCTGCATTCAAACATTTTTCAAATTCAAACCATAAAAGCTTTTGAGTTGATTCCAACTCTCAAAAATCACATTTAACCATACCTTTCAGAATATTTAAAAATATATAGGTTTACTTGCAGAAATAATGTTCAAGTAATAAAAGAATGCTTCATAAGCATTTCTAGCCACTTTAATTAATTAAAATAAAAGGGTAAAACCTTATTAAATTGTGACACCACTTTAAATCACATTCCCATGGACTACAATATGTGGTGATGACATGTGTCAAAATGATCCCATGTTTAGTTTGGAGAATATTAAATCTTAAGTAGTTTTTCAATGAGTAGAAATTACTTTTCTAAAAATAAGAAGTTTTAAACCAAGCTTTAACCTTGTAATGTTAGAGATGATGCTAGATCATATATAGGACCCTTGTGTGTGATGATTGCAAGTATTTAAGTATTGTTTGGTGATTGTGTACCTCGTATTTATTCATAGACGCTAGTACCGACCAAGGATACTACGAGGAGGAAGGAGGATACTACGAAGAGGAAGCCGAGGAGAACTTCAACCACTGCTCTGCACAAGGCAAGCTGATACTATACCAATGCAAGCTAACACTTGCAAGATACTATACCTATGCAAGCTAATTACTATGCAAGCCTAATACTACTAGCGAATGTGCAAGCTAACCCTTGCCAGATACCCTACTGTTGCCACAAACCCATACCTGTGAGATGACTACCTTATGCCTTAAGCATATGTGATCATACCTACTTGCTAAACCAATCCTAGTTTTATGGCAAGCTTCTTACTTTATTTCTTTATCAAAACTTACTTAGAGTCTACCTAAGAGTTTGGTAGATACTAGACAGTTGTGCTGAAGGTTGCTTAAAGAGCATAAAATTTGGCCTAAGCTAGAAACCTTGATATCAGCCTAAGATATAAGGTTGGACTTAGTGAAACTCTACCAGTTACCACCCCTCATTATTACTACCCCCACCTGTAGATGCTAGTGCTAAGCATAAAACTTGATCAACTTTTAGATGGGAATACTTGGTGGAAAAATGGTTATGAAAACCTTGGAATGATGGATCATTCTATTGAAATGTTTTGGACATGTGTTTCCAAACACTTGATGATTTTGGTGATGAAAATGTTGAGGCATGAGCCTTAGCCCTTTATAAAACTGATGGTTGTCTGGATGCGATACCATTCCAATTTTAGCGTCTGACCACAATACCCGAATATTGGGTAGGGCTTGACTGGAAACTTATATACCTTAGTATTAGTTCCCTCACGGCCAAGGTCTGAGCTGAGGCTACCTTGTGAAGATTGTCCACCTGTGCAGTACCCAAGATGACAGTGGTCATGGTTGGGAGGCCAAACTCACAGGAGAGGTGCTCATACTAGGGCGTGTAATTGAAAGGTTAGGATTGATTATCCGCATACTGAGTATGGTGAGTTCAAGATTTGTTCCTGACGGATGTATCGAATGTTTTGGTGAAAGTGTATAATCTTTGCAGAGTGTCAAACTATTCGAATAGCCGCGTCCGCGGTTATGGACAGTTGGAGTGGCCATACTGTTCCCCCGTCAAATTTTTAAAATGACTTGTGAAATGAATTGAGACTTTGACTTGAACACAACAGAGTTGTGACCTGAATTACAAGATCCCACTTAGGAGTTATAAAATTGTGACTAGCTTTGGAACTTAGTAAAGATAAACCTGGCTTTTTGCAAAACAACCCTAGAGCCTAGTGTCCTATGATCCAAAAACCCCTGACCTGTTAGTATTAGTTTGCGAGTAATTAAAGAGTACTCATGGCTTTGTCCCTGGCTATTCCCATGGCCAGACTATGAAGAGGAGTACCTGGAGGATGGACCCCAGGAAGGTTACGACAACTAGGATCATCTCCCATTGTCAGCATTGCCTGTGACCCCGAAGATGGAGCTTCGCCTACGCTACCGTTATTATTACGGATTCCGCTGCTTGATGTTGTATTAAGAACTGGATCATGAGATCCCCATTTGTGTAAGAACTTATGTATCGTTTGTAATGGTGAAGTACTATGGTATCCAATTCTGTTATGTCTCGCAAAAATGGTAATCCTGGGATTGCGATGTATGGCATAACAGGCATCTAGGACTGAAAAATCTGGGTGTTGACAAATAGCAAGTTCCGCGGCAACGCTTTGGTCCACTTCCATGGCGAAAGGTTCAGGCATTACCTTGGCTGGAGAACTTGTCGGTGCGGTAGCAGGCTGGACGCTTGGAGTTGTAGGGGCGATGGCGGGAGATGCTTGGTGAAACATTTCTTTGATGTTTTTAGAAGCCCCCGATGTTTTGGAGGTCTTCTTCAAACTCATACTGGCCTTCTTCCTGAAACGTGCAAAAGTATAAGTACAAGAATAAGACGAGCAAGGGACAATGTCAGATGTTAAGAAGCTTACCCAACGGTTGGTGCCTTGGTAAACGGGATACCGGTGATTCTTATTTTCTCCGCCTCCAGGGAGGCGGTGGATCTCTTGGAGGCTCCACCCTCCGTCTTCTTCTTCTTTCCTCCGTCAGCAGCGTCAGAGGTGGAGCTCTGCCGCTTACGCGCCAATGGAACATCATCGTCGAGCACGATGGTGACTTCCTTCATCTTGGGGTTGTAGACTTGGACAGCCATGGTATCCTCGTCTAGACTCTTTAGCTGTTAAGTGAATCCCGAACTGTTAGATGTAATGGTAATGGCTAGACGGAAGAACTGGAGTATATGTCATACACGGAAAATAAACAGGTATCTCTGGGCACGTGCCGCGCTCGAACATGTCGTAGGTGATGGTGAAGCCACGCTTCCTGTCATTCACCTTGACGATGTCTTTGAGGCGGAGCTTGATGGAGTCACTCGAGAAGTTGTCCTTGGAGATGTGGAGGCTATCCTTCCTATCCTTGGTTTACTAGTGCATGAGCTTCACGTGGTGCTGCAGAGGCTGGATCCGCCCGATGATCCAACACATAGCTAAGTCCAACCCGGTCAGACCCATGTCTACGAGCCACTCGATCCGCCTTACAACATGGGAGTATTCGTCGTCGGAGGGAAGGAGGGCTTGTGATCTCCATGTTGGGGCTTCAGCGGAAGCTCCATCGACAAAGTCCGGGTACGTTCCTTCTCGGCCATCTAGAGGGATGTCTGGGCCGTAGAAGTACGTCCTCTGCCAGTTCTTGCAGGACTCGTGGCCTACAATGCCGGGGAACCGCCGGCCAGGCTGGATCTTGAAGCTAATAGTTCCACAATTTCTGAGCTCATCCTTGCTCACTCCGGCTTCCCTCTTGACGGTGAAGAAGTATATAAACAGATCTAACCTAGGCCTAATTCCTAGGTAGCCCTCACAAAGCATCGCGTAGTTGCTAAGCGCGAGGATGCTATTCAGAGAAAGGTTCTAAGGTTGAACCCGGTAGTGGCTAAGGACCTCTATGAAGAAGTCAGAGATTCGTATGGAGACGCCGCGTACCAGTTGGGCTTTGAGGTACACCTTTTCTGTGACTTGGGGAGAAGGGTTGACCTCGCCGGCTAGCGCCGCCCGCCAGATCAGCCCCTCCATCATGGGGAGGTACCCTTCGGCGAGCATCTCCTTGAAATCTCTCTCGGTGATATCGTAGCCGCGGCACTCTCCCTTATGGGAATTGCCCTCCTCTTCTAGCAGTTCCAGCCCCGCTAGAATATGGTCACCGCCAGTGGTTTCCACCACCGCGGTGCATGGCACCACCATGCCCTCTGGAGGCACGTGAACAGAGACCGCCGGGTTGGCCGTGGCATCGCTCGTCGCCGTCATGGATGGGGTGGCGCTGGTGCTTGCCATTGGTATGGGGAATAAGGTGACTGTGGGACTGGGGGAAAGCTAGGGTTTTTCCCTCGATGTGCGCGGAAAGCTCGAGGAGGCGCTTGCTGGAGGAAGAAGATGATGCGAGGAAGAATGCGGCGAAAGAATAAGAATTATCACGGTTATAATGTATAGTACTCAGCGTCAAGATTCGTGCAAGTTGATCGAAGGATTGCTGCATGGACATCGCGTGCGTGCGCGTGCGTGGAAATTTCGCCACGTTCCCACCGCCGCCGCCAACGTTTCGCATCCTTCGTGTGGGAAAAACAGCTATGATTGTGTTCCCTGCATGTGTAAGTTATGACACATTGCTGAGCTATGGTCTACGACGCTCTACTGACATCGGCAGGTGAACCATCCCATCTGAAGATTCTGGCATGAACAGATCCTGTCCGGCTACGAGAAGAGTACGATGGAAAGTTCAGCAATTCTTCGACTTACATGTTGAAGACGGAGAGCATTGCAGGGTTCTTGGGAGGACTACAAGATATTTCTTGAGGATTTGCCGACATTCATCTAGATGGAGCATTCAACCTGAAGAGGAAAGACGACGCAAGATCTTAGAGTTCTTCGGGGCTACTGTTGGGGATATGCTAAATGCGTACCACCATTGCATGTCTCTAATCCGGATAACCCGGGCGGACCACAGTTGGTAGCAAGGCCCATGGCCTGCTGGACGGCCCAGTTAGATGGATCCAAAAGGAGGCCCATGTCAGATAAAGGAAGTCTACGGAGGAGTCACCAGCGTACCTGGAGCCTTGGAGTGCAAGACACATTAGACTAGTTGTGTATCGTGTAGGACTCTGTAACCTGTTTGGCTAGGACTTTACCTATAACCCTAGGATCTGGCGACTATATAAGCCAGACCTAGAGGAGCCTTTAGGGCATAACACAATATAACAACTCATATCGCACACAACTAACCGATCCCTGTAACTCGGCGTATTGCCATTATAGTGATTTATAGCAGGAGTAGGATTCCGCCACCATCGTTGGATTTGAACCTGGGAAAGCTATGTTATCTCGTACCTGCCAACCTTCCGCCTTACCCCACGTCTCTAAACACGCTCTGTGAGGACCCCTCCATGGTGCACTCGTCGATAATACCATGACACAAATCACTTTCAACAAAACTGTGGAGGAAAAGCTTTTGAATGTTGAGAAAAATATTTCATCTTTGTCTAAAGCATAGTCCTCTTTGATTAATAAAATGGTTGCTAAACCTGAAACTTTGGAAAGTACCTTTGCTACTACTCATGCTATACAAGTTACTATTGATGAAAATGTTAGACTGTTAGCCCAACTACATGCTAAGTGGGAAAGAGAAGCTGAAATTGCTAGAAACAATAGTGTGTGCACTATTACCACTACCAATATGGATGCCACCAAACCACAAGAAGTCCCTATTCCTCCTACCACAATGCCTAAACTAGTAAACCCAATGAGTCTACTACTAGTGATGCTAAGTTTGATATTGATATTGATGGTTGCAATATTTCTGAAGTGATTATGTTCCTACAAAAACTTGCTAGAAGTCCTGATGCTAGTGACATGAATGTGGCTTTCACCAAACACATTACAGATGCTCTCATTAAAATTAAGGAAGAAAAGTTGAAACACAAAGCCTCTATTCCTAGGAAAGTAGAAGATAGTTGGGAACCCATCATTAATATGCAAGTGAATGACTTTGATCTCAAAGCTTCATGTGACCTTGGTTCTAGTGTCTCTATTATGCCTAGAAAGATTTATGAAATGCTTGATTTGTCACCTTTAGAAGATTTCTATTTGGATGTCCCACTTAATGATAATGCTAAAAAGAAACTCATGGGAAGTGTTAATGATATTCTCATTATGGTTAACAATTCTTATGTCCCTATTGATTTTTATGTTTTGGATGTTGAATACAATGCTTCTTGTCTTATTACTTTTTGAAGACCTTTTCTTAGAACTGTTGGTGCCGTCATTGATATGAAAGAAGGCACCATTAAATATCAATTTCCATTCAAGAAAGGTATTGAACACTTCCCTTGAGGAGAGATAAGTTGCTTTTTGATCCTCCTTTGAAAGCAAGGTTTGATGTTAATGCTTCTTCATTTGCAAATACTTGATTCTTGCTTCTTATGCCTAACTTAAAGGCGTTAAAGAAAAGTACTTCTTGGGAGATAACCCAATAGTTTTCTTGAGTCTTGGAAGTTATTACTTTTGTAATGACCTATCCTTATCCTTTTTAATTGCTTTTTGTGCCAAGAATAACCTCTAATAAGAGGGAAGTAAGATTTGGGGAGTTGCTGTCCCGAAACAGATTTTTGTGCTCCACCGTAAACATTCGTGTACAATCTCCGTAAGTCGGATTGAGCTGTAATTTTCTGAATAAATCCCCCAGGTTGTTATCTAACTTTATTTAGTTCAATAATTTTTTATTTGATCAACATAAGGTCTTCGAAAAAATCGGTTTCTACCTGCTGGTCTGTTTTGAAAAATTTCTGCCATTATTTGCATTTGCTTCTTATTGATTCCTTTTTGGGTTCTTTTTGGGAAATTGAGATTTTTGAGGTAATTGCTACAGTAGCTTGTGTCTTTAGTGAAAGTTTTGCTGTTCTAAAACTAAAAACCAAAGGTCTATTATCTTTTGAATTCACTAATGTTGCTAATGAAGATTGTGTAAAGTTTTGTATGAAGGAAAATTTTCAGGTGTAGAGGAAGAATGATTTAATGAGATGAAGAATGGACAAAATCTCAAGCTTGGGGATGCCACCCCGTGTCACCCCAGGAAATATTCAAGAGGTACAAGTGTCAAATCTTGGGGATGCCCAAGGCATCCCCTTCTTCATCAATAAAAAGCTCATGTCTTTCTAGACACTTCGTTTTTATTGTTCCATGCACAAGTGTGTTGTTCTTGGAGCATCTTACTTTTTGTTTTTGTTTTTGTTTGCTTAGTTTGCTTGAATAAAGTAGTTGGACCCCTGTTTTCGCTCTGTTGTTTCAAACAAGTTGATTGGTGTTGGAGAGGAGTAGAAAGTTCTTGCTTGAATAATACAAGAGGAGCTTTCTTTGACTGTGACTTAGACTTTATCATGTCATGCTAGATGTTGTTTTGACCTTATGCTTAGTGATTATTGCTATATCATGACTTGTTCGAAAAAATTAGGATTTCTTAATGTGCCTTGAAGGAATCATGTGTTGTTTTAGCATACAAAAGCATAGTATTGTGGTATTCTCCTTTGATGCTTTGTTTGGGTTGACTTGGCACATGATCACACCATGATATGACTATGAACAAGTCACCATAGCCTCTATGATCATTTAGTTTTTGACTTGTGGTACCACTTTATGCTTTGATTAGTAATGTTTTGTCGCTCTGCATGATTATGGCCATTATTGCTCTCTTAGTTTGTCGCTCCCAGTCTTTTGCTAGCCTCCACTTGTATGAGTAAGATCTACTCATGCATCCAACTCCCAAGAAACCAAGTTATTCCAAAGTGTCCACTATAAATTCCTATGCATGGTATGTTACACCATTCCATGTATATTCTTGTTTTATCTATATTCCAATTAAAAAGTTATTTTGTTATGTGAAACTCAGTGATTAAAGCTCTCACAAACTTGATGGCACACTTTATTTTTCTTGCCCCTAAATAAACTTGAACAATTGTGTCATCTATGTTGTATATACTTGCACTTATACGTTGGAATTAGCAGAACCGTGCTGTCACGGGGAATGCTTTCAACATTGCAGTTGTACATTGTACATAGTTGATATCATGTTCTTTTGTTTATGGATGTCGTCGGTGTGAAATAAAAAGGGAGCTTGTAAGTCCATGGAGTTATGTATGTGTGTTAGAGAAACGCCTGGGACGCTAGCCTAAGCCATGCCTAATCATGGTGGAAACTTGCAGCATCACCATAGTGAGCAATCTATGAAGCATTCTTCTTATAAAAAAAGAGACATATTGAAAAGAGGAAAGAGAGAAAAAACACCATTTTCCCATGGTAATAAGAAGATTGCTGAGATGATCAGTGTCTTCTTGCCTTGTCATTTTGATTATGGGATAGCTCATGTATCATGTGCAAGGGGTACCCCGTTGGCGGTTCTCTATGATACACATGTACTTACTATGACAAGAACTTACAAGTTACTAAAGTTGAGTAGCATGAGGAGCGACCCTTGTATTGAAGGGACATGAGATTGCAAACTTATACTTTCTCAAGCATATACTCCATAGTTTGTTCACTTTAACCTTAATCACTTCAAGATGATTATGATAGGGGCAATGAGAGCTGAAAGCTAACAAGTACCATAATTTTTGGAAGCTCTTTATGAGACTTGAAATCCCTGCTTCCCTTTTTATGAAGGGCCTTTCTTCCACCTTTATATTGAGTCTCCACCTTCTATCCTTGGGAACCAATTAAGAGAGCATAGTTGCCATTCTTAGTTCTATATGCATTGTCCCAAAACTTATTGATTGATGCATATTGTTGATATTGCTTGCTCATGAACTATTGTATCTAGTCACTCTTATGAACTTTGAAGGTGTCCTATGCATTTAATTGATACTGCATGAGGGACAAGCTGAATGCCACTATGCTATGTTTTCTTTATGTGAAACAAACAAACATCTTTCAATGCATTGTTATTCATGATATTTGTTTATAACCTTTCGTGTTGCATGCATAGTTACTTTGTCTTATTGTTAGAACCCAGTCTTTCATGCTCATGTTTAGAGTTCTTTGATCCCAGCTTTTAATGTTTGCAAATGGTTTGATCTTGATTTTGATGGTGCATGTCACCTAAAAAATTAGTCTTTTTATCACTTACCTACTCGAGGACGAGCAGGAGTTAAGCTTGGGGATGCCTGATACGTCTCAAACGTATCTATAATTTTTTATGTTCCATGCTTGTTTAGTATCTACTTTGCTTTGATTTGTCTACACTTTGAGGTTCTTTATATGTTTTCTGACGAACCTATTAACAAGATGCCACAGTGTCAATTGCCTGTTTTCTTCTGTTTTTGGTTTGCAGAAAAGGCAGAAAATCAATATTCTCGGAATTGGACGGGACAAAAGCCAAAATCAATATTTTACCGTGGGGAACACGGAGCCAGAATACGAGACGAAGGAGAGACACCAGGGGGCCACACCCCCTGGTCGTGTGGATTGGCCTGGCCCGCGCCTGGGGGTGCGGCCACCCTGGGTTCCCCTGCCTCTCCTCTTCGCCTATAAGAAGCCCCTGATACCAAAACCCTAAGCACCCGATCAATCTTCCACGAAACAGTCTGTAGCCGCCGCCACCATCGTCCCTAGATTGGGGGGATCTGAAGCTCTTCCCGGCACCCTGCCGGAGGGGAGATCATCTCGGAGGCCTTCTTCATCATCATGCCAGCCTCTAGTATGAAGCGTGAGTAGTTCCACCTTGCACTACGGGTCCATGTAGTAGCTAGATGGTTGTCTCTCCTCTCTTGTGCTACCATGTTTAGATCTTGTGAGCTCCGTTCATGATCAAGATCATCTATTTGTAATCATGCATGTTGTGTTTATAGGGATCCGATGGATATTGAGATTACTATGTCATATTAGTTAATGGTTCTATCTTATTGATTCTATCATGTCTGTATTATTTGTGATCTTGCATGCTCTCTATTTCTAGTAGCTATCTTGGTCAAGTAGATGCTAGTGACTCCAAGAGGGAGTATTTATGCTCGATAGTGGGTTCATGCCTCTATTTAATTTGGGGAAGTGACAGAAATATCTAAGGTTGTAGATGTGTTGTTGCTACTAGGGGGAAAACAACGGTCTCTTGTTCATGGAACAAGTGGATTGTTTACCTTACACACTTTGCTTAAAGCAGTTATCCGTTGCTTGCAACTTAATATTGGAGGGGGTTCGGATGATAACCTGAAGGTGGATTACTAGTCATAGATGCAGTTGGATGGCGGTCTATGTATCTTGTTGTATTTCCCAATTAAATCTCATAGGATCATGAATCTCTAGTATTGCATTGTTGTGCCTTGCTCTGTCATGTCAATTGCCCCGCTGTAATTTATTTACCCAGCATGCCATGTTTTTTATATTAAGGAGAGCACCTCTAGTGAACTATGGACCCCCGTCCAATCTTTACCATTGATACATCTTCCACTGTTCCTATTTACATTCTGCAAACCACCATTACCTTCCACACCATACAGTTAATCCTTTGTTTTCAGCAAACCGGTGAGATTGACAACCTCACTGTTTGTTGGGGCAAAGTCTTGCGTTTGTGTTGTGAAATTTTCCAAGTTGCTAACAACACCTTTGGGTCATTTCCTTCCTCCTATTGGTTCGATAACCTTGGTTTATTTCTGAGGGAAGACTTGATGCTGTGCTCATCATACCTTACTCTTGGGGTCTCCCAACGAAGCTATACATTGATCTGAGCGCATCAGGCACGCGTTAGGGCTTCTGCATCAATTGCTCCACGTCGTCTTCTTCACTCCTTTTATACTGTGGGGAAAACAAAAAAAATTTTACCCCTTCGCCATTTGCGTTCATCATTTCCATTGCTGCCACTTCCCAGAGCTTGTGCTTATGCTGCGCACTGGACATCCTCCGTGTTTTTCCTGTGTCGTTTCTCCGCTCGCATCGCCGCCCTCGTTGCGCAAAAGGATGGGCAATTCTAAGAAGAGATCCTCCGCTACATATGATGGAGTCAGACTTGCGCAAGCTGCACGAGGCCGGTTTGATCTCCAAGAAGAAGGACAATGCTCATCTTCCTGATGAGGAGGTAATCCCGTGCCCACTCGAAGGGTTTTGGGTTATGTTTTATGCATTTGTTGTTCGCGGGCTTTCTCTTCCCGTCCACGAATTTCTTCATGGGCTTGTTTTTCTATATGGAATACAACTCCATCATTTGTCCCCCAACTCTCTTCTCCACATCGCGTGTTTCATCACGCTTTGTGAGTGCTGGCTCGGTATTGAACCTCACTTCGGCCTCTTCCAGAGACTCTAGTCTGTGAAGAGGCAATCTGGCACCGGTGGTGTCTATCCACTGGGTGGGTGCGGGATTTCCATCCGCCCTACTGTCTAGTTTTTCTCCTTCTATATCTGCGATTCTGTACATCAATGGTGGAACAAGTGGTTTTACATCCACGATGTCAGGCTGGACGGCCAAAACATTATGGGCTCGCCCCCTTCGAATCCACCCAGAAGATCGCTCGAAAGCGTTCATGGTTGAACGACATCTTGGAGGGTGAATCCGAAGAGGTGGAGAAGCTATATCAGCGAGTGGAGGAACTCCAACTGATCGCGGGCAAGGAGGTTAATAGTGTTGATATTATTCGCACCTTCCTCAAGCGTCGGGTGCAGCCACTCCAAGCGAGGGTGCATCCGATGTTTTTGTACTCTGGCGCCAACGACCCGACGAGAGTCTTGTCGGAGGAGATGTCCTCGGCTAACCTTGACAGGGCGCTTCGGCCTCTGTTGAAGCTCAAGGACGAAGATGATCTGCCGAGGAAGTATTTGACTTCCCCCTTTCACTTGAAGAAAGAGGTCCCTCAGGTAAAACTTGTAATTGCATGTAATGCTTTTGAGTGCTTCTTGCTTGTTATTTTTGTTCAACTAACCTTTTGCTTTGTCCTTTAACTCGCAGAACTTCAAGGTAAAGGGCATGATGTCGGCTCTGCCTGAACAGTTCGAGGATGTGCTAGATGGTAGGGACGCAGAGTCTGAGCTCCCCCTGCACAGTCACCCTTCACGGAAGCCCCCGAGCCTAGCGAAGGGCTAACTCGAAAGAGGTCCCGGAGCAAGAGTTCGGATGGGGCGACGCCACCAACACCGAGGGGTCCTATCTTCTGTGAAACCCCCGGGATCAGGGCTAAACAATTCCCAGACCTTCGTCTGACATAAGCTTAACCTTGAGCTCTAGGATATCTAGTGAAGAATCGGTAACACAGAAGTGACCCTACGACACAAAATTTATTACAGCAAGCTCATAACTGAGCAAAGAACCAAATTATTACAAGCAGAGGTCACTGACCACAAACATCAAACAACGGAAGGCAAATTATGCTATTAAGTATAGCAAACTTAACAAATGGCCTAAGAGGCCTGAAGCATAACGATGACGCCCCAGTCCATAGATTCCAGGCTGCCGGCCGGGAACCCCAAGCTACTCGTCGATGTTGATGTAGTACAGAACTCATCCTCATGGAAACACTTACTCTGCTACAAAAAGTATCAACAAAGCAAGGGTGAGTACAGGGTGTACTCCGCAAGGCTTATGGCCGGTGGAGTTGTTTTGCATAAATCCATCTTTGTTTTTAAAACAAGAGAGAGAAGAATCTCGTCTAGTCAAAGTATTTTAAAAGGGGAAAAGAGAGCGACATCTCCAAAGTATTGATCGTCATATTTTGATATCCACCAAATCATCATCATCTAAACCTCAACTAGGATCACCCCCTCGTACCCATGAGGAAGCATCCTTAAGCACACATTGATCTACCAAGTTTTACGATTAGGTTCATGTTCTCTATGATCTTAGAATCTGGTCACCAAGCGTTCATAACCATGACCACGACTTCTCGAAAATATCTAACCCTGCAGGGGTGTACAACTTTACCCACACGTACCAACCGACTCTTAATGCCAATGTTTTAGCCCTCTTACTTGGAAGGCCGACAGAGGGTGGTTGGGCACAACCTTACCTTGCTTTTGCCGAGACCATGAGTCACGCAATAAGGATGGTTCCGCCGTAACGGGTCAAATCCTGAAGCTGGTCCTTAAAGATGTGAGGCGAGGTTGGTTTACCAGGGGCGCTATCTACCCCAAGTGACCCGGTCCACGCTTCCCTACCTATTATGAATGCACCTCCTTCACCGTGTTCGAGAAGATCCAGAATGCATGTCGAATGGAAGGCCCAAACTATGTTACTCATGGAATCTACTAGGAAAGTTAATCAGGCGAGGGGTTCCAAAGCCCCGTGTGGCTGTACGCTCATCTCGGTTCCAAAGGCAAGAACTGGGGTCCTAGTGGTGGCGAGCATGGGACTAGAAAAACCACATCCCACCGTGGCCTCCCATACAAGCCTTAGATTGCTTAATCTCATATCACCTCATCAATATTTATCTCGATATCCTATCATACTAGATTATCTGCATCTGATACATCATCTGGATGAACCGGCACTGGCATCTATGCATGGCTAAGCAGGACAGAGATATAAGATTTAGTAGTGCACACAAGCCAAACCTAGTTATGCTAGGAGCAGTGGATCAGGTAATATAATCTCAAAGGGAGTAATGCAACAAATAGGATACTCTAACTATCGATAAAAGACCACAGTATAATCATATGCACCATGACAGGAATTAAAATGCTTTCAAAATCATATGATTATATCATGGTGGGGCTATGCTTGCCTTTGCCCATTGATAACCGATAAACAGATCTTCGGAGGCCTTGTACTTGACTTGGTTACAGTTGGTCAATTATTTGTCTTTGAGCTTCGACGGTGTTGATCTCTGGCTTCGATCTCGATCTCGATCTTGTATTCTACCGGGAAGAACCAAACACCGAAAAGAAAGGAAACAATCAACACATGGCATCTATGCAATGATCAAGCAAGGATGATGATATGACAAGTTGAATTGTACTTAATTATAACCCTAAGGCATGCTCGACAGTTTAATCGGGGTTCCGAGGGGTACAAACCCTAACTCGAGGAAACTCCAGAACACCTGTGAGGGGTTACTATGTTCCTCTAATTAAACTTTTCATGTAAGTTTCTTAACAATGCATGATTACAGCTTAATTATATGGATCTCATTTTTATAAACATTTTGATATATCATACATACTTTTCTGACTTATAAATAATTAGTTATTGATTTTACAAGATTAAATCAATTTCTAAAAATATTAAACCATTTTAAATTGGATTACTGCGTCGTGCTTACATCAGCACACACCCTGGATATTTTTACACCACAGCTGGGTCTAGCCACTGTGACTGACCGGTGGGCCTGTGACATGTCAGCGAGCCATATCGACGAGGAGGGGCCTGCCATGGGTTGGCTTGCTTTGACACACGCGGTAGACAATGACCGACGCTGGCGACCATCCGGCGGCGGTGCTATGGCACATGCGTAGACGCAGTCTTGTGAATACTAGAAGTGCCTCTGCGCGGGCTACCTAACTAGGGTGGTGCGAGGCCCTGAGGTGCTCAGAAAACACACCGGCGACGAGCCTTCACGGCGGCGAGCGATGGCACACAGCGGAAGCTCGGTACAGGAAGCAAGCTAAGAAGGGGAGGGTACTGGAAGGTTCCTAGGCTCACCGTGATGCTCATGAATGGCTCAGGGATCCCGGGGGAGGCCGGAATCACCCATGGCGACAACGGCCGGAGTCGGGGACGTAGGCCTCGATTGCGCTGATGTGGACCATGACGGCTTCCGAGAGCAGGGGCGAACAACAGAGATGAGCACATGGAGCATGATTATGCACTTGGATTCACGAGAGGAGGACGGATGCGACGGCGGCCCTGAGATCCAGCGAGCTAGGGTTAGGGTTGCTCACGGAAGAAGGGGAAGGGGAACTAGGCGGATAGGATTCGTTCGGAAGTGGTAGAGAGCTCTTATAGGCACTTTCTCCGTTGGTAGCACGAATCCTCGCAGCGCGGGCATGTCGGTGACGGCGGACGATGGGGCAGCCGACACGCAGGAGCTTCATGTCGTCCTTCTGTCCGAGGAAGAATAAAGACGACGCACGACGAAGGGGTACAGGCCGGGATGGGCTGGTTTGGGCCTAGGGTGGGCTTCTACTAGGCCGCAGAGTTGTGCGCGCGAGCCGTAGGGAAGAGAGAAGAGAGATGGGTCGGCTGGATGCGGCCTGATTAGCTGCTGGTGCTCTATTTTTTTAAAACTAACCCTTTTTCTTTTTCTGTTTTTCAATTTCTGTTTTGTATTTGAATTTCCAAACTGTTTTGAATCATTCAAAAATACCAGAGGGGTTTGTAAAACATTTAAAATACTGTGGAGCCCTTTTAGTCCATTTGGGCTTCAATAATTTTGGTGGTTTTCAAAATATTTCAAAACCATCAGAAATTATTTGAGAGGATAAGGAGGAAACTAGGGTTTAGGGTTTGGGATTATTTTCTTTAATGCAAATTTTAAGACATGATGCTCATGATGCACAAACAAACCCTAAATAATGATTAACTAAAAACTGGGGTGTTAAATCTTCCTCGAGCGTCATGGTGGGGATGAGGGTGTAGAATCCCCCATTCCCGTTGTGCCCATTCGAGCCATAGCTCGTCAGCCGTCGGTGATACGTCCATAATGTATCTATAATTTTTGATGGTTTTATGCTATTATTATGCTTTTGACACTTCTTTTTATATAAATTTCATTAGTTATTTGGACTAACCTACTAATAGTTGCAAAAGTGCACAATGTTTTTGTTTTACACTTTGATGTGTACGAATTATGAAGAATAGAAGTGGAACCCTTGTTGGATTCAAATTGGGATTTTCCAGAAATCTTTCTCAGATCTCTTCTTGAAGATGGTCACTTTTAGGTCGAAGAATGCGTCAAACGGAAAAATCTTCAACTACAAAGTTGTAGGAAATTTCACGACAATCATTCTGGACATAACATTTAGATTATTTTGAGTCCCGAAGGACCCTCTAGACCCTATTTACTGCAGCCCAAGATGGGATGACGGAAATCCGAGAAGCTATATAAAGGAAGGAAACCTAATTAGTGGGAGACACCTCCACCAACGAATTTGCATCGACCAAAAAGCCACGAAAAGTTCCGTAGCGCTGCCGCCACCGAAGGGGAGATTCGGGGGACATAAAGTCTCTGTTCCGGCACCCTGCCGGGACGGGGAAGTGCCCTCGGAGCCATCTCCTTCGATCTCCACCACCATCTCCATCGCCATCTCCATCGCCATTGCTGATTCCCATGATGAGAAGGGAGTAGTTCTTCCTCGAGGCTAAGGGCTCTACCGGTAGCTATGTGTTCATCTCTCTCTATATTCATGATCATGTTGTGGCCATGAGCTTTGTAATCAAGTAGATCTGCTCTGCTACTCAAGTGCTTTAATAGATCTCTGCTCTCCCCACGTGTGTGAAAGTGACAACATGCATACCGTGGTGGCACTTAGGCTAGAGTTTATAAATACTTGTCATGAGTTATATTTGGAGTTGGTGTCTCTAGGAAATTGTGGTGTTTGTTGAAACCATCTAGCGCTCAAGGTGACAGTGTGGGGTTATCTAGATGGGGAAGGCGGACTTTGAGGTGTGCTTTTGTAGGCCTAAAGTGGATTAGAGTGTCCAACCGGAGAGTAGTTCAGGGTAGTATCATAAAGAGAATATATTTATATGAGAGAGTGTTCACTAGTGAAAGTATGATCCCTAGGCCTTGTTTCTAAGCATTGAAACACCGTTTGCATCTAGATCTGTTGCATGTTTGCTTGCTTCCTTCTTTATTTCAGTTTGCCTTTAGTCTCTCCCACATCATAAACAAGTCAAACGCTCTTTTCTGGCACCGTTACCACTTGTATTTCACTATCTCTTTGCTTAACTAGTGCACCTATACACCTGAAAAGTGTATTAGGTGTGTTGGGGACACAAGAGACTTCTTGTATCTTGATTGCAGGGTTGCTTGATAGGGATACCTTTGACCACTTCCTCCCTGAGTTCGGTAAACCTTGGGTAATCCACTTATGGGAAACTTGCTTTTGTTCTACAAACCTCTGCAGTTGGAGGCCCAACAACTGTCTACAAGAATAGAAGTGCGTAGACATCAAGCTATTTTCTGGCGCTGTTGCCGGGGAGCAATAGCGTGTGGGTAAATATTCTTGTGCGCACTTGTTTTATTTATCACTAAGTAGTTTTTACTTTGAGTTTTAAGTTGGTCTCTATCTTAGTATGGTTAGGGATTGCGAATTACAATTTTCTTTGTTGTACTTGTTACCTAAAAAGTTTTCAAAAAGGAAAGTGATTGGAAAGATGAGTAATGGTTAACTGGGGGTCGACTTTGAACACTTGTGTTTATGCCTATGAAACCAAAACGAATCTTCCCATGGAAGCTTTTCAACTGAAGGAAGGCACCATTAAATATCAATTCCCATTCAAGAAAGGTATAGAATACCTTTTTCCTCTCCTATTAAAACAAAAGTTGCTCTTAATACTTCTTTATTTGAAAATACTTGAATCTTGCTTCTTGTGCCTAACTTAAATGCGTTAAAGAAAAGTACTTCTTGGGAGATAACCCAATAGTTTTCTTGAGTCTTGGAAGTTATTACTTCTGTAATAACCTCTCCTTATCCGTTTTATTTAATTTTTGTGCCAAGAATAACCTCTAATGAGAGGAAAGTAAGATTTGGGGAGTTGCTGTCCCGAAACAGATTTTTGCGCCGCACTGTAAAACTTCTTGGAAAATATCTATAAGTCAGATTGAGCTGTAATTTTATGAATAAATCCCCTAGGTTGTTACATAACTTTCTTTAGTTCAACACTTTTTGATTTGATCAACATAAGGTCTTCAAACAAATCGGTTTCTACCTGCTGGTCTGTTTTGACAGATTTCTGCCATTATTTGCATTTGCTTCTTATTGATTCATTTTGGGTTCTTTTTGGGAAATTGAGATTTTTGAGGGAATTTCTACAGTAGCTTGTGTGTTTAGTGAAAGTTTGGCTTTTTTGAAAATAAACCAAAAGGTATGTTATCTTTTGAATGCACTAATGTCGCTAATGAAGATTGTGTGAAGTTCTGTATGAAGGAAAATTTTGAGGTGTAAGGAAAGAATGATGTAATGAGATGAAGAATGGACAAAAGCTCAAGTTTGGGGATGCCACCCCGTGTCACCCCAAGAAATATTCGAGAGGTACAAGCGTCAAAACCTTGGGATGCCCAAGTCATCCCCTTCTTGATCAATAAAAATCTCAGGTCTTTCTAGACACTTCGTTTTTTGTTTCATGCACTGCTGTGTTGTTCTTGGAGCGTCTTAGTTTTCGTTTTTGGTTTTTGTTTGCTTAGTTTGCTTGAATAAAGTGGTTGGACCCCTGTTTTTTGCTGTGCTGTTTCAAATAAATTGATTGGTGTTGGAGAAGGAGTAGGAAGCTTCATGTTTATAAGCGGTACAAAAGGATTTTGTTTTGACTGTGGCCTAGACCTTATCATGTCATGTTCGATGTTGTTTTGACCCTATGCTTAGTGGTTATTGCTGTAGCATGACTTGTTCCAAACAATTGGGATTGCTTAATGTGCCTTGAAAGAATCATGCGTTGTTTTAGCATACAAAAGCATAATATTGTGGTATTCTACTTTGATGCTTTGTTTGGGTTGACTTGGCACATGCTCACACCATGTTATGACTATGAACTAGTCACCATAGCCTCTATGATCATTTAGTTTTTGACTTGTGGTACCACTTTATGCTTTGATTAGTAATGTTTTGTCTCTCTGCATGATTATGGCCATTATTGCTCTCTTAGTTGTTTGCTCCCAGTCTTTTGCTAGCCTCCACTTGTATTGAGTAAGCTCTACTCATGCGTCCAACTCCCAAGAAACCTAGTTATTCTGAAGTGTCCACTATAAATTCCTATGCATGGTGTGTTACACCATTCCAAGTATATTCTTGTTTTATCTATCTTCCAAATTAAACTTGTTTTGTGAAAGTTAGTGATTAAATCTCTCACAAACTTGATGGCACACTTTAGTTTTCTTGCCCCTATTAACTTGAACCATTGTGTCATCTATGTTGTATATGCTTGCACTTATAAGTTGGGATTAGTAGAACCATGCTGTCACGGGGAATGCTTTCAACACTTGTAAATATCTACCCAGATGATATCATGCTCTTTTGTTTATGGATGTCGGTGTGAAATGAAAGGGGAGCTTGTAAGTCCATGGAGTCATGTATGTGTGTTAGAGAAACGCTTGGGCCGCTAGCCTAAGCCATGCCTAATCATGGTGGAAAATTATAGCATCACCATAGTGAGCAATCTATGAAGCATTCTTCTTATAAAAAAGAGATAGAGATTGAGAAAAAAAAGAGATGAGAAAAGAGGAAAGAGAGAAAAAAGCACCATTTTCGCATGGTAAATAAGAAGATTGCTGAGATGCTCATTGTCTGCTTGCCTTGTCATTTTGTTATGGGATAGATCCTATATCATTGGGCAAGGGGTACCCCGTTGGCGGTTCTCTATGATACACATGTACTTACTATGACAAAAACTTACCGGTGACTAAAGTTGAGTAGCATGAGGAGCGGCCCTCGTACTCAAGGGACATGAGATTGCCAACTTATACTTTGTCAAGCATATACTCTATAGTTTGTCCACTTTAACCTTAACCACTTCAAGATTCTTATGATAGGGGCAATGAGAGGTGAAAGCTAACAAGTACCATAATATTGGGAAGCTCTTTATGAAACTTGAAATCCCTGCTTCCCTTTGAAGGGCCTTTCTTCCACTATTATATCGAGTCTCCACCTTCTATCCTTAGGCACCAATTAAGAGAGCATAGCTGCCATTCTTAGTTCTATGTGCACTGTCCCAAAACTTGTTAATTGATTCATAAGGTTGATATTGCTTGTTCTTAAACTATTTATAGCTAGTCACCCTTATGAACTTTGAAGGTGTCCTATGCATTTATGATTTGCTATACCATGAGGGACAAGCTGAATACCACTCTTATTATGTTTTCTTTATGTGAAATGAACAAACGTTTTTCAATGCATTGTGATTCATGATCTTTGTTTATAACATTTTCATGTTGCAACTTGGTTGCTATGTCTTATTGTTAGAACTACATCTTTCATTCTCATGTTTAGAGTACTTTGATCCCTACTATCCATGCTTTGCAAATGGTTTGATCAAGATTATGATGGTGCATGTCACCTAAAAAATTATATTGTTTTTATCGTTTACCTACTCGAGGACGAGTGGGAACTAAGCTTGGGGATGTTGATAAGTTCATAACGTATCTATAATTTTTGATGGTTTTATGATATTATTATGCTTTTGACACTTCTTTTTATATAAAGTTCATGAGTTATTTGGACTAACCTACTAATAGTTGCAAAAGTGCATAATGTTCTTGTTTTACACTTTGATGTGTAGGAATTATCAAGGATACAAGTGGAACCCTTGTTGGAGTCAAATTGGGATTTTCCAGAAATTTGTCTCAGAACTTTTTTTTGAAGATGGTCACTTTTCAGGTCGAAGAATGCGTCAAACGGAAAAATCTTCTACTACAAAGTTGTAGGAAATTTCACGACAATCATTCTGAACATAACATTTATCTTATTTCGAGTACGGACGGACCCGCTAGGCCCGATTTACTGTAGCCCAAGATGGTGTGACAGAAATCCGAGAAGCTATATAAAGGGAGGAAACCTAATTCATGGGAGACACCTCCACCCATGAATTTGCATCGACCAAAAAGCCACGAAAAGTTCCGCAGTGCCGCTGCCACTGAAGAGGAGATTCGGGGGACCGAAAGTCTCTGTTCCGACACCCTGCCGGGACGGGGAAGTGCCCTCGGAGCCATCTCCTTCGATCTCCACCACCATGTCCATCGCCATCTCCATCGTTGTTGCTGATTCCCATGATGAGGAGGGAGTAGTTCTTCCTCAAGGCTAAGGGCTCTACCGGTAGCTATGTGTTCATCTCTCTCTCTATGCATGATCATGTTGTGGTCATGAGCTTTGTAATCAAGTAGATCTGCTCTGCTACTCAAGTGCTTTAATAGATCTCTGCTCTCCCCAGGTGTGTGAAAGTGACAGCGTGCATACCATGGTGGCACTTAGGATAGAGTTTATAAATACTTGTCATGAGTTATATTTGGAGTTAGATGTCTCTATGAAATTGTGGTGTTTGTTGGAACCATCTAGCGCTCAAGGTGATAGTGTGGGGTTATCTTGATGGGGAAGGAGTACTTTGAGGTGTGCTTTTGTAGGCCTACCGTGGATTAGAGTGTCCAACCGGAGAGTAGTTCAGGGTAGTATCATAAAGAGAATATATTTATATGAGAGAGTGTTCACTAGTGAAAGTATGATCCCTAGGCCTTTTTTCTAAGCATTGAAACACCATTTTCATCTAGATCTGTTGCATGTTTGCTTGCTTCCTTCTTTATTTCAGTTTGCCTTTAGTCTCTCCCACGTCAACAACAAGCCAGAAGCTCTTTTCTGGCACCGTTACCACTTGTATTTCACTATTTCTTCGCCGAACTAGTGCACCTATACACCTGACAAGTGTATTAGGTGTGTTGGGGACACAAGAGACTTCTTGTATCTTGCTTGCAGGGTTGCTTGAGAGGGATACCTTTGACCACTTCCTCCCCGAATTCGATATACCTTGGATAGTCCACTTAAGGGAAACTTGCTGCTGTTCTACAAACCTCTACACTTGGAGGCCCAACAAATGTCTACAAGAATAGAAGTGTGTAGACATCAGTCAGCCAAGAAGAAGAAGTAGGAGCAGAAGGAGTCTCCAGTTTTCAACTTATCCGACATTCCCTCGTGAGTTTCAGGTCCCTTTTTGTTGTTGTTTGATCTGCTAAGTATTAGCTTCTTTGCTGATTTCGTCCGTCGAATGCGTTAGGAGGAAATCCTCCGAAGAATCCTTCGGAGAGGATCTCAAAGAGATGCATGTGGAGTCGAAAGCTGTTTCGATGTTCCCGAAGATGGTGGCCGACACTGAGGACGACAACTCGAGTTCCCTATTGCCAAGGGATTGCTTAGTTGTTGCTCGGAAGAAGCAAATAAAACCCTCGGAGTCTTAGGGTGACCATTTAAGTAGTCTATATTCTGATGTGGGGGAGCCCCTGAGCCTTTTATTCATCATGTGTGTTGCTTCCTTTGCAGCCCTTTGTCAGTGACTCCAATCGTCTGGTCCAGTAGCACCTTGCTCTGGAAGGCGACCTTAAGCAGCTCCAAGGTTCGTAGTTTTCTTCTACTTGATTTCGAGGTCTACTTATGTGTTCTGACTTATCTTTGCCGCATATTTCAGATGAAAACAATGAAGCTCTCCACTAGCTGAATGCACTCTAGAAGAGTCTCGGCCAGGCGTAGACCAAAGCAAAGGATGAGGTAGAGGCCCTCCAGCGCCAGCAAAAGGAAGCTCAAGACCATGAGCAGCAGCTCGCGGGAGAAGGCCATGGCTGAAAAGCTTATGGCTGCCACCAAAGCGATACGCGGTAAGCCACCATGTTCCTCTTTAGAGTGTAATATTCTTCAGGTGCAACTCCTTTTGTCTCATCGGAATATTCCGTCGTTTCTTGCAGATGCTACTGGTGTTGCGTTTGACCGAAATGTCTTGGAGCATGGCGATCCTTTGGCAGACGCTATTGTGGCGATCGAAGATCGCTGCACCTCTGCTGCGGGATCAATAGACGAGGCCAAGGAGGTCCTTGTCCGCTTCTACAGGGAGGTAAACCCGAAGGCGCCATCCTTGATGACGTCGACTCCCTCGCTGAAGCTCTGGCGGGTTATGCACCAGCGAAATATAAGCAGACGCGGAAAGGGGTGGGTGCCGCAATGGGACTGGCAATGGCAATGGCTTCCAGCGCTCAGCTATATCTTCAGCAGGTCACATCGAGAATGCCAACGGCGTCGGATGGCACCGAGGTAGCGTTTGCTTCCTCCGCCTCCTGCTGCAAGCATTTTGGACCAAAACCGATTGATATCCTGGCCACCTTCTCGCTGGAGCAGCAACGGGCAACCAGGGCTAGGCATTCTGAGTCTGAAGCTGCTCCGGATGCTGCCGCCTAGATCTTCTATCTTGTAGTTGTAGCAGTATTTTGATTTTGCTTTTGCGCCTGTAATGTTTTGTACTGGACAAATTTACTCTACCACGTAGTGGTTAAGTTATGTAGATATAATTGCCACCTTTTACTGTTGTCAAATTCCTTGGTTTTTATGCTTTGTCCTTTGTACACCCTTAGGGTCCTTCGAGTGCTGAACCAGTGGTCACGCCTCCTCCTATGTTTGGCGCCCGTCCGCCGCCGAGTGAGGCGTCGCAATTGCCTTTTTTGCGTGATCGCATCCGAAGCCTGGAGAAGGACGTTCTCAGCATCCGTGGTCATGCGGATGTTTGGAAGTCCAAGGTCGAATGAGCCAATGCTAGAGAAGAGTTTCTCCTTGAGGAATTTCGATAGGTTGGCGAGCAACTCCAACGTAAGTCACCTTGAACCTTTGTCCCTTCGACTGTGCCAGGTGTTTTATGTCACCTCTCCTGCTACGTTGTGCAGTTGTGAATCTTCTTCCGAAGGAAGATAAAGAGTCGGTTGCAATTCGAATGAATTGCTTGACGCAACAGGAGTTGGAGGCCGTCGGCTTATTCTGGATGGACCGTGACTGAGCGATTGTCCTTGCAACAGTGCAAGATCGCGTCCATCAAGTGCTTCGAGTGCTGAAGCGAGCAAGATCATCACTCGTGGCGATCTGGGCCACGATGTTCCCTCTGGACTCTGCTCCTTATATCTTCTTGGGTTTGCTTGGAAAATTTCGGGATACAAGACACGTGAAGGAACTGGTGTGCCATCAGCTAGTGGCGGGTGTGAAGGCAGCCCTATCGCTTGTTCGACTGCATCGTCGCGATGTCAATCTTGCGGAGATAGTAGCTGGGCCACCTCCTCCGGATGGTATGGCCTAGGATATGCGTCCGCATTACGCAGCAGTGGCACAATATGCGGAGGAGATTGTAGATGTTTTCGAGGAGCAGACGAACGTCCTGCTCCAGCATGGTCCTGTAAGTAAAAACAAAACAATGTAAAGTCTGTATATTGTCGAGTGGGCTTTTAATGCCCTTTTAAAATTGTATGTATTAGCACGTAGTGCATTGTTTGACTATAGAATGTGCATGTACTTTTCGTTAGCCTGTCGTGGTCAGCTACTCAGGTTATATGCATTTTTATCAATCGACAAAGTCATAAGGTGAGGCGCAGCCCCCAAGCGTATTTTGGCGATAAGAAATGTAGTTGAGAAAATTTTGGGCCAAGGAACTTAGCTTTTATTCATCATAACGTAGGAGGTACAATGTTCGGCTGAGTAGTCTTATTGAAAGTAAAAGACAACTAGGGGTAGAAGCGTCGTAGTTTTGTGATGTTCCAGGGGTTGGAGTATTCGACTCCTGATTCGACCTCCTTTAGGCGGTAAGCTCCTCCTGAGATTACTTTAGTGATTAAGTAGGGTCCTTCCCAGGGTGACTCGAGCTTCAGGTGCCCTTCCTGCTTGAGTCGCAGAACAAGGTCTCCTTTGACGAAGGACCTTGGACGTATTCGATGGCTTTGGTAGTTGCGGAGACTCTGCTGGTACACTATTGAGCAGGCCGCGGCGATGTCGCGAGCTTCATCCAGCGTGTCAACGACGTCTTCGAGTGTGGCCGATGATTTGGCCTCGCTGTAGGCGACGACCCGCGGGGCCTTGTAGCGTACCTTAGCGGGCAACATGTCTTCAGCACCGTGCACCATGAAGAAAGGCATATAGCCAATTGAGCTGTTTGGCGTTGTGCGTAGGCTCCAAAGGACGAAAGGTAGCTTGTCTGCCCAGGCTCCCGCAAGCCTTTCGAGTGGGCATAGTAGCCGCATCTTGATGCCGTTGCCGATGAGAACGTTGGCCTTTTCGACCTGCCCGTTGGTCTGTGGATGCGACACGAAGGCGTATGTGAGGTTGATCCTGAGGTCTTCGCAGAAGCATCAGAACTCCTTCGAGGTGAAGTTCGAGGCGTTGTTGGTGATGATGCTATGGGGTACTCCAAACCTATAGACAATAGACTCGAAGAATTTGACGACAGCGGCGCCAGACTGGTTGGTGACGGGCATGGCCTCGATCCACTTCGATAATTTGTCGACTTCCATTAGGAGGAAGACGTGCCCCCCTAGCGAGGACTTTGGCAGTTTGCTGATCATGTCGAGTCCCCACTGGCAAAGGGCCAGGCCACAAGAATGGACCTTAGCTCTGATCCTGGCGCGTGGAGCTTGTTGGCGTACCTTTGGCAGGCGTTGCATCTCTGCACGATGTCCTTGGCATCGCGCATCGCCATTGGCCAGTAAAAGCCAGCTCACAGAGCTTTGGCGACTGCCTGCATAGTGGTCGCAGATACCTTCATGGATGTCGAGAATGATGCTCTCTCCGTCGCTATTGTTGACGCACCGCTAGAGCACACCCGAGATGTTGCGTTTGTACAGATCGCTGTTTATGATGGTGAAGGCCTTAGATCGGCGAGCTACGCGCCGAGCATCCGTCGGGTCCTCAAGCAGCTGCTTGCTTATCAGTTAGCGGAGGTATGGTTGGGTCCATGTCTGTTTGACCGCCATGACTTGCATGAGGCTCACCAGTTCGACCTCCATGTCGAGCTTTTCGGGCTCCTGGGCTTTCTCGGGTGGCGCAACCCCCGTGTCCCGCAGCTTCGTTTGTGTCCTTCGGGAATTTCCGCTTGATTGAGGGCACACAGATTTATTCGAGGAATACACCTGGTGGCACTAGGGCGCAGGTGTAGCCGATGTTGGCGACCTTGTTGGCCTCTTCATTGCTTTCCCTGCCAACATTCCGAGCCGTCGAAGACTCGAAGTCACCTTCGAGTGAGTTGTAGAGCACACGGTATGTGATCATATTGGCGCTATGGGCATTGCACCCATTCATCATCTGTTGGACGACGAGGTTGGAGTCACCGTAAATGACGAGGTGTGTGGCGCCGCACACCTTGGCCATCCTCATGCCATGTATGAGTGCCTCGTATTTGGTCTCGTTGTTGTATGCACGGAACTTCATCCAAAGGACGTATTTCATCTTATCCCCTTGAGGGGACGTCAGTATTACGCCGGCTCATGCTCTAGCCTCACGCTTGGAGCTGTCAAAGTGCATTGTCCAAGACTGGGACATGTCCGGAGTGTCCGGCAGCTGGAGTTCCATCCAGTGGACAAGGAAGTCAGGGAGCACCTGAGACTTGATGGCGGTGCGCCGCTCGTAGACGATGTCTCGAGGAGACAGCTCGATGCCCCACAAGGCTACTCACCCCGTGGCTTCAGAGTTGTTTAGGATGTTTGACAGTGGTGTGTCATTAACGACCACGATCTGGTGCTCCTAGAAGTAGTGGCTCAATCGGCGCACCGTCATGAATACGCCGTAGGCGACCTTCTGGTAGTGGGGATACCTTTGCTTTGTTGGGGTCAGTACCTCGCTGAGGTAGTAGATTGGGCGCTGCACCCCATGGGTCTTGCCGTCTTCGGGTCGCTCGACCATGAGGGCTATGCAGACCACCTGGTGTTGGAGATATGTCCTAGAGGCAATAATAAATGTAGTTATTATTATATCTTTGTGTTTATGATAAATGTTTACATTCATGCTATAACAGTATTAACCAGAAACATTAATACTTGTGTGATTTGTAAACTAAAATAGAGTCCCTAGTAAAGCCTCTTCATAATAATAGCTTGTTGATTAATAGATGATCATGGTTTCTTGATCATGAACATTTGAGATGTTGTTAATAACAAGATCATATCATTAGGAGAATGGTATGGTGGACATACTCCTATAGATAAGCGTAGCATAAAGATCAAGTCATTTTAAATAGTTCAATTGCTATAAGCTTTCTGATACATAGTAACCTAATTCCTTTGACCATGAGATCATGCTTATCACCATCACCGGAAGGATGCTTTGATGACATCAAACACCACACCGTAACTGGGTGGCTATAAAGGTGGCATTGAGTGTTTAGAAAGTATGGGTTGAGACACATGAATCAAGAGTGGGATTTGTCCATCCATATGACAGATAGATATACTCTGGGCCCTCTCGATGGAATGTCATCCAGTTAGCTTGCAAGCATGTGACTGGATCACAAGAGATCACATACCACGAGAACGAGAAAATAGTACTTATCGGTAACGAGGTTGAACTAGGTATGCAGAGATACCGACGATCAAAACCTCGGATAAGTAAACTATCGTGAGATAAAGGGAAATTGGTATCGTATGTAAGTGGTTCATTCGATCGCAAAGTAATCGTTGAAATATGTGGGAGCCATATGAATTTCCAGATTCCTCTATTGGTTATTGTTCGGAGAAGTGTCTCGATCATGTCCGCATAATTCACGAACCGTAGGGAGACACACTTAAGGATTCGATGTTGTTGAGTAGTTATGGAATGATGAGTAAGAGATCGAATGTTGTTCGGAGTCTCGGATGGGATCCAGGATATCACGAGGAGATCCGGAATGGTCCGGAGAATAAGATTCATATAAGGAAAGTCCTGTTTCGGAGTTGGGGAATGATTCCGGTGTTTTCATCGGGAATGTTCTAGAAGGTTCCGGAAGATCCGGCACTCCGGAGGGGAAGGGTACATGAATGTGTCATAACAATGTGGAATGGTTGCATCATGTACTAGGTATCAAGGTTGGGCAAAATAAAGGGAGAAATCAAATCCTAGTTTGAAAAGTCAAACGCCAATTTGAAAAGTCAAACGGCAGTTTTGCTTGGTGGAGGGAGAGTAGGAAACCTACTTGGGGAGGAGTTCCTCTCCCTCCACCCGCCGGCCAAGGAGTCCGACTTGGGGGAGGACTCCCTCCCCCTTGGCCGCGCCCTCCCACCTATAAAATGAGGGGCAGGGCTGCCCCTCTTTTACACACCCAACACCACCCAAACCCTAGCCCTAGCCGCCGGCCACCACAAGTCGCCGCCGCCCTAGGGTTTCCTCCTAGCCGCCGATTTGGGGCTCTCCCCAAGCCCTAGCCGCCGGCCATCCTTCCTCCCTTGGTGCCTCTAAACCCTAGATCGCCAAGGCCTCTCTCATAGTCCACCATACTTGCTCCGGCTTAAGGCGAAGCCCTGCGAGATCTCCCCTCTACTTCCGGTACCACGCCGTCGTGCTGTCGGAATTGCGAGGACAATGCTACAACCTCTGCTGCCTGCTGGAACAAGGGAGAGGAAGGTCTTCATCGAGTACCGAACATGTGACCGACTGCGTAAGCGCTGCCGGAACGCAGCGCCGGAAGGATCGTCTACGCGATCTTGAGATCGGCAAGAGTACGACTACATCACCCACAAGAATCTACTCTCGTTAACCGCTTTGGAATCTTCGAGGGTGAGTTCCTCTATCGACTCGTTGCTACAATCTAGTAGATAGATCTTGGCTTGTTTGTTTGCATGTGGTAGAATTTTTTTGTTTTCCATGCTACGAACCCCTACAGTGGTATCAGAGCCATGTCTATATGTAGATCTGTTGCACGAGTAGAATACAATGGTCATTGTGGGCGGTGGTGTTTTTATTATCAATTGCTTCTTGTGTACTTTGCTTCTTGTGTACTTTGCATCTTGCGGTATGATGGGATGAAGCGGCCCGGGCTAACCTTACATGACATAATTCATGAGACTTGCTCCGCGCTCAACATGCAACTTGTATTGCATAAGTGGCTTTGCGGGTGTCTGTCTCTCCCATTATAGTATAGATCCAATTTACAACAGGCACTTGATAGTTCAAACATCAACATTGTGGTTCTTGTTCGTAAGTTAGATCGACACTTATTGAAAGCCCCAAACCACGTAAAATATGCAAAGAAAATTAGAGGCGTCTAACTTTGTTTTGCAGGGGTGTGCTATGATGTGATATGGCCATGATTGTGATTATATTTGATGTATGCAATGTTCCTTATTGTAAGTTGGCAACCAGCAGGAGCCATATGGTTATCTTTAATTTCTGTTAAGACCCGCGTGTCTATTCAAAGTAGTTGTAATAGTTGGAGCTGGTGGATGATAACCATGAAACGACGCCATTGACCTTGACGCTATGCCGGTGATGATGGAGATCATGTTCGTGCTTGAAGATGGAGATCGGAAGCACAAGAATAAAGGCCATATCATATCACATATTATGAATTGCATGTGATGTTAATCCTTTATGCATCTCGTATTGCTTAGTTAACGACGGTAGCATTATAAGATGATCCCTCATGCACATAAATTTCAAGTTTTAAAGTGTTCATCCTTAGTAAGCACCGTTGATAAAGCTTGTTGTTTCGAAGCACCACGTGATGATCTGGTGTGTTAGATTCTGCAAGTGTATACAACGTGAGAAAGCCATATTTGCTCATGCGGAAGCTAAGGTTTGATCTTGACGAGCCTAGCATGTACAGACATGGTCTCGGAACACGGATCACCGAAAGGTAAAGCATGAGTCATATAGTAGATATGATGAACATGTCGATTGTTCGCCATTGAAGCTACATCAACTCTCGTGATGATCGGTTTTGATGTGGTGGGTTTGGTTCGTGTGATCACTAAAACAATGTGAGGGATATTGTTTTGAGTGGGAGTTCACCTAGATTAATTTAACTATTAATTAGAACTCAATTAGTCATAAACTTAGTCTAAACTATTGCAAATATGGTGTAGATCAATGGCGGCCCCTACCATCAATTTTAATGCGTTCCTATAGAAAGAAAAGTTGAAAAACAATGGAAGCAACTTCGCGGATTGGTTCCGCAATTTGAGGATTGTCCTCAATGCTGGTAATTTGACTTATGTGCTGGATGCACATGGTGACTACCTGCAGTGATGCTACCGATGAAGTAAAGAATGTTTACCTCACTCGGAAGAATCAAGATCTACAGCTTTAGTGTGCTATCTTGTATGGTTTGGAATCATAGCTTCAGAAAAGGTTTGAGAACCATGACCCACATGATATTGTCCGTGAACTCAAAATGATATTTGAGGCTCACGCGACAGTTGAGATTTATGAGGCTTCTAAAAAGTTCTTTAACTGCAAGATGGAAGAGGGCAGCTCCGTCAGTGAGCATGTGCTTAAGATGTCTGGGCACGCAAACAAACTCCAAAGTTTGGGTATAGTGATTCCTAATGCTTTGGGGATTTACCGTGTCCTCCAATCACTGCCACCAAGTTACAAGTAATTTGTGATGAACTACAATATGCAAAACATGAACAAGACGTTGCCAGAACTATTCTCCATGTTGAAATCTGCAGAAGTGGAGATCAAGAAAGAGCATCAAGTGTTGGTGGTCAATAAGACCACCAAATTCAAGAAAGGCAAGTCCAAGCAAAAGGGAAACTTCAAGAAGGGTGGTAAGAAAGTTGCCGCACCGGCGAAGAAGACCAAGGCTAGACCTAAGCCTGATACTGAGTGCTTTTACTGCAAGGGAGAGGGTCACTGGAAGCGGAATTGCCCAAAGTACTTGGCGGATTTGAAGAACGACAACATCAAGAAGAAAGGTATATCCGATATACATGTTATTGATGTGTATCTCACTAGTACTCGTAGTAGTGCCTGGGTATTTGATATTGGTTCGGTTGCTCATATTTGTAACTCGAAACAGGTACCGCAGAATAAACGAAGCTAGCGAAGAACGAGGTGACGTTGCGCGTTGGAAATGGATCAAAGGTTGATGTGATCGGGGTCAGCACGCTACCTCTTCATCTACCACTAGGATTAGTTTTATACTTAAATAATTGTTATTTGGTGCCTGCGTTGAGCATAAACATTATATCGGGATCTTGTTTATTGCGAGACGGTTACTTGTTTAAGTCCGAGAATAATGGTTGTTCGATTTATATGAGTAATATGTTTTATGCACATGCACCTTTGATAGATGGTCTATTCTTATTGAATCTCGATAGTGGAAATACACATATTAATAACATTGAAGCTAAATGTTTGAAATTGAGCGATAACTCGACCTATATGTGGCACTGTCGTCTTGGTCACATTGGAGTGAAGCGTATGAAGAAACTCCATTCCGATGGACTTCTTGAATCACTTGATTTCAAATCACTTGAAAGATGCGAAGCATGTTTGATGGGTAAAATGACTAAGACTCCATTTTCTGGTATGATGGAGCGAGCTACGGACTTGTTGGAAATCATACATACCGATGTATGTGGTCCAATGAGTGTAGCATCGCGCAGTGGTTATCGTTATGTTCTTACCTTCACGGATGATTTGAGTAGATATGGGTATATCTATTTCATGAAACATAAGTCCAAAACTTTCGAGAAGTTTAAGGAATTTCAAAGTGAGGTGGAGAATCAACGTAACAAGAAGATTAAATTTCTATGTTCTTATCATGGAGGTGAATATCTAAAGTTACGAGTTTGGCGAGCATTTAAAGAAATGTGGAACACTTTCACAATTGACACTGTCGGGAACACCACAGCGTAATGGTGTGTCCGAACGTCGTAATTGAACTCTCTTAGATATGGTTCGTTCTATGATGTCACTTATAGATTTACCGCTATCATTTTGGGGTTATGCATTAGAAACAGCCGCATTCACTTTAAATAGGGCACCATCTAAATCCGTTGAACGACACCGTATGAATTATGGTTTGGGAAGAAACCTAGATTATCGTTCCTTAAAGTTTGGGGTTGCGAAGGCTATGTAAAGAAGTTACAACCGGACAAGCTTGAACCCAAAGCGGAAAAATGCGTCTTCATAGGATACCCGAAGGGAACTATTGGGTATACCTTCTATCATAGATCCGAGGGCAAAATCTTTGTTGCCAAGAATGGATCCTTTCTAGAGAAGGAATTTCTCTCGAAAGAAGTGACTGGAAGGAAAGTAGAACTCGACGAGGTTGTTGAACCTTCTCTCGAACTTGCGAGTAGCGCAGCACCGGAAGAAGTTCCTTTGGCGCCTACACCAATAAGAGAGGAAGCTAATGATGATGATCATGAAACTTCGGTTGAAGTTGCTACAGAACCTCGCAGGTCAACGAGAACTCGTACCACTCTTGATTGGTATGATCCCGTTATGAGTGTCATGTTGGCGGACAACACCGATGACCCTGCAACATATGAGGAAGCGATGATGAGACCAGATTCCAATAAATGGCAAGACGCTATGAAATCCGAAATTGGATCCATGTATGAAAACCAAGTATGGACTTTGGTGGACTTACCGGATGGCCGGAAGGCTGTCGAGAACAAATGGATTTTCAAGAAGAAAACAGATGTTGATGGTAATGTTACTGTCTATAATGCTCGACTTGTCGCAAAAGGGTTTCGACAAATTCAAGGAGTTGACTACGATGAGACTTTCTCACCAGTAGCAAAGCTAAAGTCTGTGAGGATTATGTTAGCAATCGCTGCATATTACGATTATGAGATATGGCAGATGGATGTCAAAACGGCGTTCCTCAATGGAGACATTGATGAAGAGTTGTATATGATGCAACCCAAAGGTTTTGTCAATCCTAAAGATGCTAACAAGGTATGTAAACTTCAATGGTCCTTATATGGGTTGAAGCAAGCATCCCAAAGTTGGAATCAACGTTTTGATAAAGTAATGAAAAGTTTTGGTTTTATACAAACTTATGGAGAAGCTTGTATTTACAAGAAAGTGAGTGTGAGCTCTGTAGCATTCTTAATACTATATGTAGATGACATATTGTTGATTGGGAATGATGTATACCTTCTTAATAGTGTCAAAGAATATTTGAATAATAGTTTTTCAATGAAAGATCTTGGCGAAGCAGCTTACATATTATGCATAAAGATTTATAGAGATAGATCGAGACGCCTAATATCATTGTCACAAAGTACATATTTGGACAAAGTTCTAAAGAGGTTTGGAATGGAAGATAGCAAGAAAGGGTTCTTGCCCATGTTGCTAATCTGACGTTGAGTAAAACTCAAAGTCCAAAGGCAACGTGTAAGATAGAGAAAGGATGAGTAAGACTCCCTATGCCTCAGCCATAGGATCTCTAATGTATGCCATGCTATGTACTAGACCCGACATTGCATATGATGTTAGTTTAACTAGCAGATATCAAAGTGATCCAGGAGTGGATCATTGGACAATGATCAAAACATCCTTAAGTACTTGAGAAGAACTAAGGATATGGTTCTTTCTTATGGAGGTGATGAACAACTCGTTGTTAATGGTTACACCGATGCTAGTTGGAACACCGATCCGGATGATTCTAAATCTCAATCTGGAAACGTATATTCTTTGAATGGTGCAGCAGTTAGCCGGAGGAGTGCAAAGCAAAGCGTTGTGGCGAGATCTTCAACTGAATCAAAATACATAGCTGCTTCGGAGGCTTCACAAGAAGCGATACGGATGAAGGAGTTCATTACAGAGCTCGGTGTGGTTCCAAGTGCGCTGGACCCAATGTCTATCTACTGTGATAACATGGGCGCCATAGCCAATGCGCAAGAACCAAGGTCACACAAGAAGCTGAAGCACATCAAGTTGCGTTTTCACGCTATTCGAGAACATGTCCAAGATGGTGACATAAAGATTTGCAAAGTACACACAGATCTGAATGTGGCGGACCCGTTGACTAAACCTCTCCCGAGGGCAAAACATGACCAACACCAAACTGCCATGGGTGATCGGTATATTACCATGTAATCTAGATTAGTTGACTCTAGTGCAAGTGGGAGACTGTTGGATATATGCCCTAGAGGCAATAATAAATGTAGTTATTATTATATCTTTGTGTTTATGATAAATGTTTACATTCATGCTATAACAGTATTAACCAGAAACATTAATACTTGTGTGATTTGTAAACTAAATTAGAGTCCCTAGTAAAGCCTCTTCATAATAATAGCTTGTTGATTAATAGATGATCATGGTTTCTTGATCATGAACATTTGAGATGTTGTTAATAACAAGATCATATCATTAGGAGAATGGTATGGTGGACATACTCCTATAGATAAGCGTAGCATAAAGATCAAGTCATTTTAAATAGTTCAATTGCTATAAGATTTCTGATACATAGTAACCTAATTCCTTTGACCATGAGATCATGCTTATCACCATCACCGGAGGGATGCTTTGATGACATCAAACACCACACCGTAAATGGGTGGCTATAAAGGTGGCATTGAGTGTTCGGAAAGTATGGGTTGAGACACATGAATCAAGAGTGGGATTTGTCCATCCATATGACGGATAGATATACTCTGGGCCCTCTCGATGGAATGTCATCCAGTTAGCTTGCAAGCATGTGACTGGATCACAAGGGATCACATACCACGGGAACAAGAAAAGAGTACTTATCGGTAACGAGGTTGAACTAGGTATGCAGAGATACCGACGATCAAAACCTCGGATAAGTAAACTATCATGAGACAAAGGGAAGTTGGTATCGTATGTAAGTGGTTCATTCAATCACAAAGTAATCGTTGAAATATGTGGGAGCCATATGAATTTCCAGATTCCTCTATTGGTTATTGTTCGGAGAAGTGTCTCGATCATGTCCGCATAATTCACGAACCGTAGGGAGACACACTTAAGGATTCGATGTTGTTGAGTAGTTATGGAATGATGAGTAAGAGACCGAATGTTGTTCGGAGTCTCGGATGGGATCCAGGATATCACGAGGAGATCCGGAATGGTCCGAAGAATAAGATTCATATAAGGAAAGTCCTGTTTCGGAGTTGGGGAATGATTCCGGTGTTTTCATCGGGAATGTTCTAGAAGGTTCCGGAAGGTCCGGCACTCCGGAGGGGAAGGGTACATGAATGTGTCATAACAATGTGGAATGGTTGCATCATGTACTAGGTATCAAGGCTGGGCAAAATAAAGGGAGAAATCAAATCCTAGTTTGAAAAGTCAAACGCCAATTTGAAAAGTCAAACGGCAGTTTTGCTTGGTGGAGGGAGAGTAGGAAACCTACTTGGGGAGGAGTTCCTCTCCCTCCACCCACCGGCCAAGAAGTCCGACTTGGGGGAGGACTCCCTCCCCCTTGGCCGCGCCCTCCCACCTATAAAAGGAGGGGCAGGGCTGCCCCTCTTTTACACACCCAACACCACCCAAACCCTAGCCCTAGCCGCCGGCCACCACAAGTCGCCGCCGCCCTAGGGTTTCCTCCTAGACGCCGAGTTGGGGCTCTCCCCAAGCCCTAGCCGCTGGCCATCCTTCCTCCCTTGGTGCCTCTAAACCCTAGATCGCCAAGGCCTCTCTCATAGTCCACCATACTCGCTCCAGCTTAAGGCGAAGCCCTGCGAGATCTCCCCTCTACTTCCGGTACCACGCCGTCGTTCTGCCGGAATTGCGAGGACAATGCTACAACCTCCGCTGCCTGCTGGAACAAGGGAGTGGAAGGTCTTCATCGAGTACCGAACATGTGACCGACTACGGAAGCGCTCACGAGCATGGCGCCGAAGGATCGTCTACGCGATCTTGAGATCGGCAAGAGTACGACTACATCACCCACAAGAATCTACTCTTGTTAACCGCTTTGGAATCTTCGAGGGTGAGTTCCTCTATCGACTCGTTGCTACAATCTAGTAGATAGATCTTGGCTTGTTTGTTCGCATGTGGTAGAATTTTTTTGTTTTCCATGCTACGAACCCCTACACTTGGCATGGCTGCGATATATAGCAGCAAGGGCTCCCTCTCCTTTGGTGTTACCATTATGGGAGATGTGGAGAGCAGGCGCTTGAGGTCTTCGAATGCCGCGTCCACCTCGGCCGTCCACTCGAATTTGTCGGCTTTGTGTAGCAGTTGATAGAAAGGAAGGGCCTTCTTGCCCATGCGGCTGATGAACCTGCTGAGTGCTGCGATTCGGCCAGCCAGTTGCTGGACTCCTTTGAGGTTTTTGGGATTCTCCATGGCTAGTATAGCCCTGATTTTCTTCGGGTTTTCCTCGATGCCATGCTGAGAGATGAAGTACCCGAGTAATTGGCCGGACGGGACGCCGAAGGCGCACTTGGGTTCAGCTTGATCTTGTAGCGATCAAGGTTGTCTCTCGCAGAGGTCGTCGATGAGTGTCCTGGCCTCCTTGGTTTTGATTACTATGTCGTCGACATAGACTTGAATGTTGCGACCGATCTGGTTCTTCAGACATGCCTGCATGCATCTCTGGCAAGTAGCGCCTGCGTTGTTTAGTTCGAAGGGCATTGTGTTGTAGCACAAAACCCTGAACGGCATGATGAACGCTATTTTCTCCTGATCTTCGGCCTTCAGCCGAATTTGATTGTAGCCTGAGTAGGCGTCGAGGAAGGAGAGTCTCTCGCATCCTGCGGTGGAGTCGATGATTTGATCGATCCATGGTAGATGAAAGTTGTCCTTGGGACAATGCTTGTTAAGCGATGTGAAGTCCACACACATCTGCAGAATGCCCGTGTCCTTCTTAGGGACTAGCACGGGGTTGGCCAGCCACTCGCTTTCTTTTATCTCCCTAATGAAGTTGGCATCGAGGAGTCTGTTGACTTCGATACCAACGGCTTCGGCTCTTGGCTCAGATAGTCGACGCATCGACTTCTTAACGGGCTTCGCATATGGAAACACATTGAGTGTGTGCTTCGGCGAATTTTCTGGGAACTCCTGGCATGTCTGCAGGACACCAGGCAAAAATTTCCCAGCGCTCACGGAGGAATTCGATGAGAATGTTTTCCTATGCGGGACTCAGGTCATTGGCAATCAACGTCGTCTTGGAGGCATCCGTCGAGTGGACCTGCACCTTTTTAGTGTTGACTGTTGAGTCGAACGACATATCAGGTGCATTTTGCCTGGTGACTGGGGGTGCCCCGTTGTCTGTGACCTCCTTTACTCTTGTGAGCTCCTCTTGCATGTTGAACGATTGGGAGATTATGTTGAAGTCCCTATCGCAGCTATCCGACCTGGTGAAGCTTCCTGGGACGGTGATGACACCGTTGGGTCCTGGCATCTTTAGTAGCAGGTACGCGTAGTGAATACTGCCAGGAATCTTGCGAATGCCACATGCCCAAGGATGGCGTGGTACTGTGATGGCTAGTACACCACTTCGAACTCCAGCCGCTCACGCTGGAAGTTGTCGGGTTTGCCGAAGATGATGTCGAGCCATATCTTACCCAGGGGGTATATGCCTTTCCCTGGGACAATACCGTGGACCGTCGTATCCGATGCCTCTAAGCTGCATAGAAGGATCCGCATAGCTACGAGTGTGCAGGCGAACATCAGGTTGATGTTGCTGCCGCCATCCATGAAAACACGTCTCATATCGAACCCTCCGATCTGGACCTCGAGCACCAGGGCAGAGTGACCTGGGCGAGGTTTCTAGCGCGAGTGATCCGAACGATCGAACATGATGCATGACTCCGAGCCACTGAGGTACTCAGGTATGGCTGGTAGAGAGGTCACGACCAAGTTGACCTGGCGGGTGATTTTCTTTTGCACCCTGTTGGTTGGGTGTCCCTTCTGTATCATCATAGACCCCAACGGTTGTGGGTATGCGTCTGCCTCGTTATTCTGTGCTGGCACAGTCACAGGTTGTAAGGTTCCTCCCGGTGGTGGTAGAGCCCCGTGGGCTACGCCTCCTGGAGCGGGGGCGAATCCTGGATTCACCGCCTGTCGACGCATCTAGGCGAAGCCCTCGTGGAGTTTCTATAACTCTCTGCAGTCCTTGAGCATATGGCTAGCCTTATTCTTACCATCTTGCTTGTCGATGTAGAAGTGGATGGTGTAGGGATCTGATAACTTTTCATATGCCGAAGGCTCATCATTGTGGTTGCGGCGCTGCCACGTTTGGGTGGGCCTTCCATCGTCGTGGTAGTTGCCACCGCGGTACCCGCTGTTGAGGTTGCCATCATCGTGGCGATCGGCATAGGGAGCCGCAACCATGTCGACCTCCTTGCGGTCGTCGTAGATGCATGGTCTTCTCTTTCTGCGGCGGTCATGTCTGCAGCCGAAGTCATCTTCGTCATCTAAACATGCTCGGTTGAAGGAGTCTTCGCCATCGGCCCAACGATTGGCAATGTCCATCAGGTGATTTATGTTTTTGGGCTTAACGCGCCCGAGCTCCTCCTTGATTTCTCGACGCCTGACACCATCGTTGAAGGTGTCAATTGTCCTCTCCTCAGAGATGTTTGTGGCAGAGTTTTTGATGATGGAACAGTGCAATATGTACGAGCTTATGGACTCATTGGACCGCTGGCAGAAGGCACGTAGTTCTTCGATTGAAGCTGGTCTCTTGTTGGTGCCCTTGAAGTTGCATATGAAATTGTATGCCAGCTCTTCCCAGCTATGTACGGAGACAGAGGGGAGACTACTGAGCCAGGCCCTGGCTGCACCTGTCAGCTGTAGCCGGAGGCATTGCATGGCTGTGTTTTTGGTCCCGCCATGGAGCTTGATTGACGACAGGTGATCGTCGAGAAAAGTCTTTGGCTCCTATGCGCCGTCGAACTTCGGGTTGTCCAAAGGGAGCTTGAAGTTTTTCGTCATCCGTGATTACCGTACGGCCCTGCTGAAGCAGCTGGCGTCGCACAATTCCCCGTCGTCGTCCTCAGACTTAGTTGAGCATGCGCGTTTGGCACGTGACTTGTTGATCTTGCGCTGCACGAGCTCACTACGAGCGTCGTAGTTGCTGCTCCTGCGCCGTGGGCTCCGGCAGCGTCGAGGCAGGTCATGCTCTTCCTCCTCAGATGAGGGTGTGCGGCTTCGAGTGAACTTTACCGTGGCCTTTTTCTTCGGCTCCACGGGTGTTTCGTCGTGGAGCGTAGCTCTGGTGAGTCCGAGTCCTGCGAGCGCGGATTTGTGGATCGCGTTCCTTGGATCCCCTATCGGTGGCAGGTTAGATGTGAGGTAGGTGGTGGCCGCCATAACCGAGTCTTGTGGCATTTTGGGCATGATGTTGTCCTGTGAGTCCATCGTCATAAAGGACATGTCGAGTGCCTTGGTGGCCTCGCATCGTGACGTGGGGTCCATGCGCTCCAAGCAAGAGCGATACTTGCCGCCATCGTAGCCCTTTGAGGTGGAGCCGCCAGTGGAGAGCGCAGCTCGCCGCATGCTCGTTTCGTCAGCTGCTCGCCTATGCTTGTCGAGCTCGCCTTGCTGCTGGATCTGTCAATTGTGCTCCTCGATGAGGAGCCAGTGATAGCCCATCAACATGTCATGTAGGGCGTCGATAGGTAGAGGGTGAGTGCCCCGCACAGCATCACACACCCTCTCCCAATCCTCACCGGAGAGGTGGATCTCATTGCGGACATGGTTTATACCCTGAGTGCCTTGAGGTGCCCTATTCCCGTTGGGATTTGGCGGGGGTGCCCCGTTTCCTCCGTTTTGGCATGAGGGTTGGGAGGTGGGTTTAGTGGCGGGTTATACGTCGGAAACGTGTCTATAATTTTTGATATTCAATATTGTTTAGTATTTACTTTGCTTTGCTTTGTCTACACATTGAGGTGTTATTATATGTTTTTTGGTACTAACCTATTAACAAGATGCCACAGTGCCAGTTGCCTGTTTTCTTCTGTTTTTGGTTCCAGAAAAGCTAGTAAGGAAATATTCTCGGAATTGGACGGGACAAAAACCAAAGTCAATATTTCACCAAGGAGAACACGAAGTCCAGAGGAGAGATGGAGGGGGGCCACAGGGCGGCCGTACCCCCTGCCCGCCCTCCTGCCTCGCCTCTTTGCCTATAAGAAGCCCCCGATTGTACCCGATCAATATTCCACGAAACCATTTGTAGCCGCCGCCACCATCATCCCTAGATTGGGGGGTCTCAGCTCTTCCCAAGACTTTTGGAGGGAGGAGATCATCCTGGAGGCCTTCTTCTTCATCATGCCAACCTCCGGTATGAAGCGTGAGTAGTTCCACCTTGGACTACGGGTCCATGTAGTAGCTAGATGGTTATATCTCCTCCTTTGGGCTTTCATGTCTAGATCTTGTGAGCTCCATTCATGATCAAGATCTCATCTATTTGTAATCATGCATGTTGTGTTTGCGGGGATCCGATGGATATTGAGATTACTATGGCAGATTGATTAATGGTTTTGTCTTATTGATTCTATCATGTCTGTGTTGTTTGTGATCTTGCATGCTCTCCGTTGTTAGTAGATATCTTGGCCAAGTAGTTGCTAGTGACTCCAAGAGGGGGTATTTATGCTAGATAGTGGGTTCATGCCTCTATTTAATCTAAGGGAAGTGACAGAAATCTCTAAGGTTGTAGATGTGCTGTTGCCACTAGGGAGAAAACAACAATCTCTTATTCATGGAACAAGTGGATTGTTTACCTTACACACTTTGCTTAAAGAAGTTTTCTGTTGCTTGCAACTTAATATTGGAGGGGGTTTGGATGATAACCCAAAGGTGGACTTCTAGTCATAGATGCAGTTGGATGGCGGTCTATGTATCTTGTTGTATTGCCCAATCGAATCTCATAGGATCATGATGTCTAGTATTGCATTGTTATGCCTTGCCCAGTCCTGTCAATTGCCATTCTGTAATTTGTTTACCCTATATGCCATGTTTGTTTATCTAAGGAGAACACCTCTAGTGAACTATGGACCCCGGTCCAATCTTTACCATTGATACATGTTCCACTGTTATTGTTTACTTTCTACAAACCACTATCACCTTACACACCATACAGTTAATCATTTGTTACAGCAACATGTGAGATTGATAACCTCATTGTTGGTTGGGGAAAAGTCTTGAGTTTGTGTTGTGCAAGATTCCAAGTTGCTTGCAACACATTTGAGATGTTTCCTTCCTCCTACTAGTTCGATAACCTCGGTTTCTTACCAAGGGAAGACTTGCTGCTATGCTGCGTCATACCTTGCTCTTGGGGTTTCCCGATGAAGCTCTCCCACATCAACGAAGCTCCATCACAAGTTTTTCTAGCGTGGCGCCGTTGCCAGGGAGGCCAAGGACTTATTCACAAGGGGAGTCCTTCTCAACCTTTCTCTTTACTTTGTTTTTGTTTTGCTTAGTTTCTTTTGTTTGGTTTTGTTTGCCTCTTTATCAAAACTCCAAACAAATTAGTTTAGTTTGGTTTGCTTTCCTTATCAAAACACAAAAATTAGTTCCCTCTAGTTGTCACCTTGCTCTAGCTCAACATGTTGTTCTCCAAGTTCACCCTGAAGGACCTTTCGATAGGTAGTGGCTCTATAATTGGGAAAGAAAATATTGAAGAATTCTTTAATCATGTTAGCAAGCATGAGGATACTAAGAATAGATTTATAGCAGAACTTGCTCCTAATTATGAAATTGCTGCAGCTTATTTAGTTCATATGTTGGAGGCTAGGTTTGTTAACCTTAACCCCATGATGCAAATTCTGTTCCTTAAACTAAAAGAAGAAAAAGATGCTGAAAAGAGAGAATTTATGTTTGAAACTTTACTAAAAGAGTTCAATGATGTTGCTAAGGAAGCCAAAAAAGTCTTTGAGGCTCATGTGTAGATGTTATGGGTACTTTAGATAAACCAAACCTAGAGAGGAATTTAAGATACCCATACCCTTTAAACTTGTTGGAATGCATGAAGCCTTAGAAAAGAACTTTGATTGGATTGTTCCTAAAAATCCTTTTGATGAAAGTAGTGAACCAAGGAGAGATGAGAAGGGATCCTCCAAAACTAATTTGGATGAGATACCTTTCCTAGTTGAAGAGATTGCAAGCATTGATCTTAATTCTTCATTTGAAAGTACTTGATTCTTGCTTCTTGTGCCTAACTTAAAAGCGTTAAAGAAAAGTACTTGTTGGGAGATAACCCAATAGTTTTATTGAGTCTTGGAAGTTATTGCTTCAGTAATGACCTATCCTTATCCTTTTTGTTTGCTTTTTGTGCCAAGAATGGCCTCTAATGGGAGGGAAGTAAGATTTGGGGAGTTGCAGTCCCAAAAAAGATTTTTGTGCTCCACCGTAAAGATTCGTGAGGAGTATCTGTAAGTCAGATTGAGATGATAATTTATGAATAAATCCCCCAGTATGTTATCTAACTTTCGTTAGTTCAACACTTTTTATTTGATCTACAGAAGGTCTTCTAAAAAATCAGTTTCTACCTGCTGGGCTGTTTTGACAGATTTCTGCCATTATTTGCATTTGCTTCTTATTGATTCCTTTTTGGGTTCTTTTTGGGAAATTGATATTTTTGAGGGAATTGCTACAGTAGCTTGTGTTTTTAGTGAAAGTTTTGTTGTTCTAAAGCTAAAACCAAGGGTCTATTATCTTTTGAATACACTAATGTTGCTAATGAAGATTGTGTGAAGTTTTGTATGAAGGAAAAATTTCAGGTGTAGAGAGAGAATGAAGTAATGAGATGAAGAACGGACAAAAGCTCAATCTTGGGGATGCCACCCCGGTGTCACCCCAAGAAATATCCAAGAGTTACAAGCGTCAAAGCTTGGGGATGCCCAAGGCATCCCCTTCTTCATCAATAAAAAGCTCAGGTCTTTCTAGACACTCCATTTTTATTTTTTAATGCACTGTTGTGTTGTTCTTGGAGCGTCTTAGTTTTCATTTGCTTTGCTTAGTTTGCTTGAATAAAGTAGTTTGGACCCCTGTTCTCTCTCTTTTGTTTCAAATAAGTTGATTGGTGTTGGAAAGGAGTAGAAAGTTCTTGCTTGAGTAGTACAATAGGAGCTTGCTTTGACTATGACTTAGACTTTAGCATGTCATGCTAGATGTTGTTTTGATCTTATGCTTAGTGATTATTTTTGTAGCATGACTTGTTCCAAACAATTGGGATTGCTTAGTGTGCCTTGAAAGAATCATGCATTGTTTTAGCATGCGAAAGCATAGTATTGTGGTATTATCCTTTGATGATTTGTTTGGGTTGAATTGGCACATGCTTACACCATGTTATGACTATGAACAAGTCACCATAGCCTATATGATCATTTAGTCCTTGACTTGTACTACCACTCTATGCTATGATTAGTAATATTTTGTCGCTCTGCATGATTATGGCCATTATTGCTCTCTTAGTTGGTTGCTCCCAGTCTTTTGCTAGCCTCCACTTGTATGAGTAAGCTCTACTCATGCTTCCAACTCCCAAGAAACCAAGTTATTCCAAAGAGTCCACTATAAATTCCTATGCATGGTGTGTTACACCATTCCAAGTATATTCTTGTTTTCAGCTATCTTCCAATTAAAAAGTATTTTGTTATGTGAAAACTTAGTGATTAAAGCTCTCACAAACTTGATGGCACACTTTATTTTTATTTCCCCTAATAAACTTGAACCATTGTGTCATCTATGTTGTATATGCTTGAACTTATACGTTGGAATTAGCAGAACCATGCTGTCACGGGGAACGCTTTCAACATTGCACTTGTACTTTGTACATAGTTGATATCATGCTCTCTTGTCTATGGATGTCGTCGGTGTGAAATAAAAGGGGAGCTTGTAAGTCCATGGAGTTATGTATGTGTGTTAGAGAAACGCCTGGGCCGCTAGCCTAGGCCATGCCTAATCATGTTGGAAACCTGCAGCATCACCATAGTGACATCTATGAAGCTTTATTCTTATAAAAAAGATACACATTGAAAAGAGGAAAGAGAGAAAAAAGCACCATATTCCCATGGTAAATAAGAAGATTGATTAGATGCTCATTGTGCCTTGCCTTGTCATTTGGTTATGGGATAGCTCATGTACCATGTGCAAGGGGTATGTCGTTGTATTGCCGACGAGTACGCCATGGAGGGGTCCTCATAATGTGTGTTTAGAGACGTGGGGTAAGGCGGACGATTGACGGGTACGAGGTAACACAGCTTACCCAGGTTCAGACCCCACAACGGTGGCGGAATCCTACTCCTGCTATAAATCACTATAATGGCAATACGCCGAGTTACAAGGATTGGTTCGTTGTGCGAGGTGTGAGTTATGTTGTGCCCTAAAGGCTCCCATAGGCCCGACTTATATAGTCGCCAGGTGCAAGGGTTACAGGGAAAGTCCTAGCCGGACAGGTTACAGAGTCCTACATAGTACACAATCAGTCTAACGTGTCTTGCACTCCAATGCTCCGGGTACGTCGGTGACTCCTCCATAGCCGTCCTTTATCCGGCATGGGCCTCCCTTTTGGATCCATCTAACTAGGCTTCCCAGCAGGCCATGGGCCATGCTACCAACTGTGGGCCACCCGGGTTATCCGGCTAGGAGATATGCTATGAGGATACCCATATAGCATATCCCCAATAGTAGCCCCCGGAAAACTCTGAGATCTTGCGCCGTCTTGCCCTTTCAGGTTGAATGCTCCGTCTAGATGGATGTCGGCAAATTGTCAAGCAATATCTTGTAGTCCTCCCAAGAACCCTGCAATATCCTCTGTCTTCAACTCGTAAGTTGGAGAAACGCTGAATCTTCCATCGTACTCTTCTCGTAGCCGGACTGGATCCGTCCATGCCGGAATATTCCGATGTGATGGTTCATCTTCTAGTGACAGCTAGGACGACGTAGACATAGGTTAGCGACGCCTCGTAACTCACACATGCAGAGAACACAATCATGCCCGTTTTTCCCACGCGAAGGATACAAACCGTTGGCGGCGGCAGTTGGGAACGTGGCGAAATTTCCACGCACACGCCAGCACATGTCATCCACGCGCCGACCATTCGATCACCTTGCACCAATCTTGACGCCAAAGGTTATAAATTATATCTACGGTGGATTTTTACTTTTCACCTCATTCTTCCCTTGCGCCTCCATCTTCCTCCTACGAGCATCTCCTCGAGCCCTCTGCGTGAACGCGAAAAAACCCTAGCCTCCCAATCTCTCCAGTCACCACTCTCCCTTTCCGATGGCGAGCAGCAGCACTACCCCATCCATGGCTGAGGCGATCGAAGCTGCGGCGAAGCCGGCGAACGCCGTCCATGTGCCCCCAGAGGGCCTGGTGCTTCCCAAGTCTGCGGTGGTGGAATCCACCGGCGGCGACCATAACCCAGCAGCGCTAAAGCTGCTGGAGGAAGAGGGCGACTCCCACAAGGTAGAATGGCGAGGCTCAGACATCACCAATAACGACATCAAGGAGCTGCTCGTCAAAGGCTACCTCCCTGCGACGGAGGGGCTTGTCTGGTGAGCGGTGCCGGCCGGCGAGGTCACCCCTTCTCCCCAAGCCGGAGAGAAGGTGTACCTCAAAGCTTAGTTGGTACGCGGCGTTTCCCTGCCCATCTCCAACTTCTTCCTTGTTGTCCTCAATCATTAGCGGGTTCAACCTCAGAACCTTTCCCCCAATAGTATTCTCGCGCTTAGCAACTACGCGGTGCTTGGCGAGGGATACCTAGGGATTAGGCCTAGGTTAGACTTGTTTATATATTTCTTTACCGTCAAGAGGGAAGCAGGAGCGAGCAAGGATGTGCTCGGGAATTGTGGCACAATTAGTTTTAAGATCCGTCTTAGCCGGCAATTCCCCGACATCGTCGGCCACGAGTCTTGCAAGAATTGGCAACAAACGTACTTCTATGGCCCAGATATCCCTCTGGCTGGCCGAGAAGGAACGTATCCGGACTTCGTCGATGGAGCTATCACCGAAGCCCCGACATGGAGATCCTAGGCCTCCCTTCCCTCCGACAATGATGCTTCCCGCACTATAAGGCGTATAGAGTGGTTCGTAAAGATGGGTCTGACCGGATTGGACCTGGCCATGTGTTGGTTCGTCAGGCGGATCCAGCCTCTGCAGCACCTCTCGAAGCTGATGCATGAATATATCAAGGATAGCCTCCACATCTCCGAGGACAACTTCTCGAGTGACTCCATCAAGCTCCGCCTCAAGGACATCGTCAAGGTGAAGGATAGGAAGCGTGGCTTCGCCATCACCTATGACATGTTCGAGGAGGGCTAGTGCCCAGAGGTACCTATTTATTTTCCGTGTATGACATTTGCTCCAGTTCTTCCGTCTTGCCCTTATCATCTTATCTAACACTTTGAGATTTCACTTAACAGCTTAAGAGTCTAAAGGAGGACGACATGGCTGTCCAAATCTACGATCCAAAGATGAAGGAAGTCACTGTCGTGTCCGACGATGATGTCCCGTTGGCGCGAAAGCGGAAGAGCTCCACCTCCGACGCTGCCGACGAAGGCAAGAAGAAGAAGACGGAGGGTGGATCCTCCAAGAAGAGTACCGCCACCTGGAGGCAGAGAAGAGAAAGATCACTGGGATCCCTTTCACGAAAGAACCCACTGTTGTGTAAGTCTCTCATCCTCCGACATTGTCCATTGCTCATCTTATTCCTGTACTTATACTTTTGCATGTTTCAGGAAGAAGGCCAGTTTAAGTTTCAAGAAGACCTCCAAAACTTTGGGGGCTTATAAAAACATTAAAGATATGTTGCATCGTGATGTGTCCCACCACGCATCTCCCGCCATCGCCCCTGTCACTCCCAGCGTTCATCCTACACCTGCTCGGACAAGCTCTCCGGCTAAGGATGCATCTGGCCCTTCCGCCATGGAAGTGGACTCAGCTGTCTTCGCGGATCTCGTCGTTGCCGGCGATCAGGCGACGCAAGAAAGCAATGCGACCAAAATGGCTGAAGCTCCGGCTAAGGATGCCATTGGTAGCAGCAAGGCAATGGTGGTAGGTGGAACATCTGTTGAAGGCGGCGCCTCTGCACCCAGGATAACCACAAAGCTCCCGAAGATAGTCTACCCGACGCTTACGCCGAGTAGCTCCACTCTGGATCCTGGTGCAATGCCGACATATCCAATCTGCGGTCTTGAGGAGCTTCTCCAACAAGCAGATATCTTTCAAGGAAATAGCCTTTCCTTCAGCAAGTTGTTTGCCGAGAGCGCTACCAACCTCAAGATCATCGCACTTGTAAGTTTTATTTGCCTTCTGCATTTCATATGAGTATCCCACTGTAGCCCCCGAGGATTTAGACGGAAAACCATAGGTCTTTGCATCTGAATGCTCTAAGAGTGACTAAGCTAGAAAACTTCTGCTGTAGCCCCCAAGTATTTAGTCTGAATGAATTATTCCGACTAGATACTTTCAGAGTAGCATACGCAGTGTTTGTAAAGTTCAATACTGTAGCCCCCAAGCCTTTAGTTGTAACTGAATTAGTTCCGAATAGATGCTTAAAGGAAGACTAAGCATACATGCTGAAATAAAAAACTCATACTGTAGCCGCCAAGCTTCTAGTTGAAAACTAAAATAGCTCCGACTAGATGCTTAAAGAAAGACTAAGCAACTTCCGAGTTAAAAACTCTCACTGTAGCCCCCAAGCCTCTAGGTGGATAGTTATCCGGATAGATGCTGTAAGTAGACTAAATGGTTCTGATCTTCTTTCCACATAATGAGAATGCTCGGAGAGGCGTCGCCAATGAAAAGTTCCACAAGATGCATGCATAGCTGGAAGCCGAAAAGGGTAAAACTGCCTTCTTGAAGGAACAAATCACCAAGAGAAAGAGTCTGTTTTTTCCTTTCGTTTTCGTACTCCACCTTGGTCTTGTGCCGTCACTCTCCGACTACTCGCTGTGTACTGTTCTTTCTCCGACTTGCAGTAACCATCGCCAAGGCTAAGGATATTGTTTGAGCAATCCAAGCACATTCAGTTGCTGGATAGCGAAAACAAGATCCTTAAGCAGGAGAGGACTGATACCTTGAAGATGCACGAGGACTCCATGAAAGCCTTGCAGAAATCCGCCAACACAGAGATGAACCGCTTGAAGGAGGAGATTGTGATGCTAAAAGAGTAGAAGAAAGCTACCGATGAGCAAAATCAGCGCAACCTTGAAGCATACAAGATCCTCCGACAAGAACGGGACTTCATGGCAGAGACTCTCCAGCAAGCCGAGGCGAGCATATTTGGTAAGTAATTCTCCCTCTTGTACTTCTGTAAGTTAGGTACTTCGAACTTTTGTGTTATTGAACTCATGTGCTCCCTTGTAGGAATTGCAGCTCCTATTGGTTTAACTCGCCGCCTCCTCGCCCAAAGGAATGCATGGTCCTCGCCGCAACTTTATCACACCACCATCAGCGTGCCAAGGAGATAGCCAAGCCCCGCAGATCAATATCAAAGCTATGGACTCCGTGATGATGGTCACGGAGATCTTGCGCCAAGCCCTCGAGCGTATCGTAAGCTAGAAAGCTTCATGTACACGGGCTGGCGCAAGGATGTCACTGGCGATGGTCAAGACGCACTATGAAGATGCCGACATCAACATGTTAACCTTAGGTCTTCCCGACATAGACGATGACGGCCAGAAGATTGACCATAAGGCTATCTGGGCATCTCTCGCGGGCTATGACACAAGGGTTGCCGAGTTGGTCGACCACAAAGTCTTCGTGTCGCTCGAGATCATTGACGGCGATCATCAGAGCTCCTCTGAGTCCCTCAATACCACTGACTTCAAAGAGGATGGTTCTCCTGCTGCCGACGACACTGCTTCCAAGTCTCCTACGCCATAGGAATGAAAAAACACTATGTAATATTTGTTTCCTCTAGAATTTGTGTATGCGGAAAAACTACTCTGTTAACTTAAGGTGGAAAAAACAATAGTTGTAATTTCCTGCTACTCAAGAATTGGTTCCAGCATGTAATTATTTTTTAAGCAAGTGCTGGCTTATCCATTACTCTGGGTTTTATGCTTGACTTTTCGTGAGTCAGAAGACTCGTAGTCGGAACCATGCGCTCAGGTGATGATGCCCAATGGCACCGTCAAAAACCTAAGCACAAAATCGCCGACAACAAGTTCCAAAAGTCACTACTCCAGAATCCACATAAAAACAACAAACAACGTGTAGACCAGAAAACTTAAGCTAACGCCCGTAGGCAGAATTTTCACAAGTGCAAATTCAAAGCTTGTGCATAAAGATTTTATACGATCCAAAAATGAACACTAAAGGAGGTAAAAGACTCAGAGACATGAGTGAACCAGAGAGCTTTATTTCATTGATCATATAAGAGGTACATAGCAGATAAAAACTATGCTAAGTGTAAAAAGGACGTAGTTGTGCTATGTTCCTATCACATCCCAAGATTTTCCAAATCTTGTAATGTGAAAAATAAATAAACAAAAATAAGATTATTGTTGAAAATCAGGGTGAAAAGAAACTTTTGGTTTCTAAAAGGAAACTTAAAATCCCATCTTGAACAAACTTTGGTAAAAGTTTGAATCCAACAAAAATCCAAATCAAGAGAAATGCATTCCTCAATGAATGTATCTGGAAATTTAAACCCTTGGAAAATAAATCCAAACCCTAAACCCAAATGGAATAAAATCATTTCCAAGTTATCTCCAAATACATGGATTTGATCCATATAAAAATTTGTCAACAAACATTCACAAATGATCAACAAAGACAAATATAAATAATATAAGGCCATATAAATTGGTTTCACTCAATTTGGAACCATAAATAAAATCTTATGAATTTAATAAGATAAGAAATTGAATTCCCAAAGCTAATAAAGAACCTATCTAGAAACCCATACCAAATGGTGAGCAAATAATCCTAAAGAGATTTAAAGGATAAACATATATAAAATAAGATTTCACAAATTGGAATCACCAAGTTTGGATCTCTAAATAAAAAGATCTGTATTTTATAAGATGAAGAAAGAATTATTAATTAAGGAATATTTAAAGACCAAATCAAATCTTGGCCAAACCTATTAAGCAAATGGAGTGAATATAATCCAAATCCAAATAAGATAAAAGGATAAAGAATTTTCCAAAATAAAATAAAAAGGCAATAACCATTCTATCCCAATCTTAATGAAGACAAATCTCTAATAAGAACAATTATTTAAATCATGAGAGAATGAATTTTGGAATTTACCCAAGTGAAATAGAAGTTGTTTAATCAACTTAATAAAATAAATCCCCAAATAAAATTTATGGAATTGAAACTATATTTAATTCCATTGGAATTAAAACAAATACCCAATCTTAATGATTAATAAATCATATTAAAATACTTTCCAAATAATTCAAGATGAATTATCTGAACCAGCTAATCAATAAAAACCTACTGAAAGGATTTGGAAAGTTTTAAGAATTTAAATGGAGATTTAAAAATATTATTAAATCTTATCTAATTAAAACTAGAGCCTATTTAGATTAAATAAAAGGCCCCAAAATGAATAAGGTTTTATTCAAAATTGACATTAGAATACAATACTAATCAGTAATTGAATCTACCCAAAATCTGGCAAAGATTTGAAATCAAATGAGTGCTTGAAATGATTAAAAGAAATCAAAACAGATTAAAGGAAAAGGATAAAGGAAAAAACAAACAGAACAGGAAAAAATATAAAAGGAGCCAGCGCAGCCGCCCAGCCCAACTAGGCCCAGCAAGCCCACCAATCCCCCTCCTCCGAAACGTTTTCCTCACTCAAAAAGAACCCACAGTCGATGACCGTGGACCCGTTCCTTTCCTTCTCTCTCGCTGACGAGACGACCCCACATCCACGTCCCCTTCTTCCTCCCCGCGTTGAACTCGCCCAGCCGTTGCTGTCGTTGATTCCTCCGGTTGAATTCGCTTTACTGCTGCGTTTATTCCTCGTCGTAACCACGCAGTGATAAACGCCAGTGTTCCCTCCCCATTTCCCCCCAGTCACCTCACCTTAGCGCGCCCCCCGGCCGTCCTAATTCCTCTACGAAGCCCCACTGCCCCGACGAGCTCCGGCATCGATTCCGGCCGGACCGCCTGCCTCCTCGAGCACACGGCAAGTTCCCAGACCAGCGCACCTCCCGTGGCGCCCGGCTCGCTGCAGCGTGCCTCTGAGCCTCGACAACCACGACTCAAGCGCGCCGTCATTTCCACTCCGGCGACACCCCCTGGTAACCTCCGACCACCCCTCCCCTCTGACCGATGCTCACGTGTTCGCCTATCCCGTACACATCTGACTGCATGGTTCGTTTGATTTGGCGTGACCCGTATCTTCGCCTCCGACGACGAACAGAGGAGCCCGACGCCAGGAGCATCTCCGGCGAGCAATTTTCGTCACCCCCGTGCACCCCTTCGCCAACCAAGTACACGTTGAGCATCAGCAAGCTTCGACGATTCTGGTGAGCCACCCCACTCCTCCTCTAGCTTCAGACGCAGACGTCATCGTCGAGCGCCACCGCCAGCCACCGTCGCAGCGCCACCAGTTCATGGTCAGTGCGATGAGGACCGTCGGATCCCGATCCAGCGGTTAGGATAGATGACTTATCGAACCGTTTTTGATTGATCTGTGCCGCACGATCCTCTTAAAATCCAACAGTCCACGTTAGCGATTCGCCTGAGGTACCAGCCTATAGGATTGATCCACGTGGCTCGGACTTTGATTTAAAAGCGAAACATTTCTATTAGATATGTGATTTTGTAAAATTCATAACTTTAAATCTACACATCCAAATTTTGCAAACTTTATATCAATGGATTCAAAAAAACAAGCCCTAGCCAACCATGCACTTTGTTTAGTAAAGAGCTTCTGGTAAAATGTTTGTTTTTGCATAAACTTATGTATGCTTGTTTAGGATATAAAAATTATTCTAAGATGATTTTGGGGATAAAATCTTTGGAAAATGGTGTGTTTTGAACCTACTGACCATAGGAATCGATTGGTGGTTTCAAAAATGTATTTGGAGAAGCAAAAGAATGAATCTTGGATTTAAACCATTTCTAGTCAAATAAAAATATGGTTTAATTGTTAAAAATGGTTTTAGAAGAAAACCTTTGAGAAATGTTTTGGAATAAACTCTCTGACCCCAAACACCAAGTTTTATGACTTGAAAATATATTTGGTAAACCCTATAAAAATTATTACTTTGCTTAAGGCAATTTCAATCACATGAAATAATGATTTGGTTTAAAAATGGTTTAGAGGTATAATCTTTTGCAAATGGTTTTTCCACTTTACAAAATGACCAAATGGTGTTACCAAATGTTCATAACCTACTAGAAACCACTTTTACAAATAAAACAACCCTTTTGCATGCTTGCATGTATTGTTTTGTTTATTATTTTATGTGATGTTTTGCTTGAATGGTATATTGAAATATTGTTTGCTTGATTGAATTGTAGTGATTTGAAGTGAGTGAACATTGCAAAGATCAAGGGGTGAACTTATACTCTCTACCAAAAAGGCAAGTGATGCTTCATACTTTGTCCTATTATTTTCACTATGCATTAGTGATATTTCTAAATAAGACTTGCATGGAATTTTGCTAAGTAAAAACCATGCTATGGGAAAACCTAGTAGATGAACCCTTAGTAGAATTTCCTAAGTTAAGATTCCTACTACTATCATGCTTAGCTTAGCTAGTAGAAAACAAGGGTGGAATATATATTCATGCTATGGAAAAATTTCTAAGTCTGAGGACTTGTGTTTTGTTTAATAAAACAACTAAGTGAATGAATCACACCGGGTGGAAGGAAAGAATGGTTTGTGTTGAGTGGTTACACAAGGCCGGGGACTGGTGAACCTTGTGTATCTCACTTGTGGATGGCCACCAGAACAAAGAGATTTGAGATGTCAAATGTTGAGAAGCTTCAAGTGTAACCACATGGCATTATGGGCTCGCTGGATCATATAGGTTGCAAGAACTTAGCCAAATGGACAGTTGGTGGTAGGGTTTGATAGGTTGAACGCCCATTCTGTCTAAGGGAAGGCTTGAAAGATCTTGTCTTGGGAAACCAAGTCTTGTGGGGAAAGTGCACCACCTCTGCAGAGTGTAAAATCTAAGTACTTAGCCATGTCCCTGGAAAAGGACAATTTGAGCATCAAGACATGGAAGCTATCAAAAATCTCATCATCCAAATTTCTAAGTTAAAAACTTGTGGTTGAACAGGGGTTAAAGGATCTTCAATCTTTGATTGGTAGATGCTTTGGGTGATTTTTGCCAAACAAAAACTTAGTGTTTTCAAATGATAAGGAAAATCTATTTTGAGCAATGCAAGCCTAAGCTCCACTTAGCCAAATGCATGTAGATGATAGACTCCACTATACTACCATAGTATCACTTGCCAATACAATTCAAATGTATTGACCCTTGTGGCTGTAACTTGTTATGTTGCAGGTTTGTTTGTTATTAGTGAAGTTTTATGATTAGGATTACAAGTCTACAACCAACATGTCTGCCTGTGGCACTTTGAAGATGAAGGACCCCATGCTATTGCTATATTCTGCTGCATTGTAATGAGATAGCCAAATGAGCTATGTAAGATGTAATGAATTATTTTATTCCTGGTTATAAAATTGTATTATGACCTTTTTTTCTTGATATTACATCTTAACTGTGGATGCTAGCTATTGATCCAGGGACTAGCATTGTAAACACAGGGATCTCTACCTTATTAAAGGTTGGGAACCTTATAGTTCCATGGCCGATCAAGCTCCAGTTAGTCATCATCCGGGTCACGTTGCTTACGCTTATGATCTTTGCTGGGTCTATCCTTAAGTTCACGATTGTCAACGAGGTAGTAAGACCCATTGAGCAGCGCCTTGCTTATGATGAACAGTCCTTCCCATGGCGGGGATAATTTGTGTGACTTCTTCTTCTTAAGTCGGAGCACCAGATCCCCCTCTTTAAACGAGCGATGCCGAACACGGCGACTATGGTAGCTGCGTAGCTTCTGCTGGTAGATGGCGGATCTTTGGCATGCCAATACGCGCTCTTCCTCGAGAAGGTCCACATCTAGGCATCGAGATTCTTCAGTGTCATCTTCATTGTAGGCGGCAACTCTTGGTGCATCGTGAAGTATGTCGGAAGGCAGGATGGCTTCTGCTCCATATACCATGAAGTAGGGGGTGTAGCCGATGGATCTGCTGGGTGTAGTTCGTAAACTCCACATCACAGATGGTAGTTCCTCCACCCAGGCTCCTACTGCTCTATGTAGCGGTGCCTCAAGACGTGGCTTGATTCCCTGCAGAATTAATCCATTGTCTCACTCAACTTGTCCATTAGACTGTGGGTGTGCCACATATGCTAGGTCAAGTCGAATGCCCTTGTCCCAACAATAATATTCCACTTCTTCGAGTGACAAGTTGCTGCCGTTGTCGGTGATGATGATGCTATGGGAGACCAAATCTCACCACTAGATTTTGGACAAACCTAAGGGTAGTTGCCCCATCAAGCTTTCTAATGGGTTTAGCTCCTATCCATTTGGTGAATTTATCAACTGCTACTAGTAGATGCGTAAACCCACAAGGTGTTGTCTGTAATGGACCAACCATGTCTAGCCCCCTGTAAGGTTCCCAACCTTTAATAAGGTAGAGTCCCCTGTGTTTACAATGCTAGTCCCTGGATCAATAGCTAGCATCCACAGTTAAGATGTAATATCAAGAAACAAAGGTCATAATACAACTTTATAACCAGGAATAAAATAATTCATTACATCTTACATAGCTCATTTGGCTATTACATTACATTGCAGCAGAATATCTATAAGCATGGGGTCCTTCATCTTCAAAGTGCCACAGGCAAACATGTTGGTTGTAGACTTGTAATCCTAATCAATCAACTTCACTAATAACAATCAAACCTGCAACATAACAAGTTACAGCCACAAGGGTCAATACATTTGAATTGTATTGGCAAGTGATACTATGGTAGTATAGAGGAGTCTATCATCTATATGCATTTGGCAAAGTGGAGTTGAGGCTTGCATCGCTCAAAATAGATTTTTCCTTATCATTTGAAAACACTAAGTTTTTGTTTGACAAAATAATCTTTCCCAAGGCATCTCCCAATCAAAGATTGAAGATCCTTTAACCCTTGTTCAACCACACGTTTTTAACTTAGAAATTTGGATGATGAGATTCTTGATTGCTTCCATGTCTTGATGCTCAAATTGTCCTTTACTGGGACATGGCTAAGTACTTAGATTTTACACTGTAGAGGTGGTGCACTTTCCCCACAAGACTTGGTTTCACCAAGACAAGATCTTCGAAGCCTTCCTTAGACCAAAATGGACGTGCTCCAACCTATCAAACCCTACCACCAACTATCCATTTGGCTAAGTTATTGCAACCTATATGATCCAGGCAGAGCCCATAATGCCAAGTGGCTGCACTTGAAGCTTCTCAACATTTGACATCTCAAATCTCTTTGTTCCTGGGTGGCCATCCACAAGTGATATACACAAGGTAAACCATAAACATGGGCCTTGTGAACCACTTAACCAAAAACCACCAAGCAATTACCATTCCACCCAGGTGATTCATTAACTTAGTTGTTTTATTAAACAAAAACACAAGTCCTCAGACTTAGAAATTTTTCCATAGTATGAATGTATATTCCACCCTTGTTTTCTATTAGCTAAGCTAAGCTTGATAGTAGTAGGAATCTTAACTTAGGAAAATTTCTACTAAGGTTTCATCTACTAGGTTTTCCCATAGCATGGTTATACTTAGCAAAATTCCATGCAAGTTTTACTTAGAAAAATCACTAATGCATAGTGAAAGTAATGGGACAAAACTATGAAGCATCACTTGCCTTTTGGTAGAGGGTATAAGTTCACCTTGTCCTTGCAACAATCACACTCTTCAAGTCACTACAATTCAATCAAGCAAGGCACAAACTCAAACTACCAATCAAGCAAAACATCACATAAAATCATAGCACTAAGATAATGCATGCAAGCATGCCAAGGATTGTTTTATTTGGAAAAGTGGTTCCTAATGGGTCATAAACATTTGAAAACACCTAATGGTCATTTTGTAAAGTGGCAAAGTCATTTGCAAAAGGTTTCACTTCATAAACCATTTTCAAAACAAGGTATCATTTTATGGTGTAGAAATGTTTTACTAAGGCATTAATCTATAGGGTTCACAAAATTCATTTTCAAATCATAAAACTTGGTGTTTGGGGTCGAGAGTTAAAAAACATTTCCCAAAGGTTTTCCTTCAAAACCATTTTTAATAAATAAACTATATTTTTATTTGACTAGAATTGGTTTTAAATCAAAGAATCATTCTTTTCCTTCACCAAATATATTTTTGAAACCACAAAGTGTTTCCTAGGGTCAGTAGGTTCAAAACACACCATTTGCAAAAGATTTTATCCCCAAAATCAATTTTGAATTTTTTTTATAACCTAAACAAGCATACATAAGTTTCTGCAAAAACAAACATTTTAACATAAACTTTTTACTAAACAAATGGCATGGTTGGCTAGGGCTTGTTCCACTGATTCCATTGATATAAAGTTTGCAAAATTTGGACGTGTAGAACTAAAGTTATGCAATTTACAAATTCAAACCACTAATAGAACTCTTTCTGTCTTATAAACAAACTCCAGGCCACGTGGTGCAATCCTATTGGTCAAAAACGTTTCGTTCGGATCGATGCATACGACCGCAGGATCCAACTTGATTGCATGGCACAGATCGATCGATACCCTTCGCTAAGATTCTATCGCGAAGGCCGATCAAGATCCTACGGCAAGCGGCGCTAACTAGTGGCGGCGCTGGAAGGCGAGGTGGCAGCGAGACAGGTCGTCGCTGGTGATACAGGACGCAAGGGAGAGGAGGAGAAGCCTCACCGTGTTCGCCGAAGCTTGGGGAAGCTCAAGGTGGCACTGGCTGGCGAAGGGGCGTACGTGACTGTCCTTAATCGCTCGCCGGAGATGAGCTGGGCCTCGGGCGCGGTCAGACGTCGACGGGGGCGAGGCTATGGGTCCTGCGTGAGTGGATGGCGAGCACCTGGATGTTCACAAGGCAGAGGCGAACAAATGGTATGAGTCTCGTCGAGGCGCGCGCACGGGTTCAAGCGATGAGGCTCACCGAGTTGCTGCGCACGGCAATGCTGGCTGATGTCGTTGCCGGCGCCAGGAGGCACGCGCAAGCGAAGCTGGGATGCAGAGATGCGCCGTGCTTGGGGAGTATGTGAGCTTGGTCGGAGACAAGGGCGGTGCTGCCGGAATTGGCCAAGAACCTCGCGGAGACGGCGGTGGTGCAAAGAAATTGGTGAAAGCCTGGTGGCTCTCGGCGTGGTGTTTGGGGGAATGGAAGAGGAGAAACGCGTAGCGCGAGTGTGGTCAGGGGGCGTTGATCACGCGGCATTGAAGAGAATTGACGATGCAATTCAATCGGCAGTAACGGGAGGAAGAACATGTCGCGTGGGGAAGAAGCTGACGTGGTCGTGGGGTCGTCTTGTCAGCGATAGAGGGAAAGGGAGGGGTCCAGTTGTCATCCTTTGTGCGGTTAAGTTCCTGAGTGAGAAATGAACGGTTCGCTGGGGAGAGAGGTGGGCTGCTGGGCTGGGATGGGCTTAGCTGGGCTGGGTCGTCTCTGCTCTATTTTTTTTCTGTTCTGCAACTTTTTCTTTTTCCAATTCTATTTTCTGTTTTGAAATTCAAACAACAAATCAAACATTCAATTCAATTCAAAACTCTTCCAAATTTTGCCTTGAGTTTTGGTTCTGTTTAACAACAATAATCCAAAGTCCAAAAACAAAATAATGTTTTTATTCTTTTTAGGATCCATTTATTAATTAAATAAAATGGACCTTAGTTATTAAATCAAATAGGATTTGATTTATTTATTTTTAAAACTCTATTTGAAATCCAAAATAGTACCAAAACCATTCAGTAGGTTTTATTTGAAAATAATAAACACTTGGAAAACTTATTTAAAATAATTTAATAAGTTTTTGGTGTTTAATTAAAATGGGAAAAGCCTTTACTTTAATAAATTTGGTTTATTAATAAACACTCATTATTTTATTTAAATAAACCTTTAATCTTTTAATCAAAACAAAATATTTTATTTCAAAAGATTGGCCAAGGTTTAAGTTGGCTCTATAAAATAATCCTTATTTATAAATCTACCTTTTCTTTTGAAAACCAATCTTTTATTAAAAGATCCAAAAATAGTAATTTCATATATTTAATATTTTCTTTATTACTTGTTTATCTTTTCAAATCCCTTTAGGATTTGTTTGATCAAAATAGGTTTGAAGGTTTCCAATTGGAATCAAAAAGTTTCTTCTCACCCTGAAAATCAACAAAGTTTTATTTTATTCATTTATTTTTCACATAACAAGATTTGGAAAATCTTGGGATGTGACACCTTAGTAAAATAAATCTCGTCCCGAGATTTGGGAAGGCTAGGGTTACAAGTTGGCTCAAAATCATCTAGGGTACTACCACCCTTAAAAATTTTCCATCTAGATTACACATTGGCCTTCTTGGGATCTTGGTGTAACTGACAGAAGTTTGCATAGTGGCCTAGCTCTTTGCATTTGAAACATGTGATAAGGCTGAGGTCTTGAGGTGGCTTCTCTGGACAATATGATGCATAATGTCTAATCTCTTTGCAGTGGTTGCACATCACTTGGCTAATATCCTTCCTCATCTTGGGTTTCACTAGCTTTTGTTTGTCTTCTTGGCTCTTCTTCTTTTCTGGGCATTCACTGGCATAGTGTCCCATCTCTTTGCAATTATAACATTGCAACTGGCTTTTGTCCTTCTTCTTCCTTTTGGGTCTCTCCAAAGCTAGGAGTTCTTCTAGTTCATGTTCTTCATACCTCACCTCAGAGGTGGAAAATCTTTCTCTCTTTTTGGGGCATTGGTCTTCATGCTCCTTGGATGTATGATCCTTGTCTCCACAAATATTGCAAGCTTCGGTTTCTTCTAAAATAATATCTTTGTCATCCTTGTTGTCATTAGCTCTTTGGGAAAAGTTTTCTCCCATGTTGATCATTTGAGTAACCAATCCTTGCAACAATTGGGATTGAAATTTCAAAATCCTTTGTATGGCTGGGTCTAGTCCATTGTTGTTGGCTAAAAGCTGAGTTGTCTCTTGGCTCAACTGGTTTTAGGTTGCTATAAGTTCTCTCATGTTGTCCTCTTGGTTGTTGTTGTTGTTGTTGTTGTCATCAACCTTGATGTTGGAGTCTCTTGGAGGGGTCATCTGTTTGGGTTGGATTGGGATTAGAATAGGCAAAATATTTCTAAGTAAGGGTTCTAATCACACACATCACAATTCACACAAGCAATGTGCAAGCAATCACAAACAAACAATTCACTCAAACAACAAAGTTTCCTAGCATATTCTTAGGCAACCAAAAATTTTTTTGTTACACCACATAAGTTGGTGGGCTTGACTTAAACTAAATATGGTGGTCCATCTATATGGTTCACTTGTGATCTTTCCATCCTTCTTGGTTGATTCTTTTTTTTACATGAGTTCATGGTTTCCTTGAGAAAACTTTTGGTCACAAAACTTCAAAGGTGAGGATGGCTCCTTCTAAGTTGTGTTTCCTTAGTTTCCAAATCTTGAGCAAGATTTCTTGTCTCACTTGTCCTTAGTGATATCCAAGGTTGTAGTCCTAGGTGAATATGCTGAAGATGTTGAAGTCATTAGAGTTGAAGATGTTGAAGTCATTAGAGTTGAAGATGTTGAAGTCATTAGAGTTGAAGAAGTTGAAGTCATTAGAGTTGAAGAAGTCCTTTGCACATGGTGAAGTCTTTGGCCATGGGGTAGGTTTTTCCATCAAGTTTGAAATTGAAGAGATGTATAATCAAAACCAAAATGGTTGAGGAAAGAGTTTACAAGATTGTTTGTAAATAAGTTTTGGAACAAATACAACTCCTATTTTCTAAGGGTTTTGTCCAATCCTAGGGTTACAAATCCTACAGGCAACACAATGCTCGATACCATCTGTAAGGTTCCCAACCTTTAATAAGGTAGAGTCCCATGTGTTTACATTGCTATTACCTGGATCAATAGCTAGCATCCACAGTTAAGATGTAATATCAAGAAACAAAGGTCATAATACAACTTTATAACCAGGAATAAAATAAGTTATTACATCTTACATAGCTCATTTGGCTATTACATTACATTGCAGCAGAATATCTATAAGCATGGGGTCCTTCATCTTCAAAGTGCCACAGGTAAACATGTTGGTTGTAGACTTGTAATCCTAATCAATCAACTTCACTAATAACAATCAAACCTGCAACATAACAAGTTACAGCCACAAGGGTCAATACATTTGAATTGTATTGGCAAGTGATACTATGGTAGTATAGAGGAGTCTATCATCTATATGCATTTGGCAAAGTGGAGATGAGGCTTGCATTGCTCAAAATAGATTTTTCCTTATCATTTGAAAACACTAAGTTTTTGCTTGACAAAATAATCTTTCCCAAGGCATCTCCCAATCAAAGATTGAAGATCCTTTAACCCTTGTTCAACCACAAGTTTTTAACTTAGAAATTTGGATGATGAGATTCTTGATTGCTTCCATGTCTTGATGCTCAAATTGTCCTTTACCAGGGACATGGCTAAGTACTTAGATTTTACACTCTGCAGAGGTGGTGCACCTTCCCCACAAGACTTGGTTTCACCAAGACAAGATCTTTCAGAAGCCTTCCCTTAGACCAAAATGGACGTGCTCCAACCTATCAAACCCTACCACCAACTGTCCATTTGGCTAAGTTATTGCAACCTATATGATCCAGGCAGAGCCCATAATGCCAAGTGGCTGCACTTGAAGCTTCTCAACATTTGACATCTCAAATCTCTTTGTTCCTGGGTGGCCATCCACAAGTGAGATACACAAGGTAAACCATAGACATGGGCCTTGTGAACCACTCAACCAAAAACCACCAAGCAATTACCATTCCACCCAGGTGATTCATTAACTTAGTTGTTTTATTAAACAAAAACACAAGTCCTCAGACTTAGAAATTTTTCCATAGTATGAATGTATATTCCACCCTTGTTTTCTATTAGCTAAGCTAAGCTTGATAGTAGTAGGAATCTTAACTTAGGAAAATTTCTACTAAGGTTTCATCTACTAGGTTTTCCCATAGCATGGTTATACTTAGCAAAATTCCATGCAAGTTTTACTTAGAAAAATCACTAATGCATAGTGAAAGTAATGGGACAAAACTATGAAGCATCACTTGCCTTTTTGGTAGAGGGTATAAGTTCACTCCTTGTCCTTGCAACAATCACACTCTTCAAGTCACTACAATTCAATCAAGCAAGGCACAAACTCAAACTACCAATCAAGCAAAACATCACATAAAATCATAGCACTAAGATAATGCATGCAAGCATGCCAAGGATTGTTTTATTTGGAAAAGTGGTTCCTAATGGGTCATAAACATTTGAAAACACCTAATGGTCATTTTTTAAAGTGGCAAAGTCATTTGCAAAAGGTTTCACTTCATAAACCATTTTCAAAACAAGGTATCATTTTATGTGGTGTAGAAATGTTTTACTAAGGCATTAATCTATAGGGTTCACAAAATTCATTTTCAAATCATAAAACTTGGTGTTTGGGGTCAGAGAGTTTTAAAAAAAACATTTCCCAAAGGTTTTCCTTTAAAACCATTTTTAATAAATAAACTATATTTTTATTTGACTAGAATTGGTTTTAAATCAAAGAATCATTCTTTTCCTTCACCAAATATATTTTTGAAACCACAAAGTGTTTCCTAGGGTCAATAGGTTCAAAACACACCATTTGCAAAAGATTTTATCCCCAAAATCATTTTTGAAATTTTTTTATAACCTAAACAAGCATACATAAGTTTCTGCAAAAACAAACATTTTAACAGAAACTTTTTACTAAACAAATGGCATGGTGGCTAGGGCTTGTTCCACTGATTCCATTGATATAAAGTTTGCAAAATTTGGACGTGTAGAACTAAAGTTATGCAATTTACAAATTCAAACCACTAATAGAACTGTTTCTGTCTTATAAACAAACTCCAGGCCACGTGATGCAATCCTATTGGTCAAAAACGTTTCGTTTGGATCGATGACATGCATCTGGATCCAACTTGATCGCACGGAACAGATCGATCGATACCCCTTCGGCTAAGATTCTATCGCGAGCGTCAGATCAAGATCCTACGGCGCGCAACACGCTTGCCAACTAGTGGCGGCGCTGGCGGCGGCACTCAGGTGGCAGCGCTCAGACGAGGTCGTCGCCGGTGATACAGGATGCAAGGGAGAGGAGGAGAAGGCTCACCGTGTTCGCCGAAGCTTGGGGAAGCTCAAGGTGGCACTGGCTGGCGAAGGGGCGTACGTGACTGTCCTTAATCGCTCGCCGGAGATGAGCTGGGCCTTGGGCGCGGTCAGACGTCGACGGGGGCGAGGCTACGGGTCCTGCGCGAGTGGATGGCGAGCACCTAGATGTTCACAAGGCACAGGCGAACAAAATGGTATGAGTCTCTGCTCGAGGCGCGCACGGGTTCAGGCGATGAGGCTCACCAGAGTTGCTTGCAGACGGGCGGGCTGCTTGATGATGTTGTCAGGCAGGCAGGCGAGCATGGCTGGGATGCAGAGAGATGCGCCAGGGCTTGGGGAGTATGTAAGCTTGGTCGGGGAGACAAGGGGCGATGCGGTGCTGCCGGAATTGGCCAAGAACCTCGTCGGAGACGGCGGCGGTGCAGAAGAAATTGGTGACAGCCTGGTGGCTCTCGAGGCGTGGTGTTTGGGGGGAATGGAAGAGGAGAAACGGGCGTTTAAGCGAGTGTGGTCAGGGGGCGTTGATCACGCGGCATTGAAGCGAATTGACAATGCAATTCAATCGGCAGTAACGGGAGGAAGAACAGGTCGCGTGGGAAAGAAGCTGACGTGGTCGTGGGGTCGTCTTGTCAGCGATAGAGGGGAAAGGGGAGTGGGGTCCAGTTGTCATCCTCTGTGCGGTTAAGTTCCTGAGTGAGAAATGAACGGTTCGCTGGGGAGAGAGGTGGGCTGCTGGGCTGGGTCGTCTCTGCTCTATTTTTTTTCTGTTCTGAAACTTTTTCTTTTTCCAATTCTATTTTCTGTTTTGAAATTCAAACAACAAATCAAACATTCAATTCAATTCAAAACTCTTCCAAATTTTGCCTTGAGTTTTGGTTCTGTTTAACAACAATAATCCAAAGTCCAAAAACAAAATAATGTTTTTTATTCTTTTTAGGATCCATTTATTAATTAAATAAAATGGACCTTAGTTATTAAATCAAATAGGATTTGATTTATTTATTTTTAAAACTCTATTTGAAATCCAAAATAGTACCAAAACCATTCAGTAGGTTTTATTTGAAAATAATAAACACTTGGAAAACTTATTTAAAATAATTTAATAAGTTTTTGATGTTTAATTAAAATGGGAAAAGCCTTTACTTTAATAAATTTGGTTTATTAATAAACACTCATTATTTTATTTAAATAAACCTTTACTCTTTTAATCAAAACAAAATATTTTATTTCAAAAGATTGGCCAAGGTTTAAGTTGGCTCTATAAAATAATCCTTATTTATAAATCTACCTTTTCTTTTGAAAACTAATCTTTTATTAAAAGATCCAAAAATTGTAATTTCATATATTTAATATTTTCTTTATTACTTGTTTATCTTTTCAAATCCTTTAGGATTTGTTTGATCAAAATAGTTTGAAGGTTTCAATTGGAATCAAAAGTTTCTTCTCACCCTGAAAATCAACAAAGTTTTATTTTATTCATTTATTTTTCACATAACAAGATTTGGAAAATCTTGGGATGTGACACCCCCGGACTGCAAACGGCCAAGTTATTGGTATTGTTCTCAATTCTTCAGCTACAACATGTGGTTGTCGGACATAATACTGGCATCCCATGCATGTCTCAACCATCTTGTTGGCATCCGCCTTCGTGGTCAGCCAGTAGAATCCTTGCCAGAAGGCGTTGGAGACCAATGATCGAGGAGAGGCGTGATGCCCGCAATCTCCGAGATGGATCTCACGTAGGATTTCAATACCTTCTTGCTGGGAAACACACTTAAGGTATACACCAGTGGTGCTTCTTTTGTAGAGTTGTCCATTGATTATGGTATAGCCCTTTGCTCGATGTACTATCTGTCGTCTTTCGACTTTGTCGTCGGGCAAAGTTCCGTGTACGAGATATTCCATGAACGATTGTGTCCAAGCCGGAGGGACTTTTGTCACTATGTGAACAAAAGAGTCAACTCTATCCGGTTGTCGATGTTCCGCTCCTTCACGGATGGTGTCCGTAGATGCTCCAGAAAACACCAGCGTAATTCGTTGTGCCTGATCCAAGCTTGCAGAGATCAACCGCCTGCGCTTTGCTCCCTAGGTACATACTTGACTTCAGATCCCAAGAAGCTCTTGGCTATCTCGCCCACTTCGCCTTGATATGCCGCCATCATAGGGTTCCGCTGTTCAGTGCCAAATGCACTGGGGCAACCAAGTCGGAATCTCCAAAGCAAACTATGCACTTGATGCCAATATCCTTACTCTGCGTAGTCCGTGAATGAGTTCTTCATACTCCGCCATGTTGTTCGTAGCCTCAAGTGGATTTGCGAGCGAGTGTAGCTTTCCCCGGTTGGTGACTGTAATAGTACACCAGCCCCCGAGCCAGTGAGTAGCTTTGATCCATCAAAGTGCATCACCCAGTATTCTGGCTTCGTCATTGGGGTAGCATATAGCATCTCCGTCCAATCTACAATAAAATCCGCCATGGCTTGTGACTTGATAGCATCACGCCTCTTGTAGGTGATCTCAAGGCGGCAAGTTCAATGCCCCTTCGCAACCCTTCCTCAGCATCGTTATTGTTGATGATGTCGCACAATGGAGCCTTGCTCACCACTGTGATAGGGTGCTCCTGGAAGTAGTGCCATAGCTTCCGAGAAGAAAGGAACACTCTGATGCGTGCACCCAATGTTGACGTGGGACACTTCGTTGGAACCCCAAGAGCAAGGTGTGATGAGCATAGCAGCAAGTTTCCCTCAGTAGAGACCGAGGTTATCGAACCTGAAGGAGGAAGGAAATGTCTCAAAGGTGTTTGCAATGTGGAGACTCGCACAACACAAACTCAAGACTTTTCCCCAACGAATCAGTGAGGTTTTCAAGCTCACCGGTTTGCTGTAACAAAGGATTAAACGTATAGTGTGGAAGGTAATGGTTTGTAGCAAGTAAACAAGTAACAGTGGAAGATGTATCAATGGTAAATATTGGACCAGGGTCCATAGTTCACTAGAGGTGCTCTCCTTAGATAAACAACATGGAATGAAGGGTAAACAAATTACAGTGAGGCAATTGAAAGGAACTGAGAAAGGCAAAACAATGCAATTACTAGCGTAAAGATCCTATGAGGTTGATTGGGCAATACAACAATATACATGTATCATCATCCAACTGCATCTATGACTAGAAGTCCAACTTTAGGTTATCATCTGAACCCCCTCTAGTATTAAGTTGCAAGCAACAGACAACAACTTTAAGCAAAATGTGTAAGGTAAACAGTCCACATGTTCTATGAACAAGAGACCATTGTTTTCTCCCTAGTAGCAACAACACATCTACAACCGAAGAGATTTCTGTCACTTCCCTTGGAAACTAGAGGCATGAACCCACTATCGAGCATAAATACTCCCTCTTGGAGTCACTAGCAACTACTTGGCCAAGATAACCACTAGGAACGGAGAGCATGCAAGATCACAAACAACACAGACATGATAGAATCATAAAGATAAAACCATTAATCAAACCAACATAATAATCTCAATATCCATCGGATCCCCGCAAACACAACATGCATGATTACAAAAAGATTAGATCTTGATCATGAACGGAGCTCACAAGATCTATACATGAAATCACAAAGGAGGAGATACAACCATCTAGCTACTACATGGACCCATAGTCCAAGGTCGAACTACTCATGAATCATACCAGAGAGAAGCCCTCCGGGATGATCTCCCCTCCGGCAGGGTGCCGGGAAGAACTTCAGATCCCCCCGATCTAGGGACGATGGTGGCGGCAACTACAGACAGTTTCGTGGATTTCTGATCAGGTACCCAAGGTTTCTGCATTGGGGGCTTCTTATAGGTGAAGGGGTGAGTCCGGGAGGCGACCAGGGCCGCCAAACCCTAGCCAGGCGTGGGCCCACCTGCCCCCGCGCCTGGGGTGGGTCTGCCCCCCTGGCCGGCCCCTCCGGCTCTCCTCTGGACTTCTTGTTCCCCACAAAAAGTAATTGGCTTTGTCCTTCGTCCCGTCCAATTCCGAGAATATTTCTTTACTAACTTTTTTGAAACCAAAAATAGCAGAAAACAGGCATCTGGGACTGTTGCAACTTGTTAATAGGTTAGTACCAGAAAACATGTAAAAAGCACCTCAAAGTGTGGACAAGTAAAGCAAAGTAGATACTAAACATGCATGGAGCATCAAAAATTATAGATACGTTTCCAACGTATCACACTCCATAAGCTATCTTTTGGTAGTGCGGGTAACGCTGCTTGGACTCCGCCAAGACCTCGCTTATGTAGTAAAATGGTCGTTGAACCCCGTACTCATGCCCTGGTTCTTTCTGCTCTACCACGACGACGATGCTGATTACCCGGTTGGTGGCCTCCATGTAGATTAACATAGGCTCCCTAGGCTCGGGTGCTGCAAGGATAGGCCCCGAGGATAATGTCTCCTTTAGCTGCTTCAAGTCGCATCTTCCTCGTCCGTCCATGTGAATTTGTCCGCCTTCTTCAGCAACTTATATAGCGGCAGAGCCTTCTCTCCAAGTCGGTGATTTAATCGACTAACCTGCAACACAACCTGTTAGCCGTTGTATGTCCTTCGTGCATGTCGGATGGTTTATGTTTAGGATGGCCTTGACTTTCTTCGGGTTCACCTAGATTCCACGCTAGGAAAGGATGAAGACCAACAATTTACCGCCTACGACCCCGAAGACGCACTTCTCGGGGTTAAGCATCATGTTGTATTTCTGGAGATTATCAAAGGTTTATTTTAAGTCGGAGATTAAGTCTTTTGACTTTTTAGACATCACCACTATATTGTCCACATAGGCGTGAATGTTCCGACCAATTTTATCGTGTAGGCAACGCTGCATTGTCCGCTGGTACATAGCACCTGCGTTTTTCAGCCCAAAGGGCATCTTGACATAGCAAAACGTGCCGTAAGGTGTGGTGAATGAAGTGGCCAATTGGTCCGACTTCCTCATCTTAATTTGGTGGTATTCTAAGCATGCATCAAGAAAACACAAAAGTTCTGAGCCAGCTGTCGAGTCAATGACTTGGTCAATGCGAGGCAAAGCAAACGGATCTTTGGGACACGCTTTGTTCAAGCCGGTGTAATCAACGCACATTCTTAATTCTTTGGTTCCCTTTTTGGGGACAAGTACAGGATTGTCCACCCATCGGGTGTGATGGACTTCTCGAATAAAACTAGCCTTAAGTAACCTAGCTATCTCCTTGCCTATGGCGCGTATCTTCTCGTCTCCGAAGCATCGTAGAGGTTGTTTCACCGGTTTGCATTTTGGATCAATATTCAAGCTGCGCTCGGCAAGTTCCCTAGGTACACCTTTCATGTCGGCAGGTTGCCAGGCAAAGATGTCCTTATTCTCACGGAGGAACTCGATGAGTGCGCTTTCCTATTTGGGATCCAGGTTTGTCCCAATGGCGGTAGTCTTGGAGGCATCGCTTACCACAAGTTCAACCGGCTTGGTTTCGATGGCGGCCATGAAAGCTGGGGTGGAGTCAGAAATCTGGTTCTTCAACACCGCATCTCCGAGGCATCGACCTTGCTCTGGATCTCCTTGAATTCTTTGCTGTAGAGGACAGCTTCCGCAAAGGCTGCTTCTCCAATTTCATAGTCCCTTGCTTTGGTAAAGCTTCCGGATACGGTGATGACACCGTTTGGTCCGGGTATCTTGAGCTTGTTGTAGATGAAGCATGGCTTGGCCATGAAGGCGTGGAATATGTCACAGCCGAATATGACGTGGTACACACTCTTGAAGGGGACCACCTCAAAGGTCATGCATTCTTGGCGGTAATTATTAACATCGCCAAAAGCGACCTGAAGTGTGATGCACCCAAGGGACCGAGCCTCCCGACCGAACTACCGTGGAAGATGGTGCTGGTCCGCCTTAGGTTAGCCTCTGTCAAGTTCATCTTGTGTAGTGTATCCAGGTAAATGATGTTGATGCTGCTTCCACTATCCACCATACATTTGGTGAACTCATTGCCGTCAATCAGGGGGTTGATGAGCATCACGTACTGGTTCTCCGTAGGGATGAGGTCTGGGTGATCCTTCCTATCCCAAGTAATTGGAATCTCCGACCAGCGCAGGTACTGGGGATCTAGGGGTAGAGTGGCCATCAATATCCTCATAGAGGTCTTCTATTGTCGGACAATAGGGGTGCCAAGGAAAGTGTGGAAAACGACCTTCTTCTTCTCGAAGGGGTTCTTTCCCTTGCCATCGATCTTGGTGGCATGCTTGGGGTCAACATCCTCATCCATGTCACTTGAATCCTTGGACTCCTCTTCCTTGTTCTTCCCCTTGCCCTTGCCTCGCGGTCTGTTATTTCGACTTTGCTTGTAGCCGGACTCCGGGTCCTCCTTGAGATCGTTGACGAACTTGCAATGGCGATTGGTGTGAGTGGCCTTACCATTAGCGTCGAGGTGTACGAGGCATGGAATATCACGATAATACTTGTACGTTTGGGGAACGCGGAGTGCTGCCGAGCTAGTTTCCCTTCCTCGCTATTGCCCACGACCAGCCCCCGTCCTCGGCCACGCATACGCCATCACCGCGTCTGTAATGTCATGGCGACCATGTCGGAGGTTTGCTTTTCTTCTGGCGGGCTCTTCCGCTTGGTGCTGTTGTTCCTCCTAGCTTGAGTTGGAACGGCCGTTGCCGGCAGGGATCCGCGAGCATCGTCGACGCCAACTGTGAACTCACTAGCTAGCTATATCATCTGGTTGAGATCTAGCCGGTGATTGTCCTACAAGCGCTTCAACTAATGTCGGAGCAATGTACCTTTCTCCAACCCATCGATGAAGGCGGCCATGGCGGTCTGGGCGTGTACTCCTGCGCAGGAATTCTTCATATCCAGCCAGCGGGAGAGGTAGGCGCGAGATTACTCATCTTTATCCTGCACGCACCGCTATAGATCGCCAATAGTACAGGGACGCTTATACGTACCCTCGAAGTTCGTGGTGAATGCTTCTTGCATGTCCAACCAGTTGCAGATGGATTTCTCCGGAATGTCATCAATCCATTGTCGGGCCGTGCCCACCAGCATCAGGGGGAGGTACTTGACGGCAACATTGGGGTTACCCCCGGTGATCTCCACCGCATTGCCGTAATCCTGCAACCACGTAGCTGGTTTGGCGGTGCCGTCATAGGGCTTGATGGTCTTGTAAATCCGAAAACCCTTGGGGTAAGTTGCGGTCCGTATTACGGGTCCAAATCAACATGGTCCCAAGTATTGTCCTTCCCAGGCCTCGTGAATCTTGTGCAAGCGTGAACGTGTGTCGTATGGCTCCGGGCTTCTTTTCTTCTTCTTTCCATCAGGGGATGGGCTGCGTGAACGACGCGGGCCTCCTTCGCCATGGTGGCTGCTAAGGGGAGACGGAGGCGGAGGTGGCGGTGGGTTAGCCTTCTTGCTGTTACCCTCCTGCAATGCCTCATGCTTGTCACGGTTGCTTGTCGGACACGGAGGGTCATGACGCGACCTGCTCTTGTGTCCTTGGTTGCGCTCTCCATCATGACGGGTCTGCTCCGTGTTGTCACGGATGACGATGCCGCTCTGTCTTGGCGGAGGCATATCCATACGGTGGTGAGCCTTGGTATCTTCGCGATGTCGAGGAGACCGGGGCGGTGGAGATGGGCGGCGAGGTTGAGCATTGCCTCAGTGGTTGAAGGATATGGGAATAGCGTCCTTCCTGTTGCGCGCATCCCTCTGTCTTCTCTCTAAAGAACCCGTCTGGGATTCGACATCATGAGGATATCGATCCCTTGGCGGCTTTGGCTGGCTAGACTGGCAGACTGCTGGGTCAGACTCGAGCCTCTGAGGGGTGGCCTTTTCCTGCTGTTTCACCGCCTTGGCCACAAGGTCGTAGACTTGGTCCACAGTCGTGGGTGAACTATCCTGCTCCAGAAGGGTCTTGGAAACGGCGAGGTTGAGAAGAGGAGTGGGCATCACCTGCCTGCCTTCACTGTCAATGTATGGCTTGGCATGTGCCGGCTTCGAGGGGGCCCATCCTAGATTTCGCCGCACACCAGGATCGTTGATGACGCGAGCCGGAGCTTTCTTAGCCTTCTGCTGCTGTAGCAGCGTCTTGTACTCAGCCTCCATGGCTCTAGCTTTCTCTATTAACTTCTACGCGATGGTCAGATCTCGATCCAGCTTAGCGCCTTGCTCCACGATGGCCTGCGCTTCCTCCAGCAGCTGCTGGCGCTTCTCGTCAAGATGGACTACATGGCGAATATGAGCCACGGTCATGGGCTCGACGAGGAGATTGCCGTACATAACTCTATCATCTGGAGTGACTTGGGCAGCAGCAGATGTAGATGCCGGAGGCGGCGGGTTTGTGGTGTTGTTGTTGCTCGGACCGGTGCCGAGTTCCCACGGCTGCTACACTAGGTTAGGCGGAGGGGGCATGACCTTTGCGTGATCATTGTCGGCAGCAACATGTGGTCCCTTCCCCTTGTCCAGCGCTGTAGGCGGAGCTCGTCCGGGTTGATCTTCATCCATCGCCGTCCCAATGGCGACGAACACCTCTCGGGACGTGACGACGTTGTTGGTCTGCTCGTCGTGCTTGTAATCCTCCTCCATCTCCTGCATGGCAGACTCTAGCTCCTCCGGGATGACGTCTATCTCCTCCGAGTCAGCGCTGATGTCGGTGTAGAGCGCGTCAAGCACGGAGTCGGAGGGTGCCGGGGCTTCCTCGATGACAGGAGATGGAGGTGCAACAACAGCGGCGATGACTGGAGGTGGTGGTGCAGCTGCAGCGATGACGACTGGAGGCGGTGGCGGCGGTGGATGAGGCGGAGGGGCTCCGTCAAGGAGCACAAGAGCTATCTAAGCTACCTCCTCAGCCTCTGCATAGTTGTTTAAAGTGTTCACCATGCTTTCGAAAGTGAGGCGTCCTGAAGCCTGCTGCCGCCTTAGCGTATGCCGAAGAAGCGTACCTTGGTCCAGTCCTTCCACAAAAGTGATACATAGCATCATCATTGGGGTAATGAGCCAGATCGACCCGTATACGGAGCCACCTGGCAAGGTAATCACGGGGGTTTTCACCTCTCTCTGAATGCAACGCGCCAGATCAAAGATGGTCACCACTCCGACGAACTTGGATCTCTGTTGTCCAGACGCACGGGCGAAGCCGGCGGACTTGCAGCGATCTTCCACCGTTATATCCTGCACAGGGGCGGTTTGGGTGGGCCTTGAATTTTTCCAATCTTTGTCGGCAAACTCCGAAGAGAGATCCGACATCGATCCTTACGTGAACATATCCTGCCCGTAGGCGGTCCATGCGGGCCTTGACGTTCCTCCGACTCCCAGGGAACTAGCGCCCGAGTCGGTTTCGCGATGAAGAGGTGGATGTCTCCGATGGGGACGATCGAGCATCTGGTAGGGTTCATCTTCGCCAGGATGCAGAACTCGTTAGGAGGGATGATCAGAACGTTGCAAGAGAAGAGAACGCGACCAATGGCTACAGTTTCGCTGATTCCCGCGAAGATCTTGGACCTCGCCCGCTGTAGAGCCTGAAGTGCCTCTTGCCCCACGTTGGGCGCCAACTGTCGTGGTATTGCCGACGAGTACGCCATGGAGGGGTAATCACAGTGCGTGTTTAGAGACGTGGGGTAATACAGACGGTTGATGGGTACGAGGTAAGACATCTTATCCAGGTTCAGATCCCACAACGGTGGCGGAATCCTACTCCTGCTATAAATCACTATAATGGCAATACGCCGAGTTATAGGGATTGGTTCGCTGTGCGAGCTGTGAGTTATGTTGTGCCCTAAAGGCTCCCATAGGCCCGACTTATATAGTCGCCAGGTCCTAGGTTTACAGGGAAAGTCCTAGCTGGACAGGTTACAGAGTCCTAGACAGTACACAATCAGTCTAACGTGTCTTGCACTCCAAGGCTCCAGGTACGTTGGTGACTCCTCCGTAGCCTTCCTTTATCCGGCATGGGCCACCCTTCTGGATCCATCTAACTGGGCTGCCCAGCAGGCCATGCGCCATGCTACCAACTGTGGGCCACCCAGGTTATCCGGATAGGATACATGCTATGAGGATACCCATATAGCATATCCCCAGCAGGGTACCCCGTTGGCGGTTCTCTATGATAAACATGTACTTACTATGACAAGAACTTACATGTGACTAAAGTTGAGTAGCATGAGGTGCGGCCCTCGTATTCAAGGGACATGAGATTGCCAACTTATACTTTGTCAAGCATATACTCCATAGTTTGTTCACTTTAACCTTAATCACTTCAAGATGCTTATGATAGGGGTAATGAGGGATGAAAGCTAACAAGTACCATAATTTTTGGAAGATCTTTTTGAAACTTGAAATCCCTTCTTCCCTTTATGAAGGGCCTTTCTTCCAATATTATATTGAGTCTCCACCTTCTACCTTTAGGCACCAGTTAAGAGAGCATAGTTGCCATTCTTAGTTCTATGTGCATTGTCCCAAAACTTATTGATTGATGGATATGGTTGATATTACTTATTCTTGTGCTATTTGTATCTAGTCACTCTTATGAACTTTGAAGGTGTCCGATGCATCTATTTGCTACTCTATGAGGGACAAGCTGAATGCCACTATGCCATGTTTTTTGTATGTGAAATAAATAAACGTTTTTCAATGCATGTTATTCATGATCTTTGTTTGTAGCCTTTCATGGTACATGCATAGTTACATTGTCTTACTGTTAGAACTCCATCTTTCATGCTCATGTTTAGAGTTTTTTGACCCCAGCTTTCAATGCTTGCAAATGGTTTGATCTTGGTTTTGATGGTGCATGTCACCTCAAAAATTATTCTTTTATCACTTACCTACTCGAGGACGAGCAGGAGTTAAGCTTGGGTATGCTTGATATGTCGGAAACGTATCTATAATTTTTGATGTTCCATGCTTGTTTAGTATCTACTTTGCTTTGTCTACACTTTGAGGTGTTTTTATATGTTTTTTGGTACTAACCTATTAACAAGATGCCACAGTTCTAGTTGCCTGTTTTCTTCTATTTTTGGTTCCAGAAAAGCTAGTAAGGAAATATTCTCGGAATTGGACGGGACAAAAGCCAAAGTCAATATTTCACCGAGGAGAACACGAAATCCAGAGGAGAGACGGAGGGGAGCCACAGGGTGGCCGCACCCCCCAGGTGCGGGCCCACCCTAGGTCGTGCCTGGGAAGGGTGTGCCCCCCTGGCCGCCCTCCTACCTCGCCTCTTCACCTATAAGAAGCCCCCGATGCCTAAACCATAAGTACCCGATCAATATTCCATGAAACCATCTGTAGCCGCCACCACCATCGTCCCTAGATCGGGGGGATCTGAAGCTCTTCCCGGCACCCTGCCGGAGGGGAGATCATCCCAGAGGCCTTCTTCTTCATCATGCTAGCCTCCGGTATGAAGCGTGAGTAGATCCACCTTGGACTACGGGTCCATATAGTAGCTAGATGGGTTTATCTCCTCCTTTGTGCTTTCATGTCTAGATCTTCTGATCTCCGTTCATGATCAGGATCTCATCTATTTGTAATCATGCATGTTGTGTTTGCGGGGATCCGATGGATATTGAGATTACTATGGCAGATTGATTAATGGTTTTGTCTTATTGATTCTATCATGTCTGTGTTGTTTGTGATCTTGCATGCTCTCCGTTGTTAGTAGATATCTTGGCCAAGTAGTTGCTAGTGACTCCAAGAGGGGGTATTTATGCTAGATAGTGGGTTCATGCCTCTATTTAATCTAAGGGAAGTGACAGAAATCTCTAAGGTTGTAGATGTGCTGTTGCCACTAGGGAGAAAACAACAATCTCTTATTCATGGAACAAGTGGATTGTTTACCTTACACACTTTGCTTAAAGAAGTTTTCTGTTGCTTGCAACTTAATATTGGAGGGGGTTTGGATGATAACCCAAAGGTGGACTTCTAGTCATAGATGCAGTTGGATGGCGGTCTATGTATCTTGTTGTATTGCCCAATCGAATCTCATAGGATCATGATGTCTAGTATTGCATTGTTATGCCTTGCCCAGTCCTGTCAATTGCCATTCTGTAATTTGTTTACCCTATATGCCATGTTTGTTTATCTAAGGAGAACACCTCTAGTGAACTATGGACCCCGGTCCAATCTTTACCATTGATACATGTTCCACTATTATTGTTTACTTTCTACAAACCACTATCACCTTACACACCATACAGTTAATCATTTGTTACAGCAACATGTGAGATTGATAACCTCATTGTTGGTTGGGGAAAAGTCTTGAGTTTGTGTTGTGCAAGATTCCAAGTTGCTTGCAACACATTTGAGATGTTTCCTTCCTCCTACTAGTTCGATAACCTCGGTTTCTTACCAAGGGAAGACTTGCTGCTATGCTGCGTCATACCTTGCTCTTGGGGTTTCCCGATGAAGCTCTCCCACATCAACGAAGCTCCATCACAAGTTTTTCTAGCGTGGCGCCGTTGCCAGGGAGGCCAAGGACTTATTCACAAGGGGAGTCCTTCTCAACCTTTCTCTTTACTTTGTTTTTGTTTTGCTTAGTTTCTTTTGTTTGGTTTTGTTTGCCTCTTTTTATCAAAAACTCCAAACAAATTAGTTTAGTTTGGTTTGCTTTCCCTTATCAAAAACACAAAAAATTAGTTCCCACTCTAGTTGTCACCTTGCTCTAGCTCAACATGTTGTTCTCCAAGTTCACCCTGAAGGACCTTTCGATAGGTAGTGGCTCTATAATTGGGAAAGAAAATATTGAAGAATTCTTTAATCATGTTAGCAAGCATGAGGATACTAAGAATAGATTTATAGCAGAACTTGCTCCTAATTATGAAATTGCTGCAGCTTATTTAGTTCATATGTTGGAGGCTAGGTTTGTTAACCTTAACCCCATGATGCAAATTCTGTTCCTTAAACTAAAAGAAGAAAAAGATGCTGAAAAGAGAGAATTTATGTTTGAAACTTTACTAAAAGAGTTCAATGATGTTGCTAAGGAAGCCAAAAAAGTCTTTGAGGCTCATGTGTAGATGTTATGGGTACTTTAGATAAACCAAACCTAGAGAGGAATTTAAGATACCCATACCCTTTAAACTTGTTGGAATGCATGAAGCCTTAGAAAAGAACTTTGATTGGATTGTTCCTAAAAATCCTTTTGATGAAAGTAGTGAACCAAGGAGAGATGAGAAGGGATCCTCCAAAACTAATTTGGATGAGATACCTTTCCTAGTTGAAGAGATTGCAAGCATTGATCTTAATTCTTCATTTGAAAGTACTTGATTCTTGCTTCTTGTGCCTAACTTAAAAGCGTTAAAGAAAAGTACTTGTTGGGAGATAACCCAATAGTTTTATTGAGTCTTGGAAGTTATTGCTTCAGTAATGACCTATCCTTATCCTTTTTGTTTGCTTTTTGTGCCAAGAATGGCCTCTAATGGGAGGGAAGTAAGATTTGGGGAGTTGCAGTCCCAAAAAAGATTTTTGTGCTCCACCGTAAAGATTCGTGAGGAGTATCTGTAAGTCAGATTGAGATGATAATTTATGAATAAATCCCCCAGTATGTTATCTAACTTTCGTTAGTTCAACACTTTTTATTTGATCTGAAGGTCTTCTAAAAATCAGTTTCTACCGTGGGCTGTTTTGACAGATTTCTGCCATTATTTGCATTTGCTTCTTATTGATTCCTTTTTGGGTTCTTTTTGGGAAATTGATATTTTTGAGGGAATTGCTACAGTAGCTTGTGTTTTTAGTGAAAGTTTTGTTGTTCTAAAGCTAAAACCAAGGGTCTATTATCTTTTGAATACACTAATGTTGCTAATGAAGATTGTGTGAAGTTTTGTATGAAGGAAAAATTTCAGGTGTAGAGAGAATGAAGTAATGAGATGAAGAACGGACAAAAGCTCAATCTTGGGGATGCCACCCCGGTGTCACCCCAAGAAATATCCAAGAGTTACAAGCGTCAAAGCTTGGGGATGCCCAAGGCATCCCCTTCTTCATCAATAAAAAGCTCAGGTCTTTCTAGACACTCCATTTTTATTTTTTAATGCACTGTTGTGTTGTTCTTGGAGCGTCTTAGTTTTCATTTGCTTTGCTTAGTTTGCTTGAATAAAGTAGTTTGGACCCCTGTTCTCTCTCTTTTGTTTCAAATAAGTTGATTGGTGTTGGAAAGGAGTAGAAAGTTCTTGCTTGAGTAGTACAATAGGAGCTTGCTTTGACTATGACTTAGACTTTAGCATGTCATGCTAGATGTTGTTTTGATCTTATGCTTAGTGATTATTTTTGTAGCATGACTTGTTCCAAACAATTGGGATTGCTTAGTGTGCCTTGAAAGAATCATGCATTGTTTTAGCATGCGAAAGCATAGTATTGTGGTATTATCCTTTGATGATTTGTTTGGGTTGAATTGGCACATGCTTACACCATGTTATGACTATGAACAAGTCACCATAGCCTATATGATCATTTAGTCCTTGACTTGTACTACCACTCTATGCTATGATTAGTAATATTTTGTCGCTCTGCATGATTATGGCCATTATTGCTCTCTTAGTTGGTTGCTCCCAGTCTTTTGCTAGCCTCCACTTGTATGAGTAAGCTCTACTCATGCTTCCAACTCCCAAGAAACCAAGTTATTCCAAAGAGTCCACTATAAATTCCTATGCATGGTGTGTTACACCATTCCAAGTATATTCTTGTTTTCAGCTATCTTCCAATTAAAAAGTATTTTGTTATGTGAAAACTTAGTGATTAAAGCTCTCACAAACTTGATGGCACACTTTATTTTTATTTCCCCTAATAAACTTGAACCATTGTGTCATCTATGTTGTATATGCTTGAACTTATACGTTGGAATTAGCAGAACCATGCTGTCACGGGGAACGCTTTCAACATTGCACTTGTACTTTGTACATAGTTGATATCATGCTCTCTTGTCTATGGATGTCGTCGGTGTGAAATAAAAGGGGAGCTTGTAAGTCCATGGAGTTATGTATGTGTGTTAGAGAAACGCCTGGGCCGCTAGCCTAGGCCATGCCTAATCATGTTGGAAACCTGCAGCATCACCATAGTGACATCTATGAAGCTTTATTCTTATAAAAAAGATACACATTGAAAAGAGGAAAGAGAGAAAAAAGCACCATATTCCCATGGTAAATAAGAAGATTGATGAGATGCTCATTGTCTGCTTGCCTTGTCATTTGGTTATGGGATAGCTCATGTACCATGTGCAAGGGGTATGTCGTTGTATTGCCGACGAGTACGCCATGGAGGGGTCCTCATAATGTGTGTTTAGAGACGTGGGGTAAGGCGGACGATTGACGGGTACGAGGTAACACAGCTTACCCAGGTTCAGACCCCACAACGGTGGCGGAATCCTACTCCTGCTATAAATCACTATAATGGCAATACGCCGAGTTACAAGGATTGGTTCGTTGTGCGAGGTGTGAGTTATGTTGTGCCCTAAAGGCTCCCATAGGCCCGACTTATATAGTCGCCAGGTGCAAGGGTTACAGGGAAAGTCCTAGCCGGACAGGTTACAGAGTCCTACATAGTACACAATCAGTCTAACGTGTCTTGCACTCCAATGCTCCGGGTACGTCGGTGACTCCTCCATAGCCGTCCTTTATCCGGCATGGGCCTCCCTTTTGGATCCATCTAACTAGGCTTCCCAGCAGGCCATGGGCCATGCTACCAACTGTGGGCCACCCGGGTTATCCGGCTAGGAGATATGCTATGAGGATACCCATATAGCATATCCCCAATAGTAGCCCCCGGAAAACTCTGAGATCTTGCGCCGTCTTGCCCTTTCAGGTTGAATGCTCCGTCTAGATGGATGTCGGCAAATTGTCAAGCAATATCTTGTAGTCCTCCCAAGAACCCTGCAATATCCTCTGTCTTCAACTCGTAAGTTGGAGAAACGCTGAATCTTCCATCGTACTCTTCTCGTAGCCGGACTGGATCCGTCCATGCCGGAATATTCCGATGTGATGGTTCATCTTCTAGTGACAGCTAGGACGACGTAGACATAGGTTAGCGACGCCTCGTAACTCACACATGCAGAGAACACAATCATGCCCGTTTTTCCCACGCGAAGGATACAAACCGTTGGCGGCGGCAGTTGGGAACGTGGCGAAATTTCCACGCACGCCAGCACATGTCATCCACGCGCCGACCATTCGATCACCTTGCACCAATCTTGACGCCAAAGGTTATAAATTATATCTACGGTGGATTTTTACTTTTCACCTCATTCTTCCCTTGCGCCTCCATCTTCCTCCTACGAGCATCTCCTCGAGCCCTCTGCGTGAACGCGAAAAAACCCTAGCCTCCCAATCTCTCCAGTCACCACTCTCCCTTTCCGATGGCGAGCAGCAGCACTACCCCATCCATGGCTGAGGCGATCGAAGCTGCGGCGAAGCCGGCGAACGCCGTCCATGTGCCCCCAGAGGGCCTGGTGCTTCCCAAGTCTGCGGTGGTGGAATCCACCGGCGGCGACCATAACCCAGCAGCGCTAAAGCTGCTGGAGGAAGAGGGCGACTCCCACAAGGTAGAATGGCGAGGCTCAGACATCACCAATAACGACATCAAGGAGCTGCTCGTCAAAGGCTACCTCCCTGCGACGGAGGGGCTTGTCTGGTGAGCGGTGCCGGCCGGCGAGGTCACCCCTTCTCCCCAAGCCGGAGAGAAGGTGTACCTCAAAGCTTAGTTGGTACGCGGCGTTTCCCTGCCCATCTCCAACTTCTTCCTTGTTGTCCTCAATCATTAGCGGGTTCAACCTCAGAACCTTTCCCCCAATAGTATTCTCGCGCTTAGCAACTACGCGGTGCTTGGCGAGGGATACCTAGGGATTAGGCCTAGGTTAGACTTGTTTATATATTTCTTTACCGTCAAGAGGGAAGCAGGAGCGAGCAAGGATGTGCTCGGGAATTGTGGCACAATTAGTTTTAAGATCCGTCTTAGCCGGCAATTCCCCGACATCGTCGGCCACGAGTCTTGCAAGAATTGGCAACAAACGTACTTCTATGGCCCAGATATCCCTCTGGCTGGCCGAGAAGGAACGTATCCGGACTTCGTCGATGGAGCTATCACCGAAGCCCCGACATGGAGATCCTAGGCCTCCCTTCCCTCCGACAATGATGCTTCCCGCACTATAAGGCGTATAGAGTGGTTCGTAAAGATGGGTCTGACCGGATTGGACCTGGCCATGTGTTGGTTCGTCAGGCGGATCCAGCCTCTGCAGCACCTCTCGAAGCTGATGCATGAATATATCAAGGATAGCCTCCACATCTCCGAGGACAACTTCTCGAGTGACTCCATCAAGCTCCGCCTCAAGGACATCGTCAAGGTGAAGGATAGGAAGCGTGGCTTCGCCATCACCTATGACATGTTCGAGGAGGGCTAGTGCCCAGAGGTACCTATTTATTTTCCGTGTATGACATTTGCTCCAGTTCTTCCGTCTTGCCCTTATCATCTTATCTAACACTTTGAGATTTCACTTAACAGCTTAAGAGTCTAAAGGAGGACGACATGGCTGTCCAAATCTACGATCCAAAGATGAAGGAAGTCACTGTCGTGTCCGACGATGATGTCCCGTTGGCGCGAAAGCGGAAGAGCTCCACCTCCGACGAAGCAAGCCGGCGGGCAAGAAGAAGACGGAGGGTGGATCCTCCAAGAAGAGTACCGCCACCTGGAGGCAGAGAAGAGAAAGATCACTGGGATCCCTTTCACGAAAGAACCCACTGTTGTGTAAGTCTCTCATCCTCCGACATTGTCCATTGCTCATCTTATTCCTGTACTTATACTTTTGCATGTTTCAGGAAGAAGGCCAGTTTAAGTTTCAAGAAGACCTCCAAAACTTTGGGGGCTTATAAAAACATTAAAGATATGTTGCATCGTGATGTGTCCCACCACGCATCTCCCGCCATCGCCCCTGTCACTCCCAGCGTTCATCCTACACCTGCTCGGACAAGCTCTCCGGCTAAGGATGCATCTGGCCCTTCCGCCATGGAAGTGGACTCAGCTGTCTTCGCGGATCTCGTCGTTGCCGGCGATCAGGCGACGCAAGAAAGCAATGCGACCAAAATGGCTGAAGCTCCGGCTAAGGATGCCATTGGTAGCAGCAAGGCAATGGTGGTAGGTGGAACATCTGTTGAAGGCGGCGCCTCTGCACCCAGGATAACCACAAAGCTCCCGAAGATAGTCTACCCGACGCTTACGCCGAGTAGCTCCACTCTGGATCCTGGTGCAATGCCGACATATCCAATCTGCGGTCTTGAGGAGCTTCTCCAACAAGCAGATATCTTTCAAGGAAATAGCCTTTCCTTCAGCAAGTTGTTTGCCGAGAGCGCTACCAACCTCAAGATCATCGCACTTGTAAGTTTTATTTGCCTTCTGCATTTCATATGAGTATCCCACTGTAGCCCCCGAGGATTTAGACGGAAAACCATAGGTCTTTGCATCTGAATGCTCTAAGAGTGACTAAGCTAGAAAACTTCACACTGTAGCCCCCAAGTATTTAGTCTGAATGAATTATTCCGACTAGATACTTTCAGAGTAGCATACGCAGTGTTTGTAAAGTTCAATACTGTAGCCCCCAAGCCTTTAGTTGTAACTGAATTAGTTCCGAATAGATGCTTAAAGGAAGACTAAGCATACATGCTGAAATAAAAAACTCATACTGTAGCCGCCAAGCTTCTAGTTGAAAACTAAAATAGCTCCGACTAGATGCTTAAAGAAAGACTAAGCAACTTCCGAGTTAAAAACTCTCATCAGTAGCCCCAAGCCTCTAGGTGGATAGTTATCCGGATAGATCTTGTAAGACTAAATGGTTCTGATCTTCTTTCCACATAATGAGAATGCTCGGGAGGCGTCGCCAATGAAAAGTTCCACAAGATGCATGCATAGCTGGAAGCCAAAAGGGTAAAACGCTTCTTGAAGGAACAAATCACCAAGAGAAAGAGTCTGTTTTTTCCTTTCGTTTTCGTACTCCACCTTGGTCTTGTGCCGTCACTCTCCGACTACTCGCTGTGTACTGTTCTTTCTCCGACTTGCAGTAACCATCGCCAAGGCTAAGGATATTGTTTGAGCAATCCAAGCACATTCAGTTGCTGGATAGCGAAAACAAGATCCTTAAGCAGGAGAGGACTGATACCTTGAAGATGCACGAGGACTCCATGAAAGCCTTGCAGAAATCCGCCAACACAGAGATGAACCGCTTGAAGGAGGAGATTGTGATGCTAAAAGAGCAGAAGAAAGCTACCGATGAGCAAAATCAGCGCAACCTTGAAGCATACAAGATCCTCCGACAAGAACGGGACTTCATGGCAGAGACTCTCCAGCAAGCCGAGGCGAGCATATTTGGTAAGTAATTCTCCCTCTTGTACTTCTGTAAGTTAGGTACTTCGAACTTTTGTGTTATTGAACTCATGTGCTCCCTTGTAGGAATTGCAGCTCCTATTGGTTTAACTCAGTCGCCTCCTCCGCCCAAGGAATGCATGGTCCTCGCCGGCAACTTTATCAGCACCACCATCAGGCAGGCCAAGGAGATAGCCAAGCCCCTGCAGATCAATATCAAAGCTATGGACTCCGTGATGATGGTCACGGAGATCTTGCGCCAAGCCCTCGAGCGTATCGTAAGCTAGAAAGCTTCATGTACACGGGCTGGCGCAAGGATGTCACTGGCGATGGTCAAGACGCACTATGAAGATGCCGACATCAACATGTTAACCTTAGGTCTTCCCGACATAGACGATGACGGCCAGAAGATTGACCATAAGGCTATCTGGGCATCTCTCGCGGGCTATGACACAAGGGTTGCCGAGTTGGTCGACCACAAAGTCTTCGTGTCGCTCGAGATCATTGACGGCGATCATCAGAGCTCCTCTGAGTCCCTCAATACCACTGACTTCAAAGAGGATGGTTCTCCTGCTGCCGACGACACTGCTTCCAAGTCTCCTACGCCATAGGAATGAAAAAACACTATGTAATATTTGTTTCCTCTAGAATTTGTGTATGCGGAAAAACTACTCTGTTAACTTAAGGTGGAAAAAACAATAGTTGTAATTTCCTGCTACTCAAGAATTGGTTCCAGCATGTAATTATTTTTTAAGCAAGTGCTGGCTTATCCATTACTCTGGGTTTTATGCTTGACTTTTCGTGAGTCAGAAGACTCGTAGTCGGAACCATGCGCTCAGGTGATGATGCCCAATGGCACCGTCAAAAACCTAAGCACAAAATCGCCGACAACAAGTTCCAAAAGTCACTACTCCAGAATCCACATAAAAACAACAAACAACGTGTAGACCAGAAAACTTAAGCTAACGCCCGTAGGCAGAATTTTCACAAGTGCAAATTCAAAGCTTGTGCATAAAGATTTTATACGATCCAAAAATGAACACTAAAGGAGGTAAAAGACTCAGAGACATGAGTGAACCAGAGAGCTTTATTTCATTGATCATATAAGAGGTACATAGCAGATAAAAACTATGCTAAGTGTAAAAAGGACGTAGTTGTGCTATGTTCCTATCACATCCCAAGATTTTCCAAATCTTGTAATGTGAAAAATAAATAAACAAAAATAAGATTATTGTTGAAAATCAGGGTGAAAAGAAACTTTTGGTTTCTAAAAGGAAACTTAAAATCCCATCTTGAACAAACTTTGGTAAAAGTTTGAATCCAACAAAAATCCAAATCAAGAGAAATGCATTCCTCAATGAATGTATCTGGAAATTTAAACCCTTGGAAAATAAATCCAAACCCTAAACCCAAATGGAATAAAATCATTTCCAAGTTATCTCCAAATACATGGATTTGATCCATATAAAAATTTGTCAACAAACATTCACAAATGATCAACAAAGACAAATATAAATAATATAAGGCCATATAAATTGGTTTCACTCAATTTGGAACCATAAATAAAATCTTATGAATTTAATAAGATAAGAAATTGAATTCCCAAAGCTAATAAAGAACCTATCTAGAAACCCATACCAAATGGTGAGCAAATAATCCTAAAGAGATTTAAAGGGATAAACATATATAAAATAAGATTTCACAAATTGGAATCACCAAGTTTGGATCTCTAAATAAAAAGATCTGTATTTTATAAGATGAAGAAAGAATTATTAATTAAGGAATATTTAAAGACCAAATCAAATCTTGGCCAAACCTATTAAGCAAATGGAGTGAATATAATCCAAATCCAAATAAGATAAAAGGATAAAGAATTTTCCAAAATAAAATAAAAAGGCAATAACCATTCTATCCCAATCTTAATGAAGACAAATCTCTAATAAGAACAATTATTTAAATCATGAGAGAATGAATTTTGGAATTTACCCAAGTGAAATAGAAGTTGTTTAATCAACTTAATAAAATAAATCCCCAAATAAAATTTATGGAATTGAAACTATATTTAATTCCATTGGAATTAAAACAAATACCCAATCTTAATGATTAATAAATCATATTAAAATACTTTCCAAATAATTCAAGATGAATTATCTGAACCAGCTAATCAATAAAAACCTACTGAAAGGATTTGGAAAGTTTTAAGAATTTAAATGGAGATTTAAAAATATTATTAAATCTTATCTAATTAAAACTAGAGCCTATTTAGATTAAATAAAAGGCCCCAAAATGAATAAGGTTTTATTCAAAATTGACATTAGAATACAATACTAATCAGTAATTGAATCTACCCAAAATCTGGCAAAGATTTGAAATCAAATGAGTGCTTGAAATGATTAAAAGAAATCAAAACAGATTAAAGGAAAAGGATAAAGGAAAAAACAAACAGAACAGGAAAAAATATAAAAGGAGCCAGCGCAGCCGCCCAGCCCAACTAGGCCCAGCAAGCCCACCAATCCCCCTCCTCCGAAACGTTTTCCTCACTCGCAAAAGAACCCACAGAGTCGATGACCGGTGGACCCCGTTCCCTTTCCTTCTCTCTCGCTGACGAGACGACCCCACATCCACGTCCCCTTCTTCCTCCCCGCGTTGAACTCGCCCGGCCGTTGCTGCCGTTGATTCCTCCGGTTGAATTCGCTTTACTGCTGCGTTTATTCCTCGTCGTAACCACGCAGTGATAAACGCCAGTGTTCCCTCCCCATTTCCCCCCAGTCACCTCACCTTAGCGCGCCCCCAGGCCGTCCTAATTCCTCTACGAAGCCCCACTGCCCCGACGAGCTCCGGCATCGATTCCGGCCGGACCCTGCCGCCCCTTGCCTCCTCGAGCACACGGGCAAGTTCCCCAGACCCAGGCGCACCTCCCCGTAGCGCCAGCTCGCTCGCGCGTGCCTCTGAGCCTCGACAACCACGACTCCAAGCGCCGCCACCGTCTGTTTCCACTCCGGCGACACCCCCTGGTAACCTCCGACCACCCCTCCCCTCTGACCGATGCTCACGTGTTCGCCTATCCCGTACACATCTGACTGCATGGTTCGTTTGATTTGGCGTGACCCGTATCTTCGCCTCCGACGACGAACAGAGGAGCCCGACGCCAGGAGCATCTCCGGCGAGCAATTTTCGTCACCCCCGTGCACCCCTTCGCCAACCAAGTACACGTTGAGCATCAGCAAGCTTCGACGATTCTGGTGAGCCACCCCACTCCTCCTCTAGCTTCCTGTATCGCCGGCACCGTCATCGTCTGAGCGCGCCGCCGCCAGCCACCGCCGCAGCGCCACCAGTTCATGGTCAGTGCGATGAGGACCGTCGGATCCCGATCCAGCGGTTAGGATAGATGACTTATCGAACCGTTTTTGATTGATCTGTGCCGCACGATCCTCTTAAAATCCAACAGTCCACGTTAGCCGATTCGCCAACTACGGTACCTATAGGATTGATCCACGTGGCTCAGACTTTGATTTAAAAACAGAAACATTTCTATTAGATATGTGATTTTGTAAAATTCATAACTTTAAATCTACACATCCAAATTTTGCAAACTTTATATCAATGGATTCAAAAAAACAAGCCCTAGCCAACCATGCACTTTGTTTAGTAAAGAGCTTCTGGTAAAATGTTTGTTTTTGCATAAACTTATGTATGCTTGTTTAGGATATAAAAATTATTCTAAGATGATTTTGGGGATAAAATCTTTGGAAAATGGTGTGTTTTGAACCTACTGACCATAGGAATCGATTGGTGGTTTCAAAAATGTATTTGGAGAAGCAAAAGAATGAATCTTGGATTTAAACCATTTCTAGTCAAATAAAAATATGGTTTAATTGTTAAAAATGGTTTTAGAAGAAAACCTTTGAGAAATGTTTTGGAATAAACTCTCTGACCCCAAACACCAAGTTTTATGACTTGAAAATATATTTGGTAAACCCTATAAAAATTATTACTTTGCTTAAGGCAATTTCAATCACATGAAATAATGATTTGGTTTAAAAATGGTTTAGAGGTATAATCTTTTGCAAATGGTTTTTCCACTTTACAAAATGACCAAATGGTGTTACCAAATGTTCATAACCTACTAGAAACCACTTTTACAAATAAAACAACCCTTTTGCATGCTTGCATGTATTGTTTTGTTTATTATTTTATGTGATGTTTTGCTTGAATGGTATATTGAAATATTGTTTGCTTGATTGAATTGTAGTGATTTGAAGTGAGTGAACATTGCAAAGATCAAGGGGTGAACTTATACTCTCTACCAAAAAGGCAAGTGATGCTTCATACTTTGTCCTATTATTTTCACTATGCATTAGTGATATTTCTAAATAAGACTTGCATGGAATTTTGCTAAGTAAAAACCATGCTATGGGAAAACCTAGTAGATGAACCCTTAGTAGAATTTCCTAAGTTAAGATTCCTACTACTATCATGCTTAGCTTAGCTAGTAGAAAACAAGGGTGGAATATATATTCATGCTATGGAAAAATTTCTAAGTCTGAGGACTTGTGTTTTGTTTAATAAAACAACTAAGTGAATGAATCACCTGGGTGGAAGGGAAAGAATGGTTTGTGTTGAGTGGTTACACAAGGCCAGGGGACTGGTGAACCTTGTGTATCTCACTTGTGGATGGCCACCCAGGAACAAAGAGATTTGAGATGTCAAATGTTGAGAAGCTTCAAGTGTAACCACATGGCATTATGGGCTCTGCCTGGATCATATAGGTTGCAAGAACTTAGCCAAATGGACAGTTGGTGGTAGGGGTTTGATAGGTTGGAACGCGTCCATTCTGGTCTAAGGGAAGGCTTCTGAAAGATCTTGTCTTGGGAAACCAAGTCTTGTGGGGAAAGTGCACCACCTCTGCAGAGTGTAAAATCTAAGTACTTAGCCATGTCCCTGGAAAAGGACAATTTGAGCATCAAGACATGGAAGCTATCAAAAATCTCATCATCCAAATTTCTAAGTTAAAAACTTGTGGTTGAACAGGGGTTAAAGGATCTTCAATCTTTGATTGGTAGATGCTTTGGGTGATTTTTGCCAAACAAAAACTTAGTGTTTTCAAATGATAAGGAAAATCTATTTTGAGCAATGCAAGCCTAAGCTCCACTTAGCCAAATGCATGTAGATGATAGACTCCACTATACTACCATAGTATCACTTGCCAATACAATTCAAATGTATTGACCCTTGTGGCTGTAACTTGTTATGTTGCAGGTTTGTTTGTTATTAGTGAAGTTTTATGATTAGGATTACAAGTCTACAACCAACATGTCTGCCTGTGGCACTTTGAAGATGAAGGACCCCATGCTATTGCTATATTCTGCTGCATTGTAATGAGATAGCCAAATGAGCTATGTAAGATGTAATGAATTATTTTATTCCTGGTTATAAAATTGTATTATGACCTTTTTTTCTTGATATTACATCTTAACTGTGGATGCTAGCTATTGATCCAGGGACTAGCATTGTAAACACAGGGATCTCTACCTTATTAAAGGTTGGGAACCTTATAGTTCCATGGCCGATCAAGCTCCAGTTAGTCATCATCCGGGTCACGTTGCTTACGCTTATGATCTTTGCTGGGTCTATCCTTAAGTTCACGATTGTCAACGAGGTAGTAAGACCCATTGAGCAGCGCCTTGCTTATGATGAACAGTCCTTCCCATGGCGGGGATAATTTGTGTGACTTCTTCTTCTTAAGTCGGAGCACCAGATCCCCCTCTTTAAACGAGCGATGCCGAACACGGCGACTATGGTAGCTGCGTAGCTTCTGCTGGTAGATGGCGGATCTTTGGCATGCCAATACGCGCTCTTCCTCGAGAAGGTCCACATCTAGGCATCGAGATTCTTCAGTGTCATCTTCATTGTAGGCGGCAACTCTTGGTGCATCGTGAAGTATGTCGGAAGGCAGGATGGCTTCTGCTCCATATACCATGAAGTAGGGGGTGTAGCCGATGGATCTGCTGGGTGTAGTTCGTAAACTCCACATCACAGATGGTAGTTCCTCCACCCAGGCTCCTACTGCTCTATGTAGCGGTGCCTCAAGACGTGGCTTGATTCCCTGCAGAATTAATCCATTGTCTCACTCAACTTGTCCATTAGACTGTGGGTGTGCCACATATGCTAGGTCAAGTCGAATGCCCTTGTCCCAACAATAATATTCCACTTCTTCGAGTGACAAGTTGCTGCCGTTGTCGGTGATGATGCTATGCGGGAGACCAAATCTCACCACTAGATTTTGGACAAACCTAAGGGTAGTTGCCCCATCAAGCTTTCTAATGGGTTTAGCTCCTATCCATTTGGTGAATTTATCAACTGCTACTAGTAGATGCGTAAACCCACAAGGTGTTATGCAGAATGGACCAACCATGTCTAGCCCCCTGTAAGGTTCCCAACCTTTAATAAGGTAGAGTCCCCTGTGTTTACAATGCTAGTCCCTGGATCAATAGCTAGCATCCACAGTTAAGATGTAATATCAAGAAACAAAGGTCATAATACAACTTTATAACCAGGAATAAAATAATTCATTACATCTTACATAGCTCATTTGGCTATTACATTACATTGCAGCAGAATATCTATAAGCATGGGGTCCTTCATCTTCAAAGTGCCACAGGCAAACATGTTGGTTGTAGACTTGTAATCCTAATCAATCAACTTCACTAATAACAATCAAACCTGCAACATAACAAGTTACAGCCACAAGGGTCAATACATTTGAATTGTATTGGCAAGTGATACTATGGTAGTATAGAGGAGTCTATCATCTATATGCATTTGGCAAAGTGGAGTTGAGGCTTGCATCGCTCAAAATAGATTTTTCCTTATCATTTGAAAACACTAAGTTTTTGTTTGACAAAATAATCTTTCCCAAGGCATCTCCCAATCAAAGATTGAAGATCCTTTAACCCTTGTTCAACCACACGTTTTTAACTTAGAAATTTGGATGATGAGATTCTTGATTGCTTCCATGTCTTGATGCTCAAATTGTCCTTTACCAGGGACATGGCTAAGTACTTAGATTTTACACTCTGTAGAGGTGGTGCACTTTCCCCACAAGACTTGGTTTCACCAAGACAAGATCTTTCAGAAGCCTTCCCTTAGACCAAAATGGACGTGCTCCAACCTATCAAACCCTACCACCAACTATCCATTTGGCTAAGTTATTGCAACCTATATGATCCAGGCAGAGCCCATAATGCCAAGTGGCTGCACTTGAAGCTTCTCAACATTTGACATCTCAAATCTCTTTGTTCCTGGGTGGCCATCCACAAGTGATATACACAAGGTAAACCATAAACATGGGCCTTGTGAACCACTTAACCAAAAACCACCAAGCAATTACCATTCCACCCAGGTGATTCATTAACTTAGTTGTTTTATTAAACAAAAACACAAGTCCTCAGACTTAGAAATTTTTCCATAGTATGAATGTATATTCCACCCTTGTTTTCTATTAGCTAAGCTAAGCTTGATAGTAGTAGGAATCTTAACTTAGGAAAATTTCTACTAAGGTTTCATCTACTAGGTTTTCCCATAGCATGGTTATACTTAGCAAAATTCCATGCAAGTTTTACTTAGAAAAATCACTAATGCATAGTGAAAGTAATGGGACAAAACTATGAAGCATCACTTGCCTTTTTGGTAGAGGGTATAAGTTCACTCCTTGTCCTTGCAACAATCACACTCTTCAAGTCACTACAATTCAATCAAGCAAGGCACAAACTCAAACTACCAATCAAGCAAAACATCACATAAAATCATAGCACTAAGATAATGCATGCAAGCATGCCAAGGATTGTTTTATTTGGAAAAGTGGTTCCTAATGGGTCATAAACATTTGAAAACACCTAATGGTCATTTTGTAAAGTGGCAAAGTCATTTGCAAAAGGTTTCACTTCATAAACCATTTTCAAAACAAGGTATCATTTTATGTGGTGTAGAAATGTTTTACTAAGGCATTAATCTATAGGGTTCACAAAATTCATTTTCAAATCATAAAACTTGGTGTTTGGGGTCAGAGAGTTAAAAAAAACATTTCCCAAAGGTTTTCCTTCAAAACCATTTTTAATAAATAAACTATATTTTTATTTGACTAGAATTGGTTTTAAATCAAAGAATCATTCTTTTCCTTCACCAAATATATTTTTGAAACCACAAAGTGTTTCCTAGGGTCAGTAGGTTCAAAACACACCATTTGCAAAAGATTTTATCCCCAAAATCAATTTTGAATTTTTTTTATAACCTAAACAAGCATACATAAGTTTCTGCAAAAACAAACATTTTAACATAAACTTTTTACTAAACAAATGGCATGGTTGGCTAGGGCTTGTTCCACTGATTCCATTGATATAAAGTTTGCAAAATTTGGACGTGTAGAACTAAAGTTATGCAATTTACAAATTCAAACCACTAATAGAACTCTTTCTGTCTTATAAACAAACTCCAGGCCACGTGGTGCAATCCTATTGGTCAAAAACGTTTCGTTCGGATCGACAGACACAGACCGCAGGATCCAACTTGATTGCATGGCACAGATCGATCGATACCCCTTCGGCTAAGATTCTATCGCGAGCGTCAGATCAAGATCCTACGGTGCGCAGCACGCTTGCCAACTAGTGGCGGCGCTGGCGGCGGCGCTGAGGTGGCAGCGCTCAGACGAGGTCGTCGCTGGTGATACAGGACGCAAGGGAGAGGAGGAGAAGCCTCACCGTGTTCGCCGAAGCTTGGGGAAGCTCAAGGTGGCACTGGCTGGCGAAGGGGCGTACGTGACTGTCCTTAATCGCTCGCCGGAGATGAGCTGGGCCTCGGGCGCGGTCAGACGTCGACGGGGGCGAGGCTATGGGTCCTGCGTGAGTGGATGGCGAGCACCTGGATGTTCACAAGGCAGAGGCGAACAAAATGGTATGAGTCTCTGGTCGAGGCGCGCACGGGTTCAGGCGATGAGGCTCACCGGAGTTGCTTGCAGACGGCGGCGCTGTCAGTTGATGTCGTTGCCGGCGCTGTGAGGCACGCGCGAGCGAGCTGGGGATGCAGAGAGATGCGCCAGGCTTGGGGAGTATGTGAGCTTGGTCGGGGAGACAAGGGGCGATGCGGTGCTGCCGGAATTGGCCAAGAACCTCGTCGGAGACGGCGGTGGTGCAAAAGAAATTGGTGAAAGCCTGGTGGCTCTCGAGGCGTGGTGTTTGGGGGGAATGGAAGAGGAGAAACGGGCGTTTAAGCGAGTGTGGTCAGGGGGCGTTGATCACGCGGCATTGAAGAGAATTGACGATGCAATTCAATCGGCAGTAACGGGAGGAAGAACATGTCGCGTGGGGAAGAAGCTGACGTGGTCGTGGGGTCGTCTTGTCAGCGATAGAGGGGAAAGGGGAGTGGGGTCCAGTTGTCATCCTTTGTGCGGTTAAGTTCCTGAGTGAGAAATGAACGGTTCGCTGGGGAGAGAGGTGGGCTGCTGGGCTGGGATGGGCTTAGCTGGGCTGGGTCGTCTCTGCTCTATTTTTTTTCTGTTCTGCAACTTTTTCTTTTTCCAATTCTATTTTCTGTTTTGAAATTCAAACAACAAATCAAACATTCAATTCAATTCAAAACTCTTCCAAATTTTGCCTTGAGTTTTGGTTCTGTTTAACAACAATAATCCAAAGTCCAAAAACAAAATAATGTTTTTATTCTTTTTAGGATCCATTTATTAATTAAATAAAATGGACCTTAGTTATTAAATCAAATAGGATTTGATTTATTTATTTTTAAAACTCTATTTGAAATCCAAAATAGTACCAAAACCATTCAGTAGGTTTTATTTGAAAATAATAAACACTTGGAAAACTTATTTAAAATAATTTAATAAGTTTTTGGTGTTTAATTAAAATGGGAAAAGCCTTTACTTTAATAAATTTGGTTTATTAATAAACACTCATTATTTTATTTAAATAAACCTTTAATCTTTTAATCAAAACAAAATATTTTATTTCAAAAGATTGGCCAAGGTTTAAGTTGGCTCTATAAAATAATCCTTATTTATAAATCTACCTTTTCTTTTGAAAACCAATCTTTTATTAAAAGATCCAAAAATAGTAATTTCATATATTTAATATTTTCTTTATTACTTGTTTATCTTTTCAAATCCCTTTAGGATTTGTTTGATCAAAATAGGTTTGAAGGTTTCCAATTGGAATCAAAAAGTTTCTTCTCACCCTGAAAATCAACAAAGTTTTATTTTATTCATTTATTTTTCACATAACAAGATTTGGAAAATCTTGGGATGTGACAGGCTACCACCCTTAAAATAAATCTCGTCCCGAGATTTGGGAAGGCTAGGGTTACAAGTTGGCTCAAAATCATCTAGGGTACTACCACCCTTAAAAATTTTCCATCTAGATTACACATTGGCCTTCTTGGGATCTTGGTGTAACTGACAGAAGTTTGCATAGTGGCCTAGCTCTTTGCATTTGAAACATGTGATAAGGCTGAGGTCTTGAGGTGGCTTCTCTGGACAATATGATGCATAATGTCTAATCTCTTTGCAGTGGTTGCACATCACTTGGCTAATATCCTTCCTCATCTTGGGTTTCACTAGCTTTTGTTTGTCTTCTTGGCTCTTCTTCTTTTCTGGGCATTCACTGGCATAGTGTCCCATCTCTTTGCAATTATAACATTGCAACTGGCTTTTGTCCTTCTTCTTCCTTTTGGGTCTCTCCAAAGCTAGGAGTTCTTCTAGTTCATGTTCTTCATACCTCACCTCAGAGGTGGAAAATCTTTCTCTCTTTTTGGGGCATTGGTCTTCATGCTCCTTGGATGTATGATCCTTGTCTCCACAAATATTGCAAGCTTCGGTTTCTTCTAAAATAATATCTTTGTCATCCTTGTTGTCATTAGCTCTTTGGGAAAAGTTTTCTCCCATGTTGATCATTTGAGTAACCAATCCTTGCAACAATTGGGATTGAAATTTCAAAATCCTTTGTATGGCTGGGTCTAGTCCATTGTTGTTGGCTAAAAGCTGAGTTGTCTCTTGGCTCAACTGGTTTTAGGTTGCTATAAGTTCTCTCATGTTGTCCTCTTGGTTGTTGTTGTTGTTGTTGTTGTCATCAACCTTGATGTTGGAGTCTCTTGGAGGGGTCATCTGTTTGGGTTGGATTGGGATTAGAATAGGCAAAATATTTCTAAGTAAGGGTTCTAATCACACACATCACAATTCACACAAGCAATGTGCAAGCAATCACAAACAAACAATTCACTCAAACAACAAAGTTTCCTAGCATATTCTTAGGCAACCAAAAATTTTTTTGTTACACCACATAAGTTGGTGGGCTTGACTTAAACTAAATATGGTGGTCCATCTATATGGTTCACTTGTGATCTTTCCATCCTTCTTGGTTGATTCTTTTTTTTACATGAGTTCATGGTTTCCTTGAGAAAACTTTTGGTCACAAAACTTCAAAGGTGAGGATGGCTCCTTCTAAGTTGTGTTTCCTTAGTTTCCAAATCTTGAGCAAGATTTCTTGTCTCACTTGTCCTTAGTGATATCCAAGGTTGTAGTCCTAGGTGAATATGCTGAAGATGTTGAAGTCATTAGAGTTGAAGATGTTGAAGTCATTAGAGTTGAAGATGTTGAAGTCATTAGAGTTGAAGAAGTTGAAGTCATTAGAGTTGAAGAAGTCCTTTGCACATGGTGAAGTCTTTGGCCATGGGGTAGGTTTTTCCATCAAGTTTGAAATTGAAGAGATGTATAATCAAAACCAAAATGGTTGAGGAAAGAGTTTACAAGATTGTTTGTAAATAAGTTTTGGAACAAATACAACTCCTATTTTTCTAAGGGGTTTTTGTCCAATCCTAGGGTTACAAATCCTACAGGCAACACAATGCTCTGATACCATCTGTAAGGTTCCCAACCTTTAATAAGGTAGAGTCCCCTGTGTTTACAATGCTAGTCCCTGGATCAATAGCTAGCATCCACAGTTAAGATGTAATATCAAGAAACAAAGGTCATAATACAACTTTATAACCAGGAATAAAATAAGTTATTACATCTTACATAGCTCATTTGGCTATTACATTACATTGCAGCAGAATATCTATAAGCATGGGGTCCTTCATCTTCAAAGTGCCACAGGTAAACATGTTGGTTGTAGACTTGTAATCCTAATCAATCAACTTCACTAATAACAATCAAACCTGCAACATAACAAGTTACAGCCACAAGGGTCAATACATTTGAATTGTATTGGCAAGTGATACTATGGTAGTATAGAGGAGTCTATCATCTATATGCATTTGGCAAAGTGGAGATGAGGCTTGCATTGCTCAAAATAGATTTTTCCTTATCATTTGAAAACACTAAGTTTTTGCTTGACAAAATAATCTTTCCCAAGGCATCTCCCAATCAAAGATTGAAGATCCTTTAACCCTTGTTCAACCACAAGTTTTTAACTTAGAAATTTGGATGATGAGATTCTTGATTGCTTCCATGTCTTGATGCTCAAATTGTCCTTTACCAGGGACATGGCTAAGTACTTAGATTTTACACTCTGCAGAGGTGGTGCACCTTCCCCACAAGACTTGGTTTCACCAAGACAAGATCTTTCAAAGCCTTCCCTTAGACCAAAATGGACGTGCTCCAACCTATCAAACCCTACCACCAACTGTCCATTTGGCTAAGTTATTGCAACCTATATGATCCAGGCAGAGCCCATAATGCCAAGTGGCTGCACTTGAAGCTTCTCAACATTTGACATCTCAAATCTCTTTGTTCCTGGGTGGCCATCCACAAGTGAGATACACAAGGTAAACCATAGACATGGGCCTTGTGAACCACTCAACCAAAAACCACCAAGCAATTACCATTCCACCCAGGTGATTCATTAACTTAGTTGTTTTATTAAACAAAAACACAAGTCCTCAGACTTAGAAATTTTTCCATAGTATGAATGTATATTCCACCCTTGTTTTCTATTAGCTAAGCTAAGCTTGATAGTAGTAGGAATCTTAACTTAGGAAAATTTCTACTAAGGTTTCATCTACTAGGTTTTCCCATAGCATGGTTATACTTAGCAAAATTCCATGCAAGTTTTACTTAGAAAAATCACTAATGCATAGTGAAAGTAATGGGACAAAACTATGAAGCATCACTTGCCTTTTTGGTAGAGGGTATAAGTTCACTCCTTGTCCTTGCAACAATCACACTCTTCAAGTCACTACAATTCAATCAAGCAAGGCACAAACTCAAACTACCAATCAAGCAAAACATCACATAAAATCATAGCACTAAGATAATGCATGCAAGCATGCCAAGGATTGTTTTATTTGGAAAAGTGGTTCCTAATGGGTCATAAACATTTGAAAACACCTAATGGTCATTTTTTAAAGTGGCAAAGTCATTTGCAAAAGGTTTCACTTCATAAACCATTTTCAAAACAAGGTATCATTTTATGTGGTGTAGAAATGTTTTACTAAGGCATTAATCTATAGGGTTCACAAAATTCATTTTCAAATCATAAAACTTGGTGTTTGGGGTCAGAGAGTTTTAAAAAAAACATTTCCCAAAGGTTTTCCTTTAAAACCATTTTTAATAAATAAACTATATTTTTATTTGACTAGAATTGGTTTTAAATCAAAGAATCATTCTTTTCCTTCACCAAATATATTTTTGAAACCACAAAGTGTTTCCTAGGGTCAATAGGTTCAAAACACACCATTTGCAAAAGATTTTATCCCCAAAATCATTTTTGAAATTTTTTTATAACCTAAACAAGCATACATAAGTTTCTGCAAAAACAAACATTTTAACAGAAACTTTTTACTAAACAAATGGCATGGTGGCTAGGGCTTGTTCCACTGATTCCATTGATATAAAGTTTGCAAAATTTGGACGTGTAGAACTAAAGTTATGCAATTTACAAATTCAAACCACTAATAGAACTGTTTCTGTCTTATAAACAAACTCCAGGCCACGTGATGCAATCCTATTGGTCAAAAACGTTTCGTTTGGATCGACAGACACAGACCGCAGGATCCAACTTGATCGCACGGAACAGATCGATCGATACCCCTTCGGCTAAGATTCTATCGCGAGCGTCAGATCAAGATCCTACGGCGCGCAACACGCTTGCCAACTAGTGGCGGCGGCGACTCAAGTTCGTGGCCTTTCGACGAGGTCGTCGCCGGTGATACAGGATGCAAGGGAGAGGAGGAGAAGGCTCACCGTGTTCGCCGAAGCTTGGGGAAGCTCAAGGTGGCACTGGCTGGCGAAGGGGCGTACGTGACTGTCCTTAATCGCTCGCCGGAGATGAGCTGGGCCTTGGGCGCGGTCAGACGTCGACGGGGGCGAGGCTACGGGTCCTGCGCGAGTGGATGGCGAGCACCTAGATGTTCACAAGGCACAGGCGAACAAAATGGTATGAGTCTCTGCTCGAGGCGCGCACGGGTTCAGGCGATGAGGCTCACCAGAGTTGCTTGCAGACGGCGGCGCTGTCAGTTGATGTTGTTGCCGGCGTTGTGAGGCACGCGCGAGCGAGCTGGGGATGCAGAGAGATGCGCCAGGGCTTGGGGAGTATGTAAGCTTGGTCGGGGAGACAAGGGGCGATGCGGTGCTGCCGGAATTGGCCAAGAACCTCGTCGGAGACGGCGGCGGTGCAGAAGAAATTGGTGACAGCCTGGTGGCTCTCGAGGCGTGGTGTTTGGGGGGAATGGAAGAGGAGAAACGGGCGTTTAAGCGAGTGTGGTCAGGGGGCGTTGATCACGCGGCATTGAAGCGAATTGACAATGCAATTCAATCGGCAGTAACGGGAGGAAGAACAGGTCGCGTGGGAAAGAAGCTGACGTGGTCGTGGGGTCGTCTTGTCAGCGATAGAGGGGAAAGGGGAGTGGGGTCCAGTTGTCATCCTCTGTGCGGTTAAGTTCCTGAGTGAGAAATGAACGGTTCGCTGGGGAGAGAGGTGGGCTGCTGGGCTGGGTCGTCTCTGCTCTATTTTTTTTCTGTTCTGAAACTTTTTCTTTTTCCAATTCTATTTTCTGTTTTGAAATTCAAACAACAAATCAAACATTCAATTCAATTCAAAACTCTTCCAAATTTTGCCTTGAGTTTTGGTTCTGTTTAACAACAATAATCCAAAGTCCAAAAACAAAATAATGTTTTTTATTCTTTTTAGGATCCATTTATTAATTAAATAAAATGGACCTTAGTTATTAAATCAAATAGGATTTGATTTATTTATTTTTAAAACTCTATTTGAAATCCAAAATAGTACCAAAACCATTCAGTAGGTTTTATTTGAAAATAATAAACACTTGGAAAACTTATTTAAAATAATTTAATAAGTTTTTGATGTTTAATTAAAATGGGAAAAGCCTTTACTTTAATAAATTTGGTTTATTAATAAACACTCATTATTTTATTTAAATAAACCTTTACTCTTTTAATCAAAACAAAATATTTTATTTCAAAAGATTGGCCAAGGTTTAAGTTGGCTCTATAAAATAATCCTTATTTATAAATCTACCTTTTCTTTTGAAAACTAATCTTTTATTAAAAGATCCAAAAATTGTAATTTCATATATTTAATATTTTCTTTATTACTTGTTTATCTTTTCAAATCCCTTTAGGATTTGTTTGATCAAAATAGTTTGAAGGTTTCCAATTGGAATCAAAAAGTTTCTTCTCACCCTGAAAATCAACAAAGTTTTATTTTATTCATTTATTTTTCACATAACAAGATTTGGAAAATCTTGGGATGTGACACCCCCGGACTGCAAACGGCCAAGTTATTGGTATTGTTCTCAATTCTTCAGCTACAACATGTGGTTGTCGGACATAATACTGGCATCCCATGCATGTCTCAACCATCTTGTTGGCATCCGCCTTCGTGGTCAGCCAGTAGAATCCTTGCCAGAAGGCGTTGGAGACCAATGATCGAGGAGAGGCGTGATGCCCGCAATCTCCGAGATGGATCTCACGTAGGATTTCAATACCTTCTTGCTGGGAAACACACTTAAGGTATACACCAGTGGTGCTTCTTTTGTAGAGTTGTCCATTGATTATGGTATAGCCCTTTGCTCGATGTACTATCTGTCGTCTTTCGACTTTGTCGTCGGGCAAAGTTCCGTGTACGAGATATTCCATGAACGATTGTGTCCAAGCCGGAGGGACTTTTGTCACTATGTGAACAAAAGAGTCAACTCTATCCGGGTTGTCGATGTCTGCTCCCTTCACGGATGGTGTCCGTAGATGCTCCAGGAAAACACCAGGCAGAATTCGTTTGTGCCCTGATCCAAGCTTAGACAGTAGATCAACTGCCTCGTTTTGCTCCCTAGGTACATACTTGACTTCGTATCCCAAGAAGCTCTTGGCTATCTCGTCCACTTCGTCTTGATATGCCGCCATCATAGGGTTCCGCGCGTTCCAGGTGCCAGCCACCTGCTGGGCAACCAAGTCGGAATCTCCAAAGCAAACTATGCGCTTGATGCCAATATCCTTGGCTACGCGTAGTCCGTGAATGAGTTCTTCATACTCCGCCATGTTGTTCGTAGCCTCGAAGTGGATTTGCAGAACGTAGTGTAGCTTTTCCCCGGTTGGTGACTGTAATAGTACACCAGCCCCCGAGCCATTGAGTAGCTTTGATCCATCAAAGTGCATCACCCAGTATTCTGGCTTCGTCATTGGGGTAGCATATAGCATCTCCGTCCAATCTACAATAAAATCCGCCATGGCTTGTGACTTGATAGCATCACGTCTCTTGTAGGTGATCTCGAAGGCGGCAAGTTCAATGCCCCACTTCGCAACCCTTCCTGTAGCATCGTTATTGTTGATGATGTCAGACAATGGAGCCTTGCTCACCACTGTGATAGGGTGCTCCTGGAAGTAGTGCCATAGCTTCCGAGAAGAAAGGAACACTCTGATGCGTGCACCCAATGTTGACGTGGGACACTTCGTTGGAACCCCAAGAGCAAGGTGTGATGAGCATAGCAGCAAGTTTCCCTCAGTAGAGACCGAGGTTATCGAACCCTGAAGGAGGAAGGAAATGTCTCAAAGGTGTTGCTGGCAATGTGGAGACCTGCACAACACAAACTCAAGACTTTTCCCCAACGAATCAGTGAGGTTTTCAAGCTCACCGGTTTGCTGTAACAAAGGATTAAACGTATAGTGTGGAAGGTAATGGTTTGTAGCAAGTAAACAAGTAACAGTGGAAGATGTATCAATGGTAAATATTGGACCAGGGTCCATAGTTCACTAGAGGTGCTCTCCTTAGATAAACAACATGGAATGAAGGGTAAACAAATTACAGTGAGGCAATTGAAAGGAACTGAGAAAGGCAAAACAATGCAATTACTAGCCAGAAAGATCCTATGAGGTTGATTGGGCAATACAACAATATACATAGACCGTCATCCAACTGCATCTATGACTAGAAGTCCAACTTTAGGTTATCATCTGAACCCCCTCTAGTATTAAGTTGCAAGCAACAGACAACAACTTTAAGCAAAATGTGTAAGGTAAACAGTCCACATGTTCTATGAACAAGAGACCATTGTTTTCTCCCTAGTAGCAACAACACATCTACAACCGAAGAGATTTCTGTCACTTCCCTTGGAAACTAGAGGCATGAACCCACTATCGAGCATAAATACTCCCTCTTGGAGTCACTAGCAACTACTTGGCCAAGATAACCACTAGGAACGGAGAGCATGCAAGATCACAAACAACACAGACATGATAGAATCATAAAGATAAAACCATTAATCAAACCAACATAATAATCTCAATATCCATCGGATCCCCGCAAACACAACATGCATGATTACAAAAAGATTAGATCTTGATCATGAACGGAGCTCACAAGATCTATACATGAAATCACAAAGGAGGAGATACAACCATCTAGCTACTACATGGACCCATAGTCCAAGGTCGAACTACTCATGAATCATACCAGAGAGAAGCCCTCCGGGATGATCTCCCCTCCGGCAGGGTGCCGGGAAGAACTTCAGATCCCCCCGATCTAGGGACGATGGTGGCGGCAACTACAGACAGTTTCGTGGATTTCTGATCAGGTACCCAAGGTTTCTGCATTGGGGGCTTCTTATAGGTGAAGGGGTGAGTCCGGGAGGCGACCAGGGCCGCCAAACCCTAGCCACCCGCCTGGGTGGGTCTCTGGCCGCCTCCCCTCCGGCTCTCCTCTGGACTTCTTGTTCCCCACAAAAAGTAATTGGCTTTGTCCTTCGTCCCGTCCAATTCCGAGAATATTTCTTTACTAACTTTTTTGAAACCAAAAATAGCAGAAAACAGGCATCTGGGACTGTTGCAACTTGTTAATAGGTTAGTACCAGAAAACATGTAAAAAGCACCTCAAAGTGTGGACAAGTAAAGCAAAGTAGATACTAAACATGCATGGAGCATCAAAAATTATAGATACGTTTCCAACGTATCACACTCCATAAGCTATCTTTTGGTAGTGCGGGTAACGCTGCTTGGACTCCGCCAAGACCTCGCTTATGTAGTAAAATGGTCGTTGAACCCCGTACTCATGCCCTGGTTCTTTCTGCTCTACCACGACGACGATGCTGATTACCCGGTTGGTGGCCTCCATGTAGATTAACATAGGCTCCCTAGGCTCGGGTGCTGCAAGGATAGGCCCCGAGGATAATGTCTCCTTTAGCTGCTTCAGTGCTGCATCTTCCTCGTCCGTCCATGTGAATTTGTCCGCCTTCTTCAGCAACTTATATAGCGGCAGAGCCTTCTCTCCAAGTCGGCTGACGAACTGACTAACCGCTGCAACACAACCTGTTAGCCGTTGTATGTCCTTCAGGCATGTCGGATGGTTTATGTTTAGGATGGCCTTGACTTTCTTCGGGTTCACCTAGATTCCACGCTAGGAAAGGATGAAGACCAACAATTTACCGCCTACGACCCCGAAGACGCACTTCTCGGGGTTAAGCATCATGTTGTATTTCTGGAGATTATCAAAGGTTTATTTTAAGTCGGAGATTAAGTCTTTTGACTTTTTAGACATCACCACTATATTGTCCACATAGGCGTGAATGTTCCGACCAATTTTATCGTGTAGGCAACGCTGCATTGTCCGCTGGTACATAGCACCTGCGTTTTTCAGCCCAAAGGGCATCTTGACATAGCAAAACGTGCCGTAAGGTGTGGTGAATGAAGTGGCCAATTGGTCCGACTTCCTCATCTTAATTTGGTGGTATTCTAAGCATGCATCAAGAAAACACAAAAGTTCTGAGCCAGCTGTCGAGTCAATGACTTGGTCAATGCGAGGCAAAGCAAACGGATCTTTGGGACACGCTTTGTTCAAGCCGGTGTAATCAACGCACATTCTTAATTCTTTGGTTCCCTTTTTGGGGACAAGTACAGGATTGTCCACCCATCGGGTGTGATGGACTTCTCGAATAAAACTAGCCTTAAGTAACCTAGCTATCTCCTTGCCTATGGCGCGTATCTTCTCGTCTCCGAAGCATCGTAGAGGTTGTTTCACCGGTTTGCATTTTGGATCAATATTCAAGCTGCGCTCGGCAAGTTCCCTAGGTACACCTTTCATGTCGGCAGGTTGCCAGGCAAAGATGTCCTTATTCTCACGGAGGAACTCGATGAGTGCGCTTTCCTATTTGGGATCCAGGTTTGTCCCAATGGCGGTAGTCTTGGAGGCATCGCTTACCACAAGTTCAACCGGCTTGGTTTCGATGGCGGCCATGAAAGCTGGGGTGGAGTCAGAAATCTGGTTCTTCAACACCGGCATCTCCGAGGCATCGACCTTGCTCTGGATCTCCTTGAATTCTTTGCTGTAGAGGACAGCTTCCGCAAAGGCTGCTTCTCCAATTTCATAGTCCCTTGCTTTGGTAAAGCTTCCGGATACGGTGATGACACCGTTTGGTCCGGGTATCTTGAGCTTGTTGTAGATGAAGCATGGCTTGGCCATGAAGGCGTGGAATATGTCACAGCCGAATATGACGTGGTACACACTCTTGAAGGGGACCACCTCAAAGGTCATGCATTCTTGGCGGTAATTATTAACATCGCCAAAAGCGACCTGAAGTGTGATGCACCCAAGGGACCGAGCCTCCCGACCGGGAACTACTTCGTGGAAGATGGTGCTGGTCCGCCTTAGGTTAGCCTCTGTCAAGTTCATCTTGTGTAGTGTATCCAGGTAAATGATGTTGATGCTGCTTCCACTATCCACCATACATTTGGTGAACTCATTGCCGTCAATCAGGGGGTTGATGAGCATCACGTACTGGTTCTCCGTAGGGATGAGGTCTGGGTGATCCTTCCTATCCCAAGTAATTGGAATCTCCGACCAGCGCAGGTACTGGGGATCTAGGGGTAGAGTGGCCATCAATATCCTCATAGAGGTCTTCTATTGTCGGACAATAGGGGTGCCAAGGAAAGTGTGGAAAACGACCTTCTTCTTCTCGAAGGGGTTCTTTCCCTTGCCATCGATCTTGGTGGCATGCTTGGGGTCAACATCCTCATCCATGTCACTTGAATCCTTGGACTCCTCTTCCTTGTTCTTCCCCTTGCCCTTGCCTCGCGGTCTGTTATTTCGACTTTGCTTGTAGCCGGACTCCGGGTCCTCCTTGAGATCGTTGACGAACTTGCAATGGCGATTGGTGTGAGTGGCCTTACCATTAGCGTCGAGGTGTACGAGGCATGGAATATCACGATAATACTTGTACGTTTGGGGAACGCGGAGTGCTGCCGAGCTAGTTTCCCTTCCTCGCTATTGCCCACGACCAGCCCCCGTCCTCGGCCACGCTGTCTGCCATCACCGCGTCCTGTAAATGTCATGGCGACCATGTCGGAGGTTTGCTTTTCTTCTGGCGGGCTCTTCCGCTTGGTGCTGTTGTTCCTCCTAGCTTGAGTTGGAACGGCCGTTGCCGGCAGGGATCCGCGAGCATCGTCGACGCCAACTGTGAACTCACTAGCTAGCTATATCATCTGGTTGAGATCTAGCCGGTGATTGTCCTACAAGCGCTTCAACTAATGTCGGAGCAATGTACCTTTCTCCAACCCATCGATGAAGGCGGCCATGGCGGTCTGGGCGTGTACTCCTGCGCAGGAATTCTTCATATCCAGCCAGCGGGAGAGGTAGGCGCGAGATTACTCATCTTTATCCTGCACGCACCGCTATAGATCGCCAATAGTACAGGGACGCTTATACGTACCCTCGAAGTTCGTGGTGAATGCTTCTTGCATGTCCAACCAGTTGCAGATGGATTTCTCCGGAATGTCATCAATCCATTGTCGGGCCGTGCCCACCAGCATCAGGGGGAGGTACTTGACGGCAACATTGGGGTTACCCCCGGTGATCTCCACCGCATTGCCGTAATCCTGCAACCACGTAGCTGGTTTGGCGGTGCCGTCATAGGGCTTGATGGTCTTGTAAATCCGAAAACCCTTGGGGTAAGTTGCGGTCCGTATTACGGGTCCAAATCAACATGGTCCCAAGTATTGTCCTTCCCAGGCCTCGTGAATCTTGTGCAAGCGTGAACGCATCGATGGCTCGGGCTTCTTTTCTTCTTCTTTCCATCAGGGGATGGGCTGCGTGAACGACGCGGGCCTCCTTCGCCATGGTGGCTGCTAAGGGGAGACGGAGGCGGAGGTGGCGGTGGGTTAGCCTTCTTGTTACCCTCCTGCAATGCCTCATGCTTGTCACGGTTGCTTGTCGGACGACACGGAGGGTCATGGCGCGACCTGCTCTTGTGTCCTTGGTTGCGCTCTCCATCATGACGGTCTGCTCGTTGTCACGGATAGCGATGCCGCTCTGTCTTGGCGGAGGCATATCCATACGGTGGTGAGCCTTGGTATCTTCGCGATGTCGAGGAGACCGGGGCGGTGGAGATGGGCGGCGAGGTTGAGCATTGCCTCAGTGGTTGAAGGATATGGGAATAGCGTCCTTCCTGTTGCGCGCATCCCTCTGTCTTCTCTCTAAAGAACCCGTCTGGGATTCGACATCATGAGGATCGATCCCTTGGCGGCTTTGGCTAGCTAGATCGGTCAGACTCGAGCCTCTGAGGGGTGGCCTTTTCCTGCTGTTTCACCGCCTTGGCCACAAGGTCGTAGACTTGGTCCACAGTCGTGGGTGAACTATCCTGCTCCAGAAGGGTCTTGGAAACGGCGAGGTTGAGAAGAGGAGTGGGCATCACCTGCCTGCCTTCACTGTCAATGTATGGCTTGGCATGTGCCGGCTTCGAGGGGGCCCATCCTAGATTTCGCCGCACACCAGGATCGTTGATGACGCGAGCCGGAGCTTTCTTAGCCTTCTGCTGCTGTAGCAGCGTCTTGTACTCAGCCTCCATGGCTCTAGCTTTCTCTATTAACTTCTACGCGATGGTCAGATCTCGATCCAGCTTAGCGCCTTGCTCCACGATGGCCTGCGCTTCCTCCAGCAGCTGCTGGCGCTTCTCGTCAAGATGGACTACATGGCGAATATGAGCCACGGTCATGGGCTCGACGAGGAGATTGCCGTACATAACTCTATCATCTGGAGTGACTTGGGCAGCAGCAGATGTAGATGCCGGGCGGCGGGTTTAATGGTGTTGTTGTTGCTCGGACCGGTGCCGAGTTCCCACGGCTGCTGCACTGGGTTAGACGGAGGGGGCATGACCTTTGCGTGATCGTTGTCGGCAGCAACAGGTGGTCCCTTCCCCTTGTCCAGCGCTGTAGGCGGAGCTCGTCCGGGTTGATCTTCATCCATCGCCGTCCCAATGGCGACGAACACCTCTCGGGACGTGACGACGTTGTTGGTCTGCTCGTCGTGCTTGTAATCCTCCTCCATCTCCTGCATGGCAGACTCTAGCTCCTCCGGGATGACGTCTATCTCCTCCGAGTCAGCGCTGATGTCGGTGTAGAGCGCGTCAAGCACGGAGTCGGAGGGTGCCGGGGCTTCCTCGATGACAGGAGATGGAGGTGCAACAACAGCGGCGATGACTGGAGGTGGTGGTGCAGCTGCAGCGATGACGACTGGAGGCGGTGGCGGCGGTGGATGAGGCGGAGGGGCTCCGTCAAGGAGCACAAGAGCTATCTAAGCTACCTCCTCAGCCTCTGCATAGTTGTTTAAAGTGTTCACCATGCTTTCGAAAGTGAGGCGTCCTGAAGCCTGCTGCCGCCTTAGCGTATGCCGAAGAAGCGTACCTTGGTCCAGTCCTTCCACAAAAGTGATACATAGCATCATCATTGGGGTAATGAGCCAGATCGACCCGTATACGGAGCCACCTGGCAAGGTAATCACGGGGGTTTTCACCTCTCTCTGAATGCAACGCGCCAGATCAAAGATGGTCACCACTCCGACGAACTTGGATCTCTGTTGTCCAGACGCACGGGCGAAGCCGGCGGACTTGCAGCGATCTTCCACCGTTATATCCTGCACAGGGGCGGTTTGGGTGGGCCTTGAATTTTTCCAATCTTTGTCGGCAAACTCCGAAGAGAGATCCGACATCGATCCTTACGTGAACATATCCTGCCCGTAGGCGGTCCATGCGGGCCTTGACGTTCCTCCGACTCCCAGGGAACTAGCGCCCGAGTCGGTTTCGCGATGAAGAGGTGGATGTCTCCGATGGGGACGATCGAGCATCTGGTAGGGTTCATCTTCGCCAGGATGCAGAACTCGTTAGGAGGGATGATCGAGCGTTGCAAGAGAAGAGAACGCGACCAATGGCTCTGATTTCGCTGATTCCGCGAAGATCTTGGACCTCGCCCTTGTAGAGCCTGAAGTGCCTCTTGCCCTTACGTTACGCCAACTGTCGTGGTATTGCCGATGCACGCCATGGAGGGGTAATCACGGTCGTGTTTAGAGGCGTGGGGTCTGAGACGGTTGATGGAGTGCGAGGTAAGACATCTTATCCGAGTTCGATCCCACAGCGGTGGCGGAATCCTACTCACTGCTATAAATCACTATAATGGCAATCGCCGAGTTATAGGGATTGGTTATTGTCTTGTTGTGAGTTATGTTGTGCCCTAAAGGCTCCCATAGGCCCGACTTATATAGTCGCCAGGTCCTAGGTTTACAGGGAAAGTCCTAGCTGGACAGGTTACAGAGTCCTAGACAGTACACAATCAGTCTAACGTGTCTTGCACTCCAAGGCTCCAGGTACGTTGGTGACTCCTCCGTAGCCTTCCTTTATCCGGCATGGGCCACCCTTCTGGATCCATCTAACTGGGCTGCCAAATAGCCATGCGCCATGCTACCAACTGTGGGCCACCCAGGTTATCCGGATAGGATACATGCTATGAGGATACCCATATAGCATATCCCCAGCAGGGTACCCCGTTGGCGGTTCTCTATGATAAACATGTACTTACTATGACAAGAACTTACATGTGACTAAAGTTGAGTAGCATGAGGTGCGGCCCTCGTATTCAAGGGACATGAGATTGCCAACTTATACTTTGTCAAGCATATACTCCATAGTTTGTTCACTTTAACCTTAATCACTTCAAGATGCTTATGATAGGGGTAATGAGGGATGAAAGCTAACAAGTACCATAATTTTTGGAAGATCTTTTTGAAACTTGAAATCCCTTCTTCCCTTTATGAAGGGCCTTTCTTCCAATATTATATTGAGTCTCCACCTTCTACCTTTAGGCACCAGTTAAGAGAGCATAGTTGCCATTCTTAGTTCTATGTGCATTGTCCCAAAACTTATTGATTGATGGATATGGTTGATATTACTTATTCTTGTGCTATTTGTATCTAGTCACTCTTATGAACTTTGAAGGTGTCCGATGCATCTATTTGCTACTCTATGAGGGACAAGCTGAATGCCACTATGCCATGTTTTTTGTATGTGAAATAAATAAACGTTTTTCAATGCATGTTATTCATGATCTTTGTTTGTAGCCTTTCATGGTACATGCATAGTTACATTGTCTTACTGTTAGAACTCCATCTTTCATGCTCATGTTTAGAGTTTTTTGACCCCAGCTTTCAATGCTTGCAAATGGTTTGATCTTGGTTTTGATGGTGCATGTCACCTCAAAAATTATTCTTTTATCACTTACCTACTCGAGGACGAGCAGGAGTTAAGCTTGGGTATGCTTGATATGTCGGAAACGTATCTATAATTTTTGATGTTCCATGCTTGTTTAGTATCTACTTTGCTTTGTCTACACTTTGAGGTGTTTTTATATGTTTTTTGGTACTAACCTATTAACAAGATGCCACAGTTCTAGTTGCCTGTTTTCTTCTATTTTTGGTTCCAGAAAAGCTAGTAAGGAAATATTCTCGGAATTGGACGGGACAAAAGCCAAAGTCAATATTTCACCGAGGAGAACACGAAATCCAGAGGAGAGACGGAGGGGAGCCACAGGGTGGCCGCACCCCCCAGGTGCGGGCCCACCCTAGGTCGTGCCTGGGAAGGGTGTGCCCCCCTGGCCGCCCTCCTACCTCGCCTCTTCACCTATAAGAAGCCCCCGATGCCTAAACCATAAGTACCCGATCAATATTCCATGAAACCATCTGTAGCCGCCACCACCATCGTCCCTAGATCGGGGGGATCTGAAGCTCTTCCCGGCACCCTGCCGGAGGGGAGATCATCCCAGAGGCCTTCTTCTTCATCATGCTAGCCTCCGGTATGAAGCGTGAGTAGATCCACCTTGGACTACGGGTCCATATAGTAGCTAGATGGGTTTATCTCCTCCTTTGTGCTTTCATGTCTAGATCTTCTGATCTCCGTTCATGATCAGGATCTCATCTATTTGTAATCATGCATGTTGTGTTTGCGGGGATCCGATGGATATTGAGATAACTATGTTAGATTGATTAATGGTTTTGTCTTATTGATTCTATCATGTCTGTGTTGTTTGTGATCTTGCATGCTCTTCGTTGTTAGTAGCTATCTTGGCCAAGTAGTTGCTAGTTACTCTAAGAGGGGGTATTTATGCTAGATAGTGGGTTCATGCCTCTATTTAATCTAAGGGAAGTGACAGAAATCTCTAAGGTTGTAGATATTTTGTTGCCTCTAGGGAGAAAACAACAGTCTCTTGTTCATGGAACAATTGGATTGTTTACCTTACACACTTTGCTTAAAGCAGTTGTTTGTTGCTTGCAACTTAATATTGGAGGGGGTTCGGATGATAACCCAAAGGTGGACCTCTAGTCATAGATGCAGTTGGATGGCGGTCTATGTATCTTGTTGTATTGCCCAATAGAATCTCATAGGATCATGATGTCTAGTATTGCGTTGTTATGCCTTGCTCAGTCCTGTCAATTTCCATGCTGTAATTTGTTTACCCTGCATGCCATGTTTGTTTATCTAAGGAGAACACCTCTAGTGAACTATGGACCCTGGTCTAATCTTTACCATTGATACGTGTTCCACTGTTACTGTTTACTTTCTACAAACCACTATCACCTTCCACACCATACAGTTATTCCTTTGTTACATCAACCGGTGAGATTGACAACCTCATTGTTCGTTGGGGCAAAGTCTTGAGTTTGTGTTGTGCTGGATTCCAAGTTGCTTGCAACACCTTTGAGATGTTTCCTTTCTCCTACTGGTTCGATAACCTTGGTTTCTTACTAAGGGAAGACTTGTTGTTGTGCTGCGTCATACCTTGCTCTTGGGGTTTCCCGACAAAGCGCTCCCACATCAACGGAGCGCCATCAGCGGGTCGGTTATGTCGTTGACGTCGCCGTTATGAATGGCCGCGCACAGCTAGTGTGGGGAGAGATCGTTGCTCCCGTAGCTCTCACATCCATAACCGTAGGTTCCTTCCTCCGTAGGAGGGTTGCAGAGATCAGAGTTGCAGCTGCTATCATCTCAGTCGTCCGTTAGTGACAACATGCACGGAACGTCGATTGGTGGGACCAATGAGGCATGCCTGATTGATGGAAGTGGCACCCTCTCTGGGAGGCGGAGGGTGCCAGTCTTGCCAACCTGGAAGCAGAAGCTCCCGAACAACATCTCGAATCCGTCGCCTACGGACTCGAAATATTTGCAGGTGGCCGGCGAGTGGGCAGGGAGGTCGAAAGCACCGAAGATAAGTTGATTCTCTGTCACCGAGGGATCGTAGATCGCTCCGGATAGAACCATCACGACCACACGATTAGCATACCCTGTTACCACAGACGGTGCCAATTGACGAGGGTTCGACTCATCAATGCTCATTACTATGGACTTGGGTTTTGGAAAATATGGGGATGCTGGAGATCGCGAGACGGTTAATAGACACGCAGAAAGGGGACACGAGGTTTACCCGGGTTTAGGCCCCTGGAGGGAAAACCCTACTCCTGCCTGTATGTTCTTGACTACGGTGGAACCAAAGGTTACAAGGGGTGCGCAGTTATGATCTGGCATGAGGTGTGTGTATGAGTTGGTCAGGTCCTCCTCGCCATGCCCTCTTGGCCTTTATATAGATAGGCCATGTCCCGGGGTAGGTTGACTCGGTTACAAGTTAGGGTTTCACCCTTGAATAATCTATCTATAGCCTGGCTGTGTCCTCCAAGGAGTCAAACTTGCACCGGGATTGGGCCACCTGGAGTCTTCTTGGACAACAAGTCTTCACGTGGGCCTTCCCTAGGCCGGACCGGGTATACCAATATGAGGTACCCATAGGGTATAACCATGTCACTACCGACTTGCCCGCTGCCTTCCCGCGGTCCTCCTCCGCCTAGTTTGCCAGGGCCTTGTCCATCTCAGTGGCCCAGTGGTCCCTCGCCTCCTGGTTGGCGAGCTTCCTCGATGCAACAATGGAAAATGCCTGGCGCTGGAGTTCTATCTCAGTCGCGAGCAACTCCGTGGGAGAAGGAGCCAGAGCTGGAATCAGAGCACCATTGGGTCCGAAGCCCAGCGCCTACGAGATATCCACAGGGACGGTGATCGCCGCCTCCCCCTCCTCCTCCAGCTGACCCACCTCCTCCCCTCCTCCTCGTCGTCCTCCGCCACCTTCGTCTCGTCGCCCTCGATGAGAGCCCACGCGGCTGATACGTCCAATTCGCATTGCCATTCTATATCATAATTTTCCTCTATGCATTGATATGTGTCTTATTATGAGGTGTTACTTATGTCTTTCCCTCTGTTTTTGCATGTTGGATGATTCTTGGAGGATGAACTGCCGAAGTCAGGATCCTGATGGAAAAAGAGGTGTTTTGATGCAATTTCGCGAAGATCATAAAAATACCAGAAAAATATTGGAAAATTATATTTTCCTAGAAGACGAAGGAAGCCAGCAGGGGAGGCGTAGCTCGGCCATAGGGGCCCACACCCCCTAGGCGCGGGTCCCCCTGGGCCGCGCCTAGGGCAGGTGTGGCCCACCTGGCTGGCCTACGAATCCTCCCTCTCGCTTATATCTTCCTCTCGGAACCCTAATACCAGGGAGCGCCCACATAAAGATTTTCGCCGCCTCTGCAGGGCAGAAAACACCGAGAGAGAAAAGGCTCTCCGGCAGACAGATTTCTGCTGGGGAAATTCCTTCCCAAAGAGGGGAGATCATCGCCATCAACACCGTCATCAAGCTAGACTTCATCGGGATCATCATCATCATCCACACCATCATATCCACTAGCACCATCATCACCACTCCATCCCGCTGTAACAATTGTGTTAGATCTTGCATTAGTTCTTAGGGGAAACTTTCCTGGTGTTAATTACTATTGTAGTTGATGCTTGTGAGTGGAACCATTGGATTATTGTTTATGTTCAGATTGTTATCCATTACCATATCATCTTTGATATTGATCCATATGATGTCTTGTGAGTAGTTCGTCTAGTTCTTGAGGACATGGGAGAAGTCATGTTGTTAGTAGTGGATTTGTGTTGAGATATTATTCAATGGTTTAGTATTTAAGTTGTGGTGCTATTCTTCTAGTGGTGTCATGTGAACATCGACTACATGATACTTCACCATTTATGGGCCTAGGGGAATGCATTGTGTATTTGTCTACTAATCGTGGGGTTGCCGGAGTGATAGAAACCTGAACCCCTATTAGGATACCATTGCACAAGGGAGTGTAGGATCTCAGAGTTTAAGGTTGTGGTTAGGTTTATATCTTAATTGCTTTCCTGTAGTTTCGGATGCTTGCAGAGGGTTTAATCAGTATATATTAGTCCAAGTAAGGTCGGTACATTAGCACAGGTTCACCCACACAACACTTACAACACCAAAGAAGGGTAATCAGCTATTTGAAGCGAAAGCACTTGACAGAATTCCATGTGTCCTCGAGAACGTTTGGTCCTTATAAGTATTCCTACCGGCTTGTACTTTGCTAAGAAGGATTGGGCCACTTGCTGCAGCTATTCATTGTCTTTATTACTTGCACTTTGTATTGTTGCTCTATCAGAAAACCCCTAAAAATCTATTTGCTAAGTATTTACAGAGATTTCCTGCTCCATACCACTAGTCAACACCTTCTGCTCCTCGCTGGGATCGACACTCCTATTTATCAAAAGTACTGCGATACACCCCTATACTTGTGGGTCATCAAGACTATTTTCTGGCGCCGTTTCCAGGGAGTGAAGCATTATCGAAGAGTGGAACTGGTAAAGAAAACTTCTACTGTGAGTATTGCTTTTAGTTTTTGTTTGTTACTTTGTTTCCAATATGGATAACCCACTTGGTTTTCTGTTTGTGAAAACTACTACCACTGTTAGGGTAGTAGATGAATCACCACCTGTTAAAATAGATCCTTTTAAGATACCTACAAGTATTGTTGATCGTGTTATGGATAATTACTATTTTGGGGATGGAACTGTCCTTCCTGGTGATCATTTGCTTTTTATCCATGAATTATGCGGGTTGATTAAGTGTCCAGGTATCACAACTGAACAGGTGAATAAGAAGTTACTCTCTATATCCTTGAAAGGGAGATACGAAGAATGGTATAAGCTACTGAAGAATGGACAATCCATGGAATGGGAGGAAATAGTACCTCTCTTTTATTCTAAATTCTATCCTCCCAGTGAGATTCATAAGGATAGAAATCTGATATACAACTTTTGGCCACGTGACGGAGAGAGTACATCTCAAGCTTGGGGGAGATTGAAGTTACTAATGCTTAAATGTCCTATTCATGAACTCCCTAACACTATTATTATCAATAACTTTTATGCTAGGCTTTCTCTTCATGATAAAGATTTACTAGATGCTTCTTATGCTGGATCATTCACACGTATGAAGGAAGAAGCTAAATGGGATCTCCTAGACCGTATTCAAGAGAACACTGAAGCTTGGGAGAATGACAAAGGAAGAAAGTTAGGTATAAAGTATGATTATGAATGCATAAAATCTTTTATGGGAACTGATGACTTTCGTGATATTAGTAATGAGTATGGTCTTGATTCCCAAGTTCTTGCAAAATGTTTTAAGGCCTTTGCCTCTTATATTGAAATTCCCAAAAAGGATTGGGACAAGTACCATGCTCCTTATAAAGACATTATTACCCAGGTTCCCGCTAGCATAGAAGTTTGTACTGTTGGTCCTATTTTGCCAGAACCTTATGTTGAGAAAATCCCTTTTCCTGCTAAGGTAAAGGAACATTCTATCATAGCTAATGTGGTTGGCAAAAGTACAAAGAAAACTGTGGAACCCGATGAGCAAATAAATATTGAACCTGTGGTAGCTATTGTGAAAGATCTTGTTACTAAAAATATAGAGGATGAGCATATTGTCTTCTGTGAAGACGCTTCTAATATTGTCTCTCATCCTAGAAAAGCTAGAAAGGATAGTGTGCCTGTGCTTTCTGTGAGAATTGGAGATTGTTGCTATTATGGTTTATGTGATATTGGTGCTAGCTCTAGTGCTATTCCTTATGAGATTTACAGGGAAATTATGCATGAAATTGGTCCTTGTGAGCTTGAGGACATTGATGTGTTTATTCACCTTGCTAATAGAGAGACAGTTTGTCCTATTGACATTGTAAGAGATGTGGAGGTTCTTTGTGGAAAGATTAAATATCCTGCTGATTTTCTAGTACTTGGTTCTGAAGCTAGTAAAACCTATCCTATTAACTTTGGTAGACCCTTCTTGAATACATGTGGGGCTATCATAGATTGTAGGAAGGAAAAAGTTTTGACTAAGTTTGATGGAGAGTCTTATGATTTTAATTTTTCCAAATTTGCTAAAACTCCTTATGAAAATGAACTGCCTAGTGAGGAATTTTGATGGAGAGTCTTATGAGTTTTGACTAAGTTTGACGAGGTTTTCCTTCATCAGCCTTAGTTACTTAAGCATAAGCTACATGTGGAAGATTTGGGGACCACACTACTAGTAAAGGGGACCTTGTTTTCGAATTAAAACCTTTACCTGATGATCTTAAATATGCTTATCTTGATGACAAGAAATTATATCCTGTTATTATTAGTTCTAAACTTTCAGGAAAGGAAGAAGAAAGGTTATTGGAAATACTAAAGAAACACCGAGGAGCTATGGGCTATACTCTTAATGATTTAAAAGGAATTTCTCCCACTATATGCCAGCATGCTATTAATATAGAACCTGATGCAATACCAGTTGTTGAGAACCAACGCCGTCTAAATCCTAAGATGAAGGATGTGGTAAAAATGAGGTATTAAAACTCCTTGATGCTGGTATTATTTACCCTATTGCTGATAGCCAATGGGTTAGCCCTGTTCATTGTGTTCGCAAGAAAGGGGGAATAACTGTTGTGCCTAATGAAAATAATGAGCTTATACCCCAAAGAGTAGTAGTTGGGTATAGGATGTGCATTGATTTTAGAAAGGTTAATAAAGTTACTAAGAAAGATCATTATCCTTTGCCCTTTATTGATCAAATGCTTGAGAGGTTGTCTAAAAAGACTTACTTTTGTTTTCTTGATGGTTATTCTGGGTTCTCTCATATTGCTGTGAAAGCACAAGACTAAGAGAAAACCACTTTCACTTGCCCTTATGGCACTTATGCTTATAGGCGTATGCCTTTTGGTTTATGTAATGCTCCTGCTACCTTTCAGAGGTGTAAGTCTACTATCTTTCATGGTTTTTGTGAAGAAATTGTGGAGGTGTTGATGGACGATTTCTCCGTCTATGGAACTTCTTTTGATAACTGTTTGCACAACCTTGATAAAGTTTTGCAGAGATGTGAAGAAACCAACCTTGTTCTTAATTGAGAGAAATGCCATTTCATGGTTAATGAAGGGATTGTTCTTGGACACACGATCTCTGAAAGAGGCATTGAAGTTGACAGAGCCAAAATTGAAGCAATTGAGAAGATGCCTTGTCCTAGAGATATTAAAGGTATCCGTAGTATCCTTGGTCATGCTGGTTTCTATAGGAGGTTTATTAAAGATTTCTCCAAAATTTCAAAGCCCCTTACTAATCTTCTTCAAAAAGATGTACCTTTTGTTTTTGATGATGATTGTAAGGAAGCTTTTGAAACTTTGAAGAAAGCTTTGACTACTGCTCCTATTGTTCAACCACCTGATTGGAGTTTACTTTTGAAATTATGTGTGATGCTAGCGATTTTGCTGTAGGTGTTGTCCTTGGGCAACGTGTTGATAAGAAGTTGAATGTTATTCATTATGCTAGCAAGACTCTAGATGTTGCTCAAAAGAATTATGCTACTACTAAAAAAGAGTTCTTAGTTGTAATGTTTTCCTGTGATAAGTTTAGACCCTATATTGTTGATTCAAAGGTCACTATTCATACTGATCATGCTACTATTAAGTACCTTATGACAAAGAAGGACACTAAGCCTAGGATTATTAGATGGGTGTTGCTTTTACAAGAGTTTGATCTGCATATTGTAGATAGGAAAGGTGCTGAAAATCCTGTTGCTGACAATTTATCTCGTTTGGAAAACATTTCTTATGACCCTTTGCCTATTAATGATAGTTTTCCAAATGAACAGTTGGCTGCAATAAGGGTAAGCCTGCATGCGAGTCCTTGGTATGCTGATTATGCTAACTTTATTGTTTCCAAGTATTTGCCTCCAACCTTTATAGCCTAACAAATTAGAAAATTCTTTTATGATCTAAGGCATTACTTTTGGGATGACCCACACTTATATAAAGAAGGAGTAGATGGTATTATGCGAAGATGTGTTCCAGAATTTGAACAACAAGATATATTGAGAAAATTTCATGGCAGCGCTTATGGAGGATATCATGCTGGGGATAGGACTACACAAAAGGTTTTACAATCCATATTTTATTGGCCTACCCTTTTCAAGGATGCAACAAAGTTTGTCTTATCATGTGATGAATGTCAAAGAGTTGGTAACATTTCTAGACACAATGAAATGCCTATGAATTATTCTCTTGTTATTGAACTTTTTGATTGTTGGAGATTTGACTTTATGGGTACTCCTTCAAAAGGGTATACTCATATTCTTGTTGCTGTTGACTATGTTACAAAGTGGGTAGAGGCCATACCTACAAACATCACTGATGGTAAGACCTCTTTGAAAATGCTTAAGGATGTTATTTTTCCTAGGTTTGGTGTGCCTAGATATCTCATGACTGATGGAGGCTCTCATTTTATTCATGGTGGTTTTAGGAAAACTTTCACTAAATATGATGTTAACCATAGAATTGCTTCAGCTTATCACCCCCAAACCAGTGGGTAAGTAGAACTTTCCAATAGGGAAATTAAATCTATCTTGCAGAAGACTGTTAACAGATCTAGGAAAAATTGGGCTAAGAAGTTGAATGACGCTTTATGGGATTATAGAACTGCTTATAAAAATCCTATGGGGATGTCTCCTTACAAAATGGTCTATGGGAAAGCTTTTCACTTGCATTTAGAATTAGAAGACAAAGCTTATTGGGTAGTGTAAGATTTGAATAGAGATTTTAATCTTGCTGGTGAGAAAAGATTGCTTTACTTGAGTACCTTATATGAGTGGAGAAGTGAAGCTTATGAAAATGCTAGACTCTTTAAGGAAAAAGTAAAAAGATGACATGATAGGAGAATTCTCAAAAGGGAGTTCCATGTTGGTGAGAAAGTTCTTTTGTATAGGTCTCGTCTCAGATTTTTTGCAGGGAAACTACTTTCAAAATGGGAAGGACCTTTTGTTATCAAGGAAGTATATCGTTCAGGTGCTATCAAAATATCTTCTTTGAAGGATGACACAACACAGGTGGTGAATGGTCAAAGACTAAAAAATTATATTTTTGGAGATTCTTATAATGAAGATGTTGATATTATTCAAATGGTGACTCTAGAAGAATTCATAAGAAACCAAACACCAGAATCTACAGAGTCTGTCTTTGAATAGGTAAAAGTGGTAAAAACAGAAGGTTCGTGAAAACCCTATCTTTTTATATTTTTGATGTTTTTATTACATACGAAAGGCTACGAAACAAAACAGAGGAGGAAACGGAGGCCGGGGTGGCCACACCCACCCCAGGCGCGGGCCATAGCTGGCCGCGCCTGGAGGGGGTGTGCGCCCCCCGAGCTCCGTGTTCGCCTCGTTTTCATACCAGTACCTTCCTTATGCATTGAAACTACGTAATATATAACCCCCTGGGTTCCCCGAGGTTCGTGCATAGTGTTCTCATCGTGTTTTCGTTTCGATCTGTTTCTGTCAGGAAATCTTCTCAAGTTTAAAGCACCATGGTCTCTGCCAACGACAAAGGCAAGCCCATGGAGGACGTAAAGTTGGAGGAACAAACCGCCGCAGGGTCAAGGGCAAAGAAACCTACATTTGTAGGAGCAATTAACACTGGACGTGCTTTTTCTCGTAACATGCAAGGGATTATAGCCTCCGTTCTAGACTTCAGATCCTGCCCTGAGGCAGTGGAAGCCCTTCAAACCACTAACGAGTTTTGTGATAAGTACCGTGCTTTGAGGATGAGGGTGGATATACTTCAAGAAGAGAATGACAATCTTTGTAAAATTCTAGAGGATCTCCTTACCCTAAACAAGAGAACACCACCACCACCGAAGGAGTAATTCCTCATCAGGTTTGGCATCCCCTTGGCTTGTTCCAAGCTTGGGGGAGTGCCACGGTATCACATCATTATCTTTTATCTTTTACCTTTTTAGTGGATTCATATCTTTGGTAGAGAATTTATCTTATAGGTTGGTTTGCATGTGGAAGTATCTCTCCTTTAGTTGATTATCTATGTATCCCTTGGTGTGAGTGCCTTTATGGAATATTAATGAGAAGTTTCATATTTTACTTTTTGCACTTTTTATTTTAGTTTGCAATCTCTATCATATGATTGACCTTGTTGATCATTATTGGCATCACTTTGGGAGCATCAAGTAGATCTAAATTGGTTTTGGCAAACCAAGCTCTGGTCAGTAGCAACACTTTTTGAGGTTTGAAAGGAAAAGAGAAAAAGCTTACAAGTATTTTGTATCATCTATTTTCCTTCTTGATTGGCTCATAAGCTTAGTATTCTTTATTTAAGATCTTTTGTGCCTTCAAGGAAGATTGCATGTTTGGCTTTAACACTTGTATGCTTGCTTGTTTCCTTCAACTCTTTTGCTTTCTACCCAGCCTTGCTAGCCAAAAACCTATTTTGAGAAGGCATTTTCTCATGCATCCAACCCCCTTGAACCAAACATGTGCCATTTGTGTCCACCATATCTAACTAATAGCATTAGTGCTATTCCAAGCAAATTCTCAAGCTTCATCTATCTTTCGAATTAAAAACTATTTTGTTATGTGAAAACTAGTTAGTAAAGCTCTCACGAACTTGATGGCACACTTATTTTCTTGCCCCTAATAGACTTGAACCATTATGTCATCGAAGTTGTATATGCTTGCATCTATACGTTGGGATTAGCAGAACCGTGCTGTTATGGGGAACACTTTCAACACTTATGGGTACATATCCAGTTGATATCATGCTCTTTTGTTTGCGGATATCATTGGTGTGAAATAAAAAGGGAGCTTGTAAGTCCATGGAGTGATGTATGTGTGTTAGAGAAATGCTTAGGCCGCTATCCTAAGAAATGCCTGATCATGGTGGAAACTTGCAGCATCACCATAGTGAGAAACCTGTGAAGCATACTCAATAAAAATCTATGCAAATAGCAAATAAAAAGATTGCTGAGATGCTCACTATATTCTTGCCTTGTCATTTTGGTTATGGGATAGCTCCTGTACCATGTGCGAGGGGTACCCCGTTGGCGGTTCTTTATGATACACATGTACTTATAATGACTAGAACTTACCAGTAACCAAAGTTGAGTAGCATGAGGAGCGGCCCTCGTACTCAAGGGACATGATACTACCAACTTATATTTCGTCAAGCATATACTCCATCCTTGTTCACTTTAACCTTAATCATCTCAAGATGCCTATGATAGGGGCAATGAGGGCTCAAATCTAGTAAGTACCATAATCTTTTGGAAGCTCTTTATGACTTGAAATCCCTGTTTCCCTCTATGAAGGGACCTTTCACCTATTTCTGACTTGAGTCAGTAAACCTACTTCCTCTCTATCTCTAGCAAGCATTTGAGTTGTTATGTTGCAAGCATTCATATGGTGATTTATTCACTCATGTTCTTTATCTTCCTTGTTTGCACAAGACTCTTATCTATTGAGTATTACTTTGAAAGCCTTCATTGTGAAAACCTTTTTGAGCAAAGAGTGCTCCTGTTGTGAAAAATTCTACAAAGGCTTTATTTGTGAAACTGTTTGCCAGGTGTTCTCTGACCAAGAACAAAGTTTTCCAATTCCAATTATGATTTATCTTTATGCATCTCTATTGTGACTCCTATACTTGTTGCAAGCTAAATTATATAATGGTGAGTTGCTTTCTTCTATGAGTTGTGTAATGGTAAGTGTGATGCTTCTTGTCCGTATTATTTTATCGACACTTCATTCCATAAACTTGTGGACATGTTTACTGAGCTCAGTTTTCGCTTGGGGACAAGCGAAGGTCTAAGGTTGGGGGAGTTGATACGTCCAATTTGCATCACCATTCTATATCATAATTTGCCTCTATTCATTGATATGTGTCTTATTATGAGGTGTTACTTATGTCTTTCCCTCTGTTTTTGCATGTTGGATGATTCTTGGAGGATGAACTACCGGAGTCAGGATCCTGATGGAAAAAAGAGGTGTTTTGATACAATTTCGCAAAGATCAGAAAAATACCAGAACAATATTGGAAAATTATATTTTCCCAGAAGACGAAGGAAGCCAGAAAGGGAGACGTAGCTGGGCCATAGGGGGCTCACACCCCCAGGCGTGGGTCCCATTGGGGCCGCGCCTAGGGCAGGTGTGGCCCACCTGGCCGGCCTCCGACTCCGCCCTATCGCCTATATCTTCCTCTCGGAACTCTAATACCAGGGGAGCGACCACAGAAAGATTTCCGCTGCCTCTGCGGGGCGGAAAACACCGAGAGAGAAAGAGCTCTCCGGCAAACAGATTTCTTCCGGCGAAATTCCTTCCTGAAGAGGGGAGATCGTCGCCATCAACACCGTCATCAAGCTAGACTTCATCGGGATCATCATCATCATCCACACCATCATATCCACCAGCACCATCATCACCACTCCATCCCGCTGTAAAAATTGTGTTGGATCTTGCATTAGTTCTTAGGGGAAACTTTTCCGGTGTTAATTACTATTGTAGTTGATGCTTGTGAGTGGAACCATTGGATTATTGTTTATGTTCAGATTGTTATCCATTACCATATCATCTTTGATCTTGATCCATATGATGTCTTGTGAGTAGTTCTTCTAGTTCTTGAGGACATGGGAGAAGTCATGTTGTTAGTAGTGGATTTGTGTTGAGATATTATTCAATGGTTTAGTATTTAAGTTGTGGTGCTATTGTTCTAGTGGTGTCATGTGAACGTCGATTACATGATACTTCACCATTTATGGGCCTAGGGGAATGCATTGTGTATTTTGCTACTAATCATGGGGTTGCCGGAGTGACAGAAACATGAACCCCTGTTAGGACACCATTGCACAAGGGAGTGTAGGATCTCAGAGTTTAAGGCTATGGTTAGGTTTATATCTTAATTGCTTTCCTGTAGTTGCGGATGCTTGTAGGGGGTTTAATCACAATTATGTATTAGTCCAAGTAAAGTCGGTACATTAGTACAGGTTCACCCACACAACACTTACAACACTAAAGAAGGGTACTCAGCTATATGAAGCGAAAGCACTTGACAGAATTCCCATGTGTTCTCGAGAATGTTTGGTCCTTATAAGTATTCCCACCGTCTTGTCCTTTGCTAAGAAAGGATTGGGCCACTTGCTGCAGTTGTTTGTTGTCTTTATTACTTACACTTTGTTTTGTTTCTTTATCAGAAAATCCCTAAAAATCCGTTTGCTAAGTATTTAGAGAGATTTTCTGCTCCATACTACTAGTCAACACCTTGCTCCTTGTTGGGATCGACACTCCTATTTATCGAAAGTACTGCGATACACCCCCTATACTTGTGGGTCATCAGCGGCCGCCGCCTCAGCGGCCATAGCCACGCGCTCCTCCTCTCTTGCGCCCGGTCGGGCATTGCTTTCGCCTCCTGCCACCTCCTCGCAGCGTGCTGGCTGCGTGCGTGGCGGAGCGGTAGCCAGCGTGACCTTGGCGGCCTCCTCGGCCACCTCCTTCAGTGTGATCATGGTCGCCTCGTGACGGATCTCGCGGAGAGCCGCTGATGCTGCCTCCAAGGCCACCGCATCCACCGCCTCCTTGGCGGCGACGTCGTGTATGTTGTGCACCGCCCATTGGCGGCCACCGTGCAGGCCGCCTCCACCACCCGCTCCAGTTCCAACTCGGCGATATGGCCTTCCTTCTCGAAAGTCAGCACCTACGCCTCGCTCATGCGCCTGACTAGCAACATGACCTCGAGGTGGACCTCGTCGACCTCCACCTTCGGGAAGCGGGTGCGGCATATTTCCCGAATCTTGGTCCAGTTGGCGATCTTGCGGCAAAGCATGGCTGCTGGTGGCTGGCGCTTTTTCGGCTGCTGGTTTGTTCTACTTTGGGCTTGTTGTTTCCGCCGTGCCAGCGGCCGTTTTTTATAGACCACGGCGAAGGTGAGAAACGGCCTGAAGACGCAGCGAGGCGCGCGCGGGAAACAATGGCGGAAATCGCCGGCCGCGCGGCGTCCCATCGCACGGGTGTCAAGCGGTGATGGCGGGAGGGATACAGACAGAAGGGTCGGGCCGCTGAGCGCGGCTGGCCGGACCCCCAACCCAAAGCGACCGTGGCTTAGAAAAAAAGTCAAACTTCTATGTGATTCGTGCTCCTAGGAGACGGCACACCGTGAGAGAATCTTCAGCGCCACACGTATTTAGAACGTTTAATTCAGTTTGTTTGGGTCGATCGCGGACAGAAAATGGGTCGCGTTCAGTTGCGTCTGGCCACGATGCGTCTAGTGACGCGACTCATTGGTTTGAGGTGGTCACTTTTGTCGGTGCTGGTCAATCATTTTAACATACACGTTTTAACAATATAATACAATAAAATGAGAGTAATAAATAAAATAAAAGTTGGATTTTTTTGCCGATATTGTACGAGAGATTATAAGTTTGATTTTTTGGCTATTTTTAAAATAGATAGACGCGATTTCTCTCAATCTCTAATTAATCGCCTTTCTGGCAGAGTAAAATTTACATGAATTTTGTGTCCGTCTCGTGGAAGATCGGGTGACATCCTATTAGATTTCAGGACAGAAACTATGAATTATTAGCTAGATCGATTGGAGATTTTCATATTAAACATCTTATCCATAACAAATCTGATAATTTTACGTAGTGTCTTGTCGCCTTTTAGAGATGCTTTTCTACATGAATTGGTTAATTCGGCAAAACATAATCCACATTCTACTTTTATTTATAGGCGGAGATTTTAACTTGCGAAGATTCTTTCATGCGAAAAATTAGGGATGATTCAATGAACAGTTGTCTTTCTTATTCAACATTGTCATTGACAGTTTAGATCTAAGAGAGATTGCTATGTTGGAAAGACACTTTATTGGGTTAATAGTCTTTCGAAGACGACATATAAAAACTAAATAGGATACTTATGGATACCTATTGAGAAGATAAGTTCCTTACGGTAGTTGTCCGTGCCCTAAAATGTATTGAGTCTTTGTTGGATCATGCCGCTATTCTTTTATCTGTTGGTTTGCCTTCAATGGATCATAAAAACGAGTTCAAATTGAAAATTGGTTGGTTGCATCATGAAGGCTTCCATGAGTTGGTGAAGGGCATCTGGGATAAATAAGGCAACGGTCTTACGACTATACAACGATGGAATAATAAAGTGTGTGTCATACGTAAACTCCTCCGAGGTTGGGCTAGAAACACTGTGGGTATCCTAGAGAAAGAAAATTACTTCTTTCATCTATTATCAATGACTTAAAAGCTTTTGTGGAGGTCGGTCATATATCTTCATAAGAAATTAAGCTCAAAAAATCAATAAAATGCGGAAATTGCACGACTTTTGCTTGAAGAAGTGGTGTCAGCGATCTAAAGCGCGAGATTCATTCTCGAAAGAGATACGAATACTAGGTACTTCCATGGTGTGGTCAATGGCAAACACCGAAAAAAACGTATTCACCATCTAGTACAGGATGAAGTACGGTTGAGGGACATGAGCAGCTTAAGTCATATATTACAAAGATATTTTTGGGGGGCCCCGAGGAAGGAACCTTTTCGATGGATGAGTAGACGATATACCTAGGTTTATGTGGAAGAAAATAACTTTCTGACCGCCTCTTACACTAAGGAGGAGGTAAAGAAAGCAGTTTTTTAAATGGAACACAACAAAGATCCAGGTCCAGATGGCTTTCCAGTAGAATTTTATCAAAACTTCTAGGATGTCATCAAGGTTGATCTTCTAGATTTGCTTGGCTTTCTTCATGTCGAACAACTAGATTTGTTTAAACTTAAATTTGACAGTATTATTTTATTACATAAGATTAATAAGGCGGAAAGAATACAATATTATTGACCCATATGTCTACTTAACGTTAGATCTAAAGTATTCACAAAGGTTAATGAGGCAGAACTACGAAACGAAGGGCATAGAAATAGAAAACCCTTTATTCTACACATATTGGCATAAAACCAAAGACACGAGCAAGGTACTGTAAATACCTAATAGAAGAATTTGGGTTCAATTTATTTAGAGTTACAAATCTCTAGAAATTGATTTAATAAGCATTTGTCCTATTTAATTTGATTAAATCATCAAAAAAACTTTAGGCTAAATCATGGGCTGAGACCAGTGGAATATTGCAGATCTGGTCAATAAAGGTCCGAGGAAATTTGAATCATGTAATTTAGGTATACATATATTTATTTATGTATTTGTGGGTAATAAGTACATTAAAAAGGGCTTTAATATATTAATGCATATATGTTGCCCAAGAAATTATGAAACTGGTTGCATTGGATAGATCATGAAATTTGTGAGATAAGGAAAAAGGTTTCACCTCATTTGGATCAAAAATGAGGGAGAAAGGGCTATCCTTTGCTTCGGAAAATAGTGGACAAATACCGATCAGGACACGTCCATTTCAGGCCCCAGCGAACGGATGTCCACTAAGTAGTAGAATCACATCCGCACCCTTCTCCGGTCAAACTTGGCGAGTGGGTCCCACACATTAGCGAGAGAGATCCAGTCAACGAACCCGTGACCGCTAGATCTGGAATGGATGGTCGAAATCGATTCACTTAAACTGAAAGGGTACCTTACCGTTAGATCAGGGATGCACAGCAAAATAGGAACGTTGGGCGCTGCCAGCGATGACCAAAGCCAAGCGGCACTTCATGTTCTTCCATCGTCCAAGGTCGGCGAGCTCACCGCCAAAGTCTAGGTTGGATGCCTGGATGCTCCACTAGCACCGGGAGAATCAGGGGCACGTCGCAGAGCCTTATGTGGTACTCGTAGATGTTGTGGATGACTGTAGAACGATAGAAAGGGATTGGGGGAAATATGATGGATGTGTTATTTAGCCTCATGTGGAGTATATATAGATGGGGATCATCTTGGAGTACAAGTCATGTTAGGATCTTATGGATAAAAACGTATCCTATCTCTATCCTATACTGCCATAATAAACGTATACGCAATACTCTAACATCCCTACACAGTCGTAGTGGTAGCGTCGTGAACAACTGGAACGTCGCAGACGGTCAGACTGGAGATAAACCGAAATAGCATCCAGTAGGCTGACATCCCCCGCAGTCCGAGCGGGAATATCGTGGAAGGTGTCGCGGGACGGTAGCTTGGACTGTAGAGTAAGCTGATGAGAAGCTCAAGCGAGGTGCTAGCCCTTGTGCCAATGTCGAGGGAGTCGATAGCGTTGGGCGCGGAGAGCACTGCAACCTTAGTCTAGGTAGCCGTGCGAGGGGTCGTCATGGTCGATGTCGTGGTCGGGGATGCCGGTGTCGAGGTAGCCGCACGTAAAGCCGTGTGCGCATTGTGTGCGAGGATGATGATGGAGACGTGTCGAGGCATCGAGGATGCCAATGTTGGAGCCGATGCAGTCCGAGCAATCGAGGACGAGGTGTGACCATAGTATTGTCAGAACTAGGCACACGCCAATAATGAATGCTGACATAGGTATGCCCTACGGATGCTTAAGATTGGCTTACCCGGTTCGACCTAGTTGAGGCCCACGTGACGATCCGCCTATGATGATAAAGCCCTTGAAGATTTGGGTGGCCCCAGGCCCATGAAGGATGCGACTCCTTGGGAGATACGGCGATCTCTAGATATAAAGTTTAAAGGATTAACCCTAAACTTGTAACTGACTCAGTTGTATCCCAAGACCTGGCCTCCTCATATAAAGGCCCAGAGGGAGAAACGAGGAGAACACCGAAACCCGTAGAACGACATACACCCGCCAGATCTCATCTACGCACCATCTCCATCAAGGCACCCTTGTAACCTTCGGTTCTTCTATTAATTAAGAGCAGACAAGAGGGAGTAGGTTTTCCCTCCGGGGGCCTGAACCTGGGTAAACCACCATGTCCCGGTGTTGCTCATGTGTTTGCCGACGAATTCTCCAGCTTGTCGTTCTTCCTGAAACCAAAGTCCATAAACTATGATCATTGATGTTTTAACCCCACGTCAATTCGCATCGTCTGTGGGAATTGGGCGTGCTGATGTCACAACTTCAGCGGCCCCATCACCCGCATTCTTCCATCAATCCGCGTCGGATGGACGCCTCTGCTTTGTCTCCTTTGACTTCACTATCCACTCGCTGGCCACGTGCCCAACCTTCGACCATCGGCGACAGAGCCAATATGACGATCGGGGATCTACGCTTCTAGATCAAGATCAGCACCCTCCTTTTCCCTGAGCAGCCGACACCACCGTCGATCGCACCCGCCTCGTTGATCCCGCCATCAATCGACACCCTAAGCGAGCTCAACGCTTCTGCATCAACTTACGACACGGATAGCAACAACAGTTGTGACTCCGATCTATGCGACCCGCCGATGAAATAATATGCATACGACTCCAACCCATAAACTTGTGGGACGATGGCTCTAAAATTTTCCATCTTTCTCTACGTTTAAACATTTTTTTAGTCAAGCAATTGACAAGAAACTCTCAATCCTTGCTGCTAATGACTAATAATTACAAAGGTATGCAAAACCTTGCCTTGAATTGTGTTATACAGGAAATCACGGGTTTTGATACAAAATCAGGAGTCATAATGAAGGAATTAGAGGAAACCCATACGTCCAAGTAATTGGGGAGCAATTTCTAGGCACCAGTGTGCGTAACGACCAGTGGTACGGGCGGGACCCATCCATGTGGGGTGCCGACGACTTCGTCTCGTCAAACTCTACGACTTTTGTGAAGACACCTATATATTTTGAGGTTCCAGCAGCCGCCCAGAGAGCCGCCATTCTTAGATTTCATCACAAACACCACCAAAGGAGATCCTCACCATTTTTCATCCATTGTTCATCCATTCCACCATCCATCCCTCCACTAGCCATAACCATTGCTTTGTACTTTAGATCTCCTTGTGATTTGGCGACCATTGTAAAAATATTCGATTTCAATCTAAGTATTTTTCACAATGATTTCTATCCTTGATCTATTTGTTATGAGTGAGTAGTTCTCATGGGCTACGAGTTGGGGAGAAACCTCGCAGCAACTATACGCATCTAATCATGGGAGTATTATATTTGGTTTGCAATTGAGATTTGTATCTTTTGTTTCTTTGTCTCTTGTCTCGATCTGTGGACTTGTAGGTACCAAGATCCCATAGATTGATAAAGGCTTGAGGTGAGATACTTGGCTAGCGGCGATCTCATAGGAGCCACAATGATAGAAAGGGTAGTACGGTCTACGCTTAGTGACCCATTCGGAATCACAACAACATCACCACTTAATGCTTTAATCTATGTTCTTTACTTAATAATCGTTTGTACCCCGTGGCTTGGGTGTGCACTCGGTTGGATTAAAAGTCTATTGCTATGTCCGCTGCATCACAGGGGCTTTAGTATACTAGGATGTGTTGCCACAAGAGATTATCTCCATTCAAACATTACACATGACTATGCTTATTATTATCTTTTATCCCATATGATGTGCAGCTGCAGGTGGATCTTCAACCCTGGCCTATCTCCATCCATTGATTCAACCCACTATAAAAAGTAAACTAGATTGGTCTGGTAAACTAAGGTAAAACAAAATAATAAAGTCTTGTAGATGTGTCCTTATTTATTTCCTTTTAGCATTGCTTTCCAAGGTTCGATTAAACCTAGGTCTTCTAGGGAAAAACTATAATACTACATCCGTGAATCCAGATTGAAGGTATCAACCCTTTTTCTTACGTCGTTGCCGGGGAAGCAATTTCACTATCCTGGTAAGGTCACTAGAGACCTTATTATTAGTTTTATTATTAGTTTTTATTTTTATTTTTGTTGTTAGTTTACCTACTTGTTATCTATTTGAAAACCCCAAAAATTTGTTACTTGTTATTTGTTTCGGTTACTTAAAAATCACCAAAAATATAAGAGCCAAGGCTCAAAAGAGACTTGGGGAGTATGCTACTCCCACTGATGACTTTATTCATGGACCTATCACTTAGCCCGCTTGCGGTGACCCAACATACCACTACATGTGTAGTACACTATAGTCGTTGACATGACTGATACGCCCAATGTAGTGACCTCGGATCAAGTAAGATCCTAAGTCCCTGAAATAACATGCTAGTCCCTGGATCAATAGCTAGCACTCACAGTCGATGAAATATCATGTAAAACACAAGTCTTTATTACATGAATCGAATAATCCAGAGTTTACATTGTTACAACAGAAGCGATATAAATACAACTTGGAGTCCCATCAATGCCATAGGCAGGTTGAGTGAAGACCCGCGATCCTAGCGCACCTTTCAAAGATCTCCGAAATTCTGCACATAAAACGTGCAGCCAACAAGTTGGGTTAATACTTTGAATGTATTGGCAAATTACACCAAGGAAGGAAAGACTAACTCTACATGCAAGGCTAGTTTAGGCTTTGGAGTTCATTTGCATAAAGCTAGTTTTCTTAAGTAGAGAGAAGAGAAGATTGTCCTACTTTGTAAACATTTGCTTAGATAAAATAAGGTCGAGTGGCACACGAGGATATTACGCACCAAGTGTCCAAACAACCAAACACTTTGATATTACGCACCAAGCGTCACTTGGATATTACACACCAAGTTCCCAAATTCCCACCCATTAGCGATATTACGCACGCCATGGGGTTTCAAAACTTTGTTTTAGAAAAGAGAGAGGAATATCCTTCAGAGGCTCCATCCTTCAGATGCTCAATGTTGTTCTGTTTTCCGTGAACACGACTGATCGATCAGATTGCAATACTCTCGAGAGTTTGTGCACTTTACCCACAATCCACGATCAAGTCCTTTTACAGACAAGACCATGGCGAGGCTTTCCCTTAGTAGCCCCTCTACCTTCCGGATCCAACCGTGCCAAGAACCTCCAAATGTTGGTACCCAGGTGAGGTTTCCCACTAAGTACTAGGCCAAGAGAGAGCCCATAATGTATTATGGTTGCACCAAAATCTCACTCGTTGTCCCGACAACCATTCCGCCCAGAAGAAAACATCCTACACATGCATACTACAGAATTTTTGAGGATCACATGCATAGAATCAAAACTGGGACAAAATTATGAACAAGTGGTGTAACTTGCCTTATGTTGATAATATGGGTGTTGATTGTATTTCTCCGCAGCAATCGCACTCTCCGAACAATCTAATACGAGGACAAGGTAGTTCCAATCAAAACAATTGCAAACATAGCAAACACAACAAGGATGATCGAAAACATGCATGATGATTTAACATTACATAATGGGTATAATTAGTTTTATGAATATTAATATATCATATGATTCATGATGATTTAACATTACAGAATGGGTATAATTAGTTTTATGAATATTAATAATTACTTGCCAATATAAGGGTTTTGATAGTTCTGTTGTAACGCCTGTTCTAACTGTAGAATTAAATTTGTTTCTTGGGTCTACTGGATAGAGGACGTTAATACGAACCAGTAGGCATTGGATTCACCCTAATCGGAGTTATAGATCTTTTTATATGATTTAAATAGTGTTTAATGGGTTTTAAATGATTCATACAGTTTCTGTTGCCTAAAAATCAAACTAAAATTATATCTGTAATCTCCACGGAATTGTGATTTCAGGGACATATTATTTGTAATTTTCTGAATAGTATTTATTTTCTTATGAATTTATTACTCTAAATAAGCCATTAAACCATTTATTTAATTGCTGCGAAACCTTATAGTATTTTACTGAACCATTTGCAGATTGATGATCTACATGGAACCAGCTTTCTATCGGTATATTATTTATATTTTTGTGACAAGCAATTAATTTACTATAAATTTAATGATTTATAAAGCCATTAAAACTAATTAAATTGCTACGGGTTAAATAATCTGTAAAGGCTAGATCCAACCAGATATTCTTAAAGTACATTACAGTATCTTGAATTTGATATATTATTCATATTTTTCGGAGTTACAGATAATGTCTTATGAATTTATTAACCTAAAAGACCATTAAAACTAATTAAATTACTGCAGTAACGACGTACAGTAAAAGTTGGATCTATTCGGATAATATGATTCTACGTGAAATTATCTTCAATTTGATATATTATACGAAATTTTTGGACGTGGTATGAATTTCTAATGAATTTTACAAGTTAGATCTATAATATGCAATTTTAAATTCGAACGGAATATTACAGGGAATATTCCGCTGACTGGACAGGTTGACTTTGCATGCTGACTGGAACTAGATGTTGACCTTACGTTGATGTGGTGTTGATGATGAAGATGACCGGGATGACGACATGGCACGCACCGGTTTGATTGGATCTCGACCGTCTGGATAGGATCCGGTGGCTAGAAGAGATTGACCCGATTTTGGCTCAGAATAGACAAAAAATAGATCTGTGTTAGAGAGACAAATCCGTAGGTCAAATTGAAAAACTCAGAACATAAAAGTTGTGGGGAATCATTATTCCTACCTTCTCACCAAAGGAATTTGGATTTGAAGAAACGAGCGCGAGTAGATCTTGGATTTACACCGTAAGATCTGAAATATTGCGATGCGAAATTCTCCGGCTGTGGTGGATGAAAAGAGGTGAGGTTTGTCGGGATTGAAAGATTTCGACGATTCCTACAACTTACGTTTTTTGACCGAAGGCAAACGACGAAGTCTAGATGGGTTAAATAGCGAAATAAGATTCAGGCATATGTAGATTCGGGATTTCGAGAATAGAAACTCATACAGCCGTGGCCTCACGAGTTTATATGGAGGTTTAGGATGGTTTAGAGATAGGCCTTGGAGTAGAGAACAAGTAGAAACAAACGGAAGTCGATTCGGAGTTGTAGATAAAAAGTTATAGCAGTTTGAGTAGAGATAGGTTTAACAAAATATATTTTGCACGCTTTTTGGAGTAACCCGATCGATCCCGTACGCGTGGCCTTCCCGGCTGGCTCGGTCCAGCGGGACCGGGTGGGCCGGTCCGTTTTTTTTTTACTTGTTTTCCTTATATCTTTTGCATACGAACTCCAAATGACATGATTCTTGTTTCTATATTTTTCTAAAATCGAATAGGTCATTATAGGATCAAATTTGTAATCTTTTTACTAGTTTGGAAGTAGTGGATTTATAAATCCTTGTATATTTCATTTTATTTATATCTTTATGTGTTTGTATTTGTTCCATAACTTTTTCATACTAGCTCCAAATGAGCTCAATTTTGTTTCTAAAATTTTGTAATATTAACTAGATCCTTTTAAGCTATAATTTAGCAATAATCGCTGTCTTAGCAATAGTGGGTTTTAAAAAGTCAATTTAGTTACCCTTAGGAACATTTGGGCGAATCAACTATAGGATTTAGATACCAGGATTTGGATTCAGTTTGTGAGAACTTTGCATGGATGAAATGCTTATGAATGCTTCATTATTTTCATTTTGAAATCTTGCACACCAATTCTACAATCCATAATCAATCCATGCCCTTTTGCCTATATGGCTACTTAGGTCTTAACAAAAGAATATAAGATTTTGAATTCATGGTTGAGAGGATTTTCTATTCAAAAAGTTTCTTCTCTTTGAGAATTTTCAACATAGTCAAATAATCAATCAATCAAACTTATTTATTTATTTCACATTCCAAAATTAGGAGAATTTTGGGATGTGATGATTACCCTTAAAAGAAATCTCGTCCCGAGATTTGGGAAGGCTAGAAAGAAAATAAGGTTCGGGGTCCATTAGGATGCTACCACCCTTAAAAGAAAATTGACTAGGTCACTTCTCGAGGATTCACTTAGCTCAGGTTGGTTCTCCTTTAGACTTTTATTGGCACAATGTCTCTAGCACATTCTAACATCATGATTGATAGTTTCCGAGAAAGCACTTCTTAAACTATCAAAACTCTCATGGTGGGCAAATAGGGAATGTTTACTTCACGGTGCCCATAATTCACGGTTGGGATTCATCCTTACCGTACATCCTATGCTTAGCAATGGATGCTTTTAGAAGGGTGTAACAATATACCATTCTAGGGTTTAGGCTCAATGTCGACTCTCTGCTAAGGTTGAAAAGGGCACTCAAGATTCACAAAGCCAACAGTACAAGAGCGAATAATAAGAGTAGTAGGAATGGTGATCAATCCATCCTGCACCCAAATCATTACCCTGTATGAGGATAGATGAATCACGTTTTTCTATCACTCGGGCATTCTTACTTGCCTTGAAGAATGTTTCCATGGGCACGAACTAATGCTCTATGTATACTCCCATGTATTCAATCAACAAAACTACTACTAAAACTAAGCTATCGATACTTCAACTTTCAGGTTGGGTAATCTACTACATAACATCATGTGCAACACTTCATACTTCCACATCCTTTTTTTCTATTAGGTGGAGCATTCCCTTCCTAAATGCATTGTGTTGTCAAACCTTCCACTTAACACATCATTATATCTCCAAGGATTCAAGATAGGAAAGGATAGATTCTATAGGAAAGAAACGACTAAGAAAATAATCCTACCCATAACTATATGAAGCAATCAATGTCACAAACAAGGAAACAATCATAAGAAATCAACACACAAGCAAGCACCTATATAATAACATTACATGTGTATAAAGTTAGTAGTATATAACCACAAAATAGTTTGAAAGCATTGGGAACAATACTAGAGTAAAATAGAGCAACATATAAGCAATAAACAAAATCTGTCAAAACGGTACAACAGACTTCACGAATTTTTCTGACCGACTTAAACTCGTCACGAATTTTAGCCAATTTTTGTGCATGTACTACAGGTAATTACGCTCCAGATCCTATTTTTGTAGATTTTTCTGAGTTATCAATAAAATATGTAAAATCACGCGGTACAATAGGTCAGGCAGAAAACTGCAGCAGTAATCCACGAATTTCAATCAATTTACACCATTAAAATAATTTTAAAACCACACGAAAGTTCCAGCAACTTTAGGGTTTCAAAACAACAGATCCTAAACAAGGCATCACACGATATGATTCAGTACAAACCAGCAAGCAACCTATATTGTCATACCACATAAGTTGGTAAAAACAATATGCTAACACGATAGCGATGATCTCCTAAAGAGATAAAATATGGTGGTCCAGACCTAACCAAACTTGATGAGATGTTATTTATGTCATACTATTTGTTCTTTTACTTAGCTAACTCTCATATAGGTATCATAAGAATGGACAACTACAAATTTGAACAAGAAGAGGTTATAGAAAAGATAGACAAGAAATATAAGAACATCTAATAAGTATAAAATATGATAGTTCTCCTAATAGAGGTCTTCTATTGCTATTACCATCGTTGTTTTTATCCTTTCCAGCTACATTCACATGTTTTGGACAATTATCAGCATAATGCCCAGGATTGTGACACTGGAAGCATAGGACTTTTGCTTAGATCCTTCCTCCTTTTTGGCAAGGACATCCCGTCTTGTGGTTCTTCATGCTCTACCTCAACATTTGGAAGCCTTGATCGTTTCCTTGAGCCAGTTTGGGGAAAATGGGCATTCCTTTCATATGTCGAGTATTGCGAAGTGATGACTTTGGGTGCGGTGTCTAGAGTCTTGAATCCATCCCTTGTATTTGTCGTGTCCTCGTGGAGCTTCATGAGGTCTTGGCGCATTCCGTCTACGACTTGTTGATTCAGTTGATGTACAACCGGTAGAGGTGCATTGGCGGGGTTGTGATTGGTCCTTCGCATGGGAAGAATGTAACTTGAGAGGTGGGACATTCTTCGATGGGTGCCTTCCTTCACAGAGGGGCGATCATGATGCTCCTTGGTGATATGCCCTATTTCTCCATAGATCGTGCAAGCTAAATGTTTTGGGACTTCAACTTCTTGGAATTTTTGGTATAGACGAGATTGAAGTAGAACCACTTTAAATTCTTCCTAAGATATCACCCTTGATGATCATCAATGGTGTGTTGCATCTCCACCAAGTTGGGCGTCGTCCTTTAGGAATTGGGTGGCATAATGAAGCATTCTGTTGACTTCAATGTTGGCATCCTTCATTCTTTCTTCAACATGGAGCATCCACTTCTTTGCATCGGCGTGGCTCTTACGCTTGGTGGAGTTGAGTTCCTTGTCCTCCTTATTGATATGGTCCATCCGTCGAGTTGACCAAGGTTTAGAGTAGGAACGAATGGAGTATGGAAGAAGAAGAACAACCCATACAAGAAATTTTATTTAGAAAACAGGTTTTCATTAGCTAAGGTAATAAACCATACAAGATAGCAAACAATTTGTCGCATCTATATTTAGCGAAATCTTATTCGGTTTTGGTTCCTAATAGGTCACTTGGAATCTTCGAGGCTTCGAGTCTCCAAAAGTCTTCGTGCTCTTGATAGTCTTCATGTTCTTCATAATCTTCAATCTTTCGAGTTCTTTAGTTAATAACATTGACTTAAGGCCTTTGAAGTCTTTAATCTCGTAGCTTCAGTCTTGGAACATCTTTCATGGAGATCTTCAAGTACCAACTTAATCGAAACATTGAGATGATCTTCTTTGAAAATGTAATCTTGAGAAAAGTTTCTTCTTGAAGTGTGTAGTGGTCATTTTCTAATGTTGAAAAGAAGAGACTTAAGAAATTTTAAAACCCCAAGGTAGATGATGAGAAGTATGAGAGTTTTCTGAAATAACTTAGAAAATATTTGTCCTAAGGTTTTCCATGTCTAGGGTCACGATCTACAGTCAACTTATGCTCTGATACCATCTGTAGTGACCTCGGATCAAGTAAGATCCTAAGTCCCTTTGAATAACATGCTAGTCCCTGGATCAATAGCTAGCACTCACAGTCGATGAAATATCATGTAAAACACAAGTCTTTATTACATGAATCGAATAATCCAGAGTTTACATTGTTACAACAGAAGCGATATAAATACAACTTGGAGTCCCATCAATGCCATAGGCAGGTTGAGTGAAGACCCGCGATCCTAGCGCACCTTTCAAAGATCTCCGAAATTCTGCACATGAAACATGCAGCCAACAAGTTGGGTCAATACTTTGAATGTATTGGCAAATTACACCAAGGAAGGAAAGACTAACTCTACATGCAAGGCTAGTTTAGGCTTTGGAGTTCATTTGCATAAAGCTAGTTTTCTTAAGTAGAGAGAAGAGAAGATTGTCCTACTTTGTAAACATTTGCTTAGATAAAATAAGGTCGAGTGGCACACGAGGATATTACGCACCAAGTGTCCAAACAACCAAACACTTGGATATTACGCACCAAGCGTCACTTGGATATTACACACCAAGTTCCCAAATTCCCACCCATTAGCGATATTACGCACGCCATGGGGTTTCAAAACTTTGTTTTAGAAAAGAGAGAGGAAGATCCTTCAGAGGCTCCATCCTTCAGATGCTCAATGTTGTTCTGTTTTCCGTGAACACGGCTGATCGATCAGATTGCAATACTCTCGAGAGTTTGTGCACTTTACCCACAATCCACGATCAAGTCCTTTTACAGACAAGACCATGGCGAGGCTTTCCCTTAGTAGCCCCTCTACCTTCCGGATCCAACCGTGCCAAGAACCTCCAAATGTTGGTACCCAGGTGAGGTTTCCCACTAAGTACTAGGCCAATACAGAGCCCATAATGTATTGTGGTTGCACTGGAAGCTTCTGAATTCTGAAACATGGCAGACTTCTTTGATTCCTGGGCGGCCGTCCTCCACCAAAATCTCACTCGTTGTCCCGACAACCATTCCGCCCAGAAGAAAACATCCTACACATGCATACTACAGAATTTTTGAGGATCACATGCATAGAATCAAAACTGGGACAAAATTATGAACAAGTGGTGTAACTTGCCTTATGTTGATAATATGGGTGTTGATTGTATTTCTCCGCAGCAATCGCACTCTCCGAACAATCTAATACGAGGACAAGGTAGTTCCAATCAAAACAATTACAAACATAGCAAACACAACAAGGATGATCGAAAACATGCATGATGATTTAACATTACATAATGGGTATAATTAGTTTTATGAATATTAATATATCATATGATGCATGATGATTTAACATTACAGAATGGGTATAATTAGTTTTATGAATATTAATAATTACTTGCCAATATAAGGGTTTTGATAGTTCTGTTGTAACGCCTGTTCTAACTGTAGAATTAAATTTGTTTCTTGGGTCTACTGGATAGAGGACGTTAATACGAACCAGTAGGCATTGGATTCACCCTAATCGGAGTTATAGATCTTTTTATATGATTTAAATAGTGTTTAATGGGTTTTAAATGATTCATACAGTTTCTGTTGCCTAAAAATCAAACTAAAATTATATCTGTAATCTCCACGGAATTGTGATTTCAGGGACATATTGTTTGTAATTTTCTGAATAGTATTTATTTTCTTATGAATTTATTACTCTAAATAAGCCATTAAACCATTTATTTAATTGCTGCGAAACCTTATAGTATTTTACTGAACCATTTGCAGATTGATGATCTACATGGAACCAGCTTTCTATCGGTATATTATTTATATTTTTGTGACAAGCAATTAATTTACTATGAATTTAATGATTAATAAAGTCATTAAAACTAATTAAATTGCTACGGGTTAAATAATCTGCAAAGGCTAGATCCAACCATATATTCTTAAAGTACATTACAGTATCTTCAATTTGATATATTATTCATATTTTTCGGAGTTACAGATAATGTCTTATGAATTTATTAACCTAAAAGACCATTAAAACTAATTAAATTACTGCAGTAACGACGTACAGTAAAAGTTGGATCTATTCGGATAATATGATTCTACGTGAAATTATCTTCAATTTGATATATTATACGAAATTTTTGGACGTGGTATGAATTTCTAATGAATTTTACAAGTTAGATCTATAATATGCAATTTTAAATTCGAACGGAATATTACAGGGAATATTCCGCTGACTGGACAGGTTGACTTTGCATGCTGACTGGGACTAGATGTTGACCTTACGTTGATGTGATGTTGATGATGAAGATGACCGGGATGACGACATGGCACGCACCGGTTTGATTGGATCTCGACCGTCTGGATAGGATCCGGTGGCTAGAAGAGATTGACCCGATTTTGGCTCAGAATAGACAAAAAATAGATCTGTGTTAGAGAGACAAATCCGTAGGTCAAATTGAAAAACTCAGAACATAAAAGTTGTGGGGAATCATTATTCCTACCTTCTCACCAAAGGAATTTGGATTTGAAGAAACGAGCGCGAGTAGATCTTGGATTTACACCGTAAGATCTGAAATATTGCGATGCGAAATTCTCCGGCTGTGGTGGATGAAAAGAGGTGAGGTTTGTCGGGATTGAAAGATTTCGACGATTCCTACAACTTACGTTTTTTGACCGAAGGCAAACGACGAAGTCTAGATGGGTTAAATAGCGAAATAAGATTCAGGCATATGTAGATTCGGGATTTCGAGAATAGAAACTCATACAGCCGTGGCCTCACGAGTTTATATGGAGGTTTAGGATGGTTTAGAGATAGGCCTTGGAGTAGAGAACAAGTAGAAACAAACGAAAGTCGATTCGGAGTTGTAGATGAAAAGTTATAGCAGTTTGAGTAGAGATAGGTTTAACAAAACATATTTTGCACGCTTTTTGGAGCAACCCGATCGATCCCGTATTGTTCCGGCTGGCTCGGTCCATTGGGGACCAGGAATGGGCAGTCCGTTATTTCACTTGTTTTCCTTATATCTTTTGCATACGAACTCCAAATGACATGATTCTTGTTTCTAAATTTTTCTAAAATCGAATAGGTCATTATAGGATCAAATTTGTAATCTTTTTACTAGTTTGGAAGTAGTGGATTTATAAATCCTTGTATATTTCATTTTATTTATATCTTTATGTGTTTGTATTTGTTCCATAACTTTTTCATACTAGCTCCAAATGAGCTCAATTTTGTTTCTAAAATTTTGTAATATTAACTAGATCCTTTTAGGCTATAATTTAGCAATAATCGCTGTCTTAGCATTAGTGGGTTTTAAAAAGTCAATTTAGTTACCCTTAGGAACATTTGGGCGAATCAACTATAGGATTTAGATACCAGGATTTGGATTCAGTTTGTGAGAACTTTGCATGGATGAAATGCTTATGAATGCTTCATGATTTTCATTTTGAAATCTTGCACACCAATTCTACAATCCATAATCAATCCATGCCCTTTTGCCTATATGGCTACTTAGGTCTTAACAAAAGAATATAAGATTTTGAATTCATGGTTGAGAGGATTTTCTATTCAAAAAGTTTCTTCTCTTTGAGAATTTTCAACATAGTCAAATAATCAATCAATCAAACTTATTTATTTATTTCACATTCCAAAATTAGGAGAATTTTGGGATGTGACAGACTACCACCCTTAAAAGAAATCTCGTCCCGAGATTTGGGAAGGCTAGAAAGAAAGAAAGGTTCGGGGTCCATTAGGATGCTACCACCCTTAAAAGAAAATTGACTAGGTCACTTCTCGAGGATTCACTTAGCTCAGGTTGGTTCTCCTTTAGACTTTTATTGGCACAATGTCTCTAGCACATTCTAACATCATGATTGATAGTTTCCGAGAAAGCACTTCTTAAACTAGCAAAACTCTCATGGTGGGCAAATAGGGAATGTTTACTTCACGGTGCCCATAATTCACGGTTGGGATTCATCCTTACCGTACATCCTATGCTTAGCAATGGATGCTTTTAGATGGGTGTAACAATATACCATTCTAGGGTTTAGGCTCAACGTCGACTCTCTGCTAAGGTTGAAAAGGGCACTCAAGATTCACAAAGCCAACAGTACAAGAGCGAATAATAAGAGTAGTAGGAATGGTGATCAATCCATCCTGCACCCAAATCAAGCCAACAGTACAAAAGCGAATAATAACAGTACAATTTCGCGAAGATCAGGAAAATACCAGAAAAATATGGAAACATATTATTTTATCAGAAGACGAAGGAAGCCAGAAGGAGGAGCGAAGGGGGGCCTCAGGGGGACCACACCCCCTAGGAGCGGGCCCACCTGACCCCACGCCTAGGATGGGTTTGGCCCACCTGCTCGCCTTCTGACTCTGCCCCTTCTCCTATATCTTCCCTATAGAACCCTAACACCAGGGGAGCGACCACAGATAGACTTCCGCCGCCTCTAGGAGGCGGAAAACACAGAGAGAGAAAGATCTCTCCGGCAGACAGATTTCTGCAGGGGGAATTCCTTCTCGGAGAGGGGAGACCGTCGCCATCAATACCATCATCAAGATAGGCTTAATCGAGATCATCATCATCATCCACACCATCATCTCCACCAGCACCATCATCACCACTCCGTCTCTGTAAGAGGTCCCAACCTTTAATAAGGTAGAGATCCCTGTGTTTACAATGCTAGTTCCTGGATAAATAGCTAGCATCCATAGTTAAGATGTAATATCAAGAAACAAAGGTCATAATACAACTTTATAACCAGGAATAAAATAATTCATTACATATTACATAGCTCATTTGGCTATCACATTACAATGCAGTAGAATATCTCTATAGCATGGAGTCCTTCATCTTCAAAGTGCCACAGGCAATAATGTTGGTTGTAGACTTGTAATCCTAATCAACACACTTCACTAACATCAAACAAACCTGTAACATAATAAGTTACAGCCACAAGGGTCAATACATTTGATTTGTATTGGCAAGTGATACTATGGTAGAATAGTGGTATCTATCATCTATATGCATTTGGCTAAGTGGATCTTAGGCTTGCTTTGCCCAAAATATATTTTCCTTATCATTTGAAAACACTAAGTTTTTGTTTATCAAAATCACCCAAGGCATCTACCAATAGACATTGGTGATCCTTTACCCTTGTTCAACCACAAGTTTTAACTTAGAAATTGGGATGAGGAGATTCTTGATAGCTTTTCCATTGCCAGGTACACGGCTAAGTACTTATATTTTACTCTCTCGAGAGGCGGTGCACTTTCCCCACAAGACTCGACATGCATCGAGACAAGATCTTTTAGAAGCCTTCCCTTAGGCCAAAATGGACGCGCTCAAAACCTATCATCCCATACCACCAACTGTCCATTTGGCTAAGTTATTACAATCTATATGATCCAGGCAGAGCCCATAATGCCAAGTGGATGCACCTGAAGCTTCTCAGCATTTGACATCTCAAATCTCTTTGTTCCTGGGTGGCTTTCCACAAGTGAGATACACCAGGGTAGGCCATGAATATGGGCCCTAAGTAACCACTCAACATAATCCAGCCTTTCCATTCCACCTAGGTGATTCATCCACATAGTTGTTTTATTAAACAAAACACAAGTCATAGACTTAGAAATATTCCATAGCATGAATATACTCGACCCTTGTTTTCTACTAGCTAAGCTAAGCATGATAGTAGTAGGGATCTTAACTTTAGGGAAAATTCTACTAAGGCATCATCTACTAGGATTTCCCATGGCATAGTTAACACATAGAAAATTTCATGCAAGTCCTACTTAGAAATATCACTAATGCATAGTGAAAATAATGGGACAAAAGTATGAAGAACCACTTTCCTTTTTGTAGAGAATATAGATTCACTCCTTGATCTTGCAATAGTCACACTCTTCAAATTCCACTACAATTCAATCAAGCAAGGCACAACTTCAAAACTAACATTCAAACAATTCAACACATAAAATAATAAAAACAAAGCAATGCATGCAAGCATGTCAAAGATTGTTTTGTTTGGAAAAGTGGTTTCTAATAGGTTATAAACATTATAAAATACCTATTGCTCATTTATAAATGTGGCAAAACCATTTGATATCAGGTGAAAATGGCCACTTTAAATAATTTTTGTTTTGCTAGAAATGATTTATTCAAAGAATAATTTCTAGTGTTAGCCTAAATGTTTTTAAACACCAATATTATTGTTTATGGTCATAATGTTGTAGAACAATTCCTTTTGCAAAGGGTTTGATCTAAAAACCATTTTTAATCAAAGCAATATTTTATTTTGTTGGAAATGCCTTTAAACAAAGTAATAATTTTCTAGGGTTTAATCAAATACATTTTTAATTCCTTAAAACTTGGTGTTTAGGGTCAGAGAGTTTAATTCAAACCATTTTTAAAAGGTTTGACTCAAAAAGCATTTTTAAAGCATATTCAACATTTTTATTTAGCTAGAAATGTTTTAATTCAAAGGAATAATTCCTAAGTGTCACAAAATATATTTTTAAATAGAAAAGTTGGTTTCTATGGTCAGTAGGTTCAAAACTATCCATTTACAAAAGTTTTTACCCTACAATTAATTTTAGAATGAATTTTATACACAGAATATACCTACACATGTTTCTGCAAAAAAACAACAAATTTTCCAGAAGCAAAACACTAAACAAAGGGCATGGTTGGAAAGTAATATTTTTGCTGATTCCATTGATATTAAATTTGGAAAATTTGGACGTGTAGATTTAAAGTTATGATTTTTTCAAATCTAACCATCTAATAGAAATGTTTTTGTCTATTTAATCAAAAGCAAGCCACGTGGAATGATCTTATTGGCTCATACCAGTTCGCGTGGATCAGGCTCTCTGGATCGTCAGATTTAAAGTGCATCGCACGACTCTGATTGAGCATAACGGTTCGTTTAAGTCAATCTATTGCAACGCTTGGATGGAAATCTAACGGCTCAGACGGTGATAACCACAGATGGGCGGTGCTACGACGGTGGCTGGCTATGGCGCGCTCGGGCGGTGATGTCGCCGGCGATGCAGGAAGCGAGAGGGGGAGAGAAATAGCTTACCAAACTCGCCGTGCGTTGCTGATGCTCAACATACTCGTGGTTGGCAAAAGGGCGCGCGGTGGTGTCAGGGATTGCTCGCCGGAGCTCGAGTCTGCGTCGGGTTTGCTCTGGTGTCGTTGTTGGCGAGGCTACACGGCTCGGGAAGGCAAGACAAGTAGTTCGTTAGATGCACAAGATGATGCTGGTTACGCGAGTGTCAACGAGGGGGAGAGAGGCGGTCGGGATTTACCACGGGAGGTCACCAGAGAAATGGCAGACGGTGGCGCTGCTCTGTTGAAGAGGTTGCCGAGGTTACAGGGCACGCGCGGCCAAGCGGGCGGCACTGGGAGGTGCAGGAGATGCTGGGGGCACGCTCGTGTGCCCTGGGGGTAGTAGGTCTGGTGGTGGTGGCCAGAATTTGTCGAGTAAGCTCGTCGGAACAACGACGGTGTGAGCAGCGGTTCTCGCAGCCTGGTGGCTCCGATGGAATGAGGTTTGAGGGAAAAGAGAGGAGAGAGGGAGGGGTTTAATCGTGCGTGGTTGCGGGGAGGAATTACAGGCGCAATCAAATGAATTGAAGACGCGGAATCAAGGCAGAAACGGCAACAGAAATTTCGGAAAGGAACGGGTCGCGGTGAGAACGATGATGAGCTGGCGATGGGGTCCGCTGTCAGCGGTTATGAGGGGTTTCATGTGGGGTCGCAGAGTCAGCGACTGAGGGGTAAACCGCGCGGTGTGAACTGTTTTCTGCGAGGAGAAAGGGAGAGGTCGTTGGTGGGTTATTGGGCTTAGCTAGGCTGGGTCCTGCTGGGCTGGTTCTTTCTCTTTTTTTCCTTCATGTTTTCTTTTTCTTTTTCTGTTTTCATTTTCTGTTTTGAATTTGTTCAAATGATTTCAAACCTCTTTTTAATTCAAAACTTTTCTAAACTTTCAATATATTTTAGTACTGTTATAAATGTGTTTTTAAAGACCATATTGGAATAATTCCTTTATTCAATTATGGTTCATTCTTTATTTAAATTAGGCACTTGTTTTTATTCAAATAAGATTTTAATTTTATTTTCAAACTCTTATTTGAACTTTAATTTTCACCAAACCTTTTTCAGTTGGTTTTATTTATTCAATAGTCTGTTAAATAATTCATTTTGAATTATTTAAAATATTTTAATATGATTTATTAATCATTTAAATTGGGCATTTGTCTTTATTCAAATGAAATCAAATATGGTTTTAAACCCTTACAAAATCTATTCAAATAATTCTTTTTAAGTTAGTTAGATAACTTTTTATCCACTTTGGTAAATTCCAATTTATTATTTTCTCATGATTTAATTAATCATTAGGGATTTTGTCTTTATTTAAATATAATTGAATTATGGTTTAATCCCATATAATTTTTATTGGAATAATCTTTATCCCTTTATTTTATTTAGATTATCTTTATTTCATTTACTTATGGATTTAACTCAAGGTTTAAATTGTCTTCTAAATAATTTTCTTATTATTTAGTTTAGGCAATTTGTCTTTATTTAAATAAAATTGGATATTGTTCAATCCTTATGATCTTATTAAATAATCTTCACCCATTTTTATTATTCAATAACTTTCATTTGTTTATGGATTTGGCCAAGATTTAATTTGGCTTTTTAAATATTCCTTAATTATTTATTTATTTCTTTGTCTTATAAAATCCATATCTTTTTATTTATAGATCCAAAATTGGTGATTCCAATTTGTATAATTTTTATTTAATATTTGTTTATCTTTTTAAATCCCTTTAGGATTATTTTGCTCACAATTTGGTATGGATTTTGGATAGGGGCTTTATTAGCTTTGGAAATTATTTCTTTTTTTTCATATATTAAACTCATAAGTTTTTATCTATGGCTTCAAATTGAATGAAACCAATTTATATGGTTTTATAATATTTTATTTATCATTCTTGATCATTTATAAATGTTTTTTGATAGATTTTTATATGGATCAAATCCATAGTCTTTGGAAGATCTTGAAAATGATTTTCTTCCATTAGGGTTTTAGGGTTTTGGTTTACTTTTCCAAATGTTTAAAATCCAAGGTACATTCATTGATGAATGCATTTCACTTGATTGAAATTTTTTGGATTCTATTTTATTCAAAGTTTGTTCAAGAAGGGTTTTGATGTTTCCATTTAGAATCAAAAAGTTTCTTTTCACCCTAAATTTCAACAATTATTTCTTTTGTTTATTTATTTTTCACATTTAAAAATTTTGAAAATTTTGGGATGTGACAGGCTACCACCCTTAAAAGAAATCTCGTCCCGAGATTTGGGAAGGCTAGAGGTTACAATATGGCTTTAAGACAACTAGGGTACTACTACCCTTAAAATTTTCCAACTAGATTACATCTTGGCTTACTTGGGATCTTGATGAAACTTTTCTGGACAATTGCTTGCATAATGTCCTTTGTCACCACACTTGTAACATGTGACAAGGTTGAGTTCTTCACGTATCTTCTCTAGGCAAAATGATATATAATGGCCTAGCTCTTTGAAGTTGTTGCACCACACTTGGCTAATTCCCTTATTTTTCTTCTTCTTGGGTTTCTCCAAATCTAGGAATTCTTCTAGTTCATGCTCTTCATATCTCACCTCAAAGGTGGGAAAGCTTTCTCGGTTCCTTGAACGATTCCTTGGATAATACCTGTGTTTCCTCTTTCGTCCATCAAGGTGATTCCTAATGTATGGAGGTGCAATCTAAGGTTTGCCTTTGTCTTCATCCTTCTTGATAGAAGTTGTTTACTCATGGGGTTTTCCATACTTTTGATGCATTCCTCCTTGTTTCATTTGTTGAACTATAGGATAGATGGGGCATTGGATAGGGACATGATTATTTACTTCACATAGGAAACAAGTCACTTGAGATGTGGGGCATTGTTTAGTTGGATGTTTCTCTTCACAATTAGGGCATTGATCCTCATGCTCCTTGGAAGTGTGTTCCATGTCTCCACAAATATTTCAAGCTTGAGTTCCTTCTATAATATCCTCCTTGACATCATTGTTGTCACAAACTCCTTGGGAAAGGTTGTCTCTCATGTTGATCGTTTGATTGGTCATCCCTTGCAACAATTGGGATTGAATTTCCAAAATCTTTTGCAAGGTTGGGTATAACTTATTGTTGTTGGCTAAAAACTGAGTTGTCACTTGGTTCAACTGGGCTTGGGTTGCTAGAAGTATCTCTTGGTTGTTGTTGTCACCATTCTTGATGTTGGAGTTTCTTGGAGAAGTCATCTATTTGGGTTGGATTGGGATTAGAATAGGCAAAAGATTTCTAGAGGAAGGATTTTACTCACACACAACAATTCACACAAGCAATGTGCAAGCAATCACAAACAAACATTCCACTCAAACAACAAGGTTCAAGCACATTTTTAGGCAACAAAATATTTTTGGTACACCACATAAGTTGGTGTGATCAACATGTGATCTAAACTAAACACTAGTATGGTGGTCCAACTATATGGTTCACTTGAGATCATTTCCTTCTTAGTTGTTTCTTCCTGAACAAGATCATGGTTTCCTTGGAAAATTTCTTGTATCTTGGTCACAAAGCTTCAAAGGTGATGATGGTTCCTTCTAAGTTTTGTTTCCTTAGTCTTCAAGTCTTGAGTAATATTTCTTGTCTCACTTGTAGTCCTTAGTGATGTCCAAGTTGAAGTCCTTGATGAAACTAAAGTTGAAGTCATTGGTGATTTTGAAGTTGATATCATTTGAGTTGGTGAAGTCCTTTGCTCATGTTGAGGTTTTGTCCATCAAGTTTGAAAAGGAAGAGATGTAGAATCAAAACCAAAAAGGTTGAGGAAAGAGTTTACAAGATTGTTTGTAAATAATTTTAAACAAATACAACTCCTATTTTTCTAAGGGGTTTTGTCTAATCCTAGGGTTACAATCCTACAGGCAACACAGTGCTCTGATACCATCTGTAAGAGGTCCCAACCTTTAATAAGGTAGAGATCCCTGTATTTATAATGCTAGTCCCTGGATCAATAGCTAGCATCCACAGTTAAGATGTAATATCAAGAAACAAAGGTTATAATACAACTTTATAACCAGGAATAAAATAATTCATTACATATTACATAGATCATTTGGCTATCACATTACAATGCAGCAGAATATCTATATAGCATCGAGTCCTTCATATTCAAAGTGCCACAGGCAATCATGTTGGTTGTAGACTTGTAATCCTAATCAACACAATTCACTAACATAAAACAAACCTGCAACATAATAAGTTACAGCCACAAGGGTCAATACATTTGATTTGTATTGGGAAGTGATACTATGGTAGAATAGTGGTATCTATCATCTATATGCATTTGGATAAGTGGAGCTTAGGCTTGCTTTGCCCAAAATAGATTTTCCTTATCATTTGAAAACACTAAGTTTTTGTTTGTCAAAATCACCCAAGGCATCTACCAATAGACATTGGTGATCCTTTACCCATGTTCAACCACAAGTTTTAACTTAGAAATTGGGATGAGGAGATTCTTGATAGCTTCCATGTCTTGATGCTCAAATTGTCCATTGCCAGGGACACGGCTAAGTACTTATATTTTACTCTCTCGAGAGGTGGTGCACTTTCCCCACAAGACTCGACATGCATCGAGACAAGATCTTTTAGAAGCCTTCCCTTAGAACAAAATGGACGCGCTCCAAACCTATCATCCCCTACCACCAAATGTCCATTTGGCCAAGTTATTGCAACCTATATGATCCAGGAAGAGCCCATAATGCCAAGTGGCTACACTTGAAGCTTCTCAACATTTGACATCTCAAATCTCTTTGTTCCTAGGTGGCTTTCCACAAGTGAGATACACCAGGGTAGGCCATGAATATGGGCCCTGAGTAACCACTCAACATAATCCATCCTTTCCATTCCACCTAGGTGATTCATTCACATAGTTGTTTTATTAAACAAAACACAAGTCATAGACTTAGAAATATTCCATAGCATGAATATAATCTACCCTTGTTTTCTACTAGCTAAGCTAAGCATGATAGTAGTAGGGATCTTAACTTAGGTAAAATTCTACTAAGGCATCATCTACTAGGATTTCCCATGGCATAGCATACTTAGTAAAATTCCATGCAACTCCTACTTAGAAATATCACTAATACATAGAGAAAATAATGGGACAAAAGTATGAAGCACCACTTGAATTTTTAGTAGAGAATATAGATTCACTCCTTGATCTTGCAATAGTCACACTCTTCAAATTCCACTACAATTCAATCAAGCAAGGCACAATTTCAAAACTAACATTCAAACAATTCAACACATAAAATAATAAAAACAAAGCAATGCATGCAAGCATGCCAAATATTGTTTTGTTTGGAAAAGTTGTTTCTAATAGGTTGTAAACATTGTAAAACACCTATTGGTCATTTATAAATGTGGCAAAACCATTTGATATCAGGTTTGTGAAAATGGCCACTTTAAATCATTTTTGTTTTGCTAGAAATGATTTATTCAAAGAATAATTTATAGTGTTAGCCTAAATGTTTTTAAACACCAATATTATTGTTTATGGTCATAATGTTTTAGAACAATTCCTTTTGCAAAGGGTTTCATCTAAAAACCATTTTTTAATCAAAGCAATATTTTATTTTGTTGGAAATGCCTTTAAACAAAGTAATAACTTTCTAGGGTTTAATCAAATACATTTTTAATTCCTTAAAACTTGGTGTTTAGGGTTAGAGAGTTTAATTCAAACCATTTTCAAAAGGTTTTACTCAAAAAGCATTTTTAAAGCATATTCAACATTTTTATTTAGCTAGAAATGTTTCAATTCAAAGTAATAATTCCTAAGTGTCACAAAATATATTTTTAAATACAAAAGTTGGTTTCCAAGGCCAGTAGGTTCAAAACTATCCATTTACAAAATATTTTACCCTACAAATAATTTTAGAATGAATTTTATACACAAAATATACCTACACATGTTTCTGCAAAAACAACAAATTTTCCAGATGCAAAACAAAAATGATTTAAAGTGGCATGGTTGGAAAGTACTATTTTTGCTGATTCCATTGATATAGAATTTGCAAATTTTGGACATGTATATTTAAAGTTATGAATTTTTCAAATCTAACCATCTAATAGAAATGTTTCTGTCTATTTAATCAAAAGCTGGCCACGTGGAATGATCTTATTGTCTCATACCGGTTCGCGTGGATCAGGCTCTCTGGATCGTCAGATTTAAAGTGCATCGCACGACTCTGATTGAGCATAACGGTTCGTTTAAGTCAATCTATTGCAACGCTTGGATGGAAATCTAACAGCTCAGACGGTGAAGACCACATATGGGCGGCGCTACGACGATGGCTGGCAATGGCGCGCTCGGGCGGTGATGCCACCGGTGATGCAGGAAGCAAGAAGGGGAGAGAAATAGCTTACGAGACTCACCATGCGTTGCTGATGCTCAATATACTCGTGGTTGGCGAAGGGGCGTGCGGGTGTCAGGGATTGATGTTTGGAGTTCGAGCTTGCATCGGGTTCGCTCTGGTGTCATCGTTGGCGAGGCTACACGGCTCGGGAAAGAAATACAAGCAGTTCGTTAGATGCACAAGATGATGCTGGTTACGCAAGTCTCAACGAGGGGGAGAGGGGTGGTCGGGATTTACCATGGGAGGTCGCCGGAGAAATGGCAGACGGTGGCGCTGCTCTGTCAAAGAGGTTGCCGAGGTTACAGGGCACGCGCGGCCAAGCGGGCGGCACTAGGAGGTGCAGGAGATGCTGGGGGGCACGCTCGTGTGCCCTGGGGGCAGTGGGGCTAGCGGTGGTGGCCGGAATTTGTCGGGGAAGCTCGTCGGAACAACGACGGTGTGAGCAGCGGTTCTCGCAGCCTGGTGGCTCCAATGGAATGAGGTTTGAGGGAAAAGAGAGGAGAGAGGGAGAGGTTTTATCGTGCGTGGTTGCGGGGAGGAATTACAGGTGCAATCAAATGAATTGAAGATGCAGAATCAAGGCAGAAACAGCGACAGAAATTTGGGGGAGGAATGGGTCGCGGTGAGAACGATGATGAGCTGGCGATGGGGTCCACTGTCAGCGATTGAGAGGGGTTTCATGTGGGGTCGTAGAGTCAGCGACTGAGGGGTAAACCGCGCGGTGCAAATCGTTTTCTGCAGGGATAAAGGGAGAGGTCGTTGGTGGGCTGTTGGGCTGGTTCTTTCTCTTTTTTTTCCTTCTTGTTTTCTTTTTCTTTTTCTGTTTTCATTTTCTTTTTTGAATTTGTTCAAATGATTTCAACCCTCTTTTTAATTCAAAACTTTTCCAAACTTTCAATATATTTTAGTACTGTTATAAATGTGTTTTTAAAGACCATATTGGAATAATTCCTTTATTCAATTATGGTTCATTCTTTATTTAAATTAGGCACTTGTTTTTATTCAAATAAGATTTTAATTTTATTTTCAAACTCTTATTTGAACTCTAATTTTCACCAAACCTTTTACAGTTGGTTTTATTTATTCAATAGTCTGTTAAATAATTTATTTTGAATTATTTAAAATATTTTAATATGATTTATTAATCATTTAAATTGGGCATTTGTCTTTATTCAAATGAAATCAAATATGGTTTTAAACCCTTACAAAATCTATTCAAATAATTATTTTTAAGTTAGTTAGATAACTTTTTATCCACTTTGGTAAATTCCAATTTATTATTTTCTCATGATTTAATTAATCATTAGGGATTTTGTCTTTATTTAAATATAATTGAATTATGGTTTAATCCCATATAATTTTTATTGGAATAATCTTTATCCCTTTATTTTATTTAGATTATCTTTATTTCATTTACTTATGGATTTAACTCAAGGTTTAAATTGTCTTCTAAATAATTTTCTTATTATTTAGTTTAGGCAATTTGTCTTTATTTAAATAAAATTGGATATTGTTCAATCCTTATGATCTTATTAAATAATCTTCACCCATTTTTATTATTCAATAACTTTCATTTATTTATGGATTTGGCCAAGATTTAATTTGGCTTTTTAAATATTCCTTAATTATTTATTTATTTCTTTGTCTTATAAAATCCATATCTTTTTATTTATAGATCCAAAATTAGTGATTCCAATTTGTATAATTTTTATATTTAATATTTGTTTATCTCTTTAAATCCCTTTAGGATTGTTTTGCTCACAATTTGGTATGGATTTTGGATAGGGGCTTTATTAGCTTTGGAAATTATTTCTTTTTTTCATATATTATACTAATAAGTTTTTATCTATGGCTTCAAATTGAATGAAACCAATTTCTATGGTTTTATAATATTTTTATTTATCATTCTTGATCATTTATCAATGTTTGTTGATAGATTTTTTATATGGATCAAATCCATAGTCTTTGGGAGATCTTGAAAATGATTTTCTTCCATTAGGGTTTTAGGGTTTTGGTTTACTTTTCCAAATGTTTAAAATCCAAGGTATATTCATTGATGAATGCATTTCACTTGATTGAAGTTTGTTGGATTCTATTTTATTCATAGTTTGTTCAAGAAGGGTTTTAATGTTTCCATTTAGAATCAAAAAGTTTCTTTTCACCCTAAATTTCAACAATTATTTCTTTTGTTTATTTATTTTTCACATTTCAAAATTTGGAAAATTTTGGGATGTGATAGTCTCGCTGTAATAATTGTGTTGGATATTGCTTTAGTTCGTTAGGGGAAACTTTCCCGGTGTTAATTACTATTGTAGTTGATGCTTGTGAGTGGAACCATTGGATTATTGTTTATGTTCAGATTGTTATCCATTACCATATCATCTTTGATCTTGATCCATGTGTTTTCTTGTGAGTAGTTCGTTTAGTTCTTGAGGACATGGGAGAAGTCATGTTGTTAGTAGTGAATCTGTGATGAGTTATTATTCAATGGTTTAGTATTTAAGTTGTGGTGCTATTCTTTTAGTGGTGTCATGTGAAGGTCGACTAAATGACACTTCACCATTTATGGGCCTAGGGGAATGCATTATGTATTTGGCTACTAATTGTGGGGTTGCCGGAGTGACAGAAACCTGAACCCCCGTTAGGACACCTTGGCATAGGGGAGTGTAGGATCTCAGAGTTTAAGGTTGTGGTTAGATTTATATCTTAATTATTTTCCTGTAGTTACGGATGTTTGCAGGGGGTTTAATCACAAGTATGTATTAGTCCTAGTAAGGGCAGTATGTTAGCACAGGTTCACCCACACAACAGTTTCAAACACCAGAGAAGAGTACTCAGCTATTTGCAGCGAAAGCACTTGACAGAATTCCCATGTGTCCTCAAGAACGTTTAGTCCTTATAAGTATTTCCACCGGCTTGTCCTTTGCTAAGAAAGGATTGGGCCACTTGCTCCGTTTGTTCGTTACTTCTGTTACTTGCTCTTTGTTTTGTTGCCTTGTCAGAAAACCACTAAAAATCCGTTTGCTAAGTATTCACAGGGATTTCCTGCTCGATACCAGCATTCGCACCTCCTTGTTGGGATCGACACTCCTATTTATCAAAAGTACTACGATACACCCCCTATACTTGGGGGTCATCAAGAATATTTTCTGGCGCCCTTGCTAGGGAGTGAAGCGCTATTGAAGAGTGGAACTGGTAAGGGAACTTTTACTGTGAGTATTTCCTTTTGTTACTGTGTGTTTCTTTGTTTCCAATATGGATAACCCACTTGGTTTTCTGTTTGGGAAAACTACTACCACTAAAATGGTAGTAGATAAACCACCACCTGTTGAGATAGATCCTTTTAAGATACCGGCGAGTATTGTTAATCGTGTCATGGATAATTATTATTTTGTGGATGGAACTGTCCATCCTAGTGATCACTTGCTTTATATCCATGAATTATGCGGGTTGTTTAAGTGTGCAGGTATCACAACTGAACAGGTGAAGAGGAAGTTACTCTCTATATCCTTGAAAGGGAGAGCTGAGGCATGGTATAAGCTGCTAAAGAATGGACAATCCATGGAATGGGAGGAGATGGCATCTCTCTTTTACTCTAAATTTTATCCTCCCAGTGAAATCCAAAAGGATAGAAGTCTTATATATAATTTTTGGCCTCTTGATGGAGAAAGTACAGCTCAAGCTTGGGGGAGATTGAAGCTGCTAATGCTTAAATGTCCTATTCATGAACTCCCTAACAATATTATTCTCAATATCTTTTATGCTAGGTTTTCTCTTCAGGATAAAGGTTTACTAGATGCCTCGTGTGCTGGATCATTCACAAGTATGAAGGAAGAAGCTAATTGGGATCTCCTAGACCGTATTCAAGATAATACCGAGGCTTGGGAGAATGAAAAGGAAGAAAGTCAGGTATAAACTATGATTATGAGTGCATTAACTCTTTTATGGGAACTAATAACTTCTGTGATATTAGCAATAAGTTTGGCCTTGATCCTCAAGTTCTTGCAGAATGTTTTAATGCTTTTGCCTCTTATATTGAGATTCCCAAGAAAGAGTGGGACAAGTACCATGCTCCTAATAAAGACGTTATTACCCACGTTCCTGCTAGTGTAGAGGTTTGTACTGTTGATCCTATTTTGCCTAAACCTTATGTTGAGAAGATCCCTTTTCCCTCCAAGGTAAGGGAGCACTCTATTTTGTCTAATTTGGTTAGCAAAAGCGCAAAGAAAACTGTAGGTTCCAGTGAGCTGATTGATATCGAGCCTGTAGTAGCTATTGTGAAAGTTCTTGTTACTAGAAATATAGAGGTTGAGTATATTGTCTTCTGTGAAGACGCTTCTAATATTATCTCTCATCCTAGTAAGGCTAGAAAAGCTAGTGTTCCTATGCTCTATGTTAAAATTGGTGATCATTGCTACTATGGTTTATATGATATTGGTGCTAGTTCTAGTGCTATTCCTTATGAGCTTTATAGGGAAATTATGCATGAGATTGGTCCTTGTGAGCTCAAAGACATTGATGTGGTTATTCACCTTGCCAATAGAGAGCAAGTTTGCCCCATTGGTATTGTAAGGGATGTGGAGGTTCTTTGTGATAAGGTTAAATATCCTGCTGATTTTCTAGTACTTGGTAAACAAGCTAGTAAAACCTATCCTATCATCTTTGGTAGACCCTTCCTTAATACTTGTGGGGCTATCATAGATTGTAGGAAGGAAAAAGTTTTGACTAAGTTTGATGGAGAATATTATGAGTTTAATTTTTCTAAATTTGCCAAAACCCCTTATGAAAATGAATTACCTGATGAGGATTTCAAGGTTGAACAACTATCTTCTATTTCTCTTGCTCCTAAAAATGCTTTGCAGCAGTTCATGGAAGATCATGAAAGTGATGCCTTTATGAAGGAAAGAAATGAGATTGATGAGGTTTTCCTTCGTCAGCCTGAGTTATTTAAGCATAATTTACATGTGGAAGATTTGGGTACCACACTACCACCCAAAGGGGACCCTGTTTTCGAATTAAAACCTTTACCTGATAATCTTAAATATGTTTATCTTGATGATAAGAAGATATATCCTGTTATTATTAGTTCTAAACTTTCAGAAAAGGAAGAAGAAAGGCTATTGGAGGTATTGAATAAGCACCGAGGAGCTATGGGTTATACTCTTGATAATTTAAAAGGAATTTCTCCCACTATATGTTAGCATGCTATTAATCTTGAGCCTGATGCAAAACTAGTTGTTGAGCACCAGCGCCGTCTAAATCCTAAAATGAAGGAAGTGGTAAGAAATGAGGTATTAAAACTCCTTGATGCTGGTATTATTTATCCTATTGCTGATAGTCAATGGGTTAGCCCTGTTCATTGTGTTCCCAATAAAGGAGGAATTACTGTTGTGCCTAATGAGGATAATGAGCTTATACCCTAGAGAGTAGTGGTTGGGTATAGAATGTGCATTTATTTTAGAAAGATTAATAAAGTTACTAAGAAAGATCATTATCCTTTGCCCTTTATTGATCAAATGCTTGAGAGGCTGTCTAAAAAGACTCACTTTTGCTTTCTTGATGGTTATTCTGGGTTTTCTCAAATCGTTGTGAAAGCACAGGACCAGGAGAAAACCACTTTCACTTGTCCTTATGGTACTTATGCTTATAGGCGTATGCCTTTTGGTTTATGTAATGCTCCTGCTACTTTTCAAAGATGTATGTCTGCTATCTTTCATGGTTTTTGTGAAGAAATTGTGGAGGTTTTCATGGACGATTTTTCCGTCTATGGAACTTCTTTTGATAACTGTTTGCACAACCTTGATAAAGTTTTGCAGAGATGTGAAGAAACCAACCTTGTTCTTAACTGGGAGAAATGTCATTTCATGGTTAATGAGGGAATTGTTCTTGGACATAAGATCTCTGAAAGAGGTATTGAAGTTGACAGAGCCAAAATTGAAGCAATTGAGAAGATACCTTGTCCTAGGGATATCAAAGGTATTCGTAGTATCCTTGGTCATGCTGGTTTGTATAAGAGATTTATTATAATATCTCCAAAATTTCAAAGCCCCTTACTAATCTTCTTCAAAAAGATGTACCTTTTGTTTTTGATGATGATTGTAAGGAAGCTTTTGAAACTTTAAAGAAAGCTTTAACAACTGCTCCTATAGTCCAACCACCTGATTGGAGTTTACCTTTTGAAATCATGTGTGATGCTAGTGACTTTGCTGTGGGTGTTGTCCTTGGACAACGTGTTGACAAGAAGATGAATGTTGTTCATTATGCTAGCAAGACTCTAGATGATGCTCAAAAGAATTATGCTACTACTGAAAAAGAGTTCTTAGCTGTAATCTTTGCTTGTGATAAGTTTAGACCTTATATTGTTGATTCTAAGGTTACTATTCATATTGACCATGCAGCTATTAAGTACCTTATGACAAAGAAGGACACTAAGCCTAGGCTTATAAGGTGGGTGTTGCTTTTGCAAGAGTTTGATCTGCATATTATGGATAGGAAAGGTGCTGATAATCCTGTTGCTGATAATTTATCTCGTTTGGAAAACATTTTGTTTGACCCTTTGCCTGTTAATGATAATTTTCCAAATGAGCAGTTAGCTGCAATAAGGGTAAGTCCACATGAGAATCCTTGGTATGCTAATTATGCTAACTTTATTGTTTCCAAGTATTTGCCTCCAGTCTTTACATCTCAACAAAGAAGGAAATTCTTCTATGATCTAAGGCATTACTTTTGGGATGACCCACACCTATATAAAGAAGGGGTAGATGGCATTATGAGAAGATGTGTTCCAGAATTTGAACAACGAGATATTGAGAAAATTCCATGGCAGTGCTTATGGAGGACATCATGCTGGAGATATGACTGTAGAGAAGGTTTTACAATCTGGATTTTATTGGCCTACTCTTTTTAAAGATGTAAGGAAGTTTAGCTTATCCTGTGATGAGTGCCAACGAGTAGGTAACATGTCTAGACGCAATGAAATTCCTATGGATTATTCTCTTGTTATTGAACCTTTTGATTGTTGGGTATTCGACTCTATGGGGCCTTTTCCTCCTTCAAAAGGGTATACTCATATTCTTGTTTTTGTTGATTATGTTACAAAGTGGGTAGAAGCCATACCTACGAGCAGTGTTGATGGTAAGACCTCTTTGAAAATGCTCAAAGATGTCATTTTTCCTAGGTTCGGTGTACCTAGATATCTCATGACTGATGGAGGATCCAATTTTATTCATGGGGGTTTTAGAAAAACTCTCGCTAAGTATGATGTAAACCACAGAATAGCTTCATTTTATCACCCCCAAACTAGTGGGCAAGTAGAACTTTCCAATAGGGAAATCAAATCTATCTTGCAGAAGACTGTCAATAGATCTAGAAAAAAATGGGATAAAAAGTTGAATGACGCTTTGTGCACTTATAGAACTGCTTATAAAAATCCTATGGGGATGTCTCCTTACAAAATGGTCAATGGGAAAGCTTGTCACCTGCCTTTAGAATTAGAACACAAAGCTTATTGGGCAGTGAAAGAGTTTAATAGAGATTTTAGGCTTGCTGGTGAGAAAAGACTGCTCGATTTACGTAATCTAGATGAGTGGAGAGGGGAAGCTTACGAATATGCTAGGCTCTTTAAGGAAAACATAAAAAGATGGCATGATAGGTGAATTCTTAAAAGGGAGTTCCATGTTGGTGAGAAAGTTCTTTTGTATAGGTCTCGTCTCAGATTTTTTGCAGGGAAACTAATCTCCAAATGGGAAGGACCTTTTGTTATCAACGAAGTGTACCATTCATGTTCCATCAAAATCTCTTCTCTAAAGTATGACACAACATAGGTGGTTAATTGTCAAAGACTAAAACATTATATTTCTGGAGATTCTTACAATGAATAAGTGGATGTCAGTCAAATTGGGACTCCAGAAGAATTTATCCAGAACCAAACACCAGAATCTATAGAGTTCGTCTATAAAAAGGTAAATATGGTGAAAACAGAAGGTTCGTGAAACTCCAATCTTTTTATATTTTCGATGTTTTTAATACATGAGGGAAGTTATGGGATGAAACTGCAAGGTAAACGGAGCCCGGGGTGGACAAACCCACCGCAGGAGCAGGCCCAGCCTAGCCGTGCCTGGAGGGGGTTTGACTCCCCCGAACTTCGTCTCCACTTCGTTTCTGTGTCAAAACTTTCCTTATGCATTGAATCTTCGTAATATATAACCCCCCGGGTTCCCCGAGGTTTGTGCATCATGTTCTTGTCATGTTTTCGTTTCAATCTGTTTCTGTCAGGAAATCTTCTCAAGTTTAGAGCACCATGACCTCCGCCAATGACAAAGTCAAGAAGCCCATGGAGATAGAGTTGCAAGAACACCACCACAGAAGGAGTGAATCGTTGATGGGGGAATACTAATCGGGGTATACCCACGAAGCGGATTCGCCAGCTGGATCGAGCCGACTGGAACCTAGCCCTGAGCGGGTCGACTCGCCCAATACGGCGACTAGCGCATGCTGCACCCAGGCGACTGGCGCCGACTGAGGCCCAAGACGACGAGGTCAATACAAAGCCCACCAAATACTTGCAAACCCTAACTGGCTGCATATATAAAGCCACCAGGGGCACCCCCACGGGGTATATCATATTACATCCTCTCTCACATTAGATTAGATCTAGTCTCTCCCTCCGCCTACGACGACTCCCTTGTAAACCAATCTATGATCATATACTAGATTGATAGCAGGACGTAGCGATCCTCCATCGAGGGGACGTGAACCTGGGTACATCATGTACCAATCTCGCTCCCGGATTCTCCTACGTCGCCTTGCTCCCTCTACGTAAGCTACCCCCAGTAGCATCTGCCGTGCAATACCACGACAGTTGGCGCCCACCGTGGGGCAAGCGATGCTTGGAGGGCGATAATCCGGGCGGGATCCCTTATCGTCGCTGGCAGCTAGATCGCACCACCATACGTGCTGTTCAAAAACTGCTATTTGGAGGCTCTAGAATTGGAGGCCGATCGGTCAGATCCAATCTGCCAGGTAGTGCGGCCGCCACGACCGATTCGTTGGGAAGCCGTCTACGCGTAATCAGCGCACGCTGGTGACGATTGACGAGCACGCACGATCGATTGATCAGCTAAGTTTTTATTTTGATTCTGTCTCTCTCTCGAGTACTTACGTCAATCGATTATTTTGTTTATACCTGATCCCCGTACTATGAAACATATATTGTGCACAAATATTCTCTACGGGTGCTGAAGCCACAACAACGTACGCCATGACCTGTATTACACGCCAACATGGCCGGTTGCATCGGGACTCCCAGCAATGTCCAACTATCAAGTTCCAAGGCACTCCTATCGATTTGGATCAAAGAAAAATAGGATCAGATCCATGCGATGCATGCACCCGATCAGCATGAAATAATGTCTCTCTACTCAAGCTTTTTCCTAATTATTATATTATACCCTGACGTCTAATTGTTTTGTATGTACGAATGCAAGAAAAATCAATCTACAACGAAGTGGAACGGAAAACATCGACACTATTGGCCGTACGATCGACCCATTCATTGTCACGATCAGCTCCGCTACGTGACTCCGTTCGACCAATGGTCTGATCGGACTCGCCTGCTGCGGGATCGCCATCGCGACCTCGCCTCTCAAGGCCTCGTCCATGGCCGACTCTCCAATCTACCGGCTCGCCGACTCGCCATGCTCCGGAACTTGCCTAAACGCGGACACGCGGACACGCTTAAACGCGGACTCGCTAGGCTTAGGAACTCGCCTGCCGCGGGATCGCCATCGCGACCTCGCCTTCGCGGTCCGCTACGTCGACTTCTCCATAGTGCGACCTCTGTCCGCCGCGTCGACCATGTGTCCGCCACGTCGACTTCGCCATAGTGCGATATCCGTCCGCCGCGTCGACTTCGCCGTAGCGCGAACTCCGTCCGCCAGGTCGACCCCGCGTAGACTTCACCAAAGCATGACCATACGTCCGCCGTGTTGACCCCGTGTCCGCCGCGTCGACATCGCCATAGCGCGACCTTCGTCCGCCGCGTCGACTCCTTGTCCGCCACGTGGACTTTTTCGGCTAAACGCCGTGCGACCCTGTCCGCTACGCCAAATGCGTACACCGCGCCTACTAAGGGACCTTCATCGTCCGAGTCGCCAGAGAGGGTCGCATGCCATGCTGCATGGACTCACCACTGGGTGTCTCTTCCCCCGGGAAAAATCTATTCGCCTTTGTCAACCTTTGAAAGAGCGACTCGCAATGGCTAAGTAGTGCGGACGAGGACTCGCAAACCGAGCCTCAGATCGTCCACGAAAAACGCTAACCAAGAGCCATCATTGGAGTCGCCTTGCTCGACTAGCCTTCCGGGCCAAGACAAATGGTAGTGCTACATAAACAACACCATGTCCTCCTCAACCTTAGACAGTGCGACTCGCACGGCCAAGTACTGCGGACAAGGACTCGCAAACCGAGCCTCGGATCATCCAGGAAGAACTCCAAGACGAGAGACATCTTTGGAGTCGCCATACGACTGGCCCCCCGGGCCAAGACGAGAGACTCGCTAACAAAAACAGCGCAATCAAAATCATCGCGGACTCGCAATCATCAAGGACTCGCCACGCTCGGGGACTCTCCCCTCGCGGACTCGCAATCATCGCGGACTCGCCACGCTCGGGGACTCTCCCCTCGCGGACTCGCAATCATCGCGGACTCACCACGTTCGAGGACCCTCCTCTCGCGGACTCGCCATGTTCACGGACTCGCCATGCTAATAGCTAAGTTTTTATACACTCCTATATACTATGAGTCCAAAACATATATGCATCTCCATTCATTCTCCAAAGCCGACCATGCAGTCGCATATGACCCTTTTCAGGGACCAAAATCATACTTGGGATCGGTTTCAGTTTTGTCTGCTGTTTATTCGCGTTCGTCAAAGTAGTGAGGTTGGGTACCAAAAGGCCGACCTTGTCTCTGGGTTCAACAGTCTGGCATCGCGTCCCTGTTACCCGGCAAGCGTTTGATGCTGGAGGTCTGCCTACTCATGAAAAGACACGCATAAACCTTACATACTGTCCATCGATCCACATAACAAAAGTGCATTTTCTTCAATATCTACAATTCGCACGTCTTACAATTATTCAATATATTATGCAAGTACACCTTAATGCAATTGTATCTTTTCTCCTTCTCAGCAAAACAGTGTCTTTCTCACTGCTCGCCGCGCTCGGGGACTCGGCACTCGTCGGTCGCCTGCCGCCCTCGCCAGCCTTCGGGACTCGGCACTTTCGCCCGGTCGTCGACTCGCCACTCTCCGGGACTCGGGGACTCGGTCGTCGGTCTCGACCTTCGCAAGGCTCGGGGACTTCGGGTCGTTCGCTCGCCGCTTCGGGGACTTCGGCACTTTCGGTCGCTCGTCCTCGCCGCTCGCCACACTAGCCGACTCGTCACTCTCCGCGCTCGGGGACTCGACACTCGCCGGTCGCTCGACCTCGCCACTCGTTGTGCTCGGGGACTCGACGCTTGCCGGTCGCTCGACCTCACCAGTCGTCGTGCTTGGGGACTCGGCACTCGCCGGTCGCTCGACGTCGTCACTCGCCACGCTCGGGGACTCGGTGCTCGCCGGTCGCTCGACCTCGCCACTCGCCACGTTCGGGGACTCGGCGCTCGCCGGTCGCTCGACCTCACCAGTCGCCGTGCACGGGGACTCCGCGCTCGCCGGTCTCTCGACCTCGCCACTCGCCGTGCTCGGGGACTCGGCGCTCACCGGTCGCTCGACAACGCCACTCGCCGCGCTCGGGGACTCGGCGCTCGCCGGTCGCTCGACCTCGCCACTTGCCAGGCTCGGGGAATCGGTGCTCGCCGGTCGCTTGACCTCGCCACTCGCTATGCTTGGCAGCAACCACTACTATTTTCATAATATGCATCTCTAAAGAGCCTCAAGTCGCCTCTCCAAGCCAACTCGATCCTCGGGGACTACTCCTAGGCATGCTGCGTGTACGCGTGGTTCCGCGACCTTGGCTCGCCCTCGTCGACTTGCCACCGCGAACTCTCCACTCGCGTACTCTCCGCGCTCAGGGACTCGTCACCGCGGACTCGCCCTCGCGTACTCGACACGCTCAGGGACTCGCCACCGCGGACTCTCCCTCGCGTACTCGACACGCTCGGGGACTCGCCATCGCGGGCTCGCCCTCGCGTACTCCACACGCTCGCGGACTCGCCGGTTGCTCGACCTCGCCACTCGCCGCGCTCAGGGACTCGGCACGCTCCACGTTCAGGGACTCGCCGCAACTGGCAGCTTCACCGACATCCTGCGTATTTCGCCAACTGGCCATCACCGACTGGCTCACGCCGACCGCCTCCCGCTTCACAGTTCTTTTCTCTGTTCAGGAGCTCATCGCCGATTCGCCACGACCCATCGTCAAGACTCTCCGCGCCCTGCCTCAAGCCCGCGTCAAATCGACAACGCGCTCGGGGACTACTAATGGGGGAATACCAATCAGGGTATACCCACGAAGCGGATTCGCCAGCTGGATCGAGCCGACTGGAACCTAGCCCTGAGCGGGTCGACTCGCCCAATACGGCGACTAGCGCATGCTGCACCCAGGCGACTGGCGCCGACTGAGGCCCGAGACGACGAGGTCAATACAAAGCCCACCAAATACTTGTAAACCCTAACTGGCTACATATATAAAGCCACCAGGGGCACCCCCACGGGGTATATCATATTACATCCTCTCTCACATTAGATTAGATCTAGTCTCTCCCTCCGCCTACGGCGACTCCCTTGTAAACCAATCTATAATCATATACTGGATTGATAGCAGGACAAAGCGATCCTCCATCGAGGATACGTGAACCTGGGTACATCATGTGCCAATCTCGCTCCCGGATTCTCCTACATCGCCTTGCTCCCTCTACGTAAGCTACCCCTAGTAGCATCTGCCGTGCAATACCACGACAATCGTCATTAGGTTTGGCATCCCCTTGGCTTGTTCCAAGCTTGGGGGAGTGCCACGGTATCACCACCATTATCTTTCATATTTTACCTTTTTAGTGGATTCATATATGTAGTAGATGTAAGACCCCACCTTTATAAAGGTAAAGGTCCCTGTGATTGCAATGCTAGTCCCTGGATCAATTGCTAGCATCTACAGTTTAAGATGAAGTACACAGAAACAAAGGTCATTATTACAACATCATTTCATAGTTAACATAGTATTTTACAACTCCATAGCCATAGCCTAGTACAAGAGTTTAACTTAACAATATAAATAAAGGTCTTCATATTCATGTGCCACAGGCAAGCATGTTGAGTGTAGACTCATAACCCTAATCCTCATCAGAGTAACCTGCAACATCACAAGTTACAGCCACAGTGGGTCAATACATTGCAATAGTATTGGCAAGTGATACCTTAGTAGAATAATAGTATCTAGCTTCTACATGAATTTGTCTAAGTGTAGCTCAGGCTTGCTTTGCTCAAAATAGGTTTTACCTATCAGTTGAAAACACTAAGTTTTTGTTTGGCAAAAACTCCCAACGAAACACCAATAGACATTGGTGTACCTTCACCCTTGTTCAACCACAAGTTTTAACTTAGAAATTGGGATGAGGAGATTCTTGATAGCTTCCATGTCTTGATGCTCAAATTGTCCTTTTCCGGGGACATGGCTAAGTACTTAGATTCTTCCTTCTGCAGAGGTGGTGCACTTTCCCCACAAGACTTGATTTTTACCAAGACAGGACCTTTCAAAATCCTTCCCTTAGACCAAAATGGACGCGTTCCAAACCTATCACCCTCTACCACCAACTGTCCATTTGGCTAAGTTATTGCAACCTATATGATTTAGGCAGAGCCCATAATGCCATGTGGCTGCACTAGAAGCTTCTTAACATATGGCATCTCAAATCCCTTCCTGGGTGGTATTCCACAAGTGAGATACACAGGGTAGACCATTGGAAAATGGGCCCTTGTAACCACTCAACCAAAATCCACCAAGCAATTACTATTCCACCCAGGTGTTTCATTCACTTAGTTGTTTTCTTAAGAAAGAACATAAGTCAAAGACTTAGAAATATTTTTCCATAGCATGTATATAATTCACCCTTCATTGCTACTAGCTAGGCTAAGCATGGCAATAGCAAGTATCTTAACTTAGATAAAATTCTAACAATTCTACAACTACTAGGATTTCCCAAGCATATCATATAGATACTTAACAAAAATTATCATGCAAGCCCTATACAAAATATTTCTAATGCATAGTCAAAATATTGGGATAAAAGTATGAAGCACCACTTGCCTTGGTAGTTGGGGGAGTAACAACAATCCTCACAGTCACAATCACCACTGGCACCAAAATCTACACATAAAATGATAGCACCAAATTCACATTTCAAATAATCAAACAAAAATATATGAATGCATGCAAATGCCATGCGATGATTTTTCTAAACCAAACAAGACAATTGAAACAGTACTGAACAATAGACAAAACAATTATACACCAAATAAACATTTTTAGAACATTTTTGGCCTTTAGAACATTTTCCAAATAATTTTTATACACAACATATGCCTACAAATGTCTCTGCATAATATTCCATCTTAACAGAAACAAAATACAAAACTAAGCCCATAGATGTGTAGTATTTATTTTTGTGATTCCAATGGTATATTATTTGTATTTTTTGGATAAAAAGATCAAAAGTTATTGAATTTACAAGTTTGAATAACTAATAGATTCAAAAACAGAATTTAAATGAAAAACCCAGACACGTGGGCGTGTCTGATTAGCCCGTACCGGTTCAGCCGGATCGATCAACGTGAGCCGCACGATCTAAATGAAAGCGCACGGGCCAGATTGACCCATACCCCTTCGTTAAGTGATCTTTTTCTACGCGTTAGATCTAGATCCAACGCTGCTGGGCACACGACCAAGGTTGGGCGGCACTGGCGACGACGGTGCGGCAGCGGCGCTACTGGCGATGGTGGAACGGCGATTCTAGCGAGGCCTAGGGATAGTGATGATGCTTACCAGACTCGTACGTGCACGAGGGAGCTCAACGTGGTCGCGGTTGGGCAGGGGGCGTGCTGGAGCAGGGCCTAGGGCTCGTCGGAGTCACAGGCGGCATCGGGTCCTTGCAGACGGAGTTGTTGCCGATGCTCTGGATCGTCCTAGCAGAAACCAGCGGTATCAGGAGGTGCGCAAGGTTACGGCGAACACGACAGTGTCAAGGAGAAGGCAAGGGGCGGTCAGACTTTACCTAAATTGCTCGCCGTAGTTGAGAGGCGGCTCTGTCGCTTGCAGTGGTGAGCAGGGACGGCGTCCTGGGTCATGCGCAGGGAAACCAGAAGTGTCAGCAGATGCACAAGATCACAAGGACCACACTCGTATGAACCAGAAGGACAGGGGCGGTCGGGCTCACCGGAATTTCGTCGTCGGAGTCGCTCGGTACTTCGGCGGTGTAAGAGAAATTGTGGGCAGCCTGGTGGCGGAGTAGGGGTGCTGAGTGAGGGGAAATGGTCGCAGAGGGGTGGGGGTTAAGTAGCCGGAGTGGGGGCGAGAATCTCGCAAGCAATCAATGTCAATTAAGTGCATTTGCGTTGGGGAGGAAACGGCCGCGGCGAGCAGGTCTTCGACGCGAGATTGACGACGAGGTTGACGTGGCAGTGGGGCCTGCCCGTCAGTGAGGGGGTGTGTGCAGCCTGGGTGAGAAATAGAGAGGGGGTGGGGGTTTCCCGGGTGTGCTTGCTGGGCTGGTTACTGGGCCGCGTGTTGGGTTGGGTTAGTTAGCTGGTTTGGTTTATTTTTTCTCTATTTCTCTTTCTCTTTTTCTTTTTCTGTTTTGATTTTCTGGTTTGAATGTCTTTTTCAATTATGTTTCAATTTGAATTTTTCTCCAGATTTTTGTACTGTGTTTCTTGTGTCCTGGGATGTGTAAAACCATCCATTCATACTCAAATTCATTTTGGGTTTGAAATAAAGTTTAAAACCATGTCTTTAGTGAAATATTTTTAATAGGCATACAAATGGGTTTATATTTGAATTGTTTTGAAAATCCTTGTGTGGCCTTACATTCACTTTCAAAACAATGCTGAGCAACTAAGCATAGATAGAAAATAAAATATAAACCTTTCCTCACTTGAATAAGTATAAGGCATAAATTTGGTTTCTTTTGTTTGAATTTTTATTTGGAAAAGATCAAATGCTCATGAATGCATGAATGCCATGTAAGCTTTACAAAATATGATTTTTGGGATGTTACAAATCTAACCCCCTTAAGGTGAATCTCGCCCTCGAGATTCGGATTGGCTAGCAAGTAGGTGAGGGTGGTCTTTCCGAAGATCATCTTCTCTTTCCCATGTTGCTTCTTCCTCGGAGTGATGGTTCCACTGAACTTTGCAGAATTTGATAGTCTTTGTCCGAGTTACTCTTTCTGCAGTCTCGAGAATCTTGATAGGTTTTTCCTCATAGGTGAGATCACTTTCCAATTGGACCTCCTCCGAAGGTATAGTATCCTTCAAAGAAGTCTCTTCCATCTCCGGATGGCATTTCTTTAGCTGATTCACATGAAACACATTGTGAACGGCAGACAATGATTCAGGCAATTCAATCTCATATGCTACTTCTACTTTATGGCTCAGAATCTTGAATGGTCCAACATATATTGGGGCCAATTTTCCTTTGACTCCAAATATCTTCACTCCACGAAGTGGTGATACTCTAAGATATGCTCTATCACCCACCTCATAGGTGACTTCTCTACACTTTGGATCTGCGTAGCTCTTTTATCGGGACTGTGCTATCTTCAATCTGTCCTTTACTAACTTGACTTTCTCTTTAGCTATTTGATTAGTTCTGGTCTGAACAAGTTTCTTTCTCCAACACCATTCCATAACAATGGTGTAGTACACTTTCTCCCATAGAGAAATTCAAACGGTGCCATCTCAATACTGGCTTGATAGCTGTTGTTGTAAGAGAATTCTGCGTAAGGCAGACTTTCATCCCAACTAGCTCCATAATCTAGGGCACATGCCCTCAACATATCCTCTAAAATCTGGTTGGTCCTTTCTGTCTGTCCATCAGTCTGGGGATGAAAAGCAATACTGAATTCCAATCTCGTTCCCAATGACTCATGTAGTTGCCTCCAAAAATGGGAAGTGAATTGAGTTCCCCTATCAGACACAATACTCTTGGGTACTCCATGCAGACACACAATCCTATTCATATAGATCTTGGCTAACTTAGCACTTGTATAGGTTGTCTTCACGGGTATGAAATGAGCCACTTTAGTTAGGCGATCCACTATGACCCAAATAGAATCATATCCCGATCTAGTCCTTGGCAGTCCAGTGATGAAATCCATGCCAATATTGTCCCACTTCCAATCAGGGATAGGTAGTGGTTGTAACAATCCTGCTGGTTTCTGATGTTCCGCTTTCACTTTGCTACATACATCACACAAAGCAATATGTTCAGCGATGTCCTTCTTGATATTATTCCACCAAAATCGTTCCTTCACATCCATGTACATTTTGGTGTTACCCGGATGAATGGAATATGGTGAGTTGTGTGCTTCCTGTAAAATCAGTTTCCGAAGCTCCGGATCTTGCGGAATGCAGATACGTTTTCCATACCATAAAGTACCATGTTCATCTTCATGGAATCCTTTGGCTTTTCCCTTACCAATCTTTTCCTTAATCTCTTCAATTTCCTTGTCTGTCTTTTGGGCTTCCTTGATTTTGTCCAACAAGGTGGGTTGAACATCCAATGACATGAGATGTCCTTCAGGCACAATCTCCAATCTGAGATCTTTGAATTGGGCACACAGATCATCTGACAACTCTCCCTTAGCAAGGCCATTCACATAAACTTTATGGCTTAATGCATCCTCTACAACATTTGCTTTACCGGGGTGGTATTGCAAACTCAAGCCATAGTCCTTGATGAGTTCTAGCCATCTTCTTTGTCTCATGTTGGTTTCTTTCTGAGTGAAGATATACTTCAAACTTTTGTGATATGTGAACACTTCACATTGCTTTCCCAAAAGATAATGTCTCCATGTTTTGAGTGCATGGACAATAGAGGCTAACTCTAAATCATGAGTAGGGTAATTCACTTCATGAGTTTTGAGTTGTCTCGAGGCATAAGCTACAACTTTCCCTTCTTGCATTAAAACTGCACCTAATCCTTGGTGAGATGCATCATAATACACTTGGAAATCCTTCTCCAAATCTGGAAGACATAAGACTGGTGCTGTCACTAGTCTCTTCTTCAACTCTTGGAAACTGAGTTCACATCCTTCAGTCCAATCAAATTTCTTCTCTTTCTTTAGTAACTCCATCATTGGCTTAGCTACCTTGGAGAAATTCTCAATAAATCTTCTATAGTATCCTGCCAAACCAAGGAAACTACAAACTTCTTTCACTGACTTAGGAGATTCCCATTCAGTTACAGATGAAACTTTTGCGGGATCAACTGCTACACCATCTCCTGACACAATGTGTCCAAGAAATCCAACCTCATTCAGCCAGAATTCACACTTGCTGAATTTGGCATACAGTTTATGCTCTCTATGCTTCTCAAGTATCAAACGCAAATGTCCTTCATGCTCTTCATTGCTCTTGGAGTAGATCAAAATGTCATCAATGAAAACGACAACAAACTTGTCAAGAAACTCCATGAACACCTTGTTCATCATATTCATGAAGTAGGCTGGTGCACTGGTCAAACCAAATGGCATCACGGTGTACTCATACAATCCATACCTAGTGGTGAAAGCAGTCTTAGGTATGTCTTGTTCCCTTATATTTAGCTGAAATTAGCCTGATCGAAGATCAATCTTTGAGAACACACGGGATCCTTCTAGCTGGTCAAACAATTCATTGATTCTAGGCAAAGGATACTTGTTCTTGATAGTCACCTCATTGAGTGAACGATAATCTATGCATAACCTTTGACTTCTATCTTTCTTTTCAAAAAACAAGACTGGTGCTCCCCAGGATGAAGAACTTGGTTGTATAAATCCTTTCTACAACTGTTCTCCAAGTTATTTGTTGAGTTCTTTCAACTCATCAACTAACATCTTGTAAGGTCTCTTTGCTATTGGTCCTGATCCTGGCAACAAGTCAATCAGAAACTCCACATCTCTATCTGGTGGCATTCCCGGCAATTCCTCCAGAAAAACATCCAGATATTCTCTCACAATTATCACACTGTCTATGCTAACCCCCTTAAGAGAATTTAGCTTACTCCCTTTTGATTCAAAGTTAGTCTTGAATCTAATCCTTTTATTATCGGGGTTGTGAGTGTGACAGTATGATTAGCACAATCTAGCACTCCCTTGTACTTAGTCATCCAATCCATTCCCAAAATGACATCCAATCCTTGGGACTTTAGGATTATCAAATTAACGGAAAACTTATACTTCCCAAATTCTATCACTAGGTCATGACATCCCGAGTTCACTATCATTTCTCCGCCAGAAGAACTTACTTTTATAGGACAACCAATAGTTTCAACTGGAAGTCCATTTCTATCAACAGATGCTCTTGATATGAATGAATGCGATGCTCCAGTATAAAAAGAACAAGTGCTGGAACAAAATTGAGTTTGAACTTACCAGCCACAACATCAGGTTCCTCATATATTTCTTCCACATTGAGGTGGTTCACTTGTCCCTTTTGGAAGGGATTGGGCTTGTTGGCACCTTCGACTTTATTTTCTGGGCACTCATTAGCATAGTGCCCCATCTTATTACACTTGAAGCATTCAACCTGACTGATATCTCTCTTTGCAGGCTGACTTCCACTTCCACTTCCACCTCCACTATGGTGACTCTTGTGTCCACCCTTGTGGTTCTTGTACTTGTCATTATCATGACTACGGTGATGCTTGTTGTCATGATGACAGTTGTGGCCGTGGTGGTTGTTGTACTTTCCATGTTTGTGGGATCCAGAACTCCCACTATCATCATGATGGGAACTGTCACATCCCAAGATTTTCCAAATCTTGTTATGTGAAAAATAAATGAATAAAATAAAACTTTGTTGATTTTCAGGGTGAGAAGAAACTTTTGATTCCAATTGGAAACCTTCAAACCTATTTTTGATCAAATAAATCCTAAAGGGATTTAAAAAGGTAAACAATTAATAAAGAAAAATTTTAAAAAATTAGAAATACTATTTTTGGATCTTTTAATAAAAAGATTTGGTTTTCAAATGAAAAGGTAGAAATTAATAATAAGGATTATTTTATTAGAGCCAAATTAAATCTTGGCCAAGCTTTTGAAAATAAAATATTTAGTTTTGATTAAAAGAATAAAGGTCTATTTAAAATAAAATAATGAGGATTTATTAATACCCAATTTTAAAGTAAAGGCTTTTCCATTTTAAATAAACACTAAAACTTGATATAATATTTTAAACAAGATTTCCAAGTGTTTTGTATTTTCAAATAAAACCTACTGAAATGGTTTTGATATTATTTAGATTTCAAATGGAGATTTTAAATAAAACAAATCCTATTTGAATTAATGACTAAGGTCTAGTTATTTAATTATTAATGGATCCTAAAAAGAATAAAAATATTATTTTATTTTATTTTTGGACTTTGAATTATGTTGTTAAGCAGAACTAAAAATAATGCAAAGTTTGGTGGTAGTTTGATTCCATTTGTTGTTTGAATTGTTTGATTGGATTTCAAAACAGAAAATCAAATAGAAAAAAAAAGGCAATTAGTATAAAAAAATGAATCAAACACAGCCCAACCCATCTGGCCCAACAGCCCAGCAATGCAGCTCACTCCGCCTCAAATAAACGTTTTCTGGCAAAACCCACCCGCAGAGTCACAGACAGGTGGCCCCCTCTCCCTATCTCTCTCCCTCACTGACAGCACGGCCCCACACTCCTGTTCATCGTCTCCACCACGACCCCATCGCCCCTGCCGTTGCAGTCGAGTAACTCCGGCGTTGATTACGTGCTGATAGCGGCCTTGACTCCTTCCAGTAACCATGCCAATTTAATCACCCGTGCCTTCCCTCTCTTTCCCCCCAGACAGCTCCTTCCCTCTGCCCATAGGCTGCCCCGAATTCCCCTTGCACCGCCACTGCTCCGGTGAGCGTCTCCGAACAATTCCGACCACACCTCGCCGCCCCTCGCCCCCACTGCACCCTAGCATGCTCTCCAGCCCCTTGCGCGTCTGCCCATAGCCTCAGCTAGCTCCCGCGCACTCTGGAAGCTCGGCTTCGTCGACCTCGACTCGCCACCACCGTCTGCCATCGCTCGGGCAGAGTCTTCCTGGTAAGCCAGACCACCCCGAGCCCTCATATTGATGCTCCCACCTTCCGCAGATCACTACGCATCTGAATGTGTCCTTATTTGACCTTGGGGTGAACTGCAGCATCGCCCTCGTCGACCTCCAGAGCCGCCTGACGCCGTCACCAACTCCGGCGAGCAAAGCAATCGCCTCTGTGCGCCTTGCCAAGCCGACCACGCGTTGAACTTCACCATCTCCCTGCAAGCACGGTGAGCCCCTTCCCCCTCTTCCCCTCTCCCTGCATCATCGGAAAGCTCGCCGCCAGAGCGTGCGCCGCCGTCTGCCACCGCGCAGCGCCGCCAGAGTTTGACCACGTGTCTGTGTCCGTTAGATGACGATCTGATGGCTGAGATTAGAACTAGATGAAGAGGTACGAGTTGATCAGCATCGTTCATTTTAAGTTAGATCCTACGGTTCGCAGAGGCCGATCCGCACGAAACGGTACCGGCCAGTAGAAACACGCCGCGCGGCACTGGTTCTTTTTAAAACAGAATTTAGAATCTGATTTAAATGCAAACTTGTAAATTGCATAACTTTAAATCTACACATCCAAACTTTGCAAATTTTATATCAATGGATTCAGAAAAACAAGCCCTAGCCAACCATGCACTTTGTTTAGTAAAAAGCTTCTCGTAAAATGTTTGTTTTTGCAGAAACTTGTGTAGGCTTATTATGAATATAAAATTGTTCTAGTTATGATTTAAAGATGAAATCTTTGCAAAATGGTTTGTTGTGAACCTACTGACCCTAGGAACCAACTCATGGATTTAAAAATGAATTTTGTGAAGTTTAGCTCATTTCTAGTCAAATAAGAACTTTGATTTTGATATGGAAATGATTTTTGAGTAAAACCTTTGAGAAATGATTTGATTCAAACCTTCTGACCCTAAACACCAAGTTTTGTGAATTAACAACTTATTTGATGAACAATATAAAATTGTTGCTTTGCTAAAAGCATTTTCCACCACATGAAATAATGATTTGATTTAAGAAATGGTTTATAAATAAAACCCTTTTACAAATGGTTTTACCACTTTAGAAAAATGACCACTTTGAACCTTACAATGTCTAGAACCTAGTAGAAACCACCTTTGCAAATAAAACTATCTTTTGCATGCTTGCATGCATGACCTTGTTTCTATTATTTTATGTGTGATAAATTGTTTGAATATTGGTTGGAATGCTAGTTGAATCTATGTTTGCTTGATTGATTTGTAGTGAAGTTAGAAGAGTGTGATATTAGCAAGATCAAGAAGTGAACCAACATTCTCTACCAAAAAGGCAAGTGACACTATCATCCAAGTCCTACTATTTTCATTACACTTAGTGGACTTTGAAACATGCATGATGAGGTCTACTATAGTTTTCTATGCTAAATCCTAATAGGATACCCTTATATATATTCCATAGTGAAAACAATGTAGTTGTAGTATGCTTAGCCCTGCTTTATATATTGAGAAGGGATACATGTTGAGATTATGAGAAGTATTGAAAAGACTTGTGTTTTATATAATAAAACAAGTACTCAATGAACCACCTGGGTGGACAAGGATACTCAAGTTTTGGACAAGGTGGCAACAAAAGGAACCATGTTTATATGGCAATCTCTTTTGTATGTGCACTAGAAGAAAACCACCCAGGGACTTAGAGATTGAACATGTTTCTCATACAGTGGCTTCCGTGTACAGCCACATGCTAAATGGGCACTGGCTTAGTCAACTACATAGTGGAAGACCCATGCATTGGACTCTTCAGGTTAAATAGAATGAGGGAACTTGAAACCCTACATTGGTGCCTGGTAGACAAGCCAGCATTGTGTATTGGGAGGACTCCTATGGAAAGACTTCGTCACATTCTCAATCTGCCAGTACTCCATCTTGGTGAGTACTTATCCAGCGGCCACTGGTGGCAACAAGATGAGATTGTGTCATGTGGGTAAAGTGTACAACTTCTGCAGAAGTTAAAAATCTAAGTACTTAGCCGTGTCCCCGGTTATGGACAATACTGAGCAACTAAGGCCTGAAGCTATGGAAGATCTCGACATTCCAATTTCTAAAAGTAAAACTTGAAAGTGACAACAAGAGACTTGAAGCACTTGGAGTTTTCCAAGGAGTTCAGAAAGATTTGACAAAAGATCAAAACTATTTTGAAAAGATAGGATAAATTATACTGCTTTCTACAAATGAGCCTAAAACCCTACTTAGCCAAATATGCATGTAATGTTAGGATCCACTTATTTCTACATAGTAGTGAAACTTGCCAATACAATTCAAATGTATTGACCCTTGTGGCTGTAACTTGTAATGTTGTAGGTTGGTTTGGTGTTAGTAAAGTTTATTGATTAGGATTACAAGTCTACAACCAACATGTTTGCCTGTGGCACTTTGAAGATGAAGGACCCCATGCTTATAGATATTCTGCTGCAATGTAATGTGATAGCCAAATGAGCTATGTAAGATGTAATGAATTATTTTATTCCTGGTTATAAAGTTGTATTATGACCCTTGTTTCTTGATATTACATCTTAACTGTGGATGCTAGCTATTGATCAAGGGACTAGCATTATAAACACAGGGATCTCTACCTTATTAAAGGTTGGGACCTCTACAGGAATGCTTGTGAGACGATCCCGAGCTGTGCTTCCTCTTCCTACTCTCAACCTATTTCATCTTGTTTTCCAAGATGGTAGCCTTGTCACAGAGTGATTGGTAGGTTGGGACATAGGCAACAAATAGCTGCAGATTCAGTTCATCATTCAGTCCTTCGAGGAATTTATCCTTCCTCTTGGAATCTGTATCAACTTCACCCAGTGCATAACGCGCCAAATTGTTGAATTCCTCAATATACTCAGCCACGCTGCGGTGACGCTGTTTCAGGTTGTGGAACTCCTTCTCCTTCAAATTCATCACCCCGGATGAGACGTGAGTTGTACGAAATCCATCCTCAAAGATATCCCAAGTCGCATCCTCAATGGGAGTGGTGATCTGAAAGTTGTCCCACCAGGTTGCTGCTGGCCCTTCCAGCAGATGTGCTGCAAATCTGACCTTCTCTTCATCAGTGCAGCCGACAGTCAATAAGTCCTTGTTCACTGAACATAACCAGTCATTGGCCACCATTGGGTCAGTGGTTCCTGAGAACTTTGCAGGCCTCAGTCTTTGAAATCTGGTGAGCATGCCAAATCCTGGTGGATTATTCTGGTTGTTGTTGTTGTTGTTATTCTGATTCTGGTTCTGCATGAAAGTGGTCATCATCTACATCAGTTGTGCATGTGCTGTCATCAACTGCTGCATCTCGGGAGTGACATTGTTGTTGTTTGGGTTGGGGTTGGCACGTCGAGGAGGCATCTGTGGTTTTCATAAGGATAAGAATGAGATACCTGTAGATGCTTAACATGCACAATACATCGCATACTCAACCACAATAACCAAACATCAAAATAACATAGAGTTTGGACGACATAAACAACAAGTTTGGAAATGCAAACACACCATAGCAAGCCACCCACATGTTGGATGGTCATTGCGACTCAATAATCAAAAGTACGGAAGATGAAAGATAATCGAGTAGTCTACACTACTCCTCCGCATCAATCTCCACATCAATGAGGGTAAGACCTGCATTCTCCATGGCGGTCTTGTACTCATCAACACTAGTAGTCAAGGCCTCTATCTTGGCCCTAAGAGCCATCTTCTGTGAGCGAAGCCTCTCGATCACTCCCTGCTGATGCTCAAGCTCGAATTCCTTGGCCTCTAGCTCTTCCTTCATCTCCCGGATCTTCTTGTTCCTGTCTTGGACTATTTTCTCCTTGCTCTTGAATTTCTTGTCCTGGCTTTCAAACTTGGCCTCCATTTCCTTGACTATCTCGTCTTGCTCCGCTAAGAGCTTGTCCTTCTCTCGGAGCTGAACCTGGAGCTCGTCATTGCTAAGCATGACGTTGGTCCTATCAGTATCTTGGTGTCTAATAAGACCCTCTAGGTCCTAGAGGTACAAACGAATCGGCTCCATCGTCTCTCTAGCAGCATCCTCGTACTCTATGGCCTCACCCTCCTCGTTGTGTCTCCCGAAGGGGTGAAAGTAAAGAACTCTAAGCTCGGTGGAGTGTCTCCCTACCAGGCGCCCAAGTAACTCCTACATGACTACATCTAAGCCTTTCTCCTTGTCGTCATGCATCAGCTTGAAAGTGATGGTCTCCATGGTTGGCTCTGTCTGGCGTCCCGGCTAGGTGACTCTGAAGCCCCATAGGTCCTTCCTCTCACACTTGGTGAGTGGAAGTGTCATGATGCTAGGAAGTGGGAGGTTGAGAACACTAGTGAGCTCAATGAGACGCGTACCAAAACGAGTTCCCTTGAACTCCTCGGCTATGTTGATAACAACATTAGGTATCTATTTTTATAAGATAGAGAAAAGTTAGAATCAACATCAATATAGAAAATCACAAGAAAAAATATCACAAGCACATATTTTTGCAACAAACACACAAGTCATGGCATACACAAATCCATTACAACAATCAAAGGTTAAACATAACTTAGACAAATTTTTGGAAGTAAAAACGATAAGTGTGGTGGTCCAACTAACGAAGTACGTCACAACTCTCACTCACTAGACAAAATAGCTATCAGGGCATCCTTAGTAGCCATCTGTCTATCTTGTTCACAAGACTCCCATATTAAATCTATGATGTCTCCCCTTAGTTGTTGGTTGGTAGCCTCTAATTCTTGGGTATGCTTCTTTTCTTCTCTAAGGTCATTCTGGGTGTTGAGCATTCTGCACTTGAGTCTATCACCAAGCTCCTTGATAGCATTCCAAGCTGCATTTCTTGCAGAGTCAAAGAATGTTGTGTGCATTTCTGAGTTGGTGACCATGCAGAATCCTGACTCCTTGTGGTTGTCTTCCTTGTTTTTGTACAAGTGAATTTGCACCCACCAATACTCTTCTCCTTCATCCATCACAGGGAATCCTTTGTACACAGCTGCACCATGTATCCCCATGGTAACCATAAGGTTCTTGAGAGCCTTGGGAAATTCAGTCTCACACTCCAAAGTCATGGTCATGAGTGGTCCCTTCCTCACGGCTTCATTGATGGAGTTCATCTACAATTAGAGATGATAAAGAAGATTGTAAAAGTTTACGAGAAGAAAAAGACAAGTGTGGAAATTTTCTAAGTGTTGAATTTTTTTCCTTAGTGGTTTCTAATCCAATCCTAGGGTCATAATCCAATAGGCAACACAGTGCTCTGATACCATCTGTAAGACCCCACCTTTATAAAGGTAAAGGTCCCTATTATTGCAATACTCGTCCCTAGATCAATTGCTATCATCCAGAGTTTAAGATGAAGTACACAGAAACAAAGGTCATTATTACAACGTCATTCCAGAGTTAACATAGTCTTTTACAACTCCATAGTCATAGGCTAGTACAAGAGTTTAACTTAACAATATAAATAAAGGTCTTCATCTTCATGTGCCACAGGCAAGCATGTTGAGTGTAGACTCATAACCCTAATCCTCATCAGAGTAACCTGCAACATCACAAGTTACAGCCACAGTGGGTCAATACATTGGAATAGTATTGGCAAGTGATACCTTAGTAGAATAATAGTATCTAGCTTCTACATGAATTTGGCTAAGTGTAGCTCAGGATTGCTTTGCTCAAAATAGGTTTTACCTATCAGTTGAAAACACTAAGTTTTTGTTTGGCAAAAACTCCCAAGGAAACACCAATAGACATTGGTGTACCTTCACCCTTATTCAACCACAAGTTTTAACTTAGAAATTGGGATGAGGAGATTCTTGATAGCTTCCATGTCTTGATGCTCAAATTGTCCTTTTCCGAGGACACGACTAAGTACTTATATTCTTCCTTCTGCAGAGGTGGTGCACTTTCCCCACAAGACTGGATTTTTACCAAGACATGACCTTTCAGAAGCCTTTCCTTAGACCAAAATGGACGCGTTCCAAACCTATCACCCTCTACCACCAACTGTCCATTTGGCTAAGTTATTGCAACCTATATAATCTAGGCAGAGCCCATAATGCCATGTGGCTGCACTAGAAGCTTCTTAACATATGGCATCTCAAATCCCTTTATTCCTGGGTGGCATTCCACAAGTGAGATACACAGGGTAGACCATTGGAAAATGGGCCCTGGTAACCACTCAACCAAAATCCACCAAGCAATTACCATTCCACCTAGGTGTTTATTCACTTAGTTGTTTTATGAAGCAAAAGCATAAGTCAAAGACTTAGAAATATTTTTCCATAGCATGTATATAATTCACCCTTGGTTGCTACTAGCTAGGCTAAGCATGGAAATAGCAAGTATCTTAACTTAGAGAAAATTCTAACAATTCTACAACTACTAGGATTCCCCAAGCATAGCATATAGATACTTAACAAAAATTATGATGCAAGCCTTATACAAAATATTTCTAATGCATAGTCAAAATATTGGGATAAAAGTATGAAGCACCACTTTCCTTGGTAGTTGGGGGGAGTAACAACAATCCTCACAGTCACAATCACCACTAGCACCAAAATCTACACATAAAATGATAGCACCAAATTCACATTTCAAATAATCAAACAAAAATATATGAATGCATGCAAATGCCATGTGATGATTTTTCTAAACCAAACAAGACAAGTGAAACAGTACTGAACAATAAACAAAACAATTATACACCAAATAAACTTAATTTGGCCTTTAGAACATTTTCCAAATAATTTTTATACCCAACATATGCCTACAAATGTCTCTGCATAATATTCCATCTTAACAGAAACAAAATACAAAACTAAGCCCATAGATGTGTAGGATTTCTTTTTGTGATTCCAATGGTATATTATTTGTAATTTTTGGATGAACAGATCAAAAGTTATTGAATTTACAAGTTTGAATAACTAATAGATTCAAAAACAGAATTTAAATTAAAAACCCAGACACGTGGGCGTGTCTGATTGGCCCGTACTGGTTCGGCCGGATCGATCAACGTGAGCCACACGATCTAAATGAAATCGCACGGGTCAGATTCACCCGTACCCCTTCGTTAAGTGATCTATTTCTACGCGTTAGATCTAGATCCAACGCTGCTGGGCACACGACCAAGGTTGGGCGATGCTAGCGACGGCGGCGCGGCGGCGGCGCTACTGGCGATGGTGGAACGGCGATTCTAGCGAGGCCTAGGGGTGGTTATGATGCTTACCAGACTCGCACATGCACGAGGGAGCTCAATGTGTCGCGGTTGGGCAGGGGGCGTGCTGTAGCGTGGCCTAGGGCTCGTCAGAGTCGCAGGGGGCATCGGGTCCTTGCAGACGGAGTTGTTCCCGACGCTCTGGATCGTCCTAGCACAAACCAGCGGTATCAGGAGGTGCGCAAGGTTACGGCGAACACGACAGTGTCAAGGAGAAGGCAAGGGGCGGTCAGACTTTACCTAAATCGCTCGCCGTAGTTTGAGCGGCTACGCTGCGGTGGTGAGCGGGGACGGTGTCCTGGGTCATGCGCAGGCAAACCAGAAGTGTCAGCAGATGCACAAGATCACAAGGACCACACTCGTATGAACCAGAAGGACAGGGGCGGTCGGGCTCACCGGAATTTTGTCGCCGGAGTCGCTCGGTACTGCGGCGGTGTAAGAGAAATTATGGGCAGCCTGGTGGCGAAGTAGGGGTGCTGAGTGAGGGGAAATGGTCGCAGAGGGGTGGGGGTTAAGTAGCCAAAGTGGGGGCGATAATCTCGCGAGCAATCAACGTCAATTAAGTGCATTTGCATCGAGGAGGAAACGGCCGCGGCGAGCAGGTCTTCGACGCGAGATTGACGACGAGGTTGACGTGGCAGTGAGGCCTGCCCATCAGTGAGGGGGTGTGTGCAGCCTAGGTGAGAAACAGAGAGGGGAGGGGGTTTCCCGGGTGTGCTTGCTGGGCTGGTTACTTGGCCGCGTGTTGTGTTGGGTTAGTTAGCTGGTTTGGTTTATTTTTTTCTCTATTTCTCTTTTTCTTTTTTGATTTTCTAGTTTGAATTTGAATGTCTTTTTCAATTCTGTTCAATTTGAATTTTTCTCCAGATTTTTGTACTATGTTTCTTGTGTCCTAGGATGTGTAAAACCATCCATTCATACTCAAATTCATTTTGGGTTTGAAATAAAGTTTAAAACCATGTCTTTAGTGAAATATTTTTAATAGGCATACAAATGGGTTTATATTTGAATTGTTTTGAAAATCCTTGTGTGGCCTTGCATTCACTTCCAAAACAATGTTGAGCAATTAAGCATAGATAGAAAATAAAATATAAACCTTGCCTCACTTGAATAAGTATAAGGCATAAATTTGGTTTCTTTTGTTTGAATTTTTATTTGGAAAAGATCAAATGCTCATGAATGCATGAATGCCATGCAAGCTTTACAAAATATGATTTTTGGGATGTTATAGTAGAGAAGTTATCTTATAGTTTGGTTTGCATGTGGAAGTATCTCTCCTTTAGTTGATTACCTATGTATCCCTTGGTGTGAGTTCCTTTATTGGAATATTAATGAGAAGTCTCATCTTTTACTTTTTGCACTTCTTATTTTTGCTTGCAATCTCTATTATATGATGGATCTTGTTGTTTAGTATTGGCACCACTTTGGGATCATCAAGTGGATCTAAATTGGTTTTGGCAAACCAAGTTATGGTCAGTGGCACTAGTTTGAAAGAAAAGAAAGAAAGAAAGAAAAAGCTTACATGTATTTGGTATCAATTGTTTTCTTTCTTGTTGGATCATAAGCTTAGTATTCTTTATTTAAGATTCTTTTATGTCTTCAAGGAAAGATTGCATGTATGGCTTTATTACTTGTATGTTTGCTTGTTTCTTTCAACTCTGTTGCTTGCTACCCAGCCTTGCTAGCCAAAAACCTGTTTTGAGGAGGCATACTTCTCATGTTTCCAAAACCCTTTGAACCAAGAACTTTTGCCACTTGTGTCCATCATATCTACCTAATAGCTATTGCTATTCCTAGCAAATTCTCAAGCTTCATCTACCTTTCGAATTAAAAAGTATTTTGTTATGTGAAAACTAGTTAGTAAAGCTCTCACGAACTTGATGGCACACCTTATTTACTTGCCCCTAATAAACTTGAACCATTGTGGACATCGAAGTTGTATATGCTTGCATCTATACGTTGGGATTAGCAGAACCGTGCTGTCACGAGGAACGTTTTCAACATTGCACTTGTACTCTGTACAAAGTTGATATCGTGCTCTTTTGTCTATGGATGTCAACGGTGTGAAATAAAGAGGGAACTTGTAAGTCCATGGAGTTTGTATTCTGTGTTAGAGAAACGCCTGGGCCACTAGCCTAAGCCATGCTTAATCATGGTGGAAACTTGCAACATCACCATAGTGAGTCATCTATGAAGCATCCTCAATAAAAAGCTATATGCATAGTAAATAAAAAAGATTGCTGAGATGTTCATTGTCTGCTTGCCTTGTCATTTTGGTATGGGAAAGCTCATGTACCATGTGCAAGGGGTACCCCGTTGGCAGTTCTCAATGATATGCAAATACTTACAATGACAAGAACTTACCTGGATCCAAAGTTGAGTATGCATGAGGAGTGGCCCTCATATTCAAGGGACATGAGATTGCCAACTTATATTTCGTCAAGCATATACTCCATCTTTGTTCACTTTAACCTTAATCACCTCAAGATGCTTATGATAGGGGCAATGAGGGATCAAATCTAGTAAGTATCATAATCTTTTGAAAGCTCTTTCTGACTCGTAATCCCTGCTACCCTCTATAAAGGGACCTTTCTCCAGTTACTAGTTGAGTTAGTAAACCCACTTCCTCTCCATCTCCAGCAAGCTTTTGAGTTGTTGTGTTTCAAGCATTCATATGGTGATTTATTCAATCATGTTCTTTATCTTCCTTGTTTGCACAAAACTCTTATCTATTGAGTATTACTTTGAAAGCTTTCACTTGTGAAAAACCTTTTTAAGCAAAGAGTGCTCCTGTTTTGAAACTTCTACAAAAAGATTTTGTGAAACTGTTTATCAGGTGTTCTCTGACCAAGAACAAGTTTGCCAATTCCAATTATGATTTATCTTTATGTATCTCTATTGTGACTGCTGCACTTGGTTGCAAGCTAAGTTATATAATGGTGAGTTGCTTTCTTCTATGAGTTGTGCAATGGTAAGTGTGATGCTTCTTGTTCGTATTCTTTTATCGACACTTTACTCCATAAACCCGTGGACATGTTTACTGAGCTCAGTATTCTCTTGGGGACAAGCGAAGTCTAAGCTTGGGGGAGTTGATACGCCCAATTTGCATCACCATTCTATATCATAATTTACCTCGATTCATTGATATTTGTCTTATTATGAGGTATTACTTATGGCTTTTCATCTGTTTATGCATGTTGGACGATTCCTGGAGGATGGACTGCCGGAGTCTGGATTCTGATGGAAAAGACGGTGTTTCGGTGCAATTTCGCGAAGTTCAAAAAAATACCATAAAAATATGGAAACATATTATTTTACCAGAAGACGAAGGAAGCCAGAAGGAGGAGAGAAGGGGGGCCTCAGGGGGGGCCACACACCCCTAGGCGTGGGCCCACCTAACCCCGCGCCTAGGGTGGGTTTGGCCCACCTGCTAGGCTTCTGACTCTGCCCCTTCGCATATATCTGCCCTAAGGAACCCTAACACCAGGGGAGCGACCAAAGATAGACTTCCGCCGCCTCTAGGAGGCGGAAAACACCGAGAGAGAAAGATCTCTCCGACAGACAGATTTCTGCCGGGGGAATTCCTTCCCGGAGAGGGGAGACCGTCACCATCAACACCATCATCAAGCTAGGCTTCATAGGGATCATCATCATCATCCACACCATCATCTCCACCAGCACCATCATCACCGCTCCGTCTCGCTATAACAATTGTGTTGGATATTGCTTTAGTTCGTTAGGGGAAACTTTCCCAGTGTTAATTACTATTGTAGTTGATGCTTGTGAGTGGAACCATTGGATTATTGTTTATGTTCAGATTGTTATCCATTACCATATCATCTTTGATCTTGATCCATATAATGTCTTGTAAGTAGTTCGTTTAGTTCTTGAGGACATGGGAGAAGTTATGTTGTTAGTAGTGAATCTGTGATGAGTTATTATTCAATGGTTTAGTATTTAAGTTGTGGTGCTATTCTTCTAGTGGTGTCATGTGAACGTCGACTACATGACACTTCACCATTTATGGGCCTAGGAGAATGCATTGTGTATTTGGCTACTAATTGTGGGGTTGCCGGAGTGACAGAAACCTGAACCCCCGTTGGGACACCTTTGCACAGGGGAGTGTAGGATCTCAAAGTTTAAGGCTGTGGTTAGATTTATATCTTAATTAATTTCCTATAGTTACGGATGTTTGCAGGGGGTTTAATCACAAGTATGTATTAGTCCTAGGAAGGGCAGTATGTTAGCACAGGTTCACCCACACAACACTTACAAACACCAGAAAAGAGTACTCAGCTATTTGCAGCGAAAGCACTTGACAGAATTCCCATGTGTCCACAAGAACGTTTAGTCCTTATAAGTATTTCCACCGGCTTGTCCTTTGCTAAGAAAGGATTGGGCCACTTGCTCCGTTTGTTCGTTACTTCTGTAACTTGCTCTTTGTTTTGTTGCCTTTTCAGAAAACCACTAAAAATCCGTTTGCTAAGTATTCACAGGGATTTCCTGCTCCATACCATTGTTCATCACCTTCTGCTCCTCGTTGGGATCAAAAGTACTACGATACACCCCCTATACTTGTGGGTCATCAATGACATCCACATAACACCATTCCGTAAACATCACATCCCTTAGAGTGGTACAACAGAAATGTTGCGGGTCCATATTACAAACATACACACATTATTATTATTACAATACCGAAAGTTGAAGACTTCAAAAGATTCAACTTACACACAAATATAAAGTGTTTCAGCGGAAGTTTTAAACTTAAACTCCAAATTGAGCTCAATAACTTATTGTTATATATTTTTTATGTTGCTCGGCTCAATTGGTTCCTAGTACTACGGTAATTATTTTGACTCATGGTGCTCTCCTCCATAGACGACATCGTAGTCCACCCCTTCTACGGCACCGTACATATTGGGCTCTTCATAGAAGACCTCCTCTTGGCTTTCAGCTGCATACATTGGAGTATCTTCTGGACCCTCAGAGTCTAAGCATGGGATCAAAGGAAAATGTGAGTAACAGCGTTACCCAACAAGTTCATTATATGCAAGGTGGGAAGTTTGATACTCTATCTACCACCTTGGACTATCAGTCCTTGGCACTATGCAGTTTTCATAAATCTTTCTTCAAAGATTGATTTTATTATTCAAAACTATGCCCATCAGCCTTCACAGGTTTACCAAAACTTTCATGGAGTTCCTTACCTGCCGCGTTCGTAGCTCCTTCCCGGAACAGGGAGTAACAATTTACAATTCTTACACTCTACAGAGGTGCTTTACTTTACCCATGAGAGATCAACTCCTTGTTGCACAATTGGGCGTACTTTCCCATCCACAATTCCATGATGTGGGGCCTAGTAGGTGATCCAAGCCAATCACTGCCCTCTCCACGACCCCATATGTCTGCACAATCCTTCAGGGATGGCTCACCTCTGTTAAGCCAACTTCCGGGTAGGCTAAAACCCTGATGAGTTCTCGAAGACTCTATGACCTGGTGGTGCCCTGGTAAGTACCTTATAGGTCCGGCTAAACCTCCGGCAACCACTCATAGATAATATAGACACCAAAAACGTGGGGCCTAAGGGTGCCCACCCATATGTTGGATCCGCACAAGGAATCACAACGTCACGTTAAGGTAGTCTTGCCTCCATACGAAATGAAAAGGATACAGCTAACTTCTCCGTTCCATTCCAAATCTCATGGCTAACGCGTAATATACGGCGCTAGAATCACTGATGTCATGGGTTGTTAAGTTCCTAGGTGTTTATCATTGTTGCAAATAGAAACCTAAGTTCTATTGCTTCATTATATCATCACTTAGGATGATATTAACAATTTATTTACTTGAGAAAATAATATTTTCTTTCCTTGAAACATAGATGATAACACACAATTTACAAATACTTTGGTAAAGACTCTTCAAAGGACATGAGCAAGTGATGAACTTGCCTTGTGATTGCAAGGTAGTGAAGTCAGATGCTTGCACTGGACCTTGAGCTTCTATGTCTACAAAACATCATTATTGCCCGGTAAGGACAATATTTAAAGAAGCAAAATGAATATGCATAGTAATGTTATGCATTATTTATCATTTATTTTCTTTATGTGTTTTATCCAATATTTTAGTTTCAAGATTTCCTTTAAGTAATAAAGGATTTCATTTTAAAGAATAATCTTTAATATTTTGTAAATATTTCATTCTATATATAAGTAAATAGAGTCAAAGCTAAGAATCTATATTAAATATAAATTCTTGTATTTATTTGTTTACTAGTTCTTTTTAAGAATTGGTATTTAGATAAAAATGAATTTCTTTTAATAACTCGAAATATTTATTTAGTATTTTTCTAAAATACTATAATAACAAAACATAATAAAAGTGATTTTTTATTTATTTTTATCCTTTTTCCTTAATTTTATAAAATTCCTTAAGGAATATATATATCATAAAATTCTTGACCAAAAATTATATACATAAAAATTACTTCTTAATTTATTTAAATAGGTTGGATTATTATGAATCCAAAAATATATTATTTGCAAATTTTAGATTTCTATTTTATTTTCTAGAATTTTATTTAGTTCTAGGGGTGTTTTGGTCTTGTATTAATTATTAAAACTTCTTTTAAGTCTTTTAACCCTTTGGGTTTATTGGGCCAAACTGGCCCAAGTGACTTGGCCAAAAGGCCTCCCCGAAGGGTTTTGACCCTATTGGCCCATTCTCTCCGTCTCTCCCTCTCTCGACCTCATCTCTTCTCCTCCTCGACCCCGTGGTCGCTGGCGCCGCCGCCATGCGCTGCCCGCCGCCGTGGCCTTCCCTAGCCGCCACTATGGTGTATGGTGAGGTTGTCGACCATGCTCCTTCATCTGCTCCTACTTTATTTGGTTCTGGGGCCCTCCTGTGGCCAGGATAGCCCCGTCCCGAACCCTAGGTTTGGGGTGGTGCTGTTAATGCCGCCAATGATGCTCCGTGGTGACGTGTGGTGCTCATGCACCCTCATGTGCTGTTGTGGCCGCCGCCGTGGTCGGGTGCGGGTTGCAGCACCCTCTGGGGTGCTCCCCGTGCCACCACGAGCTCGTCGGCCCCTCTGCTTCCTCTTTAATTCTCCAGCGAGGACCACATGTGAGTTGTTTCTCTGTGATCACTTGTGCCTCTGGCTACTTCGAGTATCCCTGTGTGTAACTAGTGGCTAATCTCCATTAGGGTTTGTACTGGTTCTAGGGTTCATCCCTGGTTCTAGGGTTCATCCCTCTATATGCTTGTATGATAATGGTTTGATCAAGCAGTGATGCCTAGTATGACATGTGCTCACTGTAATTTAAGGTTTACTATCATGATTTGATTGTCTGATGCCACTGTGAATCTGGTGTTAGTGGTTAGATGATGTTGCCTCTGACTGGTGATTAAGTTGGTTAACCTGATGGCATAATTGTGAAATCTGTTGGTTGATATTGATGCTTAGTGTGATCACTTGCTGTCATTATTTTGATACTAACAGTAACACTGTCAGTGGTTGTTCACTGCATCAGTGGATGTTGGCTTGTATGTTTATCAGTAAACTGAACTTAATCATTAGAATCTAATGATACTTTGAAGATAGATGGATATATTAGATGATCTTTGAGTGTAAACTCAAGGAAATAATAATTATTGGATTACTGATTTATTCATGAAAGCTAAAATATTTGTTTAGCTTGGTGGTAGGATTTATTCTTGTCACACCATCTTAGAATGGCACACAAGTTGATTCTACTTACTGGCTTTACTATGGTCAGTACTTGAGATTGGATAGATGCCTAAGAATAAGTTGAAAGCTTCTCTTGATATCTATGCCTATGATGTTGGTCTGAGGCTATAGGAACTAGATTCCTATCTTGCGGTCCCTTTCAAATATGCTAAAGTATCATAGTTGCTCACTGGATCTTGGATCCTAGTTGGTTAAGTTAATTAGTTTGTTTGTAGCTTATGAAATCTGAGGTGCTACTCTTTCTTGGAGGTGTGCCCAGATTTTATAAGAACAAATGATGAAATATATAAGTTGTTTTTGGTATCCCCGGATCTATGGTGCTGGTCTAAGATCTTGGTGGATTTGGTAGAGTTTACTACTGGGCTCTATATTTCAAATCCTCTAGGATAGGTTCACCCCACTTGGGTGATCACTGAGAGGTTAATCCTAAAATAACACATGCTTTTCTATTTGGATAAGATGAACAGAATCTGTGGAATTATGATGCTCACCACACAATTGATGATTTGTGATGGTTGTTGATTGATCTGTGGCTTGATCTTGCTGATTATGTTGGTGGCTTGATCCTATCCTTCACCTCCTGGTGTTGTTCCTGTTTCCCCTGGTTCCTATGCTTGGCCTTGATCAGCCTAGCTCCTCCTAGCTCATGTGATCTTGACCTTGCTTTCCACCTGATTCTCCCCTTCCTTAAGTCATCATCTGGTGATGCTAGGTTGATCTAGTGTGTGGTTTTGGCTGGTGGTTTGCTTAGCTTTGTGCAACTAAGTGTTCTTGGTGTGGTGTGGGAAATCCAGAGATGCATTAGTGGCTGCCCACGGCTGTGCTTGGTCCTTTTTACTTGGTTGAGTTGTTGTGGCTATGTCGACAACACACCCCATGCAGTTTGGTGATTGAGCTAGCTGTGTGTTTGTTGCATAGTTGTGGATGAGATCAGTGAGGTGTTTTACCCTTTGATCTTTTTACTATTATCTTGCTTGGTGAAACTTGCCCCTTTTTACTTGTTGTGATCATTTGACTTATGGCTTATGTATTATGAAAGATCAAATTCCCTCATATTGGTGAAACTTGCCCCTAAAAGATTTACTCAATGATGTAAACTTGATCAGTGCAACTCACTGCTCTCTACTGAGAGTAAAATTAATAATAGTTACAGGATTTGAAGATTCAAGATTAGTATAGGTTTACTTTTAGACAAATAAATTCCTTTGTAATTTTTATTTCATTCTTTTGTAAGAAATGTGTAATAGTTTATTAATATTTATATATATTTCTCTTTTTGTATTTTCCTTTATGTAAAGATTCTTTATTGTCTCAATGAGCTACTCTTTGTAACTATTCATGGAATAAAAATAAGGAATAAATATTCATTTTCTTAATTGGATTTCTTATTAGAGTTTCTATTACTATATATTATTTCTTGATTGAATAAGATTAATAAATCATTTTAGAATTCATTTAAAATATCAATTCCTAACTTTAAAATATAAACTCAAATTTCAAATTTGAATTCAAATTCTTTTCCCCCAAAACACACTAATTCATAAAGATCATGTCAAAATTCATAACGATCACTCTCCAAAGCTATTCCTACACTTAGAGAGTGAAAGAAACTCTGATCACTTTAAGTTTTATTTGGCGAAAAATTTACCCACATTTTACAAATGAATGCATGCATATGCACAAATTTCTAAATCTACCCTTCATTGATTCCTAAATGCTGGGACGTTACACCGTTGTTGATGCGCAGACTTATGAAATTAAGCCCAACCTTTTAAGCTTGGTTCAACAAAACCAATTTGGAGGCTCATCTTCTGAGGATTCGGGTTTGCACTTAAATACTTTTACTGAAATTTGCGACATGATGCGTATTAAGGATGTAGATCCAAATGTTGTCAAATTGAGATTGTTTCCTTTCTCTCTTAGAGGCAATGGTAAGGATTGGTTGCTAGCTCTACCAAAGGGCACTATTAAATCTTGGGAGGAATGTACTAATTTGTTTATGACTAAATTTTCCCACCAGCTAAGACTATGCAGCTAAGATCCAATATTAAAAGCTTTAGACAAGAAGACCGTGATCCACTATCGCTTTCATGGGAGAGGATGAAAGAAGCCATGATGAACTATCCTAGCCATGGGATGGAAGAATGTCTTATATTACATTTATTTTATAATGGTCTTAACCCAATGTCTAAGTATATGCTAGATATTGTAGCAGGAGGAACAATCATGGGAAAGCAAGTGAGTGTTGCAAATAAACTTCTTGATGATATGCAAAAGAATCATGCCCAATGGCATGTGGAAAGAACCTCGAAGAGAGTAAGCTCAATTATCAAGGTAAATACTGAAGAGATTACATCTAAGGTAGACGATCTACTAAGCATAGTAAAAGGTAAAGATGATACCCAAGTTAATGCTATTGCTACTGATGTTAATGATGTTAATTTTATAGCTCGTACTCCTTTTAATCCTGCATGGAAAAATCATTATGCGTCTAATACTCAAAAAAATTATCCAAATCCTGCAGAGCTCCTTATAATAGTTATGCTAATAATAATGGATCAAACCATGGAAATCTCTCATTGGAACAAACTGTTAGAACATTTATTCAAGATAAAACTGAGAAAAAAAATATGCTTATAAAAATCACGGAGAACCACGAGAGTAGTATAGGGAAATTATCTAACTAGGCTGTTGCAATTAGAATTGATGTGCAGGCTCTACAGGAAAGGACAAAACTCGTGGAGGCTCAATTGGGTAAAGTTGCTGAGAGCCAAGATCTCATACTAGAAAATTTTGTTGGGAAACCCGAGCCGAATCCGGTGGAAGACCTCAAGATGATGAGGGTTGTAACTAATGAAGAGAAACCTAAAGAGCTAGATTATGGCAATGCGCTAACACCAGAATATACCATGGAAGATCTATTAAAGATGATCACCGTAAAGAATCCCGGTATAAAAACAAGGTAACAATGCTATGTTCCAACAATTTATACAACAAGTAGCATCTAAAGTTCGTGAGCTAGAAATGGAGACAAAAGACTAGCTGATAAGCTTTCTGCTAAGCTAGATGATATAATTAAGCCTACTATTAAAGTTAAGTTGGGAGTTAATGAGATATCCGCACTTTGTGATCTTTGTGCAAGATTCTCAACAATTTCCAAAAGTTTATTTGATAAGTTAAACTTTGGGCCATTTATTACCACTGAATTAAGACTCCACCTAGCGGATTCAACTTATAAACAGGTTGTTGGGATCAAAGAAAATATAGTTGTTGAAATTAAAGGTAGTCCTGCACTCATTGATCTTGTTCTTGTGGATATGCCCGAAGATCCCATTGCACCTATAATTTTAGGTAGGCCATTCCTAAGATCTATTAAAGCTTTGATTAATTAAATGAAGGGAATGTAAGAATTGGGATACCATCTATAGATCCTTTTATAGTCTATTTCCCTAGGAAATATAAGGCCAAGACTAATGATGATGATATAAGTACTTTGAAAGCCATAAATGATTATCATCTGGGTCAAGATAATTGGCCTTAACTAGAAGCACTTCATGGGAGGCAACCCATGTGAAATAAATTTTTTAATTATGTCTTGTTAGTTTTGTTTGTTTGTTTTAAATAAAGAATGTTCAAGAAGACCTTTGGAGAGAGGAGAAGAAATAAGGTAATCCTCGATCTCTATTTTCACTAACATATGGCCTGATTCGTTGGAAATGTATCTATAATTTTTGATGCTCCATCCTTGTTTAGTATCTACTTTGCTTTACTTGTCTACACTTTGAGGTGCTTTTTACATGTTTTCTGGTACTAACCTACTAACAAGTTGCAACAGTGCCAGATTCCTGTTTTGTGCTGTTTTTGGTTTCAGAAAAGTTAGTAAAGAAATATTCTCGGAATTGGACGGGACGAAGGACCAAGTCAATAACTTTCCGTGGGGAACAAGAAGTCCAGAGGGAGACGGAGAAGCGGGCCAGGGAGGCCAACCCCCCCCCCCCTAGGTGCGGGTGGGCCCTGTGAGAGGGTGCTCGCGATTCGATTCGGGTCCAAGGCGGAAGCCGACGAATCGTCGATCCAACTCCTGCTCTGCAATAAGCTGGAACGTCTCTCTAGTATGTCACCACCACTATCTTCTATGCTCGCCTCCCCGAGTCCATGGCAGGGCCTCTGGTCTGGATGGAGAGTCGGTCTCCCTGTCGCGTGATACGTTGGAAACGTATCTATAATTTTTTATGCTCCATGCTTGTTTTATATCTACTTTGCTTTACTTGTATACATTTTGAGGTGCTTTTTACATGTTTTCTAGTACTAACCTATTAACAAGTTGCACCAGTGCCAGATGCCTGTTTTCTGTTGTTTTTTGGTTTCAGAAAAGTTAGTAAAGAAATATTCTCGGAATTGGACGGGATGAACGCCAAAGTCAATAACTTTCTGTGGGGAACAAGAAGTCCAGAGGAGAGATGGAGGAGCGGGCCAAGGAGGCCAACGCCTCCCAGGCACGGGGTCAGGTGGACCCGCGCCTGGGTAGGGTTTGCCTACCCTGGTCCCCTCCCGGACTCCCCCCTTCGCCTATAAGAAGCCCCTGATACAGAAACTCTCGGGACCCGATCAAAAATCCATGAAACCGTCTATAGCCGCCGCCACCATCGTCCCTAGATCGGGGGATATGAAGCTCTTCCCGGCACCCTGCCGGAGGGGAGATCATCCCGGAGGCCTTCTCTCTGGTATGATTCGTGAGTAGTTCCAACTTGGACTATGGGTCCATGTAGTAGCTAGATGGTTATATCTCCTCCTTTGTGCTTTCATGTATAGATCTTGTGAGCTCCGTTCATGATCAAGATGTAATCTATTTGTAATCATGCATGTTGTGTTTGCAGGGATCCGATGGATATTGAGATTATTATGTTGGTTTGATTAATGTTTCTATCTTTATGATTCTATCATGTCTGTGTTGTTTGTGATCTTGCATGCTCTCTGTTGCTAATGGTTATCTTGGCCAAGTAGTTGCTAGTAACTCCAAGAGGGAGTATTTATGCTCGATAGTGGGTTCATGCCTCTAGTTTCCAAGGGAAGTGACATAAATCTCTTCGGTTGTAGATGTGTTTTTGCTACTAGGGAGAAAACAACGGTCCCTTGTTCATGGAACATGTGGATTGTTTACCTTACACATTTTGCTTAAAGCAGTTATCTGTTGCTTGCAACTTAATACTGGAGGGGGTTCGGATGATAACCTGAAGCTGGACTTCTAGTCATAGATGCAGTTGGATTACGGTCTATGTATATTGTTGTATTTCCCAATCAACTTCACAGGATCTTTCTAGCTAGTAATTGCATTGTTATGCCTTGCTAAATTCCTGTCAATTGCCCCGCTGTAATTTGTTTACCCTTCATGCCATGTTGTTTAAGAAGAGCACCTCTAGTGAACTATGGACCCCGGTCCATTCTTTTCCATTGATACATCTTCCACTGTTACTTGTTTACTTGCTGCAAACCATTACCTTCCACATCATACGTTTAATCCTTTGTTACAACAAACCGGTGAGCTCGACAACCTCACTGATTCGTTGGGGCAAAGTCTTGTGTTTGTGTTGTGCACGTCTCCACATTGCTTCCAACACCTGTGTGACGTTTCCTTCCTCCTTCTGGTTCGATAACCTTGGTTTCTACTGAGGGAAATCTTGTTGCTGTACTCTTCATACCTTGCTCTTGGGGTTTCCAACGAAGCACTCTTCCTCCTATTGAGTGTAGCATCATGGCCTAACGTATTGCTGAATTTTTATAAAGTATGATTTCTGTTATTTTACTTTTGATAAGATGTGCAAAGACGCACGGAGCTACTAAACAAATTGTTAAATTTTTTATAGCTCATAGTACCCATAACGACCTCTGGTATGGTCGGAAGGGATCGTACCGTGCGCCCATACCACATCGAGTCAAAGAAAAATAGAAATTTCGATTTTTGCCACAGTGAACAGTGTTAGTAACGACCTGCAGTACAGTCGAAGCGCCCCCATACCCTCGAGCAAAATATCAGATTTCAAGAAATATACCTTGTAGATAACGACCAGAAGTACGGGCACGCATGACCGTATCGCGCGCCCGTATCGAGTTTACCACCTAGGAGAAGCCGTCACCCCCAAAGTAATTCACCCGGTACGGGCAGGGTCCAACCGTACCGCCCGCCCATACCACGAGCTCGGCCAACATAATAACCCTGAGGAAGGTAACTAAAAAATCCCCCAAATAGCAATCTCTCTTTCTTTTTCCTCCAAACTCCATACTACCTCCATTGGATCTTCAAATTTACTAAATCCTTCTTTGATTCCTCGCACTCAATCGATCTAAGGTATGATTCTCCTCTGATCCCCAAGTTATTTTTGCAAAAGCTTCACTCAACCATTCACCATTGTCAATTTAGACTTAGGTCTTGTTTTTTATTCAATCTTGATGTCGAGCATGCTTAGCATTGTTTTAGAGGAGAATTCTTTTGTAACTAGTGTAGAGGATCACATATGCTAAATCGGATCAAATTTATTTTTAGCAATCTTTGTTATTTCTTATTTATTCAATCTTAATACTTTTAGATGAACACGAGGAGCCGTACACGTGCGGTGGCTGCGGCATCTTTCCCGTTGATACGTTGACCCCCGAGTCACTTGGCACCGAGTTCACCAAGAAGTTCCACTTGAACCGTTTCGACCGTCTGAAGCTTTGGGAAATCAAGTCCACCAAGTGGACGTGTCCCTATATCCTGAACCAACTCGGCATCCATGCTGATTTTGATTTACTTTGCAATAATATTGGTTTGTATGACTTTGTCTTTCAGGATGTCGCCACATATCGCCGCTTGACACTTGAGTTCTTCAGCACCTTAACGCATACGATGGATCCTTACTATTGTATCGAGTAACAAAGGCCTGGAGTTGATCGCGTCAAATTCTGCCTCATGAACCATGAATATATACTAACACCGACCAATGGGCTCAATGTTTTGGGTTTGCCAACAACACCAATGATGTACGCACAACTAATTTTGTTTTAAACCCTACACCTTGGCAATATTTTAAGTTGATGAGAATCCGTGGAAACACGCCTAAGGAAAACCAAATTGATCACCCTGCTATACGCTATTTATTTTATGTGATTTCTAACATCCTACATGCATGTGGTGAGTTTATTAGAGTTAACCAGGAGGACATGTTGATCCTCGCCAAGGCTGCTATTGTTAATTGTAACTTAATGCCAAATTTGGAAGCTTTTCTTGTGTTTTACCTTAAGCAACAGGCTCTTCAAACGCGTGGACCCATATGTGGAGAAGGAGTTGTGACCGTCCTTGCACGCGCACTTCACGTCAACCTAGGTAATATCTAATAGTTGGTAGGAAGTCATCGTCTCGGTCTCTCTACTCTGAGAGCATGTGGTATGGTCTCTAAAACTCATGGTAGATATTTTCTCGATATACCTGGAACGGATCACTTGATCCCAGCTCCTTTGCCTAATGGTCTCTTCTCTATTGAGGAGGTACGTTTGCGTTATGACGCGCAGGCTGAGGCTAATCTACCCCAACAAGAGATACCCATGGGAGGAGGAGAAGATGAAGAAGTAGAACAAGAAGATCCCGAACAAGATGAGCAGCCACCAAACTACTAGAACAACCTCTCCATCAACCTTCGAGATGCTACCGCAAACCTCAACACCCAGTTCTAGAATTGGCATGGCCAATGGAACTTGGGAGATTATCCACCACCACAATGAGCAACAAAGGGGCTTGCAAATAGGGGTGGAAATAAAACTCGAAGCTCATGAGTTTAACGAGTACTCGTAAACTCGACTCGACTTGAACTCGGACACAAATGAGTTGAGCTGAGTTAGCATTTTTATCTTGTTAAGAGAATGAGTTTAATGAGTCCAGCTGCGAGTACTCGATAAACTCGTTAATATCCTTACATTTCTATGCTAACTCATAGATTAGTGAGCACAAAATAAAAATCAATACTAATATACAAAAGAAACATGAGTAGTCATGTTAAAGTCATCAAAGTATACACTAAGAGGCATAAATGATGAATTTTCCTTCTTGTATTCTTACTTCACGATGAATTTATTACATTATTAAGTTTCTTCGTGAGCTTATCAATCTTATCGAGCCAACTCGAGTATTTATCGAGTCGAGCCAAGCTGAGGTTGTAAGCTCATTATGTTAACAAGTCGAGTCGAGCAAGCTCGTTAACTAACGAGTATTTACGAGTTGATCTGAGTTGGCAAATTTAGTTAAAGTAAAGCTTTTTATTAGTATGATGGTTAGTTGTTGGAGATCTTGATCTAGTTCTTTTAGCCAACTGATTCTTGCCTTGGAAATAATAATGCCAAACAAGTACAATAAGAAAAAGTCTAAAATTTACGACCTGTTTGATGAATGATTGTCTTGAGAATATACCCTTGAAGATACTTAGCCCCATAGATATTTTGATAGTCTTGATGACACGCATGAAATGAGTTGTTTGATTGAAATAAAGTTTAGTGGTAATTATGATACATGCCAAAGCTAATGTTGTGGATCAAACCTTAGTACTATCTCATGAAAAATAAAGAAAGAAAAATTCCGCTATTTATGATCCTAGTGCACACCTTTGGGATGCCAACAACTCCGCTAGCTTTTGAACGATTTATGGTATAACCCCAAATTCCGGCTATGAGTTGATGACATGATTGGCATCAGTAAAAATGTATGGGCAAAAGTATTGGTATTCTCAAAGGTTGTGTAAACACTTGCAAAAAGAAACAACCAACAATCCTTGAAAAAGTATAAAAAGAAAAGGATATCTCTTGAAGATCCACATAACAAGTCCTTGGCATGGTCTCATTACTACTCTATGAATTTTTCTTGAAAAACAGTGATTGGATTAGAAGTGTTTTTGATAGACTTGATTCATTGATATGGGTGTAAATAAGACACTTCATTGTGATATTACTTAGGACATGAAAACCTCTTACTCAATTATGCTATTTAAACATCCTAGTGTTCCTTGGCAAGCTGAGAGTTAACTAGAAGAATTGGATTGATTGTTGCACTGCTAGTTATTTATATTGATATTAAACTCTACTTTGATTATCTTGAATTGCCAAAGCCTGTATAGTACTATTGTCATCTCTCTAACTTTGATAAGCCTCGAAAATGAATGAAGTGTTATGCACATATGACTACCAACCATAAGTGAATTCTTATTCTCATTGTTTCAAGTTTAAACGTTGAATTCCTTATAGTTATTTTGTTTCTTCTTGCTCGAGGACGATCAAGGTTTGAGATTTGGGGAAGTTGATGGCTCTAAAATTTACCATCCTTCTCTGCGTTTAAACATTGTTTTTAGTCAAGCAATTGCCAAGAAACTCTCAATCCTTGCCACTAATGACTAATAATTGCAACGATATGCAAAACCTTGCCTTGAATTGTGTTGTGCATGAAATCACGGGGTTTAATGCAAAATCAGGAGTCATAATGAAGGAATTAGAGGAAACCCACACATCCAAGTAATTAGGGAGCAATTTCTAGGCTCCAGTGTGCGTAACGACTAGTGGTACGGGCAGGGCCTGCTCGTACGGATCGCCCCGTACGGGGTGCCAGTGGCTTCATCTTGTCAAATCCTACGACTTCCATGGAGACACCTATATATTTTGAGGTACCAGTCACCGCCTAGAGAGCCGCCATTCACAGATTTCATCACAAACACCACCAAAAGTGACACACACCATTTTTCATCCATTGTTCATCCATTCCACCATCCATCCCTTCACTAGCCATAGCCATTGCTTTGTACTTTAGATCTCCTTATGATTTGGCGACCATTGTAAAAATATTCGATTTCAATCTAAGTATTTTGCATAATGATTTCTATCCTTGATCTATTTTTATGAGTGAGTAGTCCTCATGGGTTGCGGGTTGGGGAGAAACCTCGCAGCAACTATGTGCATCTAATCATGTGAGTAATGTATTTTGTTTGCAATTGAGATTTGTATCTTTGTTTATTTGTCTCTTTTCTCGATCTGTGGACTTGTACGTACCCAAGATCCCATAGATTGATAAAGGCTTGAGGTGAGATACTTGGCTAGCGGCGATCTCATAGGAACCCCAGTGACAGAAAGAGTAGTACGATCTTCGCTTAGCGACCCATTTGCGATCACAACAACATCACCACTTAATGCTTTAATTTGTGTTCTTCACTTAATAATCGTTTGTAGCCCGTGGCTTCGGTGTGCACTCGGTTGGATTATAAGTCTATAGCTATGCCCGCTGCATCACGTGTTGGGGATATGCTATATGGGTATCCTTATAGCATGTCTCTTATCCGACTAACCCGGGTGGCCCATAGTCGGTAGCATGGCCTATGGCCTGCTGGGCGGCCCAGTTAGGTGGATCCAGAAGGGAGGCCCATGCCGGATAAAGGAAGGCTACGGTGGAGTCACCAGCGTACCCAGAGCCTTGGAGTGCAAGATACACAAGACTAGTAATAGACGGTGTAGGCCTCTGTAACCTGTCCGGCTAGGACTTTTCCCTGTAACCCTAGGACCTGGCGACTATATAAGTCGGGCCTATGGGAGCCTTTAGGGCACAACCTAGTATCGATTCATACAACCTCGCACAGCGAAACTATCTCTGTAACTCGGCGTATTGCCCTTATAGTGATTTATAGCAGGAGTAGGATTCCGCCACCGTTGTGGGATCTGAACCTGGGTAAGCCGTGTTACCTCGTACCCGTCAACCGTCCGCCTTACCCCACGTCTCTAAACACGCACTGTGAGGACCCCTCCATGGCGTATTCGTCGGCAATACCACGACATTTGGCGCCCACCGTGGGGCAAGAGGCGCTTCAGGCTCTTCAGCGGGCGAGGACCAAGATCTTCGCGGGAATCGGCGAAACCATAGCCATCGGCCGTGTTCTCTTCTCCGGCAACGTTCCGATCGTCCCTCCCGACGAGTTCTAGATCCCGACGAAGACGAACCCTACGCGATGTTTGATCGTTCATATCGGAGACATCCACCTCTTCATCGGCGAAACCGACTCGGGCACTAGTTCCCTGGGAGTCAGAGGAGCATCAAGACCCGCACGGACCGCCTACGGGCAGGATACGTTCGCGGAAGGATCGATGTCGGATCTTTCCTTGGAGTTTGCCGGCAAATATCGGAAAAATTCAAGGCCCACCCAAACCGCCCCTGTGCAGGATATAAAGGTGGAAGATCACTGCAAATCCGCCGACTTAGTCTGTGCGTCTGGACAGCAGAGATCCAAGTTCGTCGGCGTGGTTACCATCTTCGACCTGGCGCGCTGCGTTCAGAGAGAGGGCGAAAACCCACGCGATTACCTGGCCAGGTGGCTCCATATACGAGCCGACCTAGCCCACTACCCCGATGATAACACTCTGTATCACTTCGTGGAAGGACTGGACCGTGGCACGCTTCTCCGACATTCTTTAAGACGGCAGTAGGCAATAGGACGCCTTACCCTCGAAGAGATGGTGAGCACCGTCAACAACTATGCGGAGGCCGAAGCGGCAGCTCAGACAGAGCTCACGCTCATTGACGGAGCCCCTCCGATCCAGCCACCACCACCACCGCCTCCGGCCGCCATCGTCGCAGCAGCACCACCACCTCCATTCATCGTCGAGCCCGTTGCACCTCCACCGCCTGTCATCGAGGAAGTCTTGGCACCCTCCGACTCTATCATTGACGCGCTTTATGCTGATTTTAGTGCAGATTCAGAGGAGATAGACTTTAGTCCAGAAGAGCTAGACTCCGCTATGCAGGAGATGGAGGAGGAGTACTCGCGCGACGAGCAGGCCAACAACGCTGTCGCGTCCCGAGGGGTGTTCGTCACCTTTGGGACAGCGATGGAAGAAGATCAACCCGGACGAGCTCCGCCTACGGCGCTGGAAAAGGGGAAAGGGCCACTTATTGCTGCTGACGATGATCGCGCAAAAGTCATGCCTCCTCCGCCTAACCCAGTGCAGCAGCCGCAGGAACTCGGCACCGACCCAAGTAACAACAACACCGCAAACTTGCCGCCTCCAGCATCTACGTCTGCAGCAGCCCAAGTTACACCAGCTGATAGAGTGATGTACGACAATCTCCTCGTCGAGCCACTGACCGTTGCTCATATCCGGAACGTGACCCAGCTTGATGAGAAGCGCCAGCAGCTGCTGGAGGAGGCGCAAGCCATCGCGGAGCAGGGCGCTAAGCTAGATCGAGATCTGGTCAACGCGCAGAAGTCCATAGAAAAAGCTAGAGCAATGGAGGCCGAGTACAAGACTCTTCTACAGCAGCAGAAGGCTAAGAAAGCTCCAGCTCGCGTCATCAACGATCCTGGTGTACGGCGTAACCTAGGATGGGCTCCCTCGAAGCCGGCACAAGCCAAGCCATACATTGACAGTGAAGGCAAGCAGGTGATGCCCACCCCACTCCTTAACCTTGCCATCGCCAAGACCCTTCTGGAGCAGGATAGATCGCCTGAGGCAGTGGAACAGGTCTACGACCTAGTGGCCAAGGCGGTGAAGCAGCAGGAAAAGGCCACCTCCCAAAGGCTTGAGTCTAACCCAGCGCTCTGCCAGTCTAGCCAGTACAAACCGCCAAGGGACAAATCTCCTCTTGATGTCGGGTCCCAAACGGGTTCCTAAGAACGAAGACGGAGGGATGCACGCAACAGGAAGGATGCTATCACAATATCCTCCGACCATAGAGAAAAGGCCCAACCTCGTCGCCCATCGCCACTGCCCCGGTCTCCCCGACACCGCGAAGATTACAACGCTCACCATCGTACGGATATGCCCCCACCAAAGCAGTGTGGCATCGTCATCCGCGACAACACGGAGCAGACCCGTCATGAAGGAAAGCGCAACGAAGGACATAAGAGCAGGTTGCGCCATGACCCTCCGCGTCCGACAAGCAACCGTGACAGACGCGAGGCATCACAGGAGGGTAACAGCAAGAAGGCTAACCCACCGCCACCTCCGCCTCCGTCACCACCAAGCAGTCACCATGGCGGAGGAGGCCCGCGTCGTTCACGTAGCCCATCCCCTGTTGACAAGAAGAAGAAGAACCCAGAGCCATATGATGCACGTTCGCGGATCGATAAGATCCACGAGGCCCGGGAAGGACCATACCTAGGACCACGTTGCTTTGGACCTGCAATACGGTCCGCAACTTACCCCAAAGGCTTCCGGATTGACAAGACCATCAAGCCCTATGACGGCACCGCCAAGCCAGCCACATGGTTGCAGGACTACGGCAACGCGGTGGAGATTGCCGGAGGCAACCCCAACGTCGCCGTCAAGTACCTCCCATTAATGTTGGCGGGTATGGACCGTCAATGGATCGACGACTTGCCATAGAAATCTATCTACAACTGGTTGGACATGCAAGAATCGTTCACCAAGAACTTTGAGGGTACATACAAGCGTCCCTGCACTGTGGGCGATCCACAGTGGTGCGTGCAAGAGAAAGACGAGACATCTCGCGCCTACCTCTCCCGCTGGCTGGACATGAAGAATTCTTGCGCAGGAGTGCATGCTCAAACCGCCATGGCCACCTTCATCGATGGGTTGGAAAGGGGCACGTTGCTCCGACATAAGCTGAAGCGCTTACAGGACAATCACCAGCTTGACTTGAACCAGATGATTCAGTTGGCCAGTGAGTTCACAGCTGCCGACGATGATGCTCGTGGCTCCTTGCCGGCAACAGCCGTTCCAACTCAAGCTCGGAGGAACAGTAGTACAAAGCGGAAAACCGCTCCAGAAGAAAAGCAATCTACCGACATGGTCGCTATGACTTTTGCAGGACGAGGAGAAGGCGGACAACGTGGCCGAGGAAGGGAAGCTGGTCGTGGGCAGCAACGAGGAAGTGAAACCACCTCGGCGCCACTCCGCGTTCCCCAAACCTACGAGGAGTACCGTGATATGCCATGCCTCGTACACCTCGACGTCAACGGAAAAGCCACCCATACCAATCGACACTACAAGTTCGTCAACGACCTCAAGGAAGACCCGGAGTCCGGCTACAAGCGAAGTAGGAAGAACAGACCGCGCGGCAAGGGGAAGGGGAAGAAGAAGGAGGAGGAGTACAAGGATTCAAGTGACATGGACGAGGATGTTGACCCCAAGCACGCCACCAAGAGCGACGACAAAGGCAAGAACCCCTTCGCGAAGAAGGCCCCAGTCTACCACACTTTCCTTGGCACCTCCACCGTCCGACAACAGAAGACCTCTCTGAGGATCCTGATGGCTACTCTCCCCCCAGTCCCCCAGTACCTGCGCTGGTCGGAGGTTCCAATAACTTGGGACAGGACGGACCACCCAGACCATATACCTACAGAGAACCAGTACGCCATGGTCATCAACCCCTTGATTGACGGCGTGGAGTTCACCAAGTGCATGGTGGACAGTGGAAGCATCATCAACATCATGTACCTGGATACACTGCAAAAGATGAACTTGACGGCGGCAAACCTAAGACGGACCAACACCATCTTCCATGGCGTAGTGCCTGGTCGGGAGGCTCGGTCCCTTGGGTGCATTACACTTCAGGTTGCCTTTGGCGATGTTAATAATTACCGCCAAGAGCGCATGACCTTCGAGGTGGTCCCTTTCAAGAGCGTGTACCACGTCATATTCGGCCGCGACATATTCCACACGTTCATGGCCAAGCCATGCTTCGTCTACAACAAGCTCAAGATACCCGGACCAAACGGCATCATCACCGTATCCGGAAGCTTTACCAAGGCAAGGGACTGTGAGATCAACGAAACAGCCGTTGCAGAAGCTGTCCTCTATAGCGAAGAATTCAAAGAGATCCAGAGCAAGGTCAATGACTCAGAGATGCCCACGTCGAAGAAGAAGATCTCCGAATCCGCTCCTACGTTCAAGGCCGCCATCAAGACCAAGCCGGTGGAACTTGTGGTAGGCGATGCCTCCAAGGTCACCGCCATTGGGACGAACCTGGATCCCAAATAGGAAAGCGCGCTCGTCGAGTTCCTCCGTGAGAACAGGGACATCTTTGCCTAGCAACCTGCCAACATGAAAGGTGTACCTAGGGAACTTGCCGAGCACAGCTTAAACATTGATCCAAAATCCAAACCAGTGAAACAATCTCTACGATGCTTTGGAGATGAGAAGATACGTGCCATTGGAAAAGAGATAGCTAGGTTACTTAAGGCTAGATTTATCCGAGAAGTCCTTCACACCCAATGGGTGGCTAATCCTGTACTTGTCCCCAAAAAGGGAACCAATGAATTAAGAATGTGTGTTGATTACACCGGCTTGAACAAAGCATGTCCCAAAGATCCGTTTGCTTTGCCTCACATTGACCAAGTCATTGACTCGACGGCTGGCTCGGAACTTTTGTGTTTTCTCGATGCATACTCAGGATACCACCAGATCAAGATGAGGAATTCAGACCAATTGGCCACTTCGTTCACTGCCCCATACGGCACGTTTTGCTATGTCACAATGCCCTTTGGGCTGAAAAACGCAGGTGCTACCTACCAGCGGACAATGCTACGTTGCCTTCATGACCAAATTGGTCAGAACGTTCACGCCTACGTGGACGATATCGCGGTGATGTCTAAAAAGTCAAACGACTTAATCTCCGACTTAAAAGAAACCTTCGATAATCTCCGGAAATACAACAAGATGCTTAACCCTAAGAAGTGTGTCTTCGGGGTTCCAGCCGGAAAATTGTTGGGCTTCATCGTTTCCCAACGTGGAATCGAGGTCAACCCGGAGAAAATCAAGGCCATCTAAAACATAAACCGTCCAACATGCCTAAAGGACATTCAACGACTAACATGGTGTGTTGCAGCAGTTAGTCGGTTCATCAGCCGACTTGGAGAGAAGGCTCTACCGCTGTACAAGTTACTGAAGAAGGCAGACAAATTCACATGGACGGACAAGGCAGATGCAGCATTGAAGCAGCTCAAGCAAATTCTTTCCTCAGCGCCCATCCTTGCAGCACCCGAACCTGGAGAGCCCCTATTAATTTACATGGCAGCAACTAACAGGGTTATCAGCATCGTCGTCGTGGTAGAGCGGAAGGAACCAGGCTATGAGCACGGAGTTCAACGACCAGTTTACTATGTAAGCGAGGTCTTGACGGAGTCTAAGCAGCGTTACCCGCACTACCAAAAGATAGCTTATGGAGTATTCCTTCCTTCTCGAAAGCTGAGGCATTACATTCAGGAGCACCAATCACAGTGGTGAGCAAGACTCCACTGTCCGACATCATCAATAACAGCGACGCTACAGGAAGGGTCACGAAGTGGGGCATTGAACTTGCTGCCTTCGAGATCACCTACAAGAGACGCGACGCTATTAAATCACAAGCCTTGGTGGATTTTGTTGCAGATTGGACGGAGATGCCAGACGCTACTCTGTTGCCAGAACCAGAGTACTCGGTGATGCACTTTGACGGATCAAAGTTGCTCAACGGCTCGGGGGCTGGTGTATTGCTACAATCACCAACAGGAGACAAGCTACACTACGTTCTGCGGATCCACTTCTAGGCTACAAACAACATGGCGGAGTATGAAGCACTCATTCATGGACTACGTGTAGCCAAGGATATTGGCATAAAGCGCATAGTTTGCTATGGAGATTTCGACTTGGTTACCCAGCAGGTGGCTGGCACCTGGAATGCGCGGAACCCTATGATGGCGGCATATCGATACGAACTGGACGAGATAGCCAAGAGCTTCTTGGGATACGAAGTTAAGTATGTGCCTAGGGAACAAAATGAGGCAGCTGATCTGCTGTCTAAGCTAGGATCAGGGCACAAGCGAATTCCGCCAGGAGTTTTCCTAGAGCACCTGCGCACACCATCCGTGAAGGTATCCGACATCGACAATCCGGATAGAGCTGACTCTTTCGTCAACATGGTGACTAAGGTCCCTCTGGCTTGGACAAAACAGTTCATGGAATACCTCGAACACGAAACTTTGCCCTACGACAAAGTCGAAACACGGCAAATAGTACGACGAGCAAAGGGTTATACCATAATCAATGGGCAAGTCTACAAAAGGAGCACTACTGGTGTATACCTAAAGTGTGTTTCCCAGCTAGAAGGTATGGAAATCCTACGCGAAATCCATCTCAGAGATTGCGGGCACCATGACGCTCCTCGATCATTGGTCGCGAAAGCCTTCCGGCAAGGATTCTACTGGCTGACCGTGAAGGCGGATGCCAACAAGCTGGTTGAGACATGCATGGGATGCCAGTATTATGCCCGACAACCACATGTTCCTGCTGAAGAACTGCGAACAATACCAATAACTTGGCCGTTTGCGGTCTAGGGGCTAGACATGGTGGGACCGTTACAGACGGCACCTTGTGGGTTTACGCATCTGCTCGTAGCAGTTGATAAATTCACTAAATGGATAGAAGCTAAACCCATTAGAAAGCTTGATGGGGCAACTGCCCTCAGGTTCGTCCGAGATCTAGTGGTGAGATTTGGTCTCCCACATAGCATTATCACCGACAATGGCAGCAATTTATCACTCGAAGAAGTGGAGGCCTATTGCTGGGAGAAAGGCATCCGACTTGATCTTGCATCTGTGGCACACCCACAGTCCAATGGACAGGTCGAGCGAGCCAATGGATTAATTCTGCAGGGAATCAAGCCATGTCTTGAGGCACCGCTAAATAGAACAGCTAGAGCCTGGGCGGAAGAATTGCCATCTGTGTTGTGGAGTTTACGAACTACACCCAACAGATCTACCGGCTACACCCCTTACTTCATGGTATATGGAGCAGAAGCCATCCTGCCTTCCGACATCCTCCACGATGCACCAAGAGTTGCCGCCTACGACGAGGATGACGCTGAAGAATCCAGACACCTGGATGTGGACCTTCTCTAGGAGGAGCGCGTTTTGGCATGCCAAAGATCCGCCATCTACCAGCAGAAGCTACGCAGCTACCATAGTCGCCGCGTTCGTCATCGCTCGTTTAAAGAGGGGGATTTGGTGCTCCGACTTAAGCAGAAGAAGTCACACAAATTATCCCCGCCATGGGAAGGACCGTTCATCATAAGCAAGGCGCTGCTCAATGGGTCTTACTACCTTGTTGACAATCGTGAACTAAAGGATAGACCCAACGAGGATCATAACCGTAAGCGACGTGACCCGGATGATGACTACCCGGAGCTTGATCGGCCATGGAACATAGCACAGCTACGTCCTTTTTACACTTAGCATTTTTTATCTAATTGTGTAACTCTTATATGATCAATGAAATAAAGCTCTTTGGTTCACTCATATTTATGAGTCTTTTACCTCCTTTAGTGTTCATTTTTAGATCATGTAAAACCTTTATGCACAAGCTTTGCGTTTGCACTTGTGAAAATTCTGCCTACGGGCGTTAGCTTAAGTTTTCTGGTCTACACGTTCTTTGTCGTTTTTATGTGGATTCTGGAGTAGTGACTTTCGGCACTTATTGTCGGCGATTTTGTGCTCAGGTTATTGACGGTGCCATTGGGCATCATCACCTAAGCGCATGGTTCCGACAACGAGTCTTCCGACTCACGAAAAGTCAAGCATAAGAACCAAAGTAATGGATAAGCCAGCACTTGCTTAAAAAATATATACATGCTGGGAACTAAGTTCTTAAGTAGCAGGAAATAACAACCATTATTTTCCGCCTTAAGTTACATCATCAAGTTTTTTCCGCGATATACCAAAGGCAAAACAAATATTACATAGTGTTTTTCACTTTTTGGGCGCAGGAGACTTGGAAGCAGCATCGTCCCCAGCCGGAGAATCACCCTCAACGTCGGCGCTATGATGAGACTCGGAGGAATCTTGGTTGACGTTGTCGATGGTGTTCATGGGCACGAAGACGTCGATGTCCACCAACTCGGAAACTCTAGTGTCATATCCCGCGAGTGATGACACGATGGCCTCGTGATCAATCTCTTTGCCGTCATCATCAACGTCGGGGATGCTAGAGGTCACCGCGTCGATGTCGGCATCTTCATAGTGTGCCTTCACCATTGAGAGTGCCATCCTCGCGCCAGCCCGTGCACATGAAGCTTTCCAGCTCGTAACACGTTCGGGGGCTCGGCGCAGAATCTCCGAGTACTTCGTCACGGAGTCCGAGGCCTTGATGTATATCTGGAGGGGCTTGAAAATCTCCTTGGCTTGGGTGATGGCGGTGTTGATGAAGTTGCCGGCAAGAACCATGCATTCCTTGTCCGAAGGAGGCGAGCGGGTTAAACCCATAGGAGCTGAAAATTCTGACAATGAGCGCATGAGTTCAATAAACTCTAAGTATCCAGACTAGAGAAATACAAGGTGGAGGAAACTTACTGAAGGCTGGTCTTGTCTTGCCAGAGGGTGTCCGCAAAGGATTCCTTCTCTTCTTGGAGGAGCTTAAACGCCTCGCTGTAGCGTTGGTCTTGCTCATCAGTAGCTTGCTTCTGATCTTTTAAGATCGCAAGCTCCTCCTTCAAGCGATTGATTTCGCGGAGGCGGAATCCTGCAGGGCTTTCATGGAATCCTCGTGCATCTTCAGCATCTCTTCCCTCTCCTTCTTAAGGATTCTGTTCTCGCTGTCCAGCTGCTGGATATGCTTGGACTACTCGACAATATCCTTGGCCTTGGCGACATGTTCTGAAAAGTCAGAGAAAACAAAGTACACAGTGAGTACTCGAAGAATGAAGGCATAAAACCAAGACGGAATGCGCAAAAAAGAAAACAGACTCTTGTTTTTGATGATCTGTTCCTTCAAGATGGCAGTTTTACCCTTTTCGGCTTCAAGATCTGCACGCATCTTCTAGTACTTGTCGTTGGCCATGCCCCTCCAAGCATTCTCGTTCTGTGGAACAAAGGAAAAAGTTAAACTGTTGTTTAGTCTGCTTGGAGCACCTAGTCGGAAACTTTCCATCTAGGCGATCGGGGGCTACAGCGAAAGTTTTTCAACTTAGCAATATGCTTAGCTTTTCTTTAAGCATCTAGTCGGAGCTATTTCAGTTCTCGATTAGAAGCTTGGGGGCTACAGTATAAAGTTTTAACTCAGAAAATGCTTAGCTTTTCTTTAAGCATCTAGTCGGAACTAATTCAGTTATAACTAGAGGCTTGGGGCTACAGTATTGAAAATTATAAACACTGCGTATGCTACTCTTAAAGCATCTAGTCGGAATAGTTTCTTCCATCTAAATGCTTGGGGGCTACAGTGAGAGTTCTTTCTAACTTAGTCACTCTTAGAGCATATTGATGCAAAACCTATGGTTTTCCGTCTACATCCTCGGGGGCTACATTGGGATACTCATATGAAATGCAAAAGGCAAAGTAAAACTTACAAGTGCAATAATCTTGAGGTTTGTAGCACTCTCGCCCAGCAGCTTGCCAAAGGAAATGCTATTTCCCCGCAAGATATCTGCTTGTCGGAGAAGCTCCTCAATACTGCACGTCGGAGATGATGGCACTCCTCCAGGAACCAGAGTTGTGTTACTCGGCATGAGCATCGGGCAAACTATCTTCGGGAACTCGAAGGGCTTCTGGGGAGCGGGGGCGCCACCTTCGGCAGAGGTACCAGCTCCCACTGCCGCCTTGACACTACCGATGGCATCCTTAGCCGGAGCTTCAGCCATTTGTAGAGCAGCGCTCTCCTACGTCGCCTGCTCGCCGACAACAGCGAGTTCGGTAGAAGTGCCAGAATCCACTTCCATGGCGGATGGGCCTGGTGCCTCCTGGGCTTGAGAGCTTGTCGGGGCAGAGGAAGGCTTGACGGCAGGAGTAGCAGGGGCGATGGCGGGGGAGGAGTCGCGATGCAGCATATCCTTGATATTTGTAGAAGCCCCCAAAGTCTTGGAGGTCTTCTTGAGGCTGGTCGTGGATTTCTTCCTGAAACGTGCAAAGTGCATAAGTACAGGAACAAGACAGATAAATAAGACAATGTCGGAGAATGAGAAGCTTAGACTAGGGGGGGTGCTTTGGCAAAAATCCAGGTGGCTTTTCTCTTTTCCGCCTCCAGGGCGGCGGTAGTCTTTTTGGAGGCTCCACCCTCCGTCTTCTTCTTGCCTCCGTCGGCAGCGTCAGAGGTGGAGCTCTTCCGCTTTCGCGCTAACGGGACATCATCGTCGGACACGACCGTGACTTCCTTCATCTTTGGATCGTAGATTTGGGCAGCCAGGTTGTCCTCATCTAGATCGCTAAGCTGTTAAGTTAGAAATCACCGTGTTAGATGGGATGGTAATGGCAAGACGGAGAAACTGGAGCATATGTTGCACACGGAAAATACATATCTACCTTTGGGCACTTGCCGTCTACGAACATGTCGTAGGTGATGGTGAAGCCACGCTTCTTATCCTTCACCTTGACGATGTCCTTCAGGCGGAGCTTGACGGAGTCGCTCGAGAAGTTATCCACAGAGATCCGGAGGATATCCCTTCGGTCACTGGTATACTCGTGCATGAACTTCGCGCGGTGTTGCAGAGGTTGGATTCGCCTGATGAACCAGCACATGGCCAGGTCCAAGCCGGTCAAACCTGTCTCTACGAACCATTCGATCTGCCTTATTGCGCGAGAAGCATCGAGGTCGGAGGGAAGGGAGGCATGGGATCTCCATGTGGAAACTTCAGCGGCGGCTCCATCCGCGAAGTCCGGGTACGTTACTTCTCGGCCCGCCAAAGGAATGTCGGGGCTATAGAAGTACGTCCGCTGCCAGTTTTTGCAGGACTCGTGGCCGACGATGTCGGGGAACCGCCGGCCAGGTCGAATCTTGAAGCTTATGGTGCCGCAGTTCCTAAGCTCCTCCCTACTGTGTCCGGCTTCACGTTTGACGGTGAAGAAGTACACGAACAAATGTAACCTAGGCCTAATCCCTAGGTAACCCTCACAAAGTGCCGTGAAGTTGCTAAGCACTAAGATGCTATTGGGGGAGAGGTTATGGGGTTGGACCTTGTAGTGGTTCAAGACGGAAACAAAGAAGTGGGAGATGGGCAGGGAAACGCCGCGTACCAGCTGAGCCTTGAGGTACACCTTTTCTCTGGCTTAGGGAAAGGTGTCACCTCGCCGGCCGGCGCCGCCCGCCAGGCGAGCCTCTCCGTCGCGGGGAGGTAGCCTTCGGCCACCATCTCTTGGATGTCGCGGTCGGTGATGTCCGAGCCGCGCCAGTCGCCCTTGTGCGAGTCTAGCTCTTCTTCCAGAGGCTCTAGCGCCGCCAGATTATGGTCGCCGCCGGTGGTTTCGATCACCACCGATGTGGGGATGACCAGGACCTCTGGGGGCATGGCGACGGAGCTCTCCGGCTTCGTCGTGGCTTCGCTCGATGCCGCCATCGATGGGGAGGAGCTTCTGCTGGCCATGGAGTGCTGGAAGGATGCGACTAACGCAGAGGGAGGCTAGGGTTTTCGAGGTTTCTCGCGGAGAGCTCGAGGAGGCGTGCGGCTGGAGGAAGAAGACGATGACGCGAGAGGAATGAGGTAAAAAGTGAAAAGTGTCCCACGGTTACTATTTATCATGCTCTGTGTCAAGATTCGTGCAGCTGATCGGACGGTTGCCGTGTAGACGACGTGTTCGTGAGCGTGCGCGGTAATTTCGCCACGTCTCCAACCGCCGCCGCCAACAGTTCGTATCGCTCGCGCGGGGAAATCGAATATGATTGCGTTCTCTGCATGTGTGAGTTACGAGGCGTCGCTGACCTAAGCCTACTGTCGTGGTGGTGGCACGGCAGATGCCATGGGTAGGCTAAAGTTAGGGGCCAATGGATGCTAGTGGGATCTGGGGAGGGAAGATGTAGTGGATCCTACACACAGAAAGCTAACGCAAAGATCTGTATTTCTCCTTCCTTGAGTTACAAGTGCTCCTTGAGCTGTATACAAGGAGAAAGAGAGAACTTTACCAGCCTAACGGTACCAAGAATAAGTCGATCCCTCCCTCAGGGTCCAAGCCTGCCCTTATAAAGGAGGACCTTGAGTTCCCTTAGGGCTGATGTGGCAAGCATATTCGAGGAATATGCTTGTCCCGATATAGTAGTTCGGCGCCCCCCCTTTCCCTGTCGCTCCCCTAATGACGGCAAGGTTCCAGAGGGGCCCTCCTGTGTGCCTTGGGCTTCAGGACTGTCACCTCTGTGACCTCCTTCTGTCCCTCTGTTGCTCTGCCCCTTTGTCCCTAGTGCTTGGCTTCGCTCTGATTCTTCCTAGCCCGCTACTAGAGTTTGACTTTAGGCTTCTCCTTCTCCTGCAAGCTTCGTATCATTCGGCCCTGCCTCGCGTAACTTCGGCTTGCTCTTCACCTGCATCAAGATTACTTGGGCTAACCCGGCCGACTTACGCTGTATCTCGGCCGGGTAATGCCTTGCCCTTACCACAAGGGTCCTGTCCTTTCCTATCTCGGCCGACCTCTACAGGATTCGGTCGACTCAGAGTGTAACTCGGAAACTAGACGGGGAACACCCTTTCATCTTTCCCCGTCTTTACCCTATCCAGGGTTACCTCCCCAACATTAGTCCCCGAAGCTGGTACGTTCCCGCCGATAACCTCGGCCGGGTCGTATCAGTTTCACGACGCTCGTTATGTATTGTTTCCGAGTTATATTGTCGTGGTGATAGAGCCGTATCTTGTAGCACACGCCTCATCCCACGTGTCATTCTCATCATTATTTCTCTAGTTTTTTGTTCCTCTACAGCGTTTACTGACTAGCTACAGTTACTGTCGCGCCTGTCGCGCCGTTGCTGCGACGCCTCGTGCGCCGTTCTTGTTGGGGATCGTGAGTTCCCTGGTCAATCGTGTGACCTTCGGTGTGGTTCCGCTCAGCGACGCGTGGTCGTGCCGCGCACACGATCCGCGCCGCCAACTGCTACACCCACGATCCCACTACCTTGCCTGCGGCTTGGTTATAAAGGGGGCGCGGCGCCTGGGAGTTTCTTTTTTCCCCTTCTCGCTCGCCCGCACCCTTCTTCTTCCTCGCGTTTTTTCGCTTGTTCGTGGTTCCGCTGCCGCACGCTCAACTGGTTCTGCAACGAGGGGGACTCCACCGTGCTGCTCCACCTGCCTCGTCGCCGCTGCTCACCTGCGTCAAGGCTGCCGATGATGAGTTCTTTTTGGTCGTGCCTCCTAGACTTCCCTCTAGATCTCTTTGTTTCCTCTTTGCTTGTGCTGCGGTTCTGTCTTTGTTCCGCCGCCATTTTTGCGTAGAACTGCGACGGGGCCTCGTATCTCTAAGTTTTCCTCCGCCGCGAGCTGTTCCTCCGGCGATCTTTCCGGCGAAATCATGTCTAGTTCCTTTAGTGGTGCATTGGTTGAGGATGATGATGCTGGCTCTGGGCCTGAGCGGGGCTCGTGGCAGGGCTCCTCCGTTACCCGGCGGGAGATCGAGTGGCTCATCCGAACCCGGAGGATTCCCGCCGAGGTCTCTTGTCGTTTACCCGGCAATGAGTTATCTCCAGAACTCAGGGAGGGTGAGTATGTAGTTTTTATGTCACATTTCTCGCGTGGCTTCGGTCTCCCTCTTAGCGATTTCGCAAGAGAGTTTCGACTACTTGACCTTCACCGCATCATCTTCCTGCGAACGCCATCGCTTCTCTTTCTGCATTCATCTCCGCCTCCGAGGGATACTTCGGCCTATGGCCGTCCGTTCACGTCTGGGCGAAGTTCTTCCAGATTCGTTCTAATGTGGTCCCGGACAAGTCTCTGCACCCTTCCGAGAAACTGCTTACTCAGTGCGGGGCGGCATCCATTACACCTCGGAGGAAGTCTGTATTTCCTCGCGTCACCGGGTTAGAATCGCAAGAAGTGGCACAAATCTTACTTTACGTCAAGAACGGAGGAAGAAGACAAGATTGACTCTGCCTTCTCCATTGGTCCACCTTCCAAGGTAAACTGGACTTACAATCCAAGGAGGAGCCACGTCTTGGCCGAGCTCTTGAGACTCGGCTCAAAGAATTGATCCGGGCAGATTACTGTGGCGAGGACTTGATGGCTACCTTCATCGAGGCAATTTGCCCATTCCGAAAAGGGCGCACAAACTTTGCTAAATGAGTGGTCCGCTTGATCCCAACCGAGTCTCGACCGTCGAGCTGGACAATTACCTTGTCTTCAAGCGTCAGAGCTATATTTAAGACGGAGATGCTCAAGATTGGACCTGGGGATTGAAACCGTTTACCCGCGAGCGTCCTCCTCCCGCAGTAAGTTTTAACCCTCAATGCTTTGATTCTCTTTTGTTTTCATAGATGTTTTCCCTAACCTTCCTTCTCCTTCGCCTCATAGAGGTTCGCGAGCAAAAAGTACGAGGGCCGAGGTTTTGTCGCTTCCGTGGTGCGGATCGAGAATACCCGGACGTTGGGGCGGACTCGAAGAATTCGTCCCTAAGTCGGATCCTGCTACGGCTCGTGTTCGCAAAACTTGGTCCATGAGGAGGAAGGTGATTGGACGAGTCCAAGCTCTTGAGGTAGTTGCCGTAATGCCTATTTCTTATGCATTTCCGGCTTCTACTTTCTCAGCTAATCCGGCCGGTCAGGTCCACGACGCCGAGCCTATTGCATCTCGGCCCCGATTACCTCGAAGCAGCGGGGCTTCAGCTAGTGCTTGAGGCCCCAAAGCGAATGAAGAATGCTCTGAACCCTCCCGCGCAAGACCATGCACAGGGTTGCGAGTAAGTTCGTTTTGCTCGTATCTCTTGTTTCCCTATTTCTGTTTTCCTCCGACCCCTTTTTCTTTCTTACTTTCGCGGTGCTCCGCTTTCCGTTAAGCTGGCGGTCCTAGCATGACTAAGCCGCCCGATTCGGCAACCGTCTCCTCCGCCTATTGAAGATACTAGGATTCCTAGTCCTGCTTCGTACTCGTCTCCTCCAGCTCCACCTATGTCACCCCTTGTCACGATCGCTTTGATATTCGCGCCTCGAGATTTCTCTTGAACCCGTTGCCCTCCACTGAATCCGAGCCTGTCCAGAGCCTCTTTCTACCTCGGTAGCTCCTCTGTAACCCCAGCCGTGGTGGTCGATAATACCCAGGCGCCCTCGGCCTGTAATCCCTCCACCTTCTAAGGCCTTTGTTCCCCCTTTGCCAGGTATCGGCTGCTGGTGCCTCCACAATAAGAAAAGCTGCTCCCACTAAAACTTCCACTTCCCAAAAGGTCTTGCCGGCTCTTCTCAGCCTAGTATTGCCGGCGTCTTGCGCCAAAGGCTGCGCCTACTAAAGCCTCTGTTACCTCTGCGCCAACACCCGGCTTGCTCTTCATACAAGCCCTATTTGCTGCGATGGTTACACAACATGTCGAGGTAAAGTCTTAACCCGGACGGCTAGTGGAAACAGCCTCGGCTCGCTGGTGGAATATGCTCATAATGGAATCTTGCGATCAGCTTGAGGGCAATCGAAGCGTCGGCCGTTTCAACTCTCCGACATCGTGACCGTTTGGATCAAGCTGCCAAGATCATTACGGATAGCAACAAGATGAGCGAGGTAATTGCTACTTCTCGGGGTTTAGACTGATTCTCCATATGCTATTATATATACATTAGTCCCCGAAACTTGCAAGCGAGTAACTTGTTATTAAGCTTGGAAGTTTTATAGTGCTATACTTAGTTCTACTTAATTTATGGCTCGAGCCTATATCCGAGTAGATCTATCTTAAACTTTTGCTTAAATTTTCCCTAGCTGTTCTTTGGATGTCTAGCCACATAGGTCTAGGTTAAGCTTTCGCCTGACTCGAATCTACTTTTGGCTTTGAATATCCAGCCACCTAGATCCGGGTTAAGTTTTCGCTTAGCTCGGATCTTCTTTAGCTTCGAATATCCAGCCACCTAGATCCGGGCTAAGTTTTCGCTTAGCTCGGATCTGTTTTGGCTTCGAATATCCAGCCACCTAGATCCGGGTTAAGTTTTCGCTTAGCTCGGATCTGCTTTAGCTTCGAATATCCAGCCACCTAGATCCGGGTTAAGTTTTCGCTTAGCTCGGATCTGCTTTAGCTTCGAATATGCAGCCACCTAGATCCGAGTTAAGTTTTCGCTTAGCTCGGATCTGCTTTAGCTTCGAATATCCAGCCACCTAGATCCGGGTTAAGTTTTCGCTTAGCTCGGATCTGTTTTGGCTTCGAATATCCAGCCACCTAGATCCGGGTTAAGTTTTCGCTTAGCTTGGATCTGTTTTGGCTTTGAATATCCAGCCACCTAGATCCGGGTTAAGTTTTCGCTTAGCTCAGATCTGTTTTGGCTTCGAATATCCAGCCACCTAGATCCGGGTTAAGTTTAAAGCTTCGGATCTGTTTTAACCGAATATCCACTCATTGTTTGTTCCATTGCTCAGGTTGCGCATGACCGGCAGACTGCTGAATTTCAAAGACTGCTGTTCTCGCACAAGAAATTGGAAGAAAAATATGAAAAAGTTATTCCTGTGGTGAAAAAAGCAGGTATGCCCGATCATTTTCCTTGTCATCTCTATTATTGTCATTGTTTTGTCTGCGGGATGCCGGCTTACTTTGTGGGTTAACAGGTAACATCAATAATCTCAACATTCGTCTTGAGAAGAAAGTCAAGAGCTTGGAAGGTTAGTTTTCCATCTACCTCGTACTTTTCCTTTTCTAAGACGTGCACTAAGTTTCTTTTACTTTGTTTCGCTTTGATCAAGCCGAGATATGAACCTTTGCATCATCTCACCAAAATTGTACGCCCATGCCTGATGTAATGCTGCATTTGTTAGAACAAGGCGACACCCATTCGGTAGACTAAAGAAAAGGATGACGAGATAGCTCGCCTACGCACCGAGGTGGAGGCCCTTAAGCTTTCTCAGAAATCCGAGCTGGAGAAGGTCGATCAGGAGTTCTCCGAGGAGAAGAACCGACTGGCTTTGGAATTGCAAAAGCATAAAGAGCTCTTAGAGGCTGCCGAGCTGAAAACTTCGAGGAATGGCGAGAAATTGCTCGCTTTGAGAAGAACAAGATTATGCAGGCGAAGGACCTTCAGGTGATGATGAGTTTCATTCATCGTAAGCATCTTAACACAGCGGATTATCTTTCTTCCTTCTGCTGCCCTCTAACGCCTCCCTTTTTGCGGTCATTTTCACGAGGCTAAACCCGTGAGCTCTAAAGCGGTCCTTGCTGCTCGTCTTGTAGAGGTCTCCTGATGGCGTGAACTTTGAGTATTCAATAGAAGATTTCTTGGTTTACGTAGCTGCCCTTGGTCAGTGAAAATCATGGGGGGACTTGTGCTGGCAGCTATTCGAGCCCACCGTGCTCTGGCGAATACCTCTGGAACTCCTAAGATCAGCGAGATCGAATTCTGGTGACTAGATTGAATGCCGAAAAGCAACTAAGTCTTTGGAGGAATCTGCTTTGGTAATTGGCGCGGATATGGCCCTCACCGTTATCATGTCATGGTGCGAAGACATCTCTCTTGATATCTGAGGAATTTTCGCCTGAGTTCCCGTTGGGTTGAGGATCCCACCTTTGTTGCTCTTGACAGCTCGCGCCTTTCAACTCGTCGAGTATGCCGACGTGCACACCTGGAATGAAGGGCCGAGTTTCCTTTCAAATCCGGACGAGGAGGTCGTAGTCGAGGATGCATCCGATGACTCAGCTGAGCAGGAGGGAGATGAAGATGACTCGGCCACTTCTGGTGACTCCAGTTCGAGCTCGGATGACAACGGCGGCGATCCTCCTCCAAGGGTACCGGGCATTCCACTCACAAATTGATGCTCCTCGGCAGCCTCCTCGAGGCCGAGGTTGCACCTAGGTCTGCGGAGGCGAGGTAACCTCGGCGAAGTTCCTCCTACCTCGGAGTCCCGAGCCTGACCAGGTTCTTTGTCTCTCGATGAAAACATTTAAGTCATTTTCTATCCCTGGTATGCCGGGTGTACGATGTCCGTGGAATACTCATTTATTTCCTGTATGACCTTGAATCTCCTTTTGCCGTACATTGCTGCGACATATAAGTTTGCAGTTATTATAACTTTGCTTAAGTTGGTTGCCATCCGAATTCTTGCTTTGATATCCTGCATATTTTGGTGTTAGGATTTATCTTTGTCTTTGTTTTCTCATGTTTTAGTCGAGTAATCTATGTGTGAGCTTCGAACATCATACGGGTTTGATCTGTTCTTATCCTGAGTGCCGAAGTGTGATACCCTTTTCGTATCAAAGATTGACTACCACTTTGGAACAATTCATGGCAGTCCCAGTGATTGCACTGTTACGCTGAAGTTCGATTGTGCAAACTAACTTTCAGAAAAAATACAAGACCACCACCGAGGTGCTGCTCAGGGCGTCAAGTTTTGGTGCTCAACATAGCTCTGGGGCGGTATATGGTAGTCTTCTAGCTGCTGCTTTGACTGCCGAGGTTTTAATACATAACCTGAAATTGAAATAACATATGGTAGTCCCCGAGTCACTGCTCTGGATGCCGAGATTCAATACATAACATGAAATTGAAATAACATATGGCAGTCCCCGAGTCACTTTGCTCGGATCGAGGTTCAATACATAACATGAAATTGAAATAACATATGGCGGTCCAGTCACTGCTCCGGATGCCGAGATTCAATACATAACATGAAATTGAAATAACATATGGCAGTCCCCGAGTCACTGCTCCGGACGCCGATGTTTAATACTTCATTGGTCCTTGACCTTGAAATACTATGCTATGAGTAAAATGGGACGAAGCGGGCTACGTTCCATGGCCGCTTCGTTTCTTCGCCAGACCTTATGCGCCTTGTCCTTTCGGGGGTTGAGCATCAATTAGATAATAGGCATCATTATGTAATGCCTTGCTCACGATGAATGGTCCCTCCATGGAGGTGACAGCTTGTGCATGCCGGCCGTGCGTTGTACCCGATCGAGGACTAAATCTCCTTCTTTGAATACCCTTGGATTCACTTTTTGCTGTGATATAAATGTCGTAGGTTCTGCGATAAATAGCTAATCATGATAGTGCAGTTCTCTGGCTTCTTCTATGGTCTCTGATGTATCTTGCCGAGCTATTTCGTTCACTTCAGAGGTTGTATATTGAGTAACTCTTGGCGAGTCATGTATTATGTCGGCTGGAAGCACGGCCTCTGCCCCATATACTAGAAAGAATGGTGTGTACCCTGTTGACCTATTTGGAGTAGTTACGAGGCTCCATAATACGGTTTGGGAGTTCCTCAATCCAACATCCTGCCGACCTTTGCAATGGTTCAACAAGTAGTGGTTTTATTAAGGACAATACTAGTCCATTAGACCTTACCACCTGCCCATTATATGCTCGGTGAGCCATAGATGCAATATCTAACCTTATTTATTTTTCTCTACAAAATCGGGCAAGGCTCATACGCAAAATTTGTGCCATTATCTGTAATGATACTATGTGGGTACCCATATCTTAAAATAATATCTTTGAGGAATCTCACTGCTGTGGGCCCATCGCATTTTCTTATTGGTTTCACTTCAATCCATTTTGTGAACTTGTCCACCATAACCAATATGTGGGTCATTCCCCCTCGGGCCGGCTTAAATGGTCCCACCATATCTAAGCCCCATACAAATGGCCAAGTGATGGGTATTGTTTTTAACTTCGGCCGATGGCATATGTATTTTAGTTGCGTATCTCGCAACCATTGCATTTCCACCAACTCTTTGGCTTCCTTCAGCGCCAAATAATAAAATCCATGCCTGAATGCTTTGGCTACCAATGCACGGGATGAGGCATGATGTCCACACTCTCCTTGATGTATATCTAGGAGGATTTCCTGGCCTTCTGCCGAACTCACACACTGTACTTGTGACACTTCTTTTATATAGCTCATTGTTTATGATCATGTAAGCTTTTGCTTTCCTTACGGTTTGTCTTGCTAATACTTCATTGCTTTGTAATACCGCGTCCTTAAGGTAAGAGAATATGGGTTGCGCCCATGGTGGTGTGACTTTTACGGTATGGTCTCCTTTGTCTATTTCCATATTTTTCTGCCGACATATTTACCTCGGCCTTCTTCATAATTGTGCTTACTTCTGTCCTCCTCTTGGGGATTCGAGTTATATTGCTGATCTACCTCCATCGGCATATTATGCGCTGCTGAATTAGCGGGATAAAGATAGATTCGGATTACGGTGAAGGGATTATTGATGGTTTTACGAGGTGTTCGAGGCAATACCGGTGGAATTATTTGCGGGTTGATCGAGCTTTGACAATGTGTGGCGTCATTTTCTGCCGAGGTATGTGGTGAAACTCACATCCTTCAAAGTATCCACTGATCTTTTGCGTGAAATCTGTATAAGGCCATATTAGCATCTAGTGCGTCCCAATTGCGAAACTTCTTTGTACCACTAGGTCCAGTCCCCATAGCATAGGATTCGCGTATGCCAATTTCTTTTGCTACTTTCAATCCATGGACCAGTGCTTCATATTACTACGTTGTTGGATGCAACAAAATGTATGTAGCACATATTTTAGCTGATCTCTTTTAGTGAAGTTAATACTATTCCTGCCCCCAAACCATTTCTTAGTTTGGAACCATCAAAATGCATCGTCCAATAATTTGGATCTGGTGATGGTGGCTCATATTGCACTTCGGCCCAATCTACGAAGAAATCGGCGACTGCTTGAGATTTGATTGCATCTCTCCTATCAAATTGTGGAGCGTCAGGTGACAATCACGATTGCCCATTTTGCTATTGACCACTTGCATCTTTGTTGCTCAATATATGGCTATGGGTGCTTCACAAATCACTCGATGGGATGCTCTTGAAATAATGTTTAAGCTTTTTCGCCGACATATACACCCCATAAGCCATTTTCTGATAATGTGGGTAATTCTGTTTTGAAGTGGACAATACCTCACTCAAATAATATACCGGCCTCTGTACCGACTTATTATTTTCGAGTCGTTCTACTATGACTACAGCACTCACTACTCTATTTGTGGCCGCTATGTAGAGTAACATAGGCTCTTTTGATAATGGAGAAGCCAAGATAGGTGTTGTGACCAGCATTTTTTTCAACTCATGAAACGCTGTCGCTTGTGGAGTCCAAGCAATTTGTCTGATTTCTTCATCGGTGATATAGTGGTAGTGCCTTTTCTCCCGACACACAAACCGGCTGAGCGAGGCTAGACAACCTGTGAATTTTTGTACATCATTTAAGCATTTCGGCAATTCCATTCTTTCTACTGCCTTTATCTTCGTTGGGTTGGCCTCTATACCTCGGCTAGATACAAGAAAAACCGAGCAATTTTCCTGCCGGTACGCCAAACATGCACTTTTCCGGGTTAAGTTTCATTCGGAATCTTCTCAAGTTCTGAAAGTTTGGCGTATATCCTCGATGAGTTTTGCTTTCCTTGGTTTTGATGACCACGTCATCTACATATACTGTACATTTTCCCTATTTGATCGTGTAGACATTTTTGCATGCATCTACGATATGTTGCTCCTGCATTTACGTAGGCGAATGGCATCGTGCGATAGCAATAAGCCCGTCTGAGGGGTAATAAATCTGATCTTTATTTGATCGGCGGATTTAGCGGTATCTGGTGGAAACAGTGCAGCGTCTACAAATGATAATAACTCACAACCAGCGGTCGAGTCAATGACTTGGTCTATTCTAGGTAATGGAAAAGGATCCTTTGGACACGCCTTGTTCAGGTTCGTGTAATCGATACACATTCGCCATACAATGGCTACATTGGGATCATCCTTCTTCTTTTCTACCACGGATTTGACAACCAATCCGTACAGCACCTCCATGATGAACCCGGCTGCGAGGAGCCGAGCTATTTCATCCTATTATTTTTCTCCTGTCTTGGTGACGGCGGAGAGGTTGCTTCACCGGTCTTGCTCCGGGCCTTACATTCAAAAGTGCTCGCCAACTCCTCGGAACACCTTGCGGATCTGAGTTGACCACGCAAATATGTCGATTCTCATGGAGGAAATTGGTGAGCTCGCTTTCCTATTTAGCGTCGAGCCTGCACCAATAGTAACGATGCGCTCTGGGAATTGCTCATCTATTTGAAACTTCTTCGTTTCTTTAGTCGGCTGAAAAGAAACACGCCATGCGGGTTGGCTAGTCTTGGCATGTTCAGCTTGCCCGGTGACGAGGCTGCTACCTCCTGAATCCTTCTTTTTCTCTTGCTATAACCAATGACTCGGCCAAATTTGACCCGGCTGAAGCACACTCCATTGACTTCTTGTAATCCCACATTGTTATCACTCCTTGTGGTCCGGGTAGCTTCATCTTGATAACTTACATGGCGGTGCCCATGAATTTGGCCAATGCTGGTCGTCCGAGTAAAGCATGATAACAACTCTCTAGATCCACCACCTCAAACTCTAAGTTTTACTTTCTGCGATTATCCCTTGTGCGAATAAGACATCGACTCGGACCTTACCAATGGGTTCACATGAAAGCCACGGCACTATCCATGAAAAGTGGTCCTTGTAGGCGCAACATATTCTGCGATATTCCAAGTTTATGCATGGTATCTTTGTACATGATGTTCATACTACATCCATTGTCAATGAGTACTTTTGAGAATTTCACATTGATGCTAGGTCAACAAATGTCGGATCCAACACAGTGCATATGACCCGAGTTGGCATTATGCAGGATGATCCTTTATGCTCCAAGTTACTTCTGATCGGACCAACGCATATATCTCGGTATCGCCGGCATAACTGCATTTACTTCCATATGCGGTGTTGTACCTCTGTTTGTCTTGCTATTCCGTTGTGAACCGCATAATAAGGCGATGATGTTCTCTGTAATCATTCGTCCCGTATTTGCGGGTTTGTTCTTCCATCTGGACTTTGTTCATCACTTGATGCACCGCGTCTCTATGATCCTAGTTATCGTACCTCGGGGAGGCGGTAACATTAGTTGTTGTGCATTTGCTCCGTCAATTGCGGTTGTGGCGCTGATGTACTTGGTGGGGTGCTGAACGCTCTTGGGGTTACCCATTGCATTTTTCATCCATGCACCTTTGGCGGGTTGTATGGTTAGCTGGTCTGGATGGGTTTGGCGTGTGAAACTTACGGCTGATCTAACATGGATTGAATGTGTATTTGACCTTTCCTGCCCTTTGTTTCTTTTGTTAGGGGTCCATTGCCCTTTTCCTTCATTCCTTGGCGTCCTTCTTTGAGGACCATTCTTTTCGTTGAGCTGCTCCGTGATTCGGTTGATCTTGCTCTTGCCGCTACTTGGGCGAATTGTATCTATAATCCGGTCTTTCCTCTCTTCTTCTTCCTCTGAAATCACCGCGCCTGGATGACCCGGTGAAATCTCTTGCATAATGATCCTGTTGCTCGTGGTGATCTGCCGACATTAATTCTGGTTGCGTAGGATCTCCTAATGCGTAGGAGTCGCTATTACGATAGTTTACGCCAATGTGGTGGCATATCTCTCTGCAAACATTGCCATAAAACGCTGCCATAACGGCATCCTTGCACGAACCACGCTATTGCTTGCGATTTTATGACTCCTTCACATGAGTTTCTCAGGTTGCACCACCGAGTTAAAAATTCTCTATCTGTTTCATTAACCTTACCTTGCATGGCTAACTGTTGTGGCCTGTTTGGCCTCTGTATGTCTTGGTAAAGTTGTTGACAAACATTTCTTCAAAATCCAGCCAAGCATTGATCTTGCCGGCTGGTAGATTATTCAGCCAAACTCTAGCTGGTCCTTCCAGCATTTGTGGTACATATCATACAGCCCATCGTAAGTTTCCACACGCTATTTTTACAGCAGTGGCATAGTCAATCAACCAGTCTTGTGGTTTGGTACTTCCATTGTATGTTTTCGTGCCTTGCCGGTGAAAGTTAAGCGCAGGAGGTTCGCTCATGATCCGTGGTCCAAAGCATGCTACAGTGGACCTGTTCTTCCAATAACTTCGGACACATAGCCGATCCAGCTTCACCCTTGCATCATTTGATGGCAAATCTCATGTCTGAACTCATCTTGTATTCCATAACGATTGTTTCGGCCATGAATTGCATATTCCATTTCGGAATAACCATCATTGTATCTCTCATTAATTTGATTGTGGCGAGCTGGCCCTATTTCTCTTTCCTGCCGAGGTTCATGCCTCGGTTGCGGGTTGAGTGGCCGTTCTCTCCTTACTTCGACCGGGGTGTTGTTCTCATGGCGCCTCTCGGGCTCTCTTACGCGAGGTCTCCGTCGCCTCGGCTTCGCCCGTCTTTCTCCACACGGCCGTGATTCCTCTCCCCATTACCTCGGCTTGCATTGCCTCTGTTTTCATTTGCCTTTCCGGCCATTGCGAATCATACTGAGACAATCTGCTTGTTCCTCTTTCCGAGGAATTCTTGCTCTGTCTCTTGAGCATTATTTCGGGTGAAGATGTTGCGGCCCACGAGGAGATGGTGCTGCTCCTGCGAATGAACCATTAGAGGCCCCACCTCGCCGGGTTTCTTCTGAGCATTTCCTCGTTCTGCTGGTTCGCGATGCGCACCAGCTCGTTCTCTTTCTTGTTGTTTTTGCGGGCCTCTCGGTCGACCCTTCTAACTCTAAAGCTGCGGCATTTGCAGCTCTTGATTTCTTGCCGGTGTCTTGTACCTCGGCAAACCTAAATCCTCTGATTACGCTTTATGAGCTTCATGCTCTTTATTGATGTCATCCATGAGGTTCTTCCCTCTCAATCTTAGTTCGTCCACCCGTTCGGTATGACGTCAAGCTTATTGCTTTGGCATACTCTCGCGAGTCTGTTTAAGGACTCCATAAAACCGACACATTTTTTGCCTCTATCAGCACCTTTTGCCTGGTTTCTTCCAACTCTGCCTGAGCATTTGCCGGGTTAAGTATCGGCGCTACTGGTGTAGTCAAGCTTTCTATGGTCGCCTGAAGAATATTTTCTGGCCTTTCCAGAGGTGTCCCTCTTACCCTTGGTGCCTTTGGGGTGGTGTCTTGCACCTCGGTCGGGTTGGTTGCCGGTGGGATTACCTCGGTGGGCATTGGCGCTGTTTGCCTGTGCGCGCCCTGTACACCGGTGGCGGGTTCTCTTCCCGCTCCGGCAGCCGATACTCTAGTTTGCACCCCGGCCACGACCATTACCTCGATGCTACCTGCAGGATGTGCTCCAGGCGGATGGCCTGCGGAGTTAAGAGGTGGATCTCCTGCAACAACAACTTGGTGAGGATAAACACCGGAGATGTCGACGCCGACATAAACCCGGTGCCCGCCCAGGTTGATGAAAACACCATTACGCGGGGGAGCCTTTCCCCTGAAGCTCCCTGCATTGTCGCTGACATAATCACAGAGACCAAATCTCTGGACTAAGCCAGAAACAACGCTCGCCCGGTCTTGATGAAGTTTCCGTCCGGATCATAACTCCAGCTAGCACCTCTTGGCCCCAGTGGTATGGCGCCAAGTGGTGGTGGCACGGATGCCATGGGTAGGCTAAAGTTAGGGGCCAATGGATGCTAGTGGGATCTAGGGAGGGAAGATGTAGTGGATCCTACACACTGAAAGCTAGCATAAAGATCTGTATTTCTCCTTCCTTGAGTTACAAGTGCTCCTTGAGCTGTATACAAGGAGAAAGAGAGAACTTTACCAGCCTAACGGTACCAAGAATAAGTCGATCCCTCCCTCAGAGTCCAAGCCTGCCCTTATAAAGGAGGACCTTGAGTTCCCTTAGGGCTGATGTGGCAAGCATATTCGAGGAATATGCTTGCCCCGATATAGTAGTTTGGCGCCCCCCTTTCCCTGTCGCTCCCCTAATGACGGCAAGGTTCCAGAGGGGCCCTCCTGTGTGCCTTGGGCTTCAGGACTGTCACCTCCGTGACCTCCTTCTGTCCCTCTGTTGCTCTGCCCCTTTGTCCCTAGTGCTTGGCTTCGCTCTGATTCTTCCTAGCCTGCTACTAGAGTTTGACTTTAGGCTTCTCCTTCTCCTGCAAGCTTCGTATCATTTGGCCCTGCCTCGCGTAACTTCGGCTTGCTCTTCACCTGCATCAAGATTACTTGGGCTAACCCGGCCGACTTACGCTGTATCTCGGCCGGGTAATGCCTTGCCCTTACCACAAGGGTCCTGTCCTTTCCTATCTCGGCCGACCTCTCTGAGTTCGATTCGACTCGAATGTAACTTCAACTAGACGGGGAACACCCTTTCATCTTTCCCCGTCTTTACCCTATCCAGGGTTACCTCCCCAACACCTACGTCGTCCTAGCTGACACAGGTAGATGAGCCGTCGCATCGAAGATTCCGGCATGGACGGATTTAATCCGACTACAGAAGAGTACGATGGAAGATTCAACATTTCTTCGGCTTACCATTTGAAGATGGAGAAAACATTGCAAGGTTCTTTGGGAGGACTACAAGATATTGCTTGACGATTTGCCAACATCCATCTAGACGGAGCATTCAACATGAAGAGGCAAGACGGCGCAAGATCTCGGAGTTCTCCGGGGGCTACTGTTGGGGATATGCTATATGGGTATCCTTATAGCATGTCTCTTATCCGACTAACCCGGGTGGCCCATAGTCGGTAGCATGGCCTATGGCCTGCTGGGCGACCCGATTAGGTGGATCGGAGAGGCCCATCTTGGGATAAATGAAGGCTATGGTGGAGTCACCAGCGTACCCGGAGCCTTGGAGTGCAAGATACATAAGACTAGTAATAGACGGTGTAGGACTCTGTAACCTGTCCGGCTAGGACTTTTCCCTGTAACCCTAGGACCTGGTGACTATATAAGTCGGGCCTATGGGAGCCTTTAGGGCACAACCTAGTATCGATTCATACAACCTCGCACAGCGAACCTATCTCTGTAACTCGGCGTATTGCCCTTATAGTGATATATAGCAGGAGTAGGATTCCGCCACCGTTGTGGGATCTGAACCTAGGTAAGCTGTGTTACCTCGTACCTGTCAACCGTCCTCCTTACCCCACGTCTCTAAACACGCACTGTGAGGACCCCTCCATGGCGTACTCGTTGGCAATACCACGACATCACAGGGGCTTTAGTATACTAGGATGTATTTCCAAAAGACATTATCTTTGTTCAAACATTACACATGACTTTGCCTATTATTATATTTTATCACATATGATGTGCAACTGCAGGTGGATCTTCAACCCTAGCATATCTCCATCCATTGATTTAACCCACTATAAAAAAGTAAACTAGATTGGTCCGATAAACTAAGGTAAAACGAAACAACAAAGTCTTGTAGACGTATCCTTATTTATTTTGGTCGGTGGTTCTCACTAAACCGGCTATTGGATGGGATCAGACACTTTTAGCATTGCTTTCCAAGGTTCGAAACCTAGGTCTTCTAGGGAAAAAGCTATTATACTAGATCCGTGAATCCGGATCGAAGGTATCATGGGAGCATAGACTTCACCAACCACTACACGTGCGCTGCCATCAACGCCAACGACGTCGAGGGCACTCGCAGAGACATGGGGAATGAAGGCAATCACGATAACCCTAATGCGAACTGCATTGACCCTAACACCAACCCGAATGAAAATTGCGACAATGTTAATGGTGGTGGCGTGGGAGATCGCCCTTAGATCCACCTCACAGACGCCAAGTGGAACATGATCAGGGAAGCCCTCAAGGGTAACCCTCTGCCAGAAAACCCATCCCAGGACGTACTGATGGGCTACCACTGGCTCCTCCAAAATGAGTTCCACCGCCAACAGATGGTGCAAGCTCAACTTGATGAGCGCAAGAAGGCAGCCAACGCTTCGAGTGCCCATCGGGCGGCACTCTCCTCCATCGAAGAATCTTCCTCCAAAGGAAACCGTGTTGGGGCGCACAAGAGAAATTACCGGCTGGATTACCTTGACACGGATGGGATATGTGAGGCCACCAAAGCCCTAGACTTCTCGTTCATGTTGGTGGATTCTCGGGGTAACATGATACCCAAAACGCCGCAGGTTGCGGTGATCGTAGCCACCACCTACCTGTTGTCAAAACAACCCCCGACCAGGGATCCGCGATACGCCGTTCACTGATCCGCCATCGCCAGACTCAGACTGATAGAAGTTGCTTTCGCAGGAGAACCTATCCTAGAGTCGGCACCGTTAAGGAATCGCTCACCATCGTACGATGATGATGACTTGCCACGACGACGTCGTGGCCCGCGGTGGAGAGATCACGACTATGATGCCCGCAACAAAATCATGCAACACAAGGTTGACAAGCTACGTGCTGATACGCCCAATTTGCATCACCATTCTATATCATAATTTACCTCTATTCATTGATATTTGTCTTATTATGAGGTATTACTTATGACTTTTCATCTGTTTATGCATGTTGGATGATTCTTAGAGGATGGACTGCTAGAGTCTGGATTCTGATGGAAAAGAAGGCGTTTCGGTGCAATTTCGCGAAGATCATAAAAATACCAGAAAAATATGGAAACATATTATTTTACCAGAAGACGAAGGAAGCCAGAAGGAGGAGCGAAGAGGGGCCGCATGGGGCCCACCCCCTAAGCGAGCCTACATTACGCCTAGGGCAGTGCTTACCCCTACCGACTCCGCCCCTTCACCTATATCTTCCCTACGGAACCCTAAGCCTTGGGGAGCGACCACAGATAGATTTCTGCCGCCTCTGGGGGAGGAAAACACCAAGAGAGAAAGATCTCTTCGGCAGACAGATTTTTGTCGGGGGAATTCCTTCCCGGAAAGGGGAGATCGTCGCCATCAACACCGTCATCTAGCTAGGCTTCATCGGGATCATCATCATCTACAACATCATCTCCACCAGCACCATCATCACCACTCCGTTCTGCTGTAACAATTGTGTTGGATATTGCTTTAATTCTTAGGGGAAACTTTCCCGGTGTTAATTACTATTGTAGTTGATGCTTGTGAGTGAAACCATTGGATTTTATTGTTTATGTTCATATTGTTATCCATTACCATATCATCTTTGATCTTGATCCATATGATGTCTTGTGAGTAGTTCGTTTAGTTCTTGAGGACATGGGAGAAGTCATGTTGAAAGAACATGTGGGCCCCCATGTGTGGTTTTTGTAATTAATGACAATCTTTATGGACTAATGTGTGTATTAAGTTATACTTGTAGGATTTGTTCATTGGCATCACTTGGAGCATGTGTTGGCTTCAAGGTTGATGAAATGAGAAGAAGATGTGATGTGCAAGCTCAAAATGCGCCATCTATAGAAGATCTCAACGTTGATGCTTGCCATCCCTGGTGATCATGGATCGATGATGATAAATCAAGAAAGGCATTCCATCTTGAGAAGTTTAAGTTCGTCTACATCGAGCTTAAGTGGAACGCCAAGGCAAAGGTATAGTCTTGATAGGTTTTCCCTTTTGCCGGTCTCATGTTGTGTGTGAGAGACCGGCCTTAGGATAGATAACCGTACTATCAAGAGGGGCTCTCGAATGAGTAACTCGATCATATCGTTCGGAGAGAGCTCAAACCTTTGCATACTTGCATCATCGTATTTGGTTGTTATTTGGTCTTATACATGTGAGGATATAGAGCTTGTGGTAATCTCAATAACAAGCTCTTGGTCATCAAAATCGGATCTTCCATTTGCATCTTGTTGCAATTTTGATCTTGTAGCTTTTGTCGTCCTCTTTCCAACGCAATTGGAATCGGGTCAATCGGAGCTACCAATCAAAAGTTATTGTCCTTTGAATATTCGCCGATTTGATTCTAAAAAGAAAAAGGGGAAAGAATATTTCTGGGCCATTCGGTACTACCGGGCCTAGTACCGGACGCGCCTGATCTAGCCCGCTCGCTCTCAGTCTGGCCCAGTTGTTGCGTCCGGTCCTACCGGACCGGCCCGGTAGTACCGCCCGGGTGGGTCGGTACTACCGGCCGGCCCAGGTAGGTCTGTCGTGCCTTGCAGCCCATCTACCCGCTTCCGCCGCATTGCCTCGCGCGTGCGGCCTGCCGCTCTCGCTCGCCTCGCGCCGCGTTGACCACCGCTTCTGCGCTGCTTCCCTGCCTCGCTCGCCCCTTTGGCCCGCAGCTACCTTGCGGGCCCGGTGGCGCTGTTTCGCATCTGCCGCAGCGCGTCTTCTCTGCCTTTCGTCGACCACGCAGCAGCGAGCCGCTGCTGCTTGCTGGCCCCATGCTGGCCCCGCTAGCTACTGCCTTCGCTCGCATGTGTTGCTGCATGCACGCGATTATTCTTCTTTCTGGCGGTAGCGCCTGCAGCTCTTGCTGCTACGCATCCCTGTGACTCTGGCTCGGCCTTGATTTTTTGCTCGGCCTAGGACTGGTGTGGTACTACCGGTAAAATCCAGTAGTACCGGACCATTCTGAAAAATGCCCCAAACGGCTAGTTTTTCTGGGCCACTATTTATACTCTTTGCCCGTTTTGAGTTTAAGTTGCTTCTTCCTCTTCTATTAGGCTAAGCTTTGTCCACACTTGCTCTAGATCTTGAATCTTGCCTAATCTTTTCCCTCCGATGATTCTTGCCCATATTTGAGTGGAAGAGAGAGGAGATCTAGATCCATGTTTTGACCTAACCGATTCATCTCTTTGTGAGTGCATCTTTGGGGATCTAGATTTTGGGGGATTTTGTGTCTCTCTTTGATTCCTCCTCTCTTGTTCCCCCAATAGCTTTAGTAGCTTTGTTGGAACTTGAGAGTGAGGGTTTTGAGCACCTTTGTGGTGTTCTTGCCATTTGCATTTGGTGCATCGGTTTGAGTTCTCCTCAGAGGATTTGGTTCATGTGACTCTTTCGAGCTTGTCCCTCTTGGGTTCTTGGAACCCTAGACGGTTTTGTGGCCTTGGTGGCATTGTATCCTTGGTGGCGTTTGTTGGGAGCCTCCAATTAAGTTGTGGAGAAGTGCCCCAAACTTGTGAGAGGTTCCGGTTGCCACCGACAAGTGCACCGATAGTGGAAGTGTGGATCGATCCCATTGGGGTGAGATTCACCGGAGAATAAGGGAGGCCTTTTGTGGCTTAGGTGGTTAGATACCACCCCTCTCCAAACGAGACATACTCCATGTTGGGAGGAACTCGGTAAAATATTGTCGTCCCCGCGTGCCTCGGTTATCTCTATACCCGAGCTCTTTACTTATGCACTTTACATTGTGATAGCCTTCGTGCTTGAAGTAATATATCTTGCTATCACATTGTTGCTTGTATTTCTTAGCATAATTTGTTGGTGAACATAGGTGAATCTAGTTGTTCTAGGTTGTTCTTGACAAAGTAAATGCTAGTTTAATTCCGCCTTTGTTGAGCCATTCTAGGAAAAGTTTTAATCCCCTATTCACCCCCCTCTAGGCGACATCTGTATCCTTTCACATGTTGTTAGTAGTGAATTTGTATTGAGTTATTATTCAATGGTTTAGTATTTAAGTTGTGGTTCTATTCTTCTAGTGGTGTCATGTGAACGTTGACTACATGATACTTCACCATTTATGGTCCTAGGGGAATGCATTGTGTATTTGGCTACTAATTGTGGGGTTGCCGGAGTGACAGAAACCTGAACCCCCATTAGGACACCTTTTGCACAAGGGAGTGTAGGATATCAGAGTTTAAGGCTGTGGTTAGATTTATATCTTAATTACTTTCCTGTAGTTACGGATGTTTGCAGGGAGTTTAATCACAAGTATGTATTAGTCCAAGTACGGTCGATACATTAGCACAGGTTCACCCACACAACACTTACAACACCAAAGAAGAGTACTCGGCTATTTGAAGCGAAAGCACTTGACAGATTTCTCATGTGTCCTCGAGAACGTTTGGTCCTTATAAGTATTTCCACCGGCTTGTCCTTTGCTAAGAAAGGATTGGGCCACTTGCTCTGTTTGTTCGTTGTCTTTATTACTTGCTCCTTGTTTTGTTGCCTTATCAGAAAACCACTAAAAATCCGTTTGCTAAGTATTCACAGGGATTTCCTGCTCCATACCACTGTTCAGCACCTTCTGCTCCTTGTTGGGATCGACACTCCTATTTATCAAAAGTACTACGATACACCCTCTATACTCTTGGGTTATCACGTGCCAAACGCTCCTACTCCTCCGAGTCTGAAGATGAATACTTGCAACTCCATGGCGCAGATTCTTCAGCCGCGCCATACAACAAACGCGGATGCCCAAGGGCTTCAAAATGCCCTCGTACAATCCGAAATTTGACGGCCTCCAGGAGCCAAAAATCTGGCTGGATGATCACATACAGTCCGTCAAGTGCCATGGCAGATGCAAAAATACAGCCATGCAATGCTTGCAGATGAAGTTAAACGAAACCGCATGCGCCTAGCTCAACAGCCTTCCCCTGGCTCAATCATAGTTGGGAATAATTGGTGTACAGTTTTGTACGAAACTTTAAAGGCACCTACAAGCGCCCAGTGTCAATCGGAGAGCTTAGAGCCTACATCTAGAAGCCCGGTGAATCCTTCCGCTCATACATCCAGCGGTGGTCCATCATGAAGAACTCCGCGAAAGGTATCTCTGAGGAGTGAGCAATCGACGCGTTAAACAGCGGCATACGTTTTCGAGAGATCGGGAGGAGCTAGGGCGTACCAAGCCCAAAACCATTGACCATCTAATGGACATCGCCAATGCTGGGCCGACAAATAAGATGCCATCCAAAACACACGACAACGCTCGGATGACGAGGACGACCTAGGCCACAGACGCAGCCGCTGAGAAAAATGCAGGATGCGTGGCTACGAGGACCGCGATGATGGTTGTGTCTGGCTACACCGACAAGCACGATGACGACAACCACAATAGTGGATACTGTGGCAGCAGTTACCATGACAACGATAGACAGCCCAAGTGTGGCAACGTCGCACTTGCGACGACGCACCAGACCCCATGGAGCGACTTTCAGGACCTTGCAACGTCCACTACTACATCGACAACAAGGACGGCAAGAAAAATTCTAGCCACCTCCTCAAGGACTGCCGCAAGTTCTAGAAGCTCCAATACGCGTACGCCAAGCTACATCATGATGCAACAAACTAAGGATGCGCGACTGTCCCAGGACCCATAGCATATGGAGATCCACCACCACCGGTGGCTGCAACGGCCCCAAACAACGGTGCATAGCAGTACCCACGTTCGCTGGGAAACTTGGGTATGATCTAGAAGGGGTGTCTTTCCAACATGATCCAGAAGATAACCTCTTGTCAAGTGAACATGTTTGTCACCTCTCCACCCTCCATCAATGAGTACCTCAGTAGATCCGAATCATGCATCACCTTCGACAGATCTGACCACCCGTGTTAGGTCCCACTGATGATGCTCGACGTGGCACTTCGTTGGTAACCCCAAGCGCAGGGTGTGTGAAGAGCAAGCAGCAAGTTTTCCCTCAGTTGAGACCGAGGTTATCGAACCAAAAGGAGGAAGGAAACGTCACACAGGTGTTGCAAACAACGTGGATACCTGCACAAAACAAACTCAAGATTTAGCCCCAACGAATCAGTTAGGTTGTCAAGCTCACCGAGTTTGCTGTAACAAAGGATCAAACGTATGGTGTGGAAGGTAATTGTTTGCAGCAAGTAAAGAAGTAACAATGGAAGATGTATCAATGGTAAAGATTGGACCGGGGTCCATAGTTCACTAGAGGTGCTCTCCTTAGATAAACAACATAGCATGAAGGGTAAACAAATTACAGCGGGGCAATTGACAGGAACTGAGCAAGGCATAACAATGCAATTACTAGCCAGAAAGATCCTATGAGGTTGATTGGACAATACAACAATATACATAGACCGTCACCCAACTGCATCTATGACTAGAAGTCCACCTTCATGTTATCATCTGAACCCCCTCCAATATTAAGTTGCAAGCAACAGACAACTGCTTTAAGCAAAGTGTGTAAGGGAAACAGTCCACATGTTCCATGAACAAGAGACCGTTATTTTATCGCTAGTAGCAATAGCACATCTACAACCGAAGAGATTATTGTCACTTCCCTTGGAAACTAGAGGCATGAACCCACTATCGAGCAAAAATACCCCCTCTTGGAGTCACTAGCAACTACTTGGCCAAGATAACCACTAGCAACGGAGAGCATGCAAGATCACAAACAACACAGACATGATAGAATCATAAAGATAAAACCATTAATCAAACCAACATAATAATCTCAATATCCATTGGATCCCCGCAAACACAACATGCATGATTACAAATAGATTAGATCTTGATCATGAGCGGAGCTCACAAGATCTATACATCAAAGCACAAAGGAGGAGATACAACCATCTAGCTACTACATGGACCCATAGTCCAAGGTGGAAATACTCACAAATCATACCAGAGAGAAGGCCTCCGGGATGATCTCCCTTCCGGCAGGGTGCCGGGAAGAACTTCAGATCCCCCCCCCCCCCCGATCTAGGGATGATGGTGGCGGCGGCTACAGACGGTTTCGTGGATTTTTGATCGGGTACTCAGGGTTTTTGCATCGGGGGCTTCTTATAGGTGAAGGGGCGAGAATGGGAGGCGGTCAGGGTGCCCAAACCCTAGCCAGGCGCGGGGATGGGCCCACCCGCGCCTAGGGTGGGTCTGTCCCCCCTGGCTGGCCTTCCGGGCTCCCCTCTGGACTTATTGTTCCCCACGGAAAGTTATTGACTTTGACCTTCGTCCCGTCCAATTCCGAGAATATTTCTTTACTAACTTTTCTGAAACCAAAAATTGCAGAAAATAGGCATCTGTCACTGTTGCAACTTGTTAATAGGTTAGTACCAGAAAACATGTAAAAAGCACCTCAAAGTGTGGACAAGTAAAGCAAAGTAGATACTAAACAAGCATGGAGCATCAAAAATTATAGATATGTTTCCAACATATCAGCATCCCCAAGCTTAACTCCTGCTCGTCCTCGAGTAGGTAAGGGATAATAGAATAATTTTTGAGGTGACATGCACCCTCACAATAAAGATCCAACTATTTGCAAGCATTGCAAGCTGGGATCAAAGAACTCTAAACATGTGCATGAAAGATGGAGTTCTAACAATAGTACATAGTAACTATGCATGCAACATGTCAAGCTATAAACAAATATCATGAATAATATGCATTGAAAAACGTTTGTTTGTTTCACATGTAGAAAACATAGCATAGTGGTAATCAGCTAGTCCCTCATAGAGTAGTAATAAAATGCATAGGACACCTGCAAAGTTCACAAGGGTGACTAGAAACAGATAGCACATGAACAAGTAATAACACAATATGCATGAATTAATAAGCTTTGGAACATTGCACACAGAATGACAACTATGCTCTCTTAATGGTGCCTAAAGGTAGAAGGTGGAGAATCAATAATGGTGGAAGAAAGGCCTTTTTGTAAAGGAAGCAGGGATTACAAGTTTCAAAAAGAGCTTCCAAAAATTATGGTACTTGTTAGCTTTCAGCCCTCATTGCCCCTATCATAAGCATCTTGAAGTGGTTAAGGTTAGAGTGGCAAAGCTGGAGTATATGCTTGACGAAGTATAAGTTGGCAATCTCATGCCCCTAGAATACGAGGGCCACACCTCATGCATACTCAACTTTGGGTCCAGGTAAGTTCTTGTCACTGTAAGTATTTGCATATCATTGAGAACCGCCAACAGGGTACCCCTTGCACATGGTACAGGAGCTTTCCCATAATCAAAATGACAAGGAAGCAGAAAATGAGCATCTCAGCAATTCTTCTTATGTACCATGGGAATATGGTGCTTTTTTCTCTCTTTCCTCTTTTCTCAATGTGTCTCTTTTTTATAAGAAGAATGCTTCATAGATGTCACTATGGTGACGCTGCAAGTTTCCACCATGATTAGGCATGGCTTAGGCTAGCGGCCCAGGCGTTTTTCTAACACAGGATACAAACTCCATGGACTTACAAGTTCCCTCTTTATTTCACACCGGTGACATCCATAGACAAAAGAACATGATATCAACTGGGTACAACAAGGTACAAGTGCAATGTTGAAAACGTTCCCCGTGTGACACAGTTACGCTAATTCCAACTTATAAGTGCAAGCATATACAACAAAGTTTTCAAAATGGTTCAAGTTTATTAGGGGCAAAGAATAAAGTGTGCCATCAAGTTCGTGAGGGCTTTAATCACTAAGTTTTCACATAACAAAATAGTTTTTTAATTGGAAGATAGATGAAAACAAGAATATACTTTGGAGTGGTGTAACACACCATGCATAGGAGTTTATAGTGGACACTTTGGAATAACTTGGTTTCTTGGGAGTTGGAAGCATGAGTAGAACTTACTCATACAAGTGGAGGCTAGCAAAAGACTGGGAGCAACCAACTAAGAGATCAATAATGGCTATAATTATGCAATGCAACAAAGAAAAGTAATCAAAGCAAAGAGTGGTACTAAAGGTCAAGGACTAAATGATCATAGAGTCTAATTGTGACTTGTCATAGTCATAACATGGTGTGAGCATGTGCTAAGTCAACCCAAGCAAAACATCAAAGGAGAATACCACAATACTATGCTTTTGCATGCTAAAACAACACATAATTTCTTCAAGTCACACTAAGCAACCCCAATTGTTTGTAACAAGACATACTACAACAATAATCACTAAGCATAATGCTAAAACAACACCTAGCATGTCATGCTAAAGTCTAAGTCACAGTCAATGCAAGCTCCTATTGCACTTCAAGCAAGAACTTACTACTCCTTTCCAAACACTAAGAAAATTTATTTGCAAAACAACACAGTGAGAACGGGGGTCCAAACTACTAAAGAAAACTAAACAAACTAAGAAGAGCAAACGAAAACTAAGACGCTCCAAGAACAACACAACTATGCATGAAACAATAAAAATAAAGTGTCTAGACAGACCTGAGCTTTTTATTGATGAAGAAGGGGATGCCTTGGGCATCCCCAAGCTTTGACGCTTGTACTTCTTGGATATTTCTTGGGGTGACACCATGTTGACATCCCCAAGCTTGAGCTTTTGTCCATTCTTCACTTAGTGCATCATTCTCTCTCTACACCTAAATTTTTTCCTTCATACAAAACTTCACACAATCTTCATTAGCAACATTAGCTTATTCAAAAGATATTAGACAACTGGCAAAGCTTTATAACAACAAGGCTTTTCACTAAAAACACAAGCTACTGTAGTAACTCCTTCAAAGAAACTCAATTTACCTGAAGAGAGCTCAAAAAAGGAATCAATAAGAAGTAAATGCAAATAATGGCAGAAATCTGTCAAAACAGACCAACAGGTAGAAACGAATTTTTTCGAACATCTTGTGTTGCTCAAATCAAAATGTGTTGAACTAATGAAAGTTAGCCAACATACTGGAGGATTTATTCGTAAATTTTGAGCTCAATCCGAGTTACATAGCCTCCTCACAAATGTTTTTGGTGGAGGACAGAAATCTGTTTCGGGACAGCAACTCCCCAAATCTTACTTCCCTCTCATTAGAGGTCATTCTTGGCACAAAAAGTAAACAAAAATTATAAGGAGAGGTCATTACTGAAGTAATAACTTTCAATACTCAAGGAAACTCTTGGGTTATCTCCCAACAAGTACTTTTCTTTAACGCCTTTAAGTTAGGCCTGACAGCTTGAGAAGATGCTCTCATAAGAACTATGAGTTGAAGTAAAAGAGAGCATCAAGAAGCAAATTAAAAACACCTTTAAGTCTAATCCACTTCCTATGCATAGGAATCTTGTACACAAATAAGTTCACAAAGAACAAAGTGACATGCATAGGAAAGCAAAACAAGTGCAACTTCAAGATTTTCAACATAAAGAGGGGAAACTTAATATTGTTGAGATACATAAGACCATGTTTCCCTCACTCATAATAACTTTCAGTAGCATCATGAATAAAATTCACAATGTAACTATCACATAAAGTAGGATTTTCATGAGCTACAAACACATAATTTCTATCAAGCTCAAAAATAGTGGGATTAAAACCTTCACAGGTTTTACCCAAAGTAGATATTTCAAAAGGATCCACAGGAACATAACATTCATCCTCCTTTGGCAAGCATGGGGGACAATCAAATAATGTAAGGGATAAAGAGTTACTCTCATTAGAAGGTAGGCATGGGTAGATAATCCATTCTTCCTCGTTTGTTCATAACCCTCCTCCTCTTTTTCATCTAATGAGCTTCCAGTTTTAATAATTTCTTCTTCCATAGGCTCCCGCAAGGCATTATTCTCTTCCATTTGTGGAAAACACCTATTAAAATATTCAAGAATATAGCCATTTACTTCCTTGTAATTGTCAAAGAAAAATTTAAGTATCTCATAAACCTCATGTTCATAAGGTGCATCATCAGTATTTTCAAGCAAACTGGCAAGTTCAAATGCACCCTTGAAGGCAATAAATTCTTCAATTTGTTCCACATCATAAATGTCTAAATTCCTTTAACATAAGAGGATATGGTAACATTATCATCATACTCACATTGAAAGGGTAGGTGTTTATACCTCCTACAGCAACAAGCTTTATCAAAGCAATAAGTAACATTATAAGTAGAGCACACATCTCTATCAATAGTATTTAACTTATCAATTTGTTCCCATAAGTGTTTCCCTTTTTGTGACAAACAGTGTTCCATATAGTAATGCTTTTGTTCTTCCGCGAACCCATAAGACAATAAGAACTAGTTTCAAAGAAACCATCCATTGATAGAAAGCATGACCAAGCAAGGCAATAACAGACCAGCAACCAGAGCATGAACTATTTATTTTGTGTTTTTGAACAAGGCAAGCAAACCAAGCTAGAATAATTTTTTTGGGGTTTTTTGAAAAGAGGCAAACAAAACCAAGCAAAAGAAAAAAACAAACTAAAGACAAAGTAAACAGAAAGGAAGTGAAGGACTCCCCCAGTGAAGACGTCCTTAGCCTCCTCGGCAACAGCGCCAGAAAGTCTTGATGATGCTCGACGTGGCACTTCGTTGGTAACCCCAAGCGCAGGGTGTGTGCAGAGCAAGCAGCAAGTTTTCCCTCAGTTGAGACCGAGGTTATCGAACCAGAAGGAGGAAGGAAACGTCACACAGGTGTTGCAAACAACGTGGAGACCTGCACAACACAAACTCAAGATTTTGCCCCAACGAATCAGTGAGGTTGTCAAGCTCACCGGTTTGTTGTAACAAAGGATTAAACATATGGTGTGGAAGGTAATGGTTTGCAGCAAGTAAACAAGTAACAGTGGAAGATGTATCAATGGTAAAGATTGGACCGGGGTCCATAGTTCACTAGAGGTGCTCTCCTTAGATAAACAACATGGCATGAAGGGTAAACAAATTACAGCGGGCAATTGAGGCCGAGCAAGGCATAACAATGCAATTACTAGCTAGAAAGATCCTATGAGGTTGATTGGAGAATACAAAAATATACATAGACCGTCATCCAACTGCATCTATGACTAGAAGTCCACCTTCAGGTTATCATCCGAACCCCCTCCAGTATTAAGTTGCAAGCAACAGACAACTGCTTTAAGCAAAGTGTGTAAGGTAAACACTCCACATGTTCCAGGAACAAGAGACCGTTGTTTTCTCCCTAGTAGCAACAGAACATCTACAACCGAAGAGATTATTTTCACTTCCCTTGGAAACTAGAGGCATGAACCCGCTATCGAGCATAAATACCCCCTCTTGGAGTCACTAGCAACTACTTGTCCAATATAACCACTAGCAACGGAGAGCATTTAAGATCACAAACAACACAGACATGATAGAATCATAAAGATAAAACCATTAATCAAACCAACATAATAATCTCAATATCCATCGGATCCCCGCAAACACAACATGCATGATTACAAATAGATTAGATCTTGATCATGAACGGAGCTCACAAGATCTATACATCAAAGCACAAAGGAGGAGATACAACCATCTAGCTACTACATGGACCCATAGTCCAAGGTGGAAATACTCACAAATCATACCGGAGAGAAGGCCTCCGGGATGATCTCCCCTCCGGTAGGCCGGGAAGAACTTTAGATCCCCCTCCCCCCGATCTAGGGACGATGGTGGCGGCGGCTACAGACGGTTTCATGGATTTATGATCGGGTACTCGGGGTTTCTGCATCGGGGGCTTCTTATAGGAGAAGGGCGAGACCGGGAGGCGGCCAGGGTGCCCAAACCCTGGCCAGGCGCGGGGCTAGGCTCACCCGCGCCTAGGGTGGGTCTAGCCTCCCTGGCTGGCCTTCCGGGCTCCCCTCTGGACTTCTTGTTCCCCATGGAAAGTTATTGACTTTGTCCTTCATCCCGTCCAATTCCGGGAAAATTTCTTTACTAACTTTTCTGAAACCAAAAACAGCAGAAAACAGGCATCTGGCACTGTTGCAACTTGTTAATAGGTTAGTACCAGAAAACATGTAAAAAGCACCTGAAAGTGTGGACAAGTAAAGCAAAGTAGATACTAAAAAAAGCATGGAGCATCAAAAATTATAGTTATGTTTCCAACGTATCACCCACGCCTAGGCTATGCAGCCCTGGTGCTTGAAGCTCAAATCTGCGGCTACGAGTTGAGCAGAGTCTTCATGGATGGAGGCAGCGGCATTAACCTCATGGTTTCCAACACCTTGCATGCCATGCAAATTCCTCTCTACAGCTCAAGTCATCTGAAACCACCTTCCACGACATTGTACCAGGGAAGGGAATCTACCCCTTGGGCAAGATCTACCTAGACGTCATCTTTGGCGCACCCAAAAACTTCAAGCGCGAGCTTCTCGAGTTCGAGGTGGCTGACTGGCCATCCCAATACCATGCTATACTCGGACGCATAGCATTCGCAAAATTCTTGGCGGTACCGCACTATGCATACCTCATGCTAATATGCTAGGTCCAAACGACGTCATCACCATCCAAGGGAGCTCCACTAGATCTGACAATTGCGATAGGGAGTTCAACAGAATCTCCTAGTCCTTCAGCATGCAAGAGGAGATGGGGAGACTCAAGGAGTCGACGGACAATAGTATTCCTCTTGGAGAAAGCGGAATGCAACAGAGAAATCTTTTGACTCCACGGTCAACAACAAGGATATCCAGGTCCACCTGACGAACCCCACCAAGACGGCCCTCATCGCCAACAACCTGAGTTTCTCATAGGAACTCATGCTCATAAAATTGCTTCGTGAGAAATGTGAAATCTTTGCTTGGTGTCTCAAGGACATGTCAAGCGTTCCCAGGGAATTGGCCGAGTACACACTGAACATGTTTCCCGATCCACGACCAATCAAGCAGTCGATGCGTCGGCTCTCGGAAGAAAAGGCCAAAGCCGTACTCGTGGAAGTCAATAGACTCCTTGATGCCGATTTCATCTGCGAGATCAAGAAAAGTACCTGGCTAGCTAACCCCGTGCTAGTGCCAAACAAGGACACAAATATACTATGGATGTGTGTGGACTACATGTCCCTCAACAAGCACTGCCTGAAGGACCACTTCCCTCTACCGCGGATCGATCAAAATTATCGATTCCACCACGGGGTGCGAGCACCTATCCTTCCTCAATGCCTACTCAGGATACATTCAGATCTGGCTGAAAGTGGAAGACCAAGAAAAAACAGCCTTCATCACACCATTTGAGGTGTACTTCTACAGCATAATGCCCTTTGGGCTGAAGAACGCATGAACCACCTATAAACGGTGCATGCAGGCCTGCCTGAAGAACCAAATTGGCCGCACCATTCAAGTCTATGTCAACGACATAGTGGTCAAGACAAAATAAAGCATAACACTCATCGATGATCTCCACGGGACCTTTGACAACCTCGACCGCTACAAAATCAAGATGAACCCAGAAAAGTGTGCTTTCGACGTCCCATCTGGGCAATTACTCGGGTACCTCATCTCCGCAAGAGGAATCGAAGCAAACCCGAAGAAAATAAAAGCCATACTGACCATGTAGAAGCCGCAGAACACCAAGGGCGTTTAGCAGCTGGCCGGGCGAATCGTGGCACTGGTTGACTCATCAGTCGGATGGGTGAAAATTCCCTTACTTTCTACCAACTCCTCCACAAGACAGACAAGTTGAGTGGACCAACGAAGCACAAGAAGCCTTCGACGACCTCAAGCGCTTGTTATCAACCTCGCCCATCCTAGTAATCCCCAAGGAGAAGGAGCCAATGCAGATGTATATAGCTGCCACCCACATGGTATTCAACACTGTGCTTTTGGTCGAACAAGCGGAAGAAAGCAAAATCCACAGGGTGCAACGACATGTATATTACCTGAGCGAGGTACTCACGTCCACCAAGAAGCGGTATCCACACCACCAGAAGCTAGCGTACAATGTTTTCATGACAGTGTGTCTACAACACCACTACTTCATGGAGCACCAGATATTTGTGGTCAACGATGCACTGTTATATCACATCCTTGACAACCCCTAAGCAACGAGACGAGGCGCCCTATGGGGCATTGAGCTGTCCCAACGGGACATTGGCTATGAGCGGTGCACAACAATCAAGTCGCAGGTGCTTCCGGACTTCCTGGTCCACTAGATGGAGCTCCAACTACCTGACACTCCGGACATGTCGAGTGTCTAGTCGGTGCACTTTGACGGGTCTAATCGCCAAGGAGGAGAGGGCGTCGGTGTCATCTTGACATCCTCGCAGGGTGACAAGATGCGGTACATGTTGCGGATGAAATTTTGCGCATCCAACAATGAAGCATAATATGAAGCCTTGATCCATGGAATGCGGATGGAAAAAGCCTGCGGCACCACCCGCCTGATGATATACGGTGACTCCAACCTCGTCGTGCAGCAAACGATGAACAAGTGTGATGCCCTCGGTGACAACATGGTCTCTTACTACGACCTCTACAACTCACTCGAAGGAGACTTCAACGGCTGTGAACTTCGGCGCTTTAGTGACGAAAGTATTGAAGAGGCCAAAAAGCTGGCCAACATAGGATTCCCCTGCGCCCCGATACAACCCGTTGTATTCCTATAGAAGATATGCGAGCGCTCCATCAAGATGAATCCACCCACTTGTGAGATCCTGGCACATGGCTTAATAAGATTGATAGGATACCCATATCAACAAGTGATACGTCCAAAACGTATATACTTTCTTGAACACATTGCTATTGTTTCTCCTCTAAACTTATGTGATTTGGATACAACTAACACGGACTGACGCTGTTTTTAGCATAATTACCTTGGTGTCTTGTTTTTGTGCAGAAAATTAACTATCAGGAAAACTCCCGAAAAATATGCCAAAAACTATTTTTCACCAGAAGATCCACGGAGCCAGAAGGGGAGACAGAGAGGGGGCCTAGGGGCCCAGACCCATCAGTAGCAGGCCCACGACCCGTGCACTGGAGGTTTGGCCACCCCAGGCAGCTTCTCGGCCTCCCTTCGCGCCTATAAGTTGCCTTCTGACCTAAAAACTCAGGGAGGGTCGATAGTTTTCCAGAAAGAGTTCCGGTCCGCCACCGCCACCAGAAACCAAGATTCGGATCCAGAAACTCTGTTCTGGCACCCTGCCGGGATGGGGAATTTGGAGAGGATCATCGCCATCATCATCACCAATGCATCTCCATCAACCACCGATGTTTCCCTCATCCATGAGTGAATAATCCCCTGCTGTAGGCTTGGGGATGGTAGGGATTGGATGAGTTCTATCATGTAATCGAATAAGATCTGTTAGAGCATAGTGCCTAGTATCTCTGACTTTGTTGCAACTTGTTGTTATTAATGCTTGTCACTAGGGCCCGAGTGCCATGATCTCAGATCTGAACTTATTATTGAATCATTATGATAGTATTGTTTGTGATCTTATCTGAAAGTTGTGTACACATATCATTGTCCGGATCCAAAGGCCCCAAAGTGACAATAATTGGGACAACCGGAGGGGCGGCTGTGGTGTGAGGATCACATGTGTTCACGGAGTGTTAATGCTTTGCTCCGGTGCTCTATTAAAAGGAGCACCTTAATTGCCAGTAGTTCCCTAGAGGCCCCGCTGCCACGGGCTGACTGGACAGAAGATGTTGTGCAAGTTCTCATTGCGAGCACGTATGACTATATTTGGAGCACATGCCTAGGATTGTTTAGTACTTGGATGCTTGTTATTATTTATCTGCAATGCCCTAGATCTTGAAGTTACATGTTTAGACTCATCCATGAAATGCCCATCCATCCATCCCTATGCCTACCGCACTCCAATCCCACTATTACCGTTACTGTTACTATTGCTCCTGTTTCACTGTTGCTGTTGTTGTTGCTTTGTTGTTGCTACTGATAAACTTCTGTGAGCAAGAACTATTTCTAGGTGCAGCTGAACTGACTACTCAGTTGTTAAGGCTTGCGAGTATTCTTTGGCTCCCCTTGTGTCGAATCAATAAATTGCGTAATACTACCCATGAAGACTGTTGCAATCCCCTATACTTGTGGGTCATCAAGACTATTTTTTGGCGCCATTGTCGGGGAGCATAGCTTTATTTGTAAGTTCACTTGGATCTATTATTGTTCACTTCTACTCCTTTCATCATGGGGAAGTCTCGTGATGGAAAGTTCCCTATTTTACCATCCACTACAAGAAGAGGTACAGTCCTAAACACCTCTGTTGCTTTTGATTCACCATCTGTTATAAGTAATCTTGTCACACCACCACCACATACACATGCTACACACACTGCTACTACTGCTAAATCTGGAACAACTTTTGATGCTCATGATGTTACTTCTATTGTGCTTGATGCGAGTGGTTCATTAGGTCCTTTTCTAGATGCTACTATGGCTAGTGTAGGAAATACCGAAACTCTTAGTGAATACGATGTTACACTTGTTAGCTCATCAGAGGCTAGTGAGAGTTATGATATTAATGATGGTTACATTGAGTTCACTGACGAATTTGTTGAAGAGTGCCGAAACACACATGGTACTAGTGCTATGAAGAGTCTCCTTGCTAGACGTACTATTATGCCTAAGTTGTCCTCTGATCCTAAGTTTGCCACTTCTCCCATAGATATTAAAGATGAAGAATATGATTTCTCTCTTGATTTGTATTATTTAGATATTGTTGAGAAAGAACCTTTTTGTGGGACTAAAAATGAGAGTGTTGTGGCTCATATGAATGAGCTTTCTACTATGAGTGCTTTGTTCTCTGATGAATTTAAGATGTGCAAGTAATTTGTTGCTAAGATCTTCCCTTTTTCACTAAAAGGAGAAGCTAGGGCTTGGTTTAATAGATTACCTCATGGTTCCATTGATAGCCCTGATTGCTTGATTGCTTCTTTCTTCCAGAAATATTTTCCTCCCAGTGCTAGACATGCTGCTTTGCAGAGACTTTTTGATATTAAATAGGGAGAAGAAGAGAAATTGCCTGAGTCATGGAAAAGATTATGTTCCTTGATTCATGCACATCCTGGATGTCCATTACCTAAAAATGAGCTTCTTGATATTTATTATAATGGACTAACTGATGATTCTAGGACCTACCTAGATAGCTTTGCTGGTTGTGTTTTTAGGAAAAGGACTCCTATAGATGCTGAAGAATTAATGACCAAGATAAGCAAGAATTATGATGATTGGACTTTAACTGAGCTGAATAAACCTGAGCCTATTACTCCTGAACCAGTTGTTCCTGAACCAGTTCCAACACCAACAACAAAGAAGAGGGGAGTTATTGCATTAAATGATGAAGTAATGAAAGAAGCTAAGAAGTGTCTAAAGGAGAAAGGTAATAGAGCTGAAGATGTGAAGAATCTACCTCCTATAGAAGAATTATGTAAGCCAATTCCCCACTCATCTACTATTGAGGTACACTCTCTCCAACACTTTGATGAAGGTGATATTCCTTATGGTAAGCCTCCTGATCAATGTTTAGAGGAACTTGACATTTTTATTGTTAAACAAGGTCATTTTAATAAACAAGTTTAGAATCATTTATTGGAAAACTCTAGAGCTATCCATGAGTTGAAAGATATTGTGGAAAGAACTTCTAATGATATTAAAATGCTTTGTAAACACTTTCAAATGGTTCAAATTCAACTTGATCAACTTGCTAAGGTACAAAAGGATATGCCAGTTAATGCTTTAGGAGATAAACATGCTTATGGAATTAGAACTAGGAGTGGTATATCTACTCAAGATCCCTTATATCATGAAGGACACCCTAAAAGAATAGATCAGGATTCCCAACAAGGTGAATATAGTGGTAGTCCTCATAAGAGGAAGAAAAAGAAACATAAGGTAGTTGAGGAACCACTTGAACCTGTTGTAGATCCTAATAGTATATCTGTCTCTGATGCTGAAACTGAGAGTGGGAATGATAAAAATGAGTCTCCTGATAAGGAGGAATGTGAGGAAGAACCTGAGAAACACACTAAGAACACTAGGTACACAAAGGAGGATTTTATTGCTAATAAACATGGTAAAGAGAGGGAACCTTGGGTGCAGAAACCTATGCCTTTTCCAGGTAAGAAACACAAGTCAAAGGAGGAAGAACACTATAACAAGTTTGTGAGTGGATGAAACCTTTATTCTTGCAAATTCCTTTGACTAATGCTATTAAATTGCCTCCTTATTCAAAGTATATGAAGGATATTATCTCTAATAAAAGGAAGATTCCTAATGAGGAGATTTCTACTTTTCTTGCTAATTACTCCTTCAATGGTAAGGTTCCAAAGAAACTTGGTGATCCAGGTATACCAACTATTTCTTGCTCCATAAAGAATAATTATGTTAGAGCTGCTTTATGTGATTTGGGAGCTGGAGTTAGTGTTATGCCTTTTTCTCTCTACAAGAGACTCCAGCTAGAAAAGTTGATACCAACTGATATATCTTTGCAAATGGCTAATAAGTCAACTACTATTCCTGTTGGTATATGTCAGGATGTTCCTATTCAAGTTGCTCATAATTGCATGGTTTTAACTGATTTTGTTGTGCTTGAAATGCTTGAAGATGATAATATGTCTATTATTCTTGGGAGACCTTTTCTTAATACTGCAGGTGCTATTATTAATTGCAATCAAGGAAAAGTAACATTCAATATTAATGACAAATAGTACACTCTCTATTTCCCCAAGAAGGTTGTTAAGAGCTATTGACCGAATTCTATTGAAAATATTGAGGGCATCAAGGTTGGAGAAATATATTGTCCCATTCCACAAGAAAATTTTGAAACTATTATGATTGGGACCATTGCTATCAAGTATGAGGTAACATAATCACCTTGTGGAATGCAAAGTTTTGTTTCATATAAGATTGTTTTGGTAACAAGACTTGATCAACCTTGTTAACAAAAGGATTTTTATGAACAAAATAATGTTTCCACTATGGTTATACTTGCTTTCTTTTTCCTTTCTCCTTCCTAGTCTTTGCTTTAACTTTAGTTTTGCTAGTTGTTTGCTTGTTTGAGTTTCTTAGAGCTTCTGTAGTTTGGCTTTTGGTTTGCTTTTGCTTCTTCTGAAAAACTATTTCTGCAAGAAAATCAATTTTCATACCCTGAAAATTGGCCAAAAATAAAGTTTCCCGAAAAATCCCAGAAAATTCAAAATAAAATTTTCCTCGAAAAAAGGGGCAGAGAGGCACCAGAGGTGACCCAGGAGGCCACCCCAGGCCACCACACCTGTGGTAGGCGCGGGCCCACCACTAGTGGTGCCTAGGGGGGTCTGGCCCACCTGGGTCCCTCTAGGCTGCCTCCTCAAAGCCACCTTCTTTCTCTCTCCCGAAAAACACCGGAAAACTTGCTCAAGCTAGAGTTCTTGCTGTTCTTGCTCGCGATTTTTGATCTCCTTGTTCAGCCCATCTCAAGTGCTGATTTTTGGAGGGTTTGCTCCTTGGTATGTGCCTCCTCCACTTGTCCAATTAGATTTGTGATTGGTAGATTGTATCTTGAGTATTTTACTGCTATAGGTGACAGGTTGTTTGAGCTTTCATGATTGTTATTTTCTTAGAAACTTTGTTTTGATGCATGTGTAGTCCTCTAGCAAGTTGCTATAGTAGTTGCTCATGATTTATCAACTTAGAAATCACTTGGTTTGATGGTTGTCTAAAAATTTCAGCAAAGAAGATGAGTGCTTATCCACTGAATCAATATGACTTGATGGTGCATGAGCCAATGAAGGTTCATCGTGAGGAGGCAGTTTTTCCTTCCATATATCCATGCCATGAATTTATGAGATCTGCGGGGATCCACCAAGATTTCCAAACTTTGGTTATAAATGCAGGGTTGGAGCATTTTGTTGAAGGTGAACCAATCCAATATGTTAAGCTAACCATGGATTTTGTGCAGGACTTCCGGTTCACTTGGTCTACTTCTAATCTGTCAACACCCGGATTTTTCAATCCTAGATGCCTGTTATGCCGTACATCGCAATCCCAGGATTACCATTTTTGCGAGACATAACAGAATTGGATACCATAGTACTTCATCCATTACAAACGATACATAAGTTCGTACACAAATGAGGATCTCATGATCCAGTTCTTAATACAACATCAGGCAGCGGAATACGTAATAATAACGGTAGCGTAGGCGAAGCTCCATCTTCGGGGTCACAGGCAATGCTGACGATGGGAGATGATCCTAGTTGTCGTAAACTTCCTGGGGTCCATCCTCCAGGTACTCCTCTTCATAGTCTGGCCATGGGAATAGCCAGGGACAAAGCCATGAGTACTATTTAAGTACTCGCAAACTAATACTAACAGGTAAAGGGGTTTTTGGATAATAGGACACTAGGCTCTAGGGTTGTTTTGCAAAAAGCCAGGTTTATCTCTACTAAGTTCCAAAGCTAGTCACAATTTTATAACTCCTAAGTGGGATCTTGTAGTTCAGGTCACAACTCTGTTGTGGTCAAGTCAAAGTCTCAACTCATTTCACAAGTCATTTTGAAAAGTCTGACGGGGGAACAGTATGGCCACTCCAACTGTCCATAATCATGACGCCGTATTCAATAGTTTGACACTCTGCAGAGATTGTACACTTTCACCACAACATTCGATACATCCGTCAGAACAAATCCTGAATTCACCATACTCAGTGTGGATAATCAATCCTAACCTTTCAATTACACTCCCTAGTATCGGCACCTCTCCTGAGTTTGGCCTCCCAACCATGACCACCGTCATCTTGGGTCTTGCATGTGGACAATCTTCACAAGGTAGCCTCAGCTCGGACCTTGGCCGTGAGGGAACTAATACTAAGGTATATAAGTTTCCAGTCAAGCCCTACCCAATATTCGGGTATTGTGGTTGTACGCTAAAATTGGAATGGTATCGCATCCAGACAACCATCAATTTTATAAAGGGCTAAGGCTCATGCCTCAAAATTTTCATCACCAAAATCATCAAGTGTTTGGAAACACATGTCCAAAACATTTCAATAGAATGATCCATCATTCCAAGGTTTTCATAACCATTTTTCCACCAAGCATTCCCATCTAAAAGTTGATCAAGTTTTATGCTTAGCACTAGCATCTACATGTGGGGGTAGTAATAATGAGGGGTGGTAACTGGTGGAGTTTCACTAAGTCCAACCTTATATCTTAGGCTGATATCAAGGTTTCTAGCTTAGGCCAAATTTTATGCTCTTTAAGCAACCTTCAGCACAACTGTCTAGCATCTACCAAACTCTTAGGTAGACTCTAAGTAAGCTTTGATAAAGAAATAAAGTAAGAAGCTTGCCATAAAACTAGGATTGGTTTAGCAAGTGGATATGGTCACATAGGCTTAAGGCCTATAATAGTCATATCACAAGTATGGGTTTGTGGCATCAGTAGGGTATCTTGCAAGAGTTAACTTGCATTGGTATAATATCAGCTTGCATCAATATCAGTATCAGCTTGCCTTGTGCAGAGCAGTGGTTGAAGTTCTCCTCGGCTTCCTCTTCGTAGTATCCTCCTTCCTCCTCGTAGTATCCTTGGTCGGTACTAGCGTCTATGAATAAATACGAGGTACACAATCACCAAACAATACTTAACTACTTGCAATCATCACACACAAGGGTCCTATAGATGATCTAGCATCATCTCTAACATTACAAGGTTAAAGCTTGGTTTAAAACTTCTTATTCTTAGAAAAGTAATTTCTACTCATTGAAAAACTACTTAAGATTTAATATTCTCCAAACTAAACATGGGATCATTTTGACACATGTCATCACCACATATTGTAGTCCATGGGAATGTGATTTAAAGTGGTGTCACAATTTAATAAGGTTTTACCCTTTTATTTTAATTAATTAAAGTGGCTAGAAATGCTTATGAAGCATTCTTTTATTACTTGAACATTATTTCTGCAAGTAAACCTATATATTTTTATATATTCTGAAAGGTATGGTTAAATGTGATTTTTGAGAGTTGGAATCAACTCAAAAGATTTTATGGTTTAAATTTGAAAAATGTTTGAATGCAGCAAAGCTTCTGCCTTGTTATTTTTACTATGGGTGATCTACAGATCCAAATGACTTGAATCCAACGGGCTTGGATTAAGCATTCTGACCTTTCAACAAAATTGGTTTCATTCAATTTGGTGTACTGAATCGATCTGGGTTGATTTTTGAAGTTGGGTACAGAAGTGTGTTTGAATTTAAAAAGAAAAGGTTTAATTTGAATTCTTTGGGCTGCGCGGGAAATTTTAACGGGCGGCCTGCTAAGCGCCTGATGCTCCAGCTAAGTGGGTGTCCCCACTGTCGGTGACACGGGCTGGCGGCGGTATGGGGCAACGTGGATCGTTCGATCTAGTTCTAATCCAACGGCTAAGGTCATCGTCGATGCGAGACAGCTCCGAGAACGAAACCTAAGCGCGGCCGGTGAGGGGTCTGAGGGCTCACCGATGCAGGCGAGGTTCGGCGAGGCGAGCGACAAAGTCGACGCGGCCGAACCTCCGGTACGGTGGCTTCTCTGGGCGGCTCAATCGCTGGCTCCTTCTTCTCGGCGTGGCGGGCTCGGTGAAATTCCAGCGGTGGTGCTCGGCTTGCTCGAGGATGGTGTGGCAGTCGGTGGGGAGAGGGTGAGATGGTGTGAAGAAATCGTGCGGGGTGGCCTCTATTTATAGTCGAGCTAAGCGACGTCAGGCGCCTGGTGAGCTCGTCGAAGCGGCGTTCTGATGACTATAGGCATGGGCAAGGGTAGGGGCGGTCTGTGTCTCTGGCGATGCTCAACGACATGATCGCGAGGCATGGGGCGATGCGGTTTGGTCTGAATGGGCGGCGCTCTGCTGCAGCGGCGGCGTCTTCGGCAAGGCGGTGGCTGTATGTACAGGCGGCAAGCGGGGTGTCTGGCGGTCTCCTAGGTCGGTGGTGATCGTGTATGCACGCGTGAGGGCGGCGTGATGCATGGGTGATGGTCGAGGTGGCGCTCTGGCGCCGCGCTCGGCATGGTCTGGACGTGTCTCGTCTGCGTGGTCGAGGCTTGGCAACGCTTCATGGTGGGACAGGCGATGGCGGTGGACGGTGGGCTGCCTCCGGACATGGCTAGGCTTGTTCTTGCTCTAGCTTGCTGTCCACAATGGGGTGACATGGGGTGCTCATTGTTCACCATTAATGACAATGGCAAGCTCACAGGGGTGCTAGTGTTGGGCTAATCTTTCTAGATGATCTACTGGGTTGTGTGTGAGCTAACTAGGGAACAAGTTAGGCTCAAAACACTGCACACTATAGTGTTTGATGTTTTGTTTGATTTGTGTACATTTGTTTGATGAAATGGCCGCATGAAATCAAGTTTTGAATTTTGAAATGAATTTTGGTTGGTTTGCTAGATTGGTTCTGGTGAGTCTGCAGATGCTTGGGTTTTGAAAGTTGAGCTTGTTTGAGTGGTTTTTGAAAAGTGGGATCTTCCCATATGAAGAAGATTCAATTTTGAATTGTCATTTAAACTATGCATTTGAAAGTTTCTGGATGATCACAAAGTGGGCCTTGATACTTTGTTATGAGTACTTTCAAGGGGTGCAAAGATCCAGAAAAGTTTCTGTTTGGTTTTGAAAGTTTGAGACAGCCAAAGTAGGCATGGGAGTTAAATTGGTCAAAATGACCATTCACTTAATATATTTGTTTTGATTTACTTGTCTTTAGGAAAAGTGTGGGAAATGTTTTAGATGATGTTTATTTCACCTAAGAAACATTTTACAAGCAATGGATCACACAAACAAAGTGGTTTTAAAGAAATTCAAAAACTATGCATACACATATGCATGCCTTCATGGGTTTACTTAGAAAAGTTTTTGTTAACCCTAATCTTGATGATTAGTGTTTTGATGATCTCAGTTTGATATTTTTGGGATGTTACAAACCTTCCCCCCTTAAACAAAATCTTGTCCCGAGATTTGAAAAAGGACGAAAAGATTACCTAGGATTTGAAGAGATCTGGAAACTCCGTTCTGATGTGATCTTCGCGTTCCCAGGTAGCTTCCTCTTCTGTGTGATTGCTCCACTGAATCTTGAGAAACTTGATGCTTCGGGTTCTGGTAGTTCGAAAGGCTTCTTCCAATATACGGATGGGTACTTCGGGATAGGTCAGATCATCGTCGATCTCGATGGTCCGGTGATCGATATTCTTGAACACTTCGGTCTTCTCGGGGACTTCGAGACGTTTGCGAAGTAACGAGATATGGAACACATTGTGCACCGCTGACATCTCCTCAGGTAGTTCCAGTTGATACGATACTTCTCCTCGATGGTTCAGAATTTTGAAAGGTCCGATATATCTGGGGGCTAACTTTCCTTTGAGTTGGAAACGTTGCATTCCCTTCAATGGCGACACTTTCAGATAAACAAAATCTCCGATGTTGAAGGCGAGGTCTCGACGTCTCTTGTCGGCGTAACTCTTTTGTCGGGATTGGGCTGTCTTAAGGTGCTCACAAATCTTGTGAACCTTCTCTTCTGCTTCTCGTAGGATGTCGGGTCCGAAAATTTGACTCTCTCCTACTTCCGACCAGTTCAAAGGGGTGCGGCACTTTCTTCCGTACATAAATTCAAATGGGGCCATTTGCAAACTGGCTTGGTAACTATTGTTGTATGAAAATTCTGCAAACGGCAGACAGTCTTCCCACTTGGATCCATATTCTAGCACACATTCTCTAAGCATATCTTCGAGTATTTGGTTTACTCGCTTCGTTTGTCCATCGGTCTGAGGGTGATACGCGGTACTGAAATCTAGGCGGGTTCCTAAACCTTCTTGGACTTTCTTCTAGAATCTCGAGGTAAACTGAGTTCCTCGATCCGATACTATATTCTTGGGGACTCCGTGCAAACTAACGATCCTAGCGATGTACAACTCCGCTAGCTTCGAACTCTGATAGGTAGTTTTGACGGGCAAGAAATGGGCGACTTTGGACAATCTGTCCACTATGACCCAAATAGAGTCATTTCCCCTACTAGAAGTAGGTAGTCCAGTGATAAAGTCCATTCCTACAGAATCCCATTTCCATTCCGGAATTTGCAAAGGTTGCAACAATCCAGCGGGTCGTTGATGTCTTGCTTTGACTCGCTGACATATATCACACTTGGCGATATAGCTTCCGATTTCTCTCTTCATCTTATGCCACCAAAATTGCTCTTTCAAATCTTGATACATCTTAGTTCCTCCGGGGTGGATAGAATAAAGAGTATCTTGAGCCTCCTTCAAGATAACTTCTTTCAACTCTGAATCTGCTGGTACACAAAGGCGTCCTTTGTACCACAGAACTCCTTCTTCGTCCTCGGTGAATCCGGGTACTTTTTGTACCGTCTGACGCTTGATTCCGTCGACATCATTTCCTTCGCGCCTCTTTAATCTGACTGATCAAAGTGGGCTGAAGTTCTATGCTAGCCAAAAATCCTTCACTTACTAATTCTACTCAAAAATCTTCCATCTCTTTGTGCAAACTTGGTTGCTCCTTCAAAATCATGGAGTTCAAGCGGCACGGCAATCTGCTAAGGGCATCGGCTACCACATTGGCTTTTCCAGGGTGATAGTGAATGTCCAGGTCGTAATCCTTGATTAGCTCAGTCCATCTTCTCTGCCTCATATTCAGCTCCTTCTGAGTGAATATATACTTTAGGCTCTTGTGATCCAAATAAATCTCACAACAGTTTCCCATCAGGTAATGTCTCCATGTCTTTAGGGCTAGAACAACGGCTGCGAGTTCGAGGTCATGGGTTGGGTAATTTTGTTCATGTTGCTTCAATTGTCGCGATAGATAAGATATAACTTTGCCTTCTTGCATTAGCACACATCCGAGACCAATCTTGGATGCGTCACAATACACATCGAAGGGCTTCGTGATATCCGGCATGATCAAGATTGGGGCTGAAATCAATCTCCTCTTGAGTTCTTGAAAACTCGCTTCACATTTGTCGGTCCATTCAAACTTCTTGTCCTTCTTCAGCAATTGGGTCATGGGTCGGGCGATACTAGAGAATCCTTCTACAAATTTGCGGTAATATTCCGCCAATCCGAGAAAAGCACGAACTTGGGTTTGAGTGGTTGGGGCTTGCCAATCTTCTACATCTTTCACTTTGGCAGGGTCAACGGCAATTCCTCCGGCTGATACAATGTGACCGAGGAATCCTACTTCCTGTAACCAGAATTCACATTTGCTAAATTTTGCATACAACTGATGCTCTCTAAGGGTTCCAAGAATGGTCCTTAGGTGTAGCTCATGTTCTTCTTCTGATTTGGAGTAAATCAGAATGTCATCGATGAAAACAACGACAAACTTATCCAGGAAGTCCATAAAAATCTTATTCATGAGGTTCATGAAATAAGCGGGGGCGTTGGTTAATCCAAAAGACATGACTGTATACTCATACAATCCATATCTGGTGGTAAAGGCAGTCTTTGGGATATCCTCTGCACGAATCTTGAGTTGATGATAGCCAGTTCTAAGATCAATCTTAGAAAACACTTTGGCACCGGTAAACTGATCAAACAAATCTTCTATCTTAGGCAAGGGGTACTTGTTCTTGATGGTGACATCATTCAACTTTCGATAATCCGTACACAAACGGTTACCTCCATCCTTCTTGTCTACAAAGAAGACAGGTGATCTCCATAGGGACGCACTCGGTTGAATCAATCCGATTTCTAGCATGGAATCCAGTTGCTTCTTCAGCTCTTCTAGTTCTGATGGGTTCATACTATAGGGTCTCTGGGCTATGGGTCCTGTTCCGGGGATTAGTTCGATGATAAACTCGATATCCCGATCTGGGGGCATACCGGGCAAAACATCTGGAAATACATCGGGGTATTCGCAGACTATCCAAACTTGGTCAATGGTAGGTTGGGTTATACTCTTGTTACACTTGAACTAACGAGGTAAGGTTTCAGATATATGCTCGACTGATATTCCGGTGGTACTGGTCATGGTAATGGCTTTCTTGGCACAGTCAATCAATCCTTTATGTTTGGACATCCAATCCATTCCTAGTACTACTTCCAAACCTTTATTTCCGAGTACTATTAGATTAGCATAAAAATCTATGCCATGGATTCGGATAGGGACGGCTTTGCAAATTTGCCTAGCCTTGGTGGTTGATCCGGGAATTTGTACAATCATCACATGCTTCAATTTGGTTGGTTGAATTTTACCAGTGCAAGCAAATTCTTCGGTGACAAATGAATGTGATGCACCCGAATCAAACAACACTCTTGCAAGTACTGAATTAACAGAAAACATACCTAGCACGACGTCTGGCGCTTCCTGAGCTTCTTCAGCATGCATGAGAAAAAGACGGCCATTGCGGTTGAGTGAATTCCCTGGGGCAAATCTTCTCCCAGACTGGACACGACGCTGCTGCTGAGCTAGGACATTGGCGTTGGGGGTTGTAGCATTCTTCTTGTTGGGGCACTCATTAGAATAGTGGCCTTTATTTCCACAGTCATAACAGGTCACTTGTGACTTGTCCTTGGCTGCGACAGGCACATCATTGCTTCCAGTCCTCGGGGCAGTGTTGGGGTTGGTGGTAGTATTGTTGGTGTTGAATTTGGGTGGGGCACGGGTGAAATTGCTAGAGTTGCCGGGGTTGTTGTGATTTCCTCCAGGTCTAGGGTTTCCACGGTTAGGGTAGGTCGGACGGGTCATAGGGGGTCTGTTGGTTCTTGGGGCAAATCCTGGAGATGGGTTGGGGCGATACTTTGGGGTCTGATGGGTTCCTGGTTGATGCATCATGCGACGCTTGCGGTTCTCATTGGCCTGGTTGATCTTTCCTTCCATCTGGATAGCAGAGTCTACAAGGGCTTAAATATCAACAAAGGGGATATTGACTAACACCGTCTGCATCTCGTCATGCAGACCATTCAGGAATCTTTCTTTCTTCTTGGCTTCGGTGTCTATCTCGTCCGGGGCATACCTAGCTAATGACAAAAATTTGTCACGGTATTCCACTACAGTCATCCTTCCTTGCTTCAACTCTCTGAACTCGTCTCTCATTCTCTTGATTAAACCTGGTGGCACATGGGTTCTGCTAAACTTGACCTTGAATTCCTCCCAGGTCATCATCTGGCCTCCGGTCATTGCACGAACACTGTTCCACCATGCCCTGGCATCTTTGGCTATATAATGGGTGGCGAACAAGACTTTCTCGTTGGCTTCCACTCCGGCTACTTCTAAGTTATTTTCCATGGTTTGCAGCCAATCATCGGCGTCTAGGGGTTCTTCCGACTTGGTAAAAATGGGTGGGTTGGTATTCTGGAAATTCTTGAGCTTAGATCCGTGGTTATCCTGATTTCCATGGCCTTGGTTGTTGTGGGCTAGCTGGGCTATCTGTTGCAGAGTGGCTAGGTTGGCTTGACGTTCGGCTCTTTTAGCTTCGCGGTCAGAAGTCAACATTTGCAGGATCTGCAACATCGGGTCTGGGGCTGAACCACTTCCTCCACGTGGCATCTGAAGATTGATATAGGTCATGAGAAAAGAGGGAAATTGCTAAGGTTTTGGGTTTTTGAAAAGTGTTTGGAGTTTGACTCGAGTTTTTTTTTAGCAACTTGCTTTTTCATTCATTCACTCATAGCACACAGTACAACACACACCACAACAAGGAAAAATAGATGGTTTTAAGAACCATTCTGGAATCTACGATACAGTGGGACCGACTACTACTCACTACGCTAGTGCTCAGTGCTACTACTGCTCGGAGTCGGTGGCTTCATCATCTTCCGCATCATCGATGAAGGCGAAATCATCCTCATCGGTGAAGAAGTCCATGGCCTGATCCTCCAGAAAATCATCGTCATCGCTGAGATAGGAGTAAGGGTCTCCACGAAGATCCTCTCCGGCATTCTCCCTTTCCTCTAACTGCATGTCTCTCTCGTGGATGGTCTCTTCCAGAGATGAGATGCGATGGCGAAGACGGGCAATAATGCGCTCCTTCTTGTCGAGCTGACGGCGGCGAGACTTGCGATCCTTTGCTAGCATGGCGATGGTCTGATCCTTCGTCTTGATAATGGCAGACTTGTGGTTGAAATAGTCACGACAGTTGTCCAACTCTTGCTGACGATCATACATCATGAAGCTAAGGTGGTCCAATTGAGTCTTCAGCTCGGGGTGGTATGGGGCTTCCAATGGTTGTCCATTTGCATCATGCCTTGGGCAAAACTCAAAGCGAGTACCCTTGATCTGATTGATGCTCTGCCCACACAGACGGGAAAGAGCTTCCTGCATTGCTCTGGCAAGTCCATCGAGCCAGTTATTTTCCCTCAAGGTAAACTGAATTCCCTCCGTAGTGGGAGGTTCAATCTTTCCTCGGAGACTTGCAACAATTAGCCACTGCAGATCTTCTCCTCCTTGATCATTGAGCTGAGCTCCGAAGAACTCGGGATGCGGACGTTCCAGAAGTTCCGAAAGCTGGTCCAGATCCCTCTCAAAGATAAGGTCCCCTCCATTTCCGAGTTGATAAAACTTGCTGTACTTCACGTCCATCTATAGAAATAGAGGATGAGTAGATTAGCAGAGTGATCAAGTGTGTCAAAATTTTATCTATTTTGCAAGAGTTTTGGGGGAACATGAAGTTTTATTAAAGAATTAAAGAGGTAAGAATGAGAATAAGTTTTCATAAATATCTTTGTTCTTTGGTTTTGAAACTAAGTTTTTGGTTCAACGTCCAATCTAACTAGGGTCTCCTATGGTCAGGATGGCTCTGATACCAACTTGTCAACACCCGGATTTTTCAATCCTAGATGCCTGTTATGCCGTACATCGCAATCCCAGGATTACCATTTTTGCGAGACATAACAGAATTGGATACCATAGTACTTCATCCATTACAAACGATACATAAGTTCTTACACAAATGAGGATCTCATGATCCAGTTCTTAATACAACATCAGGCAGCGGAATACGTAATAATAACGGTAGCGTAGGCGAAGCTCCATCTTCGGGGTCACAGGCAATGCTGACGATGGGAGATGATCCTAGTTGTCGTAAACTTCCTGGGGTCCATCCTCCAGGTACTCCTCTTCATAGTCTGGCCATGGGAATAGCCAGGGACAAAGCCATGAGTACTCTTTAAGTACTCGCAAACTAATACTAACAGGTAAAGGGGTTTTTAGATAATAGGACACTAGGCTCTAGGGTTGTTTTGCAAAAAGCCAGGTTTATCTCTACTAAGTTCCAAAGCTAGTCACAATTTTATAACTCCTAAGTGGGATCTTGTAGTTCAGGTCACAACTCTGTTGTGGTCAAGTCAAAGTCTCAACTCATTTCACAAGTCATTTTGAAAAGTCTGACGGTGGAACAGTATGGCCACTCCAACTGTCCATAACATGGATGCGCTATTCAATAGTTTGACACTCTGCAGAGATTGTACACTTTCACCACAACATTCGATACATCCGTCAGAACAAATCCTGAATTCACCATACTCAAGATGCGGATAATCAATCCTAACCTTTCAATTACACTCCTAGTATCAGCACCTCTCCTGTGAGTTTGGCCTCCCAACCATGACCACTGTCATCTTGGGTCTTGCTGCAATTGGACAATCTTCACAAGGTAGCCTCAGCTCGGACCTTGGCCGTGAGGGAACTAATACTAAGGTATATAAGTTTCCAGTCAAGCCCTACCCAATATTCGGGTATTGTGGTTATACGCTAAAATTGGAATGGTATCGCATCCAGACAACCATCAGTTTTATAAAGGGCTAAGGCTCATGCCTCAACATTTTCATCACCAAAATCATCAAGTGTTTGGAAACACATGTCCAAAACATTTCAATAGAATGATCCATCATTCCAAGGTTTTCATAACCATTTTTCCACCAAGCATTCCCATCTAAAAGTTGATCAAGTTTTAGGGGGTAGTAATAATGAGGGGTGGTAACTGGTGGAGTTTCACTAAGTCCAACCTTATATCTTAGGCTGATATCAAGGTTTCTAGCTTAGGCCAAATTTTATGCTCTTTAAGCAACCTTCAGCACAACTGTCTAGCATCTACCAAACTCTTAGGTAGACTCTAAGTAAGCTTTGATAAAGAAATAAAGTAAGAAGCTTGCCATAAAACTAGGATTAGTTTAGCAAGTGGATATGGTCACATAGGCTTAAGGCCTATAATAGTCATATCACAAATATGGGTTTGTGGCATCAGTAGGGTATCTTGCAAGGGTTAACTTGCATTGGTATAATATCAGCTTGCATCAATATCAGTATAAGCTTGCCTTGTGCAGAGCAATGGTTGAAGTTCTCCTCGGCTTCCTCTTCGTAGTATCCTCCTTCCTCCTTGTAGTATCCTTGGTCGGTACTAGCGTCTATGAATAAATACGAGGTACACAATCACCAAACAATACTTAACTACTTGCAATCATCACACACAAGGTTCCTATAGATGATCTAGCATCATCTCTAACATTACAAGGTTAAAGCTTGGTTTAAAACTTCTTATTTTTAGAAAAGTAATTTCTACTCATTGAAAAACTACTTAAGATTTAATATTCTCCAAACTAAACATGGGATCATTTTGACACATGTCATCACCACATATTGTAGTCCATGGGAATGTGATTTAAAGTGGTGTCACAATTTAATAAGGTTTTACCCTTTTATTTTAATTAATTAAAGTGGCTAGAAATGCTTATGAAGCATTCTTTTATTACTTGAACATTATTTCTGCAAGTAAACCTATATATTTTTATATATTCTGAAAGGTATGGTTAAATGTGATTTTTGAGAGTTGGAATCAACTCAAAAGCTTTTATGGTTTAAATTTGAAAAATGTTTGAATGCAGCAAAGCTTCTGCCTTGTTATTTTTACTATGGGTGATCTACAGATCCAAATGACTTGAATCCAACGGGATTGGATTAAGCATTCACAGACCTTTCCAACAAAATTGGTTTCATTCAATTTGGTGTACTGAATTGATCTGGGTTGATTTTTGAAGTTGGGTACAGAAGTGTGTTTGAATTTAAAAAGAAAAAGGTTTAATTTGAATTGTTGGGCTGCGCGGGAAATTTTAACGGGCCGGCCTGCTAAGCGCAGTGCTCCCGCGGGCTGCTTAAGTGGGTGTCCCCACTCGTCAGTGATACGGGGCTGGGCGAAGCGGTATGGGGCAAGGTGGATCGTTCGATCTAGTTCTAATCCAACGGCTGAGGGTCATCATCGACGCGAGACAGCTCCGGCGAGAACGAAACCTAGCACGGCCAGTGAGGGGTGCTGGGGGCTCACCGGGGTACGGGCGAGGGTCGGCGAGGCGGGCGAACGACGAAGTCGACGACGGCGAACCTCCTGGTACCGGTGGCTTCTCCTGGGGCGGCTCCAATCGCTGGCTCCCTTCTTCTCCGGCAGCGGCAGGCTCCAGTGAAATTCCGGCGAGGTGGTGCTCGGCTTGCTCTGAGGATGGTGTGGCATGGTCAGTGGGGAGAGGGGAGTGAGATGGTGTGAAGAAATTGTGCGGGGGTGGCCTCTATTTATAGTCGAGCTAGGCGACCGTCGGGGCGCACGGTGAGCTCGTCGGGGGCGACGTTACAGGCGGCTATAGGCATGGGCAAGGGTAGGGAACGGTGCTGTGTCTCCTGGCGATGCTCAACGACATGATCGCGAGGCATGGGGCGGTGCGGTTTGGTCTGAACAGGCGGCGCTCTGTAGGGCGGCGTCTTCGACGGCGGGCGGTGGCTGTATGGCACGGGGCGGCAAACGGGGGGTGTCTGGCGGTCTCCTGGGTCGGTGGTGATCATGTATGCACGCGGTGAGGGCGGCGCGCGGTCTGTGGGTGATGGTCGAGGGTGGCGCTCTGGCGCACGCTCGGCATGGTCTGGGTGTGTCTCGTGCGCGTGGTCCAGGGCTTGGCAACGCTCGCGGCTGGGACAGGCAGTGGCGGTGGACGGTGGGCTGCCTCCCAGACATGCTGGCTAGCTTCTCCTAGCTCCAGCTTGTCTACAATGGGGTGACATGGGGGTGCTCGGCTGTTCACCATTAATGACAATGGCAAGCTCACAGGGGTGCTAGTTTTGGGCTAATCTTTCTAGATGATCTACTGGGTTGTGTGTGAGCTAACTAGGGAACAAGTTAGGCTCAAAACACTGCACACTATAGTGTTTGATATTTTGTTTGATTTGTGTCTGCAACCTGTTTGATGAAATGGCCACATGAAATCAAGTTTTGAATTTTGAAATGAATTTTGGTGGGTTTGCTAGATTGGTTCTGGTGAGTCTGCAGATGCTTGGGTTTTGAAAGTTGAGCTTGTTTGAGTGGTTTTTGAAAAAGTGGGATCTTCCCATATGAAGAAGATTCAATTTTGAATTGTCATTTAAACTATGCATTTGAAAGTTTCTGGATGATCACAAAGTGGGCCTTGATACTTTGTTATGAGTACATTCAAGGGGTGCAAAGATCCAGAAAAGTTTCTGTTTGGTTTTGAAAGTTTGAGACAGCCAAAGTAGGCATGGGAGTTAAATTGGTCAAAATGACCATTCACTTAATATATTTGTTTTGATTTACTTGTCTTTAGGAAAAGTGTGGGAAATGTTTTAGATGATGTTTATTTCACCTAAGAAACATTTTACAAGCAATGGATCACACAAACAAAGTGGTTTTAAAGAAATTCAAAAACTATGCATACACATATGCATGCCTTCATGGGTTTACTTAGAAAAGTTTTTGTTAACCCTAATCTTGATGATTAGTGTTTTGATGATCTCAGTTTGATATTTTTGGGATGTTACATAATCCCATGGTCCATTACAAAATATATAATATACCTGTCGACCTGCCTTTTGCTGATTTTTGTGCAGCAATTAGAGTACCTCAGTGGGGATCTTGTGAGAAGATCAAGGAGAGGCCCAAGTCACTTATTGATTTGTATGCTGATATTTGCCAAGGTTTCGACTTCTCAAAGGAAAGTGGTAAAATTCAGAACATTCAGCTCCCAGCTATTAGATACTTTGCCTATTTCATTACCAAGTGTGTTCTTGCTAGAAAGACTGCTAGAAAGTTGTCTTCTTTTGATCTAGCTTTTATTGCAGCTGCTCTAAATAGGAATAGTTCTTATAGTTTGGGTGCTTTGATAGCTCATCGTCTCACCACCAACCGTGAGAAGGGTGGAATTTGTGGAGGTCTCATTGCTTCTAGGTTGCTAGCTTTCCATGGTTTAGAGCCTCATTATTCAGATTTTTCAGTTCCCCATAGAGAGGCTTGATATTGAATCTATGATTCAACATGTTTTTGTTTCTTTGGGGGCTAATGTGAGAAGTTTACCATATGAAATATCTTTTGCCCAGCAAGGTCAGAGAAAGGGTAGGACTGAGAAAATAGTTTATTTGCCTGCACCTTTTTTATTTAACTTTGATAACAGGCAAGGATGGTCGCTTGCAGAGGAGGAGGTTGACACATATGTGGGGGAACTCTCCCAGCAAGAGGAGAATGTTGAAGAGGATGCCGAAGACAATTCGGTTCGGCCATCCAACTTGGGAGAGTCTTCATACCAGTAGCCCTCATTTGATTGGGGCGCGTCTTCTTCATCGCAGGTGCCTGACTATGATCATTCCTATGATGACCCACCAGCATGGGGTTACTATCCGCGTTATTGAGCCCCACTTAGGCCAAAAGCCTAAACTTTGGGGGAGGTATACCAACATCACACTCATATATATATCATGTTCGGTCGGTTCTTTGTATATCCATTATTTTTGCTTTATTTTTGGTTTCTGTTGCTTCTTTCTAAAACCCAAAAATACCAAAAATATTTTCGTTGTTTCTCTTGGTTTGTTTTTTGTTTCTTTGTCTTGGTTTGCCTTAAAAGAAAAAATCCAAAAAGATTTTGCTTTGTTTGGTTTGCTTTGTTTTTGTTTGGTTTTTCTTTGTTAGCTTGTTTCTAAAAAATCGAAAACACCAAAAATATTTGTTGTTCCTCTTTGGTTTTGTGAGTTCTTTGCAGGGTTTAGCCGTCCTCAGTAGATTTTGGTTTCATGTTAATTATTCAAGTCACACAAGTGAAGGGCAATAATGAAGATTAAGACAACATGAGGTGTGGTAAGAGGCTGGTAACAAACTCTATTTGTTTCATTTTTTTACATATACTCATCATAGTGAGCATGCTTAACCTGTTTGTGTAAGGTGTATGTCATTATGGATGCTTAGTAGTTCTTGCTTGTCTATGATTAGCTCCAGCTTGCTAATAGTTTGTAGCATGGCATATGAATGTTTGCTTGCATTGTTTTATTCATACTTTGGTATGATATTGTGGTATCCTCCTCTGACTGTTCATGTGAATCGACTTGGCACATGCTCACGCGTGCATATGACTAATCAATAGTCAGTAAGCCTCGATGATTTATTTTGCCTCAGAGTTCTTGTATCACTTTCATGCGATAGTTAGTCATGTTTTGTTGCAAGCATGATTATGACAGCTATTTCTCTCTCGTTTGTCGCTCCCTCTCTATTGCTAGCCTTCACTTGCACTGAGTATGAGCTCTACCTATGCTTCCAACTCCCCAAAACCAATATTGCCATCTATGTCCACCATACCTACCTATTAGCACCATTTGCTATTTCAGTGCATATTCTATATGTCGTGTTTTCTTCCAAAATAAAATGTTCATCTGTATTGAGAAAGTTAGTTACTAAAGCTCTCACGAACTTGATGGCACACTTTATTCCTTGAGCTTAATAATCCTGAACCATTGTGACTAGTCCATGAAAGTTATATGCTTGCTAATTATATACTGGGAGTCAGTAGAACCGTGCTGTCACGGGGAACACTTTCAACACTTTTTGGATATCTCATCCAGTTGATTCCTTGCTCTTTTGTTTATGGATGTCGACGATGTGAAATAAAAGGGGAGGTTGTGAGTTCATGGAGTTTATACATTTTGTTAGAGAAACGCCTAGGCCGATAGCCTAAGCCATGCTTAATCATGGCGGAAACTTGCAGCATCACTATAATGAGCATCTATGAAGTGACCTCAATAAAAAGCTATGCCTATGGTAAATAAAAAGATTGCTGAGATGCTCATTGTCTGCTTGCCTTGTCATTTTGGTTATGGGAAAACTCTTGTACCATATGCAAGGGGTACACCATTGGCGATTCTCGATGATATGCATGTATTTACAATGACAAGAACTTTCAGGTGAACAAAGTTGAGTAGCATGCGGAGCGACCCTTGTACTCAAGGGACTTGGGATTTCCAGTCTATGGTCTGTCAAGCATATGATTCAAAGTGGACCTCACTTTCACCTTAACCACATGAAGATGCCTATGATAGGGGAAATGAGAGCTCAAAGCTAATGAGTACCTTCCTTTCAGCATTAGGAAGCCTTTCAAACGTTCACAAAACCGTTTTCATAACTTTGTTGAGTCACCACTTATTCTATGAGCACCTTCTTCAGAGCATAGTTGTCATTCTTGAGTTTGTTCCAAAACTTGGTTAATTATGTCATGACTTTGATGCTTGTATCTCTGATATCTTTATCTCTAGTCTTCATGTGAACTTGAGAGGTGCCTTGGCATTTATATTGTTCTCTTCAAACAAAGGCAAGCAAGATACCACTCTATCATACCTTATTATGAGCATTGCAATGTTGCTTATGTTTATGTTTCTTGCTACTTATTATTATTGAGTTGGTTTCTCTTCATAGCTTGCAATTACTATTGACTAGACTTAGTTGCATACTCTTTATTATAAATTGTCTAAGCATCTACTCATGTGCTGAGAATATATACATCATGTGAAGCAAAGTGTTTATGAAAGTTCTTTTATCACACTCAGTTTTCAACTGAATTGCTTGAGGACAAGCAATAAGCTAAGCTTGGGGGAGTTGATACGTCCAAAACGTATCTACTTTCTCGGACACTTTGTTATTGTTTCTCCTCTAAACTTATGTGATTTGGATATAACTAACACAGACTGACGCTGTTTTTAGCAGAATTACCTTGGTGTCTTGTTTTTGTGCAGAAAATCAACTATCAGGAAAAATCCCGGAAAATATGCCAAAAACTTTTTTTCACCAGAAGATCCATGGAGCCAGAAGGGGAGACAGAGAGGGGGCCTACCCACCCCAGGCGCGGGCCCACCTGACCCGGTGCCTGGAGGGGTTTGGCCACCCCAGGCAGCTCCTCGGCCTTCCTTCGCGCCTATAAGTTAGCTTCTGACCTAAACTCAGGGGGGGTCGATAGTTTTCTAGAAAGAGTTCGGCTCCGCCACCACCAGAAACCAAGATTCGGATGGAGAAACTCCGTTCTGGCACCCTACCGGGACGAGGAATTTGGAGAGGATCATCGCCATCGTCATCACCAACGCATCTCCATCAACCACCGATGTTTCCCTCATCCATGAGTGAGTAATCCCCCGCTATAGGCTTGGGGATGGTAGGGATTGGATGAGTTCTATCATGTAATCAAATAAGATCTGTTAGGGCATAGTGCCTAGTATCTCTATTAGTGCTATTTGACTTTGTTGCAACTTGTTGTGCTTAATGCTTGTCACTAGGGTCTGAGTGCCATGATCTCAGATCTGAACTTATTATTGAATCATTATGATAGTATTGTTTGTGATCTTATCTGCAAGTTGTGTACACATATCATTGTCCGGATCCAAAGGCCCCAAAGGGACAATAATTGGGACAACCGGAGGGGATGGCTGTGGTGTGAGGATCACATGTGTTCACGGAGTGTTAATACTTTGCTCCGGTGCTCTATTAAAGGAGCACCTTAATTGCCAGTAGTTCCCTAGAGGCCCCGCTGCCACGGGCTGGCTGGACAGAAGATGTTGTGCAAGTTCTCATTGCGAGCACGTATGACTATATTTGGAGCACATGCCTAGGATTGTTTAGTACTTGGATGCTTGTTATTATTTATCTGCAATGCCCTATATCTTGAAGTTACATGTTTAGACTCATCCATGCAATGCCCATCCATCCATCCCTATGCCTACCGCACTCCAATCCCACTATTACCGTTACTGTTACTATTGCTCCTGTTTCACTATTGCTGCTGTTGTTGCTTTGTTGTTGCTACTGATAAACTTCTGTGAGCAAGAACTATTTCCAGGTGCAGCTGAACTGACAACTCAGTTGTTAAGGCTTGCAAGTATTCTTTGGCTCCCCTTGTGTCGAATCAATAAATTAGGTAATACAACCCGCGAAGACTGTTGCGATCCCCTATACTTGTGGGTCATCAACAAGTTGCAACTTATTTTCTGGAAGCTCATCTGAAAAGAACCCTGAGGTTAAGCGTGTTTGGCCTAGATAAATTTCAGGATGGGTGACCAACCAGGAAGTAGGTATCGGGTGCACAAGAGTGAGGACAAAGTGCATAGAAAAGACTAGTGTTGGTCTGTGGGGCTAGTCTAGAGATCCTAGTAAGCTGCCAAGAGTGACACCCCCGGGGCCTGTTGTCGAAAGGGGTGTTACACCACTGGCCCCCATAACCTGCAACTCACTCGGGGGGCTACGCCACCCGACAAGACCGAAGTATCAGCTAAAGCAACGACGGTTCCTTCACCAGAACGACCCATGGAGGTCATGCTCATTGAGCCCTCCTGGACTGAGACGTATATCACATACCTACTCCAAAAGAAGCTTCCTGATGACTCGAATGACGCATGACATATCGCCCGTCGCTCAAAGGCCTTCGCCATCATCAACGGAGAGCTCTACAAGCGAAGGATAACCAGAGTTCTCCAACGGTGTGTCACTCAAGGCGATGGCAAAAGCATCATCCTCGACATCCATGAGGGCACATGCGGACATCATGCTGACAGTCGTGCACTCATAGCCAAGGCCTTATGAGCTGGTTTATACTAGCCAACCGCAATGCACAATGCCAAGAATATCATCGAGAAGTGCAATGTGTGCCAGAGATTCGCTACCAAGCCACATGCACCATGCTCCAAGCTATGACCAATACCATGCTCCTGGCCCTTCGCATAGTGGGGACTTGACATGGTGGGTAAGCTGCAGAAGTCGTCACCCAGAGCATATGTCTACCTCCTCAACGTGGTTAACAATTTCACCAAGTGGATTGAGGCTACACCTATCATTAACCTAACCGACACCACAATCGTAAGTTCTTTGAGTCCATCATCTATAGGTTTGGGGTGCCTCACAGCATCATCACTGATAAATGGAACGAATTTCACCTCAAAGGAGTTCCAAAGCTTCTGCCAAAGGATGAGCATCAACATCAGCTATGCCTCGGAGGAGCACCCTCAAACCAATGGCCAAGTCAAAAATGCCAATGGCCTCGTCTTCAACAACATCAATAAGCGACTCCTCCATCCTCTCAAATGAGCAGTCAAAGCCTGGGCTAAGGAACTAACCTCAGTTCTATTGAACCTGTGCATAACTCCAAACAGCACCACCGGCTACACCTTTCTTCTTGGTGCACAACTCTAGCCGTCAAAGTATGCTACAATTCCCCACGGGTGGTTGCCTATAGTGAAGCCGAATCCATGTCTGCACTCGAACATGACGTTGACCTGCTGGACAAGGCGCACAACATCGCCACCGCTCGCTCGGCGGTCTACCAACAGAACATCTGCAACTACCACAGATGATGGCTGCATCCTAGGTCCTTCTTCGAAGGAGACCTCATCCTGCGACTCAAGCAGAAACATCACCTGAAGCTCCAGTCCCCTTGGGAGGGACCCTACAACATCACCGAAGTGATCCCAGGTGGCGCCTATCGCCTCAAGGACGTAGAAACTAGAGTCGCATACTCCAACCCTTGGAACGTCGTGCAACTGTGATGTTTTTACCCCTAGATATTTTTAATTTTCGATAAGGCTACTTAGCTAGGATACTTATATGAAACATGTACCTTCTACCCTCCAATAAATAAAGATAAGTTCCTCAACCATGAGTTCATTTCCTTTTATTTCATATGTGATGTACTCGAGGGGCTATGCCTCCTTGACGGCTTTGTCATCACCAACAACCATGTGATCACTCTCCATCAACATGCGTGAGTATTTCTCTGTAGGCATGTGAGGTGGATGAGGATTGGATGAGTTTCATCATGTAATCATCCATATGTATTAAGATTTGAGGTGTTTATCTTGAGAATATTCCTGTATGAGTGTTGGTACACCTTTGATATGTTTAATGCTTGTTGCTAGGGCCCGAGTGACATGATCGATCCACTTCGAGAATTTGTCAAATACCATCAGGAGATAGATGTGCCCCCTAGCGAGGACTTTGGTAGTTTGCCGATCATGTCGAGTCCCCATTGGGAGAAGGGCCAGGCCACAGGAATGGGACGTAGCTCTGATCCTGGCACATGTGGCTTATTAGCGTACCTTTGGCAGGCGTTGCATCTCTGCACGATGTCCTTGGCATCATGCATCGCCATTGGCCAGTAAAAGCTAGCTCGCAGAGCTTTGGCGACGAGGGCGCGACTGCCTTCGTGGTGGCTACAGATACCTTCATGGATGTCGAGGAGGATGCTCTTGCCGTCTCTGTTGGTAACACACCGCTGGAGCACACCCGAGATGTTGCATTTGTACAACTCGCCATTTATGATGGTGAAGGCCTTAGATCGGCGAGCTATGCACCGAGCGTCTATCGGGTCCTCAGGAAGCTGCTTGCTTATCAGGTAGCAGAGGTATGGTTGGGTACATGTCTGTTCGACCGCCATGACCTGCATGAGTCTCACCAGTTCGACCTCCGTGTCGAGCTTTTCAGGCTCCTCGGCTTTCTCGGGTGGCGCAGCCTCCAAGTGTCCTGTGGCTTCGTTTGTGTCCTTCGGGAATTTTCGCTTGATAGAGGGCACACAGATTTATTCGAGGAATACACCTGGTGGAACTAGGGCGCGGGTGGAGCCGATGTTAGCGAGCTTGTTGGCCTCTTCATTACTTTTCCTGCCAACATGCCGAAGTTCACAGCCGTCAAAGTCACCTTCGAGTGAGTTGTATAGCGCATGGTATGCGATCATATTGGTGCTATGGGCGTTGCACCCGTTCATTTTCTATTGGACGACGAGGTTGGAGTCACCGTAAATGACGAGGCATGTGGCGCCGCACACCTTGGCCATCCTCATGCCATGTATGAGTGCCTCGTATTCGGCCTCGTTGTTGGATGTGCGAAACTTCATCCGAAGGACGTATTTCATATTGTCCCCTTGAGGGGACGTCAGTATTATGTCAGCTTCTGCTCCAGCCTCACGCTTGGAGCCGTCGAAGTGCATTGTCCAAGACTGGGACATGTCCGAAGTGTGCGGCAGCTGGAGTTCCATCTAGTGGACAAGGAAGTCAGGGAGAACCTGAGACTTGATGGTGGTGCGTCGCTCGTAGACGATGTCTCGAGGAGACAGCTCGATGCCCCACAAGGCTACTCGCCCCATGGCTTCGGAGTTGTTCAGGATGTTCGACAGTGGTGTGTCGTTAACGACCATGATCTGGTGCTCCTGGAAGTAGTGTCTCAGTCGACGTGCCATCATGAATACGCCGTAGGCAAGCTTCTGGTAGTGGGGATACCTTTGCTTTGTTGGGGTCAGTACCTTGTTGAGGTAGTAGACTAGGCGCTGCACCTCGTGGGTCTTGTCGTCTTTGGGTCGCTCGACCACGAGGGTTGTGCTGACTACCTGGTGCGTGGCTGCGATGTATAGCAGCGAGGGATCCCTCTCCTTTAGTGTTACCAGTACGGGAGATGTGGAGAGCAGGCGCTTGAGGTCTTCGAATGTCGCGTCCGCCTAGGCCATCCACTCGAATTTGCTAGTTTTGCGTAGCAGTTGATAGAAAGGAAGGACCTTATCGCCCATGTGGCTGATGAACCTGTTGAGTGCCACGATTCGCCCAGCCAATTGCTGGAGTCCTTTGATGTTTTTGGGCTTCTCCATGGCTAGTATATCCTTGATTTTCTTCGGGTTTGCCTCGATGCCACGCTGAGAGATGAAGTACCCGAGTAATTGTCCGGACGGCATGCCGAAGGCGCACTTGTATGGGTTCAGCTTGATCTTGTAGCGATCAAGGTTGTTGAATGTCTCGCGGAGGTCGTCGATGAGTGTCCTGGCCTCCTTGGTTTTGATTACTATGTCGTCGACATAGACTTGAACGTTGCGACCGATCTGGTTCTTCAGACATGCCTGCATGCATCTCTGGTACATAGCGCCTGCGTTCTTCAGCTCGAAGGGCATTGTGTTGTAGAAGAACACCCCAAACATCATGATGAACGTTGTTTTCTCCTGATCTTCGGCCTTCAGCCGAATTTGATTGTAGCCTGAGTATGCGTCGAGGAAGGAGAGTCTCTTGCATCCTGTGGTGGAGTCAATGATTTGATTGATCCATGGTAGAGGAAAGTGGTTCTTTGGACAATGCTTGTTAAGCGATGTGAAGTCCACACACATCCGCGGGATGTCCGTGTCCTTCTTAGGGACTAGCACGGGGTTGGCCAGCCACTCGCTTTCCTTTATCTCCCTAATGAAGTTGGCATTGAGGAGTCTGTTGACTTTGATACCAACGGCTTTGGACCTTGGCTCGGATAGTAGACGCATCGACTGCTTAATGGGCTTCGCATATGGAAACACATTGAGTGCATGCTCGGCGAATTTTCTTTGAACTCCTGGCATGTCCGTAGGACACTAGGCGAAAATTTCCCAGTGCTCACGGAGGAATTCGACGAGCGTGCTTTCCTATGCGGGACTCAGGTCGTTGGTGATCAATGCCGTCTTGGAGGCATCCGTTGGGTGGACCTGCACCTTTTTAGTGTTGAATGTTGAGTCGAATGACATATCAGGTGCGTTTTACCTGGTGACTCGGTGAGCCCCATTGTATGTGACCTCCTTTAGTCTTGTGAGCTCCTCCTGCATGCCGAACAATTGGGAGATTCTGTTGAAGTCCCTATCGTAGTTGTCCGACCTGGTGAAGCTTCCTGGGACGATGATGAAACCGTTGGGTCCTAGCATCTTTAGTAGCAGGTACGCATAGTGTGGTACTGCCAGGAATCTTGCGAATGCCACACGCCCAAGGATGGTGTGGTACTGTGATGGCTAGTCCACCACTTCGAGTTGGTGGTCTTGTATCCCTGTGGTGGGGGCAATTGTGTTGGAGCTCCGGGATCTAGGAGGTCAGCTTCCTCCTCCGCCAAGTCATCACTAGAGCTCCTAGGGAAGTTGAGTGGTGCACCCGTGCGTGATTCCCTGAAGCCGCATTCTGTGGAGTCTCCAAGCGACAACATCGACGCCAAAGCTTTCTCTGCCTAGAGAGGCCACTCCACGCTCGGCGGTGGCCGAGCTCTCTCTTCTTCCTTGCGGACTGGACTATGCAAGAGTGTGCGAAGAAGCTCATCTAGAAGATCTTCATCGACCTCGGCATTGAATTCATGGCTAGTTCTGCCCCAAGTGGCTTGTTTGCTGGTGAAGGCACTAGTTCCGGCGCCTGGAGGTCTACTGGAGGCGGAGTGATCCAAGGGCTCGATTGGTTTTTACCTTTTACTCCCAGGGTACAAATTCCGAGGCCTTATCTTCAAATGTTTGGTTTGTCTGGGCAGTTCTTGTAATCGGGGGCTCCTTGTAATTTTATACCTGCCCGATAATTTAGGTAGCTTCTAGGCACTTATGGGTCTTTTCCCCGTCCAAAAAAGAGGTGCACATGGGTCTGAAATGCTCACAATTTGTATTCGCTAGAGAGCAGCATGAAGTGCACGTGCTTTGCTGGTGATAAATAAAATCATATTTGTTATAATTGTGACAAGAAGATAACGAAGAACAAAAACGAAATCATAGCAAGGGGACACAGATTTAACATGGAAAAACCTCTCCAACAAAGAGAGGAAAAAACCATGGGCGCCAGCCAGCGAAACTTCACTATATCGGGGAGTGTTTACAAACGCCGGGGATTTCACAGATGCAACTCATCCCAACCGGCGGCTTACACTCGGCCCAAGCCTCCGGCGACGGGCCTCGCTCCACTCGTCAAAATTTGGCCTATACTTTGTAGAATTTGGATCAACATATAACAAAATCCACCTTGAGACAAATTCCTCCTTGTAGTATCAACAACAACCATCTCCCTGAACAACACAAAGCAAATACTTTCGGCGCCAATAGCCACTTGGGCTAATCAGTTAAACCAACTAAGTTCGAGCAAAGCTCAAACTTAGCAACAGGAACGGGTTTAGTCATCATATCAGCAGGATTATCATGAGTGCTAATCTTGCATACCTTTAATTTACCTTGAGCAACAATGTCTCTAACAAAATTGTACTTGACATCAATGTGCTTAGTTCTCTCATGGAACATCAGATCTTTTGTAAGGTATATGGCACTTTGACTGTCACAAAACAAAGTAATGCAATAATCATCTCCACAAAGCTCAGCAAACAAACCTTTCAACCAAACAGATTCTTTGCAAGCTTCAGCTATAGCCATGTATTCGGCCTCAGTGGTAGATTGTGCAACAACAGCCTGCAATGTAGCCTTCCAGCTAACAGCACAACTACCAACATTAAACACATAACCTGTGAGGGATCTTCTCTTATCCAAATCGGTAGCAAAATCTGAATCCACATAGCCAACGAGTCCCTCACCGGTCCTGCCAAACTTCAAACAAGCATTGGAAGTGCCAAGAAGGTGCTTGAAAACCCACTAAAAATAGCCTTCCAATGTTCTTTACCAGGATTAGCCATGTATCTACTTATCAAACTCATAGCATATGATAAATCAGGATGAGAACAAACCATGGCATACATCAAAGAACCAACAATACTAGAATATGGAACCTTTGACATGTACTCAAACTCTTCATTAGTAGTAGGACATTGAGAAACTGACAATTTAAAATGAGGAGCAATAGGAGTACTAACTGACTTGGCACCATCCATATTAAAACGATGAAGAACTTTCTTAATGTAACTTTGCTGACTAAGAAACAACAAACCAGATTTTCTATCTAGGGTAATTTCCATACCTAAGATATTCTTAGCAGCTCCAATATCCTTCATCTCAAACTCACTACTTAGGTGTGTCTTCAAAGTAGTAATTTCTTTCATGCTCTTGGCAGCAATTAACATATCATCAACATATAGCAACAAGTATATAGGTGATCCATCAACAAACTTAATATAAACACAACCATCATATTTAGAACTCTCAAAGCCATGTGAGATCATAAATGAATCAAACCTTTTATACCACTGTCTTGGAGATTGCTTTAAGCCATAAAGAGACTTCTTTAATTTGCACACAAAATCCTCTTTACCAGGCACTATGAACCCTTCTGGTTGGTCCATGTATATTTCCTCATCAAGCTCTCCATGCAAAAAAGCAGTCTTGACATCTAACTGCTCAAGCTCAAGATCACGCATAGCCACAATACCAAAGAAAGTGTGAATGGAACTATGCTTTACAACTGGGGAGAACACATCATTGTAATCAATACCTAGAATCTGGCTGAACCCTTTTGCTACTAACCTTGCCTTGTACCTTGAAGGCTCTTTGGGAGACAAACCTTCCTTTTTCTTGAAGATCCACTTGCAGCGGACCGACTTCTTTTGTTTAGGCAAGCGCACAACATCCCATGTGCAATTTTTCTCAAGCAATTGCATCCCTTCTTGCATAGCAGAAACCCACTTCTCGCGGTCAACGGATGCAATGGCTTCATTGTATATAGCAGGTTCAGAATCGTTCTCCACTTGTTCAGCACAACTCAAAGCATAATGAACAAGATTACACTCTTCAATTAAACGAGGACGAGGACCACAGTTACGCCTCAGTCTATCAGCAGCAATGGACTCATGTGGCTGCTGCAAAACAGTAGGTGAGTGCTGAACAACAATATCATCAATATTTTCCTCATGTGTATCTTCAACAATAGCATCATTATCAACAGTTTTCTGCAGGTTCTCCACCTGCAGACTAACTCCCTTCTCTCCAACAGCAATAGGAGAGGTATCTGATGGCAAGCTATAATGATACATAACGGACTCATTGAAAACAATGTTTCTACTTAGCAAAATATTTTTAGTTTTAGTATTCCATAGTTTATATGCTTTAACTCCTGAACCATAACCAAGGAATATGCACTTAACAGCCCTAGGCTCTAACTTTCCATTATCAATGTGAGCATATGCAGTGCAGCCAAAAAATCTCAACTGTGAATAATCAGCAAGCGAACCTGACCATACCTCAATGGGAGTTTTCTTCTCAAGTGGAATAGAAGGTGACCTGTTGATGAGGTAACACGCTGTGTTGGCTGCTTCAGCCCAGAAACGCCTATGCATACCTGCATTAGACAACATACAGCGAGCCCTCGAGATGATGGTCCTGCTCATGCGTGCAGCCATGCCATTCTGTTGAGGAGTATAGGGGATGGTGTGATGCCTGATCATGCCATCGTTACTACAAAACTCCTCAAACTCATTAGAACAGAATTCCATACTATTGTCAGTACGTAGTACCTTTACCTTCTTCTCAGTTTTCTTTTCAACCATAACTTTCCACTTAAAAGCATCAAAACATCAGATTTATTCTTCAAAAAATAAGGCCACACTTTTCTTGAGTAGTCATCAATAATAGTAAGCATGTAATTAGCACCACCAATAGAAGTCTTACGGGACGGACCCCATACATCAACATGCACATAATCTAATATGCCTTTGGTGGTATGAACGGAAGCATTAAATTTAACTCTTTTATGCTTACCAAAAATGCAGTGCTCACAGAACTCAAACTTACTCAAGTTGCAACCATCAATCAGCTCTCTCTTGACCAACTCTGCCATGCCTTGTTCGCTCATATGCCCAAGACGCATATGCCATAGATGTGTTTTACCACAATCATCAGAATCATTAGAAGTAACAGCAGTAGCAATACCAGGCAAAGTGCTACCTATAAGAACATATAATTTAGCAGAATTCATATCACCTATCATGTGAATAAGAGAACATTTTGATACCTTCAGAACTCTATGCGCACCGGCATACTTGTATCCATCAACGTCCATGGTACTCAGGGAGATCAGATTTATGGCCATGCTTGGTATGTGCTTCACGTTACTCAACGTGCGTGTCACGCCATCATGTGTCCCGATCTTAACAAATCCAACACCAACAATATGGCATGGGTTGTCATTCCCCACACGCACAAAATCTCTAGTCTGCACAGACTCATATGAACTGAACTAATCTTTGTTATAACAAATATGAAACAAACATGCAGTATCAAGTATCCATTCATCATCACGAGAAGCACAAGCAGCAAAAATGGCTAAGCATTCACCATCAGAACTATCAGAAACAACAACAGCCTTACCAGTACCTTCAGACCTATCTTTTGGTTGGTAAGTTCCGTTCCTTTTTGTTGGAGATATGCCCTAGAGGCAATAATAAATGTAGTTATTATTATATCTTTGTGTTTATGATAAATGTTTACATTCATGCTATAACAGTATTAATTGGAAACATTAATACTTGTGTGATATGTAAACTAAATAAGAGTCCCTAGTAAAGCCTCTTTATAATACTAGCTTGTTGGTTAATAGATGATCATGGTTTCCTCATCATGAGCATTGAGATGTTGTTGACAACAAGGTCATATCATTAGGAGAATGGTGTGATGGACATACTCCTATAGATAAGCGTAGCATAAAGATCAAGTCATTTTAATAGTTCAATTGCTATAAGCTTTCTGATACATAGTAACCTAATTCCTTCGACCATGAGATCATGCTTATCGCCATCACCGGAAGGATGCTTTGATGACATCAAACACCACACCGTAACTGGGTGCCTATAAAGGTGGCATTAAGTATTCGGAAAGTATGGGTTGAGACACATGAATCAAGAGTGGGATTTGTCCATCCATATGAAGGATAGATATACTCTGGGCCCTCTCGGTGGAATGTCATCCAATTAGCTTGCAAGCATGTGACTGGCTCACAAGGGATCACATACCACGGGTACGAGAAAAGAGTACTTATCGGTAACGAGGTTGAACTAGGTATGCAGAGATACCGATGATCAAAACCTCGGATAAGTAAACTATCGTGAGACAAAGGGAAATTGGTATCGTATGTAAGAGGTTCATTCAATCGCAAAGTAATCGTAGAAATATGTGGGAGCCATATGAATTTCCAGATTCCTCTATTGGTTATTGATCGGAGAGGTGTATCGATCATGTCCGCATAATTCACGAACCGTAGGGAGACACACTTAAGGATTCGATGTAGTTGAGTAGTTATGGAATGATGAGTAAGAGACCGAATGTTGTTCGGAGTCTCGGATGGGATCCGGGATATCATGAGGAGATCCGGAATGGTCCGAAGAATAAGATTCATATAAGGAAAGTCTTGTTTCGGAGTTGGGGAATGATTTCGGTGTTTTCACCAGGAATGTTCTAGAAGGATCCGAAAGGTCCGGCACTCCGGAGGGAAAGGGTACATGAATGCGTCATGACAATTTGTAATGGTTGCATCATGTACTAGGTCACTTGGCTGGGTAAAATAAAGGGAGAAATCAAATCCTACTTTGAAAGTCAAACGCCAATTTGAAAAAGTCAAACAGCAAGTTTGCTTGGTGGAGGGAGAGTAGGAAACCTACTTGGGGAGGAGTTCCCCTCCCTCCACCCGCCGTCCAAGGAAGCCGAGTTGGGGGAGGACTCCCTCCTACCAACCGGACACCCTCCACCTATATAAGGAGGGGTAGGGCGCCCCCTACCCCTCACACCCAAAACCCTAGCCTCCAAGTCGCCGGCGCCACCACCTCCTTGTGCTGCCGCCGCCTAGGGCACCTCCAACTCGGCGAGTTGGGGTTTCCCCAAACCCTAGACACCGGCCACACCCTCCTATGGTGCCCTCTAAACCCTAGATCACCAAGGCCTCTCTCATACTCCACCATATTCGCTCCGGCTTAAGGCGAAGCCCTGTGAGATCTCCCCTCTACTTCTGGTACCACGACGTCGTGCTGCCGGAATCGCGAGGAGAGTGCTACAACCTCCGCTGCCTGCTGGAACAAGGGAGAGGAAGGTCTTCATCGAGTACCGAACGTGTGACCGACTGCAGAAGCGTTGCCGTAATGCAGCGCCGGAAGGATCGTCTACACGATCTTGAGATCGGCAAGTGTACGACTACATCACCCACGAGAATCTACTCTCGTTAACCGCTTTGGAATCTTCGAGGGTGAGTTCCTCTATCGACTCGTTGCTATAATCTAGTATATAGATCTTGGCTTGTTTGTTTGCATGCGGTAGAAATTTTTTGTTTTCCATGCTACGAACCCCGATAGTGGTATCAGAGCCGTGTCTATATGTAGATCTGTTGCACGAGTAGAACACAATGGTCATTGTGGGCAGTGATACTTTTATTATCAATTGCTTTTTGTGTACTTTGCATCTTGCGGTATGATGGGATGAAGCGGCCCGGGCTAACCTTACATGACATCGTTCATGAGACTTGCTCCACGCTCAACATGCAACTTGTATTGCATAAGTGGCTTTGCGGGTGCCTGTCTCTCCCATCATAGTATAGATCCAATTTACAACGGGCACTTGATAGTTCAAGCATCAACGTTGTGTTTCTTGTTCGTAAGTTAGAATGACACTTATTGAAATCCCCAAACCACGTAAAATATGCAAAGAAAATTAGAGGCGTCTAACTTTGTTTTGCAGGGGTGTGCTATGATGTGATATGGCCATGATTGTGATTATATTTGATGTATGCAATGTTCCTTATTGTAAGTTGGCAACCGGCAGGAGCCATATGGTTGTCTTTAAACTCTGTTAAGACCCGCGTGTTTATTCAAAGTAGTTGTAATAGTTGAAGCTGGTGGACGACAACCATGAAATGGTGCCATTGACCTTGACGCTATGCCGGTGATGATGGAGATCATGTTCGTGCTTGAAGATGGAGATCGAAAGCACAAGAAGAAAGGCCATATCATATCACATATTATGAATTGCATGTGATGTTAATCCTTTATGCATCTTGTATTGCTTAGTTAATGACGGTAGCATATAAGATGATCCCTCAAGCACACAAATTTCAAGTTTTAAAGTGTTCATCCTTAGTAAGCACCGTTGCTAAAGCTCGTTGTTTCGAAGCACCACGTGATGATCGAGTGTGTTAGATTATGCGAGTGTATACAACATGAGCAAGCCAGATTTGCTCATGCGGAAGCTAAGGTTTGATCTTGACGAGCCTAGCATGTACAGACATGGTCTTGGAACACGGATCACCGAAAGGTAAATCATGAGTCATATAGTAGATATGATGAACATGTTGATTGTTCGCCATTGAAGCTACATCAACTCTCGTGATGATCGTCTTTGATGTGGTGGATTTGGTTCGACTGATCACTAAAAACAATGTGAGGGATATTGTTTTGAGTGGGAGTTCACCAAGATTAATTTAACTATTAATTAGAACAATTTGTCATAAACTTAGTCTAAACTATTGCAAATATGTTGTAGATCAATGGCGGCCCCTACCATCAATTTTAATGCGTTCCTAGAGAAAGAAAAGTTGAAAAACAATGGAAGCAACTTCGCGGATTGGTTCCGCAATTTGAGGATTGTCCTCAATGCTGGTAATTTGACCTATGTGTTGGATGCACCACTGGGTGACCCGCCTGCAGCTACTGCTACCGATGAAGTAAAGAATGTTTACCTCACTTGGAAGAATCAGTATTCCACAGTTCAGTGTGCTATCTTGTATGGTTTGGAATCGGAGATTTAGAAAAGGTTTGAGAACCATGACCCACATGATATTGTCCGTGAACTCAAAATGATATTTGAGGCTCACACGGCAGTTGAGAGTTATGAGGCTTCTGAAAAGTTCTTTAACTGCAAGATGGAAGAGGGCAGCTCCGTCAGTGAGCATGTGCTTAAGATGTCTGGGCACGCAAACAAACTCCAAAGTTTGGGTATAGTGATTCCTAATTCTTTGGGGATTCATCGTGTCCTCCAATCACTACCACCAAGTTACAAGAACTTTGTGATGAACTACAATATGCAAAACATGGACAAGACGTTGCCAGAACTCTTCTCCATGTTGAAATCTGCAGAAGTGGAGATCAAGAAAGAGCACCAAGTGTTGTTGGTCAATAAGACCACCAAATTCAAGAAAGGAAAGTCTAAGCAAAAGGGAAACTTCAAGAAGGGCGGTAAGAAAGTTGCCGCACCGGCGAAGAATACCAAGGCTGGGCCTAAGCCTGATGCTGAGTGTTTTTACTACAAGGGAGAAGGTCACTGGAAGCGGAATTGCCCAAAGTACTTGGCGGATTTGAAGAACGGCAACATCAAGAAGAAAGGTATATCCGATATACATGTTATTGATGTGTATCTCACTAGTACTGAGTAGTGCTCAGGTATTTGATACTGGTTCGGTTGCTCATATTTGTAACTTGAAATAGGTGCTGCAGAATAAACGGAAGCTAGCGAAGAACGAGGTGACGATGCGCGTTGGAAATGGATCAAAGGTTGATGTGATCGCGGTTGGCACGCTACCTCTTCATCTACCATCGGGATTAGTTTTATACCTAAATAATTGTTATTTGGTGCCTGCGTTGAGCATGAACATTATATCGGGATCATGTTTATTGTGAGACGGTTACTTGTTTAAGTCCGAGAACAATGGTTGTTCGATTTATATGAGTAATATGTTTTATGCACATGCACCTTTAATAGATGGTCTATTCTTATTGAATCTCGATTGTAGTAATACACACATAAATAACATTGAGGCTAAACGTTTGAAATTGAGCGATAACTCGACCTATATGTGGCACTGTCGTCTTGGTCACATTGGAGTGAAGCGTATGAAGAAACTCCATTCCGATGGACTTCTTGAATCACTTGATTTCGAATCACTTGGAAGATGTGAAGCATGTCTGATGGGTAAAATGACTAAGACTCCATTTTCTAGGATGATGGAGCGAGCTACAGACTTATTGGAAATCATACATACCGATGTGTGTGGTCCAATGAGTGTAGCATCACGTGGTGGTTATCGTTATGTTCTTACCTTCACGGATGACTTGAGTAGATATGGGTATATCTATTTCATGAAACATTAGTCCGAAACTTTCAAGAAGTTTAAGGAATTTCAAAGTGAGGTGGAGAATCAACGTAACAAGAAGATTAAATTTCTACGATCTGATCGTGGAGGTGAATATCTAAGTTACGAGTTTGGCGAGCATTTGAAGAAATGCGGAATACTTTCACAATTGACACCGCCGGGAACACCACAGCGTAATGGTGTGTCCGAACATCGTAATCGAACTCTCTTAGATATGGTTCGTTCTATGATGTCACTTACAGATTTACCGCTATCGTTTTGGGGTTATGCATTAGAAACAGCCGCATTCACTTTAAATAGGGCACCATCTAAATCCGTTGAAACGACACCGTATGAATTATGGTTTGGGAAGAAACCTAAATTGTCGTTCCTTAAAGTTTGGGGTTGCGAAGCTTATGTAAAGAAGTTACAGCCGGACAAGCTTGAAACCAAAGCGGAAAAATGCGTCTTCATAGGATACCCGAAGGAAACTATTGGGTATACCTTCTATCATAGATCCGAGGGAAAAATCTTCGTTGCTAAGAATGGATCCTTTCTAGAGAAGGAATTTCTCTCGAAAGAAGTGACTGGAAGGAAAGTATAACTCAACGAGGTTGTTGAACCTTCTCTCGAACTTGCGAGTAGCGCAACACCGAAAGTAGTTCCTGTGGCGCCTACACCAATAAGAGAGGAAGCTAATGATGATGATCATGAAACTTCAGTTGAAGTTGCTACAGAGCCTCGCAGGTCAACGAGAACTCATACCACTCCTGATTGGTATGATCCCGTTATGAGTGTCATGTTGGTGGATAACACCAATGACCCTGTGACATATGAGGAAGCGATGATGAGCCCAGATTCCAATAAATGGCAAGAAGCCAAGAAATCTGAAATTGGATCCATGTACGAAAACCAAGTATGGACTTTGGTGGACTTACCGGATGGCCGGAAGGCTGTCGAGAACAAATGGATTTTCAAGAAGAAAACAGATGCTGATGGTAATGTTACTGTCTATAAAGCTCGACTTGTCGCAAAAGGGTTTCGACAAATTCAAGGAGTTGACTATGATGAGACTTTCTCACCAGTAGCGAAGCTAAAGTCTGTGAGGATTATGTTAGCAATCACTGCATATTATGATTATGAGATATGGCAGATGGATGTCAAAATGGCGTTCCTCAATGGAGATATTGATGAAGAGTTGTATATGATGCAACCCAAAGGTTTTGTCGATCCTAAAGATGCTAACAAGGTGTGCAAACTTCAACGGTCCATATATGGATTGAAGCAAGCATCCCGAAGTTGGAATCAACGTTTTGATAAGGTAATCAAAAGCTTTGGTTTTATACAAACTTATGGAGAAGCTTGTATTTACAAGAAAGTGAGTGGGAGCTCTGTAGCATTCTTAATACTATATGTAGATGACATATTGTTGATTGGGAATGATGTAGACCATCTTAATAGTGTCAAGGAATATTTGAATAATAGTTTTTCAATGAAAGATCTTGGCGAAGCAGCTTACATATTAGGCATAAAGATTTATAGAGATAGATCGATACGCCTAATATCATTGTCACAAAGTACATATTTGGACAAAGTTCTAAAGAGGTTTGGAATGGAAGATAGCAAGAAAGGGTTCTTGCCCATGTTGCCCAATACGACGTTGAGTAAAACTCAAAGTCCAGCAACGGCAGAAGATAGAGAAAGGATGAGTAAGACTTCCTATGCCTCAGCCATAGGATCTCTAATGCATGCATGCTATGTACTAGACCCGACATTGCATATGCTGTTAGTTTGACTAGCAGATATCAAAGTGATCCAGGAGTGGATCATTTGACAGCGGTCAAAAACATCCTTAAGTACTTGAGAAGAACTAAGGATATGGTTCTTTCTTATGGAGGTGATGAACAGCTCGTTGTTAATGGTTACACCGATGCTAGTTGGAACACCGATCCGGATGATTCTAAATCACAATCTGGATACGTATTTACTTTGAATGGTGCAGCAGTTAGCTGGAGGTGTGCAAAGCAAAGCGTTGTGGCGAGATCTTCAACTGAATCAGAATACATAGCTACGTCGGATGCTTCACAAGAAGCGATATGGATGAAGGAGTTCATTACAGAGCTCGGTGTGGTTCCAAGTGCGCTGGACCCAATGTCTATCTACTATGATAACATGGGCGCCATAGCCAATGCTCAAGAACCAAGTTCACACAAGAAGCTGAAGCACATCAAGCTACATTTTCACGCTATTCGAGAACATGTCCAAGATGGTGACATAAAGATTTGCAAAGTACACACAAATCTGAATGTGGCGGATCCGTTGACTAAACCTCTCCCGAGGGCAAAACATGACCAACACCAAACTGACATGGGTGTTCGGTATATTACCATGTAATCTAGATTAGTTGACTCTAGTGCAAGTGGGAGACTGTTGGAGATATGCCCTAGAGGCAATAATAAATGTAGTTATTATTATATCTTTGTGTTTATGATAAATGTTTACATTCATGCTATAACAGTATTAACCGGAAACATTAATACTTGTGTGATTTGTAAACTAAATAAGAGTCCCTAGTAAAGCCTCTTTATAATACTAGCTTGTTGGTTAATAGATGATCATGGTTTCCTGATCATGAACATTGAGATGTTGTTGACAACAAGGTCATATCATTAGGAGAATGGTGTGATGGACATACTCCTATAGATAAGCGTAGCATAAAGATCAAGTCATTTTAATAGTTCAATTGCTATAAGCTTTCTGATACATAGTAACCTAATTCCTTCGACCATGAGATCATGCTTATCGCCATCACCGGAAGGATGCTTTGATGACATCAAACACCACACCGTAATTGGGTGGCTATAAAGGTGGCATTGAGTATTCGGAAAGTATGGGTTGAGACACATGAATCAAGAGTGGGATTTGTCCATCCATATGACGGATAGATATACTCTGGGCCCTCTCGGTGGAATGTCATCCAATTAGCTTGCAAGCATGTGACTGGCTCACACGGGATCACATACCATGGGAACGAGAAAATAGTACTTATCGGTAACGAGGTTGAACTAGGTATGCAGAGATACCGACGATCAAAACCTCGGATAAGTAAACTATCGTGAGACAACGGGAAATTGGTATCGTATGTAAGAGGTTCATTCGATCGCAAAGTAATCATAGAAATATGTGGGAGCCATATGAATTTCCAGATTCCTCTATTGGTTATTTATCGGAGAGGTGTCTCGATCATGTCCGCATAATTCACGAACCGTAGGGAGACACACTTAAAGATTCGATGTTGTTGAGTAGTTATGGAATGATGAGTAAGAGACCGAATGTTGTTCGGAGTCTCGGATGGGATCCGGGATATCACGAGGAGATCCGGAATGGTCCGGAGAATAGGATTCATATAAGGAAAGTCCTGTTTCAGAGTTGGTGAATGATTCCGGTGTTTTCACCAGAAATGTTATAGAAGGATCCGGAAGGTCCGGCACTCCGGAGGAAAAGGGTACATGAATGCATCATGACAATATGGAATGGTTGTGTCATGTACTAGGTCACTTGGCTGGGCAAAATAAAGGGAGAAATCAAATCCTACTTTGAAAGTCAAACACCAATTTAAAAAAGTCAAACGGCAAGTTTGCTTGGTGGAGGGAGAGTAGGAAACCTACTTGGGGAGGAGTTCCCCTCCCTCCACCCGCCGGCCAAGGAGGCCGAGTTGGGGGTGTAATGCCCAGAAAATATTAAAAATTAGAAATTGATTGTTATTTTATTTTGTGCATCATCATGACATTATCATGCATATTCTATCCGTAAAATTATTTTATCAAACCATATTTTGTTTTACTAAATATCCATGTGGTTTTATTAAACCTGTCTCTCGTTCTTATTTTAAAATTAAAATAAATAATATTTCTCGCAGCCAAAGATTTTTTTGTTTTATAAATAAAATTAGGCTAAAAGCCCGTCCAAAATTTTGGTCTAAAACTAACCCCATCTGATCTACTTTGGACTAGATAAATCGTTTATTTTCCTTTTTCTTTCGTCTCAAATCCTAGACTAACCCTAGCCCTGCCTCGCCTACATAGCCGCAGCCGCCGCCGCACTCACACTTCACGCGGCCTTTTGCACACACACAGACACACACGACTCACCCTGAAGCCAACACGACACATACCACACATAACCACACCACACACGCACCTAATCCAGGACACGCACACCACCACGCCCCAACTACCCACGCACGCACAGGAATCACGCTCTCGGTTAAAACCATCTCCCCATCGCGACCCTGGTCCTCCCTGGATTCCCAGCGCCGCCTCCCTCTGAACCCCGCCGCCGCCTGGGCCTCGACCTCGATCCCATCGGCCGCCGAACCCTCGCCTCTGTTCCGCGCATCGCCGGTTCCTCTCCGGCCACCGTCGACATTGTCTGGCCCTCCTCGTCCTCAAGCTCTGTCGCCCGGCCTCTCCAGCGCTGGCCGTCGCTAGTCTCCATCGCCTCCTCCGCCCTCGTTCCCCCTGGACGGCCTCCGCCGCCGCTGGCCGCGCGCCATGGCCGCCACCGCGAAGCTCCACCCCTGGTCGGCGCCCGCACGTGCTCCTGCACCTCGACGTCCTCGCCTCTGCTCCAGGAGCCGCCACCCATGGCCCCTTCCTCGACCTGGGGCTGCCCTGCTTGCTCGCGCCCGAGCCTGTCCGCCGGCCATGGCCAGCGTCACCCAGAGCCTCGACCTCAGGCCGGCCAACTCCTAGCCCCTGCCCCGAGCTCACCAAGCATTGTTTCTGTTCCATCTTGGAGTCACAGCCGAGGCCTCTTATTGGTCATGTTGTTCCGTATACGTGAAGTGGTGATGGTGGTGTATGTGTGATGTGGTTCGGGTGTTAATATGTGGCGATGTTCTTGCTGCAGTGGTGTCGCGAGTGACAAGATTGATGGGAACCGACAAGATCTTCTTGGTGGAACCGAAGAAACCCGATGCATTCTTCTTCCTCTGAAGACCGACCACGCACTCAAGATCTCCGAACCCAAATGTGCGACCCTATCCCTATTTTGTTATAATATATATAAAATAACTTGATGCATATTAAATCATTCATACCCGCATACATGTTTATTTGTTTTGGGTACTTTGTCGATTCACCTAAACTAAATATGGAGACCATATGCGGGCTATATTTATATTATCCCGACTCCATTTAAATTTGTGTAGCGAACCGATGATATAATTTTGCCTTGTTAATACAACATTAAATTGCGGGGTATCTAGACAACATAAACCACCTAATTAATTATCGGGACCCTGGTTCCGCTTAATTTTTCCTAATTGCATCGCATCTCTGTCATGTCATGCATCATAACATAATCATGTCGGATCTTCCGCCTAGTATTAAATATTGCATCGGTTGCTATTTCTAGTGTTTGCCTCTTTGCCGGATAGGACGATGAGCCGATGTGAGAAACGAGAAACCTCTGGCTACCCGACTTTGTTCCTCAGGCGAGCATTCTCCCCCTTTTACCTATTTTGCATTTATAGTCTTTACTTCCTTCCTTTGATCTATTGCTATCCTTATTGTCGATGTTATAGTATCGTTCCTTTATTTACCTGCTCCACTATATTGCCTTGGTTATCCTATTGCCATGTTTGATTAGTTAGCTTTGTCCTTGCGAGTCGTAGGCATGCTTAGTATCGCTCTCATACAGGTGAAACATGAAACTTGGATATGGTTGGTGATAAGATAATTAAATTGTTGATGTTGGATATGGTTATGGTTTCACCTAATGATAAGGCCCCGGCAGGGACCACCTTTGGGAAATGCTTGAGCCGACCTAGGACCCGTTCGTTCTACAATACCAGTTCTGAGTTGATCGCGCTAACCAAACGTGGGGGCCTCTGGGATCCCCCCTCAACTACCGGCGCTATTCGTATATCCAGAGGGTTACAAAATTGGTTTTCCATTTGGTGCATACGCATAATATGTCCTCAGACATGGGTTGAGTTGTGATATGATTTTGGTGGACTGCCATGGCTTGCATTGCATAAAATCGGGATATCGTGCCGGAGGTGGGATGGAGCTCTACAAGTTATCTTCTGATCATCGCCCGGCCGTAGACCCAAACGCTGTGCCACCTAGAGAATCAACTGTATCTCTTGTGTGGATAAAACACAGTAGGTGATGCCTCTGGATATGCGCGTAGTTATGGAACAGTTCTTGTTGTGAGATTCGGAAGGCACGCGTTATATGTTGCCTGAAGGGTTGAGCATGCGTTTGGGTACAGTAGTGCACCCCTGCAGGGTAAATCTTTTCGAGAAGTCGTGTGTCCACGGTTATGGGCGCCTCAAGAGTACAGTGTCATGATCATAGACAACGCCACTAATGTTTTATCTTTAATAATATGATTAGTAATTAGCCTTATCAATTAAACACCTGCTTAACTAAACCTGCCACTGTGTGTGTTCCGCAGGAGGACTTCCTCGACTGGTCCTCGAGGGGGGAATTCTTCGGATGGGTTATGTTTGGTGTTATATATAGTTATCATATAGCGCTCTCTTATCTCGCTCTAATAGCCGAAGTTTTAGCGTGTCTCTATAAGTTAGATAGTGCAAGTTTTGCTGCCGCTGAGCCCATCATACCTATGTAGGCGAGGACCGCCGAATTCTAGTCTCGCCATGTACTGGCCTCAGTACTGACCGCTCTCTTCCTGTTTTTCCCTTGCCCTTTGTTGGCACCCTTTTGGCTTGACAGGTATGTGTTTGACGACGTTAGCAAGGTTACCCTTCCGGCTTGGCCTGGGCAGGGTTGGACACCGCTTGGTTATTCTTCAGGACTCTTAGTCCCATCTGGATCTTGTCCATACTCGGATACTACTTTGCTTCCTCTTTGAATTGTATCATTTGTATTCTTGACTCGTTGAGTCGATGTTGTATATATAAGTTCTTGTGGACTCTATTGTAAACTACTGTGATGTAACTACTTGTATTCAAATCCCACCCACACGAAAGTGTCTGGTGGGCGTCTTTGAATCGCTTCTATGCGGATTTTGGCGGGAAATGCTGAGATCTGCATAGACCCGATTCGGGGGCGTTACAGGGGGAGGACTCCCTCCTCCCAACCGGCCACCCTCCACCTATATAAGGAGGGGTAGGGCGCCCCCTACCCCTCACACCCAAAACCCTAGCCTCCAAGTCGCCGGCGCCACCACCTCCTTGCGCTGCCGCCGCCTAGGGAACCTTCAACTCGGCGAGTTAGGGTTTCCCCAAACCCTAGCCGCTGGCCGCACCCTCCTTTGGTGCTCTCTAAACCCTAGATCACCAAGGCCTCTCTCATACTCCACCATACTCGTTCCGGCTTAAGGCGAAGCCCTGCGAGATCTCCCCTCTACTTCCGGTACCACACCGTCATTCTGCCGGAATCGCGAGGAGAGTGCTACAACCTCCGCTGCCTGCTGGAACAAGGGAGAGGAAGGTCTTCATCGAGTACCGAACGTGTGACCGATCATGAAGCGCTGCTTAACGATGGCCGGAAGGATCGTCTACACGATCTTGAGATCGGCAAGTGTACGACTACATCACCCACGAGAATCTGCTCTCGTTAACCGCTTTGGAATCTGCGAGGGTGAGTTCCTCTATCGACTCGTTGCTACAATCTAGTAGATAGATCTTGGCTTGTTTTTTCGCATGAGGTAGAATTTTTTTGTTTTCCATGCTACGAACCCCTACACTTTTCTCCTTATTCTGCAACTTCCAACAATCATCAATAACGTGATTAGATTTCTTACAATACCTGCAGAATTTGTCCTTTTCCTTATACTTTGAACGACTTCTACCATCCTTGCTCTTATTTCTGTTGCCATAGTTGTTATACCTCTGCTTGGTCCTGCCACGAACCTGTAGAGCCTCAGCCTTGGATGACGTCTCATCTGACCCTACCATAGTTTTCATCTTTTCCCTCTGTTTGAGGGCATCATATACTTGGGCAAGGGTTAGTTCATGACGGCTCAACAACATTGTATCACGAAAATGTGTATAGGAACTAGGCAACGAGCATAAGAGTAGAAGAGCTAAATCGTCATCATCATATTTTACCTCTATAGACTGCAAGTCTGAAACAATCTCTTTAAAAATAGATATGTGATTCATTACCGATCCACCTTCTTGCAGCCTATGCGAGAACAACTTCATCTTCATGTTCATCTTACTGGTTAGATCCTTTGACACACAGATCGTTTCCAGTTTTTCCCACATGGCAACAGCAGGTTTCATCTCTAGTACTTCCTGCAAAATATTATTGGACAGATGAAGTTGAATCAAAGACAATGCCTTACGGTCCTTCCGCTTCTCGTCGGCGGACCAGGTCATTGCATCCTTTTCACCGAATCCATCCAGCGCTTCATCCAGATCAGAAGTTTGGGCGAGAATCGCCCGCATCTTCACCTGCCATAAGGAGAATCTTGTGGTGTAGTCCAGCTGTGGTAGATCGAACTGCAATGACGACAGTCGCAAACCCTAGATTGAAACCCGGGGCTCTGATACCACTTGTTATAATTGCGACAAGAAGATAACGAAGAACGAAAACGAATCACAACAAGGGGACACAGATTTAACGTGAAAAAATCTCTCCAACAAAGAGAGGAAAAAACCACGGGCGCCAGCCAGCGAAACTTTACTATATCGGAGAGTGTTTACAAATAGCGGATGTCGTGGGAATGACCACGGCAGACGCTGCAATCGGCAGCGAGTAGTAGAACGAAGGGCAAGGGCGGCCAGCCATCTGCGGTGCGAGATGAGGGCAGAGACACAGGGTTTTACCCAGGTTCGGCCCCCCGGAGGGTAAAGACCTACTCCTGCTAGATTGTATTATGATGGAAGTACAATGGGGCGAGCTCGACGGCTAGGCGGCGAGTCGTTTGGGTGGATGATGGAACGTATCCTCTACACGCCCTGTAGGGAGGTTTATTTAGACTCACCCCCCCCTAGGGTTTACATATCCCAACCGAATCAGTTAAGGTTTCGGCACTCGTTTAACCTAATCCGACTGGCCCTATCTACTCTCCTGGGCCTTCAGCTTCCAGTCGCTTGGATCCACGCCAGGTCCTGATCCAGTCGCCGTCCTGCAGGCCCACTCGCCAGTTCCTGGGCCAGTCGAAAACGTCCTGCTGGGTATACCCCGGTAGGCATATCCCCATCAGTAGTCCCCGAGGCCGTCGTCGATTGGGCGCAGGTGTTCGTTGGCAGTCAGAGTATATGGGTCCAATGCGGACGCCCAGTCGAATCGGTGGCGGGCTCCTGAATAAAGGAAAAAACTAATTACTCTGGTCGCAATGACAGTGGTTAATCGGGTCGCAGCTCGGCGAACGGGTCGGCGAAATATCTAGTCACTGTTGTAGTGATTGGATCGGCGAGTCGAATGAATGAAGTTGGACCGTCAAACACAGTCAAAACTAGCCGTTGGGGCAATCCAACGGTAACTTTGGCGTAATCACTGCGTGGTAACGGCTCCCTGATTTGGCGGGTAACAACCGCTATATAAAGGAAATGGTAGGCGATCGGGGAACCATTCCTTCGCCACTTACTCCGATTTCGCCCATCTCTATTCTCCTCCGCATCACGATCCAACCGATCCAAAATCCCCCGACCTCCACGAACCTTTCCGCCAATGGCCCCCTCCACCGAACCATGGGGCAGGTCCAAGTGCACAAGAGCGCTACTGGCATCCTTCGAGGAGGCCGGGATCCTGCGTGCTGGCAGGTGGCGCATCCCCGCGGCCGGAGAGGTGACTCCCGATCCGCGCGAGGGAGAATTCGTTTGCTTCACCAGCCATCTGGAATGGGGGCTGGGGTTCCCCACGTCTCTCTTCTTCCGGCGCTTCTGCGCATTCTACAGGATCCAGCCGTCGGACCTGGGCCCGCACAGCATCGAGCAGCTCGCCATTTTCGTGGCGTTCTGCGAGTGCTACCTGGGCTGCAGGCCCTACTTCCCCCTATGGCAAGATCTGTTCCACGGGAGGATCAGTCGCGAAGAAACAGGCGGCCCAATGCTTGCTGCGGGTGGCCTGACGTTTCAGTTGAAGTCGAAGGCCTCCTTTTTTGACCTGATGCTACCTTGGCGGCGGCGAAGTGGAAGAAGTCCTGGTTTTACGTCACCGAGGCGACTCGGACGGCGGTGGCGATCAAAATACTCCGCTGACCGGCCCGAACTGCGCCGACTCCAAGTCGGCAAGCTCCCAGTAGACCAGCGGATGGTCGTGGATGAGATGCTCCAAACCATCCGTGGCCTGAAGAAGAAGGGTCTTCATACCATCAATTTGTACAACTGTTGGCTCGGACGGCGACTCGTTCCCCTGGCCCGCCGTGACCATTACATGTACGAGTACACGGGCCGGGAAGACTCGACGAAATCCTGCCTCGCCGAGTGGAAACTCGAGGACTACGTCCTGGCATTAAAGAAGATCACCCAGGCAGCGTACCTGGATGCGAAGGCTGGGGTCGCCCCCTACACCGCGAAGCATCCAGCCCCGACGGTAAGTCATTGTCTACCATTCGCAGTCGCAGTTGATGCTGCCGCGGTTATACTGATATTGTCTCATGCCTACTGCAGTTATTTCAAGTGGTGGAAGGGTGGCTTCCACCCGCGGACAACGAGAACTCGAGCTCGTCCGTCCAGGACGGGGGTGAATCGCCTCCCGCCAAGGGCGGCGTTGAGAGCGACAGGAGCGACGATGACGACGAGCCCGAGGAAGAGGCCGCCCTACTGGTTCGCAAAACCCGTGGGCAGCGTCAGCGCGAACTCGAGGCGAGCAGAAGCCTTGAACGCAATGACGATGACGACGACGAGCTTCCCGAACACACCTCGCGTCGCGAGGACACTCCGTCGAAAAAGGATAAAAAGAAGGAAGTGAAGGCCCCACCGAAGAGGAAGACGAAGCCGGCAAAACAGGCATCTCTGCCTCGTTAATGAGTAGTTCGACGCCACCAGCGGCGAGGATGAAGCGCCAGACGAGCAAAGAGCAGCGGATGCCACTGCTGCCCTGAGTGAGGTACCTCTGGCCTCGCTCCCTCCCCCATTCGCCCCAGTCTCCGGGTCGGGGGCTGCTCCAGCCGCGGCAGCTTCGCCTCCCAGGAGAGCTCCTGCCGAAATCGTTTCGGAGGCTCCTGTCGCGGCCTCATCAACGAAGAGGCCTTCCGTGTCTTGGGCGCATGATGTTTTTGAGATGGGCCTCAGTCGGAAACTGGGCCCCGAACTGGAGAAGTCGGCCAGCATCCGCACGGGGCTGCGGTTCATACCAGTCGCCAAGTGAGTTTTGTTCACCTGCTTTACTTTTCGTCGTACTCAGACCATTTTGCTTATGTAACCAATTCGCAGGACTGGAGTTAAAAATATAGGCCACCCGTTCGTGGCCAAAGTGCCGCCAGTCGTTGCCGAGGAGGACCCCTCTCGGAAGAGGAAGGATGATGAGGTCGCTGCCCCCGCAGATAGTGCCAAGAAGGCCAAGGGCGACGACGTCGTCACGGTGTCTGACGACACGACGATTGCTCCGATTGGTCCTGCGACGGAGGCGGCCTTGAAGATCAAGGATGGTGCTTCCTCGCCTGGGGTGGCCGAGCCGGCTTCTTTTGGTGCCGGCGCATCCACTGCGACCTTCCCCCGCTTCATGGCCAAAGCGGCTACGGCGAGTGGTACCACGCCATCGAGCCGCGTACCTGGGGTCGCCGACACGGAGATCGAGCAGCGTCGCAGGCACACTTCGGCTCTTCTAGCATCTGTGGACGCGCTACAGCTCCATGGCATGCTTGGCGCAGCCATCCAGGTATGTCCAGTCCCCGAGGATCGGGCCACTGAATTGTAGTGGTCAGATTCTTTTGGTGTTTTGTTTTTATTTCTCGCGCCCAGTCCCCGAGTGCGCAATCGCTGAATTTCAGCGGGTGGGCACTTAGGATTTTTTGATCTCCAGTCCCCGAGTGTCCAGTCGCTGAATTTCAGCGGGTGGGCACTTAGGATTTTTGATCTCCTGTCCCCGAGTGTCCAGTCGCTGAATTTCAGCGGGTGGGCACTTAGGATTTTTGATCTCCAGTCCCCGAGTGTCCAGTCGCTGAATTTCAGCGGGTGGGCACTTAGGATTCCGTTGTTGTTAATTGTTTAACTTGTGCACAGGGTTTGAAGCATGAATCAGCCGACCGGCTCGCTGCGAAGTGTCGCGCGGAGAAGGACCTTGTTGCCATCCAAGAGGCGAACAAGGCACTCCAGGTGACTGCTGCGAAGGTAGAGGAGGTCCGCCAGGGCCTTGTCCCGGCGAGTGACCTGACGGCGGCTCAATCTGCGTTGAGTTCGGCTGAGAAGCGGATCGCCGACCTTGAGCGCGAGCTTAAGGAAGCGAAGGAGGAGGCGAGTTCAGCGGATGGGCGAGCCAAGGCTGCTGTTACGGCCGCCGCTGAAGAGCGTAAGGTCTCTGACGCCCTCGTTGCTGGGCTACAAGACGACTACTCCTCTCTTCAAAGCTTCATCACGGGTCTCTGTCGTCCTTTGATTGGTAAGTGTGCCTGCCTCTGCCTGTAGTAGCTGCATTGCGTGATCTTTGTTGTACTCACTGCCACCCTCTGTCCACAGGTCGGATCATCGACAGCTCGGAAGAGGCGCAGTCGTACGACGCGCGGCAGTGTGTGGCCACTCTGGTCGACTCGGCCACGTTGTCCGCGGCTTGCATTCGGGCGTATCTTCAGGAGATGTCGCCCACGGAAGTGATTCCCAGCGACCTCGTCGAAGTGTGGCGGTATCTGGAGAAGGCGCCGTCGGTCATCGAGTTCATGGCACGGTCGGCGTTTCGACGCGGGGCGGCGACGGCGCTTAGCCTTGGGCTCGCCCACTTCCCGGAGGATTTCGATCTGGATGACGTGTCGAGTGGCTACCTGTCGTCGACAGGCTCGGTGGAGATTGTCGAGGTGCTGAAGCTGGCGGACCGTGCCGCGGTATACTCCGGTCGTGTCTGGGCGATGGGCGACCTCCTTCCTTATCAGGAGACGATCGTCGCGCCCAACGACCCCGAGCCGCCGCACCGGGACTTCAAGATCGAGCAGCCCTTCCGTGCGGCGATGGCGGGTGAGCTGACGACGTACCCATCGAACCCGTACACTCCCTTCATTCGCAACCGCAAGGGTGGCGGCGAGTCGACATCGAAGCCTGTGGAATAAAACATTGTGCCCTGGGGCGTTAGTAGCAGTTCGGCCATTGGGCGCAACTTGTATTTTGTAACAACTTTGGTCTGCTATAATGGGATTTTGCGTTATTTTGTGAGCTGCTTTGCGATTGTGATTGAACGAGTCCCCGAGCGCGTCCGCCCTTTTTATGGGGTTTACCTCGTTTGTTATGTGTTTGAGTTTTCGAGCGTTTTGTCGGTTGTTTTGTTGTTGAGGTCGACTCGCCCGAGCTTGGAAAGCCAGTCGCAGGGCGACTCCCAAGAGTGCTCTTTACTTCACCGTTTTCCCTTGCATGAACAAGGTCGGGTAGCCGAGTCCCCAAGCGTGGTACTTGGTGGTTCTAGTCGCGGCTCTAGGGTGGGTGAGGACTGGGCGCGTCAGAGTGAGCGCATCACTCCTGCCTGGCCCGTCGGGTCAGTCGCATGGCGAGTCCTGGGCACGCTCTCATACTTGGCGTTTTTCCCTAGCCGCTCGTGCTTAACTGGTCGTCAGTCCTCGAGCGTGGTATTTGGCCGTTCGAGTCGCTGTGTCGAGGATGCGGAGGATTGTGGTCGCTATGAGGAGCGAAGGCAGTTGTCTTGGCTCGTTAAGCCAGTCGAGCTAGGCGACTCCAATGGGGCTCCGGGTAGGCGTTTTTCGTGGACGTTACGAGTCCTGGGGTAACCTAGTACCCTCGTAATGCACTACTTGGCCGTGTCGGTCGCTGTGCCAAAGGTTGACTTCTGCAGTTAGCTTGGCGCTGTTATTACGAGTGCGAGTGGCACAAGGTACGGAGAGTAGACACAATTTGCGGTAACCGATATATTTTATTTCATAGCTAGTGGGGGGTACATGTATGGAGTTCTAGGAGTAGAACTTCCGTAGGAGGTTTACATTCCACGGTCGCTTGACGTCGAGTTTCCCGTCTCCGCGGACGTCGGTGAGGTAGTAGGCATCGTTGCCGAGTACTCTCCCGATGGCGAATGGTCCCTCCCACAGGGGGAGAGCTTATGCATGCCCTTCTTGTCCTGGATGAGGCGTAGCACCAGGTCGCCTTCCTAGAAGGTGTGAGTCCTCACCCGCCGGCTATGGTAGCGGCGGAGTCGTTGCTGGTAGATGGCAGTGCGGGAGCGAGCTAGGTCGCGTGCCTCGTCGAGTTGATCGACTCCATCCTGGCGTGCGAGTTCGTTCGCAGCCTCCGTGTAGTGGACGACCCTTGGCGAGTCGTGCTCTAGGTCGGTGGGCATGACTGCCTCGGCGCCATACACCATGAAGAAGGGGGTGAACCCTGTCGACCTGTTGACCGAGGTGCGGATACCCCAGATGACGGAGGGTAGTTCCTCGACCCAGCACCCGGCGGTGCGCTCAAGTGGTACTTGGAGCCGTGGCTTCAGGCCGTGGAGGATGCTCTGGTTGGCCCGTTCCGCCTGGCCGTTGGACTCTGGGTGGGCGACTGAGGCAAGGTCGAGTCGGATATGATGTTCCTCGCAGAACTCGGCCATGGCTCCTTTGGCGAAGTTGGTGCCGTTGTCTGTGATGATGCTGTTTGGGAACCCGTAGCGATATATGAGCTCGCGTAGGAACTTGGTGGCGGTCTTCCCGTCGCATTTCCGGACTGGCTTGGCCTCCGCCCACTTTTTGAATTTGTCGACCGTGACCAAGAGGCGGGTGAAGCCGGAGGGGGCCTTTTTGAAAGGGCCTACCATGTCCATACCCCACACGGCGAATGGCCAGGTGATGGGGATTGTCTTGAGCGCTGAGCTCGACACGTGTGTCTGGTTGGCGTACTTCTGGCACCCGGCACACCGCTGGACAATGTCGACGGCGTCTGCGTGTGCGGTGGGCCAGTAGAAACCATGCCGCATAGCCTTTGCGACCAGAGAGCGGGCGCCGGCATGGTGGCCGCAGTCGCCGGAGTGGATGTCGTGGAGGATTTTGCGTCCTTCAGCGGGTTGGACGCAGCGTTGGAACACGCCTGTCACGCTGCGCTTGTGGAGTTCGCCGTCGATGATGACGAAGGATTTGCAGCATCGCGCTATCATCCGGGCGTCTATTTCGTCTGCCGGCAAGGTGCCTCCCTCCAAGTAGGTGATGTACGGCCTAGTCCAGTCTTCTGGCTCGGCGATGAGTGCGACCAGGGCTGCCTCTGGTTGCAGCGGGACTCCGATGTCGATCTCCCTTGGGGGAGAGACGGACGGCTTGGTGATCGTGTCGAGGAAGACGCCGGCGGGTGGTGCGAGTCGAGCCGAACCGATGCGAGAGAGTGCGTCGGCCTCCTTGTTCTTCCGCCTGTCAATCCACTCGATGGAGTAGCCTGCGAAGTGTCCGCCTAGCTTATCCACTGCTTGGCGGTATGCCGCCATGGTGGGAGAGACTGCATCGCAGGTGCCAGCGACTTGCCCATCGACGAGGTCGGAGTCTCCGTAGCAGCGTAGGCGGTTGACATTCATCTCCTTGGCAGCTCGCATGCCGTGGAATAGTGCCTCTTACTCGGCCATGTTGTTGGTGCAGGGGGTGAAGTTGAGGCAAAGGACGTAGTGGAGCTTGTCGCCCTTCGGGGAAGTCAACATGATCCCTGCTCCTGCGCCGTCTGCATTCTTGGAGCCGTCAAAGTGCAAGCTCCAGTAGTGGAGGTACGGCAGCTTTTCCGGCTGCTGGGCCTCTTCCCAGTCGGTGATGAAGTCCGCGAGAGCCTGCAACTTGATCGCTTTGCGTGGCTCGTACCTGATGTTGTGGACGCCGATTTCGACGGCACACCTGGCGACTCGCCCGGTCGCCTCACGGTTGCGGATGATGTCCTGCAACGGTGCTGAGGAGACGACCGTGATCGGGTGCTCCTGGAAATAGTGCGGCAGTCGTCGTTGTGCTCTGAAGACTGCGTATACCAGTTTCTGGTATTGCGGGTACCGCTGGAGTGACTCGGTGAGGACCTCGCTGATATAGTACACCGGTCTCTATACCGGGCGCTCCTTTCCTTCCTCTGGCCGCTCGACGACCATGATGGCCGACGGCAGCGCTCGGAAGCCGCGCGTGAACCAGCATGGGTTCTTTGTCGACGGCGGCGAGTAGCGGTCTGCGAGTAGCACCTTCTTGGTCGCGAGCGTCGTCCGCCTCCTTGTCCCACTAGAAGGTGGGGTTCTTGCGCATCAGGCGGTATAGGGGCATCGCATTTTCGCCCAATCGGGGGATGAAGCGACTGAGAGCCGCGACTCGCCCGGCCAGCTTCTGGACGTCGTGCAGGCACTCGGGTTTGCTGATTCGGGCGATCGTGTCGATCTTGGTGGGGTTCGCCTCGATCCCGCGCTTGGAGACAACGTAGCCCAGTAGTTGCCCTGCTGGTACACCGAAGGTGCACTTGCCTGGGTTTAGCTTTATCTTGTAATTCCGCAGGTTGGCGAATGTTTCCGCCAGGTCGGCGAGTAGGTCGCCCTGGCGAGCGGACTTCACTACCACGTCGTCGATGTAAACGTGAATATTGCGGCCAATTTGGCTCGTAAGGCATTCCTGCATGCACCGCTGGTAGGTCGCCCCGGCGTTCTTGAGGCCGAAGGTCATGGCGGTGTAGCAGAAGGCTCCGAATGGCGTGATGAACGCCGTCTTTTCCTCGTCCTCGACAGCCATTTTGATCTGGTTGTACCCAGAGTAGGCGTCGAGGAAACACAACGACTCTGAACCCGCGGTGGAATCGATTATTTGGTCGATCCGCGGGAGGACGAATTGCTCCTTCGGGCAGGCGCTGTTTAAGTTTGTGTAGTCGATACACATCCTCCAGGTCCCATTTTTCTTCTCGACCAGGACTGGTTTGCCAGCCACTTGGAGTATTTTATTGGCCAGATGAAGCCTGCGGCGAGTAGACGCTGCACCTCCTCGGCGATGGCTCGGCGGCGTTCTTCATTGAAGGGCCGCAGCGACTGCTTGACAGGTCGCACTTTGGGGTCGGTGGTGAGTTTGTGCTCAGCGAGTTCCCTAGGGACACCAGGCATGTCAGAGGGATTCCATGCGAAGATGTCCCTGTTCTCACGGAGGAACTCGATGAGCGCGCCTTCCTATGCTGTGCTCATGCCCGTCCCGATCGTCACCGTCTGGCTGGAGTCGCCTGGGACCAGCTCGACGGTGCAGGTGTGCGTCGTTGCCTCGAAGGCTGAGGTGTTGCCGCCCTCCGAATTGGGCTTCTTGAGTATGGTGGGGTCGTCGTTGTTGACCCCGCTCGCGTACTTGGCGAGCTCGTCGGCGTGGTTGGCCTCTGCCGCGATGACGGCGTCGGCGAGTTTGGCTCCTTTGGCCTCGCACTCGGCGGCCATGTCGGGGTCTCCGTTGATGGTGATGATGCCGCGCGGCCCGGGGAGCTTCATCGCGTTGTACGCGTAGTGGGGTGCTGCCATGAACTTGGCGAACGCCTGGCGCCCCAGGACGCAGTGATAGGGGTTGTCGAAGGGCACCAGCTCGAAGACGATCCGCTCGGTGCGGAAGTTTGCAGGTGTGCCGAAGGTGACTGGCAGCATGACCTTGCCGATCGGGTACGCCTTCCGACCGGGGACGATGCTGTGGAACGTGGTGTAGGTCGTCTCGACCATCGACTGCGGGAGCCGATCGCTGAAGGTGTCGGGTACGGATGTTGATGGAGCTCCGCCGTCCATCAATGTCTTGGGGAGCCAGTAGTCTCCCACCTTTGGCTTGACCACCAGGGCGACTCGGCCTGGGTACTCGATGCGTGGCAAGTGGTCCTGGCGGCTCCAGGTGATGGGCTGCTCCGACCAGTTGAGAAACTGGGGAACGTCCACCTGGGCCACCGCGTTGACGGCGACGGCACGGGCGATGACCTTCTTCTCGCGCTTCGTGTTGAAGCCTGTGAAGGTGTGGAGCGAGCCGTCCACACTGCCGAATTTTCCGCCGTTTGGCGGGTTGTTGTCGGGGTCCTCCCGCGCTCGCCGTGCCTTCTCAATCTCCTTGAGAGAGTGGAAGTCGGCGGTCGTGTGCGTGGCGGGCTTCCCTTCCCTGCTGTGAAACGCACAAGGCTGGTTAAGGAGGGCCGCGGGGTCGAACCTTGGTTTCGCCTTGTAATTGCCGCCGTCGCGGCGTTGCCCTCCGTCGCAGCGGAAGCTCTTGGGCTCGCGCTGCGCGTGCCCAGCATTGGCGACGAAGTCGACTCCCAGCATTGGCGCTTGCCGATGAGGCGAGTGTTGCTTTAGCGTAGGTCGGACCGTCGTCCGTTGTCGTTGCCGTTTGTGCGGCGTTGACCACCCGACTCGTTGTCGGTTTCCTGGTTTGGGTCTTCCTCCGCTTATCTTTTGGCGATCTCAAGGAGGTCCGATATGTTGTCGAGTGTGCGGTATGCTCGTTTGAGCTTGGCGACCAAGGGCTCGTAGTGGCACGAGGTCTTGAAGCAGTGGATCGCGGTGTCCGGGTGGATGCCGACCGCGTTGTACCATAGTTCTTGCCACCGTTGGACCCAGCTTCGGGTCGACTCGCGGGGTCCCTGGACGCATCGTTCCAGGTCCTCGATGGTGGTGGCACGGGTGTAGGAACCCTCGAAGTGCCTGACGAAGGCGTCGCGCATCTCTTCCCAGGAATCGATGCTATCCGGGGGAGAGTGTTGATCCACTGCCTGCACGCTCCCTCCATCATCAAGTGGAGGTAGAGGGCGGCTAGCAGGTCGGTGTGGCCAGCGATCCCCATCGCCATGAGGTAGGTGTCCAGCCACATGGAGGGGTCGTACGAAGGGTTGTACTTCTCTATTTCCTTCGATGCTTTGAAGTTCGTCGGGTATTTTTCGCCTCGGATCATCGGTCCGAAGCATCGGGGCCCGAGTCGGCTTAGCGACCCCATCGGCTCGCCGTCGCGGCGATTGGTTAGAGTGTGTCGCAGGTCGTCGGGCTGGCGGGCGCGCCAGCTTTGGTTGTTGATGATGTGGGTGCGGGCGTCGACGGGCTGACCGTTGGCGGCGGCCGGTTGGTCGCTGGCACAGGGTCGTTAGTGGAGAGTGCATTTCGCGGGTCGGTGTTGGAGCTGCGATGGTTCGGGTGGCGGGCGTTGAGGTGTTTGCCACCAATGGGCGGCCGCTTGAGGCCGCTTCGCTGCCGATAAGCGAGTACATCCGACCCTGTGAGTCGACGCCTGCGTTTTGTTGCTCGACCGCCTTTGCGAGCAGGGCCTTGACGTACTGGATCTGTAGGGCGCTGTCACCGGTGGCCGTGATGTTATCGGCCGCTGCCCGGCCCACCACGAGGTTGTCCATCGGGGTGGAGAACAGTGGTAGGCCGTTCGCGTCTCGCTCCCGTGAGGAGACCACGATCCGCGGCTGGTCCCTGGGGGGTGCACGGTTGGGTGGAGGTGGGACGCCGTTCGCCGTCGACCCTGGCGGGGGCCGGGCGCTTCCTCCGGGTGGCGTGTTCTCGCAGATCGTGCGCTCGGCCACGCGGGCCGAGTCGTTCTCGTCGTCGAAGTTCAGGGAGCGCCCCTGGACGGTGGGGTTCAGGCGCGACCTGATTCGCTGCTGGTGGTAACGTGATAGCTCCTGCGCCGTCACCTGCTCGAGGCAAAAAAATCGCGCTCGGCTTGCTCCTTGCGGACTGCCTCCGCCAGCTTCAGGCGGAGTTCCTCGACCTCCGTTGCCGTGGCGTTAGGAGGGATCGGGGTGGAGAAGGGATCCTCCGGCGGGTCGGTGCCAGTCGCCATGTAGGTCGCGGCGTGGCGTCCGGTCCCGTCGCGGAGATCGGCAGAGTTTTCTGACCCGGAGTCGAAGTCGAAGATCCCAAGGATGGAGGGATCCTCGAAGTCTCCCACGTTGGAGACCTGGGTGATGGAGCCCGCGGGCGAAGCCGCAATGATGGATCCGGCGAGTGACGCCGGAGTCGCCGAGTCGGCGTCGTTGTTGAGGGCCGCGTCTTCCGCGGCCGCGGTGGTTTCGGCCACGTCGCTGTGGGCCGAGTTGTACTCGGAGGCGAGGCGGTGGATCGTGCGGACCTGGCTGTCGGAGAGCCGGTCGCGTGGCGGCGACTCGCGGATGCGAGCCGAGTCCTCCGAGACGACGACGTCGGTGAGGCCGACGAAGAGGCTGATCGTGCCGACTGGCAAGATCATGATGTGCGTGACGTGTCGCGCCGCCGGGACGTAGCTGCTCGGTAAGATCTGGAGCATCTCGCCGATCGCTATCATGCGGCCGGTAGCGACCGTCTCGTTGATGGGCAGATTGGATCTCGCCGCAGAACACCGGCCAGACCGGCCAGGCCCCACGGTGGGCGCCACTGTCGTGGGAATGACCACGGCAGACGCTGTCGGCGAGTAGTAGAAACGAAGGGCAAGGCGGTCAGCCATCTGCGGTGCGAGATGAGGCGGAGACGAGGTTTTACCCAGGTTTGGCCCCCCGAGGGTAAAGACCTACTCCTGCTAGATTGTATTATGATGGAAGTACAATGGGGCGAGCTCGACGGCTAGGCGGCGAGTCGCTTGGGTGGATGATGGAATGTATCCTCTACACGCCCTGTAGGGAGGTTTATATAGACTCACCCCCCCCCCTAGGGTTTACATATCTCAACCGAATCAGTTAAGGTTTCGGCACTCGTTTAACCTAATCTGACTGGGCCTATCTACTCTCCTGGGCCATCAGCTTTCAGTCGCTTGGATCCACGCCAGGTCCTGATCCAGTCGCCGTCCTGTAGGCCCACTCGCCAGTTCCTGGGCCAGTCGGAAACGTCCTGCTGGGTATACCCCGGTAGGCATATCCCCATCAGCGAAGATTTCACAGATGCAACTCATCCCAACCGACGGCTTACAAGGCCTCGCTCCACTCGTCAAAATTTGACCTATACTTTATAGAATTTGGATCAACATATAACAATATTACCCTGCTGCATCGTTCCTTAGCTACGTCACCATGCCATCAGCTCCGTTGTTAACCTTTTCCCTCTACTAATATGTTTGTATCTGGTTACTCCAGCAATTGCAGATTTGTGTCAATCATAGAGAAAATGATGATAAAGTCATTCACAAGGTATAACAATTTGATAGTGACTATTTTTTTTTTTGCAAGGAATATTAGCTAAGGTGCCGTATGCCGTCAATTTCGTCCTATGGCCTAGAGCCGGCCCAGCAGCATTTCTTACGCAAATATTGGTTCTGGATAAGTGAGCCCATCTAAAGAGACTTTAGTAATTAACGAACGGTCCATTTGACCATTAGGAATATAATCTTGCCCTCTTTTGACGGAGAAGGACGTATGTTTGCTGCCGAAAGAAAATGGAAACTCCTCGCCAAAAGAAAAGAAAATGGGAACGTATGTGCAGTGGTTTTGCAAAGGTTTCTTCATAGGAGTATGCGTGTAAGGACGATGCTTCTTTGACACCATCGTCACACCACGCCAAAAAAAAAAGTAACAGTACTAGTCCATGCTTGCCATGGAACTTTGGACAATTGATGGCGTTATGTGGACGCAGGAATCGTTCCCACTACCCTGTCACCTCCCCCACCCAATCATCAAAGACCAAAGAAGACGACGACGCTGTGCAACCTTTCCCCATGAGGAAGGGCAATCGCAACTCGCAAGTATGGCGGTCACACGCCGTACGTCGGCTCTAGCTCTTAGGTGTCCTGTTCAGTGAGAAGAAACCCCGCGCGCGGCTTGATAACTGGCGTGATTTGCTGGTTGCACGGCGCGGCGCGGCGCGCGCTTTAGTGCCGGGACACCTCACGTGGTCGGTAAGACGGTCGTTTTCCTTGCTGGTGATCGTGTCGTCGGTTGCGTCAGTTTGGTGCGTCCGCCCCCGCGCGCGCACGGTGCCCGCCTGCCTCTCGGAGGTCGTATTATTCCCGTCCCGTCCCGTCCCTCTTCATTCGTCTTATCAGCGCTTGCGCTTCCCCCATCGAAGGCTTCAGGCCGAAGCCAAGCTTCTCAAAAAGATTCATCCGCCAATCATATAGGCAAGGAGTGGTGTGTAGTACGTACGAGATTCCGTTTCTCCGGTAACCGAATTTCCACCGAGGAGAAGACGATCATTACTAGAAAGCCACGATCTCAACGTACGGGGATTAGCTTAGCATATGGAGGTCACTTTTTTCTTATTCTTATTTTTCTGGAGTGAGGCTTTGCGTGGTGGCCGCTAGCTAGCTCAGCATATATAAAGTGGCTACATCAGAGGGGCTTTAGATTAGAGAGAGGTGGCTCCTTCCTAGCTCCTATATTTAACTCTGACCAAGAACACCGAGATCAGTGTACTGTCCTAGTGAAGTTGTGAACAACCGATCATACCAAAATTAGGGAGAATCACATGGCTAGTACCAAGATTCCGTTTCCCCGGTAACTGAATATGCCCCAAACATGATAATAATATCATGATGACAAACTCGAAAAAAATAATATGATGATGATGATGGCGTGATCTAATATATCGGTTAGCTAGCACGTCACTTTCTTCTTTTCCCGTGATTATCAAGTGAGACTATACTGTACTAGGGGTCCAGTGCTGATTGCAAGCAGTGTTCTGTGAAGGTCCGGTTGCATGGTCGCCGCTAGCTAGCTCGTATTAGAGCACCTGGCGTTTTTAAGCTGAAATCGAAACATAAATAGTATCGGACGGAGCTAGTTTTTATCTAGAAACACCGATTTTCTTAGTCGCGTTTCTAGGCCGAGTTACCAGGTCAGTGTTTTTCCGTCCAAATTGGATTCAAAGTCGACCAGTTTTCAGCACGGTTCGGCTTAATATGAATATAAAGCAATTTCGGCAAATTGACCACAGTTCAACATATAATGAAAATAAAATATATTTTGGTCTAGTTCGGCTAGTTCATGCTCAGCATCTTTGTGTTCCCCATGCGTGTCCATAGATGCTCAACCAGATCAGCTGCTATCCTGCAGCTGTTGATGCACTACCGGGTCTCGGATATCCTGACGCATGGCGATGAAGGCACCCAGGTTAGTGACACCTGGTGATCAGGCTCTACAAGAGGTCCCTATCTGTAGTATGGCCCGTTCTGCTTGACCAAACTGTTACAGATATGCCCAAGAGGCAATAATAAAGTGGTTATTATTATATCTTTGTGTTTATGATAAATGTTTACATTCCATGATATAATCATATTAACAGAAAATATTAATACTTGTGTGTTTTGTAAACATAAAGAGTCCCTAGTAATCCTCTTGTTAAACTAGCCTGTTGATCTATGATTAATAGATGATCATGGTTTTCTGATCATAGACATTGGATGTTATTAATAATAAGATCATATCATTAGGAGAATGATGTGATGGACATACACCTATAGTAAGCATATCAATAAGATCAAGTCGTTAAGTTTGTTTTGCTATAAGCTTTCAGATACATAATAAACTAATCCTTTGACCATGAGATCATGATAATCACCATCACCAGATGAGTACTTTGGTGATATCAAACACCACTTTCGTAACTGGGTGATTATAAAGGTGGCATAGGGTATTCTAAAAATATGTGTTGAAACACATCGATCAAGAGTGGGATTTGTCCATGCATATGACCGATAGATATACTTTGGGCCCTCTCGGTGGAATGTCATCCAATCGGCTTGCAAGCATGTGACTAGGTCACAAGGGATGTCATATCACAGAACGAGTAAAGAGTACTTATCGATAACAAGGTTGAACTAGGTATAGAGATACCGACGATCAAACCTTGGATAAGTAAAGTATCGCGCGACAAAGGGAATCGATGGTTCCACCACTATGGGAGGGGGTCACTTAGGCTATGGCATGCCCTAGGGGCCAGCCGCACCAAGCCCTAAAGGGTCTGCCGGCCAACACTAGTAAAAGGGTCAAGCCCTAGTTTTAATAGTCAATTCCTAGTTTGAAAAGTCAAACTCTAGTTTTGGTAAGAGTGAGGAGGGAAAGTTCCCAACTCTTCCCCTTGGTGGTCGAGTTGGGGGACATGGCTAGGGCTGGGAACCCTTGGCCGGCAGCCCCCTACCTATATAAGGAGGGGTGGGGGCGCACCCCCCCCACCCCCCCCACACACACCCCTTGTCCTTGGTGCCTAACCCTAGCCACCGCTTCCCCTCTCTCTTCTCCACCGTCCTGCTTCGGCTTAGGCGAAGCCCTACAGAAATTGCTCCTCCACCACCACCACCACACTGTCGTGTTGTTGGGATTCCAAGGAGGTCTACTACCTCCACTGCCCTTCTGGAAACAGGAGAGGAAGGTAATCATCGACTTCGTACGTGTGACCGACTGCGGAAGTGCTGCCGGAACGTGGCGCAGAAAGGATCATCTATATGATCTTGAGATCGGCAAGTGATCGACTACATCAACCACGAGAATCAGATCTCGTTAAACGCTTTGGATCTATGAGGGCCAGTTCTCTTCAATCTCGTTGCACCGATCTCGTGGGTTAGATATTGGCTTTCCCATAGATTGGATCTTGGTTTTATGTGTTCTTGCAATAGAATTTTTTTGTTTTCCATGCAAAGAACCCTACAGTGGTATCAGAGCCAACTCTATGCGTAGATCTGCTGGACGAGTAGAACACAATGGTTTTATGGATGTTGATGCTTTTGTAGTCGTTTGCTTTTTGTTTACTTTGCATCTTGCGGGATGGTGGGATGAAGCGGCCCGGGCTAACCTTACATTGTTGGAGATATGCCCTAGAGGCAATAATAAAAGTGGTTATTATTATATCTTTGTGTTTATGATAAATGTTTACATTCATGCTATAACAGAATTAACCAGAAACATTAATACTTGTGTGATTTGTAAACTAAATTAGAGTCCCTAGTAAAGCCTCTTTGTAATACTAGCTTGTTGGTTATTAGATGATTGTGGTTTCCCAATCATGAACATTGAGATGTTATTAACAACAAGATCATATCATTAGGAGAATGGTATGATGGACATACTCCTGTAGATAAGTGTAGCATTAAGATCAAGTCATTTCAATAGTTCATTTGATTTAAGCTTTCTGATACATAGTAACATAATTCCTTTGACCATGAGATCATGCTAATCACCATCACCGAAAGGATGCTTTGATGACATCAAACACCACACCGTAACTAGGTGGCTATAAAGGTGGCATTGAGTGTTCGGAAAGTATGTGTTGAGGCACATGGATCAAGAGTGGGATTTGTCCATCCATATGATGGATAGATATACTCTAGACCCTCTCGGTGGAATGTCATCAAATTGGCTTGCAAGCATGTGACTAGCTCACAAGGGATCACATATCACGGGAATGAGAAAAGAGTACTTATCAGTAACGAGGTTGAACTAGGTATGCAGAGATACCGACAATCAAACCTCGGATAAGTAAACTATCGCGAGACAAAGGGAAATTGGTATCGTATGTAAGTGGTTCATTTGATCGCAAAGTAATCGTTGAAATATGTGGGAGCCATATGAATTTTTAGATTCCTCTATTGGTTATTTATCGGAGAAGTGTCTCGGTCATGTCTGCATAATTCACGAACCATAGGGAGACACACTTAAGGATTCGATGTTGTTTAGTAGATATGGAATGTAAGTAGGGATATCGACTGTTGTTCGGAGTCTCGGATGGGATATGGGATATCACGAGGAGATCCAGAATATTCCGGAGAATAAGATTCATATAAGGAAAGTCCGATTCCGGAGTTCGGGAATGATTTCGATGTTTTCATCGGAGATGTTCTAGAAGGGTCTAGAAGGTTCACCGGACCGGAAGGGGAATGGTCCATGAATGTGTCATGGGTGAGTGGATTGGTTGGATCATATCCTAGGTCACTTGGTTTGGGCATTTGCGAGAAAGAATTAACGCTCTAAATTGAAAGTCAAACGGGAGGTTTGAAAAGTCAAACTAGAACAATGGTTTCCTAGTGGAAGAAGGAAAGAGTCCTTCCTTCTATCCAACTTTGGTTTGGATTCAAACTCTCCCCTCCCAAGGCTACCCTCCTCTCATAAATAGAGGGGGAGGGCTGCCCCAAACAACACAAGAGCCGACCCTCCCTACCCCGTGCGCCGTCGTTGCCACGCCGCCGTCGGCTCGTCGCCAACGCCCTAGCCACCGCCGACACCTCCTCCTCGTCCCGGCCTTCTAAACCTAGATCGCCGGAAAACCCTAGATCCACCATAACTCACATCGGCTTAGGCGAAGCCCTGCGGGATCTTCCCACTACTTCCGACACCACGCCGTCATGCTGCCGAATCGCGAGGGGACAACTACAACCTCCGCTGCCTACTGGAACAAGGGAGAGGAAGGTCTTCATCGAGTACCGAACGTGTGACCGACTGTGGAAGTGCTGCCATAACGCAGCGCCAGAAGGATCGTCTACGCGATCTTGAGATCGGCAAGTGTACGAATACATCACCCACGAGAATCCGCTCTCGGTAACCACTTTGGAATCTTCAAGGGTGAGTACTCTAATCGACTCGTTGCTACAATCTAGTAGATAGATCTTTGCTTGTTTGTGTGCATGGGGTAGAATTTTTTTGTTTTCCATGCTACAAACCCCTACAGTGGTATCAGAGTTGTGTCTATATGTAGATCTGTTGCACGAGTAGAACACAATGGTCATTGTGGGTGTTGATGATTTTGTTGTCGATTGCTTCTTGTGTACTTTGCATCTTGCGGGATGGTGGTATGAAGCGGCCCGGGCTAACCTTACATGACATCGTTCATGAGACTTGCTCCACGCTTGACATGCAACTTGTATTGCATAAGTGGCTTTGCGGGTGCCTGTTTCTCCCAACATAGTTAAGATTCAATTTATAACGGGTGATTGGCAATACTAGTATCAACGTTGTGGTTCTTGTTCGTAAGTTAGAACGACACTTATTGAAAGCCCCAAACCACGTAAAACATGCAAAGAAAATTAGAGGCATCTAACTTTGTTTTGCAGGGGTGTGCTGTGATGTGATATGGCCATGATTGTGATTATATATGATGTATGCAATGTTCCTTATTGTAAATCGGCAACCGGCAGGAGCCATATGGTTATCTTTTAATTCCGTTAAGACCTGCGCGTCTATTATTCAAAGTAGTTATAATAGTTGATGCTGGTGGACGACAACCATGAAGCGGCGCCATTGACCTTGACACCATGCCGGTGATGATGGAGATCATGTTCGTGCTTGAAGATGGAGATCGGAAGCACAAGAAGAAAGGCCATATCATATCACATATTATGAATTGCATGTGATGTTAATCCTTTTATGCATCTTGTATTGCTTAGTTCACGACGGTAGCATTATAAGATGATCCCTCTAGCACAAAATTTTCAAGTTATAAAGTGTTCATCCTTAGTAAGCACCGTTGCTAAAGCTTGTTGTTTCGAAGCACCACGTGATGATCGGGTGTGTTAGATTTTGCGAGTGTATACAACGAGAGCAAGCCAGATTTGCTTATGCGGAAGCTAAGGTTTGATCTTGACGAGCCTAGCATGTACAGACATGGTCTCGGAACACGGATCACCGAAAGGTAAAGCATGAGTCATATAGTAGATATGATTAACATGTTGATTGTTCGCCATTGAAGCTACATCAACTCTCGTGATGATCGGTTTTGATGTGGTGGATTTGGTTCGTGCGATCACTAAAACAATGTGAGGGATATTGTTTTGAGTGGGAGTTCACCTATATTAATTTAACTATTAATTAGAACTCAATTTGTCATAAACTTAGTCTAAACTATTGCAAATATGTTGTAGATCAATGGCGGCCCCTACCATCAATTTTAATGCGTTCCTAGAGAAAGATAAGTTAAAAAACAATGGAAGCAACTTTGCGGATTGGTTCCGCAACTTGAGGATTGTCCTCAATGCTGGTAATTTGACCTATGTGCTGGATGCACCGCTAGGTGACCCACCTACAGCTGATGCTACCGATGAGGTAAAGAATGTTTTCCTCGCTCGGAAGAATCAGTACTCCACAGTTCAGTGTACTATCTTGTATGATTTGGAATCGGAGCTTCTGAAAAGGTTTGAGAACCATGACCCACATGATATTGTCCGTGAACTCAAAATGATATTTGAGGCTCACGCGGCAGTTGAGAGTTATGAGGCTTCTAAAAAGTTCTTGAACTGCAAGATGGAAGAGGGCAGCTCCGTCAGTGAGCACGTGCTTAAGATGTCTGGGCACGCTAGCAAGCTTCAAATCTTGGGTATAGTGATTCCTAATGCTTTGGGGATTCACCATGTCCTCCAATCACTACCACCAAGTTATAAGAACTTTGTGATGAACTACAATATGCAAAACATGGACAAGTCGTTGCCCAAACTCTTCTCCATGTTAAAGTCTGCGGAAGTGGAGATCAAGAAAGAGCACCAAGTGTTGATGGTCAATAAGACCACCAAATTCAAGAAGCAAGGCAAGTCTAAGAAAAAGGGAAACTTCAAGAAGGGCGGTAAGAAAGTTACTGCGTCGGCGAAGAAGACCAAGGCTGGGCCTAAGCCTGATACTGAGTGCTTTTACTACAAGGGAGAAGGTCACTGGAAGCGGAATTGCCCTAAGTACTTGGCGGATTTGAAGATCGGCAACATCAAGAAGAAAGGTATATTCGATATACATATTAGTGATGTGTATCTCACTAGTACTCGTAGTAGTGCCTGGGTATTTGATACTGGTTCGGTTTCTCATATTTGTAACTCGAAACAGGTGTTGCAGAATAGATGGAAACTAGCGAAGAACGAGGTGACGATGCGCGTTGGAAATGGATCAAAGGTTGATGTGATCGCGGTTGGCACGCTACCTCTTCATCTACCATCGAGATTAGTTTATACTTAAATAATTGTTATTTGGGGCCTGCGTTGAGCATGAACATTATATCAGGATCATGTTTATTGCGAGACGGTTACTTGTTTAAATCCGAGAATAATGGTTGTTTGATTTATATGAGTAATATGTTTTATGCACAAGCACCTTTGATAGATGGTCTATTCTTATTGAATCTCGATTGTAGAAATCCACACATTAATAACATTAAAGCTAAACGTTTGAAATTGAGCGATAACTCGACCTATATGTGGCACTATCGTCTTGGTCATATAATGCTGAAGCGTATGAAGAAACTCCATTCCGATGGACTTCTTGAATCACTTGAAAGATGCGAAGCATGTCTGATGGGTAAAATGACCAAGACTCCATTTTCTGGTATGATGGAGCGAGCTATAGACTTATTGGAAATCATACATACCGATGTGTGTGGCCCAATGAGTGTAGCAACGCGTGGTGGTTATCGTTACGTTCTTACCTTCACGGATGACTTGAGTAGATATGGGTATATCTATTTCATGAAACATAAGTCCGAAACTTTCGAGAAGTTTAAGGAATTTCAAAGTGAGGTAGAGAATCAACGTAATAATAAGATTAAATTTCTACGATCTGATCGTGGAGGTGAATATCTATGTTACGAGTTTGGCGAGCATTTGAAGAAATGCGGAATACTTTCACAATTGACACCGCCGGGAACACCACAACATAATGGTGTGTCCGAACGTCGTAATCGAACTCTCTTAGATATGGTTCATTCTATGATGTCACTTACAGATGTACCTCTATCGTTTTTGGGTTATGCATTAGAAACAACCGCATTCACTTTAAATAGGGCACCATCTAAATCCGTTGAAATGACACCGTATGAATTATGGTTTGGGAAGAAACCTAAATTGTCGTTCCTTAAAGTTTGGGGTTGCGAAGCTTATGTAAAGAAGTTACAGCCCGACAAGCTTGAACCCAAAGCGGAAAAATGTGTCTTCATAGGATACCCGAAGGAAACAATTGGGTATACCTTCTATCATAGATCCGAGGGCAAAATCTTCATTGCCAAGAATGGATCCTTTCTAGAGAAGGAGTTTCTCTCGAAAGAAGTGACTGGAAGGAAAGTACAAATCGACGAGGTTGTTGAACCTTCTCTCGAACTTGAGAGTACCGCAACACCGGAAGTAGTTCCTGTGGCGCCTACACCAATAGTAAGCTAATGATGTTGATCATGAAACTTCGGTTGAAGTAACTACGGAGCCTCGCGGGTCAATGCGAACTTGTACCACTCCTGATTGGTATGATCCCGTTATGAGTGTCATGTTGGTGTACAACTACGATGACCCTGCGACATATGAGGAAGCGATGATGAGCCTAGATTCCAATAAATGGCAAGAAGCCATGAAATCCGAGATTGGATCCATGTACGAAAACCAAGTATGGACTTTGGTGGACTTACCGGATGGCCGAAAGGCTGTCGAGAACAAATGGATTTTCAAGAAGAAAACAGATGCTGATGGTAATGTTACTGTCTATAAAGCTCGACTTGTCGCAAAAGGGTTTCGACAAATTCAAGGGGTTGACTACGATGAGACTTTCTCACCGGCAGCAAAGCTAAAGTCTATGAGGATTTTGTTAGCAATCGCTACATATTATGATTATGAGATATGGCAGATGGATGTCAAAACAATGTTCCTCAATGGAGACATTGATGAAGAGTTGTATATGGTACAACCCAAAGGTTTTGTCGATCCTAAAGATGCTAACAAGGTATGCAAACTTCAACAGTCCATTTATGGATTGAAGCAAGCATCCCGAAGTTGGAATAAACGTTTTGATAAGGTAATCAAAAACTTTTGTTTTATACAAACTTATGGAGAAGCTTGTATTTACAAGAAAGTGAGTGGGATATCTGTAGCATTCTTAATACTATATGTAGATGACATATTGTTGATTGGAAATGATGTAGACCATCTTAATAGTGTCAAGGATTATTTGAATAATAGTTTTTCAATGAAAGATCTTGGCGAAGCAGCTTACATATTAGGCATAAAGATTTATAGAGATAGATCGAGACGCCTAATATCATTGTCACAAAGTACATATTTGGACAAAGTTCTAAAGAGGTTTGGAATGGAAGATAGCAAGAAAGGGTTCTTGACTATGTTGCCCAATACGACCTTGAGTAAAACTCAAAGTCCTGCAACGGCAGAAGATACAGAAAGGATGAGTAAGACTCCCTATGCCTCAGCCATAGGATCTCTTATGTATGCCATGCTATGTACTAGACCCGACATTGTATATGATGTTAGTTTGACAAGCAGATATCAAAGTGATCCAGGAGTGGATCATTGGACAGCGGTCAAAAACATCCTTAAGTACTTGAGAAGAACTAAGGATATGGTTCTTTCTTATGGAGGTGATAAACAGCTCGTTGTTAATGGTTACACCGATGCTAGTTGGGACACCGATCCAGATGATTCTAAATCTCAATCTGGATACGTATTTACTTTGAATGGTGCAGCAGTTAGCTAGAGGAGTGCAAAGAAAAGCGTTGTGGCGAGATCTTCAACTGAATCAGAGTACATAGCTGCTTCGGAGGCTTCACAAGAGGCGATATGGATGAAGGAGTTCATTACAGAGCTCGGTGTGGTTCCAAGTGCGCTGGACCCAATGTCTTTCTATTGTGATAACATGGGCGCCATAGCCAATGCGCAAGAACCAAGGTCACACAAGAAGCTGAAGCATATCAAGCTACGTTTTCACGCTATTCGAGAGCATGTCTAAGATGGTGACATAAAGATTTGCAAAGTACACACATATCTGAATGTGGTGGATCCGTTGACTAAACCTCTCCCGAGGGAAAAACATGACCAACACCAAACCGCCATGGGTGTTCGGTATATTACCATGTAATCTAGATCAGTTGACTCTAGTGCAAGTGGGAGACTATTGGAGATATGCCCTAGAGGCAATAATAAAAGTGGTTATTATTATATCTTTGTGTTTATTATAAATGTTTACATTCATGCTATAACAGTATTAACCGGAAACATTAATACTTGTGTGATTTGTAAACTAAATTAGAGTCCCTAGTAAAGCCTCTTTGTAATACTAGCTTGTTGGTTATTAGATGATCGTGGTTTCCTGATCATGAACATTGAGATGTTATTAACAACAATATCATATCATTAGGAGAATGTTATGATGGACATACTCCTATAGATAAGCGTAGCATTAAGATCAAGTCATTTCAAAAGTTCATTTGCTATAAGCTTTCTGATACATAGTAACCTAATTCCTTCGACCATGAGATCATGCTAATCACCATCACCGGAAGGATGCTTTGATGACATCAAACACCACACCATAACTGGGTGGCTATAAAGGTGGCATTAAATGTTTGGAAAGTATGTGTTGAGGCACATGGATCAAGAGTGGGATTTGTCCATCCATATGACGGATAGATATACTCTAGACCCTCTCGGTGGAATGTCATCAAATTGGCTTGCAAGCATGTGACTAGCTCACAAGGGATCACATATCACGGGAACGAGAAAATAGTACTTATCAGTAACGAGGTTGAACTAGGTATGCAGTGATACCGACAATCAAACCTCGGATAAGTAAACTATCGCGAGACAAAGGGAAATTGGTATCATATGTAAGTGGTTCATTTGATCGCAAAGTAATCGTTGAAATATGTGGGAGCCATATGGATTTCCAGATTCCTCTATTGGTTATTTATCGGAGAAGTGTCTCGGTCATGTCTGCATAATTCACGAACCGTAGGGAGACACACTTAAGGATTCGATGTTGTTTAGTAGATATGGAATGTAAGTAGGGATATCGAATGTTGTTCGGAGTCTCGGATGGGATCCGGGATATCACGAGGAGATCTGGAATAGTCCGGAGAATAAGATTCATATAAGCAAAGTCTTATTCCGGAGTTCGGGAATGATTTCGATGTTTTCATCAAAGATGTTCTAGAAGGGTCTAGAAGGTTCACCGGACCGGAAGGGGAATGGTCCATAAATGTGTCATGGGTGAGTGGATTGATTGGATCATATCCTAGGTCACTTGGTTTGGGCATTTGCGAGAAAGAATTAACGCTCTAAATTGAAAGTCAAACGGGAGGTTTGAAAAGTCAAAATGGAACAATGGTTTCCTAGTGGAAGAAGGAAAGAGTCCTTCCTTCTATCCAACTTGGGTTTGGGTTTGGATTCAAACTCTCCCCTCCCAAGGCTACCCCCTCTCATAAATAGAGGGGGAGGGCTGCCCAAAACAACACAAGAGCCAGCCTTCCCCCCCCTGTCTAGCCCGCTTGCCGCTTAGCCACACCCAGCCATTGTCGGCTCGTCGCCATCGCCCTAGCCACTGCCGACACCTCCTACTCCCGACCTTCTAAACCTAGATCGCCAGAAAACCCTAGATCCACCATAACTCGCACTGGCTTAGGCGAAGCCCTGCGGGATCTTCCCTCTACTTCCGACACCACGCCGTCGTGCTGCCGGAATCGCGAGGGGAGAACTACAACCTCCGCTGCCTGCTGGAACAAGGGAGAGGAAGGTCTTCATCGAGTGTGACCGATCATGCGGCTGTCAGAACGCAGCGCCGGAAGGATCGTCTACGCGATCTTGAGATTGGCAAGTGTACGACTACATCACCCACGAGAATCTGCTCTCGTTAACCGCTTTGGAATCTTCAAGGGTGAGTACTCTAATCGACTCGTTTCTACAATCTAGTAGATAGATCTTGGCTTGTTTGTGTGCATGCGGTAGAATTTTTTGTTTTCCATGCTACGAACCCCTACATACATGTCAGCGTACATGAGACTTGTTCCACGCTTAACGTGCAACTTGCATTGCACAAGTGGCTTTGCAAATTGGAACCGACACTTGACAATACTTGTATTAGCGTTGTGGTTCTTGTTCGTAGGTAATAATGGTTCTTATTTGAAAACCCCAAGTCACGTAAAACATGCAAAGAAAATTAGAGGCATCTAACTTGTTTTTGTAGGGCATGTGATGTGATATGATATGGCCATGATGTGATTGTGATTATATTTGATGTATGCAATGATCCTTATTGTAAGTTGGGAACCGACAGGAGCCTTATGGTTGTCTTTAAATTCGTTAAGACATGCGTGTCTATTCATCATGTAATCGCTTTATTCCAAGTAGTTGTAATAGTTGTTGTTGGTGATGGACAACCATGAAGTGGCAGCATTGACCTTGACGCCACGCTGGTGATTATGGAGATCATGTTCGTGCTTTGGAGATGGAGATCAAAGGAACAAGAAGAAAGGCCATATCATATCACATATTATGAATTGCATGTGATGTTAATCCTTTTTATGCATATTGTATTGCTTAGATCGCGACGGTAGCACTATAAGATGATCCCTCTCACTAAATATCAAGTAATAAAGTGTTCTTCCTTAGTAGGCACCGTTGCTAAGACTCGCCGTTTTGAAGCATCTCGTGATGATCGGGTGTGATATATTCTACGTGTGCATACAACGGGTGCAAGCCAGATTTGCACGTGCAGATACTAATGTTAATCTTAACGAGCCTAGCATATACAGAAATGGCCCCGGGACACGGAATACCGAAAAGTAAAGCATGAGTCATATGGATGATATGATGAACATGTTGATTGTTTGCCTTTGAAGCTACATCATGTCTCATGATGATCGGACTTGGTGTAGTGGATTTGGTTCGTGTAGTCTCCAAAATGACTCGAGGGATGTTGTTTTGAGTGGGATTTCAAAAGTAATATGATTAAAATTGAACACAATTTATAATAAATTAAATCAAAGTGAATTTGCATAATTGTTGTAGTCATTGGCATCCGTTCACCACCTTACGCTTAGTTATAATTGAGATAATAGAACTATAGAGTTCTGGATAGATACTTTACAAACTAATATCGTATTGTTTTGAGTGTCAATCTAAAGTTTAAAAGTCCTATTGCAAACTTTCAGCAAAATCTGTTTACTCCGTGAAGTTTAATAATTGCTATTGAATCAAGAGTAACAATTCCAGTGTTAATATCTGAAGTATCATGTTTACCTCCATGATTCTTGATATTGAAAAAGATTGTTTTAATATCAAGGTTATCTAGGAGCTGAAAGAATTGTTTCAGTAACTATCATATGTGGAAGATATTGCGATATCTGATACAATGTTTTGGTTGCAACATGATAGAGTATAATTTAGCAAAATATATGTTCTCATATTTGATGAGAATTTGTGAAGGTTGGAGATGCTAGACGTCCTAATCCTCCAAAAGGTTTTGGAAAGCAACATTATACTCGCGATTCGCCTTTATAAGTTATAGTAGCTTGATCATGAAAGTTGTCATGATAAGGATGAATAAAAGATGTAGGTAAAATGTTTACTATACTAAAACATTACTAAAGAATGGATTTTGAAAGAATGCCAAACATTTGATGATGGTGATCTACTTCAAAGTGCAAGTCCAAAGGTATTAGTATTTGACTATACACACTTTGGACTATGTGTCATGTGTATGGCGCCACTATTGATAGATTCTTTTAAAAGGGAAAGGAAATGATGAAAGAGAATCTCAGAAATATTTGGCAGAAAAGGAAAGACTAGAATTGTCCAGCTTAAATATATAAATGATATACATGGTATGGTTGTATTCTTTGCTTGTTAAACAATGTGGTTCATGGGTATTCCCAAACTGTTCTAAGAAAATGTCTTCCCAAAGTAATAGGATAAGAAGCATTGTATTCAACATCCAAAATATAGAAATCCATAGGGACATAAGAATTGTTAACCATAATGAGAACATCATTAATACTCCCCATGAGTTTCTTCTTAGCATTATTATTAAGTGGGACATCCAAATAACAATCTTCCAAAGGTGGCAAATCAAGCATTTCATAAATCTTCCTAGGCATAATAGAGACACTAGGACCAAGATCACGTGAAGCTTTGAGATCAAAGTCATTCACTTGCATATTAATAATAGGTTCCCAACTATCTTCTACTTTCCTAGGAATAGAAGCTTTGTGTTTTAACTTCTCTTCCTTAATCTTAACAAGAGCATCTGTAATGTGTTTGGTGAAAGCAACATGCATATCACTAGCATCAGGACTTCTAGCAAGCTTTTGTAAGAACATAATCACTTCAGAAATATTGAAACCATCAATATCAAAATCAAACTTAGCATCACTAGTAGTAGGCTCTAGAGGCTTAGGCATAGTAGGAGGAGTAACATGGACTACTTGTGGTTTAGTGGTGATGGTGCACACACTATTGTTTCTATTAATTTCAGCTTCCCTTTCCCACCTAGCATGAAGTTGAGCTAACAGCCTAACATTTTCATCAATAGTAACTTGTATGGCAGGAGCAGTAGCAAAGGTATTTTCCATGGTTTCAGGTTTAGCAGCCATTTTATTAATCAACGAGGACTGAGCTTCAGACAAAGATGATATATTTTTCTCAACATTTAATAGTTTTTCTTCTATAGCCTTATTGAAAGTGGTTTGCTTACTAATAAAGTCTTTGAGCATGACTTCAAGTTCAGAGGGGGCACTTCTAGCATTGTTGTAAGAGCTTCCATAGGAATTACCATTATTAGGAGGATAAGGCCTATAATTGTTGTTACCACCAAAATTATTCCTATAGGCATTGTTGTTGAAATTGTTGTTTCTAATGAAGTTCACATCAACTTGCTCTTCTTGAGCAACAAAAGAGGCTAAGGGAACACTATTAGGATCTAAAGGAGCTTTCCCATTAACAAGAATATCCATAATAACATCAATCTTATCACTCAAAGAGGAAGTTTCCTCAACAGAATTTACCTTCTTACCATGTGGAGCTCTCTCAGTGTGCCATTCAGAGTAGTTAACCATCATATTATCAAGGAGTCTAGTTGCAGCACCCAAAGTGATGCTCATAAAGGTACCTCCTGCAGCTGAATCCAACAGGTTTCTTGAGGAGAAGTTCAAACCTGCATAAAAAGTCTGGATAATCACCCAAGTAGTGAGTCCATGTGTGGGACAATTCTTAACCAAAGATTTAATTCTTTCCCAAGCTTGAGCAACATGTTCATTATCAAGTTGTTTAAATTTCATAATGTCACTTCTCATATATATAATCTTAGCAGGAGGATAGTACTTTCCAATAAAAGCATCTTTGCACTTAGTCCAAGAGTCAATACTATTTTTAGGCAAAGAAAGCAACCATTCTTTAGCTTTTCCTCTCAAGGATAAGGGAAAAAGCTTGAGCTTAATAATGTCTCCATCTACATCCTTATACTTTTTCATCTCACAAAGTTCAACAAAGCTATTGAGATGGGCGTGGGATCATCGTAACTAGTACTTAAAATTGCTCTCTCATCACAAGATTCAACAAAGCAGGCTTAATTTCATAAAAGGTAGCATCAGGAGCAGGTGGAGCAATAGGTGTGCTAAGGAAATCATTGTTGTTGGTGCTAGTGAAGTCACACAACTTGGTGTTCTCAGCAGAGTTCATTTTGGCAAAGGTGGGCAAGCCAAAAACAGCAGCAGCAGCTAGAGCAAGAACTAATTTTTTGTGTTTTTGAATAAAACAAGCAAACCAGGATAGACTAATTTTTTGGGGTTTTTTGAAAAGAGGCAAACAAAACCAAGAAAAATAAACAAAGCAAACTAAAATCAAAGTAAAGAGAGAGGAAGTGAAGGACTCCCCTTGTGAAGACGTCCTTAGCCTCCCCGGCAACGACGCCAGACAAGCTTGTGATGGATAGCACGTGATTGACGTGGAGCCTGTTGGGAACCCCAAGAGCAAGGTGTGAAGTAGCACAGCAACAAGTTTTCCCTCAGTAAGAAATCGAGGTTATCGAACCAGTAGGAGGAAGGAAACGTCACACAGGTGTTGCAAGCAACGCGGAGACCTGCACAACACAAAGTCAAGACTTTGCCCCAACTAACAGTGAGGTTGTCAATCTCACCGGTTGTTGTAACAAAGGATTAAACGTATGGTGTGGAAGGTAATGGTTTGCAGCAAGTAAACAGGTAACATTGGAAGATGTATCAATGGTAAATATTGGACCAGGGTCCATAGTTCACTAGAGGTGCTCTCCTTAGATAAACAACATGGCATGAAGGGTAAACAAATTACAGCAGGGCAACTGATAGGAACTGAGCAAGGCATAACAATGCAATACTAGTCAGAAAGATCCTATGAGATTTGATTGGGCAATACAACAAGATACATAGATCGCCATCCAACTGCATCTATGACTAGAAGTCCACCTTCAGGTTATCATCCAAACCCCCTCTAGTATTAAGTTGCACGCAACAAACAACTGCTTTAAGCAAAGTGTGTAAGGTAAACAGTCCACATGTTCCATGAACAAGAGACCGTTGTTTTCTCCCTAGTAGCAACATCACATCTACAACCAAAGAGATTTCTGTCACTTCCCTTGGAAACTAGAGGCATGAACCCACTATCGAGCATAAATACCCCCTCTTCGAGTCACTAGCAACTACTCGGCCAAGATAGCTACTAACAACAGAGAGCATGCAAGATCACAAACAACACAGACATGATAGAATCATAAAGACAAAACCACTAATCAATCCAATATAATAATCTCAATATCCATCGAAACCCTGCAAACACAACATGCATGATTACAAATAGATTAGATCTTGATCATGAACGGAGCTCACAAGATCTATACATGAAAGCACAAGGAGGAGATACATCCATCTAGCTACTACATGGACCCATAGTCTAAGGTGGAACTACTCACGCATCATATCGGAGAGAAGGCCTCCGGGATGATCTCCCCTCCGGCAGGGTGCCGGGAAGAAATTCAAATCCCCTTGATCTAGGGACGACTATGGAGGCGGTTGTAGAAGGTTTCGTAGAATATTGATCGGGTACTTAGGGTTTCTGCATCGGGGAATTCTTATAGGCGAAGAGGCGAGGCTGGGAGGCGGCCAGGGCCCCCACACCCTACCCAGGCGCGGGGTGGGCCCAACCGCGCCTAGGGGGGTCTGGCCGCCCTGGTTTGCTTCTTCGTCTCGTCTCTGGACTTTGTGTTCCCCACAGAAAGATATTTACTTTGGCTTTTGTCCCGTCCAATTCCGATAATATTGATTTTCTGCCTTTCTGGAACCAAAAACAGAAGAAAACAAGCAACTGGCACTGTGGCAACTTGTTAATAGGTTAGTTCCAGAAAAGATATAAAAACACCTCAAAGAAAGACAAACTAAAGCAAAATAGATACTAAAAAAGCATGGAACATCAAAAATTATAGATACGTTTCCGACGTATCACTCTTCCTCAATGATCATGTTGTGCAAGGTCACATAACAGTTCATCACTTCCCACATGTGATCTTTTGACCAGGTCAGAGCAGGGAACTGAACAACTGCAAACCTCTGTTGGAGCATACCAAATGCCCGCTCCACGTCCTTCCTACAAGATTCTTGTTCCTTGGCATATTGAGCATGCTTGGAGAGCATTGGGTTTGAGATAGTCTTCACAAATGTTGGCTATCTTTGATATATGTCATATGCAAGATAGTATCCCTTGTTGTAGTGGTGCCCGCTGATCTCAAAGCCTACAGGAGGAGCATGACCCTCAACAAGTTTGGCAAAGACATTTGAGGACGTTGATGTCGTTATTCGATCTTGTCATGCCAAATAAGGAGTGCCAGATCCAAAGATCATGTGCAACAACTGCCTCGAGTATCACAGTGCAACCTCCTTTGTGGCCTTTGTACATTCACTGTCATGCAAATGGACAGTTCTTCCACTGCTAATGCATGCAGTCTATGCTTCAAAGCATCCCGGAAATCCTCTACTTTCATTGACTACCAGTATCCAAGCAGTGTCTTCAGCAATGGGTGTTCTCAAGTACTGTTTTCCAAACACTTCAATCACTGCCATGTAGAACCTGTATAAACAATCGATGGCGATGGACTCGGCCATGCAGAGATAGTCATCGGCATTGTCACCCGGTGCTCCGTATGCAAGCAACCTCATCGCCACTATGCACTTCTGCAGTGAGGAAAACCCAACCATGTCAGTGTAGTCCTTCTTGCACACTAAATAGGGGTCGAACTCCCGGATGGAATGCACGATCTCGAGGAAGAGCTTCCGGCTCATCCTAAAACGGCACCGAAATATGGCCTCTTCATGCAACGGCTTGTCGGCGAAGTAGTTGGCGTACAACATGCAGTAGCCCTCCATCCTCTGCCTTGCTTTGCACTTTCGGTGACCCTTCGCCGAGCCTCCACGCTTCGGCGTTGCAGTATGCATGTATAGTCGGACGAGAGAGGCGAGGATCTGCATATGCTATGCATCTTCAGCAGCAACGACGTTCTCCTCCTCCACCAACACGGCGAACATCTCCTCGTCGCCAGAGTCCATGGCCGAACGGGCAAAGCACCGAGCAGTTGGCGGGCGAGGTGGCGGGAGCTCGGAGCGAAGCCGAGCTACGAAAAGGTGGCCTAGGCCGAGGGAAAAGGATGCGGCGACGGCGGCGGGCCTATCTATAGGCGTGGATTCGGCTCGGCGTGGTGAGCTTCGTCGGCGAAGGCATGGCGACTAGGGCAGCTGGGGAAAGCTCTTCACCGCGGGAGAGGCGAGTGGTAGTGGGAAATGAGCTGTCTCGCCAACAGGGTTGGCCCACCCGTGTTTTCACTTCGTCTGGCGTTTTCAGGGCGTTCCCAGCGCCCCGGGATCGGCCTAGGATCTCCGGACAATAGTTGGGCCAAATCCAAACGAAACAGGCGTACCGTAAACACAACTAGGCGAATTTTCAGCGTTCGAAAGAAAAAATCATTCTGAGAATGACGTCCTGAAATCCGAGTGGAGATGCTTTGAAAATATATGAATACGTCAGAGGGCCTGTGCTATGAACAATAATATTCTGATGGTGGCTCGAGCTGCTACTGTTAGCTAGCATCTGCTAACCGGTAAGTTGTACACTTTGTCAAAAATCGGTAGTACCGTCATTGATAGAAGACGACGACGCGCGCCGCTGGCGTTGATTGAGAACGAACGGAGTACGTACGCGTCTCGTTACTGGGTTCATCTGGCTGGATAGGTGCGCTTAACTGCCAACTTAATGGAGCCGATCGAGTTCATAATTGTGCGCACCTAACACGACTTTGGGATACACACCAAAGCAGCTTTTGCTTGCTACATACTCCTATACATTCAACACATTTATCCAATCTGTCACAATACAACAGTATTCCTAGCTCTGAAGGCAGGCAGCAAATACTACTACATGACGTGTGTGACTGAAGAAAGCATAGGTCTAGAGCTGAAGAAAGTATTCAGAGTCTCCTTGATTTCAGACGATGCCTGAATTCCCGGCACAGCCTGAACTGAACAGTTTCTGCAGGCTGGAAGTAGCAGAGGCACTGCTGAAACGTGTGAAGTCAGTTAAATAAACCGTTGTGGTAATCCGGTGGTTGGAGTTGCCATGGAGGATGAAAGATGGTTTAAAGAACTGGTGAAAGCTACCCGTGAGATTCCCGAGCGCAGAGGCCGGGGGGCGCCCGCCCGGCCATGCGGCGGGGAAACTCTATAAAAGCACACACGGGTGCTGAGCTTAGTGCTATCCACAGCCTCCACTGAGCTAGCCACCGCACGAACAAGAGGAAGAAGAGGAGAAGAAGGTTTCAGACAAGATGGCGACGTCGGCCCTTCTCCTCGCTGCTGCTGCCTTCTCCCTTCTCTTCGCGGTGGCGACTCCTATCAGGGACATCGCCGACGCCTGTTCGTCACAAGTACAGGGTAACACTATATATGATTCTTCCTAGCATCGACTGAATTTCTTGTATAGGGTTCTTGCATATCGCCTTGCTGTTAAATTGTCTCTGGTTTATGCAACTGGTTAACTATAGCTTTAGCTGCTTTGTTGACATATCGTTAGGAGTTACGAGGGTCAAAGTATAGGTTGTAGAATTAATTCCTCCTAAATTTGGTTAAAATTTGTTGGGTAGATACTTGCCTTGCAATTAGTGTCTTCTGGCTGGTTTATGCAACTGAATCAAAGATGGCTAGATGCTTTTCTGACATACTATAACTGTGCAATCTTTAGGGAACATTAGATAGACAGTTCAGTAGGACTGTAGGAGAGCCTGAAGAAGAGATGCATGTGTCGTTGCTGAAGTGGCCAGCCCTGAAGGTAGAGAGACCGATGTCCTGAACCTGAATTGCAGTGGCAAAACAAAGCAGACTGATCATTCATAGCTCAATTAACCGTATGAAAGCCGGCACCTATGGCCGGAACCAAAACTCAAAAGGATATAATCTAAGACAGAATATTTTTTCCCCCCTAGCGCTCGCTTACTTTTGTTTAATTCTTTTCTCCACCAGGGAGGAATAGTAGTATAGCCGTGTTAGGTTAGGTACTACTCCGTACATATGACCGATAAACTACGAATACTTTTTCAAAATTCCATAGCACCACCGGAACGTAAAGCGTCTCGTTAGGTGCACTTATTCGTCGCCTGACTAATTGGCACCTCAGCTTTTGATCTGTCATCACACAATCATTTACACATAATAATCTGGTAATTTCCGTAGCCATCCTGGTTAATCGGCGCTTAATCATCACTGTTCCTTTCTGAGCCATCATCGATCACATGGTCCAGGCTCGAATTGATGGCAGGTTAGTGGCCGATCGTACTTCTCCACCACTCCCCGTGACATCAATCAATCAGCCAATTAGTTTAACCGTGCCGTGCATACACTACTTCCCCACCGCCAACCACCGTATCTAGCGCGACATGGCAGGATGGTGGTCGAAATGGGCAGGCAGCAGGTGCTTCGCCGAGAACGTCGCCAAGATACGCACGGGTTTTCAGTGGTGTCTGAATGTCTGATCGATCGATCAATGAGGAGGAGGAGGAGGAGGAGGAGGCCAATTTCGCTGCACTTTTCTACCTCTGCAGTTGCACGTACCCACGCCTGAAACATGGCTATGATGGGAGTGTGTACTTGGAGTGAATGATTTGCGTATGTGTAGCTAGCCATATCTGAGATACTACTCCACTTGCTACTAGTGCGGAGGTCCGGGTCCATGCTGCCTGGCTTTTGTTGCGGGAGTAGTTCTGCATTATCCCATCACCCATTTAATGCAGTAGTGGGGCTAATTATTCTTCCATCATAAGAAAAATATCTAGGGGTATTTGTCATAACCTCCTTTGCCGAAAGAAAGAAAAGGAGTAGAGAGAACAAGGTACTACGCGGGTACTTATCTTGTACTCGATCGGTAGCATGGTATAGTCCTATGCGCTCAGACACAAAAGTCGTGGAAGACGTGTTGAACTAGTGGTGCTTAATCATGGCAACCAACCCAATCATATATCCACTATATCATGGTGATTGGTGAGTACTGTTAACTATTGGTAGCTACCAACCAAAAGCATGCACCTCGCTCTCTTTTTTGACGTGTGTTGGCTCTTGTCGGATTTTTCAACGTGACAAATATCTCCATTTCAGTGTTTCTGCACAAGTGAACTGCAGCCAACAGTAGCTACTTTGGCAAGCAAAGCTTGCACTACTCCCTTGGTCCCGAAAAGAATGTCATAGATTACTACCGGTAGAGCCAGCGTGTCCCTTCCCTTCCGTAATTAAGGTAAGCAACTATAGGTGACATATGCATGCATGTGAATATGAGTATGTGTCAGTTCTTTGTTTTAAAAACTAGTCCCTCCGTTTAGAAATATAAGATGTTAAGATGTATCCATCATCTAGACATGTAAAACATCTTATATTTCCAAACGGAGTTAGTGGTATGAAAAACATGCGGAGTGGATTACTTTACGCCCTATGGTTAGTCTCACACGTTGCAGTAGCCTCTCAGCTGCCACCTACCACTTCACATCATCTCGGACGCGAGTTAATACGGTCTGCAGAACCAGTTGATGTATCCGCCGGAGGTCGATCACGAGAGTCGATCCTCTCGTGCCCAGAGACGATCTGATCGACATGTGTGCCACTTCCTACCTGTGAGGCAACGTACATGTACTCCTACAGGCTACAGTTGTGGCACATGCATGTTTGTTTGGACTCATGCATGTGTGAGTCGTGACGATCCAGACTCCGAAGCTCATCGGGAAAGGGCACGGGCATGCAGTGCAGGAATAATCTGGTGGTGTCGGGTTTCTTTATCCTGAATGCCTGACACCTCCAAATCCGATGGCATGGGCTCACTGTCACTCGTGGCAGCAGTGTACGTGGCACTGCTCTGTTGCTGCCATGTCGGGTGAGGCATGGGTACATTATCGTACTCCATCACGATCAGGTGTGACACGACTGCTGGCGACACGATTGGTCGAGCTGCACGCTGCGGGTGCGGTAGGTTTAGTGGTTGCCGACGATCGATGCACTCAACGTACTGTACGCACCAAGAGCGTGGGTCTTGCTTCGCAACAGCTGATTCTGTCACGGTTAATTAATTAGTTGAGGTAACATTGGTAAAAAGTCTACGTGCATGCATGTGTGACTGTTTGTTACTCCACAACTGCAGAATTCAAGCACCTGAACGGCTCCGCGCTGTACCTCTCGCTGCACCACCCGCGGGGGCCCTGCTCGCCGGCGGCGGTCCCGTCCGACCTCCCCTTCTCGGCGGTGCTCACCCACGATGCCGCCCGCATCGCCTCCTTCGCCGCGCGCCTCGCCAAGACGCCGTCTTCTTCGTCGTCCGCGGCGCGCCCCATCACCACCACAACCTCGGCCACCTCGCTCGACCGCCCCGACAGCTCCCTGGCGTCCGTGCCGCTCACCCCGGGCACCTCCTTCGGCGTAGGCAACTACGTCACCCGCATGGGGCTGGGCACCCCGGCCAAGCAGTACGTCATGGTAGTCGACACCGGCTCCTCCCTCACCTGGCTGCAGTGCTCACCGTGCCGCATCTCCTGCCACCGCCAGTCCGGCCCCGTGTTCGACCCCAAGGCCTCCAGCTCCTACGCCTCCGTCTCCTGCTCCACCCCGCAGTGCACCGGCCTCTCCACCGCCACGCTCAACCCGGCCGCATGCTCCTCCTCCGACGTCTGCATCTACCAGGCCAGCTACGGCGACAGCTCCTTCTCCGTCGGATACCTCAGCAAGGACACCGTCTCCTTCGGCTCCAACTCCGTGCCCGACTTCTACTACGGGTGCGGCCAGGACAACGAGGGCCTCTTCGGCCGCTCCGCCGGCCTCATGGGCCTGGCCCGCAACAAGCTCTCGCTGCTGTACCAGCTCGCCCCCACCCTCGGCTACTCCTTCTCCTACTGCCTCCCGTCCTCCTCCTCCTCCGGGTACCTCTCCATCGGCTCCTACAACCCGGGACAGTACTCCTACACGCCCATGGTGTCCAGCACGCTGGACGACTCCCTCTACTTCATCAAGCTCTCTGGGATGTCGGTCGCCGGGAAGCCGCTCTCCGTGTCGTCGTCTGAGTACTCCAGCCTGCCCACCATCATCGACTCCGGCACCGTCATCACGCGCCTGCCAACCAGCGTCTACACGGCGCTCAGCAAGTCGGTGGCCGGGGCCATGAAGGGCACCAAGCGCGCGGACGCCTACTCCATCCTCGACACCTGCTTTGTGGGCCAGGCGTCGCAGGTGCGCGCCCCGGCGGTCAGCATGGACTTCGCGGGCGGCGCGTCGCTGAAGCTGTCGGCGCAGAACCTGCTCGTCGACGTCGACAGCTCCACCACGTGCCTGGCCTTCGCGCCTGCCAGGAGCGCCGCCATCATCGGGAACACGCAGCAGCAGTCCTTCAGCGTCGTCTACGACGTCAAGAGCAACAGGATCGGCTTCGCCGCCGGCGGCTGCAAGTAATTTAATTGCAGGGTGCACGTATATATATATATGCACCGACGACTTGGGTACGTATTCGGGCAACGCATTGTTTGCTGCTACTCGTCGGCCAGTTCGACCACAGACAAGCCCAAGCTAGAATGTGAATGTGGCATATGCTTAATTATCAGAATTACTTCATAAGGTAGATAGAAAGGGAACTGATGAAGTGTTGCTCTAGCGCCTAGGTGTACATGTTCATCAAAACTTTATTTGTTGCATAAAAGGGAGTGCACAGAAGATACTACTTATAGGGGTGAAGACCATTCCAAAAATGAAACTTATGGGAGTGAAGCTATTTACATCACTGGCAAAAAATTAGTAAACTATGTTTTTTTTCCGAAAAGAGTGACATAAATTATGTGATAGTGGAAATTCATTGCTCGAATGTGGAGTATATATGTGAGCTACATAATCAAGAAATGGAACATACTTGCCATGGAATTGTTTGGCAAGTACTGTTCCAAAATAGTGTGCCACTTTGTATAAACCTTTCCAAGTTGGTCCTTGGAAATTCTAGAATTGCTTCCATCCCTCTTGGTCAAATTGTACAAGTGAAAACCCTATGTTTATCCATGTGTTCTCCGGGGAATGGAAATTGCTTCATGTCGTTCTCTACAAGATATGCTTTTTTGTGGTGTTGAGTCTTCGGTCCAAACTTGGAGTATTCTTGTGTGGATTTGCAAAATGTATGGTGGTTTTTTTTGTGGGAAAAAATGTATGGCAGTTTGATTGGTCGTGATCAACAAATGGTTACGAGGAGAAAGCAAGAGTTGGGTTTTATAACAAGAATAGTCAGAGAAACTTTAGTGGTTGGAGTGATACACTCTCTTTAGTAACTCCAACAAACAACAAGTAGACAGGTACATCCCTTTTCAGGACATTATGAATGAAAAGATAGGGAGTGGGCTGAAATACACCACACACGTGAAAGCCATTCTTCTAGGCTTGAAGTATAATTATTTTAAGTTTATATTGTACTTTGTGTTCTACCAGTCAACTATTGATGCGCCGAGTGTTTTTGATGGGCTACCAATCACTCAACAATGATGTTGGGAGAAATTCTATTGTGGTGCACCATGTTTTGGCCAATATTGCCATATTGTTTTTCGGTGTTGCGCCATCTTATGCTGATGTTGCAGTGTTTAGTCCAAAACTTGTGGTGCAACCCAACTTGGATCTCAGCGCTGTAATGTTAAATGCGTTAACAAGGGCTAGAGGGCACATATGTCGGTTTAGAGGGTGGAAGAGAAAGTTGAAATCAAACTACGTGGTCATGTAACAAATCATATGCCCATTCTTAAATGAAATGAGCGGATCATTAGATAGAAAAAATCATGAGGGCAGTCTGATTCTTTTAGAAGAACAGGTACCACATCCCTGGTTCCATTAAAAGATAATAAAACCAACGTGCCAGCGAGTTCTAGAGATCCAACAACGAAAAAGAAAAAAAGTTGGAAAATAGCTAAAGAAAATATTCGGAGCTTCATCTCAAGACTTATTTAAAGACTTTTTCACCTAGGACTACAAATAAGCTTTTCAAGGAGCATATGCCAGCTGAACAAAAACAAAAGAAGCCTGATACTACTAACGTTTTTGGTCCACCATCAACTCTAGACGTGCCTGCCCTAGGATCGATGTGGGTGTTGATGTCGGAGTCATCCAGGTGCCCGCTCTTGCCATCTTCTTAGCTTCCGGAGAGTGAGCACCATCGGTAGAAGAGGGATGTGGGAGAAGAGGTCATGGTAGCATCTTCAGTCGCCCATCAATTGTGCCGGTGTTATTACCAGGAGCATCAGCTTGTCGTAGAACCGGTTTAGCAGGTTCAACATACTCTCCTTGAAGATTAACCTCCATCTCAACACAGAACCGAGAACTAATCTCTAGACATGTTTAAGATCAATCCAGGAACTGCCATTAAAGATCGTGTCGTTTATTGACTTTCCATAATTCCCATACCACAAAAGCACAAATTGCATTTAAGGTTGCATTCTTATCATTTGCACCCTAGAATCTGGCAACTAAAGCATAGCAAGAACCTATTGTTTTTCAAAAAAAAGCAAAAAAAAAAAAACAAATAACCAAATAATCTTAACAACTCTATAGTGAAAAAGGTGCTCTACATATTCATCCTCTAAGTAGAAGACATGACCTTTAAGATTATGCATCCCCCTTTTCTTCAGGTTATATCGGGTCATGGGTCTATTCTATGCTAGGAGCCATAGAAAGATTTGCACTCTAGGAGGTATGTGTAATTTCCAAACAACTAGAATGAACAAATTTTGACCCCCACCCAAATTAATTATGGCATATAGAGATGATGTAGAGTAAACCCCATCTGATGTCATACTGCCAAATAAAGAATCCATCTCATCACTCAGAGTGATGCTGGAGGCAATCCCATCTAAGTCATGCTGGAAAATCATCAAGGAATTACTAAAGTTTCTCCTAAACGAAAGCCTGAGCACTGATCCATCTCATCACTCAGAGTGATGCTGGATCCAATCCCATCTAAGTCATGCCGGGAAATCATCAAGGAATCACTAAAGTTTCTCCTAAACGAAATCTTGAGCACTAATCCATCACAAACCTCATGGATGGTTTTTCCTTGTTCATTGCAAATAACATGAATGCTGGAAAACTGGACAGCTATAGGGAGGTGCCACACCAAGCGTCTTCCTAGAATCTAATCTTGTTACTATTATCTACATTTCATCGATAGCCAAATTCAATAAATCTAACATCCCACATGACACCTTTCCAAAAATGGGAGGTACCAGTTTTCTTGCTATAGAAAATATTTGGATTACAAGTATCATATTTATGGTCAACCATTTTCTTCCGGAGTTTTCCTTCATCCATGATATATCTTTTGACCCAGGAACTAAGGAGGCAAAGATTTATATTCCCTAGATCAAGGATTTCTAAACCCCCACATTCCTTATTTTATAGGGAATACCAACTTCTAGTAAGCTAGATGGATTTTTCTATGGCTCTCAAAATCATTCTAGAGATAGTTGGCCATCTGGGTATTTATATGATCCAAGGCTCATTTGAGAAATTTCAAGAAAGATAGAAGGTAAATGGGAATGCTGGCTAAACATGCTTTAAAATTTAAGCTAGCTGGATAAGTGAGAATTTTCCCCTCCAACTAGAAATCCTTTTTAAATTTTATCAATCAGAGATTGAATGTGCTCTATTCTTAGTTTATCACAATAAAGAGGGAAGCCAAGATATTTAATGGGAAATTCTCCTAAGTCATAACCAAAAATATCTACGAAAGTAGAAATGACCTCTTCTTATAGACCTAAGGGAATCAATTCACTCTTAGAGTAGTTAATTCTCATGCTACAAAACATAATCAAAATAATTCACCTTTTTTTGAAATTAGAAGCTAAATCTACATCTGGTTCTGAAAAAAGGATGGTGTCATACGCATACTGCAAGCAGATGACACCTACTTGACATATCTCTAAGCATAAACCTTTGATCAAACCAGCCTCGGCTGCTCTCATCAACATTCTAGTTTCATAATCTTGTTAAAATCTTGACAAAAGCTTTTTCGTAATCCAGTTTGAACACTAATCCATGTGATGGGATTAATGTTCTAGGAAATAATTATTATTATTATATACAATCCCCTGTTCAATATATGGGTTCATAATGCTATGATATAACTGATGTGAGTATTGATTGTGAGAATCAATGGAAAACTCACTAGCAGGTGTAGATAAAGATGAGCAAACTAAGATATTCCTAGTCCAATCTCTAGGACTAGATCATAGGTTATGGACGATCAAGTTCTTGGATCATGGTATTCAAGTTAATGGAACTGAGAATACCAACAACTATGAGAGTACTATTGTCAGGATGACAAGTGTACCGAATAGATCCAAAGGATGGTTTGCTATGATATTATGTTGTGAAGTTAATAGTAAAAACATCAGATCATTATCTTATACATGAATCCTTAAGACCATGAGATTATCTAGAACACATGCCCGAGGACTTATCTTTAAGGTTATCCCAACACCACCTACAAGGGTGGCAATACAAGTGATCTCAGGGTACTTATGAAAGCATGGTGACAACTTGATAGTTCAACAATTGGGATCTTGATCCTCCCGACGATGGAGAGATATGCTCTAGGCCCACTCGGTATTACGAAGTCTCTATCGTCTGCGCAAACATAGTTATGATGAGATCATATAGGACATCGAAATATGGATACGGGTAAGGAGAGTATGGACGCAACAAGGTTAACATGTATAGTGATCAAGTGATTGAATCACAAGGGTACTAGTGTCTCACCATTGTCTATCACACAACCACTATCCTAGCGCCACATCTTCATCGCCCACTGCCGCTACCATGGCATACAGGTGATGAAACCTCAGAGGGAATTAGGGTATGGAGGCTTCATCGCTCGTCAATGCTAATGCATCATCAGCGACAAAGCCTTAATACCCTAACACCTAGGCTACCAGGCCCAATTAATATACCTCATAGCTCATATTTAATTACCTAAAACAAAAAAAAACACGGGTCAACCAAGGTTTTATGAGGTGTGAAAAAAATGAATATAGAAGTTACCGACATGGAAATGAAGCAGCTACCAAGGCTAACAAACTATCCACAGTAACAAAGTAAAGTTAGTTAGTACTTAACAAAGAATGCAAAAAAGGCGGGTAAGTTGTATTGTACCTCTTACGCTATGCACCACACATCAACTTAGGCATGATGCCAATCTCTTAACAGATACTAGCCTTGATTTCATCCTTATCTGCCTCGTTCAACCAATTAAAACCAGTGTGATCAAGAACTTCATCGAGTTTTGCATCAATACACGTACCTTGATCATGAGGAGAGGTTTCAACTAGAGGTGTACGCTAATCTGCAACTGGTGACATGCGCTCTAAAACCGTTGATCGATGTGGTGAAGGTGACCTCTGATATGCAAGCAGTGACATTTCCATTTTACTGAAATAGGTGAACTCTCCTCTGAAGGTGACCTATCATCTCCAGTCAGAGATCTCCGCTCTAAACTGTTGCAATGGTCTTGAGTGAACCCCAAAAAAGTGAGAGAAAGAATGGGATAGTCAACACCAACAGAATTATCACCTTGAACTGCCTTACCTTTCCTGGAGATATGAACATACTTATCAACATTTTCCTCCTCACTTATGTCGGAATGAGCACCGATAGAGGGCTCATCATCAGAGCTTCTGCTATCTAAGTCCCTAGAAATATATTCTCAGATGTAAGAGCTGGAGGGAATTTTTCATTGGTACGTGCTCCCTTCCTTCCACGGGTTCCTGCACGAGTATTCCTCGCAGTAGCAACCGCACTCGAGATAGCTCCACCCGTGATGATTCCTTGCATGGTCTGGCCATCAAACTGGTGATGACTTAGTTCCTGCACCAACAACATGGTTATTGTAGTACTTGTAGTAGCAAATATTTATTCTAAAGTTCTTCCTATGGAAGCTTTGCAAATGGAAAAAACGCAGCCCCGCAAGTGCGTTTTTAGGCGCAACCATGTTCGCACCCAAACCGTGGTTTGGAAATAGCCTATTCTACAAGTTACTAGAATAGCGATATTTGAGAGAGGTTTAAAGTAACTAATAACAAGAATTAAACAAGAACAAAGTAAACTAAAACTGGAAGTAAACGAAAGGGATTATAGTTGTGGGATTGAATAGAATAAAGGTGGCATCTAGGCTTTTGGTCTCACTAGTAATAGAAGGGCAACTATGTAGCTATTTATTGGAATTACACAAGATACATCTTTAGATAAATAAACAATCCCAATGATTTCGGGTTGTCACACGTGTGTACTATATAGAGTCCCGTGTCGTTGTAACTCGCGCAAGTCAATAGTACACTCCGGATCAAAGGATCACATGAACTTATCTATATCCTCCTTGTCACTAGAATAGAGAGAGTAATATAATAGATAAAGCCACAAAGTATACTGTTGCATACTAGATCATACTTGAACCTAGAACCAGATCAATTACTCAAACATAGATTAATAATAACACAAAGAGTAATCCATTGAGATCATCGTCACGTTTAACGAACAAATACTAAATACAAGAGAGGGGAAGATGGAGGCATGATGATGGAGATGGTGATGAAGCCGGTGCCATGTGTGTGGTGACCCAGCATACCACTTTGTAATCCCCTGGACTCTACGCTTTAAACACAAGGCGATATAACCAAAAGTGGATGAAGGGCATACTATTATGGAGGCCGTGAGGCCGCCCACAACCAAGCGAGACGGAGATGGGCAGGGCGCGGTACCGACCAATCCCATCCACTTTCATGGTTATAGCTTCAGGTGCGAGAAACATAGACAACTGGTCTGCGAGTCAAGTGTACACAAATGCGTATGTACACCAATGACATATAAGAGTATGTTAGAGCCAAACCATCTAGAAATAAATAGTAATATATTGCAATGCCATACGGCAAGATCCAAATACCTATATAGTACTAATAATATTTTAGGATTATATCCTCATACATCACTCATCAAAGCACCAAGCAAAAGCGGAAAACATAGATCCGAGTATGGATTAAGAGTCAAATCGGCATAACATGCCCATGAACAAAGTACATGCCTGCCCACAATCTTAGAGATCTCCATCCCCGGAATCTCTACGTAAGGGGATTGTTGCCTCCATCATCGGCCTCATCTATGTAGTAGCCTCCAAATGGATATACCTGAAAATCTGATCAATATTATAGTGTGAGAGCCTAGAGGCACTCAACAAGTCTTTATGTAACTAAAGGGATAAATTTGGGGTGACCCATTTGTAGTGAAAGATAAACATCTAAGCATCCCTATAGATATACAGTTCGCCAAACCAGATATGGATGGACGCTTGTTAATTGAAAGCAATAGTTATATAAACAATATAAGTAAACATAACTCATCCTCCTTCTCTCTTATCGAACGAGAAGGCGAAAGAATATCCCATCCGCTAACAATTTTATTAACCATTCCATGAGTATTGCGCTAATTACTAGTCATGTTTAGGCAAGTTAAACATAGTACTTTAATTCTAGTTGTCTATGATCGAGAAACTATGCTCCAAGTATCCATAACCGTGAACACCGCTTTCCGAAAGATTTACCATGCAGGGATGCACAAATAGCAACACACGCACGATCAACCCTGGGAAGAACCAAATAAAAGGAACAAGGCATCACAACAAAGCATTCACAAGATTCAAAAATGATTTCAGGGGGACATCCCACTAAGCTACCCGCAACGAAGTCGGCCAGCCTCTGAGACGGACCCAGGGTTTGCGTCAATGGTTGTAAATGACTAGGAACCCAAAAGTGTGATTGGGCTTGTCGATACCGCAAAAACACTCAGCATTCAAAAATAGTATAATAGTAAACCGCTCCTCGAACAATAATAGTAAATAAAGTAGTAAAACATGGCATACGTACAAGATAGTAGTAAAGCCCCAAACTAATTGTGTCCCCAAGAAATAAGATGTGAATGAAGCTAAGGTGAAGGGTATTCATGGTCCCACATGTGGATACTACGATAGTCAAGGAACAAGAATCAGGTACTCGGGTCCTATAGGACACAAGTGAGTGGACAAAAACCCGATCTCACATATTGCCCACCGGTACCACTTTCTTTAGTTATCTCATTACTACACAATTCAGTTGTTTAGATATCTCATTATCCAATCAGACTCGCATAAACCCTACACATGCAGTTCTATAACTCGCATGGCTCAAAACAACTCCTGTAGTAATGTCTGATAGGATGGAGGGTACAAGCTTCGATGGGGTTTAAAAGTAAAGGTTATGCAGTACATGGGATTGCAATTTAATCCAAAAAGCGATTCGTGATTCAAGAATAAAGCTAGATGCAATATGTACTATATGTAAATGAAAGAATGTGTAAATGCATGTAGAATAAATGGATCTGGGTAGTACTCTTGGGTCTCTTGATAACTTCCTTGCTAGGCGTCTATCCAGAATAAGAACTAAACACACAAAGGGCTATAATAAATAAAGTGCACAAACATATGAAGCATATGCAACAAGAAAAACATGGTATTCCATGATGGAATGATGCACAATTGCATGGTATAACATAACATGGCATGGGTGAGGTGTAAGAACAAGAAATAAGCATTTTCATAATTTATTTATTCAAGTTTTACTTGCATAAACAATACTGATTATTTATTATTTATATGATGCATGCTTAAATTGATATCATGGAATGCATAGCTGAAAAGGGCTCGTTGCGCTAATCGATTTGATATCATTTGTCGAATTTGGGATTACAGATTTATGAATTTATTAAGAAATAGGTATTTAAATAATTTCGAAATATTTTAATTGCTAAATTTTTTTGATAGCATAATCATGATCCTTGCATTTTTCTGGTCACAAAACATATATAAAATGTATTATTTGGAAAAATTGAATTTAAATTACATAAAATGCATTATGTGATGAAAACAACAAAATTGTTAATAGCTGGAATAGTTAGGGGCAATTCTAGAATTTTCTGAATATGTATATGAATTCATAATTGAAACAAGTTTACTTTTCATTTTGAAATTTTATACAAATTCAAATTATTTCAAAAGATATGAATTTAATTAGATTTAAATATTTTCAGGAATTTTTATTATTTAGAAAATAATATAGATAACTTTTTGTACATAGGAAAAGCTTAGCCACAATCATGACAAGTGGGGTCAAGGTGCTGACTGGGCTGCTGTGTGGGTGGGGCTGCTAGGCTGACACGTGGTTGAGTGGGAGACTACCGGTTGATGGTTTAAAATATCTAGGGGCTATTTATAAAAGCTTCTAGGAGGTTGACTGAATGTTACTGACTAAACTGAATCTTTGGACCTAGAAGACATCGTAAAACAACGTCTTTCAAGGAAGATCTTGAGGGCTATGGTGGACCAAAACGGACACTGTTTGGCGCGATAGAGAGCTGGAACAACAGGCTACAGAAATATGCAAATAAAAACAGCGAAGGGTCTCTAGGTACAAACCAAGCTTGCAACAAAGGCAACGGGATTGGATGATCCGAACCCACTCGTTTAACCCTACCCTGACAACATATGCGCGCGGTGACGCGATGTTGCAATGACGATTCTGACGCCATTACTGGCTCAAATCGTGCGTGGTCAAGTGCGTTGAAAAGATGGGAGATATCTCTATACAGCAGTGTAACAAACGTGACCAGAGGCAGGGTGTGCTGGTTGTGGTCGTGCGAGGTATAAATGGGTTAGCTGCGGCGGGTACACACACACTGCTGTGAGTTCTCGTGGTGGCGAGTTTGGCGGCAAGGCACGGCGATACATGGGATGTCTGGGAGGCCGAGGGAATCACCAGCGATCAATTGATGTAGGTGGAAGATCTCGATATGATGGCGGTTGACGTTGGAGCTTCATGGCCATATTTCTCCTGTACCCGCGGTTCACGACGGTGTATATCTTGCTTCGACGAGCTCCAGCGTGTTTCACCAGTCCCAGTCATCGTAGATGAGGTAGGATAGCACGATGGTGCTACTGGTTCAGCTTGGCTTGCTCCAGACTGATGGAGAAGGGTTTGGCCGTGGGGTTAGGGTTTTTGGAGAGCATGGCCATGCCAGTGCAGGGTGGAAGGAAGCGGAGGAAGGAGAGGGTGTGCATGGGTGCTTCTCAGATGGATCTGGATCGAGATCTGAGAGGAGATGGTAGTTGGGTTACAGGGATAAGAGGAGGGCAAGCTCACATGCCCTTGGTGGATTTTCCAAAAGAGGGGGGCTCATGTGGTGATCTCTTTCTTCTCCTCTTGTGCTTTCATTAGAGAGGGAAGGGAGGGGCCCAATGACATGGTGGTGGGGGTAGTCTGGTTTGGTCAACAAGAGAGGGGGAGGCCGACGTGAGCTATCCTTGGTCAAGGGGAGGACATGACCGAAGTCACATGATTCAACTCGGGTTAGGGCTTGGGTTAAGGGGTAGATGGGGTGGTGGTGAGCTAGGATAGCTAGGTTAGCTTGATCTTGACCCATTGGATCATATCGAGGATGAAAAGAGTGGTAGAATTGATGGATGGAACTAAGGAGGGTGGCAAAAGGTGGTGGAAGAATTTTAATAGATATGCCCCAACTCAACTTGGGAATCAAGCAATATATCAAGAAGAAAATACAATACATCAAGATGCAAAATAGTAATAAGACAAATGCAATATAAGGAGGAGAACCAAATGCAATAGGTTTTAATATGATGCTCAAATGCAATGTGGCATGGTGACATGAGCATGATATTATGATGATGAAATAATGACAAGTATATAGTAGCCTTAATCGTTGACATAACACTAATGTAACACCATTCCACTAGTATTACATCCCTCGAAGTGGTACAACAAAAACATCACGGTTCCAAGACATGACTATAGATTTCAACTCGACTCTTTACAAGAACACTCTAGGTCATAGAGGAAGAAATCAACTTCTTATAAAGAAGAACTAGAAATAACAACTCATAACTATCATAATAATAAAACTAGTATCTAAACTATTTGTCTTGCAATTTTTGATATTGCAATGCTTTATAGAAGTAGGTTCTATGTCTATAGATTATAATCATATCTAATTAGGAACTTTGCCTTCACTTCAGTTGATGTATATGTTGAATTCATTGAAGAACTTGAGCTTTTGGTGACGATTCCTTTAAGCATCTGTTGGTGTTGACGACATCTTCATCGGCTTTATAATCTAGCAAGGGTTAAGAAGATATGGTTGAGTACAAGCATACTCAAAAAGTACACTAGAAAGGACTGTTGATGCACTATCTACAACCATAGACCAAAGGTCGTAGGTTATGCAGGTTTTATTATACATTTCTTCAAAGGTTTCTTTTATTCTGAAAAGCTATGTCAGAACTTCATGGAGTTCCTTCCGTGTCGCATTCGTATCTCCTTCCAGGAACAGGGAGTAACATGCCATAGTTTTGTACGCTCTGCAGAGGTGCATTGCTTTACCCATGAGAGGTCCTTATCCATGTTTCACATCCAAGTTATGAGCTTGTCCATACTACCTTGGTATGGGGCCCGATATAAGAATGTAAGCTGATCACTGCCCTTCTCTGCGACCCCACATGCCAACACGACCCCGCAAGAAGAATGACCTCTGCTAACCCGCATATATGTAGATATTGAAGGGTTTCGCGGCATAGTAAATCAAAATTTTCTACGGATGCGAACAGAGGGAAAGCCAAGATCTAATCTAGGAGATGCAAACAACGAGAGAGATTGGATTAGATCTTCATACCCTTGAAGATTCAAGATGGAACGCTCGTTTAACGTGGGTGATGTAGTCGTACTCGCTTCTCCTCCTCGCGATCCGATCTGATCTAGCACCACAAGTGGCGGTGCCTCCATGAGATGCACACGTGCAGCACCTCAACGTCTCCTCCTTCCTTGGTCCAGCAAGTATGGTGTAGAGATAGGTTGGATCTACAACGCGACGGCGCGGTGCAATTGGTGGAGAATTTCTGCAGCAGGGCTTCGCCTACAAGCAGTCGGGAGGGAGAGAGGAGGGCAGCAGGGCGGCTAGGGTTGGAGGGGAAGGTGTAGGGGGTTGGTGCACCCCACCCCTCTTTATATAGAGGGGGGGCGCAGCCCTAGCCCCTCCCCCAAGCCCAAACTGGCGGCCCCAAAGGATAAGGAGTGGGGGGCAAGGAAACCCCCCTTCTAGAAGGTCTATCTCGAGTTTAAAACTCTCTTGGCCGGCTGGGCCCTATGGGGCCTTGTGCCCCTGGCCCAATGCGGCCAGGGCACTCCCTCATAGGCCCATGCCCCCTCCCGGAAGGTGGGGCCACGTTGGTCCCCTTACGGAAGGTTCTAGAAGCTTCCGGTACAATACCGATTAACCCGGAACAATTCCGAACTCCAAAAACTGCACTGCCTTATATGAATCTTATTCTCCGGACCACTCCGGAACCTCTCGTGATGTTCCGGATCCCATCCGAGACTCCGAACAAAAACTCATAAACCAATTATCCAATCTATCCTAGCGTCGAGATACGTTAAGTGTGTGACCCTGCGGGTTCGAGAATATGCAGACATGATCTTCTATCAATAATCAACAGCGGGGTCTGGAAACCCATATTGACTCCCACACATTCATCGATGATCATATCGGATGAACCACGATGCCAGGATTCAATCAATCCCATATATATATTCCCTTCATCGCGATATTTTACTTGCCGAGATTTGATCGTCGGTAGTCATACCTAGTTCAATCTCGTTCACAAGTACTTTACTCGTTCCGTAATCCGATATCACTTTGTGATTAACTCCTTAACCACATGCTTGCAAGCGGTGTTGATATCGATTACCGAGTGGGCCCGAAGTATATCTCTCCGACTTGGGAGGGACAAATCCCATCTCGATACATACAACCCAACAGATACTTTCCGATCACCTGAGAGACACCTTTATGATCACCCTCTCATAGGATGACGTTTGATGACCTCAAAGCTTTCTTCCGATACCAGGGAGTTGCATTATCTCATGGTCTAAGGAATACAATATTTGACATAGGAAAAGCTTCGCAAAGATGAACACGATGACACGATCTAATTGCTTCGCTTAGTTTGGGTATGTCCATCATATCATTCTCCCAATGATGTGATCTCATTATTAATTGACAACTCTTGTCCATGGTTAGGAAACCTTAACCATCATTAATCAATGAGCTAGTCCATAGAGGCGTAATAGGGACACGGTGTTGTTCACAAACCACACAAGTATTAAAGTTTCCGCTTAATACAGTTCTAGCATGGAATATAAACATTATCATGAACAAGAATTATAATAATAACATCTTTATTATTGCCTCTAGGGCATAATTCAGATCTCCCACTTGCACTAGAGTCAATAATCTAGTTTACATTTGGCAACAATCTCACACCCATGGCACTGAGGTGCTGATCATGTTTTACACGTGGAAGAGGTTTAGTCAATGGGTCTGCGACATTCAGATCTGTATGTACTTTGCTAATCTTTAGATCTCCATCTGCTATATAATCTCGGATTATATGAAACTTGCGGTTGATATGCTTGGTCTTTGGATGATATCTTGGTTCCTTAGCGAGTGCTATGGCGCCAGTGTTGTCACACAATATCTCCAGTGGGTCCAATGCACTTGGAACCACGCCAAGATCAGTGATGAAGTTCCTGATCCAAACTCCTTCACTTGACGCTTCTGCAGCAGCCATATATTCTGCTTCTACTGTAGATCCCGCGATCACACTTTGCTTGCAGCTTCTCCAGCTCACAGCTCCTCCATTCAAAATATAAACGTATCCTGTCTGAGATTTAGAATCATCCTTGTCGGTGTCGAAACTAGCATCGACGTAACCTTTTACGACAAGCTGTTCATCACCCCCATAGACTAAGAACATTTCTTTAGTCCTATTTAGGTACTTTAGGATGTTCTTCACGGCATCGATGTTCCACTCTGGATCACTTTGATATCTTTCGTCAAACTAAGAGCATTGGACACATCCGGTCTAGTACACAGATGGCATACATGATAGAACCTATGGCGAGGCATAAGGCACTTTGCTCATAGCTTCCCTATCATTTCATGTGGTGGACAACGAGCCATGCTCAATATCTTACACAACATAGGCCTTTGAACCTTTCTTTGCCTTATCTATTCTGAACCTTTTTTGAACTTTGTCTAGGTATGTACTCGGCTTAAAGCTATCAAAGCGTCTTTGTCTATCTCTATAGATTTTGATGCCCAATATATAAGCAGCTTCACCTAGGTCTTTCATTGAAAAACACTTGTTCAAATAACTTTTCACATCGTTAAGCATGTTGATGTCATTTCCAATAATTAATATGTCATCCACATATAGTACCAGAAATGTCACTGAGCTCCCACTCACTTTCTTGTAGATGCAAGCTTCGTAGCAATTTGGAACAAATCCAAAGCTCTTGATCACTTGATCAAAACGAAGGTTCCAACTCCGAGATGCTTGCTTCAGTCCATAAATGGAACGCTGAAGTTTGCATACTTTATCAGCATCCTTAGGATCGACAAAACCTTTGGGTTGCATCATATACAACTCTTCATCAATGTTGCCATTGAGGAAGCGATCTTGACATCCATCGCCATATTTCATAATCATGAACGCAGCAATTGCTAATAAAATCCGAATGGACTTAAACATCGCTACGGGAGAGAAAGTCTCATCGTAGTCAACACCTTGAACTTGTCGAAAACCTTTCGCGACAAGCCGTGATTTATAGACGGTAACATTACCATCCGTGTCCGTTTTCTTCTTGAAGATCCATTTGCACTCAACGGCCTTTCGGTCGCTAGGAGGGTCCACCAAAGTCCATACTTGGTTTTCACTCATGGATCCCAATTCGGATTTCATGGCTTCCGGCCATTTCTCAGAGTCTGGGCTCATCATCGCTTCCTCATAGTTCGTAGGTTCACTGTCTTCTACTAACAAGACAGTCAAGACAGTTGCGTACCACTCGGGAGCACGCGACCTTGTCGACTGCGACGTTTAATAGCAAGATCGTCCAAGCTTCATGATCCTTGTCATTAGCTTCCTCTATTGTTGGTGCAGGACCTTTGGAACCATTTCAGGTCTTTGTGCTACTCTCCAATTCAAGAGAAGGTTCAATAACCTCGTCTAGCTCTACTTTCCTCCACTCACTTCTTTCGAGAGAAACTCCTTCTCAAGAAAGGAACCGTTCTTCGACAAACACTTTGCCTTGGTTACGTGATAGAAGGTATACCCGATAGTTTCCTTAGGGTATCCTATGAAGACGCATTTCTCCGCTTTGGGTTCGAGCTTGTCCGGCATCAACTTCTTGACGTAATCTTCGCATCCCCAAACTTTAAGAAACAGCAACTTAGGTTTAGCACCAAACCACAGTTCATACGGTGTCGTCTCAACGGATTTAGATGGATCCCTATTTAAAGTGAATGCAGCGGTTTCTAATGCATAACCCCAAAATGATAACGGCAAATCAGTAAGAGACATCATTGATCGGACCATATCTAATAGGGTTCGATTCCGGCGTTCAGACACACCATTGTGGTGTTCGGGTGGCGTGAGTTGCGAAACGATTCCGCTTGCTTTAAGATGCGTGAGAAAATCATAACTCAAATATTCACCTCCACGATCGGATCGTAGAAACTTAATCTTTCTGTTACGATGGTTCTCCACTTCATTCTAAAATTCCTTGAACTTTTCAAATGTTTCAGATTTATGTTTCATTAAATAGATATACCCATATCTACTTAAGTCATCGGTAAAAGTGAGAAAATAGCGATATCCACCGCGCGTCGAAACACTCATCGGTCCGCATACATCAGTATGTATGATTTCCAACAAGTCCGTTGCTCGCTCCATCATACCGGAGAACGGGGTTTTGATCATCTTGCCCATGAGGCATGGTTCGCATGTGTCAAATGATTCAAAATCAAGAGACTCCAAAAGTCCATCAGAATGGAGTTTCTTCATGCGCTTTACACCAATATGACCTAGACGACAGTGCCACAAATAAGTAGTATTATCACTATCTACTTTGCATCTCTTAGCCTCAATGTTATGGATGTGTGTTTCATCCCTTTCGAGATTTAGAAGAAATAAACCATTCACAAGAGGTGCATGACCATAAAAGATGTTACTCATATAAATAGAACAACCATTATTCTCCGATTTAAATGAATAACCGTCTTGCAATAAACACGATCCAGAAATAATGTTCATGCTCAACGCAGACACATAATAACATTTATTAAGGTTTAAAACTAATCCCGAAGGTAAAACTAAGGAGAGCGTGCAAGCGGCCATCACATCAACTCTTGATCCGTTGCCAGCGCGCCGTCACCTCATCCCTAAGCCGCCGTCTATTCCGTAGCTCTGTTTGAGTTACAAATATTAGCAAGAACCGGTATCAAATACCGGGCACTACAACGAGGGCTAGTAAGGAAAACATCAATAACATGTATATCAAATATACCTTTGATGGTGCCAGCCTTCTTGTCCTCTAAGTACTTGGACGATTCTTCGGTGACCCTTCTCCTTGCAATAGAAGCACTCAGTGTCCGGCTTAGGACTAGACCTGAGCTTCTTCTCAGCAGGGGCAACGCGCTTGCCGCCGCCTTTCTTGAAGGGCTTCTTAGCTCCCTTACCTTTCTTGAAGGTGGGCTTGTTGACCATCAACACATGATTATCCTTTTTGATGTCCACTTCCGTGGCCTTCAGCTTTGCGAAGAGCTCGGTGATCGTATCAGTGGAACCAATCTGATTATGAGTCACTACAAAACTTTTGTAGCTGGGAGGGAGTGATTGTAGAACCCTGTCAATCTTGAGCTCCTCTGGAATCGTGCATTCCAGTTGCTCAAGGCGTTGAGTGTAGCCTGTCATCTTAATGGCTTGCTCACTAACGGAACTCCCTTCCTCCATCTTGCAGTTAAAGAACTTCTCAGAGATCTCATATCTCTCAGAACGGGCCTGAGTCTGAAACATGGTTTTCAGCTCTTCGAGAATCTCAAAGGGCCCGGGATAGTCTTCAAAACGATTTTGAAGTTCCGGTTCCATAGCAAACAACATGGTGCTCTTAATCACACCATAATCATCCTTGCGCGACTGATAGACAGCTTTCTCATCATCCAGGTAGCGATTGCGGCGAGGGTCACCTAACGCTTTCCCAAGGACATAGTCCTTTTGACCTTGCAGAGAATGATTCTTAGATTGCGGAACCAATTGGTGAAGTTAGACCCATTGTTTCTAAGCTTTTCCTTCTCAGCAAAAACGTTGAAGTTGAAGTTGGACTTGGCCATGTGATCTACAGTATTGGCAAGTACAATTTAGACTATGTTCATGATAAATAGTTCAACTTTTAATCAAATTACTAGATGAACTCCCACTAAATTCAACATCCCTCAAGTTGTTTAGTGAACACGATCCAAATTCACCACACCTAATCCGATCATCACGAGAAGAGATGTGGTTTCAATGGTGGACAACGAAGTGTCGATCATATCATTCATATGACTCATGCTTAACCTTTCGGTTCTTGTGTTCCGAGGCCATGTCTGTACATGCTAGGCTCGTCAAGTTAGACCCAAGTATTTCCGCGTGTGCAAAACTGGCTTGCACCCGTTGTATGTGAGCGTAGAGTCTATAGCACCCGATCATCACGTGATGCTTGGACACGACGAACTTTCACAACGGTGCATACTTGGGGAAAACACAGTTTTTATCTTGATCTTTAATTGAGGAATCATCTTATAATGCTACCGTCGCGATCTAAGCATAATAAGATACATAAAAGGATAAACATCACATGCATATAACTTTATGTGACATGGTATAGCCAATCTTCGCGCAATGATCTCCATCTTGTGCGTTCCAGCATGATCTCCATCACTCCACCATGATTGCCTCCACCACGAATAGCAACTACAACTATTGCTAACTACTTAGCGATAAAGTGAAACTATTACATGGCATATAAGAAGTTGACACACAGGTCATACACAATTATAAAGACAACCATATGGCTCCTGCCGGTTGTGTACTCATCGACATGCAAGTCGTGAAACATTACAAAACATGATCATCGCATACATTATACACATCACATCTTGGGCCAAACCATATCACGAAAACACTCCTGCAAAAACAAGTTAGACGCCTCTACTTTGTTGTTGCATGTTTTACGTGGCTTATGGGAGTAGATGCTAGAACGATTCTTACCTACGGAAAGCCACAGCGGTGATATTATGGTTGCCAAACTCGGTGTTAATCCCATGACAACTATAGTGAGAGAACCGACATCCACCAGCCGCATGTGTGGAACAAGCCACACGTCAAGTGCGGAGCGGTCTCATGACGGCGTGCGTAAGGTTGGCCTGGACCGCTTCAATCTCACTATCCGCGTCATAAGAAGAACACAAACAAGAGGCTTGCAACAGAAAACATCAACGCCGCAACAACCATGTTGCGTTCTACTCGTGAAACACATCTACGCATAGATCTAGCTCGATACCATCAAGGGTTTCGGCATAGTAAATCAAAATTTTCTACGGATGCAAACAGAGGAAAGCCAAGATCTAATCTAGGATATGCAAACAACGAGAGATTGGATTAGATCTTCATACCCTTGAAGATTACGCATGGAACGTTCGTCGGAACGTGGGTGATGTAGTCGTACTCGCTTCTCCTCCTCGCGATCCGATCCGATCTAGCACCACAAGTGGAGGTGCCTCCGTGAGATGCACACGTGAAGCACCTCGACGTCTCCTCCTTCCTTGGTCCAGCAAGTATGGTGGAGAGATAGGTTGGATCTACAACGCGACGGCGCGGTGCAATTGGTGGAGAATTTCTGCAGCAGGGCTTCGCCTACAAGCAGTCGGGAGGGAGAGAGGAGGGCAGCAGGGCGGCTAGGGTTGGAGGGGAAGGTGTAGGGGGTTGGTGCGCCCCCACCCCTCTTTATATAGAGGGGGGCGCAGCCCTAGCCCCTCCCCCAAGCCCAAACCGGCGGCCCCAAAGGATAAGGAGTGGGGGCAAACCCTTCTAGAAGGTCTATCTCGAGTTTAAAACTCTCTTGGCCGGCTGGGCCCTATGGGGCCTTGTGCCCCTGGCCCAATGCGGCCAGGGCACTCCCTCATAGGCCCATGCCCCCTCCCGGAAGGTGGGGCCACGTTGGTCCCCTTCCGGAAGGTTCTAGAAGCTTCCGGTATAATACCGATTAACCCGGAACAATTCCGAACTCCAAAAACTGCACTGCCTTATATGAATCTTATTCTCCGGACCACTCCGGAACCTCTCGTGATGTTCCGGATCCCATCCGAGACTCCGAACAAAAACTCATAAACCAATTATCCAATCTATCCTAGCGTCGAGATACGTTAAGTGTGTGACCCTGCGGGTTCGAGAATATGTAGACATGATCTTCTATCAATAATCAACAGCGGGGTCTGGAAACCCATATTGACTCCCACACATTCATCGATGATCATATCGGATGAACCACGATGCCAGGATTCAATCAATCCCATATATATATTCCCTTCGTCTCGCGATATTTTACTTGCCCGAGATTTGATCGTCGGTACCGTCATACCTAGTTCAATCTCGTTCACAGCAAGTACTTTACTCGTTCCGTAATCCGATATCACTTTGTGATTAACTCCTTAACCACATGCTTGCAAGCGGTGTTGATATCGATTACCGAGTGGGCCCGAAGTATATCTCTCCGACTTGGGAGGGACAAATCCCATCTCGATACATACAACCCAACAGATACTTTCCGATCACCTGAGAGACACCTTTATGATCACCCTCTCATAGGATGACGTTTGATGACCTCAAAGCTTTCTTCCGATACCAGGGAGTTGCATTATCTCATGGTCTAAGGAATACAATATTTGACATAGGAAAAGCTTCGCAAAGATGAACACGATGACACGATCTAATTGCTTCGCTTAGTTTGGGTCTGTCCATCATATCATTCTCCCAATGATATGATCTCATTATTAATTGACAACTCATGTCCATGGTTAGGAAACCTTAACCATCATTAATCAATGAGCTAGTCCATAGAGGCGTACTAGGGACACGGTGTTGTTCACAAACCACACAAGTATTAAAGTTTCCGCTTAATACAATTCTAGCATGGAATATAAACATTATCATGAACAAGAATTATAATAATAACATCTTTATTATTGCCTCTAGGGCATAATTCCAACAGATATAACTATGGTTGACTCCTTGAGGACTCTAGTGAGCACAACAATGTCCCTAGAAACCTCCAACAAGTGGAAGGCTTACCTACGATAGTCCCTCACAGATGATCTAGACACGAAGATTGCGGGGAACTGAGGGGTCCCACCCAAGTACTGGTCCTCGAAAGGAATACAGTGTCACGAGATGGTCATCCATTGACATACGAAAGGAAGATGATCCAGCTGAATTATCCGTCACATTCCAAATCTCATGCGATGCAAGAATCACTAGCGACATTGGTTGTTAAGTCCTAGATATTATGTTCCTTTACCACTCCTACTATAATAGTAGGTTATTACCAGTTGGTAAATAACCCATCATATTATTATGTAAATAGAGTTTTCTGTTTTCCTTTTTGAAATGTAGGTGATAATAATAATAGATTGCAAATACTTGGCAGAAAATAACCAAAGGACATGAGAAAGTGTGAACTTGCCTTTGTGATTACAAGATAATGCAATCACGGTCTTCGAGACAATATAAGATCCAATATATGAAAACAACATCATTGGTTCAGTAAGTACTAATATTTAAAGAAGCAATATGTTGTTATGCATAAATAATGCCATGCATTTTGTAAAAATCCCAAGGTAATACCCAATACTGTGAAGGAGTTGAACTTAGGTGATTTATTTAAGATTTTGTTTATCTTCAAGTTTACTTTACAAGAAAATATATCTATAAGGAACTTAAGTCTTAACATACGAGATATAAAAGGTAAAGCGCAGAAGTAATACAAGATTAAGGTTGATTGGTACATGTAACTATTATTAAAGTCCAGGTTTTAAGTCGTCAAGACTTAATAGAAATAACATAGTGTGTTTGTTTGAAGTGGCAAAAAGAATAACATTTTAATAAACTATTGCTTATGTTAAGTTAAACAATTCCGAAGAATACCAGGATTTAGACTATGGTTATTGATAAAGTATAAATGATTTTGAGTTATTATACTTCTAGTTTATTGTATATTAGACCAAAGTTAACTATACAAATATAAATGAATTTAAGACATAAGGTTACTATGGTTATTGATAAAGTATGATTAAGAATGTGAGATTATTCACTTCCAATGTAAGTGAATAATGAGTTCAAGATTTGGTTTTCTATTATAATCCTAAAAGCAAGTGTTATTGTATTGCTGATAGCATAAATAGATAATCTCAATAGTTTGCTAGGGTTTGAAGTATTTAGACATACTTAAGAATTAATTATATTATTCTAAAGAAGTAACTTTATCTAAATTTTACTTGTTTTAGCTTTGCAGAAGTACATACTATGTTTCAATAAATCCTAAGTAGTCGATTAAAGTTAACCAAGATTTTTGTTGATTTATAAATGACAAAATAGAATATATCCTTTTTATTTTAATGCAAGAAAAGGATTATAAAGTCAATTATAACACTTATTTGTCTATAAATCCTAAAATGCCTTGGAATTTTATAATTATCATTTTATAAAATAATAGGTTTTCTTTTATACACAAAAATGATTTTTGATTGGATTTTAGGACTTTTCATTATTTTGTTATATTTCATTGATGAATTTAGTGGCTTTAATATTTAGTTGTATTTTATTTAACTCAAACAAGTAATTTTATATTTTTCCTGGGTAGAGATTATTTTGTGATTATTTTGATATATTATATGTATTTTTAGGAATTTTAGATATTTTTCTAGAGCTAAAATAATTTCAGGGGTATTTCTGTAATTTCTTATTTTTCAACTTATTTTTCTTCTAGGCTTAACCCACGAACCAACCTGGCCCACACGCCGACTTGGCCCATCTCGGTACATCTAGTTGGGCCAGTTTGCCCAACCCAGTCTCTATCTCTCTTACCTCACACACGCGCACACTCATGGGGACATGCACAACCTCATCCTCTCAATCCCCTCTAGTTGCTTATTGACATGGATATGCCCTACGGGTACCTGGCGTTAGCCTACCTGGTCCAGCCCAACGGAGGCCCGTATGAAGGACCTGCTGCAATCGTGAAGCCCAAGGAGACTTCAGATGGCCCAACACTGGAGAGTACTCGACTTCTTGGAGGACACGGCTAATGTAGATAGAAGTTCAAAGGGGGCTAACCCTAATCTATAACCGACTCGACCTATCCCGAGACCTGGCCTCCCCATATAAGGGCCAGGAGGGCACGACGAGGAGGCTCTCTCAACTCTCATACCCTAGAACACACCTCACGCCAGATTGCATCTGCGCATCCCTGTAACCAGTGACATCACCATCAATCAAGAACAAATAAGCAGGAGTAAGGTTTTCCCTTCGGGGGCCTGAACCTGGGTAAACCTCGTGTCCCCTTGTTGTGAGTCTGTTAACCGTTCCGTAATCTCCAGCCTCCCCATCTTCTCTAAACCCAAGTCTATAACAATGGGTATTGAAAAGTCGAACCCTCGTCAATTGGCACCGTCTTTGGGAACGGGGGCGCTGATCGTGCGATCATGATGGTCCCATCCACCACCATCTTCGACTCATCCGCGACGGAGAACCACCTCTTCTTCGGTGCCATCTACTTCACCATCCACTCGCCGGTAACTCCCAAAACTTCGACTCCGTAGGAGACGGATTCAAACTGATGTTCGGGATTTTTCTTCTTGCAGGTGGGCTCGATCGGCACCCTTCGCATCCCTAAGAGAATACTGCCCCCCACAGTCGTACCTGCTCCGTGGGTGCCGCCAATCGATGTCCTGAGCGCACCGTCGCTAACAAGCGATTCGGATGACAGTAGCATCTGCAACTCCGACCTCTGTGACTCTCCTACGAAGGAAGGAACCTACGGTTCTGGACTAGAGAGCTGTGGGAGCAACGATCTCCCCCATCGATACATGTGCATGGACATCCACGATGGTCATGTCGACAATGGAGCTGAGCCAACGGATCCCCCTCCCAACCCGCATGCTCCTAATGCCGCGAACGGAGGAAACATCCCACCCCCGGCCAATCCCAACGGGAAGAGGCACTCGAAGTTGCCAACGGCGGCAATCGCAATTGCCAAGAGATCCGTCTCAACGACGCTCAGTGGGAGAGGGTTTGTGAAGCTGTGCGACGTACGAACCCTCTACCACTCGATGCTTCTCGCGACATGCTGATGGGCTATCACTGGATCCTCATCAAGGAGAACAATCACCAAGTCGAACAGCAAAAGGAGCTCGAGCAGCGTAGGAGAGCAGCTAACGAGTCAAGCGCACGGCGAGCTACGCTCTCTTTCGCCGGTGGATCCTCCTCGAAAGGCTATGACGGCAACAAGTACCATTCCCGCATGGAGCATATGGACCCCACTACACGATGTGAGGCCACCAAGGAACTTGACATGTCCTTCATGTCGATGGACTCACAGGGCAACATCATGCCCAAGACGCTGCATGCCGTGGTCATGGCGACCACCACCTACCTGGCAGCAAACCCGCCACCGGCGGGGGATCCCCAGTATGCAATCCATAAATTTGCGATTGCAGGTCTCGAGTTTGTCAGATCCACGTTGCACGGCGAGGCGACCCCGGAGCCGAAGAAAAAGGCTGCGGTAAAATTCACCAGAAGCCGCACACCCTCATCCGACAAGGAGGAGCATGACCTATCACGACGTCGCCGCAACCCACGGCGCAGGAGCCGCAACTACGATGCCTGTGATGATCTCACACATTGCAAGATCGAGAAATCACGCGCAAAACGCGCGTGCTCCATGGAGCCCGAAGAGGAAGACATGGAGATATGCGGCGCCAGGTGCTTCAGCAGGGCTTTCTGGCAAACGCGGATGCCTAAGGGATTCAAGCTTCCTTTGAAATATCTGGCTCAACCATCATATTTCGTCAGTCAAACTCCATGGTGGGAGCAAAAACACAGCCATGCAATGACTTCAGCTGCAGCTAACGGGCGCGGCCAGAGCCTGGCTCAACAACCTCCCCTCCGGATCCATCCGCAGCTGGGAAGAGCTGGTGTACTGCTTCATCCGCAACTTCAAAGGCACCAGCAAGAGAACGTCTTCAATCAAGGAGCTATGCGCCTGTTGCCAACGGTCCAACAAGTCCATCTGCTCGTACATATAGCATTGGTCCATCATCAAGAATTCCGTCAAGAACATCTCAGAGGAAAGGGCAATCAACGCCTTCAATGGCAGCGTAAGGCACCAGGAATTCAGAGAAGAGCTCGGGCGCGTCAAGACCAAAACCATCGATCACCTGATGGACATCGGCAATCGCTGGGCCGATGGTGAGGATGTTGTCAACCGGACACACTCGGATGACGAAGATGACTTCGACCGCAGACGCGATCGCTGAGGAAAAAGAATAGCGTGCATCTACGACAAGCATGAAGAGGTCAATATGGTCGCAGATGGCTATGCCAATCACCGCGAGGATGGACACCGCAACTACGGGTATCACAACGGCAACTACCTCGACAGCGAAAAGCCAACACAAACATGGAAGCGCCGTAGCCGCGATGACGAGCCATCCACACTCGACAAACTGTCGGGTCCCTGCACCATCCACTTCTACATCGACAAGCATGACGACAAAAAGAAGGCCAGCCACATGCTGAAGGACTACGGGGAGTTCGAGAAACTCCATGAAGGCTATGCCCAGATGCGGCGCCATGCGGTGAATCCAGGATTTGCCCCCGCCCCAAGAGCCATCGCACATGGAGCTCCACCTCCGCCACCCGGAGCACCCACACAGCCTGGGGCCTACGCTGGCCCAGAATAATGGAGCAGATCCATACCCGCGACCGCTGGGGGCTATGATGATACAAAAGGGACGTCCATCCAACATGGTGCAGAAGACGATCACCCGTCAGGTCAACCTGGCCGTCACCTCTCCGCATGCCATACCTGAGTACCTCAGCAGCTCGGAGTCATGCATCACATTCGACCGTTTGGATCACCCAAAAGCATAACCGAAGGACACAACTTATGCCACGAGACACTCGGGGGCTACGCCACCGGAGAAAGCCGAGGCGCCCAAAGAACTAGACATGGAGGTCGAACTGGTGAGTCTCATGTAGGTGCTTGCAGTCGAGCAAACATGGACTCGGCCATACGTCAAGTACCTGGTGAGCAAACAACTGCCTTAGAACCTAACGGACGCCCGACACATCGCTCGTCGATCAAAAGCCTTCACCATCATCAATGGCGAGTTGTACAAGTGCAGCATTTCAGGAGTGCTCCAGCGATGCGTCACCAATAGTGACGGGAAGAGCACCCTCCTCGATATCCATGAAGGCATCTACGGCCATCACGCAGGCAGCCGCACCCTCATCGCCAAGGCTCTGCGAGCTGGCTTCTACTGGCCAACCGCGATGTGTGATGCCAATAACATCATCGAGAAGTGCAATGCCTGCCAAAGGTTTGCAGAAAAGCCACATGTGCCAGGCTCAGAGCTACGACCCATACCATTGTCCTGGCCTTTCGCCCAGTGGACACTCGACATGGTCAGCAAGTTGCAGAAGCCCTCACCCGTAGGACATGTCTTCCTCCTGGTGGCAGTAGACAAATTCATGAAGTGGATTGAGGCCAAGCCCGTGACCAACCTAACCGGCGCTACTGCCGTTAAATTCTTTCAATCCATCTTTTACAAGTTCTGGGTGCCTCACAGCATCATAACTGGCAACGGCATGAACTTCACCTCGAAGGAGTTCCGAGACTTATGCGAAGGGCTCAGCATCAACCTTACATACGCCTCAGTGGCGCATCCGCAAACCAATGGACAGGTCGAAAAAGGCCAATGGCCTTGTCTGCAACGGAATCAAGAAGCAGCTACTATGCCCACTCGAACGATTGGCAGGATCCTGGGCGGATGAACCACCCTCCGTCCTCTGGAGCCTATGCACAACGCCAAACAGTGCCACTAGCTACATGCCCCTCTTCATGGTGCACGGAGCCGAAGAAATGTTACGCGTCGAGGTACGCTACAAGGCCCCATGGGTCGTCGCTTATAGCGAAGACAAATAAACTGCCACACTCGAAGATGTCGTCGATATACTTGATGAGGCTCGCGACATCGCCGTGGCCCGTTCGACGTGGTATCAACAAAGTCTCCACAACTACCACAGTAGACAGCTATGCCCAAGGTTCTTCGTCGAAGGAGACCTCGTCCTGCGACTCAAGCAGAAAGGGCACCTGAAGCTAGAGTCACCCTGGGAAGGACCTTACGTGGTCACCGAAGTAATCCCAGGTGGCTCCTACGACCTAAAGGAAGTCGAGTCTGGAGTAGCATACTCCAACCCTTGGAACATCGCACAACCGTGATGCTTCTACCCCTAGTTGTCTTTTACTTTTAATAAGGCTACTCAACCAAAAACTATACCCCCTACATTGTGATGAATAAAAGCTAAGTTCCTTGGAACAAATATTTTCTCTCATGTATACATTTACATCCTTAAATATGCTCAAGGGCTGCGTCTCACTTTTCGACTTTGTCAACTATCATAATAACGCATCGCCCTGAGAAGCTGACTACGTTAGGCTAACGAAAAGGACATGCACATACTCAACGTCAACAAAGCACTGTGTGCAAATGCATACTTACAAACTTTACAAGGGCACAAAGCCCACTCGATACTATATAGATTTTACATTGCTATATTTACAACTCGCGGGAGTTAACTATGTCGGAGTAGCACATTCGTCCGCTCGTCGAAGACGTCGGCGATGTTTTCAGCATGGCGAGCCAGTGCGACATAGTGTGGGCGCATGTTCCATGCCAAACCATCCGGAGGAACAGGTGTCCCCGCTGCTATCTCCACTTGGTCAACATCACGACGATGCAGTTGAACGAGCGCTAGCGCCGCCTTCGCGCCTGCCACAAGCTGATAACGTAGGAGTTCTTTCACGGTGTCCATGCTTCAAAATTTACGCAGCAGCCCCAAGAAGATGGACGGAGCTGCATCCAAGGGAAACATCATAGCCTAGACTTATGCGAGTGAAGACCTCGCATGCTTCAACACCTTAAGCACTTGGTGGACGCGATCCTGAACTGTCGCGACAATAGTTGACCGGTCGCATCCATCCAAAAGAAGCCTCCGGCCTCCAAATCCTATTGGGTAAGGCAATTTAGCCGAATTGCAACTCGTTCCTTCTCTTCCCGTGGAAGAAGACTAACAACTACAAACAAAAGCAGCAGCTCAGAAGCCAATCAAAAAATAAAACAAGTCCACGGTGACTTATATTGGAGTTGCTCGCCGATCTACCAAAATTCCTCAAGGAGAAACTCGTCTCTCGCAATGGCTCGTTCGGTCTTGGATTTCCAAACATCCGCATGGCCATGGATGATGAGAACATCTTTCTCTAGACTTCGAATGCGATCGCGTAGCAAAGTTAGCTATGATGCCACACTCAATGGTGGACGTGTAATAGTCAATGTGGATGGCGGAGACACTAGATCAGCATTTGAAGGACCCTAAGAGGTGCACATATGACAGAATATAAAGACCGAAGCAATTGACAGCAGTCAAAAGGAACGCATATATTTACATCAAAATAACCACTATGTGGTAGAGTTAGATTCATCTAGTACGAGGCATTACATGCACGCTGGAAAAGCAAAATCAAAAGACTACCTAAGAAACTACGGCGCAAGAGCCCTAAGTAGCAGCCGCATCCGGAACAGCTTCAGACTCCGAGGCCTTCGCCTTGGCTGCCCACTGCTGTTCCAGCGCATATATGGCCAGAAGATCAATGAGCTTCGGGCCGAAGTGCTTGCAGCTGTAACATCCCTAAAATCATGTTTCAAAACTCATGCATATCATCCATGCATCCATGATCATTTAGGGTTCCTTTTCAAAACATTTCAAAATCAGGAGCATATGTTGCCCATTATTTTATGTATGTATGCTCTAGCCTTAGTGCTACCTTCTAATGAGAAAAGTATTTATTTCATTCAGTAATGTTTTGAGTTCAAACTTAAGTACTTTCCAAAGCTTGAGCAAAGTTTTCAAAAAAAGTGTGAAAATAAAACCAATTTTATGCCTATTGTTCATATCACATCAAGGCTTGGTTTTATTTTTATTTTCAAATGATCAAAGTGTTATTGAGTAAACAGTAGTGTTTGACACACATTTGAGTGCAAAGTTTACTGTATAAAAACTTAGAGAAGATTTGAATTCAAACTTATTTGAATTAGAGTTGAAAAATCATTTCTAGAAAATCAAACAGAAAAAGAAAAGGAGTAAAGGAAAAAAAATAAGACAAACAGCCAAACTGGCCCAGTTCGACCCATCTAGCCCAACTACCCCCTCCCGCGAAACGTTTTCCTTTACCCGCAAGCACACCCACAGAGTCGCTGACGCAGGGACCCCACCTCCTCTTCTTTTCTCTCGCTGACAACTGCGGCCCACACGGTTGTCTTCGTCTCCACCCCTAGCGACTGGTTCTTCCCCAAATCACGCCGGGCGTTTCCTGTTTAAATTCCGCGGCTTCAATTCCGTTCAATGCTCGAGTAATTCACGCCCGCGTCCTCGCCTACTTAAGCACCATGCCGCCCTCCTTCTTTTCCACCAAACCACACCCCACCGGAGCCACCAGGCTGCTCGTATTTCTCTCTGGACGCCCCTATTTAGAGAGAGACGGCAGAGCCGATTCACCTATACATCCAGGACTTAGAGGTTCTTCTTAGGCACATAGACACTGATAGGACCAACGTCATGCTTAGCAATGATGAACTCCAGGTGCAACTTCGTGAGAAGGACAAGCTCTTCGCGGAGCAAGATGAGATAGTCAAAGAGATGGAGGCCAAGTTTGAGAGTCAGGATAGAAAGTTCAAGAGTCAGGAGAAGCGAGTCCAAGATAGGAACAAGAGGATTCGAGACATGACTGCAGAACTAGAGGCCAAGGACTTCGAGCTCGAGCATCAGCAGACTGTGATTGAGAGGCTTCGTTCACAGAAGAGGGCTCTCAAAGCCAAAGTAGAGACCTTGACTACCAATGTCGAGGAATACAAGACCGCTATGGAGAATGCAGGTCTTACATTTGTTGATGAGGAGGTTGATGCAGAGGAGTAGTGATGACTACTCATTTACCTTTATTTATCATGTCTTTGATTATTGAGTCGCAGTGACCATCCAACATGTGGATGGCTTGCTATTGGTGTGTTTACTTTTCCAAAAACTTATTGTCTGTGTTGTTGAACCTTTACTAATATGATGCATGATTGTGATTTGTTATGTGATGTATTGTGCATGTTAACATCTATGGGTATCTCATTCTTATCCTTATTGAAAACCACAGATGCCTCCCCGACGTGCCAATCCCAACCCCAACAATAACAACATCACCCCTGAGATGCAGCAGATGATGACAGCTCAGACTCAGTTGATGCAAATGATGACCACGTTCATCCAGAATCAGAATAACAACAACAACAATAATAACAACAACAACAACAATCAGAACAATCCACCAGGTTTTGACATGCTTACCAGGTTCTTAAGGCTAAGGCCAGCCAAGTTCTTAGGAACTACTGATCCTATGGTAGCCAATGATTGGCTACGCTCTGTGAACAAGGACTTGGTAACTGTTGGCTGTACTGATGAAGAGAAAGTCAGATTTGCAGCACACTTGTTGGAAGGACCAGCAGCCACTTGGTGGGATAACTTCCAGATCACCACTCCCATTGAGGATGTGACATGGGCTAACCGTACTGCTCACATCTCATCCAGAGTGATGAGTTTGAAGAAGAAATAGTTCCATAACTTGAAGCAACGCCACTGCAGCGTGGCTTAATATATTGAGGAGTTCAACAATCTGGCGCGATATGCACCGGATGAAGTTGACACTGATGCTAAGAGGAAGGAAAATTTCCTTGAAGGGTTGAATGATGAATTGAATCTGCATAGCTGTGGCCTATGTTCCCACATACCAGTCTCTTTGTGACAAGGCTGCTATTTTGGAGAACAAGATGAAACAAGTTGAAAGCAGGAAGAGAAAGCACTCTGACAAGCACAGCTCGGGATCGTCTCATAAGCATTCCCATTATGATGATAGTGGGAGTTCTGGATCCCACAAGGATGGGAAGTTCAACAAGCACCACAACCACAACCGTTATCATGACAACAAGCACCACCGTAGTCATGACAACGATAAGTACAAGAATAACAAGGGTGGATATAAGAACCACCACAATGGAAGTGGAAGTGGCAGTGGAAGCCAGCCTGTCAAGAAGGATCTTAGTCAGGTTGAATGTTTCAAGTGCAAGAAGATGGGGCATTATGCAAATGAATGCCTAGAAAAGAAAGTTGAAGGACCCAACATCCGAACCCTTTTCAAAAGGGACAAGTGAACCACATCAATGTGGAGGAAATTTATGAGGAACCTGATGCTGTTGCTGGTAAGTTCAAACTCAATTCTGTTCCAGCATTTGTTCTCTTTGATACTGGTGCATCTCATTCATTCATATCAAGAGCATTTGTTGAAAGAAATGAACTACCGGTAGAAACTATTGGGTGTCCTATAAAAGTAAGTTCTCCTGGCGGAGAAATGATAGTGAATTCAGGATGTCATGATCTAGTCATAGAGTTTGGGAAGTATAAGTTTCCGTTAACTCGATAATCCTAAACTCCCAAGGATTGATGTTATATTGGGAATGGACTGGATGACTAAGCACAAGGGAGTGATAGATTGTGCCAACCATACCGTCTCACTCACAACTCCGAAAACAAAAGGATCGATTCAAGACCAACTTTGAAGCAAAAAGGAGTAGGCTAAATTCTCTTAAGGGGTTAGCATGAGCAGCCAATTGTGAGTGAATATCCGGATGTGTTTCCAGAAGAATTGCCGGGAATGCCACCAGATAGAGATGTGGAGTTTCTTATTGACTTGCTACCAGGATCTGGACCAATAGCAAAGAGACCGTACAAGATGTCAGTGGATGAGTTGAAAGAACTCAAGAAGCAGCTTGGAGAACAGTTGCAGAAAGGATTTATTCAACCAAGTTCTTCGTCTTGGGGAGCACCAGTTTTGTTTGTGGAAAAGAAAGATAGAAGTCAAAGGCTATGCATAGATTGCCGTTCACTCAATGAGGTGACTATTAAGAACAAATACCCTTTGCCAAGAATCAATGACTTGTTTGATCAGTTAGAAGGAGCTTGTGTGTTCTCAAAGATTGATCTCCGGTCAGGTTATTTCCAGCTCAAGATAAGAGAACAAGACATACCTAAGACAGCTTTCACCACAAGGTATGGATTGTATGAGTATACCGTGATGCCATTTGGTTTGACCAATGCACCAGCTTATTTCATGAATATGATGAACAAGGTGTTCATGGGATTTCTTGATAAGTTTGTTGTCGTTTTCATCGATGACATTTTGATCTACTCCAAGAGCAAAGAGGAGCATGAAGGACATTTACGTTTGATACTTGAGAAGCTTAGAGAGCATAAGTTGTATGCCAAATTCAGCAAGTGTGAATTTTGGTTAAATGAAGTTGGTTTTCTTGGACACGTTGTGTCAGGGGATGGTGTAGCAGTTGATCATGCCAAAGTTTTAGCTGTAACTGAATGGGAATCTCCCAAGTCAGTGAAAGTGGTTCGTAGTTTCCTTGGCTTAGCGGGTTACTACAGAAGGTTCATTGAGAATTTCTCCAAGGTAGCTAAACCTATGACAGAATTGCTAAAGAAAGACAAGAAATTTGCTTGGTCTGAAGGTTGTGAACTCAGTTTTCAAGAATTGAATAAGAGACTAGTGACAACACCAGTCTTATGTTTGCCAGATTTGGAGAAAGATTTCCAAGTATATTGCGATGCATCTCATCATGGATTAGGTGCAGTAATTATGCAAGAAGGGAAAGTTGTGGCTTATGCCTCGAGACAACTCAAAACTCATGAGGTGAACTACCCTACTCATGATTTAGAGTTAGCCTCTATTGTCCATGCACTCAAAACATGGAGAAATTATCTTTTGGGAAAACGTTGTGAAGTGTTCACAGACCACAAGAGTTTGAAGTATATCTTCACCCAGAAAGAAATTAACATGAGACAAAGAAGATGGCTAGAACTCATCAAGGACTATGACTTGAGTTTGCAATACCACCCCGGTAAAGCAAATGTTGTAGCAGATGCTCTAAGCCGTAAGGTTTTTGTGAATGGCCTTACTAAAGGAGAATTACCAGATGATCTGTGTGCCCAATTTAGAGACCTCAGATTGGAGATTGTGCTTGAGGGACATCTCATGTCTTTGGATGTTCAACCTACTTTTTTGGACAAAATCAAAGAAGCCCAAAAGACGGATAAGGAAATTGAAGAGATTAAGGAAAAGATTGGCAAGGGAAAAGCCAAAGGATTCCATGAACACGAACAGGGTACGTTATGGCATGGAAAACGTATCTGTGTTCCACAAGATCCGAAGCTTCGGAAACTGATATTACAAGAAGCACATAACTCACCATATTCCATTCATCCGGGTAACACCAAAATGTACATGGATATGAAAGAAAGATTTTGGTGGAATATTCTCAAGAAGGACATCGCCGAACATATTGCTTTGTGTGATGTATGTAGCAGAGTGAAAGCGGAACATCAGAAACCAGCAGGATTGTTACAACCACTACCTATTCCTGACTGGAAGTGGGACAAGATTGGTATGGATTTCATCACCGGATTGCCAAGGACCCGGTCAGGATATGATTCTGTTTGGGTAGTAGTGGATCGCTTAACTAAAGTGGCTCATTTCATACCCGTGAAGACAACTTACACAAGTGCTAAGTTAGCCAAGATCTATATGAGTAGAATTGTATGTCTACATGGAGTACCCAAGATTATTGTGTCTGATAGGGGAACTCAATTCACTTCTCATTTTTGGAGGCAACTACATGAGTCATTGGGAACGAGGTTGGAATTCAACACTGCTTTTCATCCTCAGACTGATGGACAAACAGAAAGGACCAACCAGATACTTGAAGATATGCTGAGGGCATGTGCTCTAGATTATGGAGCCAATTGGGATGAAAGTCTACCTTACGCAGAATTCTCTTACAATAACAGCTATCAAGCCAGTATTGAGATGGCACCATTTGAGTTTCTCTATGGGAGAAAGTGTACCACCCCATTGCTATGGAATGGTGTGGGAGAAAGAAGTTTGTTCGGACCAGAACTAATCAAAGAAGCTGAAGAGAAAGTCAAGCTAGTTAAGGACAGATTGAAGATAGCACAGCCCCGACAGAAGAGTTACGCAGATCCTAAGCGTAGAGAAGTCACCTATGAAGTAGGTGATAGAGCTTATCTTAGAGTGTCACCACTTCGTGGAGTAAAGAGGTTTGGTGTCAAAGGTAAATTGGCCCCAAGATATGTTGGACCATTCAAGATTCTGAGTCATAAAGGAGAAGTCGCTTATGAGATTGAATTGCCAGAATCTTTGTCTGCCGTTCACAATGTGTTTCATGTGAGTCAGCTTAAGAAATGCCATCCAGAGATGGAAGAGACTTCTTTGAACGATACTATACCTTTGGAAGAGGTTCAATTGGAGAGTGACATCACTTATGAGGAGAAACCTATCAAGATTCTTGAGACAGCAGAAAGAGTTACTCGGACTAAGACTATCAAATTCTGCAAAGTTCAATGGAACCATCATTCCGAAGAAGAAGCAACATGGGAAAGAGAAGATGATCTTCGGAAAGACCACCCTCACCTATTTGCTAGCCAACCTAAATCTCGAGGGCGAGATTCACCTTAAGGGGGTTAGATTTTGTAACATCCCTAAAATCATGTTTCAAAACTCATGCATATCATCCATGCATCCATGATTATTTAGGGTTCCTTTTCAAAACCATTTCAAAATCAGGAGCATATGTTGCCCATTATTTTATGTATGTATGCTCTAGCCTTAGTGCTACCTTCTAATGAGAAAAGTATTTATTTCATTCAGTAATGTTTTGAGTTCAAACTTAAGTACTTTCCAAAGCTTGAGCAAAGTTTTCAAAAAAAGTGTGAAAATAAAACCAATTTTATGCCTATTGTTCATATCACATTAAGGCTTGGTTTTATTTTTATTTTAAAATGATCAAAGTGTTATTGAGTAAACAGTAGTGTTTGACACACATTTGAGTGCAAAGTTTACTGTATAAAAACTTAGAGAAGATTTGAATTCAAACTTATTTGAATTAGAGTTGAAAAATCATTTCTAGAAAATCAAACAGAAAAAGAAAAGGAGTAAAGGAAAAAAAATAAGACAAACAGCCAAACTGGCCCAACCAGCCCAGTTCGACCCATCTAGCCCAACTACCCCAATTGAAACATTTTCCTTTACCCCATAAGCACACCCACGAGTCGGCCGAGGACCCCACCTCCTCTTCTTTTCTCTCGCTGACAACCGCGGCCCACACGGCTGTCTTCGTCTCCATCCCAAGCAACTGGTTCTTCCCCAAATCACGCCGGGCGTTTCCTGTTTAAATTCCGCGGCTTCAATTCCGTTCAATGCTCGAGTAATTCACGCTCGCGTCCTCGCCTACTTAAGCACCATGCCGCCCTCCTTCTTTTCCCCCAAACCACACCCCACCGGAGCCACCAGGATGCTCGTATTTCTCTCTGGACGCCCCTCTGCTCCGACGAGTTCGCCGTCGAATTCTGGTAAGCCCGGCGTCCCCCTCTGCCTCTGGTTCAGACTAGATTATTCTACATCTCCGTGCGCATCTACTGACACTCTCCGTTTGCTCGTGCATGCTCTGTAGCCTCGGCAACGTCATTGTGGCGCCCCGCAAAAACCACTACTAGAAAATCGCGTTGTTTTTGTGCATTGCATCATCATGACCGCATGCTCATGCCATCATGCCACCTTGCATTTGAGCATCGTCATCATCATGCATTTGTTTGTCTGAAACTATTTTCGAAAAACATATTTTTGTTTTCTAAATACCCCGTCTTTATTTCAAATCCAAAACCCGGGTCTCCGGATTATTTTGTTTCGTCTACCAATGGATTTTAAAAGCCCCGTTTTAAATAATAAAATATTTATTTTATTTTTAGGGGGCAGCCGTACCGGGCCGATCCGACCCAGTCGGCCACCCCCAGTACAAAAACAGAGCTACCCAGACCTTTTCCTACCCACCCTATTCTACCCAGCCCCGCCACCTCACCCGGCCACATCACCCCACCCAATAGCCAATCGCCACCTCACCCTCGCTCTACCCTCCCTCCAACCCTGGTGCGCCACCTCAGCCTGGACAGACGCGTCCCACCCCACCTGGTACCACCCGTCGCCCGCTCATCTCTCTCCTGCCATCCCACGCGCCCTCCCGAACTGTCCTGGGTCCCACCCAGCACCACCAACCGCCCCCCTGCTGCTCCTGGACCCACCACCTGCCCCTGTCCCGCTCAGCCCCCACCCGCAGGCACCACTCCCCGACAGAATCCCCTCCCCATGTGACCCCCACCTACCTCTCGCACACCTCCTTCTCCGTCCTCTGGCCACCGCCCTCGTGCGTCCTCGCCGCCCTCGTCGCTCTCCTCCGGCCCGGCCGCTGCCTCAGCCTCAGCCAGCGCCCCACATCTCTCCTCCCTCGCCCGATCTCGCTGCCCGGCCACGTGGCGCTGCCTCCCGGCAAGCTCCCAGACACTCGACCTCCGCCGCCCTCCTCTGCTCTCGCCCATCCCCACCTCCCGCTCGCGATGCCCCACCCCGCGATCCCCACCTCTTCCCCGCGTCGTCGCCATCCCCCCCCCGACGGTCGCCGCCCCGTTGGCCTTCCCCTCTGCGGCCGCCTCTCCGCCCGGGCCCTCCTCGACCTCGGCCTCCACCGCCACCGGGCGCCTCTCTCCGGCGCCGCCCCTCCTCCAACCTCTCCGGCCGATGCGCCTCGCCGTCCTTCTCCCTCGCGCCGGCCCGCGACCGCCGCGCCCCTCCCCTGCCGTCCGCCGCCAGGGATCCCTCCTCGCAGTAGCTCTGGCTCACGACTGCAGGCGCCTCGCTCGACGCTGGCCTCCCTCACCAACCGTCGACCCTCGCCTGCTCACACCTCCTCAGCATCCGGCCCCCTGCTCTGCCGCGCTGCCGTCGGCCTCTGCAGGCTCGACCGCCACCGCCGTGTCCCACCTCACCGGCCACCCTCCCTTCCCCAAGGACGGTTCTGCCTCCCGACGCCACCGTGGCCCACCCCCTTGTCGCCTTCCTCCCGCGACCGCGCGCGTGACCCCGCCCTCGCCTCTGTCCCCGAGCAAGCTCCCGGCCCCCGCAGGTTCCTGTAGCTCATAGGGCGAGAGACGCTGTTTTCTTGGGAGCTAAGAGGTCCTTGGTGTTTTAGTTTCTCTGTTCTGGTTGTAATCGTTGTAACCAGATCAGTTGCTAATGTATCCTGCGCGTTCAAAGAAGGCGATTGACATGGTTCAGTTGCTAGGAATAGCAGGAGAGGCCAACGAAGATGATTTTGCACTGCAAGGGTGAGATCGAACGCCGACCCGAACAACAGCGATAAACTGGTGGCACTGAGGTTCAAGTCCGACGACGACAAGCGAGATGGAATCCGAGGACGACATGACCTTCCTCATGGACACCGGGTTCTTCTTCCCAGATCCGAAGACCAATCCCGCCGAAGACCGAACCCCGGCGCGTCAAGCTCCCCTTCCCGGATGCCTAGGTCATCGACATGGATACGCCAAGTACTTCCTCGAGGACGCCAAGCACTTCACCCTAGGTGCCAAGACCGACTCGATGGCGCGGACCCGACAAGATCTTCGCAACGACAAGATCGACGCCGACCAGGGCGGATCCGATGTGCCCCCGACACCAACCAAGTTCTCCTTCCCGGATGCGACAAGATCTACTTCCTTTATCCGAGGCCGATCCTGTCGAGCCGTTTCCGGACCCTGAGACCGACCCCGAACCCCCCTGAGCCCCAAGATCTTCCGAACCCAGATGTGTGACCCCTTTTCCGAGCCCCTATTTTACAAATTGCCAACTATATAAACTGTTGCATTTAATTAATCATGCTTGCATATTCATGTGGTTTGGGGGCCTTATGCCGATTCACCTGATAATTAAATATGGGATCCATATGCGAGCAAATTTAGTCGTATATTGGTCCCATTTAAATTTGTATAGCGAACCGGTGTCATATTTTGCCTTATTAATACAACATTTAAATGGCGGGTATCTAAACAACATGAACCTTCTAAATAAATGTCGGGACCCCGGTTCCGCTTAACATTGCCTAGTTGCATCGCATCTTGCCATGTCATGCAGCATGCCCGATTTTCTAGCGTAGTATTAAATAGTGCATCCGGTGTTTGTGCTAGTGTTTTGCTTCTTCACGGACTAGGCCGTTGAGTTGATGCGAGTGTCGACCCGATCTTCGGATGAACCTTCGGCAGTGTTTTCAAGCGAGCACCTCCCCCTTTCTACCTATCTTACTTTTATAGTATTTATTTCCCTCCTGTTGATCTATTGCTATCTGTGTTGCGATGCTCTAGTTTCGTGCCCGTGATATCCCCTGCAGCCTTATATTGCCTTGGACACATCCTATTACCTGATGATTGGTAAATAGTTGGACTTGCGCGTCGTAGTCGCTTGCTCAAGTCTTGCGTCGCCAGTAGTACCTCAGTTGTTGGAGTGTTGCCGCATGTTTAATGTTGGAGATGATCATGGCTTTAATTACTGTTTAATAACTAAAATTGAAGTAGGTAATGCAGAGGCACCGGTGGGTGATAGACAATATTTGATTTCTGACCGCTCACTGGTGTCCGTGGGACCCGAGTTCTTGACACCTGTTCGAGATCGAAAGCGCTAACCACATGTGGGATGTGGGCACCCCATCGATTAGTACCTGATTTCAAAGTATTGTACGGGGCCGGAACTAGTTTGAGGTTTTATTTACTATCATGTACTTATGACTTGATTTACTGCTTTATTTAAATTGTGCGATGTACTGCACACTGTACTGTTTAGGATCGGGACACGTTTTCGCGGTATCGACAAGCCCAGTCATCTTTTCGGGTTCCCGATCGTTTCTGACCGTCCACCCAAACCACGAGTCCGTCTCGGAGACCGGCCGACTTCTTGGTAGACTTAGTGGGTGGCCCCATGTACTTGCTTTGGGTCAGGAAGCGTCACGACCGAGGCCCGCCGACATACCGATGGGTGTATGTTAATTGATCCGCAAAAGGGTCGAAGTGCGTGTGGATACTTTGGTGCACCCTGCGAGTTAAATCTTTTCAAAAGCCGTGTCGCGGTTATGGACGACTTGGAGCACAGTTCTCGATCATAGACAACTATAACTAAAGTTTCGTTATAATTTGACTTGTATCCGATGTGACTAGTAATCAGCTCAAGCGCAACGGAATGGCTAAATAAAAGTACCAACAATTCTTTGGGTTTGGGATATCTCATGCTTATTGTATCTCGACTAGTAAGTGTTGCAACTTCTAACGGAATGGTTAACTAAAACTGCCCACTGCTTATTATATCGGGATAACTATCTATACCGACTAGTAATTGCTGCAACGATAACGAATGAATAAAACGCCAAGCTGTGAGTTCCTCGGTTGACTTCCTCGTTTGGTCTCGAGGGAAATACCGGGATGGGTATGTTTGGTGGTAGAATCAGATGGCTTGAATAGGTCTTTCTTATCCCTCTCGATGGCCGAGGTTATATCGAGTCTCTATAGGTTGTTTAGTGCATGCTGCGCTGCCGCTTCAGTCCACCATACCTATGTAGGCGAGGACCGCCGAATTCTAGTCTCGCCGTGTACTGGCCTCAGTACTGACGCTCCTCTTTTTCCTTTGCCTTTGTCGGCACCCCTTTTGTTTTAGCAGGTTTGAGATCGCCGTCGTTAGCAGGGTTACCCTTCCGGCTTGGCCTGGGCAGGGTTATGGACGCCATTGGTTATTCTTCAGGGCTCTTAGCCCCATTTGCATCTTGTCCGTAGTCGGACGCTCTATCGTTTCCAAGGTGATTTGGATCTTTGTATTATATATCTGTATTCTTGACTCATGGAGTCGTTGATGTATATATCTGTTCTGTGGGTCCCATCGAGGACTGTTGTGTAATGTTATTACTTCGTTTTCCACCCGCACGAAAGTGCTTGGTGGGCGTCCTTGAATCGTTTCTATGCGGGTTTGGCGGAAAAGGCTAAAACTTGCATAGAGCCGATTCGAGGGTGTTACAGAGTGGTATCAGAGCTCAGCAGTTGCGATACCCCACAAGTCCAGCCTGTAGGATAACCTAGCTAACGACCGAAGTAGAGTGTCAAAACTATTTTTGCAAAATCGGTTGGATAGATCTGATTAGGTCTGATTTTACTCCTTACCCCTCTGCTGCTCTCCTCTTACCTCTGCGTGTTTTGAATCCGCTCTCTTCTCTCTCTTCGAGTCCAGGATTTCTCGTGGTTGGGTTCCATCGTACCTTCAGGGTTTCGCTTCCTCCTTTGGTAACGGTGTGTCTACATCTGGTCTTCATGCTATCCGAGGAATCCTTCGTCTGGTGGACTTCTCTTGGTTCCTTCTCGTGCCTTCCGGTGTTTTCCGACGCGACGATATCATCTACGCCAGATCCGATGCAGAGTCTGCATCACTCCTTTGTTTCTGAACCTCGATTGTCGAGATCTTCATGCGATTCGAGAATGGTTGCACGCTTTTCCGATTGTGCGAGTAATAGTTTGGGTGCGTGATGGATTGGCCCCCATGCCGACTACCCCTTCTATTCGCTTTTGTACATTGAAGTGGATGAGAATGCATTGGTTCTCTTTCTATCGGGCTAGAGGTGGCTTTATTTGTTGATACCTCCGCCCGCCTTTTGTTTCCGGAGTGTTCTCTCGACGATCACAGACAACGACCTCTTGTTAGTGGTGTCGCGAGGATCTACACGAAGCGAGAAGACACAGATCGCCGACCTTCCTTACGGTACCATGAGGCGGATCTCGAGGGCGAGATCCATTGTTCGTGGTGTCGAATTGTGGCGCCCCGCAAAAACCACTACTAGAAAATCGCGTTGTTTTTGTGCATTGCATCATCATGACCGCATGCTCATGCCATCATGCCACCTTGCATTTGAGCATCGTCATCATCATGCATTTGTTTGTCTGAAACTATTTTCGAAAAACATATTTTTGTTTTCTAAATACCCCGTCTTTATATCAAATCCAAAACCCGGGTCTCCGGATTATTTTGTTTCGTCTACCAATGGATTTTAAAAGCCCCGTTTTAAATAATAAAATATTTATTTTATTTTTAGGGGGCAGCCGTACCGGGCCGATCCGACCCAGTCGGCCACCCCCAGTACAAAAACAGAGCTACCCAGACCTTTTCCTACCCACCCTATTCTACCCAGCCCCGCCACCTCACCCGGCCACATCACTCCACCCAATAGCCAGTCGCCACCTCACCCTCGCTCTACCCTCCCTCCAACCCTGGTGCGCCACCTCAGCCTGGACAGACGCGTCCCACCCCACCTGGTACCACCCGTCGCCTGCTCATCTCTCTCCTGCCATCCCACGCGCCCTCCCGAACCGTCCTGGGTCCCACCCAGCACCACCAACCGCCCACCCTGCTGCTCCTGGACCCACCACCTGCCCCTGTCCCGCTCAGCCCCCACCCGCAGGCACCACTCCCCGACAGAATCCCCTCCCCCGCTCGACCCGATCCCCATGTGACCCCCACCTACCTCTCGCACACCTCCTTCTCCGTCCTTCCTCATGGCCCTCAAAGCGTCTCGCCGCCTCGCTCTCCTCCGCCCGGGCCGCTGCCTCAGCCCGCCGAGCCAGCGACCCGATCTCCTTCCCTCTCGATCCTCATGGCCCACAAGGTGGCCGTCGTCTCCCCGGCAAGCTCCCAGACACTCGACCTCCGCCGCCCTCCTCTGCTCTCGCCCATCCCCACCTCCCGCTCGCGATGCCCCACCCCGCAATCCCCACCTCTTCCCCGCGTCGTTGCCATCCCCCCCGACGGCCGCCGCCAGCCTTCCTCTGCGGCGCCTCTCACTTGGGCCCTCCTCGACCTCGGCCTCCACCGCCACTGGCGCCTCTCTCCGCGCCGCCTCCTCCAACCTCTCTCCGCCGATGCGCCTCGCGTCCCTTCTCCCTCGCCCGCGACCTCCGCGCCCTCCCCCGCCCGCCGCCAGGATCCTCTCTCGCAGTAGCTGGCTCACCGTCAGGCGCTCGCCTCGCGACACCGGCCTCCTCACCAACCGTCGACCTCGCGCTGCTCACCTCTCACGCGTCTGCTGCCCCCATGCCCGCGCTGCCGTCGGCCTCTGCAGGCTCGACCACCACCGCCGTGTTCCACCTCACCGGCCACCCTCCCTTCCCCAAGGACGGTTCTGCCTCCCGACGCCACCACGGCCCACCCTCTTGTCGCCTTCCTCCCGCGACCGCGCGCGTGACCCCGCCCTCGCCTCTGTCCCCGAGCAAGCTCCCGGCCCCCCGCAGGTTCCTATAGCTCATAGGGCGAGAGACGCTGTTTTCTTGGGAGCTAAGAGGTCCTTGGTGTTTTAGTTTCTCTGTTGTATGTCGTTGTAACCAGATCAGTTGCTAATGTATCCTGCGCGTTCAAAGAAGGGGCAGTTGACATGGTTCAGTTCAGTTGCTAGGAATAGCAGGAGAGGCCAACGAAGATGATTTTGCACTACAAGGGTGAGATCGAACGCCGACCCGAACAACAGCGATAAACTGGTGGCACTGAGGTTCAAGTCCGACGACGACAAGCGAGATGGAATCCGAGGACGACATGACCTTCCTCATGGACACCGGGTTCTTCTTCCCAGATCCGAAGACCAATCCCGCCGAAGACCGAACCCCGGCGCGTCAAGCTCTCCTTCCCGGATGCCTAGGTCATCGACATGGATACGCCAAGTACTTCCTCGAGGACGCCAAGCACTTCACCCTAGGTGCCAAGACCGACTCGATGGCGCGGACCCGACAAGATCTTCGCAACGACAAGATCGACGCCGACCAGGGCGGATCCGATGTGCCCCCGACACCAACCAAGTTCTCCTTCCCGGATGCGACAAGATCTACTTCCTTTATCCGAGGCCGATCCTGTCGAGCCGTTTCCGGACCCTGAGACCGACCCCGAACCCCCCTGAGCCCCAAGATCTTCCGAACCCAGATGTGTGACCCCTTTTCCGAGCCCCTATTTTACAAATTGCCAACTATATAAACTGTTGCATTTAATTAATCATGCTTGCATATTCATGTGGTTTGGGGGCCTTATGCCGATTCACCTGATAATTAAATATGGGATCCATATGCGGGCAAATTTAGTCGTATATTGGTCCCATTTAAATTTGTATAGCGAACCGGTGTCATATTTTGCCTTATTAATACAACATTTAAATGGCGGGTATCTAAACAACATGAACCTTCTAAATAAATGTCGGGACCCCGGTTCCACTTAACATTGCCTAGTTGCATCGCATCTTGCCATGTCATGCATCATACATGCATCATGCCCGATTTTCTAGCGTAGTATTAAATAGTGCATCCGGTGTTTGTGCTAGTGTTTTGCTTCTTCACGGACTAGGCCGTTGAGTTGATGCGAGTGTCGACCCGATCTTCGGATGAACCTTCGGCAGTGTTTTCAGGCGAGCACCTCCCCCTTTCTACCTATCTTACTTTTATAGTATTTATTTCCCTCCTGTTGATCTATTGCTATCTGTGTTGCGATGCTCTAGTTTCGTGCCCGTGATATCCCCTGCAGCCTTATATTGCCTTGGACACATCCTATTACCTGATGATTGGTAGATAGTTGGACTTGCGCGTCGTAGTCGCTTGCTCAAGTGCTGTTGCGTGTCGTCAAGTACCTCAGTTGTTGGAGTGTTGCCGCATGTTTAATGTTGGAGATGATCATGGCTTTAATTACTGTTTAATAACTAAAATTGAAGTAGGTAATGCAGAGGCACCGGTGGGTGATAGACAATATTTGGTTTCCGACCGCTCACTGGTGTCCCGTAGGACCCCGAGTTCTTGACACCTATTCCGAGATCGAGCGCGCTAACCACATGTGGGATGTGTGGGCATCCCATCGATTAGTACCTGATTTTAAAGTATTGTACCGGGGGCCACAACTAGTTTGAGGTTTTATTTACTATTCTGTACTTATGCCATGCTTTACTGCTTTATTTAAATTGTGCGATGTAACGCACTGCATCTGTTTAGGATCGACACGTTTTCTGTATCGACAAGCCCAGTCATCTTTCGGGTTCCCGATCGTTACCGCCCACCCAAACCCCCGAGTCCGTCTCGAGACCGGCCGACTTCGCTATGGTAGACTTAGTGGGTGGCCCCATGTACTTGCTTTTGGGTCTGGGAAACGTCATGACCGAGGCCCCGCCGACATACCGATGGGTGTATGTTAATTGATCGGCAAAAAGGGTCAAGTGCGTGTGGATACTTTTGGTGCACCCTAGGTTAAATCTTTTCGAAAAGCCGTGTCCGCGGTTATGGACGACTTGGAGCACAGTTCTCGATCATAGACAACTATAACTAAAGTTTACTGTTATAATTTGACTTGTATCCGATGTGACTAGTAATCAGCTCAACTGCAACGGAATGGCTAAATAAAAGTACCAACAGCTGCTGGGTTTGGGATATCTCATGCTTATTGTATCTGACTAGTAAGTGTTGCAACTACAACGGAATGGTTAACTAAAACTGCCCACTGCTTATTATATCAGGATAACTATCTATACCTGACTAGTAATTGCTGCAACGATAACGGAATGAATAAAACTGCCAACTGTGTGAGTTCCTCGGTTGACTTCCTCGTTTGGTCTCGAGGGGGAAATACCAGGATGGGTATGTTTGGTGGTAGAATCAGGATGGCTTCGAATAGGTCTTTCTTATCCCTCTCTGATAGCCGACAGTTATATCGAGTCTCTATAGGTTGTTTAGTGCATGCTGCGCTGCCGCTTCAGTCCACCATACTTATGTAGGCGAGGACCGCCGAATTCTAGTCTCGCCGTGTACTGGCCTCAAGATCGACGCCTCTTTTCCTTTGCCTTTGTCGGCACCTTTGTTTTAGCAGGTTTGAGATCGCCGTTAGTGGTTACCCTTCCGGCTTGGCCTGGGCAGGGTTATGGACGCCATTGGTTATTCTTCAGGGCTCTTAGCCCCATTTGCATCTTGTCCGTAGTCGGACGCTCTATCGTTTCCAAGGTGATTTGGATCTTTGTATTATATATCTGTATTCTTGACTCATGGAGTCGTTGATGTATATATCTGTTCTGTGGGTCCCATCGAGGACTGTTGTGTAATGTTATTACTTCGTTTTCCACCCGCACGAAAGTGCTTGGTGGGCGTCCTTGAATCGTTTCTATGCGGGTTTGGCGGAAAAGGCTAAAACTTGCATAGAGCCGATTCGAGGGTGTTACAGTCATCGACTGAGCTCCGCCACTCTCTGCTCGAACTCCGGCGACCGTTCACCGTAAGCACCAGCTTCCCCTCTCCCTCTGTTTGATACGCGTGTGATCCCCAGTATCCTACGCATCTAACGGCACCCTTATCTCGTCTTAGCGTGGCCCAGAGCGTCGCCTTCGTCACCAACCGAGAGCACCGTCGCCAGGGACTTCTCCGACGAGAAATCCACGATGACCCCGAGCGCCCCTTTGCCAACCGAGCACACGGCGAGCATCTCCTCGTCACGGCGATTCTGGTGAGCATCCTCACACCTAGCCGCTGTCGCCGCCGCTAGCGCCGCCCATTTAGGGTTAGCTGCTTAGGGTTGTTCGATTTAGATCCAGTGGACGCGATAGAACATAGCCGAAGGGGTAAGTATAGATCTGAGCCGCACGTTTTAGTTAGATCTAACAGTTCACAAGCGTGATCCGCCCGAACCGGTACCAGCCAATTAGAAAGCGCCGCGTGGCACGAGTTTTGTTTAAAAAGTTTGAATTAGATCTATTAGATGTTTAAACTTGTTTAATTCATAAATTTTGAATGCCACGTCCAAATTTGACAAATTTTATATCAATGGAATCAGGAGAGAAAATCCTTTCCATTAATGTAATGTGTTTAAAGTTTTGCTTCTGTTAAAATGGTTGTTTTTGCAGAAACATTTGTAGGCTTAATATGGGTATAATAATTATTTGAAAAATGTTTTATTAATCAAATAAAGTTTATTTGGCAAAGCTTTGAACTTGTTTATGATTCAGTACTATGCACTTGTCTTGTTTGGTGTAGAAAATCATCACATGGCACTATGCATGCATCCATATATTTTTGCTTGTATTTATTATGTATGTGATTTTGGTGCTATTATTTTATGTGTAGATTTTGGTGCAAATAGTGATTGTGATTGTGAGGATTGTAGATACTCTCCAAACTACCAAGGCAAGTGGTGCTTCATGATTTTATTCCCATGTTTTTAAAATATGCATTAGAAATACTTTGCTAGTCTTGCATGGATATTTTTGATCTATTTTCTATGCTTGGGAAATCCTAGTAGTTGTAGAATTGCTAGAAATATTTCTAAGTCTTTGGACTATGTTTTGCTTAATAAAACAACTAAGTGAATGAAACACCTGGGTGGAATGGAAAGAATGGGTTATGTTGAGTGGTTACACAAGGCCCATTTCTATGGTTTACCTTGTGTATCTCACTTGTGGAAAGCCACCCAGGAACAAAGGGATTTGAGAGTCCAAATGTTAAGAAGCTTCTAGTGAAGCCACTTGGCAATATGGGCTCTGCCTGGATCACATAGGTTGCGATAACTTAGCCATTTGGACAGTTGGTGGTAGTGGGATGATAGGTTGGAACGCGTCCATTTGGTCTAAGGGAAGGCTTCTGAAAGGTCCTGTCTTGGTGAAAATCAAGTCTTGTGGGGAAAGTGCACAACCTCTGCAGATGGAAGAATCTAAGTACTTAGCCATGTCCCTGGTATTGGAGAACTTGAGCATCAAGGCATGGAAGCTATCAAGAATCTCCTCATCCCAATTTCTAAGTAAAAACATGTGGTTGAACAAGGGTGAAGGTCCCCAATGTCTATTGGTGGTTCCTTGGGAAAGATTTTGACAAAGAAAAACTTAGTGATTTCAACTAATAGGTAAAACCTATTTTGAGCAAAGCAAGCCTAAGCTACACTTAGCCAAAATGCATATAGTATCTAGTCCACCAATATTCTACTAAGATATCACTTTCCAATACTATTCCAATGTATTGACCCACTATGGCTGTAACTTGTGATGTTGCAGGATATTCCGATGATGATTAGGAGTTATGAGTCTACACTCAACATGCGTGCCTGTGGCACATGAAGATGAAGACTTATTTATCTTATTATAAATTGGAACTCTTGTATTAGTCCTGTGGCCATGGAGTTTGTAAAAGACTATGATTCTCTGGAATGACTTCTAATAATGACCTTTGTTTCTGTGTACTTCATCTTAAACTATGGATGCTAGCATTGATCCAGGGACTAGCATTGCAATCACAGGGATCCTTTCCTTTACAAAGGAGGGATCTTACAGAAGCGGGAGGCGAAAGGAGCAAAGGCTACCTCAGTGCCATCCACTACCACCAGCATCCTGGAGGTGACCTAGGGTAGATTTAGATGCGCACCAACCGCCATCGCCAGGTCCAGGGTTGCACCCACACCCTTCTGGGCCTTCTTGTAGTCCGCAGGGGAATCGCCCGCCAAGGCCTTCGCCAGAGAGTCAACGTTGTCAAGGGCGACACCCTTTGGGGATATTTCCCGGTAGAAGCGGGCGAGGACCTCCTTGTCCTTGCCCAACATCTCGATGATAGAGTTGCAGCAGTCTTCGACCATCACAACAGCATCTTCCATTGGTTCTCCATGCTCCAGGGCATCGCGATCAAACACGACGCCAGTAGCATCTACAAATTGCGGCAAAGAAATTTCAGATGAGGCAAAGGAAACACACCACAAGAAATATAAGCTGAGACAGAGGAACATATGATAACTACCAGACAGCGCTTTGGCAGCAGCCATAAGCTACTCCACCACCTCCTTCTCCTGAGACGTCGCGACAGCCACAAGTTGCTGCTCACGATCCTGGGCCTCCTGCCAGCAACGTTCAAGGGCCTCTACGGCATCCTTCGCCTTGGTCTTTGCCTGGTTGTGCCTCTTTTTGAGTGCGTCTAGCTTGCGGAGAGCCTCATTGCTCTCATCTACGACAATCAACAAGAAAAGGATTAGAAAAGAAGCATTCATCAGTACCCGAAGACAAATAGCAGAAGTATACACACCTTGGAGTTGCCGAAACCTATCCTCCAAGGCGAGGTATTGCTGTCCGAGGCAGTTGACGTCGTAGATGAAGGGCTACAATGAAAGAAACAAAGCAAGTCAGGCAAACAAAGGGCTCGGGGTTCGCCCGCATCAAATAAAAAAGCACTTACATGGCCACCCGAAGACTCCGAAGGAGTAGCTTGCGTATTCCGGGTAACAATCACACGAGTCCTCGGCTTCGAGGAGATCGACGTGATGTCATAAGAGTTGTCCGGTATCTTCGGGGAGGCGATCGCATGGTCCGCAAGCACCATCTTCGACTCCACGACAATCTCTTCAGTCTCATTCCTTACGGATTCGGCTGAGGAAGACCCCCCTAGTGTAGCAAGAGAGAATGACTCACTGAAAACATCAACAAGGTGAAATACAATCAACAATATAAATCATTGGATACTTATGAAGGGATGTTAGAGGTTGAAGACCAATGTCTCATTCCTCTTTTTCTTCTTTGCCGGCAGCTGAGGAGCCACGACTCGAAGGGGTATGGTAGGAATGGGGGAGGTAGCACCTTCATCTCTAGTGTGTCGCTCGAGGAAGGCGGGGCCCCCTCGGTGTCGGCGGCGTCGCCCCATCTGAACTTTCTCTTTGGGTCCTCTTGCAAGATATCCCTTCGCTATACTCGGGGCTTCCGTCGTTTGCGACTACGCAGGAGGAAGCGTGGAATCAGACTCTGCGTCCCCGCCATCTTGCGCAGTCGTATATTTTTTAGGAAGGGGAGGCATCATGCTCTCCACCTTAAGGTCCCGCAGAGCAACAGATACACATGACAACCGAAAATGCTATTGGAGATATGCCCAAGAGGCAATAATAAACTCGTTATTATATCTTTGTGTTTTTTATAAATGTTTACATCCCATGCTATAATTGTATTAACCAGAAACATTAATACTTGTGTGATTTGTAAACATAAAAGAGTCCCTAGTAAGCCTCTTGCTAAACTAGCTTGTTGATTAATATATGATCATGGTTTCTTGATCATGAACATTAGATGTTATTAATAACAAGATCATGTCATTAGGAGAATGATATGATGGATACACTCCTATAGTTAAGCGTAGCATAAGATCAAGTCATATAGAGATCGTTTGCTACAAGCTTTCAAATACATAGTAACTTAATCCTTTGACCATGAGATCATGTTAATCACCATCACCGGATGGATGCTTTGATGACATCAAACACCACTTTGTAACTATATGGTTATAAAGGTGGCATTAGGTATTCTGAAAGTATGTGTTGAGGCACATGGATCAAGAGTGGGATTTGTCCATCCATATGACAGATAGATATACTCTGGGCCCTCTCGGTGGAATGTCATCCAATTGGCTTGAAAGCATGTGACTAGGTCACAGGGGATGTGATATCATGGAACAAGTGTAAAGAGTACTTATTGCTAACGAGGTTGAACTAGGTATAGAGATATCGACGATCAAACCTTAGATAAGTAAGGTATCGCGCGAAAAAGGGAATCAGTGTCGTATGTAAATGGTTCATTTGATCGCAAAGTAATCGTAGGAATATGTGGGATCCATAATGGATTTCCATATTCCTCTAATTGTTATTGATTGGAGAGGTGTCTCGATCATGTCTGCATAGTTCACGAACCATAGGGAGACACACCTAAGGATTCAATGTTGTTTAGTAGATATGGAATATGAGTTCGCGACCGAATGTTGTTCCGAGTCTCGGATTGGATCCAGGACATCACGAGGAGATCCGGAATGGTCCGAAGAATAAGATTCATATAAGGAAGGTCAATTTCCGGGGTTCAGAAATGTTTTCGGTGTTTTAACTGGAAGCTTCTAGAAAGTTCTGTAAGGTCCACCACCCCGTGAGGGGGTACCTGGAATGCACCATACCCTAATGGGGTAGGAGCATGGACCACTAGGTCAAATCGGCCAAGGACAAGGAAGATAGACACAAACTCTAGTTTGAATAGTGAAATCCTAGTTTGAGAAGTCAACTCCTAGTTTGAAAGTCAAAGTCCTAGTGGAGGAAGGAAAGTAAACCTTGAGGGAAAAGGTTTCCCTTTCCCTCTATCTTGCTGCCGACCATGAGGAGTTGGGGGAGAACTTGGCCAGGGCTGGGAACCCTAGCCTCCGCCCCTCCACCCATATAAGGAGGTGTGGGGCGGCCCCTACTCCCTCACTCCTCCATACAGCTGCTCCCTCTCTCCTCCATACAGCTGCTCAGGCTTAGGCGAAGCCCTACAATAATCTCTTCTGCACCACCACCACCACCAGCACACCGTCGTGCTTTTGGGATTCCGTGGAGATCTACAACCTCCACTGACCTGCTGGAACAAGGGAGAGGAAGGTCTTCATTGACTACCGTACGTGTGACTGACTGCGGAATCGCTGCCGGAACATGGTGCCAGAAGGATTGTCTTCGCGATCTTGAGATCGGTAAGTGAACGACTACATCAACCACAAGAATATGATATCATTAAATGCTTTGGATCTACGACTGTTAGTACTCTAAAAACTCATTGCACCGATCTCGTAGATTATATCTTGGATTTTGTGTGTTTCCATAATAGAACTTTTTTCATGCTACAAACCCTATAGTGGTATCAGAGACGACTCTATGTGTAGATCTATTGCATGAGTAGAACACAATGGTTTTGTGGGCGTTGATGCTTTTGTTGTCGCTTGCTTTTGTGTACTTTGCATCTTGCGGGATGGTGGTATGAAGCGGCCCGGGCTAACCTTACATGTCATTGTACATGAGAATTGATCCACACTCAACATGCAACTTGCATTGCCCAAGTGGATTTGCGGGTGTCTTTCTCTCCCACCATAGTGAAGATTCAATTTAAAACGGGGACTTGACAATACTTGTATCAACGTTGTGGTTCATGTTCATAAGTTAGAACGGTTCTTATTTGAAATCCCCAGCCACGTAAAACATGCAAAGAAAATTAGAGGCGTCTAACTTGTTTTTGTAGGGCTTGTGTTGTGATGTGATATGGCCATGATGTGATTGTGATTATATATGATGTATGCAATGATCCTTATTGTAAGTTTGAAACTGGCATGAGCCTTATGGTTGTCTTTAAATTTCGTTTAAGACTTGTGTGCCTATTCATCAAAGTAGTTGTATTTGTTGTTGGTGGTGGAGGACAACCATGAAGCGGCGCCATTGACCTTGACGCCACGCCGGTGATGATGGAGATCATGTTCGTGCTTTGGAGATAGAGATCGAAGGCACAAGAAGAAAGGCCATATCATATCACATATTATGAATTGCATGTGATGTTAATCCTTTTATGCATCTTGTATTGCTTAGATTGCGATGGTAGAATTATAAGATGATCCCTCTCACTAAATATCAAGTAATGAAGTTCTTATCCTTAGTAGGCACCGTTGCTAAGACTCATCATTTGGAAGCATCACGTGATGATCGGGTGTGATAAATTCTACGTGTGCATACAATGGGTGCAAGCCAAATTTGCACATGCGGATACTAAGGATAACCTTGACTTGCCTAGCATGTACAGACATGGTCTCGGAACACGGAATATTGAAAGGTAAAGCATGAGTCATATGATTGATATGATGAACATGTTGATTGTTCGCCTTTGAAACTACATAATATCTCATGATGATCGGACTTGGTGTAGTGGATTTGGTTCGTGTGATCACTAAAACAATGTGAGGTATGTTGTTTTGAGTGGGAGTTCACCTAGTTAATTTAAGAATTAAATTTGAACTCAATTTATCACAAACTTAGTCTAAACTCTTTGTAAACATGTTGTAGATCATGGCGACCCCTATCACCATTTTTAATGCGTTCCTAGAGAAAGAAAAGTTGCAATACAATGGAAGCAACTTCACAGAATGGTTCTGTAACATGAGGATTGTCCTCGATGCTGGAAATTTGACCTATGTGCTGGATGCACCGCTAGGTGACCCACCTGCAAATGCTGCATCTCGGGATGAGCACAATGTGGATGACACAAAGCGTGATGACTACAATGTTGTGAAGTATGCGATCCTTATGTCGATGGAGCCTGTGCTCCAAGAATGCTTTGAACTTAGCAGCGCTACTGCCATGGTGAAGGAACTCAAAGCCATGTTTGTGAGCCAAATATGTGATGAGAGATATATGATCTCTAGCGAGTTCTTTAGTGTTATGATGAAGGAGCACAACTCTATGAACGATCACATCATGATGATGCACTATGTTCAACGTCTCAAGGTACTAGGATATGGAATCCCAGTTGATCTTGTGATAGGTAGAGTTCTGCAATCGCTCACACCCAGTTACCAAAGGTTTGTGATGAATTACAAGATAAGTGGTGCGATTGGATGGCTACCGAAGTAGACATGAAGAAAAAGGATGAGCTCAAGGGTAACTTTGAAGGCAACAAATCCGTTGCTGCACCTGAGAAGAAAACCTGAGTTGGCGCTAGTCCTGATGCAAAATGCTTTTATTGCAAAGAGTGTGGTCACTGGAAGCTGAATTGCCTCAAGTACCTGGCAGATCTGAAGAACGGCAACATCAAGAACAAAGGTATATTCAATATACATGTTATTGTTGTGTATCTTACTAGTAGTCGTAGTAGTGCCTGGGTATTTGATACTGGTCCGGTTTCTCATATTTGTAACTCAAAATAGGTACTGCAGAATAAGCGAAGACTAGCGAGAGACGAGGTGACGATGCACGTTGGAAATGGCTCCAAGGTTGATGTGATCGTTGTCGGCACGCTCCCTCTTCATCTACCATCGAGATTAGTTTTATATGTAAATAATTGTTATTTGTTGCCTTCTTTAAGCATGAACATTATATCTGGATCTTGTTTATTGCGAGACGGTTACTTGTTTAAGTCTGAGAATAATGGTTGTTCGATTTATATGAGTAATATCTTGTATGGTCATGTGCCTATGATAGATGGTCTATTCTTATTGAGTCTCGATAGTAGTGATACACATGTTCATTTTATAGATGCTAAGCGAATGAAATTGAATGATAATTCTACATACATGTGGCATTGTCGTCTTGGTCACATTGGCATGAAGCGCATGCAGAAACTCCATTCCAATGGACTTCTTGAATCACTTGCTTTTGAATCTCTTGAAAGATGCGAAGCATGTCTAATGGGAAAAATGTCTAAGACTCCATTCTCTGGCATAATGGAGTGATACGTCCAATTTGCATCACCATTCTATATCATAATTTACTGTTATTCATTGATATATTTCATATTAAGAGGTGATACTTATGTCATTTCATCTATTTTTGCACATTGGATGATTCTTGGAGAATGAACTGCCGGAGTCAGGATTCTAATGGAAAAAGCGGTGTCTAGATGCAATTTTTGCGAAGATCAGAAAAATACCAGAAAATATATGGAAAATTATATTTTTCTAGAAGACGAAGGAAGCCAGAAGGGGAGGCGGAGTTGGGCTACAGGGGGCCCACACCCCCCAGGCACGGGCCACCCTAGGTCACGCCACCAGGGGTGTGGCCACCCTGGCCCACCTCCTGCTCCACCCCTTCGCCTATATCTTCCTCCTGAAACCCTAAAGTTCGAGGATCAACCACAGAAAGATTCCACCACCTCTACTGGGTGGAAACTACCGAGAGAGAAAGAGCTCTCTGGCAGACAAATTTCGGCCAGGGAAATTCCTTCCCAGAGAGGGGATATCGTCGCCATCAACACCGTCATCAAGCTAGACTTCATCGTATCATCATCATCCACACCACCATCTCCACCAGCACCATCATCACCACTCCATCCCACTGTAACAATTGTGTTGAATCTTGCATAGTTCTGAGGGGAAACTTTCCCGGTGTTGATTACTTTTGTAGTTGATGCTTGTGAGTGGAACCATTGAATTATTGTTTATGTTCAGATTGTTATTCATCATCATATCATCTCTGATCTTGATCCATATGATGTTTCATGAGTAGTTCGTTTAGTTCTTCAGGACATGGGATAAGTCATGTTGTTAGTAGTGGAATTGTGTTGAGGTATTATTCAATGGTTTAATATTTAAGTTGTGGTGTTATTCTTCTAGTTGTGTCATCTGAATGTCTACTACATGATACTTCACCATTTATGGGCCTAGGGGAATGCATTGTGTATTTGGCTACTAATTGTGGGGTGGCCAGAGTGATAGAAACCTGAACCCCTGTTAGGAAACCTTTGCACAAGTGACTGTAGGAACTCAGAGTTTAAGGCAGTGGTTAGGTTTTTATCTTAATTACTTTCTTGTAGTTGCAGATGCTTGCAAGGGGTTTAATCACAAGTATGTATTAGTCCTAGTAAGGTCAGTACATTAGCACATGTTCACCCACACAACACTTATAAAACCAAAGAAGATTAATCAGCTATATGAAACGAAAGCACTTGACAGTATTCCCATGTGTCCTCCAGAACGTTTGGTCCTCATAAGTATTACCACCGGCTTGTCCTTTGCTAAGAAAGGATTGGGCCACTTGCTGCAGTTATTTGCTGTCTTTATTTACTTGCACTTTATTTCCTTGCTTTATCAAAAAAAAACCTAAAAATCCGTTTTCTAAGTATTTACAGAGATTTCCTGCTCCAAACCACTAGTCAACACCTTCTGCTACTCATTGGGATCGACACTCCTATTTATCGAAAGTACTACGATACACCCCCTATACTTGTGGTTCATCAAGACTATTTTCTGGTGCCATTGCCGGGGAGTGAAGTGCTATTGAAGAGTGGAACTGGCAAAGGGAAATTCTACTGTGAGTATTGGTTTTTAGTTCTGTTTGTTACTTTGTTTCCAATATGGATAACCCACTTAGTTTCCTATTTGGGAAAGCTACTACTATGGCTAGGGTAGTAGATTAACCACCACTTGTTGAAATAGATCCTTTTAAGATACCTACAAGAATTGTTGATCGTGTTATTATGGATAATTATTATTTTGGAGATGGAACTGTCCATCCTGGTGATCACTTGCTTTTTATCCATGAATTATGCGGGTTGTTTAAGTGTGCAGGTATCACAACTGAACAAGTCAAGAAGAGTTACTCTCTATATCATTGAAAGGAAGAGCTGAAGAATGGTATAAGCTTCTGAAGAATGGACAATCTATGGAATGGGAGGAAATAGTACCGCTCTTTTATTCTAAATTTATCCTCCTAGTGAGATTCACAAGGGTAGGAATAAAATATATAACTTTTGGCCTCATGATGGAGAGAGTACAACCCAAGCTTGGGGGAGATTGAAGTTACTAATGCTCAAGTGTACTATTCATGAACTCCCTAATAATATTATTATCTATAACTTTTATGCAAGGCTTTCTCTTCATGATAAAGATTTATTAGATGCTTCTTGTGTTGGATCATTCACACGTATGAAGGAAGAAGCTAAATGGGATCTTCTAGACCGTATTCAAGAGAACACTGAAGCATGGGAGAATGACAAAGGAAGAAAATCAGGTATAAATTATGATTATGAATGCATTAAATATTTTATGGGAACTGATGACTTTCATGATATTAACACTGAGTATGGTATTGATTCTCAAGTACTTGCAAATTTCTTTAAGGCTTTTGCCTCTTACATTGAAATTCCCAAAAAGGAGTGGAACAAGTACCATGCACCTTATAAAGATATTGTAATCATGTTCCTGTTAGAAACACTGAGGTTTGTAGGGTTGATCCTATTTTTCCTAAACCCTATATTGAGAAAATAACTTTCTCTACCAAGGTAAAGGAACATTATATTATGGCTAATGTGATTAGCAAAATTACAAAGAAAGCTATTGAGCCTGATGAGCAAATAAATATAGAACCTATAGTAGCTATTGTGAAAGATCTTGTCACTAAAAATGTAGAAGATGGGCACATTATCTTTTGTGAAGATGTTTCTAATACTGTCTCTCATCCTAGTAAAGCTAGGAAGGCTAGTGTCCCTATGCGTTCTGTTAGAATTGGTGATCATTGCTATTATGGTTTATGTGACATTGGTGCTAGTTCTAGTCCTATTCCTTATGAGCTTTATAGGGAAATTATGCATGAAATTGGTCCCTATGAACTTGAGGACATTGATGTGGTTATTCACCTTGATAATACAGAAACTATTTGCCCAATTGGTATTGTAAGAGATGTGAAAGTTCTTTGTGGTAAGATTAAGTATCTTGCTGATTTTCTAGTGCTTGGTTCAGCAGCTAGTAAAACTTGTCCTATCATTTTTGGTAGACCCTTTCTAAACGCTTGTGGAGCTATTATGGATTGTAAGAAGGAGAAAGTTTTAAATAAGTTTGATGGAGAATCTTATGAGTTTAACTTTTCCAAATTTGCTAAAGCTCCTTATGAGAATAATTTCCCTAATGAGGATTTTGAGGTTGAACAACTTGCTTCTATTGACCCAGTTTATGACCTTAGACCTCTTTTTGATGATTGCAAGTATGCTCATTCTGATGATAAAGTTATTTCTTGTGATAGTTATATTGTAAACTTTATTGAAAGTGCTACTGCAAGTTATTATGAGAGAGGGAAACATGGTTTTATGCATCTCGATAATATTAAGTTTCCCCACTTTATGTTGAAAGCTTTGAAGTTGCACTTGTTTTGTCTTCCTATGCTAGTGTCCTTTTGTTTCAATAATTTGTTTTCTCATGAAACCCCTTGCATAGGAAGTGGTTAGACTCAAATGTGTTGGATATTTGCTTCTTGATGCTCTCTTTCACTTCAAATCTATATCTCCTATGTGAGCATCCTTGAAATTATCATGCCCATCTTAATAGCTATAAAGAAAGAGCTTTTGGGAGACAACCCTTTTCAGTTTGCTTCGGGTATTTTGTTTCTTTGAATCTTGGAAGTTATTACCTCTGTAATAACCTCTCCTTATCCATTGTTTGGTTTTTGTGTCAAGATCCACCTCTTTTGAGAAGTAGAGGAGTTGTGAAAAGTTGCTGTCCCCGGACAGATTTTTTTGCTGCATTGTAAAAATTCATGAAGGATCTCAGTATTACGGATGGAGCTGTCATTTTCTATGCTTGTGCCCCAAGTTGTTATCCAATTTTCATTAGTTTTGCACTTTTTGATTTGAGCAACATAAGATTTCTGAAAAAATCAATCTTTACCTGCTGGTCTATTTTGTCAGATTTCTGCCATCATTTGCATTTACCTCTCATATTCATTTCCTTTGAGATTCTTTTTGGGCTTTTGATGGGAGTTGCTACAGTAGCATTTGTTTTGATGGATTGCAGTTGAAGTTTGAACCCAAAGGTTTATTGTTTTTGCATACACTAATGTTGCTAATGAAGATTGTGTGAGGCTTTGTATGAAAGGAACTTTCAAGTGCTGGAGAGAAGGAATCTGCAGAGTCCGTTTCCGAATAGGTAAAAGTGCTGGAAATCAAAGGTTTGCGAAAAACCTTTTTCTTTATATCTTTTCTATTTTTTTCCATATGGAAGGTTATGAGACGAAAAAGAGGAGGAAACGGAGTCCGGGTGGGCCACACCCACTAGTGGCGCGGGCCCCACCTGGCCGCGCACCAAGGGGTGAGACCACTCTGGAGTCCGTCTCCATCCCGTTTTTGCACAGTACCTTCCTCATGTCGTAAAACTTCGTAATATATAACCCCCCGGATCCCTCGAGGTTCGTATATCGTGTTCTCATCGTGTTTTCGTTTCAATCTGTTTTTGTCAGGAAATATTCTCAAGTTTAGAGGCACCATGGTCTCCGCCAACGACAAGGGCAAGAAGACCGTGGAAGATGATCTTCAAGACCCCAAGGAGGAGGTGATCTTGGTTGAGGATGAAGAAGAATTGAAGGAAGACAAGCATCCGGATACCCGCGCTGCCGTTGCAAGCATTGGAGTGGTGGCAAACCCTATCAAGCTCAGGAGGACAACACGGATGTCTATAGGAGGGTAACCTCCGCGTCATTGCCTCGCTCCACGGTCACTTCCTCCACGCACCAAGAACCCCTTCCATACTCTTATACATGAGCAGCAATTCCAAAAGTTGCCCAAAGGGAAGTTGCCCTCTAGTTGGGATATGCCTCGTTCTAACCATGCAGGGAAAGAACACTCTAAGGAGGAAGAGTGTGGAAAGAAAACAAAGACTAGGATTCTCGGTCCGACATGATCATGAACTGCATTGAGCACAATTCAGAGTTGATTCATACTCTAACCTTCGAGAGTGAAGATTTGAGGAAGCTGATAGAAAATCTTATCAAGGGAACACCACCACCACCGAAGGAGTAATTCGGCATCAGGTTTTGGCATCCCCTTGGTTTATTCCAAGCTTAGGGGAGTGCCGCGGTATCACATCATTATCTTTTATCTTTTTACCTTTTTAGTAGAGTCATATCTTGAATAGAGAAGTTATCATATAGGATGGTTTGCATTTTGGAAGTATCTCTCCTTTAGTTAGTTATCTAGGTATCCCATCGCGTGAGTGCCTTTATGGAATATTAATGAGAAGTTTCATCTTTTATGTTTTGCACTTCTTATTTTAGTTTGCAATCTCTGTTATATGATTGATCTTGTTTATTAGTATTGGTATCACTTTGGGAGCATCAAGTAATTCTAAATTGGTTTTGGAAAACCGAGCTCTGGTCAGTAGCAACACTTCTTGAGATTTGAAAGGAAAAGAGAAAAGCACTTATAGGTATTTTATATTGTTTTACTTATTTCTTGATTGGGTCATAAGCTTAGTATTCTTTATTTAAGATCTTTTGTGTCTTCAAGGAAGAATGCATGTTTGGCTTTATCACTTGTATGTTTGCCTGTTTCCTTCAACTCTTTTGCTTGCTACCTAGCCTTGCTAGCCAAAAACCTGTATTGAGAGGGAATACTTCTCGTGCATCCAATCCTTTAAACCAAAACCCTTTCCATTTCTGTCCACCATATCTACCTATTAGCATTATTGCTATTCCGAATAAATTATCAATCTTCATCTATCTTTCAAATTAAAAATTCTTTTGTTATGTGAAAACTAGTTAGTAAAGCTCTCACGAACTTGGTGGGACACCTTATTTTCTTGCCCTTAATAAACTTGAATCATTGTGTCATCTATGTTGTATATGCTTGCACCTATAAGTTGGGATTAGCAGAACCGTGCTGTCACGGGGAACGCTTTCAACACCTGTAAATATCTACCCCGTTGATATCATGCTCTTTTGTTTATCGATGTTGTCGGTGTGAAATAAAAGGGGAGCTTGTAAGTCCATGCAGTTATGTATGTGTGTTAGAGAAACTCCTGGGCCGCTAGCCCAAGCCATGCCTAATCATGGTGGAAACTTGCAGCATCACCATAGTGAGAAATCTATGAAGCATTCTTCTTATAAAAAAGAGATTGAGAAAAAGAGAAAAAAAGAGGAAAGAGAGAAAAAGCACCATTTTCCCATGATAAATAAGAAGATTGCTGAGATGCTCATTGTCTGCTTGCCTTGTCATTTTGATATGGGATAGCTCCCGTATCATGTGCAAGGGGTACCCCGTTGGCGGTTCTCTATGATACACATGTATTTACTATGACAAGAACTTACCGGTAACTAAAGTTGAGTAGCATGAGGAGCGGCCCTCGTACTCAAGGGATATGAGATTGCCAACTTATATTTCGTCAAGCATATACTCCATCTTTGTTCACTTTAACCTTAATCACCTCAAGATGCCTATGATAGGGGCAATGAGAGCTCAAAGCTAGTAAGTACCATAATCTTTTGTAAACTCTTTATGAACTTGAAATCCCTGCTTCCCTCTATGAAGGGCCCTTATTTTACTTCTAAGTTGAGTAAGTAAACCTATTCCTATCTATCTCCAGCAAGCATTTGAGTTGTTGTGTTTCAATCATTCATATGATGATTTATTCAATCACGTTCTTATCTTCCTTGTTTTGCACAAAACTCTTATCTGAATGAGTATTACTTTGAAAGCCATCATTGTGAAAAGCCTTCTATGTTTGAGCAAAGAGTACTCCTGTTATAAACTTCTTTACAAAAGCTCTGCTTGAAAACTCTTTGTCAACTGTTCTCTGACCAAGAATTTTTTTTGCCATTACCAATTATGATTTGTCTTTATGCATCTTTATTGTGACTCTCATACTCGTTGCAAGTTAAGTTATATAATGGTGAGTTGCTTTCTATTATGAGTTTTGTATTAGTAAGTGTGATGCTTCTTGTCCGTATTATTTTTATCGGCACTTCACTCCATAAACCTGTGGACATGTTTACTAAGCTCAATTTTCGCTTGGGGACAAGCAAGGTCTAAGCTTGGGGCAGTTGATACGTCCAATTTGCATCATCATTCTATATCATAATTTACTGTTATTCATTGATATATTTCATATTAAGAGCTGATACTTATGTCATTTCAACTATTTTTGCATGTTGGATGATTCTTGGAGGATGAACTGCCAGAGTCAGGATTCTGATGGAAAAAGCGGTGTCTGGATGCAATTTTCGCGAAAATCAGAAAAATACCAGAAAATATATGGAAAATTATACTTTCCATCAGACGAAGCAAGCCAGAAGGGGAGGCGGAGTTGGGCCATAGGAGGCCCACACCCCCCAGGCGCGGGCAACCCTGGGCCGCGCCACCAGGGGTGTGGCCACCCTGGCCCACCTCCTGGTCCGCCCCTTCGCCTATATCTTCCTCCCGAAACCCTAAAGTTTGGGGAGCGACCATAGAAAGATTCCACCACCTCTACGCAGCGGAAACTACCGAGAGAGAAAGATCTCTCCGGCAGACATATTTCTTCCAGGGAAATTCCTTCCCAGAGAGGGGAGATCGTCGCCATCAACACCGTCATCAAGCTAGACTTCATCGGGATCATCATCATCCACACCACCATCTCCACCAGCATGATCATCACCACTCCATCCCGCTGTAATAATTGTGTTGAATCTTGCAAAGTTCTTAGGGGAAACTTTCCCGGTGTTGATTACTTTTGTAGTTGATGCTTGTGAGTGGGACCATTGAATTATTGTTTATGTTCAGATTGTTATTCATCATCATATCATATCTGATCTTGATCCATATGATGTCTCGTGAGTAGTTCGTTTAGTTCTTGAGGACATGGGAGAAGTCATGTTGTTAGTAGTGGAATTGTGTTGAGGTATTATTCGATGGTTTAATATTTAAGTTGTGGTGCTATTCTTCTAGTGGTGTCATGTGAACATCGACTACATGATACTTCACCATTTATGGGCCTAGGGGAATGCATTATGTATTTGGCTACTAATTGTGGGGTTGCCAGAGTGACAGAAACCTTAACCCTTGTTAGGAAACCTTTGCACAAGGGAGTGTAGGATCTCAGAGTTTAAGGTTGTGGTTAGATTTTTATCTTAATTACTTTCTTGTAGTTGCGGATGCTTGCAAGGGGTTTAATCACAAGTATGTATTAGTCCTGGTAAGGTCAGTACATTAGCACAGGTTCACCCACATAATACTTATAAAACCAAAGAAGATTAATCAGCTATATGAAACGAAAGCACTTGACAGTATTCCCATGTGTCATCCAGAACGTTTGGTCCTCATAAGTATTACCACCGGCTTGTCCTTTGGTAAGAAAGGATTGGGCCACTTGCTGCAGTTATTTGATGTCTTTATTTACTTGCACTTTATTTCCTTGCTTTATCTAAAAACCCTAAAAATATGTTTGCTAAGTATTTACAGATATTTCCGCTCCAAACCACTAGTCAACACCTTCTGCTCCTCATTGGGATCGACACTCATATTTATCAAAAGTACTACGATACACCCCCTATACTTGTGGGTCATCAAGACTATTTTCTGGCACCGTTGCCAGGGAGTGAAGTGCTATTGAAGAGTGGAACTGGCAAAGGAAACTTCTACTATGAGTATTGGTTTTTATTTCTGTTTGTTACCGATACGTCGAAAACGTATTTATAATTTTTGATGCTCCCTGCTTGTTTAGTATCTACTTTGCTTTGTTTTGTCTTCACTTTGAGGTATTTTTATACACTTTCTGGTACTAACCTATTGACAAGATGCCATAGTGCCAGTTGCCTGTATTCTTCTGATTTTGGTTCCAGAAAGGCAGAAAATCAATATTCTCGGAATTGGACGGGACAAAAGGCAAAGTCATTATTTTCCCAGACCAACACGGAACCACAAAGCAGAGACGGAATAGGGCACCCAGGTGGCCACACCCCCCTAGGCGCGGGCAAGCCCTGGTGGCGCCTACAGGGGGTGTGGGCCCCCTGGCTCCCCACCGACCTTGCCTACTTCGCCTATAATAAGCCCTTGAGGAGAAAACCCTAAATCATCCCTCATACTTCTAGAAAAAGTTCCGCTGCGCTGCCGCCACCAAAGGGGAGATTCGAGGGACAGAAAGTCTCTGTTCCGGCACCCTGCCAGGACAGGGAAGTGCCCCCGGAGCCATTTCCATCGATCTCCACCACTATCTCCATCACCGTTGCTATTTCCCATGATCAGGAGGGAGTAGTTCTCCTTCGAGGCTAAGGGCTCTACCGGTAGCTATGTGTTCATCTCTCTCTATGCATGATCGTGTTGTCGTCATGAGCTTTGTAATCAAGTAGATCTACTATATTACTCAAGTGCTTCATTAGATCTCTGCTCTCCCCATGTGTGTGAAAGTGACAGTGCACATGCCATGGTGGCACTTAGGCTTGAGTCTACATAAATACCCTTTGTGCTTTAATAGATCTATGCTTTTCCCCACGTGTGTGAAAGTGACAGCGGTCATACCGTATGTGGCACTTTGGCTAGATTTAATATTTGTTATGAGTTATATTTGGAGTTGGATGTCTCTATGAAATTGTGGTGTTTGTTGGAACCTTCTAGCGCTCAAGGTGACAGTGTGGGGTTATCTAGATTGGGGAAGGCAGACTTTGAGGTGTGCTGTTATAGCCCTACCATGGATTAGAGTGTCCAACCGGAGAGTAGTTAAGAGTAGTATCATGAAGAGAGGATATTTATATGAGAGAGTGTTCACTAGTGAAAGTATGATCCCTAGGCCTTGTTTCTAAGCATTGAAACACTGTTTGCTTGCTTCATTCTTGTTGCCTTTAGTCTTTACCTCATCGTCAAGCTATTTTCTGGCACTGTTACCACTTGTATTTCACTATCTCTTCGTTGAACTAGTGCACCTATACACCTGACAAGTGTATTAGGTGTGTTGGGGACACAAGAGACTTCGTGTATCTTGATTGCAGGGTTGCTTGAGAGGGAATACCTTTGACCACTTACTCCCTGAGTTCTATAAACCTTGGGTGATCCACTTAAGGGAAACTTGCTGCTGTTCTACAAAACTCTGCAATTGGAGGCCCAACAACTGTCTACAAGAATAGAAGTGCGTAGACATCAAGCTATTTTCTGGCGCCGTTGCCGCGGAGGTTTTGGTCCTTTTACCGTCCTTTTAACTTGGAAATTAAAGTGTTCAAAATATATTTTGAATGGCATATTTGAATTCCTCACATTTTTCTGATTTGAAAACATATATTATTTGTATTATTTGGTTTTATATTTCAAAAGATATTTCAAAACAGATTTAAATTTGAATTTGAATTAATTTGAAATAAGATTTGAATAAAACAGAAAACCAGAAAATACTTTTGTTACTCGGGTTTAGCCAGAACACGACGGTGGGGAATCTTGTTGGATGCCACAGCGCGCAGAAGAACGTTTTACACCGCGGACTAAACTAGCTCAAGCGAATGACATGTGGGGCCACGGCACACACGGACCCACTCGCGGGCGCGCCAGCCGGGGCGTGACACGCGGCGGATCCCAGGGAGTGCGGGTTGAGCAGAAAAGAAACGGAGGGGGTTAAGCGCAAAACGTCCACGCGATGCACTGTGCTTCTTCTCTCTCTCTCTGCCGATCGATCGGTGCTCGACAGGGCGCCGCGGCGGGGCTCGAACGCGCGACCTGGGCGTACGCGCAGAGGCGGTCACCGCTGGGCTAGGGCGGGGTAGCTGTCAGGAGGTCGGGCGTGGCCTAGATAGGGCTTCTGCGACGCTACGGTGAGGCGAAACGAACGCGACGCCGGCGCACAGAGGACGTTCGACGGAACGATCGGTGCGATCAGAGGGTGAGAGCGAGGGAGGGCATGTCAGGGGGGCTCAGCAGCTCACCGAGAGGTTGTTGGTGCGGTTGGTTAGGGCAGAGGAGCCGGTGATCAACGACGTAGCAGGCGCCGGGCGGAGCTAGGGTTTCGTCGGTGCGGCGTCGGGTCCAGCGCTCCTGGGGCGCCTCTTGCTCGGTTCCATGCACAGGTTGACGCTGGGGAGCTCCACGGCCTTCCTCGACAGCCACAACACCACGCTCGCCGGCTGGAAGAGGGAGATCGGTGGAGACCGACGTGGTCGGCGGTGGGGGTAGACGGAGGCGGTAGGGGGGGTAGATGGGGAGGAAGGAGTAGGTGGGCACGGCCCTGGGGAGATCTGGGAGGGGCCAGAGGTGTCGTGGAGATGGGGATAAAGCAGAGGGAGGGAGGATGCCGTGGGTGAGTGGATGGTGGAAAAGGTGGCTCGGCCACCTTTTCTCCTCCTCCTTCACGTGCTCGGTCGGCTCGGCCAGGCCAGGAGCAGGGAGAGGTGGTGAAGGGGAGCTGCCAGGTGGGGCAGGGCAGGCCAGGCTCGGTGGTGGGGTCCTCTTGGCAGAGAGGGGGAGCTAGAGAAAGGAGAGGGGGTAGGCTCAGGCTAGGTGCTAGGGTCGGGTTAGGGTTAGGTCTGGCTCGGGTCTTTGCTAGGGTTGGGTTGGGGGTAGCTAGGCAGGGGTGAGGATGGCCAGGTGGGGCCAGCTAGGTGAGAGAGAGAGGCCGAGAGAGAGAGAGGTGGGGTGGGGTACTTAGGGTTTGGTTTAGATTAGGTATAGATTAGGGTTTAGGAGAGGGGGTATGGTGATGAAGGGTAGATGATATGAGTGGCACCTAGATAGGGGTTAAGAGAGAAGGGGTGGTGGTGAAGATGGGGTAGGTGATGGTCTAGGGCTTAGAGAGAGATGGATGGAGTGGTTCCTGGTGACTAGATCAAGCATGTTTAAGACAAGCTCCAACAAGATCAAGTCAAGGAAAAGAGAGGGATGTGAAGCTAGGGTTTAAGCAAGATCAAAATAGATCAAGCCCAAAAGAAGGGATAGAGATAGAGATGAACCACTCAAGAATTCAAATAAAACCAAAAGATTTAAAAGTGGTGGTTCTTGCATGGGCCATGCATAAATAATTAATACCATGCTTAATTTGTGAAAACAAGATTATTTACATGGCATTATTCTTATGCATTCCAAAATGTGGAATAAGGCCTAAGCAAAAGGATTTAAGAGAAAGTTCCAAGTGGAGTAGATGGAGATGATCAGATTTGATTATAATTGGGGCTTGCTAGTGTGTTTATTCCACTAGATGTTTAATAGTCCCAAAAATATCCCAACATGAGCATAATTCCATAATAATCCATATGGAAGCTAGGAGAAAGGGTCCCACTCACAGGGCATGCAAAGGTGGCCATGTGGCTCTCATATATCAATAATGTGAAAACAAAATGATGCCAAGATGAGAGCATGTGGAAAAGAATTGGATCCATCCCAACCCACATGAGCTAGAGGTAAAACCAATTAAAGTGCAAAGCTCACATTTAGTTGGATGGTGGAATTATAAGGTGGTGAAAGAAAAGGTGGTGGAGTTAATAAAAGATATGCCCCCAACTCAACTTGGGCATTTAACAATATATCAAGAACCAAATACAATATCAAGAGGCAAATACAATTAACAATGCATATGAGAGAAGAACCAAATGAAAAGGGGTTTATATGATGCTCAAATGCAAGGTGGCATGATGACATGAGCATGATATAATGATGATGCAACAATTATATATTTGAAGTAGCCATTATATTACTAGATCAAGTAGCATTACAATTGTTAGACAATTGGGATGCTACAACTCTCCCCCACTAAACAAGAATCTCGCCCCGAGATTCCTAGGAAAAAGAAGACAACACCAAGAGAGGCGGGTGTTCGAACGAAGGTGACCCTCACGTTCCCAAGGTGATGAACAACGGAATGGTGCGACCACTACACCTTGCAAAAACTTGCTAGACTTGTTGCGAGTCTTGCGTTTTGCTTGAGAAACAACGAGTTAGAAGAGTTGAAGGATTGTCGTGAGACAAGAAGGATAGGATGGACATAGCTCCGGTTTTCTCAAGAAACATGATAAAAGAATAGAACCACTTGTGAAAGAAAGGACAAGATGATGTATCATGAATATCGAAAGGCACACCATTAAGATTACAGATTTACCGATACTAGCGAGGATGAATCTTTGTCTCGCCGGAGGGAAGGAGTTAGATTGGAGAGGTTTGAACCACTATGGAAATCGCATCGTATCTCCTCTCGGATTAGAGAAATGAAGTACGGAAACAATATTGCCTTCAAACAATAGTGTCCCTTGATATCAACAGAAAGATTTAGCTAGACATCGTCGGATTAGATCTTCTTGCGCCGGTAAGAACCAAGGATCACGCAATTGAGGTGCGCGGATATAACTTCCAGAGACGGATGAAGCCAGATCATGGTGGAATCCCGAGAAGCAAGGAATATGGAGGATCTGGAGTTTATTGTAGAGATACTTATTGCTTTCTTTAGCCTTGAGGCTAACGCAATAGATTTGCGGCTGATGGCATCAACCATAATTGGCCTTACCACAGAAAAAGAATTGATGAAACAAAGAGAGAGATAGCTTCCTTCCATCTTGTTTGGGGATGTCAAGCACCGGTAGAAAGACGAGGACCGAAAGGCGTTTGTGTTTGTTTCCACCAGATAATTGAAGATTTTGCTCCGTGTAGAAAGGGCGAGATCACCAACAAGATATTATTGATTACTCTCTTGGAGAGATCACTCCGGAAAAACAAAGACGGAAGTAAAAGTATCGAGGGATAAAGGCCACTTCTAACTTCCGTGGAATGAGTGAAATCACATTAATTCACCAATTCAATGTACAAGAGCGAATGATAAGAGTAGTGGTATGGTAGCTACTCCATCCCGCACTCAAAGCATTACTCCGCACATGAATAAGAAAACCATGCAACCCAACTACCGAAACAGACTGAAGGTATTGACAAAAACTCATGGAACTTCGTTAGAAAACAAAGATTGATGCAAACGATTCCCCGGATCCGAGATAGATAAAGATGATGATGTTGTCGTCATGTCTGAAGTACCAAGCCACCCGAAAGATATGAAGGAAGATTACGGATAAGAACTGCAAGATTCAACAGCTACAGAAAAGATAGCACCAACTTGAACAGAAGGAATACAAGGGTCCCACTCACAGGGCATGCAAAGGTGGCCATGTGGCTCTCATATATCAATAATGTGAAAACAAAATGATGCCAAGATGAGAGCATGTGTAAAAGAATTGGATCCATCCCAACCCACATGAGCTAGAGGTAAAACCAATTAAAGTGCAAAGCTCACATTTAGTTGGATGGTGGAATTATAAGGTGGTGAAAGAAAAGGTGGTGGAGTTAATAAAAGATATGCCCCCAACTCAACTTGGGCATTTAACAATATATCAAGAACCAAATACAATATCAAGAGGCAAATACAATTAACAATGCATATGAGAGAAGAACCAAATGAAAAGGGGTTTATATGATGCTCAAATGCAAGGTGGCATGATGACATGAGCATGATATAATGATGATGCAACAATTATATATTTGAAGTAGCCATTATATTACTAGATAAAGTAGCATTACAATTGTTAGACAATTGGGATGCTACAATTGCTCCCCATCTCCCTACGAACCACCCAGTAACACTAGCTCACTCGCTGCGTGCGGCGTCGACGCGTCTCCACCAAGACGCCACCGGCCCGCAACTCCGGTGAGCTCTAGAACTCGACTCCGTGCGCGCCTCGACCAGTGAATCATGCTGTTTGGTTCGTCTGTGTCTTTTGCATATCCAGGTGCTCGCCAATCACTCGCGCGTGGCCTGCAGCCTCGCCTCCGACGACTTCCGAACGTGCTAACGCCATGAGCATCTCCGGCGAGGAATTCCGACTACACCCGTGTGCCCCTCGACTGACGAAGACCACGTTGAGCATCAGTGCGTCAAGGCGATTCTGGTGAGCCATTCCCCTTGTTCCCTTGCTTCCTATTTGGCCGGCTCCGCCGCTAGCCGAGCACCGTCGTCGCGCCGCCAGTTAGTGGCAGGTTGATGATAACCGTCCGATCTAGATCCTAGAGACGCGATAGAATGACTAACCGAAGCGGTATGGAGCCATCCGCACCATGCGATTTCATTTTAATCCAACTTCTCACAGCACGCGATACAACTGAACCGTTTTTGTCCAATCAAAACAAGACACGTGTCCCAGAGTCTGTTTTAAAAACAGGATTTGTTCTATTAGATGTTTAATTTTGTAAAATCCATAACTATCAAACCACACGTCCAAATTTTTCAAATTTTATATCAATGGAATCAGAAAGTCAAGCCCTATCCAACCATGCACTTTGTTTAGTAAGTTGCTTCTGTTAAATTGACTTTTTTTGCAGAAACTTGTGTATGCATGTTTAGAATATAAAATTTGTTCTAAAATGATTTTGAGGATAAAATCTTTGGAAAATGGTTTGTTTTGAACCTACTGACCCTAGGAATCAATTGGTGGTTTCAAAAACATATTTGGTGAAGCAAAAGAATAAACTTTTGATTTAAACCATTTCTAGTCAAATAAAAGTAATGATTATTTATTTAAAAATGCTTTTGGGAGAAAATCTTTGGGAAATGTTTTGATTTAAACTCTTTGACCCTAAACACCAAGTTTTATGAATTGAAAATGTATTTAGTGAACTCCATAAAGATTATTACTTTTCTAAAGACATTTTTAACCACATAAAATAATGATTTGATTTAAAAATGGTTTATAGATAAAATCTTTTGCAAATAGTTTTGCCACTTTTATAAAATGACCAATAAAGTGTTTTAGAATGTTTATAACCAATTATAAACCACTTTTTTAAATAAAAAAAAGTTTGGCATGCTTGCATGCATTGTTTTGTTTCTATCATTTTATGTGATGAATTGCTTGAATGGTAGATTGAAATATTGCTTGCTTGATTGAATTGTAGTGATTTGAAGTGTGTGAACATTACAAGATCAAGGAGTGAACCTATATTCTCTACCAAAAAGGCAAGTGATGCTTCATACTTTTGTCCCATTATTTTCACTAAGCATTAGTGATATTTCTAAGTAGGACTTGCATGGAATTTTTGCTAAGTATAAACTATGCCATGGGAAATCCTAGTAGATGAAACCTTAGTAGAAATTTCCTAAGTTAAGATTCCTACTACTATCATGCTTAGCTTAGCTAATAGAAAACAAGGGTGGAATATATATTCATACTATGGAATATTTCCAAGTCAAGGACTTGTGTTTTGTTTAATAAAACAACTAAGTGAATGAATCACCTGGGTGGAATGGAGGGAATGGTTTGTGTTGAGTGGTTCACAAGGCCCATTTCTATGGTTTACCTTGTGTATCTCACTTGTGGATGGCCACCTAGGAACAAAGAGATTTGAGATGTCAAATGTTGAGAAGCTTCAAGTGCAGCCACTTGGCATTATGGGCTCTGCCTGGATCATATAGGTTGAAATAACTTAGCCAAATGGACAGTTGGTGGTAGGGGATTGATAGGTTGGAGCGCGTCCATTTTGGTCTAAGGGAAGGCTTCTGAAAGATCTTGTCTTGGTGAAACCAAGTCTTGTGGGGAAAGTGCACCACCTCTGCAGAGTGAAAAATCTAAGTACTTAGCCATGTCCCTGGTAAAGGACAATTTGAGCATCAAGACATGGAAGCTATCAAGAATCTCCTCATCCCAATTTCTAAGTAAAACTTGTGGTTGAACAAGGGTTGAAGGATGACCAATTTCTATTGGGAGATGCCTTGGGTGATTTTTGTCAAGCAAAAACTTAGTGTTTTCAAATGATAAGGAAAATCTATTTTGAGCAAAACAAGCCTAAGCTCCACTTAGCCAAATGCATATAGATGATAAACTCCACTATACTACCATAGTATCACTTGCCAATACAATTCAAATGTATTGACCCTTGTGGCTGTAACTTGTTATGTTGCAGGTTTGTTTGATATTAGTGAAGTTTAATGATTAGGATTACAAGTCTACAACCAACATGTCTGCCTATGGCACTTTGAAGATGAAGGACCCCATGCTATTGTTATATTCTGCTGCATTGTAATGAGATAGCCAAATGAGCTATGTAAGATGTAATAAATTATGTTATTCCTGGTTATAAAGTTGTATTATGACCCTTGTTTCTTGATATTACATCTTAACTGTGGATGCTAGCTATTGATCCAGGGACTAGCATTGTAAACACAGGGATCTCTACCTTATTAAAGGTTGGGAACCTTACAAATATATGATGATTACAATGATGAGTATGATATTTTCAGTCCACCTACTATTGAGGAGAAAATTTATTGTCATTACAATATGCCTCCTATATTTGATAATTATGGTGATGAGAATAGTAATAATAGCCATTTTTTGAATTTGCTCCCACTACAATTAATAAGAATGACTATGCTTATGTGAGTAATAATTATTTTATGCATGTGGATCATGATAAGAATGTTTTATGTGATAGTTATATTGTTAATTTTATTCATGTTGCTACTGAAAGTTATTATGAGAGAGGGAAACATGGTCTTATGTATCTCAACAATATTAAGTTTCCCCTCTTTATGTTGAAGATCTTGAAGTTGCACTTGTTTTGCTTTCCTATGCTTGTTGCTTTGTGCTTTCATGACTTGTTTATTTACAATATTCCTATGCATAGGAAGTGGGTTAGACTTAAATGTGTTTTGAATTTGCTTCTTGATGCTCTCTTTTACTTCAATTCATATTTATTATGTGAGCATCTTCTCAAACTATCAAGCATAAATTAAAGGCTTGTTGGGAGATAACCCAAGAGTTTTCTTGAGTCTTGGAAGTTATTACTTCAGTAATAACCTCACCTTATCCTTTTATTTGCTTTTTTTTGCCAAGAATGACCTCTAATGAGAGGGAAGTAAGATTTGGGGAGTTGCTGTCCTGAAACAGATTTCTGTCCTCCACCATAAATATTCGTGAGGAGTCTCTGTAAGTCGGATTGAGCTGAAAATCTACGAATACATCCCCCAGTATGTTAGCTAACTTTTGTTAGTTCAACACTTTTTGATTTGAGCAACAGATGGTCTTAGAAAAAATCGGTTTCTACCTGCTGGTCTGTTTTGACAGATTTCTGCCATTATTTGCATTTGCTTCTTATTGATTCCTTTTTGGGTTCTTTTTAGGAAATTGAGATTTTTGAGGGAATTGCTACAGTATCTTGTGTTTTTAGTGAAAGTTTTGCTGTTCCAAAGCTAAACCCAAAGGTCTATTATCTTTTGAATACACTAATGTTGCTAATGAAGATTGTGTGAAGTTTTGTATGAAGGAAAAAATTTCAGGTGTAGAGAGAGAATGATGTAATGAGATGAAGAATGGACAAAAGCTCAAGCTTGGGGATGCCACCCCAGTGTCACCCCAAGAAATATCCAAGAGGTACAAGCGTCAAAGCTTGGGGATGCCAAAGGCATCCCCTTCTTTATCAATAAAAATCTCAGGTCTTTCTAGACACTTCGTTTTTATTGTTTCATGCATTGTTGTGTTGTTCTTGGAGCGTGTTAGTTTTCGTTTTTGGTTTTCGTTTGCTTAGTTTGCTTGAGTAAGTTGGTTGGTTACACCACACTTCTTTTGGAGAGATACACACTGTTTCCATTGCCTAGAACACTCTAGTTTTCACTCTTATTGTTTTGTGAGTGTTCACTTTTGCTAGCACTGCGTTCAGCCTTAGTTTTCTTGTGCTTTCAGCTTAGAATTTTTTTAGTTCTTCTTTCTGGATTAGTGAGACAAGTTCACTGATCTTTATTGATTATTATCTTTCTGAGTTGTTTCAAATAAGTTATTTGGTGTTGGAAAAGAGTAGGAAGCTTCATGCTTAAGTGCTACAAAAGGGAGCTTGTTGTGACTGTGGCTTAGACTTTATCATGTCATGCTAGATCTTGTTTTGACCTTATGCTTAGTGACTATTGCTGTAGCATGACTTGTTCCAAACAATTAGGATTGCTTAATGTTCCTTGAAGGAATCATGCGTTGTTTTAGCATACAAAAGCATAGTATTGTGGTATTCTCCTTTGATGCTTTGTTTGGGTTGACTTGGAACATGATCACACCATGTTATGACTATGAACAAGTCACCATAGCCTCTATGATAATTTAGTCCTCGACTTGTAGTACCACTTTATGTTTTGATTAGTAATGTTTTGTCGCTCTGCATGATTTTGGCCACTATTGCTCTCTTAGTTGGTTGCTCCCAGTCTTTTGCTAGCCTCCACTTGTATGAGTAAGCTCTACTCATGCTTCCAACTCCCAAGAAACAAAGTCATTACAAAGTGTCCACTATAAACTCCTACGCATGGTGTGTTACACCATTCCAAGTATATTCTTGTTTTCAGCTATCTTCCAATTTAAAACTATTTTGTCATGTGAAAACTTAGTGATTAAAGCCCTCATAAACTTGATGGCACACTTTATATTCAGTGTCCCTAATAAACTTGAACCATTGTGTCGTCTATGTTGTATATGCTTGCACTTATACGTTGGAATTAGCAGAACCATGCTGTCATGGGGAACGTTTTCAACATTGCACTTGTACTTTTGTATTCAGTTGATATCATGCTCTTTTGTCTATGGATGGCACCGGTGTGAAATAAAGAGGGAACTTGTAAGTCCATGGAGTTTGTATTTTGTCTTAGAGAAACGCCTGGGCCGCTTGCCTACGCCATGCCTAATCATGGTGGAAACTTGCAGCATCACCATAGTGAGCTATCTATGAAGCATCCTCAATAAAAAGCTATGCATATAGTAAATAAAAATATCGCTGAGATGCTCATTGTCTGCTTGCCTTGTCATTTTGGTTATGGGATAGCTCCTGTACCATGTGCAAGGGGTACCCCGTTGGCGGTTCTCTATGATATGCAAGTACTTACAATGACACGAACTTATAGGTGACTGAAGTTGAGTAGCATGAGGTGTGGCCCTCGTATTCAAGGGACTTGAGATTGCTAACTTATACTTTGTCAAGCATATACTCCATAGTTTGTTCACTTTTACCTTAAGCACTTCAAGATGCTTATGATAGGGGCAATGAGGGATGAAAGCTAACAAGTACCATAATTTTTGGAAGCTCTTTTTGAAACTTGAAATCCCTGCTTCCCTTTATGAAGGGTCTTTCTTCCACTATTATTGAGTCTCCACCTTCTACCTTTAGGCACCTTTAAGAGAGCATAGTTGTCATTTTGTGTGCAGTGTCCCAAAACTTATTGATTAATGCATATTGTGATATTACTTGTTCTTGTGCTACTTGTTTCTAGTCACCCTTGTGAACTTTGAAGGTGTCATATGCATCTATTTGCTACTCTATGAGGGACAAGTTGATTGCCACTATGCCATGTTTTATGTATGTGACACAAACAAACATTTTTCAACGCATGTTATTCATGATCTTTGTTTGTAGCCTTACATGTTGCATGCATAGTTACTTTGTCCTATTGTTAGAACTCCATCTTTCATGCACATGTTTAGAGTTCTTTGACCCCAGCTTTCAATGCTTGCAAATGGTTTGATCTTGGTTTTGATGGTGCATGTCACCTCAAAAATTATTCTTTTTATCACTTACCTACTCGAGGACGAGCAGGAGTTAAGCTTGGGGATGCTTGACACGTCGGAAACATATCTACAATTTTTTATGCTCTCTGCTTGTTTAGTATCTACTTTGCTTTGTTTTTTCTTCACTTTGAGGTATTTTTATACACTTTCTGGTACTAACCTATTAACAATATGCCACAGTGCTAGTTGCATGTTTTCTTCTGTTTTTGGTTCCAGAAAGGCAGAAAATCAATATATCGGAATTGGACGGGACAAAAGCCAAAGTCATTATTTTTCGCAGACCAACACGGAACCACGAAGCAGAGACGGAGTAGGGCACAAGGGTGGCCGCACCCCCAGGCGCGGGCAAGCCCTGGTGGCGCCTATAGGGGGTGTGGGCCCCCTTTATCCCCATCGACCTTGCCTCCTTCGCCTATAAGAAGCCCTTGGGGATAAAACCCTAAATCATCCATCATACTTCCAGAAAAAGTTCCGTTGCGCCGCCGCCACCGAAGGGGAGATTCGAGGGACAGAAAGTCTCTGTTCCGGCACCCTGCCGAGAGGGGAAGTGCCCCCGGAGACATCTCCATCGATCTCCACCACCATCTCCATCACCGTTGTTGTTTCCCATCATGAGGAGGGAGTAGTTCTCCTTCGAGGCTAAGGTCTCTACGGTAGCTATATGTTCATCTCTCTCTCTATGCATGATCTTATTGTGGTCATGAGCTTTGTAATCAAGTAGATCTACTATGTTACTCAAGTTCTTCATTAGATCTTTGATCTCCACATGTGTGTGAAAGTGACAGCGTGCACGCCATGGTGGCAATTAGGCTTGAGTCTACATAAAGACTCTTTGTGCTTTAATAGATCTATGCTTTTCCCCATGTGTGTGAAAGTGACAGTGGGAATACCCTGTGTGGCACTTTGGCTAGATTGAATATTTGTTATGAGTTATATTTGGAGTTGGATGTCTCTATGAAATTGTGGTGTTTGTTGGAACCTTCTAGCGCTCAAGGTGACAGTGTGGGGTTATCTAGATTGGGGAAGGCGGACTTTGAGGTGTGATGTTATAGCCCTACCATGGATTAGAGTGTCCAACCGGAGAGTAGTTAAGAGTAGTATCATGAAGAGAGGATATTTATATGAAAGAGTGTTCACTAGTGAAAGTATGATCCTTAGGCCTTGTTTCTAAGCATTGAAACACTGTTTTCTTGCTTATTTCTTGTTGCCTTTAGTCTTTACCTCACCGTCAAGCTATTTTCTGGCACCTTTACCACTTGTATTTCACTATATCTTCGTCGAACTAGTGCACCTATATACCTGACAAGTGTATTGGGTGTGTTGGGGACACAAGAGACTTCTTGTATCTTGATTGCAGGGTTGCTTGAGAGGGAATACCTTTGACCACTTCCTCCCTGAGTTCGATAAACCTTGGGTGATCCACTTAAAGGAAACTTGATGATGTTCTACAAACCTCTGCACTTGGAGTCCCAACAACTGTCTACAAGAATAGAAGTGCATAGACATCAGTTACTTTGTTTCCAATATGGATAACCCACTTGGTTTTCTATTTGGGAAAGCTACTACCACGGCTAGGGTAGTATATTAACCACAACTTGTTGAAATAGATCCTTTTAAGATACCTGTAAGAATTGTTGATCGTGTTATGGATAATTTTTATTTTGGGGATGGAACTGTCCATCCTGGTGATCACTTGCTTTTTGTCGATGAATTATGTAGGTTGTTTAAGTGTGCAGGTATCACAACTGAACAAGTCAAGAAGAAGTTACTCTCTATATCATTGAAAGAAAGAGCTGAAGAATGGTATAAGCTGCTGAAGAATGGACAATCTATGGAATGGGTGGAAATATTACCTCTCTTTTATTCTAAATTCTATCCTCCCAGTGAGATTCACAAGGATAGGAATCAAATATATAACTTTTGGCCTCGTGATGGAGAGAGTACATCCCAAGCTTGGGGAGATTAAAGTTACTAATGCTCAAGTGACCTATTCATGAACTCCCTAATAATAATATTATCAATAACTTTTATGCATGGCTTTCTCTTCATGATAAAGATTTATTAGATGCTTCTTGTGATGTATCATTCACATGTATGAAGGAAGAAGATAAATGGGATCTTCTAGACCGTATTCAAGAGAACACTGAAGCATGGTAGAATGACAAAGGAAGAAAGTCAGGTATAAATTATGATTATGAATGCATTATATCTTTTATGGGAACTGATGACTTTCATGATATTAGCACTAGGTATGGTCTTGATTCTCAAGTACTTGCAAATTGCTTTAAGGCTTTTGCCTCTTACATTGAAATTCCCAAAAAGGAGTGGAACAATTACCATGCACCTTATAAATATAATGTTAATCATGTTCCTGTTAGAAACACTGAGGTTTGTACTATTCATGAAGAAACCTAAGTTGTCGTTCCTTAAAGTTTGGGATTGTGAAGCTTATGTAAAGAAGTTATAGCCCGACAAGCTTGAAACCAAAGCGAAAAAATGTGTCTTCATAGGATACCCTAAAGAAAAAATTGGGTATACCTTCTATCATAGATCCGAAGGAAAAGTTTTCGTTGCCAAGAATGGATCCTTTCTTGAGAAGGAGTTTCTCTCAAAAGAAGTGACTGGAAGGAAAGTATAACTCGACGAGGTTGTCAAACCTTCTCTTGGATTTGAGAGTAGAGCAGCACCAGAAGATGTTCCTGTGCCGCCTACACCAATAAGAGAGCAAGATAATGAAAATGATCATGAAACTTTGAACAAAGTTACTACGGAACCTCGCAGGTCGACGAGAACTCGTACCACTCCTGATTGGTATGATCCTGTTATGAATGTCATGTTGGTGGACAACACCGACGACCCTGCGACATATGAGGAAGCAATGATGAGCCCAGATTCCAACAAATGGCAAGAAGCCATGAAATCCGAGATTGGATCCATGTACGAAAACCAAGTGTGGACTTTGGTGGACTTATCGGATGGCCGGAAGGTTGTCGAGAACAAATTGATTTTCAAGAAGAAAATAGATGCTGATGGTAACATAACCGTCTATAAAGCTCGACTTGTCGTGAAATGTTTCCGACAAATTCAAGGAGTTGACTACGATGATACTTTCTCACCGGTAGCGAAGCTAAAGTCTATGAGTATTTTGTTAGCAATCGCTGCATATTACGATTATGAGATATTGCAGATGGATGTCAAAACAGTGTTCCTCAATGGTGACATTGAAGAAGAGTTGTATATGGTACAACCCAAAGGTTTTGTCGATCCTAAATATGCTAACAAGGTCTGCAAAGTTCAACGGTCCATTTATGGATTGAAGCAAGCATCCCGGAGCTAGAATCAACATTTTGATAAGGTGATCAAAAGATTTGGATTTATACAAACTTATGGAGAAGCTTGTATTTACAATAAAGTGAGTGGGAGCTCTGTAGCATTCCTAGTACTATATGTAGATGACATATTGTTGATTGGGAATGATATATAACTTCTTAAAAGTGTCAAAGACTATTTGAATAATAGTTTTTCGATGAAAGATCTTGGTGAAGCTGCATACATTTTAGGCATAAAGATTTATAGAGATAGATCAAGACGCTTAATAGCGCTTTGACAAAGTACATATTTGGAAAAGGTTCTAAAGAGGTTTGGAATGGAAGAAATCAAGAAAGGGTTCTTGCCCATGTTCCCCAATATGACCTTGAGTAAAACTCAAAGCCTAGCTATGGCGGAAGATAGAGAGAGGATGAACAAAACTCCATGTGCCTCAACCATAGGATCTAGGGATTTCTATTTCCGTGCCCTTGGTTCGTTAGTTGTACTCACTTTTCCCCAGCCGCTTAGCTTTTCCTCACTTTTGCCCATCTCCTATTATGGATCTCTCGCACGGTCTAAAACTCACTGTCCGCTAGCCTTGTCGTTAGATGCTGAAAAGTGGGGCCGCATTCAGTCGGGTCCCGTAGTGGACCCTCCCCATTACGTGCTGACAAGTGGGGCTACAGTCTGTCAGGTCCCGTAGTGGACTCTTGTCGTTACATGCTGACAAGTGGGGCGCATTTAGTTGGTTCCCGTAGTGGACACCTCTCTCCACTTATCCAGATCGGCATGGGACCCATAGCTTATATACATGAGCGTCGGACCCACATCTTATCCATGTGAGCCAGCCCCGTGCCCGCTCCAATGCCATTGCCTCCACTTTCTTCTTCTTCTCTGGTGATGGCGCCCCTTTGTCGAGCTTCACTTCGGCCTCCCGTTTGTCCTGTCCGTAGTATGGTGTCGTCCCGTTGACGTGTAAGAAGGATGACAATGGCAACCGTGCGTAGAGAAGGTTAGATCTCGCACCAAAATGCACCAAAATCTCGCACCAAAATGGCAACTGTGGCACTTGCTATGGAGAATGCGGCCGGCGAGCCATTCTGATGATTTAATTGGTTTATCGAGTTAATGTCTCGACTACAATCAAGTGAAAGAGTGTTTATTAATTAAAAATTAGGGACATGGATGTATAATAAATAAGAAAATGACACAACTCTTGAACACTTTCAAATTAAAAAAATTATACAACTCTTATTATACAAGAGTGTTTATAAATGACATAGCTCTTGAACACATTCAAATTAAAAAAAGTATACAACTCTTAATGTAAAAGAGTGTTTATAATTGACACAACTCTTGAACACTTTAAAAATTAAAAAAAATATACAACTCTTGACACAACTCTTGAACACTTTCAAATTGAAAAAAAATATACAGCTATTAATGTAAAAGAGTGTTTATAATTGACACAACTCTTGAACACTTTCAAATTAAAAAAATTATACAACTCTTAATGTAAAAGAGTGTTTATAATTGACACAACTCTTGAACACTTTCAAATTGAAAAAATTATACAACTCTTAATGTAAAAGAGTGTTTATAATTGACACAACTCTTGAACACTCTTAAAAATATGCAACTCTTAATGTAAAAGAGTGTTTATAATTGACATAACTCTTGAACACTTTCAAATTAAAAAAATCATACAACTCTTAATGTAAAAGAGTGTTATAATTGACACAACCCTTGAACACTTTAAAAATTGAAAAAATTATACAACTCTTAATGTAAAAGAGTGTTTATAATTGACACAACTCTTGAACACTTTCAAATTAAAAAAATATACAACTCTTAATGTAAAAGAGTTTTTACCATTTTTAGAGCGCGAAAAGTGATCCCTAAACTTATGTATACGACAATTATAAACCTTTGAACACTGTGAAATCGCACTTAATACGTGATAATGATGTGCTAAGGAAATCTTGAGAGATTATCATTTTCATAGAATGTAATGCATAAACTTGCATATGGCAAAAATTATACACCTTTGAACTCTTTGAAATCGCACTTAGGACATGATAATGCTGTGCTAATAAAATCCTGATCATTTATCATTTTAATGGAGTGAAATATAATGAAATTTTTTTACACCCTTCAAATTATATTCAAAATCATTTGTTTATGGAGTTAAAGCATCGGTGGCAAACTCATTATTTTGCATGGATAGAGGATGCCCCCCGACAGATACAAGGGTTATCCTATCCGCTAGATCACAGAGGCTCAATTAGAGGATCATCGGTTGGTGGGTACGATCCGCGTGACAACTGTCTCGACCAATCAGAGCATAGCAGCCAAGATGAGCACAGGTGTGAGAGTTTGTAACTAAGAGAGAGGAAAAAATTGAGTAGAACTTAAAAACCAAGGGCAAAACTAACAAGGGAGTTCAAAAGAAAACAGAAAGAGATTTAAAAATGGAAAATGCTTATTTTATACAATAAAATACATATTGTCATACATCAAACTATTTGCAATTCAAATATATATCAGTTTGACAATTATTGCCTCATTCAGACAAATTATGTTTTGGGGAGGGATGTTTTGGGAAGAGGCTTGAGTAGAAAGCCATGAACCTTCATAGATAGTAGGTGATTTGAGAAGTGGTGATTTAGGTTAAAACTTGATTTATATACATTTCTTATAGTGGCAGGTCACATAATAAGACTCCCTGGGTAGATGCCACTATGTTTTGATGTTTTTAAATTTGTTGTGCATAAAATGACTCAATTAGCTAGCTAAAACCCATTCATTGACTCTCTGTTGACCAGCCACCGGAGGGTAAAAGTGAGTATATTGCACACGGCAGTGTTAGTACTAGAGGGCAAAACTGAGTACAACCAAACTTCTAGTGCTACAATCGAGGGTATAACTGAGCACAACTAAGTGGCCAAGGTTAGACACGAGGGGGAAAACGTGACGCACGGTACGCGTGTCGCGGTGCACGGGGTGGTGCATGGTGGTGCAACGAAACGTCTCCTCCCTTCACCTTTATAGAGGCCTCCTCACTCTCACTCATCACTCGCTCACTCACTCACGCAACCATCTCCACTGTCCAATCACCTTCTGCAAACCCCCAAGAAAACCCCAACCACGCCAGCGATGGAGAAGAACGACGTGGTGGCCATCGTCGCCTCCAAGGTGGCCGACGAGGAAGCCCCTGTCCCTGTATAGGCCCCTGTCGAGGCATTGAAGGCAGCCGCCATCCCCGTCCAGGCCCCTGTCCCCGCTTTCGCCGTAGCCACAGGCGAGGAGGCCCCCGTCCCCGTACAGGCCCCTGCTATTCTCCTGCATATCCAGCACGGCTGGGACCCCTACAGGGACAATGATTACATCAGGCCGGAGAACCCCTTCGACACTAGCTTAGCCGAACCATGGTCGAAGGTAACTAGGGTTTTCTCTCCTTCCTTTGTTCTTCCCCCATTCCCATTGTTGGATGCTAGATCATGTGTTATTAGGGCTCGGTTGTTCGTATTTTCAATCGTTGGATGCTAGTTATTTTTACAGTAGCTAATCCTCTTGTGTTAGAACTCGTATTTCGATGAATGCCCCTAGATGGGATCAGTACTAGCACCAATCTGTAGTTGGGATCAGTACTAGCACCGATCTGTAGTTGAGATCAGTATTCGATTTGGTTTGAGATTTGGGGATTGGGGAATAATCAGGGGATGTCAATCGGTTAATTTATGCAAGTAATCAATCTCGATAATCACCGTATCTCAATCATGTCCTTATTGCATGCTACTGTTTTTGTAATAGGTGGATAGCAGCAACGTCTACAGAGACGACGAGTCCACAGACACCAAGACTCGTCAGGTGCTGAGGAAGCTGAAGTCCGGCCAGTTCAACGGCTTCTTCCCCGGCGATGTCTACAGGTGCCCCTTCTGCACCAGGGGCCTCGCCACCGACTTCAACTCCCTTGTGAGGCATGCCAAGGACATGAAGACCTGTGGCCTGTCAAAGAACGTCCACGCCTTCAGAGGCAAGCACCCGAGGCTCGGTTTTCACCTCTGCAACCTCCAGAAGGTGGACATCAAGGACGGTCGCATGCCCTCGATCAAGCCCAAGGCGCCCAAGGTCAAGGGACTAGGAAGCAATAAGTGGAGGAAGCGCCGGAGGGAGGAGGCAGAGGCCCTCCTAGCGGAGGCCATGAGGGGCCACTGATCATGTGCTGATGATGCTGCTGTAAAGCAGCTTCTTTTGTTTTGTTGTCTATGTTGAACTTGTAAACTGCTACTGCTAAGCAGCCTAATTGTTGAACCTCGTTTAAGTACCATACTATATAATCCTATATTAGTTGTTTTATCTATGTCTACTCTGTTTATCTACATATTTATGGTGCTGGTTAGATTTGCTACCAGATTGGGAAAATATGAGGGCCAAAAGGAACCATGAATGAAGAGAGAAGCTGCTCTACATTCACTGCCTTTTGGGGAAAAATAACAACTGTTAGCGACATAAAGGGGAAAAGGCGCTATTAAAAAGGCCAATCATAAAAATAACAAAAAATAAATCTTCCAATTTAGGCCATAGGGCGCACGTAACTACCAAACGCGCCCCACATGGTCCCACATCACATCCCCTAAAACACGTTCCCAACAAGTTGGTCCCACGCAGTCCAACATGGGGGGGTCCTACTACGGGACCCGACTGAACGTGGCCCCACCTATAAGCATGTAACGGGGAGTCCTACTTGTCAGCACGTAACAGCGAGGGTCCACTACGTGACCCACCTGAATACGACCCCACTTGTCAACACGTAACGGCGAGGATCCACTAACAAGGCCCGACGGAGAGCGAGTTTCAAACCAATGTGAGAGTTTTGGACAAGGAGCTGGGAAAAAGTGAGGAAAAGTTAAGCGGCTGGGGAAAAGTGAGTACAGCTAACGAACCAGGGGCATGAAAATAGAAATCCCTAGGATCTATCATGTGTGCCATGATATGTATAAGACCAGATATTGCATATGATGTTAGTTTGATTAGCAGATATCAAAGTGATCTAGGAGTAGATCACTGGATAGCGGTCAAAAATATTCTAAAGTACTTGAGAAGGACTAAGGATATGGTTCTTTCTTATGGAGGTGACAAACAGCTCGTTGTAAACGGTTACACCAATGCTAGTTGGAACACCGATCCAGAAGACTCTAAGTCGCAATATGGATACGTATTTAATTTGAATGGTGAAGGGATACGGGTAGGCTACACTAGCGCAAATCAAAAAAAATCTACCGCGTAAACCAGGATTGCTATTGTCATAGATCACGGGATTACCACTAAACGCCGAGCTATGAATTGATGAAGCGTCGAGGCAAGCATCGCTCCACGCCTCCTCCTTGTCCTCGCCCCACGAGAAGCTCCCTTGTGCGGCTCTGCCTAAACGCCATGATGCAGCGCCTCGAGGTATCCACACGCATGTGGTGGAAGGCCGACGCCGGACTGCTAGGTCCGCGCGTGTAACACAGGCGAGAGGTGTGGCGGCTGGGTGGAATGGTCTGAGGTCTAACCCTGGTCAGCTCGCCCCACCCTCTCTTATATAGGAGTCCCTAGTGGGATTCTACATTATCAGCCCATTAGTAGTCTAAGCCTAGTTTAATTCGGATCTAATCCTTATTAGGCTTCCAGACCCTTAAATGTGGGACCCTATAGGTTCATATACATGTAGACATGACACGAATACACTTATTTTGTCAATAGTTGGTAGCGGCCTCTAGCAAGACTTGCCAACTCCTAAACGCATACAAAGATCATATTGGACGAACCATCACAAGGTTTAGTACATGTCTTTCCCTTTGCCTCACGATATTTGGTCTAGCTCCAAGCTGACCTCTCTTTCTCGATACCGTAACTCGGAATCCCTTTACTAGGTTAACTATTAATCTTATGTAGCATGGCCATGCATTTATAGATCCGATCACTCGAGGAGCCCAGAGATATCTCTCTCAAGTAGAGAGGGGCAAATCCCATCTTGATTGACCATGCCTTGCAGCATGCTTCAGGACAAACCTGAAAGCTACCTTTATAACTACCCAGTTACGGAGTAGCGTCTGATAGCCCCAAAGTAGGTTGATCCACATCTCAAGTACATGCGACAATCTCAGGTCTAAGGACAAAACGTACACGATGTGTATAGAGAGAGAGAGATGCAACTAATTGCCAGTCTCAAGTTGGGTCAGTCCAACCCCATGTTCATAACATGTGTCCACATCATTGGTTTGACATCTCCATGTCTATGACTTGCGAAACATAGTCATCAACCAATCGATGTGCTAGTCTAATATTCACGTGTGACCTCACATGAACTCCGACTAGGGACAACTATTAAATATCCATACAAGTAAAGAGTTTCACAAACAATTCACATAATTGCCAATCAATACAAGTTGCCTGATATGGATATTCAAGGAACATTACAATAACTCATGGATACGAAATAAATATAATCATCTCTATGATTGCCTCTAGGGCATATGTCCTTCAGTCTCCCACTTGCACTAGAGTCAATCTAGATTGTATCTAATACCTATTGCTCTTGCGTGCGCCTCATGCGCAAGCTGCGGGAGTGGCTTTGTAAAAGGATCAGCAACATTTGAGTTTGTATGTATTTTGCATATCATGACACTACCATCCTCAACAAACTCTCGAATCTGATGGTAACGCATGCGAATATGTTTTTTCTTCTGGTGCTGTCTAGGTTCCTTGGCTTGTGCAATAGCACCATTGTTGTCACAATAAACGTCCATGGGATTGGACGCGCCCTGAACCACACCAAGAGCAATCAGGAAATTCCTAATCCAAACAGCTTCCTTTGCAGCCTCCGAGGCAGTAATATATTCAGCTTCTGTTGAAGAGGAGGCCACCGTATCTTTCTTGGAACTTGTCCAACTCACAGCACCACCATTCATGACAAACACATAACCAGATTGCGATCTGGAATCATCTGAGTCGTTAAGGTAACTCGCATCTGTGTAACCCCTTACACTGAGTTCATCCTCACCTCCATAAACTAGGAACACATCCTTAGTCCTTCTCAAGTACTTAAGGATATTTTTTACCGCTGTCCAGTGACCTTCACCTGGATCAGCCTGATATCTGCTCGTAACACTTAGAGCATAGGAAACATCTGGGCGAGTACATATCATTGCATACATGATGGATCCAATATCCGAAGCATATGGAATCCTGCTCATGCGCTCACGCTCATCAGTAGTCGAAGGACACTGAGTCTTGCTGAGTTTAATGCCGTGAGACATGGGCAAGAACCCCTTCTTAGCCTCTTCCATGTTGAACCATTTCAAAACTTTATCAATGTATGTACTCTTGCTTAATCCAATTAGCCTTCTTGATCTATCTCTATAGATCTTGATGCCCAGAATATATGCCGCTTCTCCTAAGTCCTTCATCGAATAACTATTTTTCAATGAGGTCTTAACAGACTCGATCATAGGAATGTCATTTCCAATTAGCAATATTTTATCTACATATAAGATTAGAAATACCAGCGTTGTTTGTTTTTGATGAAGCCAAACTCAAGGTTCTTGTAAACACAAGGTTCTTGTTCGTTTTTGATGAAGCCAAACTCCTTTACAACTTCATCAAATCGAATGTTCTAACTCCGAGATGCTTGCTTCAGCCCATAAATGGACTTCAGAAGTTTGCATACCTTTCCAGCATTGTTTGGATCGACAAAACCTTCGGGCTGCATCATATACACGTTCTCAGTTAGGATTCCATTTAGGAAAGCCGTCTTGACATCCATCTACCATATTTCATAGTCGAAATGTGTAGCAATGGCTAGAATAATCCGTATAGATTTAAGAATCGCTACGGGCGAGAAAGTCTCGTCGTAGTCAAATCCTTGAACTTGTCAAAAACCTTTTGCAACAAGTCGAGCTTTATGGATGTGAACATTTCCATCCATATCAATCTTCTTCTTATAGATCCATTTGCACTCGATGGCTTTAAAACCATCAGGCAGGTCAACCAAGTTCCAAACTTGATTGTCTCCCATGGACTCTATCTCGGATCTCATGGCGATCAGCCATTTCTCAGAGTCAGGGTCCACCATCGCTTTTGCATAGATCGCAGGCTCATCATTGTCTAACAATAATAATTCCCGCGCTTCGCGGAGCCTAGCCGACCTTCGTGGTTGTGGTGCTTCTGTTGCCACGGGTTCCTCAACTTGTTCTGCTACAATAGCATCACTCGTAGAAGCATCCCCAACTGGCTCATCTTGAACTTCTTCAAGTCGCACCGACCTTCCACTCGTTCCCTTTGTGAGAAACTCTTTCTCTAGGAAAACACCGCTACGAGCGACAAACACTTGCCCTCCTCTCGGTTGTAGAAGTAATACCCTAAGGTTTCCCTCGGATATCCCACGAAAATGCACTTATCCGATTTGGGTGTTAGATTGTCCGACTGAAGTCGCTTGACAAATGCATCACAACCCCAAATCTTTAGAAAAGACAAACTGGGATTCTTTCCAGTCCACATCTCATATGGTGTCTTAACTACAGATTTAGATGGTACCCTATTAAGTGTGAAAGCTGCCGTTTCTAGAGCGTAACCCCAAAATGACAATGGCAAATCCGACTGGCTCATCATCGATCGAACCATGTCCAACAAAGTTCGATTACGCCATTCGGAGACCCCGTTTCTTTGAGGTGTTCCGGGCGGCGTAAGTTGTGGAACAATTTCGCAACTCTTAAGATGATCGCTAAATTCGTGACTCAAATATTCACCTCCACGATCAGATTGCAAGGCCTTTATTTTCTTGCCACGTTGATTCTCTACCTCATTCTGAAACTCCTTGAACTTTTCAAAAGTTTCAGACTTATGCCTCATCAAGTAGACATAACCATATCTACTGAAATCATCAGTGAAAGTAATGAAGTAGTGATATCCTCCTCTGGTTGTCGTGCTCATTGGTCCACATACATCAGTATGTATGAGTTCCAACAAGTCTGTCGCTCTCTTGGATAAACCCGAAAAAGGCGACTTGGTCATCTTTCCAAGTAAACAAGCCTGACATGTCTCGTATGATTCAAAATCAAACGAAGTTAGAAGACCATCACCATGGAGCTTCTTCATGCGCTTTTCACTTATATGCCCCAAACGACAATGCCATAAATAGGTAGGACTCAAATCATTAGGTCGAAGCCTTTTAGCACTAACATTGTAAACAGATGCATCATCAAGATTTAAAATAAATAACCCATTCACAATGGGAGCATTAGCCATAAACATATCATTCTTAGATATTACACAACCATTGTTCATACTCGCAAATGAATATCCATCCCTCATGAAACATGAAGGTGATAAAATGTTTCGACCCATACTTGGAATGTAATAACAATTATTCAACTCCATAATAAATCTTGACAGAAGGTGAAGTTGCATGATGCCGACGAACAATGCAGCAACCCTTGCTTTATTTTCGACGCGAAAATCCACTTCGCCTTTCTGCACTTCTCTAGTCCTTATTAGCCCCTGCATCGAATTGCAAATATGAGCAACCGATCCGGTATCAAATACCCAAGAGTTAACATAGGAATCAGCGAGAAGAATGTCCACAACATTTACAACAAGCGTACCTGAGTGGGAAGTACTCTTACTTCCACTCTTCTTCAAAGAAGCCTGGTACTTGCTGTAGTTTCTCTTCCAGTGGCCATGTTCATGACAAAAGAAGCACTCAGTGTCTTCTACAGGTCCAGCCTTTTGCTTGGGTGCAGTCTTAGGGATCGTATCCTTAGCCTTGCCCTTCTTCTTCCAAGAAGTACCCTTTTTCTTGAAGCTAGGCTTGTTCTGCACAACCATCACATGGCTATGCCATGCACACTTCTTCATGTCACTTTCTGCTACTTTAAGCATCCCACATAATTCATTAAGGCCCTTCTCCACCCCATGCATATGGTAGTTCGAAATGAACTGCCCATAGCTGGATGGAAGAGACACCAAAATGAAGTCAGTGGCCAACTCTTGGCCTAGTGGAAAACCAAGCTTTTCCAAAGTCTGATCAGAACCAACCATTTTGATCACATGGGGCCTACAGCTCCCTCCGCTAGCTTGCATTCGACAAATGACTTGGCAACATTGTACCTCTCAAGTACTTCTGATCTTGGAACATGTGCTTAAGAGCGATCATATCGCATTTATCCCCGATCCTCAAACTTCTTTTGGAGTTCAGGTTCCATGCATGCAAGCATAGAACAGCTAACCTCAAGAGAATCATCACATGCTCTCTTGTAGGCATTCTTTAGGGCAGCAGATGCATTATCAGCAGGTTCATCGGGGATTGGGGTATCCAGAACCGTTTCCTTTTTATCAGACCTAAGAACAATTATCAGGTTACGGACCCAGTCCGTATAGTTTGTTCCATTAAGTTTATCTTTGTCAAGAATCGAACACAAAGAAAAAGGTGATGCAGTGTTTGGTGCCATTGATCTACAATAGAAAACATGCAAAATACTAAGCCATGTAACAATGAAAGAGTAAAACATATTAAACAATTTAATAGCATATACTCCCACTTAAATCAATATCCCTCTATTGATACTAAGTGATTCAAGATCCGCAATTAACAAGTCGACTAGTGAGCTTTAGCATCACTGCTAGAAGACAAGGTAAATCGGTAAGCAACACTTGCTAATCATATCACATATGACTCTTGTTTTGGGTGACATCTCTATGTCAAAACTAGGCGCCCAACCTTTATGCCCCAAGGTCCTTAACTGTTAAGATGACCTTGTCATGCTCACCAACCCTTATGCGTGTAGGTATCCGATAAAAACCCATCCAGCCAAGGAAAACCGCGGCACCCTAATTTCATAGGCCCACCAACGATTGTACAGGGCATAGGATGGTGCAAGGTTTGGTTGGGAGGGCATGGTTTAACTTAAACTTTGTGAGGGATCGTTCTACTTCTATCATCTAAGCATGCATAGAGTAAAACACATAAGAATAGCATTCACATAAATGTGACACAGTATGGCCCATTTTCTCATGGTGATCTCCATCGCCATAGAACCTGTCCACCATGATGATCTCCATCTTCATGTTCCATGTGATCCATCCTCCAAGTGATGAGTCCTCCAAGAACTAATACAATCTATTACTCCTAACAGCTAGTAATCAAAATTACATAGAATTTGGATCATCGCAAGTTGGCGCGCGGGCCATTACAATAAATGACAACACATATGGCTCCAGCCGTGTTGCCCTACTCACGACATGCAGGTCATGCAAATTTTCATACATGCATAACATACATATATGGTCCATAATGATCACATACATCCTGCAAAAACAAGTTATGCATAGAATCGCATTCTACTGGATCATGTGACATCGCAACACCTAGTTACCTTAACAAGATACAAAAGGGGCTACGATAAAGAGGGGGGTCTAGGGGGTCTCCCCTTGCGGGGTTCGAAGGAGCAGCGCCCCTCGCGGTATCTTCACAATTTTCTTTAAGGATTTTGATCGGCAAATCAAATTTACCATAAACCGACTCCTGTCCCGATTCAATCAAACTCCTTTGATCACGGTACATCGATTTTAGATCTAGGTTCTGATTCGATCAATTATATTGATCTTCGCGTGATTCAACAGGATTTATGTGTCACTATCTACCCCGATGGCGGAAACCGACCGGTAGGGGTAAGTCGTTTGACAACCTCAGAATCACGATCACAGAAAGCAAGATCATAGATCAATCCTGAACCACAGCAATATAAATGATCACATCATTCATATCAATCTGCATATCACCATATGCAACCATCCCGAACCTATAACTGAACAGCACCGGCTCTGATACCACTGAAGGGATACGGGTAGGCTACACTAGCGCAAATCAAAAAAATCTACCGCGTAAACCAGGATTACTGTTGTCATAGATCACGGGATTACCACTAGACGCGCAGTTGCGGAATTGATGAAGCGCGTCGAGGCAAGGCGCACGTTCCACGCCTCCTCCTTGTCCTCGTCCATGGGAAGCTCCTTGCGGCTCGTCCCAAACGCTTATAGATGCAGCGCCTCAGGTATCCACACATGTGGTGGAAGGCCGACGCCGGACTGCTAGGTCCACGCGTGCAACACAGGCGAGAGGTGTGGCGGCTGGGTGGAATGGTCTGAGGTCTAACCCTGGTCAGCTCGCCCCACCCTCTCTTATATAGGCGTCCCTAGTGGGCTTCTACATTAGCAGCCCATTAGTAGCCTAAGCCTGGTTTAATTCAGATCTAATCCTCATTAGGCTTCCAGCCCCTTAAGTGTGTGACCCTATAGGTTCATATACGTGTAGACATGACACGAATACACTTATTTTGTCAGTAGTTGGTAGCGGCCTCTAGCAAGACTTGCCAACTCCTAAACGCATAAAAAGATCATATCGGACGAACCATCACAAGGTTTAGTACATGTCTTTCCCTTTGCCTCACGATACTTGGTCTAGCTCCAAGCTAACCTCTCTTTCTCGATACCGTAACTCGGAATCCCTTTAATAGGTTAACTATTAACCTTATGTAGCATGGCCATGCATTTCTGGATCCGATCACTCGAGGGGCCCAGAGATATCTCTCTCAAGTAGAGAGGGGCAAATCCCATCTTGATTGACCATGCCTTGCAGTATGCTTCAGGACAAACCTGAAAGCTACCTTTATAACTACCCAGTTACGGAGTAGCGTCTGATAGCCCCAAAGTAGGTCGATCCACATCTCAAGTACATGCGATAATCTCAGGTCTAAGGACAAAACGTACACGATGTGTAGAGAGAGAGCTGCAACTAATTGCCAATCTCAAGTTGGGTCAGTCCCACCCTATGTTCATAACATGTGTCCACATCATTGGTTTGACATCTCCATGTCTATGACTTGCGAAACATAGTCATCAACCAATCGATGTGCTAGTCTAATATTCACGTGTGTCCTCACATGAACTCCGACTAGGGACAACTATTAAATAACCATACAAGTAAAGAGTTTCACAAACAATTCACATAATTTCCAATCAATACAAGTTGCCTAATATGGATATTCAAGGAACATTACAATAACTCATGGATACATAAGAAATATAATCATCTCTATGATTGCATCTAGGGCATATTTCCTTCAAATGGTTCAATAGTGAGCTGGAGGAGTGTTAAGCAAAGCATTATGGCAAGATCTTCAACTGAATCGGAATACATAGTTGCTTCGTATGCTTCACAAGAGGCGATATGGATGAAGGAGTTCATTACGGATCTTGGTGTGATTCCTAGTGAGATAGACCCAATGGCCATCTACTGTGACAACATGGGTGCCATAGCCAATGCACAGGAGCCAAGGTCACACAAGAAGCTGAAGCATATCAAGCTACGTTTTCATGCTATTCACGAGCATGTCCAAGATGGTGACATAAATATTTGCAAAGTACACACAGATATGAATGTGGCAGATCTGTTGACTAAACCTCTCCCTAGGGCAAAAAATGACCAACACCAGAATGCCATGGGTGTTAGGTACATCACAATGTAATCAAGATTATTGACTCTAGTGCAAGTGGGATACTGTTGGAGATATTCCCAAGAGGCAATAATAAAATGGTTATTATGTATTTGTGTTTTTGATAAATGTTTACATCCCATGCTATAATTGTGTTAACCGGAAACATTAATACTTGTGTGTTTTGTAAACACAAAAGAGTCCCTAGTAATCCTCTTGTTAAACTAGCTTGTTCATTAATAGATGATCATGGTTTCCTAATCATGAACATTAGATGTTATTAATAACAAGATCATGTCATTAGGAGAATGATATGATGGATACACTCCTATAGTTAAGCGTAGCATAAGATCAAGTCATTTAGAGTTTGTTTTCTACAAGCTTTCAAATACATAGTAACCTAATCCTTCGACCATGACATCATGTTAATCAGCATCACCGGATGGATGATTTGTTGACATCAAACACCACTTCGTAACTAGGTGGTTATAAAGGTGGCATTAGGTATTCTGAAAGTATGTGTTGAGGCACATGGATCAAGAGTGGGATTTGTCCATCCATATGACGTATAGATATACTCTGGGCCCTCTCAGTGGAATGTCATCCAATTGGCTTGCAAGCATGTGACTAGGTCACAAGGGATGTCATATCACGGAACGAGTAAAGATTACTTATCGGTAACGACGTTGAACTAGGTATAGAGATACCGACGATCAAACCTCGGACAAGTAAAGTATCACGCGACAAAGGGAATTGGTATCTTATGTAAATGGTTCATTCGATCACAAAGTAATCGTAGAAATATGTGGGAGCCATAATGGGTTTCTAGATTCCTCTAACGGTTATTGATCGGAGAGGTGTCTCGATCATGTCTGCATGGTTCACGAACCATACGGAGACACACTTAAGGATTCGATATTGTTTAGTAGATATGGAATATGAGTTGGAGACTGAATTTTGTTCGGAGTCTCGGATTGGATCCAGGAAATCACGAGGAGATACCAAATGGTCTGCAGAATAAGATTCATATAAGGAAAGTCAATTTCCGGGGTTCGGAAATGTTTTCGGTGTTTTTACCAGAAGCTTCTAGAAAGTTCTAGAAGGTCCACCATGCACCATACCCTAATGGATTAGGAGCATGGACCACTAGGTCAAGTCGGCCAAGGACAAGGAAGATAGACACAAACTCTAGTTTGAATAGTCAAATCCTAGTTTGAAAGTCAAAGTCCTAGTGGAGGAAGGAAATGAAACCTTGAGGGAAAAGGTTTCCTGTTCCCTCTCTCTTGCCGCCGGCCATGAGGAGTTGGGGGAGGACTCGGCCAGGGCTGGGAACCCTGGCCTCTACCCCTCCACCCATATAAGGAGGGGTGGGGTGCCCCCCTCACCCAAAACCCTAGCCGCCAGGCGCCTCCCTCTCTCCTCCATACAGCTGCGCCCTGCAGTAGTCTCTTCTCCACCACCACCACCACAACGTCATGTTGTTGGGATTCCGTGGATATATACAACCTCCGATGCCCTGCTGGAACAAAGGAGAGGAAGGTCTTCATCGACTATCGTATGTGTGACCGACTGCGGAAGCGCTACCGGAACGTGGCGCCGGAAGGATTGTCTTCGCGATCTTGAGATCGGCATGAACGACTACATCAACCACGAGAATCCGATCTTGTTAAATGCTTTGGATCTACGAGGGTTAGTACTCTACAAACTCGTTGCACCGATCTCGTAGATTAGATCTTGGCTTTTGTGTGTTTATACGATAGAATTTTATTGTTTTCCATGTTGCGAACCCTATAATGCACCACGTGCAAGCACGAGACTCACCTGGGGAACTTTCTTCCTAGCAGTGAAGGGGGCAATCAAAGACTTCTCCGGAAACTCGTTGTCACCCTTATACTTTAGCAGGGTTCGGAGCGCTCGGTCGAGGTCGGTTAAGGACATCTCCTCATCCGACACTCTCGTCAGGTCGGTGGCGCCGGAGTACAAATACATCGGGTACACCCTTGCTTGGAGGGGCTGCACCTGATGCTTGAGGAACATCCGGATGATGTCGATGCTACAGACCTCCTTTCCCCGCACCAGCTGGAGCGCCTCCACTCGCTATCACGAAGATAAAACCACTTGTTCCTCCATCCTTGGACGGATTCACAGAGGTGGAAGGAGAAAAACTGAACGGTAGGGCGGATGGATATCCCGCATCCACCCAGCACGTAAACGCCGCCAGTACCAGATTGCTTCTTCAAGGAGTAGAGTTTCTTGAAGAAGCTGAAGTGTGGCTCAATACTAAGCCAACACTCGCATAGGGTGATAAAACACGTGATATGCAGAAGGTAATTGGGAGACAACTGGTGCAGTTGTATCCCATAGAGAAAAAGAAGCCCACAAAGAAATTCGTGGGTAGGAAGAGAAAGCCCCCGGATGACAAAAGCATAAAACATAACCCAAAAACCTTCGTGTGGGTCCGGGATTACCTCGTTGCCAGGAATCAAGGAATCGCTTTTCTCCTTGGATATCAAGCCAGACTCGCACAGGCGGTGCAGGTACACCTCTCTGATGGAAGACGACCACCAGCCACCATCGGTGACGCGGCTGGTGGTGGAGGCCTTCTTGGCAGCGCCGGCGGCGCTCGTCCCGTAGCAACGGAAGCAGATTTCTTTGGCTTGCCCATCTTGACTGCGTAGCGCGCGGTGCAATGGGTAGGTAGGAAAGAAGATGGAAAAACATGAAGGATGTCCAGTGCGTAGCGTGGGAGAGCTCTGTAAATGGCGGAGGCAGAGAGACGAAAGCAAATGGCAAGGGAAAGTTACCATAATCCTTTTGTAGTATAAAAGGACGAAGACAATGAAGTAGAACCGTCGATCCATGCGCCCTAACGTGTGCCCTCTATTGCACCGTACATGTGGCGGGCATCGCCCGAACCATCGCGAGCACGACGTCCACTATGCACGGAAATCGAGGAGACACAGTAATTATCACATAAAATACGCATGACTAGTCAAATACAAGTCAGATAGTGGGACCCAAGATCATCTCATCACATCGCTTATGCTACCATAGATGGTTGAGCTCATCAAGCATTAGCAATGACGTCATCAAAACAAAGGCTAGCAACGGCTACAAACTTTCGACTGGACATAAAGTACTTACTTGATTCTACGACTCAACCAACTACTCGGGGGCTACTCCTATTAGGAGCGCTGGCCGCGCACCTGAGAAATTGATGTGGTTCCCGTGTCAGTTGGAACACTTCCTCAAAGCTTCGAGTCCTTCCTCAAGTCTGCGACTCCACTATGGACTCAGGGGCTAATCCCATAGGGAGCACTGGCGTTGATGGCATCCGCAGAATTAAAGTCTCCGCTCGAGTCTACAACTCGAATAGACACTCGGGGGATACTCCCATAGGGAGCACTGGTGTTGCTGGCATCCGCAGAATTAAAGTCTTCACTCGATTCTACGACTCGAATAGACACTCGGGGGCTACTCCCATAGGGAGCGCTGGTCGTGCACCCTATGAACCATTCAGATGAGATCCTTCAGATCACTTATGACAAAAACAAAAATTACCTTGGCAACTTTGATCAAATTAATTCTAAGTTAGGTACCGTCTCCTTGGTCATCCAAAACACCTCTGTGGTGATAAATTTTCGGATGATGTGTCTACGATGCAAAGATAAGACCTACAGATATCATCCAATGGCCTGGTATCGCACCTTACTGCGCGCTGCCAATAACATACTATGTCAATAGGAACGATGAAAAATGCCGACAGACGCATTGGGTACATAACTTAAAAAACTGGAATTCGACTCCTGTAAGACCTCCATGGCCTGAGTCAAATTACGCCAACACTTTTCCAGATTCGAGTCTGGGGACTCGAGTCTGAACTAGATCGTGTTGTTTTGTCCAAAGACAGTTAACTGACCCTAATCCGTCGGGAGATACAAGCACACGTATCAACAATCCCTATGAATAAATATATCCACCCGAAACATGTTCGGGTGAAAAGCACTCAAAAGACTATAGAGTCTCTAGTCGAATCTACGATTCTAATGAACACTCGGGGGCTACTGAGATGGATATGCCCTATGGGTACCTAGCATTAGCATACCTGGTCCAGCCCAACGAAGGACCGCACGAAGGACCTGCTGCAATCGTGAAGCCCAAGGAGACTTCGTATGGCCCAAGCCCGGAGAGTACTCGACTTCTTGGAGGACACGACTAATGTAGATAGAAGTTCAAAGGGGGATAACCCTAATATATAACCGACTCGACCTATCCCGAGATCTGGCCTCCCCATATAAGGGCCAGGAGGGAACGACAACGAGGCTCTCTCAACTCTCATACCCTAGAACACACCCCACGCCAGATTGCATCTGCGCACCCCTGTAACCATCGGCATTGCCATCAATCAAGAACAGACAAGCAAGAGTAGGGTTTTCCCTCCGGGAACCTGAAACTGGGTAAACCTCGTGTCCCCTTATTGCGAGTATGTTAACCGTTCCGTGATCTCCAACCTCCCCATCTTATCTAAACCCAAGTCTGTAAAAATGGGCATTGACAAGTCGAACCCTCATCACTTGTGATGTCGCCTCCATCAGCACTGCTTCGGCTGGTCGCTGGTGGCCCCGAATTGCGCTCCTCCATCGATCCCTTCTGCCTCGACAGTGCTCTGCTCCCGTCCGCACACCCACAGCTTACCCTAGTCATATAGTTCGCCATGGTCACTGGCGCGGTAGCTCCCACGCACCATGGATGCTTTCCCTTTGGCTCATGCACCTCCTCTAATCTAGCTCTACGACCTCAGCCTCGCCCCCTAATACGTCATGCCCTCCTCAAGTTGACGTTGGTGGGACAGCAACAAGCTGCAACCCCGGCGTCCTCCAGCGTTCTTGCGGATGCTCGGATGGTACTGCTCCACACCTACGTATCGGCTATGCTACATATGCTCGGCATCTTAAGTGAGTTCCCATTCCTTTTCTTTACTCTCTTAGTTCTTCTCTCTGAACCTCACTATTGAGCATTAGTATATGCCTTACTGCAACCTATTGTTGCCATGATGATGATTGATCATGAGTGATTTTGTTAGTAGTATCTTGAATCTAGTAGTGTAAGGTAATACTAATTTGGATTAGCTTGTGTTCTTTCTATTAAAAATTCTGTGATATTTGGACAGGTTCCTAGTGTGTTAGTATTGTACATGGTGTTCTTAGAAAACATTAATAAGTGAATTGTCTGACTGAACTAAACATTCTATCATGCCTAATAGATACTTATATTCACTTCTAGTATTCTTTACCATAAGATGAGAGAACTATATATTGTTCCTTAGATAAAGGTGTAGGTAATATGTAGTTGGGTGTATATAATTGGGATACTCCTGGTGTCAATGGCATGGTTAAATGCACCTCTATAATTCAAAAGGAGAACTAGTTTTGTCACATCTTAATTAGCATACCAATCTATATGTATACATCTACCACCTAAGCAATTTTCAACCAAGTGTATGTGAGACACACAAGTGAATAAGTGATGGTGATTTATGTAATGAGGTACTTCTGAATATAATGTCTTAGTTTGGATATTTGGATCATCCATGGCCTGAATAATTTTATAGTTATGGATTTACTACTCTAAAAAATTCATGTACATTGTTGTTGTCTCAATACATTCATTCATACTTCTATTTCACTCATTCTAAATCCTCAACATATCATGATGCAAAAATTGATGTGTATTAAGAAGGCTCTAGATTTAAATCTTGATGATGGAATGGTATGCAAGTTTGTTGTGTATTTACTATTGGCTCTAAATGTTTTGTTTCTAGTTGAATTCATGAGCGGTATATGCATAATGTACTGAACCTATGGTTCATTGGTTTAGTCATGATCTTGGATATATTTTTAAAAAAATTATGCCTAATATCAAAGAGTTAGGAAGATGATTTGGAAAACTCGCTCTTGTGAACTGCTACGATCTACTATTGTTAGCTAGCTTGATCTAGGTAATAGGAGGGTTTGATCTTGGCTTGGTACATGCTCAGATTCAAGGAAATTATAACTGAACCTTGTGTTCAGTTCATTGCATTTCTGCAATTGGCTTAGCTAGAACTGATAAATGTAGTTAGAAATTAATTGGGTATTTTCTTTACTTATGGCTAAGGATTTGGATAATTTGGTTGACCATATAGCCTCCATATTGGTGATTTGCTGCTATGATGCCTCACAAGAGTGTACACAACATTAATCCCTCACTATATAATTGGTTGTGTAGTTTACTCACTTTGTTCTTATAATAAGTATCAAATCTTGTTGATCTGCACCATAAAAATGATGCTAGGACTCCCCTTGCCAATGATGCACACAAGATGAGGCCCTGATTTAAATAAGAACAGATACTTTTGATACCCAAAACTCAATGATGATTTTTTTGCATACCACTTGTATGCAAAACCAAGAGTTATTTACCCTTCACACCACTTCCATGTGACTAATAAATGATAAGTTACATATGCTAAAAAGGGTGAGTGGTCAACATCCAACTGGAGTGTGAGGTTTATGTTGAGGTTGTCTTATGGTGCCACTGTTGGATCCTCCTCTTGCTGTCCTGCCCTTCTAACACTGATGATGGCATGTTTTTCTTGCTGCTGGCCTTCCTCTCCTCTGGACCTTGACCTATTTCCTAGTCTCCTCTAGGTGAGCATGGTGGCTGAGTGATGTGGGATGTTGTTTCTGGTGAAGTACTAGTGGTGAGGTGGTGTGGTGGTCTGGGTGAAGTGGACGTGTGTGGAGTTGCTATCCACGGCTAGTTAAAGAATGTGATTCCTCTTATACTACTGCTTATTTTCTTATGATGTTGACAACACACCAGTTGCATGTGATGGTGGTGCTGCTTGTGTGTGGCCCCAGTCTGATGTATGTCACCAAGTCACCTTTCTTCTCTTCATCATGTAAGCTACGGTTGGGCTTATGTATATCCATGTAACATTAGCTTCCCTTTTTCTTAAGGGCCAAGTGTCAATATTGATCTAGCTCATGCTGATGTGGATATTGATTGTCTGATGGGGATATGCCGAGTGGGGTATACCCAGCAGGACGATTCCCATATGCCCATGCTGCCAACGAGTGGGCCTGCAGGATGGCGACTGGATCAAGACCCAACAAGGAGCCAGGCGACTGGAAGCTGGAGGCCCAAAAGCGTAGCTAGGCCCAGTAGGATTAGGTCAAACACCCTCTGAATCCTTAACTAATTCGGTTGTAGATCTGTAAAACCAAGCGAGGTGAGCCTATATAAACCTCCCTAGGGTACGCATAGAGGACACGTTCAATCATACACCCCCTGCGACTCGCCGCCTAGTCATCGAGCTTGCCCTTGTACTCTCTCATCAATACAATCTAGCAAGAGTAGGTATTTACTCTCCGGGGGCCGAACCTGGGTAAACCCTTGTGTCTCCGCCCTCATCTCGCACCGCAGATGTCTGGCCGCCCTTGCCCCTTGTTCTACTACTCGCTGCCGATTGCAGCATCTGTCGTGGACATTCCCACGACAGTGGCGCCCACCGTGGGGCCTGGCCGGTCAATCCTGCGTTCTGCGGCGAGATCCAATCTACCGATCAAAGAGACGATCGCCATCGGCCGCATGATTGCGATCGGCGAGATCCTCCAGATCTTGCCAAGCAGCTACGTCCCGGCGGGGCGCCCCATCACGCAGAGCGTGATCATGCCAGTCGTCACAGTCAGCCTCTTCGTATGCTTCACCGACATCATCGTCTCGGAGGACTCGGCTCGCATTCGCGAGTCACCACCACGCGATCGGCTCTCTGAGAGTCAGGTCTGCACCATCCACCGCCTCGCCTCCGAGTATGGCTCGGCCAACAGCAACATGGCCAAAACCAACACGATCGCGGACGACGCGGCCCTCTACAACGATGTCGACTCAGCGACCCTGGCGTCAGCCGTTGGATCCATCGTTGCCGCGTCACCCGCCGGCTCCATCACCCAAGTCTCCAACATGGGGGACTTCGAGGATCCGTCCATCCTCGGGATCTTCGACTCCAACTCTAGGTCAGAAAACTCTGGAATCTCCATGACGGTTCCGGTCGCTTCGTCGTGACCTACATGGCGAGCGGCACGAATGCCCCGCCAGACCCATTCTCCATGCCGATCTCGTCGACCGCGACGGCAACAGAGGTCGAGGAACTCCGCATGCGACTGGAGGAAGCGGTCCACAAGGAACAAGCCGAGCGCGAGAAATTCCGCCTCGAGCAGGCAACGGCACAGGAGCTCTCGCGCTACCACCAACTCCGCATCAGGTCGCGCCTGAACCCCACCGTTCAGGGCCGTGCCCTGAACTTTGACGACGAGAACGACCCGGCCCGCGTGGTCGATCACGCGATCTGTAGGAACACACCACCAGGAGGGAGCGCCCGGCCACCACCAGGCGCATCGGAGAACGGTGCTCCCCCACCACCACCCGGTCTCACCCCTCCCCCCGGGACCAGCCGAGGATCATGATCTCCGCGCAGGAGCGGGACACGAACGGACTCCCGCTGTTCTACACTCCGATGGACAACGTCATCGCGAGTCGAGCTGCAGTCAACAACATCAATGTGACCGGGGAAGGAGCCCTGCAGATCTAGTACGCCGGGGCCTTACTCGTCAAGGTTGTTGAGCAACAAACTGCGGGAGCAGACTCGCGGGGACGCGTGTACTCCCGATCGTCAGGAAGCAGGGCGGCCTCGAGCGGCCGCCCGACGATGGCAAACACTCTTAACTTCCCACCACCTGAGCATCTGCAGCTCCAACTCGACTCGCGCACGCAGCACTCTCCACCAACGACCCGTGACCGACAAACAACATGGTCGCTGCCAACAGGCAGCCAGTCGACGTGCAGACCCACATCATCAACAACCAAAGCTCGCGCGCACGCCAGCCCGACGACTTGAGGCACACCCTCACGAACCGCCGCGAAGGCCAGCCAAGGGGCTCGCTAAGCCGAGTCGGCCCCCAGTGCTTCGGACCGATGATCTGAGGCGAAAAATACCCGACGAACTTCAAAATGCCGAAGGAAATCGAGAAGTACGAACCCTCGTACGACCCGTTCGTGTGGCTGGACACATACCTCATGGCAATGGGAATCGCCGTCCACACCGACCTACTCGCTGCTCGCTACCTCCCCCTGATGATGGAGGGAGCGAGCCGGCAATGGATCAACACCCTCCTCGCGAACAGCATCGACTCCTGAGAGGATATGTGTGATGCCTTCGTGAGGCATTTCGAGGGATCATACATCCGCGCCACCACCATCGAGGACCTGGAGCGATGTGATCAGGGACCCCGTGAGTCGACCCGCAGCTGGGTCCAGCGCTGACAAGACCTGTGGTTCAACGCGGCCGGCATCCACCCGGACACTGCGATACACTACTTCAAGACCTCGTGCCGCTACGAGCCCTTGGTCACCAAGCTCAAGCGGGTGTACAAAACACTCGACAACATACCAGACCTCCTTGAGATCGCCAAGCGGTATGCGGAGGAGGACACGAACCAAGAAACCAACAACGAGTCGGGTGGAAATCGCCGCCAAAGTGGCCACGACAACGGGAGGCGACCCGAGCTACGCTACAGCAACACTCGCCTCACCGGCAAACACCGTCGTGACGGGCGAGTCGACTTAGTCGCCAACACCGGCTACACGCCACGCGAGCCCAAGAGCTTCCGCCGCGACGGAGGACAGCATCGCGATAGCGGCAACTACAAGGTGAAGCCGAGGTTTGACCCTGCTGCTCTCCTCAACCAGCCCTGTGTGTTCCACAGCAGGGAGGGGAAGCCCACCACACACACGACCGCTGACTGCCACTCCCTGAAGGAGATCTAGAAGGCACAGTGCGCATGGGAGGACCCCAACAACCACCCGCCAAACGGCGGAGCATTCGGCAACGATGTCAGATCGCTCCACACCTTCAATAGTTTCAACACCAAGCGCGAGAAGAAGGTCATCGCCCATGCCATCGCCGTCAATGCGGTGTCCGAGGTCGATGTTCCACGCTTCCTCAACTGGTCCGAGAAGCGGATCACCTGGAGCCGCGAGGACCACTCGCCACGGATCGAATATCTGGGGCGAGTCACATTGGTGGTCAAGCCCAAAGTAGGTGACTATTGTCTCCCCAAGACATTGATGGACGGCGGCAGCTCCATCAACATCCTCTAACTGGATAAGTTCAGGCGACTGTGGCTCCCACGGTCGATGATCAAGATGACCTACAACACCTTCCACGGCATCGTCCTTGATCGGAAGGCATACCCGGTCGACAAGGTGACGCTGCCAGTCACCTTCGACACACCAGCGAACTTCCGCACCGAGCGGATCGTCTTCGAGTTGGTGCCATTCAACAGACCCTACCATTGCGTCTTGGGGCGGCAAGCGTTCGCCAAGTTCATGGCAGCGCCCAACTATGCGTACAACGCGATGAAGCTCCCAGGGCCGTGCGGCATCATCAGTGTCCACGGCGACCCCAACATGGTCGCGGAGTGCAAAGCCAAGGGCGCTGAGCTCGCCGATGATGTCATAGCCGTAGAAGCCAACCATGCGGAGGAGCTCGCCAAGTACATGAGCGGGGTCAACAATAACGACCCCACAATACTCAAGAATCTCAACTCGGAGGGCGGCGGCTCCACCGCCTTCGAGGCAACCACGCACATGCATTCCGTCGAGCTGGTCCCAGGCGACTCCAGGCAGACGGTGATGATCGGAACGGGCATGAGCCCAACATACGAAGGCACGCTCATTGAGTTCCTACATGAGAATCGCGACATCTTCGCATGGAAGCCATCTGACATGCCTAGTGTCCCGAGGGAACTCGCTGAGCACAAACTCAACGCCGACCCCAAAGCGCGACCCATCAAGCAGTCGCTGTGGCCCTTCAATGAAGAGCGCCGCCGAGCAATCGCCGAGGAGGTGTAGCGTCTACTCGCTGCAGGCTTCATACGGCCAATCAAATACTCCAAGTGGCTGGCAAACCCAGTCCTGGTCGAGAAGAAAAACGGGACCTGGAGCATGTGTATTGATTACACAAACCTCAACAGCGCTTGCCCGAAGGAGCATTTTGTCCTCCTGCGGATCGATCAAATCATCGACTCGACCGTAGGCTCGGAGTCGCTGTGTTTCCTTGACGCCTACTCTGGTTACAACCAGATCAAAATGGCAGTCGAGGACGAGGAGAAGACGGTGTTCATCACGCCATTCGGAGCATTCTGCTACACCGCTATGACGTTTGGCCTCAAGAACGCCGGAGCAACCTACCAGAGGTGCATACAAGAATGCCTCGCAAGCCAAATTGGCCACAACATCCACGTCTATATCGATGACGTGGTAGTGAAGTCCACTCGCCAGGGCGATCTACTCGCCGACCTGCCGAAACCTTCGCCAACCTGCGGAGGTACAAGATCAAACTCAACCCAGGAAAGTGCACCTTCGGTGTACCTACTGGACAGCTGCTGGGATATGTAGTATCCAAACACGGCATCGAGGCGAACCCCACCAATATCAACACGATCGCCTGGCTCGGCAAACCCGAGTGTCTGCGCGACGTCTAGAAGCTGGCAGGGCGAGTCGCAGCTCTTAGTCGCTTCATCCCTTGACTAGGCGAGAAGGCAATGCCACTCTATCGCCTGATGCGCAAGAACCCCATGTTCCAGTGGGACAAGCAGGCAAACGACGCGCTCCACGCACTCAAGGAAGTGCTACTCGCGGCCCCGCTACTCGCCGCCCCCGTCGACAAGTAGCCCATGCTCGTCTACGTCGCGGCTTCCGAATGAGTCGTCAGCACCGTCATGGTCGTCGAGCGACCAGAAGAGGGCAAGGAGCGCCCGGTGCAGCGACCTGTCTACTACATTAGTGAAGTCCTCACCGAGTCGCGCCAGCGCTACCCGCAGTACCAAAAACTGGTATATGTGGTCTTCCGAGCCCAGCGACGACTGTCACACTACTTCCAGGAGCACCCAATCATGTCGCCTCCTCAGCACGGTTGCAGGACATCATCCGCAATCGCGAGGCGACTGGGCCAGTCGCCAAGTGGGCAGTCGAGATCGACGTCCACAACATCAAGTACGAGCCACGCAATGCAATCGAGTCGTAGGCCCTGGCAGACTTCCTCGCCGATTGGGAGGAGGCGCAGCAGCCGAAGAAGTTGCCGTACCTCTACTACTGGTCGCTGCACTTCCACGGCGCCAAGAACACAGACGGTGTGTGAGCAGGGATCATCCTCATGTCTCCCAAGGGCGACAAGCTGCGCTACGTCTTGTACCTCGACTTCACCCCCTGCACCAACAACATGGCCGAGTATGAAGCCCTCTTCCACGGCATGCAAGCAGCCAAGGAGATGAACATCAACCGCCTACGCTGCTACGGTGACTCCGACCTGGTCGCCAGGCAAGTCGTCATTACCTGCGACGTCGTCTCCCCCACCATGGCAGCATACCGCCAAGCAGTGGACCAGCTGGGGGGCCACTACGCTGGCTACTTCATCGAGTGGATAGACCGGCGCAAGAACGAGGAGGCTGACGCCCTCTCTTGAATCGGGTCAGCTCGCCTCATGCCACCCGTCGGCGTCTTCCTCAACACCATCACCAAGCCATCCGTCTCTCCCCCGAGGGAGATAGACATCGGAATACCTCTACAAACAGAACAAGCATTGGTCGCCCTGATCACGGAGCCAAGCGACTGGACCGCGCCATACGTCGCCTACCTGGAGGGAGGGGCCCTACCCGCAGACGAGACTGAGGCCCGGATGATAGTATGCCGCTGCAAATCCTTTGTCATCATCAACGGCGATCTCCACAAGCACAGCGTGACCGGCATGTTCCAACGCTACGTACAACCCGCAAAAGGTCGCAAAATCCTCCAAGACATCCACGTCGGCGACTACGGCCACCACGCCGGTGCTCGGTCCCTAGTCGCCAAGGCCATGCGACATGGCTTCTACTGGCTCACTGCACACGCCGACGCGGTCGACATCGTCCAACGCTGCGTCGGGTGCCAGAAGTACGCCAACCAGACTCACGTGTCGAGCTCGACGCTCAAGACCATCCCCATCACCTAGCCATTCCCCATGTGGGGCATGGACATGGTGGGCCCATTCAAGAAGGCCCCCTCTGGCTTCACCCACCTCCTAGTCGTAGTCGACAAATTCACAAAGTGGGTGGAGGCCAAGCAAGTCTGCAAGTGCGACAGAAATACCGCCACCAAAATCCTACACGAGCTCATTTATCGCTATGGATTCTCGCACAACATCATCATGGACAACGACACCAACTTCGCCAAAGGAGTCATGGCCAAATTCTATGAGGAGCACAACATACGAGTCGACCTCGCCTCAGTCGCCCACCAGGAGTCCAACGGCCAGGCGGAACACGCCAACCAGAGCATCCTCCATGGCCTGAAGCCGTGACTGCAAGTTCCCCTCGAGCGAACTCCGGGGTGCTAGGTCGAAGAGCTCCCCTCCGTCATCTGGGGCATCCACACCTCCATCAACAGGTCGACTGGGTTCACGCCCTTCTTCATGGTGTACGACACCGAAGCCGTCATGCCAACCGACCTCGAGAATGACTCGCCTCGGGTGGTCAACTACGCGGAGGCCGACAACAAGCTCGCACGCTAGGACGGGGTCGACCAGCTCGATGAAGCACGCGACCTAGCTCGCTCTCGTACCGCCATCTACCAGCAAGGACTTCACCGCTACCACAGCCGGCGAGTCCGGACTCGCATCTTCCAGGAAGGCGACCTAGTCCTACGACTGATCCAGGACAAGAAGGGCATGCACAAGCTCTCTCCCCCGTGGGAGGGACCATTCGCCATAGGGCGAGTCCTGGGCAACGACACCTACTACCTCATCAACGTCCGTGGAGATGGACAACTCGACGTCAAGCAGTCGTGGAATGTAAATCTCCTACGGAAGTTCTACTCTTAGAACTCTAAACATGTACCCCCTACCCGCTATGAAATAAAGAAGATCGATTCGCATAAATTGTGTCCACTCTCCATACCTTGTTCCATTTGCACTCGTAATAACAGCGCTACACTACTCGCGGAAGTCAACCCTTGGCCACGCGACCGGCACGGCCAAGTAGTGAGACACGGGAGCACAGATACACTTTGGGCCTTGTATCGTCCATGAAAAATGCCAAGCCGGAGCCCCATCGGAGTCGCCTCGCTCGACTGGCTTTTCGAGCCAAGACGACTGCATGCGCTTCCCACAGCGACCCGGTCCTCCACATCCTTGGCGCAGCGACTCGAACGGTTAAGTACCACGTTCGGGGACTGATACCAGCCCAAACGCGAGCGACTAGGGAAAATGCCAAGTACGAGAGCGCGTCCTAGACTTGCCACGTGACTGATCCTCCGGGTCAGGTGGAGCGACGCGTTTAGTACAACGCGCCTCGTCCTCACCTACCTTGGGAATGTGACTAGAACGGCTAAGTACCACGCTCGGGGACTCGGCCAACCGACCTTGTTCGTGCCCGGGAAAACAGCTAAGTATAGGGCACCCCTTGGGGTCGCCATGCGACTGGCTTGCCAATCCACGGCGCGTGGACCTTAAAATAACTAACAAAACAAGAAACATACACAACGAAACGAGGTAAACCCCACCAATGGGCGAACGCGCTCAGGGACTCGCACAACCCAACAATTCACAATCAAATCAATCACTGAAGAAACCATCCATGCATTCCTTATGGCAGCAAAAACTTGTTCGCTTACAAGGGCAGTTACATAGCCTTTACAACTAACGCCACTCGGCAAACTTATTTACTCCGCAGGCTTCAACGACGATGCGCCACCACTCTCGCGAACACGGATAAAGGGAACCCACGGGTTCGAGGAGTACGTCGTCAGAGCACCTGCCATGTCCGCTCGGAACGGCTGCTCCACCTTGAAGTTGCGGTGCACCGGCTCGGGGTCGTTCGGGGCAACGATCGTCTCCTGGTATGGAATAAGTTCACCCATTGCCCACACCCGGTCGGAATACATCGCAGCCCGCTCGGGCAGCTTCAGCACATCGGAGATCTCGACCACGCCCATCGATGATGGGTACCTGCTCGTGACGTCGTCAAGGTCGAAGTCGTCGGGGAAGTGCACGAGCCCAAGGCTCAGCACAGTCGCAGCACCACGGCGGAAGGCCGACCACGACATGAAATCAACAACAACCGGGTAGCGCCAGACATCGACGAGGTCGCTAGGGATCACCTCCGTCGGTGAAATCTCTTGAAGGTACGCGTGAATGCAAGTCGCTGACAGAGTGGCAGAATCCACCAGCGTGGTGACACACTGCCGTGCGTCATACGACTACGCTTCGGCCTCGTTGTCAAGAACCTTCCCTGCAAACCAAAAGAAGCTTACAATCAGAAGTGCGCAAAAATAGAAAAGGCGGCCTACGTGCTCGGGGACTCGCAAGACCAGTCACACGAAAATCAAAGTGGCTCACCGATCAAAGGGCGGCAGCGCCCCGTGATGAAATCTTGCAGATTCGAGAGATCATTCTGCAGCCCAGCGACGAGTGCATCCGACAGCTTCCGCTCATCATCAGCAGTTGCGACGGCCGCCTGAGACCTTTCATCCGCCGAGGTCACCTCCGCCTTCGTGGCTTTGAGTTCTCGTGCGAGCTCGGCCACGCGCTTCTCCGTGGTGCTCAAGGATGCTTGGGCAGCCGTCAACTCGCCAGCAGGGACCGTACCCTCGTGAGCCTTTTCCGCCGCGGACGCATGACTCTCTGCATCATCACAACTATGAGCACAACATCAACAGACTTCCCTGACCAAGAGCATATCAAACTCTTACCAGCAGTCGCTTGAAGTTGCTCGTTCACTTCTCAAACGGAGCGGACTTCCTCTTCCAAACGCTCCTTGGTGGCCAATCGCTCCACCGACTCGCGCTGGAGGCCCAGTGGAACCATGGTGAACGTCAGCAAAAAACTCATAAAGAACTTCCTAAGTGCCTAGCCGCTGAAATTCAGCGACTAGCCACTCAGGGAATGGATAACGAAGAAATTATTAAGTGCCCAGCCGCTGCTACTCAGCGACTAGCCACTCGGGTACTGGACATACCTGGATCGCCGCACCCAGCATATTGTGGAGCTCGACCACGTCCACCGACGGGAGCACAAGAGGTGTGCGCCCGCGACGTTTCTCGACCTCCGCCAATTGCGCCGAAGCACTTGCCATGGAAGCTCTCGCCACAAAGCGAGGGAAGGTTGCCAACGCCGCCCCTGCATCACTCGCCGTCGGGCCTGTTGCCCCAAATGGTGCCGCAGGCTCCATCCGCTGCGATTCCGTGTCCACTACGGCCTTCGTGGCCGCATCCGCTCTAGTCGGAGCCCTGCTTGGGGCGTCGACTGGCTCGTTCGAAATTGTGATGACCTCGTCGCCCTTGGCTTTCTTCGCGCCTTCCACAGGCGCCTCGACCTCGTCGCTTTTCCTCTTCTTCGAGGGATCGACCTGCGACCCCGTGGCACCCAATGGGACCTTAGCCACTAAGGGATGCCCTATTTTCTTTACACCAGTCCTGCAACACGATGTCGTTAGCGAGTTCACCAGACAAACATACATCAGTTGCCCAAAGAAATACTTTAAAGGATACTTACTTGGCGACTGGGATAAAGCGAAGGCCGGTGCGAATATGCGTCGGCTTCTCTAGTTCTGGCCCTAGCTTCCGGCTGAGGCCCGTCTTGAGCACGGTCTGGGCCCAAGACACCGAGGGCTTCATCGAGGATGAAGCCGCGGTAGGAGGATCCGTGGAAATCGCCGCAGGCGCTCCTCTTGGTGGCGAGGCACCCGCAGATGGAGCGGCCCCGAGTCTGGTGACTGCGGCAAAGGGCGGCGGCAGCGACGCCAATGGCACTTCACCCTCTACCACGGCCGCGTCGGCGGCCACAGTCGCCTATGCCGGCGCGCTGTCCCCGGCCTTATCGGCCGCGCTGGTAGCTTCGGAGCTACTCGCGGACCGAGGCGATGACACGGCCTTGGCTGGCCCGTTCTTCTTCTTCGACGGCGTGGTCACGCACCACGAAGTGTGTTTGGGGACTTCGTCGTCACCCCCCGTCGTGAGCCTCGAGGCTCTTGCTGTCCTCGAGCTCGCGTTGTCGCTGCCCACGGGTCTTACGGACCGTGGGTGCGGCGACCTCCACGGCCTCGTCGTTGTCATCATCATCTTCACCTCCAACGTTGCCCTTATCAGACGAGGACTCGCTCTCGTACTCGACGGACTCGTTCGAGTTTTCATCGTCAGCAGGCGGAAGCCAACCTTCCACCACTTGTAACAACTACAAAGACGCACGCAATTAGCAAAACCGCGACTGCGTATCCGCGACTGCGAAATGGACAAGGAAATATGAACTTACTGGTGGAACCTTGAGCTTCACGGTGTACGGGGGAATCCCGGCCTTCGCTTCAAGTTATTCCGCGTCGGTGATTTTCATCAAGGCGGAGTAGTAGTCGTTGAGCCTCCACTAGGCGGTGCAGGACTTGGTCGGGTCATCCTTGCCCGTGTACTCGTACATCTAGTGGGCGCGGCTGGCCAATAGCACCAACCGCCGCACGAGCCAGCAGTTGTAGAGGTTGATGGTCTGGAGGCCATCTTTCTTCAGCTGACCAATCTTCGTCAGCATTTCATCGACCACCATCCGCTGGTTGAGCGGAAGCTTGGAGACCTGAAGCTGACGAGGCTCGGGACGGTCGGCAGAGTACATCGATAGTGCCACTTTGTCGGTCAGGGTCGACTCACTGACGTAGAACCAGTGCTTCTTCTACTCGTTCGTCGCCTTCTTCGACAACATTAGATTGAGGAAGGAAGCCTTGGACTTCAGTTGGAAGGTGAGGCCGCCCGCGGCTAGCATCGGGCCGCATGCCCCTTCGTGTCCGATCTGCCCATGGAATAGTTCTTGCCATAGGGGGAAATATGGGCAACAACCCAAGTAGCACTCGCAAAACGCCATGAAAATGGAGAGCTGCTCGATGCTGTGCGGCCCTAGATCCGATGGCTGGATGCTGCAATATGCGCAAAAACGTCGGAAGAAGAGAGAGGTGGGGAAGCCGAGCCTCCTCTCCAACTGGCTGGTGAAGCAGACGAATTCCCCGGCACGCGGATTCGGCACCACCCCTCCGACCGCGGGGATTCGCCATCTACCGGCGCAAAGGATTCCCCTATCCTCGAAGGACTTCAGCAGCACTTTCGTGCATTTGGATCTCCCCCATGGTTCTGTCGGAGGCGCCATCGGTCGAAGGATCTAGGGTTGCGGGAGTGCTCTAGGTCACTTTGGTCGATGCGAAGGAATGGAAGACTGGGAGATGCACGAGGTCGGGAGAAATTTGGGGAATGATCGTTCCTCGCCCATCACTCCCCTTACATAGAGGTTGCTACCCGCCATTTTGGAGAGCCGTTACCGCACAGTGATTACGCCTATATTACCGTTGGATTACCTAACGGCTAGTTTGACCAAGGCTGATGGTCTAACTTCGTATACTCGACTCGCCGATCCAATTGCCATAGCTACGATTCGACTACTTGCCGACCCAATCGCCATAGCTGCGATCGACTACTCGCCAACCCGATCGCCATAGCTGCGATTCCTTTCCTCGCTGGCCCGTTCGCCATGCTGCGATTCGACTGGTTGCCATTATTGTGACTAAGATAATAAGTTCCTTCCTTCATTAAGGGATTCCACCGCCGATTTGACTGGGCATCCAAATTGGACCCGAATACTCCGACTGTCAAAGAACACCTGTGACGAATCAATGACGGACTCGGGGACTACTGATGGGGATATGCCGAGTGGGGTATACCCAGCAGGACGATTCCCATAGGCCCATGCTGCCAGCGAGTGGGCCTGCAGGACGATGACTGGATCAAGACCCAACAAGGAGCCAGGCGACTGGATGCTGGAGGCCCAGAAGCGTAGCTAGGCCCAGCCGGATTAGGTCAAACACCCTCTGAATCCTTAACTAATTCGGTTGTAGATCTGTAAACCCTAGCAAGGTGAGCCTATATAAACCTCCCTAGGGTACGCATAGAGGACACCTTCCATCATACACCCCCTGCGACTCGCCACCTAGTCGTCGAGCTTGCCCTTGTACTCTCTCATCAATACAATCTAGCAGGAGTAGGTCTTTACCCTCCGGGGGCGAACCTGGGTAAACCCTTGTGTCTCCGCCCTCATCTCGCACCGCAGATGGCTGGCCGCCCTTGCCCCCTGTTCTACTACTCGCTGCCGATTGCAGCATCTGTCGTGGTCATTTCCACGACATTGTCGGCTGCCATTCTTGATATTTTCTTAACTTGTCACTTATGCAGTAGTCTGCTTAGCTGATTTGTGCTAAACTTGACTAACATTTATAGTTGCCTTTTTCTTTCTTAATTAAACTTAGCTAGATCTAGAGGGTATTATACCTTGTCTATTGTTGCCTAAGATTGAGTGGATCGTAGCATGAAAAGATGATTTCCTTGTCCCACAGATGCCACACTCTATTTCAAGTGTATAGAAGCAACTAATCCTTGTCCTAAGTGTTGCCTAGATTTGATAATACCCTCTAGTTCGAAGTTGTGGAATTTAGGAGTACTTATTAAATTCCCTAACTAAGTTTAATAAATTAAATTTCCTCACCTTTTAGTGAGGCAAACATTTAATATAACAATATGTTTCCTTTTTGTTGCTATTTGTCTTAATTTGTTGGAGGGCTCAGAATGAACAAGAAATGAAGAGGGTAAAGAAGATAAATAAAATTAGATAGTTTTAGTTTAGAGCTTTTCTTTTCTCTTACTAATTTGTAATTTCTATTCTATTTGGACAATTGTAATTTTATTATAAAGTAATTCCCCTTTTGAACAAATGTAAAGACATTGTATTCTTTTTTTGTAATGAAGTAAAGTTTTATTCTTTACTCATGTTAGTATTCAATAAATGTTGTAAAATTTTAATATTTATGTAATATGTATTATTATTTAAACAATAGCATGTTGTAATTATAGAAATTTCTATAATTGTTTAAGATTTAAATTTAAATCCAAATTGGATTAGAATTATATGAACTCATATTTGAATTTGGAATTCATATTGTTTCCCCCAAAATCAATAAAATCAACAAAGGTCATTTCAAAATCCAGAGCACTCACCTGATGACCTAAACCTTAGTCATCAGTATTAGAGAAACCTCGATCACTTCGTGTTTTAAAAAAACATGCGAAAATTCTTCATATTTTCTATGCATGAATGCAATGCACACATCTGTGGTATCACCTTCTCTGACCTAAGACCCTAGGGTGTTACAATGTGTGTCATGGTGGCAATGGCCTCCTTATCCTACTCTTATTGCTTGGATGGTGTGGAGGTGTTGATGGAGATCTAGGTCTTGGAGTTGTGGCGGCTATGGCAGGAAGGCTCTATCGTGGATGTGTATGGAGACGATGGGACCTTCCTTGGCTCCTCCCTCGTTTATATAGGCCTAGGAGGACCTCCAAGATTCCCCAATACATTCCTTATGATCTAGGGAATGCCTAGAAATAAACGGGAGGAAAAAGATGAAGAAACGCATCGATTCTAGTCATTTCCATCGCCTAGAACCCACGGTACGGGTGGTCGGTATGGCCAGCCGCGCCCATATCGACGGGCATTAACCCTCTAGATGATTTTGTATTTTGGCTGGTATTTCTTGATATGAACTCTGATTTGGGTGTTCTTAGACTCGTTGGATTCGTATGGACGAGAACTACAACACCATAGCCTTTCATCTTAATTTGGAGTTGATGTAAAAATTCAGTTTTTTCACCCCTTATATGGCTAAGTCTGGTGCCTGCAACCCTTCCATATTTCCCTATCTTTGCTCCTTTTCCTTGTTTCATTCATAATCATCCATAACACCTACACACATGTGAAACACAAGGAAATGTAATAAAATCCTAATAAAAACTAATAGTTGTGCAACACTCATATGGAAATGAATAAGAACTTGTAATCATGCATAATAGGCATAGTTGTAGCTAGATGAAGCATGAGATGAGTGACAATACAAATATTTTGTATGCTTAAATATGTGTCATAATTGCACTCATCAACATCCCCAATATTAAACATTGCTCATCCTTGAGCAAGAGAGTCGATAACTTGATGCTATCATCTAGCTTACCATTGAAGATCGATGCCTTGTATCCTTATTTTTTCTGCAAGCTCAAAACAAGATAGAATATAATCATACATCGCAACACAAGCTCAGTGATGTCAAACCATCATAGGTCAATCAAATTGTGGTCTCTTCTAGCACTGCAACTCATTGCATGAGGAAACTGTGGGATCTAATCTGATGTTCCTCCAAAAGTGCAGCTCTTCTCATGGCGCTAACTACCGATTCATTGCCCACTTGAAGGAATAAATTCGAACGTAATCTGGAGACTACGGATCAGTGCCTATTTGTGGTATGGAACAAGAAGATAATTTCCATCCGTTCATTAAATTTCCATTATCAAAACAACTCTGAAATGCTAACTCGGTGAACCATTCTGGTACGGACTAGCTCTTGGACTTTATAGGTAATCTACCGAAGATTATGATTAGTAGGATCCTGACGGTGTTGTGGTGCTCATGGCATGTGCGCAATAAGATTGTCCATGATAAACAACCTCCGCCAGTCATAGTTTCCCGTGGATTTTTATTGAGCTACATGGATTTCCTAGTAATGATCAAATGTCATCAAGGCGAGGATATTATAAAGGGAAATTTTTATATTGGATGTTGTTGCGAGAAACTTTCATTCTTCCAGTAACCATGTAATCGTGTCAAATTCTCAATGGAGTCCACCTGTAGAAGGCTGCTATAAAAATGTTGATGGACCATAAGGTTCAGGTGAGGCCTGGTTCAGGATCATAAAGGTGCTCTCATTCTTTCATCTTGTCGACAATTGTCTCACTGTCATGATGCCTTGGACGCTGAGCTGCATGAGATGAGAAAAGGTTCGTTCTTGTATGTCACATCCCAAGATTTTAGAAATTGGGACTAGAAAAAATACATTTACATGTCATTCATAAGCATTGCATTGCATTCATGAAAAATTTGGATTGCAAAAAACTAGTTTGAACCCCTATTTTGAATTACTAAAATGCATTTACAAAAGGGTTGTATTAGTATTTTACAACCACTATTTGCAAACTAGTGGAAAACATATAAAAATGATCCTAAAATGATCCCTGTAATTTAGAAAAAAATAAAAACAAATTTGAACCCATTTGGAGTTAGTATGGAAAAGTTATGGGATAAATACAAACAAGATATATAAAAGAAATGGAATTTTTCAGGGATTTATAAACCCTTTATTTTCGGTTGGACCTGAAATAATGGTCATTAACATATTAATACAATATGTTGAATTTTATAAACTCACATAAAATTGTTTAAACCAAACATGAGCTCTAAAAGAGAATTTATAAAAGAAAACGAAAATAATAAAAATAAATAGAAAAAAACAAAGCCTAACCGACTATCTGGGCCGGCCAGTACCTAGCTACCGCTGCGGCCACCCACTCCCTTCCATGCACGCGCGCCGCACAGCTAGCAGGCCAGCCCGCGGAGCAGCCCAGCCGCTCCCCTCCTCTCTGCGGTTGACGAGCGGGACCCGCAGGTTTGTCTCTTTCCTTTGGCCGGAGCCCGACGCGAACACAGGACAAACCCCGATCGATTCTCGATCCTCTCCGCCAAATTCACGCGATTTAGTTTGCCCCTGCCCTCCTCCACACGGAATCTTCCCCATATAAACCCCCTCTCCCTCCCCTATTTCCTTTTTTTTCAAAAAATCTGAAACCTTAGCTGTCGTTTCGAAGCTTATACTCTGCCGCCATGGAGCCCGCGAATTGACCCCGTCAACGAGGTTGCAGGCGTCTCATGACCTGACTATCCCCCTCATGTACTCTGAGCATTCCTCACGACCTATTTTCCCCTTCCCCAGATCGCTGCAGAGTCGTGGATTCCTCGTCGGAGTACCGCCGTCGCCCGTCGACTCCATCCGCTTCTTGTCATTGTTCTAGGAAGCGCACGTCGACTAAGAGCACACCATCGATCTCCCCATCTTCTCCTTCATCTCGTGGACCACCTCTCCCTCGCCGACAGCCATCGGAGCGTCGTTCCCTGTCAGCGTTCGAGCATCACCGCCTCACACCATCGTCGCTGCCGCCAGCTCGCCAGCGTCACCAGGTGTCGTTCGATTAAATCTGGAGGGACCAGATCGAATACAGCCGAGCCCAGACAAAGTTGAAGCTCAAGCCAACTCAAGCCCAGCTGCCACCGAGCCGCATCCTCTGCATCGTTAGATCCTGATCCTATGGTTGCCATCGAGTCCCTTAACCAAAAGGGTAAGAGCAAATCAGAAGCAGCCACGTGGCGTCTAACTGTGTAATTTGAATTATTACTATTAAAAAATAGCAGGAATTGTATTAAAACTTTAAAATTCATATAAAAATATCTACATATCCAAAAATTGCATATAATATACCCTTGGATCCAGGAAAATATAAATAATATTAACATGCAATAAAAATTTATATTTTACAGTAGCTATATTTCTAGAGTATTTAAATATATTTAATGGTAATTAATTCATAGGAAAATATATACACCTCAAAAAATGTAAGTAATATGCCATTGGAAAGATAATTTCGTGTAGTTTATTAATATGCAATTGGTTCAGACATTTACTAAAATTATTTGTCAAAGTTATTTAAATGGTTTAATACCCTTTTTGGAGTAATAAATTCATAATAAAATAACTACTATTCATAAAATTGCAAATAATATGTCTGTGGAATCACAAAAAGGATTAGAAGTTGATTCTGAAATAAAATTGTAGATTTATAGTACAGAAAATTTTAAGAGTATTAAAATAACTTATGTAGTATTTTAATCCTATAAAATCATATGTAAGTCATTTAGACGTGAATCCTTTTGCCCCTGGCTATAAATTTAAATGCCTATATAGTAGTATTTGTTTCCCAGATTTAACAACACAGTTCATGACAGAGGCTTAATATTTTGGTTAAAGGCCTATTAATTGAATCTCTAACTTGCATAAATTGGTTTTAATGAATTAAAAATCTTGCAAGCATGTCATAAGTAGGTATAATGATCAGAGAACTTAAATATGCTATTGAAACTTTTATTAATATGTCATGCATGTATTTGTGCACTCGTTTATGATTGTATGGTTGTTAATGTTATATTCAATTGTTTGATCGATAGATTGCGAGGAGTGCAACGTCTGTGATTGCAACGAGTGTGTGAACGACTTCACCAACTATCAAGGAAAGTAGATGCTATTTTATTCATTATATTGTCCTACTATTTTCAATGCATTGTGGTGTATTTTTATAACATACCACCCTTTTGTGTAATATAAATAAGATATGTTTGAGCATTGCATGCATGCATACCATTTGCACTTTGATTCAACCAAAGAAGAACAAACAAAACCCTAAACCTTAACTTCCCTCTCTATTTGAAACATACATCTGGTTTTGAAAATATTTGGAAAAACCACAAAATGCATGGAGCCCAATCAGTACCAAGGGCCCCTTAGTGTTTTCAGTTATATTATAAAAGTTTCTGTGATTTGAAATTATTCAAAAACAAATATTAATTCAAAGTACAAAAGGAAATCAGAAAATAGAAATAGAAAAAGGCTTTCTGGAAATAAAACAGTTTCTAACCTAACCTGGGCCGAGCCCACTTCTCCTCCTCTCTCCCTGTCGCCAGCAGCGCCAGCAGCCAGCCCACCCGGGGCCCAAGCTGGCCTAGCCTGGCCCGATACCCCTTCGGCCTTCTCCCCTTTCTTCTTTCTCGTCACGGCACACTGTGCCTGCAGCGCCTCATTGATCCTCGCCAATGCACGCCGCTTGAGAGGGAGAGGATAAGAACCGCCGCGTTGTGCTCTCTCTCCCCATACCCATCTTGTCGCCTCTCGCCCTCTCTGCGGGTTTTCCCCAAATCGCCGAAACCCTAGCTCGGCCAGTCTCGCTCGCCGCCGATGTTTTGGGCCGCCCTGAGCTCAGTGGAGTAGCCTAGGAGAAGCGTGGTGTCGCTGTCGTCGTCCTCGTCAAGCCATGCGAGCTGGGAGGCTTCGTGCTCGCCAGAATCGAGTTTTCCCTTCCATCGTCCGTCGCCATTGCCGCCGGCGATTCGGCGTCGTTCGACCGCCCCCGGCCTTGTCATCACCACCATCGCGCCTAGGGTGAGCTCACGGTCCCTGCAGACCCCTTCGCTTGCTCTCCCTCTCCCTGAATCGTCGCCATCGCAACCACCTGCGAGCTCCGCCTTCGGCTGTTGTTGCACATGCTGCTCTGGCGACCATTTGAGGGCGGCGCCGCCACTACTAGGTCCGCCTCGACCTCCTCTTTCCAACCAGCCCACCCACAAGTCCCCACGTGCATCAGATCGATGAGAGCAAGATCGACCTGGGAGGAGCACCATTGTTGATGTCATGCTGACATCAGCATGATGCAATAATCCCTTTTATGTTTTTAATTGTTTTGGAAATGATTTCTGTAATTAATAAATATATGACAGGTGGGCCCTGCCTGTCAGGATTTTATTATTTTCTGTAATTATTTTCTGAAATGATTAAAAATCTGACATGTGGGCCCAAGTTTGGAAATTATTTCAAATATTTCAAAAATGATTTAAAATGAATAAAAATTTGGGAAATTCATAACTAATTCATTTTAAATCAGAAAAATACAAATAATATACCAAAATGATCAGAAAAATGAAACCTATCCAACTAAGTTATAATCATACATTGTTAATCAACTTTGATGGCAAGTTTAATTAGAAGAACCAATTGAACCCCACAGGTGATTCCGATGATTCCCCTGTTTTAGGGCTTGGACCTTCGGAACCCCCTTTAAAGTGACCAAGCATGTTTTAGGGTTCAATTAAACACTATTTAACTTGTCATATCATCCATATTGTATGAGAATTGCACATGCCATGTGTTGAGTGTTGCTTTCTCTTTTCCGGTGATTGGTTCTCGCGAATAGGAACCGAACTCGAAGCTGAAGTCAACGCCACCGAAGAGCAGTACCAGTCCAACAACGGACAAGGCAAGCGAAGCCCCACTCATACATATGAATCCAATGTTTACAAATTATTTAATTCTCGACATATGCATTCGGTTCAACAGTCCTTTATCAGTAGATAGAGTAATCCTATCTGATGCATGTTTCTCCCTTGCGAACTATATTACCTGATACACTGCTCCTAGCATAACTAGGATTTGGATCTTGAGCGTCGCTAGTGCCACAAGTTCAGTCAAGCTTAGCCATGCTTAGTGGTCCAATGCTGATCACTCGGGTGAAGCATTGAAGATGCGAATGAATCTAATATGGTAGGATGTGGTGATGTGATCAGAGATGGATGATAAACATGCTAAGGCTTGTATGGGAGGCCACGTGGGTTGTGGTTTTTGTAGTACCATACTTGCCACCCCTAGGACCCGATGTTCTTGCCTCTTGAACCAAGATGAGCGTACAACCACACGGGGGCCTGGAAACCCCCTCGACCAACTAACTTGCCTAGTAGATTTCATGAGTCACATAGTTTGGGCTTTCCATTTGACATACGCATCTTGGTTGTTCTTGAATGGAGGTGAAGGAGGTGCATTCATAACAGGTAGGTAAGCGTGGCCGGGAACAAGAGATGCCCGACATCCGTAATCTTGAACCCTGCGCACATCATTAGGGACCGGCTTTGGGACTTGACCCGTTATGGCGGCATCTCCCTAGTGCGTGACTCATGGTCTCGGCGAAAGCAAGGTAAAGGTCATGGTCAACCACTCTCTGCCGGCCTTCCAAGGAAGAGGGCTAATAATTTGGCATTAAGAATCGGTTGGTATGTGTGGGTAAAATTGTGCACCCCTGCAGGGTTATTAATCTTTTTGAAAAGTCGTGTCCACGGTTATGGGCGACTTGGGAACGGACGTGAAGATCATAGAGAACTATAACCGAATGTTAAAACTTGTCAACTAAGGTGAGATCCGGAATACTTCCTCGGGGTTGTTGAGGGGATAGTCCGAGAAGAGAGGTTCTGTTGATGATGGTTCTTGGTGGATATCAAAGATGATTTTAAGAGCTAGAGTTGTAGTCTTCTTATCCCCTTTTGAAAATGATCTGACTAGACGAGTTTCTTCTCCCTCTTGTTTTGAAAACAAAAGATGGCTTTATGCAAAATAACTCCACTAGCCATAAGTCTTGCAGAGTACACCCTGTACTCAGCTTTGCTTCGTTGATGTTTTTCTGTATGAATCTACTCCAATGAAGGTGGTTTCTACGTCAAGTCGTTAGTAGTCGGGGTTCCCAAAGTGACCTAGGATCTATGGAAGGGTCGCTACTTCTGTTTAAGGCCTCTTAGGCCCTTTGCTAAGTTTGTTGTTTAGAACAACTTGTTTGCTTCCGTTGTTTGATGTAATGATGGGTCTGTGACCCTGGCTTGTATGACTGGTTTTTAACTCTCTTAAGAGTTTACCTTATTAATGTATGGTTTGTATGTTCTGTAATGTTACTGATCTTTCCCTGTGCGTTTCAGAATTTAGGTTAGGCTTATATCAGATAAGGATCTGGTATTTGTCTAGCCCTGATCCCGGGTCGTGACAATTTTGTAGATGCATGAATAGGAACTACTATCTCTATGCTATGTCCTAATCTATGTGGTAGGGATCTCCTCTAGATGAGCCGCCATAGATTGATGTGCTTAGCCGTGCTGTGATAGACGAGGGCTGGATTACATCACTTGAAAGTTGTTTCTAATTCATTGGTTTGCGAAAAATGAAAACAACTTAATCAATGGATCTCCTGGGTGTGATGGAATTGACATTTTTAGTGGTATCATTGCGGAAAGGCACCCAGGTATCTAGAGAAAATGATTGGCTTATTTATTTGGTAGTTTACGTGTACAACCATGTGTCAATTGTTGGGCCACGTAGAGATAAAATAAAAAAAAATTCCTCTAATGTGGTGATTCCAAGATCTAGCTGAGGTAGAAGGCCACGAGATTTACCACTAGACACGCAGGTGCAGATTATCAATGAAGCGCGCCACTTGATGCAGTGCCGATCGATCTCATGAATAGCTCATCTAGATCCCCATGAACTCCTTCGCCAGATCCCTTTGTCTCCAGCGTTGCACGTGCAACGCCTCTACCGGTATCCACATGTACAAGAAAGAGCACGGTCAGGGGACTGCTAGATCCTGTATAACCCGATTTGGGAGTGGAGAAAGTGACGGCTAGGTCAGGGACTATCCCTCATTGCTCCAATTATATACACACCTAGTTGGGCTCAAATCTTGAGGCCCATATAGGTCGTGACCCAACTACCACACGGATCTCATCCACATGGGCTCCTTACCCTTAAGTGTGTGACCCCGCAGGCTCATGGCAACTTGGACACGATTGGAGTCCGACTCTCAATCGGTCAGTCGGTAGCGGATCCTAGCAGAATGTGCCGACTCCCAAGTACCAAAGAGTCATGATGACATGTCTTTCCAATGCAACTTGCGTCTGAGTCCCTTTTTCCTCACGATATACCTTGTCGGACTATAGGCGAATAATTGTCATCCCTTAAAAGTACGACTCTCTTCTCGATCCGAGATAAGTGATTCATCTGATTAACTCTTAGTCGATCGCCTCGGTTAACACTTAACTGAGTCATGCATGGCCATACTTTCCGAATTATATCATCCGAGAGGGACCAGAGAATATCTCTCCAACTGGAGGGGCAAAATCTCATCTTAGTTATTCACATCACGCAGCTTGACTCTCAGTCGACCCGAACTCTGATTTTTATAATTGTCCAGTTACGGATCAGCGTTTGACAGAACCTAAGTCGGTGATCCTCAACTCGGATTGTGCAACAACCTCGGGTCTAAGGATTACGTTGATTGAGATATACAAATGACAACTTGTTTGTTGTACCTCAATATGGGTCAATCCGACTCGCTAAACTCTTTAGCCGAATCAGTGTAAGTCGGAATAGCATCACCATGCCCATGACAAGTGGAACCGAGTCATCAGCCGACTTTCACATTACTCTAAGTTGTGTGTCCAGCACAACCTCGATGACCAAGGATATTTAGTATGAACACCATGAGTGTATAGTTCCACAACCGAATCATATATTCAATGATATACATCGGATGTTCATACAAGGACAACTTAATAACTTTATGAATATAATGGGAAATATCATCATACATGATTGCCTCTATGGCATATTTCCAACACCAATAATGAAATGGACGGTTGGTTGGACTTTGTAGGTTGTGGTAACTCGAACCCACGTAGACAGAGATATAGAATTTTGGTAGGTTGGTACGGTGCGTGTCGGGTTTGGGGAGCTACTTCCCGAACGGTCTCATCTTGGACTTTCTTCCTATCATCACACAATATGAGAGTGGTGGTACGAGCTGGTCTGGCCAAGTCACATGGGTAAAGTGTAGAAACCCCTACAGGATGTATAAACTAATCGATTAGCCGTGTCCCCGGTTATGGACATCTGAGTTGCTGGGTATTGAGTTCATGACATGTTTCTCGTTCATTCTAATTTCCTAATTGTCTTAATGTGATGGGTTAACTTAATTGGGATCTTTTCAAAGAAAATCATAAACTGTTTATGAAAATATGACAAAGGTGTTTAAAAATGCAAGATAGCCAAAGCTCCAATTAGCCAAATAAGCATGTAGATGCTAGGATTACTTGTCTCCTTATTTAGCTCTACTTGCCATACATTCCAAGTATTGACCCTTCGGGGATGCTATATTTTATATTGCAGGTTATTGTTCCGATTCTGAGTGATCGGCTAGGTTGTGATACTCCACTCAACAGTTGTTCTCCTGTGGCACAATTGAAGATGGAACCTATTATTTATTTATGCTTGCGTATGCTACTTAATATTTGAGCTAGCCTTGAGCTAAGCATTATGTAATAATTGCAAATTCTGGATCATTTGATGTAATAATGATGCACTGTTAAATTTCTTGATATTCATCTGTACTATGTGTGCCAATGAACCAATCCAGGGATTGGCACTATACACATGAACTCAGCCTTATTAGGCGAGGGTGTTATATTGTACTTGCATTGGTGTAATTCACCCCTTATGGTTGAATCTGATTATTTGAAGCTTGTCAACCTGGTGAAAAAGAAAGAATCGGATCTTTCGGCCTACTACTCTATGATTATTGAGGAGATAAAAACATTGTTGAAATTTTGTAAAACTTGAATTACTCATAATAAAAGAGGCCAGAATACTAGTAGTCATTTCTTGTCAAACTATGCCAGAAATAATGCTTGAATGGCAATGTGGCTCGCCTCACGTCCAGAGGGTTTGTTGAGTGCATGCCATAGAGATTGTAATTCCTGATTTTGAGTAATATAAGTTCATTTGTAAAAAAATAATCTTAAACCTTACACTAAACAGGGGATTTTGTATTATTTTGCGATTTTGTCTTTTTAGTGAGACTAAAATACATAGTATTTCAAGCAAAAATTATACACAATAGTATATTTCATGACTGGCTACATGTAAGTATCTTTTCAGAATTTTTTACAAAATTTGCAATCAAGTTTTTGGAGTTTAGAAAAAAAAACTCCCTCGAGCCCGGTTCCGTTCGGCTTATTCAGCTTTGGACACCTGTTCTTGCACGGATGCGTTGAAAGATAGAAAAAGGGCTTCACTAACAGCAGGAACAAGCTGGCTTTTGTCTGCAGGTCTCTAAATCTTCTCGTAGACACATGGTCTATTTGGTAAATTTATCTTATCATTTTTTATCTTTCATGATTTGGCCTATGGAATACAAACAAACCATTAGTATCTCAATAAAGGTGTCGATTGATGAACTATAAACTATAAAGTAACGACCGCACTCACAAAGAAAATACTATAACGTAGCAAACCGTAAGCACTTCTAAAAAAAATATAGCGTATGCTAATCATTGGTCATATTAAAATATCAGAAAAATGTTTCGCTATATGCTGTGCAGTTGTATACCACTTACACTGTATATGCATTGCAAAGCGTAGGGAAAGCACAGAGAGTATTGTCCACACATCGAAGGAGTGTACTTGGTCATGTAGTCAGCGCAATGCAACGTTTGATGATTGTTTGGTTCTCCTCACATTAGAGTATGTTTTATAATTAAGGGTGATAAAATGTTTGTTGTATCCACATGTCATCCATATATACATCATACATACATGTAGAAGGAAAACACCATAAAATGTATTGAGTATAATTAAGGGTATTTCTTGGAAGACATTAGTTACAGACTTTAGAGGGGAATCCTATCATGTTAAATAAGAGCTAAATAATCACCAATCTTTAGCCTACTTTCCTAATAGGGACACCACATTTGAAAGGTGGGAAGAGTAATGTAAGGTTCATTTATATATCTCTATTTTACTGTTCTATGTATATGCAGATCTTTATTGCGATCCTTATGCTACCGTCTCTACACACGCATGAACAACAATGAAAGACACACACGTACACATCCAAATGACAGCAAGCAGCACACAGGCTACATCACTTCATCTAGTTCACGAAAATCACAACTCACAAGATGTTTTATAAATTGTTATTAGATTGGAATAGGTGGTGAGAAAACACAGTGAACAAAGGAGTATATACAATTATTGACTTTTTGCCTGTAGTTATCCATCTTTTACTAGTTTTTCATGGCTAAAATTTTACAATTAGTCACTGTCAGCCAATGACTACTGTCTTTTACAATTAGTCGCTGTTAGCTCGGGTTCATGGCAGCACATGAATTTTCTGAAGCATGCATACGGCATCAAGTTCCAGTTCATATAGCTACCGCTGGCTAGATAGTCAAGCCAATGGCTAAGTTTCGAAATAGGGGTAATTTGGATGAATTTTCACTAGGCACGGGTAATCGGTTGCACAGTTTTGAGGGTAAAAGGTAGAAATGATTTAATACTGTTCTTTAAGGAAGGTTCCACTCGAATTTCCAGGCTATAGAGTTCATTTTAATCAGTGGCTATTCATATTTTATCGATGCTTTATAAATTGTTAGATTGGGATAGCAGGTAAGGAAACACAATGAAACAAAGGATTATGTATACAATTATTGACATTTGCATGTGGTTATTCGTCTTTTAGCAGTAGCTGTTCATGGCTGAAATTTTCCAACTGGTCACTGTCAGCCAGTGACTATGTCTTTGACAGTCTAGTAACCATTTACTTCTCTACTTGTTGTGTAGTTGTGCGTGACTTGCGTGCTCACCTCCTTTTCTTAAATTGCTTTCTTAACGGACCTTTTCTCGAATTGGAGGTAGTACACGCAAAAATAAAGCTGGCTCGCGACTAACCTCCACGATGCACATTTGGATATCCTCCGTGAGTACCACATCAGGAAGCTAAGTATGGAGTCTTGCTTGGAAACAAAGGAGGAACTCCTAAGATCCCGCCGTTCCAAACTTGGGAACCAGAGATTTTGCCAAGGAAGCGAGCGAGCATTCATGGAGACGGAAGACTTGGCACGATTTTCGCCACAATGCATGCCGCACGCTCCAATTAACGGCATGGGTCATAACTAACACCAAAACTTTTCTCTGCAAACTAGTATTAGTACCAGAAAAGGTAACACGTAAGCAACAAGTTTGAAGGTGATCTCTTGATCCAGTCCACCGGCCGTCTTCTAGTAGGTGGCACCATTCTTGCAGGAAATAACTCACTTGTGTCAGCGTCACCACTCACCACTAATCAGCTTGCCAAGATGGGCGAGTTGGTGAACGGCAACTGCATCTGAAACCAGGCAAATCAGCAGCAGCACGGCAGCACAAGTACTTTCTCAAGAATGCATATGGCAGCAAGTTCCTACCACTGGCTAGATAGAAGATAGTCAAGCGAGCGGCCTAAAGATCGTGCATCAGGACAAGATCGAGATCGAGTGTGTGCCAACTAGGTCTATAACAGGCAAATGGCTAGAAATGACACCGATTCCATTATGTTTTAATTTCCAGCTGGGTGCACTCATCATCTGTGCATAAACAGACACCTTTCGGTAACTTCAAACTTTGTCACGTATCGGTGACTTCAGTGCGAACAACAAGCAACTAGGCTCTCTGTTATCTCACGATGAAGAGACTGGACGACCTGATGAAGAAATGACTTCCTAATTAAACATTGCTAGGTCTGCATCCGAACCATTAGCAAGCTAGCCACGTGGACCTGAGCTCGTACATGCATGCATAGCTGACCGGATCAGTCGCGTGTTCTGAACCTTTGCGCAGGTGCAGTCAGCGGGGGGGCAGCACGTACGTCGCGCTCGTAGTCGTAGGCCCCTTCAGCCAAAGCAGGAGGAAAGGATCGGCAGCTGATGTGTCTGTCCTCGATCGACCTTCATCGTGTAATACTAATAATACCCTGATGCTATGGCTGCCCTTTAATTTTGCCTTTCGTTTGCTTCACACACTTTGCTTATTATGCGCATGCGCCCTTTCTCTCTCTCTCTCGAGATCTCTACAAGAACATGGACACTAGATCGAAAAGAGTTGCTGAAATTGGCGAGAAAAAAGGTATCTAGCCAGGTGATCAGAACACAGAACAAGTCACAGTCATACTAGTAGTATGTCTTTTCTGAGACATTGCATATATACATGTGCACCGACCTGCAAGTAGTAGTAATTATAGCCGAATTAATCACCTCAATGCAGTACAAGGAGGATCACAAACACCATGTACGTACGTGTACGTTCGCCAATAAGAATCATCATCACTAAACAAGATCGAATAACCAAAGGCGCACACGATCCATCCACCGTACGTCTTCTTTCTCTCTCATCGAGAATCCATCCATACCACTCAAGTCCAAGCTCTCTCTCAGCGTTTCGAAATTAGAACCAAGACCGCATCGATCCACCGACGACTGCTCCCACGGTGCAGCTTGCTCTTGCTGCTGCTCCCAGTCACGGACACGGACGCAGAGTTCCCTGCCTGCTTCTTTCCTGGACAGAAGGAAAGGACCGGCGCCGAGGCGTGCCGGAGAGTGCACTCCCTGGCCTTCTTCTCGAACGCAGCAGGCTCGTGGACGTACTGAAGCGCGACGCCGTGGCGGACCGGGAGGTCCAGCAGCGGGTCGTAGAGGACGGAGACCATGGAGTCGAGGACCGCGCTGATCGTCAGCGCCGGGCTCCAGTTGCTCTTGAGGATGTCCACGAACATCTTCCCCTCCGAGTTGATGTTGGGATGGTACACCTGCATGCAGCCAGGCCCGCACGAATGAGAAGAAGAAATCACGATGAGAAGTGTGATCAAACGCCGATCCGTCGAGGTCGATCCATTTTTCGCACGTAAGAAATTAAAGAAGCGGAGGCAAATGAAGCTCTCGATCGACTCGTTTGTACCTTGGTTTTGAAGGTGAGCTTGGGGGGCTTGAATGGGTAGTCCTTGGGGATCACGACGTCGACGGGGAACGTGCCGCCAGCGTACGGGCTGTCGGCGGGGCCGTCGATGATCACCTCGAAGTGGCACGGGTCCGTCACGGGCGACGAGCCGGGACGGCAAAACGCCGGCGGGTCGATCCACAGCGAGGACAGCTCCTTCCGGATCCGCTTGGTCGACCACTCAAGTTCCATCTGCCGCCTCCGTACACTAAGGTATCTACACTAAGGTACTAGTACACGGTCACTGGTCGGGGCCAAAGGCCTTGGTGCTTTATATAGGCAAGATGGCTGCTCTCTCGACTTCTCGAGGGATCTACTCGGAGAGTGATCCCCCCAGCCGGCAGGCAAGGAGATGGTATTTTGGCTCATAATAGATATAAATGCATCTAACATAAAGAAAGTCTTTTTTTACCCAAGCCAAAAAAATTATTGTTTTGCGCCAAAATTTTATGTGCAAACATAAACTGTCCGAATGTATGTGGGGAATTGTTTTTCAGAATTTTTTGATATTTCAAAATACGTGTTTACGGATGCATCTACACCTACACCTACGAATCAAAGTGAATTTCCGAGTAAACCGTCCACTCCGCTGATGTAACTTCCATTAGCACTGCGCTTATGCAGTTGTACGTCCCTCGCCTTGTCTTTTTTGACATTCCAGAGTAGTGAATTTCCCGGTAAAAGGTCCACTCCGCTGATATATATATATATAGCTTCCATTAGCTCTGCGCTTATGCGTTGTACGTCCATCGTCTTGTCAGGAATTCCTTCCTGCCCACGCAACATAGTTTCAGAGTTTTTGCACCACTGCGGTCGCACTGTCACAGCAAAGCAAAGGAAAGCCAAACACGGATTCTGAGAAGGGAACAAACAAAATAGATCCCATTTTGACAGATCATAAGGCAGTAGAAGAGGATGTTTCAACTCAAATGTCACAGCACCATTGTGATCACAACGTTCAACACATCACTCTGACTCGAGCCAACAGGCCTTACAACTAGCTGGAAGTCCTGAATCTAACAACATTTATATGAGATGCGCTCTACCCCGGCACAGGCTATAGGCATCTGTACATTTTCTTTATAATATATACACATACAACATGATACAACATTTATTAATTGAATTATCAGGACAACTTGAAGTTCCGATTTGAGGGTACCTAATTTATGCTGCAAGATTCAGTGCAGCTGAAAGGACAGCAATCTGCTCCGCTTTCACCTCAAAGCATGCTGTCAAGATACGAGTTGTTATACAGACGGCGAAACTGGAGGAGGCTACCATATGTTCTATCCCACACGCCGACAAAAAGGGCCTCCGTGTCTGGGCTGAAAGACATCCCAGATATCTCGCCAAAGAAGTCCAGCTCTTGTCTTCTCTTGTAATCACTCTTCACGTCGAAGATGTGAACAAAATCTGCTGGTTCCGCCATTGACAGGAACTGCCCGTCTGAAGTAAAGCGGATTGATCTAATGGCTCCAAGGTTACCCTTCAATACATGGACGGCTTCTGATAGGTTTCTGGCGTCCCAAATTCGGCATGTCTTGTCTTGGTTCCCAGTAGCAAATGTCAGGCCATCAGGGCTCCAGGCTGATGCAAATGAGTAATCATGATGGCCTTTCATGGAATGAAGTGTCTGCATCCACAGTAAAAAATAATATTGTACCCGCTTAATTACACAGATTATATGAGCACTTCAACATGAAGTACTAATCACAGTTCGGTTAGCATCTGATGTTTTATGCCTGGCCTTGAATATGCTAGTAGTATACCTTTCCTGAATTGGCATCAATCAGTAAACCATTAGGATCGTCCCCCACAATAACGACAAGCTTTCTGTCAGGACTCAGTGATGTATGCTGCATCAACAGAATAACAGTGTTAAGGCCAGAGTAAAGCAAGTAAACTTAGCATGTACTCCCTCCGTTCAGAAATGTAAGACATTTTAGCTTTGTGAAACGAGTGTATCTAGATGTCTTTTAGTGTATAGGTTCACTCCGAATCTATACAAAGAAGTCATCTAGATACATTCGTTTCACAGAGCTAAAACGTCATATATTTCTAGACAGGAGTAATTGATTCTGATCCATAGATGGTTAATAATGGTGTTTCGCCACATTATACACCGTAGGGATTTCCCCTACGAACGCAGTCAAAAAAAGGAAGCAACTCAAAAAAAGAAAGAAAAAGTTTCTGTGGTTGGCATGCGCAAGATAAATCTTGCAAGGATGCCAATTGCCGCAAATGCAAGACAATCTCCAGCAGCCACTCTATCACGCACGCTACATGCAGAAGTGTAGCGGAAGTTGGAAAACATGATCTGACCCAGAAGCAACGTGATCTGACCCACCATATTTGGATGCAACCATCCCGGCCTGGACAAATGTCATCTTTGGCGTGTGCTCAGAGGCCCTCTATCCCCACTCGGAGTCAACCACCACACCCTGATGCTCCACTCCAACAAGAAGAGTTGACAGCTCGCTCCTTCGCAAAGGTAGGACCCCGCTCCATCCTCTCCGTCCCAGTAAATTGATAGGATGTTCTGATTAGGAGCGGGACAAACAGGAGGTGGTCGATGAGGAGGTGCTTCAACAGTGGACAGGGCACGGCAGATGGGAGGATGTCGATAGGTGCTACTTGTTGCTTGCGGTCGAGGATGACAGGTGGCCGAGCTGGGAGAGTGGAGGTGGCAATGTGAATGCACCTCGTACGGGGTACACAGAGGGGATAGCGGCGACGTGATCAACCGTGTCAACAGCCAGCAGCCACTGCCAAATTCGGGCGGCAGAGACAGGTGTGCTTTGTTTGCAGGATGCACAAAGGACAGAGCAATGCAGAGGCATTGGGGATGATGTGAGAGAGGCAAGAGAGATGTGTGCATGAACTGTTTACATGTAGGCTGATGGGCTCAGCCACAAACTCTGCTTGTTAAATTCCCATGTTCTTTTGCCATGTGGTTGATTCATGAACAGTGCTTATTCCATAATGGTAATATCATGCTGTTCCTTTCCAATATAGTATTCAGTGGAGTAGATTTTCTTCCGAAACTACTATTATTGCTATATCGTCTGTTCACGTCCAACAAATATAATTTGTTTCGGCTTTCTAAAGCTAGAAGAAAAAAATAATATGACAGGAGGATCAACAGGAACGATGAACAAAAATAAATGGACAAATCGCAAACCTTCACCAGAATACAGTTGAAAATATAGCCATTAGATATCTGGCCGTTATAAATATATTTGTTAGAAATATTTCTATTACAAATATATTGTTAGTATGGAGATGCTCTAACACCATACAGTACTCAGTTCTCATTATCTCCTAGATCCATAAGACAGACGAACAGAACTGCATATTATTTGTCAGCTATGGCAACAGTTCTTTTTTTTCCTTGAACCAAGGCAACATCAGTTTCGACACCCCTGTTTCACTCTTTACATAAAAAAATCCTATCCTAATTTTACTAGGCTTGCCACCAGCAACATACCAATTAAGTATATCATTAGAAAACAATGGCAAATATCATAACCATATGTACTGAAAAGAAGGAAAAGAAGTGTGTTCCATGTTTCCAACAAAAGGGAAAAAGTAACAGAAGTAACCAAAGGAACTTACATTCACTGGCCAATCAAACTGAAAGTGCTTGCATAGCTGGAATCTCTCCATGTCATAGTCTCTTACACCAGAGTCATTATTCGATGCCATGAAATGAACAGCACCACTGGATGAAAATAGCAGAGATGGCATGAACATACACTCGACAAGGTTCAACTTTAATAACGGAGACATAACATTACCTAGAAGTATTGAATATCTCAACTGCATTAGTAATAGCATTATCATCATATGTTGTCCGACAGCAAAAGCTTATTCCTTCTCGGTCAAGGTGCTGCACGCATCAAGAAAAACGTAACAAATCAAAATTAGTTCAATGCTGGAAGTTCATAAACAGATTAAGCATGTGAGCACACGCACGAGAACATTCATCTGTTAGTTACCTTCAGCAAAGAAAATCATAACAAAAAAAAGTGATATGATGGTTATCAGTTAGTTATATTTCAACAAAAAATCATAACAAGAAAAGACTTAATATTTTGCGAAGAGCTATTGAACACATTGTCATCGTTTTATAGATTCTACTCTTCTGATGGTGCAGTCCCAAGTACTTCGAATCCACCAACATTATACTATTCTACACCAATAATACACTTCTCTGGGGGTGCAGGCACAAGTAATCGATGTTTATATTGGCCCTCCCCACAATCATCTCACCATGAAATTCTCAATCCCATAAGCGATAAGTCCGTCCAGTGGTTAGAATCAATGCTAAACTAAGGGGCAAGGCCTAGGTGAGCATGCAGTAGAAGAATGATACTAATGCACACGGAGATCAGAAATGACAAAAACTTGTCGATCACCATGTCAAAAGATAGCACACATAATCAATAGTACACTAGGAGGCAGGAGCTAGGTGAGCATGCAGTGAGAGAATGATACTGGTTCATGCAGACAGCACAAAGAATGGAAACTTGTCAATCACCATACCAAAAGATAGCACATGCATATGGATTTGATTGAAAAGGATTTGTGTCAACCTTGCATATTAGCTCTCCTTGAAAACCGCCAGCTACCAGTAAATTGTCCTTGACTGCCAAGGTACTAACTTGAGTCTGAGAAAAACCCTCTAATAGACTTCCAGGGTGCTTCTGTAGTAAGAGATCCATAAATATTAACAGAAGCATAAGAAGATAAACTGTAGAGGATGTGAAAAATTGAGACAGATGATAAAGAACCGTCGTTTATCATACCTCCCTTGGTGCCACGTGACCTTGGACATTCATGAGTTCAGTATCCACACCACTCAATGCTGACCAGTGACGTACTGAGTAATGTGACATTAGGAAGACGTCATGCTTGGATGTAGCCCATACTAAATTTCTCAGCTGCAGGAACAATTCATGTCAATTGTTTCATGCTCTTGTCAGTCGCAGATCAAATCGTACAAGAAATAGGAGGAACATCAATTAAGAATCAGAGATCAAATGCAAATGGTTAGGCCAAACACATCAACAGCTCAGTTTATTAATTGACAATAGATTATATAGAGAAACATAATCAGGACTTGCAGAGAACCCTGAACAAGTTGAACCCTTATGTTCAGGACATTATGATAAAAGGTTCTCCAAACAGAAAAGTGAACTTGAATTTATCCCAAAGATACATGAACCAGCCTCGGTCCTTATGTCCAGGACCACCTTCCTCTCTTTTTAACATATATGGATACACTCCAGCATGTATGCAAGTTTTCATGCTTTATAAAGCATTTAATTCAACTTAAATTACTACAAACTTCAAAAACAAATACAGCTAAAAGCGTTGGTACAAATTTCTTCAAACTAGATGTTAGAATATGCAATCAAGAATGACATAGTGGACTAAAATAATAATCAAATATGGAGTTACACTTAACAACTTTGCAACTGATTATTTCTTGATTTAAATATATTCAAGTAAATGATACATCAAAGATTATAAAAATACCAAAATGGAAGTTGGCTAATAAAGTTACTTCGTACATCTGAATCTGATTTTATTAGTGAACAGTACAAAATAATCTTATCACACAGCATCTAGAAACTTACGCCTATTAAAAAGATATACTCCCTCCATCTCAAAATAGATGTCTCAGATTTGTCAAAATTTGGATGAACCTATATACTAAATAGTGTCTAGATTCATCCAAATTTTGACAAATCTGAGACATCTATTTTGAGACGGAGGGAGTACATAAACAGTTGCATCTGGTGATAATTCGACAATGCATTATATTGTGTGAGCTGGGGAAGGGGGCTGGGGAGAGGGAATGAACCCACCTGAAAATGTAGGATAGTTGATTTTACTGATCTAGTATTTTGTCTGAATTCATAAAACATTCCGCCTTTCTCAGTCGGTTTACATTCCTGTTTCAAGGTATGTATTAGCAAAAACAGGTAGACAGAAAACTTTGCAAACGCTGCTGAAATTTATACAAAACACACCTTAGCTGCTGCTTCTCCAGAATTAGGAATGTTTTCATAGTTCTTGTACTGCTCTAATCTGGTCTGCCTGTATTTTTCACGGGTGATAGCTAGCCTCTCCCATGGTATTCCTTGAATGTCTTTTCCTTTTCTTGCATCCGCTGCCGAAGTATCTGGGATCTTATCATTCTAAATAGAGGAAGAACAACTACTTAGAGCATTGCAGCTTCTGGTTTATTGTAATTAAAAGAGCGGTAGATTAGAAACAAAAACACATTTATGGAAACTCTTGACTTCAAGATTGGTCTATAAACATAAAAAATGAGAAGGAGAAATAAATGTTTTATTTATCGTATGTCCGTAACAGAAATAAATTCATTGTGATTTAGAAATGGAAGACAGAATAGACTAAATAATGGAAGGATTTTACATTTCACGCCAAGTAGATATCATTAAAAGCAAGACCTAATCTTGCGACAGATAGTTATATTTATAACAAAAGGAGTAGGAAAAGGAATGGTAGACGACAAATGACATTGTGCAACTTGTAAGGGGGCAAGATTCATAGATGCAGACAACGCTAGACAAGACACAAATCTGGCTTCCAAGCGTGAGATCGTTGTCGTTTTGTCCAACCCCCCCTGTCCCTCCAAATAAGAGAATGAATACTCAATGCCACCAATCAAGTCATTCATATGGTCATATAACCGATTCATGCCTGCTCTAACATACGACAAGCAGCATGCAGTATATGTGACGGAATCATATCAGCAGCATTCAAGTGTCTACACTTATAGTTCTGGTAATCAACAGAATAAAGTGTCCTAACTTCTGCTAACCCAATCAGAACTGCATTTGAACCAATATATTGCGCAGACTTAATTCGAACTGCAGTGTCGCAACAATACAAAATAACTGACGGACATACCGATCGTCCGTACTCTTCATCCTCCGAATCGGAGTCCCTTATGCCTCGCTCATGGGGGACGTCTCCCATGTCATCAGCAGGATCATCCATATCATAATCATCCTCCATGTCTTCGACGTGATCGTCGTGATAATTGGACATTGATCCTCTCCTAAGAGAGAAGCGTCCCTAACCTGTAAAAAGAACACCACAAACCGTCAGCAACCATGCTCTCACCAAAACCAAGCACATGTAGTTCACAGGTGGAATGGCAGTTGGTAAACACAACATCAATTTCTAGTAATTTAGAAGCTCTTCACCATTTCTATTAGAACCTCAGCATACTTCTAGCGATAACATACCGTTTGCATATCCTAGGTTCTGAGCACTTGGAGGATTATGACGGAAAAAATCCGCAGTAAATAGAACAAAGTCAACACGGGGTGGAATTCGCAAGCATACCACAGGGGGAAAACGAATCGAGCCCAGAGTCAACAATCACATGATTAGCAGCAGACAAAGCATCCCGAGGAACCAAAAATTCCCATCCCTTGAATCCTTGATATAACGCGCTTTTCCCCTCAAATCGAGCACGCGCATAGAGCCGATTTGCCCACGCCACCCCGGTCCAAACCCTAGAACCGCTGCCCCAACCCGCCCGCCTCCAGATCTACCCCTAATTCAACAGATCACCCATTTCCGACCAAGGAAAAACTCAAAATTTCGCCAAAACGACGCGGAAATGGAGGACGGGACGCACCTGGCCGGCCAAGCGGGGAGGCGAGGCGAATCGGCGTCCGCCGGGGTAGAGCGGAGGGGGGGAAAGCCTGCGCCTCAGAAGACGCCGCCCAAGCCGAACGGAGATGGATTTCCCCCGGAAAATATAAGAGACGGGGAGCGGCTTCCTTTTCTTCCTCCCTCGCAAAACAGAACAGGATTATTTTTAATATTTTCCGTCTATTTTCTCTCCCCTTTTTGGAATTTATACCCTGCCTTGCGGATTTTTATTTCCTATTTTCGTCACGTTTCAGGAACTGATTTTCGGATGTAAATCCTGCCCGAAATATTTGTTTAGTTTATATATAGTCCGTTTGTGTATCCGTCGGAGGGAGTGAGATGGGGACCTGCGCAGGGATAGCACTGGGAACAGAGATGGATAATATAGCGAGAAGGGACGGGCTGGCGGGAAATGACAGGCGTGCCCTCAGAACAGAACAGTGCAGGACGTCAGATAATGATTGGAGTCGCAGCAGGGGTAGGCTATGTCTTTTCGTCAGAGATTGGAGTAGCAGAAATCATCATCCACGAAAGCTAGCTACGTATGAACTCAGTTTCAATAAACTACAATGTTAAAATCATGTTTCTAAATTTTGAAGGAAAAACTAAAAGAATCACACACATATGTAAAGTTAGAAATTTGTTTTTCTAGATTTTCAAAACAAGATCAGTTTGAAACTTCAATCTGAATCATTTTTGTGATTTTTATACAGGTTATAATTTATAAATGATCATATTAAGTTTTAGAATTTACTTGTGTACATTTCTCGACATGAATTCGTAAATTTTTTAAAGAAATCAGAATTCTTAACGTTTGATCATCCTAGAGAAGGAAAAAAATCGTATGCTGTATCGTATAATATTTGTTTCCCAAGAAACATGCAGAAGGAGAATCAACACCGTACTGGTGCCTGGTCAAGGATATCAAGGATGGACAGAAGGCACTCTTACAGTTTCGTAACCCGGTCACATTAAGAGAAATTTGCTCATTATAAATATATTAAGCTTTATAATTTATTATCGTTACAATCTACAGATACATAGAAGTGGTAAAATTCATCTGGGGAGACATCAATGAAACTGGCATGTGGTACGGCCGTACGGGGGAAATATCAGAGAGAATACACAAGAATACCAAGTATATATGTATCATGTTCGAGGAAATACATATGGGCAAACAGCTCCCGTAGCACGAAAAGGCAAGAGTTTTTTTTTCAACAATACAAAAGATTCTTGCATTACCATTAATTAAGAAGAAAGTGAGAATTGCCCGGCACGGAAACTGGGCAAAAACGGTTACAGCAATGCCCGCAAAGTACCATCATGTTGTCCTAAGTATTTCCCACGCAACTAGTTGTTATATAGACGGCGAAATTGGAGGAGGCTGGCATATGTTCTATCATACACGCCGACAAAAAGCGCCTCCGTGTGTGGGCTGAAAGACATCCCAGATATCTCACCAAAGAAGTCCAGCTCTTGCCTTTTGTTGTAGTCGCTCTGGACGTCAAAGGTGTGCACGAAGTCCGCTGGTTCTGCCATTGATTAACTGCCCGTCTGATGTAAAGCGGATTGATCTGATTGCCCCAAGATTACCCTTCAATACATGGACGGCTTTTGATAGGTTTCTCGCGTCCCAAATTCGGCACGTCTTGTCTTGGTTGCCAGTAGCAAATGTTCGGCCATCAGGGTTCCAGGCTGACGCAAATGAGTAGTCACGATGGCCTTTCATGGAATGAACTGTCTGCATCCAGAATAAAAATTAGTGTCTTATATAGTTAGACATATCGTATCAGCACTTCAATGCAAAATATGAATCAAGCTTTGGTTAACATGTGTCCTTGATGCCTGGGTTTGGATGTGCTAGTATACCTTTCCTGAATTGGCATCAACAAGTAAACCATCAGGATTGTCCCCCACAACAACAATAAGCTTTCCGTCAGGACTCCGTGATGTATGTTGCATCAACAAAATAACAGTACATAGTAAGGCCAGAGCAACACAACATTCTGATGCATATACCAAGTGCATACTGGTGTTTTGCTCCATTTACCATCAATGCTACTCCATGTTGAAATATTGTTGTTGCGATTATATAGTTAATTACGGGATAATATTAAAATATATAAGAGAATATGGAGGTGAAATTTGGCTATTCTGCTGAATATAGAAGAGACATAGGGGGAATAGCCATATGGAAATGCTCTAACACCAAACCGTACATCTCGGTTCTCATTATTCCCTAGATCCAGAAGACAGAAGGACAGAACAACATAGTGGTGTCAGCTGTGCCAACAGATTTTTCATTCTTTCTTATTGAACCGAGGAAACATGAAGTTAGACAGTCCTGTTTTGCTCTTGACATCACAAATTATTGTTCTAGTTTTATTAGAATCAGGATATCAAAAGCCTAAGATGACATAACAAGATGATTGTAAAGAAGCATATCGAGAGAAATAGTGCACGAGATCAATAACAATATGTAATAAAAAAAAGAACGCATCACTAATACAAATGGCTTATTCAGGCTTTCCAAACACAAGGAGAAAAAAGTAAAGCAATGGGACCTACATTCACAGGCCAGTCAAACTGAAAGTGCTTGCATAGCTGGAACGTCTCCATGTCATAGTCTCTTACACTAGAGTTATTATTCGATGCCATGAAATGAACAGCACCAGTGGGGGGAAAAACAAGAACATGCATGAACATAAAACTCAACAAGATCACATCTTTAATAATGGAGACACGACATTACCTAGAAGTATCAGATATATCAACTGCATTGGTAATAACATCATTGTCAAGTGTTGTTCGACAGCAAAAGCTTATTCCTTCCCGATCAAGGCGTTGCATTCCACATCAACAGCAAAATGAACATTAGATTGATACTGAGAGTTCATAAACAGATTAAGCATGTTGATCACATGCACGACAACACCATCAGTTGATTATGTTCAGCAAAAAAATCATAACAAGAAAAACCAGTGATATATTGGTCATCAGTTAGTTATTTTTAGCAACATTTTTAAAACGAGAAAACCAGTAATTATATTGGTCATCAATTTTTTTTTCTCAGCAAAAAACATAACGTGAAAACCAGTGACATTATTTGGAAATTGGTTAGTTATTTTAGCAATATTTTCATAACGAGAAAAACCAGTGATTATACCGGTCCATCACAAGCATATCACCATACATGCTCAATACTTCACTAGGAAGCAGGAGCCGGGTGAGAAACTGAGGGTGGAACTTTTTCAATCACCATGTCGTGATAGCAACATGCATATGAATTTGATTCAGAAGGACTAGTCATTTTGGTTAACCTACCTTGCAAATTAGCTCCCCATAAAATCCACCAGCTACCAGCAAATTGTCCTTGGCCGCCATGGTACTAACTTGAGTCTGAGAAAGCCCCTCTAATAGACTTCCCGGGTGCTTCTGCAATAAGAGATTCATAAAATATAATAGAAGAAGTATAACAAGCTAAGCTGTAGAAATGTCGGGGATGTGAAAAATCTGAAACAGGTAGCGAATTGCAGTCATGTATCATACCTCACTTGGTACCACATGACCTTGGACATTCATAAGTTCGGTATCCAAGCCACTCAATGTTGACCAGTGAAGGACTGAGTAATGCGAGAGTAGGTAGACATCATGCTTGGATGTCTCCCATACTAAATTTCTCAGCTTGAGGCACAGTTCATGTCAATTGTTTCATGCTATTGACAACCGCAGAGAAAACTCGTCTAAAAATCAGAATGAACATCAATCAAGGTTATGAGAGCAAACTGAGAAAGTTAGTTCAAACACAACAACATGTTAGTTTACTTTTTTCGAGATTCATTGAAAAGATAGGGTTTTGTTTACAAGCCTCCTAGGAGGTAGATTACTTATTGACATGAGATTACAGACAGGCACATAATGATTGCTTGAAGATATCCCTGAACAAGTTAAACTCCTATGGTACAAGTTTCTCCAAATAGACATGCAAACTTGAATTGATCCCAAAGATACAAGGATCAAACTCAGTTCTTTTTCAACACAAGGAACATTTCATCCTGTATGAATTATTTAAGCAAGTAGCAAGTATTTCATCCTTCAAAAAGCATTTAGTCAACTTAAGTTGTTAGAGACTTCAGAAGCTAATACAGACAAAAGCATCGATGCAATTTTATTCAAACCAGAAGTTAGAATTAGCATCTAGCATGGCGTGGTGGGCCAAACTAACAAGAAAATTTAGGGTTACACTCAAAAAATTTGAAACTGATTTTTCTTTTGATGTAAATATATTCAAGGAAATGGAACATCAAAGACTACGAAGACAATATATCAAAATGTTAGCTAATAAAGTAACTTAGTATGTCTGAATCTGATATCATTGGTGTGTTAAGGATATATTGACATCCTAATATTTGTGACACGTGAACAAATTTTAACCTCATGAACAAAATAATTGTACATGAACACAAAAAAATTGTACTGCATGAACAAAAAAATTGTGTTGCGTGAACATTTTTCTCAGTTGCAACCCACATGCAACTCTCAGATCGCATTAATCACAAGGTTGATCCAATGATGAGAGAGGTGACTGGGATTTAACAAGTTCTCAGGCACCTAAGAACTAGCAAATCTGATATTATATTGTGTGTTGTGTGTGCGTTAGGGAGGGGGAGGTAGAATGAACCCACCTGGAAATGTAGGATAGTTGATTTTACTGATCTAGTATTTTGTCTGAATTCATAATACATTCTGCCTTTCTCAGTCAGTTTGCATTACTGTTTCAAGACATGTATCAGCTGTTAACAAAATCTAGACAGAAAAAATTGCATAGGATGCTGGACTTTATACAAGACACACCTTGGCTGCTTCTTCTCCAGAATTACTGGTATTCCTTGGATGTCTTTTCCTTTTGCTGCCTCCACTGCTGAAGTATCTGGGATCTTATCATTCTAAAAAGAGAAGAAAGAACAACTATTTATAGCATTGCAGCTTGGTTTATATAACAATTAAAATAATGCTATATTAGCAGCAACAGAAAAAATTATGGAAACTCTTATTGTTTAGGTTCAAGATTGGTCTATAAACATTACAGCTGAGCAAGAGAAATAGTGCTTTCTGTATCCTATGCTCATAATATAAACAAACCCAAAGTGGTTTAGAAATAGAAGACAGAATAAACCAAACAATAGAAGCATTTTACATAGCATGGCAAACAGATACCATGAGAAGAGAGACTTGCAACAGATAGCTGCGTTGATAACAAAGAGTAGGGCAATGAACAGTTGAAGATAGATGGCATTGTGCAAGTGTTTAAAGTGGCAAGCTTCACAACCCTCCAAACATAACATGTATCACGCTCCCAAGCATGAGATTGTTGCCATTTTGTTCATACATCTCTAGATAATACAATCAACAACAATGCCTCAATCAAGTCATTCATATGGCCACATATCTGATTCACGCCTGCTCTATGTTAGTATTTCGTATACAGCAAGTCACGTAGCCGAATCATATCAGCATTCAAGTGTATACACTTGTATCTGTAGTCATGATTGGAATAATAGTGTAACTTCTGCTAACCCAATAGAAACTAAATTTAAATCAATCTTGTGTAGACTTAGTTCCAATTGCAACGGTACAACAATACAAAACAACTGATGGACATACCTGTTGGCCGTGCTCTTCATCCATCGAATCCGAGTCCCCTATTCCATGCTCATGGTACATGTCGCCCATGTCATCAGTGAGATCATCAATATCATAATCATCCTCACTGTCTTCGACGTGACCACGGGGATAATTGCACATTGATCCTCTCCTAGGAAAGAAGCATCCCTAACCTGTTATCAGACCACCTTCAGCAACAGCGCTCTCACCGAAACCAAACGCACATCGAGCAAATAGACAAGCACACCTAGAACTCCGTACACCAGTCCCGACAAGTATAGCAGTTGCTAAACATAACGGCAATTAATTTCAGAAGCTAGTCGCAGTTTCTACTAGCACCTCAACATTCGTCCAACTTCACATACAGTTTGCCTGTTCCACTTTCGGATTATAAGTAAATATTACAAGAAAATCCGCAGTAAAAAGAAAAGAAATCAACGGTCACGTGATTAGCAGCAGAATAAACATCCGGGAGAACCAACAAATCTCCTTCCCTAAATCCTTAGAAAAACTGCTTTACCCCGGGCACGCGTATATAATCGATTTCCCAACGCCACCCCACTCCAAACCCTAGAACGTGCCCTCTCCAGCTGCCTATCATCAAGATCCTACCCCTAATTCAACCGATCACCATTTTACAGCACGAAAATATCACAAAACAAATCGCCAAAGCAACACACAAATAGATCGCGGGGCGCACCTGGCTCCGGTCAACCGTCGAGGTGGAGCGGAGGATCCGATGCACCCAGTGATGAATAGTCGGAGTTGCAGTAGGGGAAACACGCTATCCCTTGTTCAACCTTCCCGGGTCCCCGTTCCCGTTCCCCGTTCCCCTTTTGCCGCCACCCGCATGCCTCATACTTGGCTAAATAGGTGGTCATACTTGGCTAAACAGGTGGTAACAGACAAAACAAAAGAAATTTCCCAAGGGCATACCCAACGATCCGGATCGGTCAGTTTGCTTTTCTCTAGAGCATCTCTAATGAAAAAATGGCTGAAACCAAAAAAGTCCGACAATAATACGGGCACCAGAACAGAGCCCGAACTTGCGGTCTGGCCCATAAAACGAGGCCCGAAAAACTCGGCGGCCGCCCCGTATTAAAACGGGCCGCGAATGGGAGTTCGGTTTCCAAACCCTACTCCCCCCGCAGCCGCTAGCTTCCTCTTCTGCGAGCAATCCAGCTCGCCGCAGCCCCCATTCGCCCCAGCTCCGCAACGCGATGGCCTCCCGTGGTGTCTCAACAGGGAACGACGCGGGATTGGGCGGCGGGGACTCGTCGTCGTGACCCCCCATGTTCCACACGGACGCGAAACGCCGGAAGTTCAACCAGTCGGAGGGCGCGCGCAAGCGCAGCGCCCGCCAGTGGACGAACTGGGACTCACGCCCCCAGGGAAGTTCGCGAAGTACGACAACGATGGCAAGGGCTCGTCGTTAGGCAGTTCGAGTCGCCAATCGCGGCCACCCGTCTACGACAGCTCCGATGAGGAGGAGCTCGTCCCTGCACAGGAGCCCACGTTCTCCGTGGGAGATTACGTGCATGGCTCCGACGAGGAGGACGCCACGGTCGCGTAGGTGGCTGCGATCTTGGCGGCGGAGGCCCGAGCGCGCTTCCGCTGGGAGGAGGCGAATGTCGTCCGCCAAGTTCGTGAGTACGAGGCATCTCGCCTGGAGGAGCGCGTCCGCAGCGTCAAGCTCGAGATATTCGATCTTGACAACGAGGAGTGAAACTTTTCACCCGCGTCGACGCCGTCGTCCGCCTCGACGCTCTGCCACCACCGGCACCGCCGCGCGCAAAGGCCAATCTGGCCGCATTTTGCTTCAATTAGTTAGCGCGGTTAGGTGTAGTATGTAATTTAGGTTTGCTAATCCGATTATGTAATTTATGATGCTCAATCCGAGCACCAAATGCCATGTATATATATGATCATCGACGAATTTCCCCGCGATATTTGAAATGCGTTTTTTAGTTCGTGTTTTACGGGTTCTGTTCTGCGCCAGCTGCAAAATCTTCGTCCCCACGTTTTCGAAAGACTGAATTCACGTTTTTTGGTTCCGACTTTTTCGGTTACTATTGGAGATGAGCATCTCCACTCAGTTTCGCACGATGCAGATTTTATCCGGATGTAAAAAATGGTCCAACCGCGTTCATAGAACACCAATTTCGTCCTAATTTTTGTCCGGCGTTTTTAGACCGATCCCGAGATGCTGGGAACGCCCTGGAAACATCGACAAAACGAAAAAGCGAGTGGGGCAACCCTATCGGCGAGACAATCTTATTTTCCACTACCACTTGCCTCTCCCGCCGAACTAGGTCGAAATTATGTTGTATTTTTAGTGTATGTCGAATTATATTTAATTTCATACTGAACTATGTTTAAATTTATGCTAAACTATGCCGAACAGTGTTCTGTATTTATATTATGCCGAAAGCTGGTCGAATTTGAGTCGAATTTGGACGAAAACACATTGAGTTAGCAAGGCGAGTGGAAAACTGGGCGTTTTTAGGCCGAAAACTAGATCCGTACGACGCTAAATAGCGTTGGATTTTGGTCTGAGAACGCCCAACGAGTGCAGGTGCTCTTAGTCACACTTATTCATTTTTTACAGTTTTTTCTCAGATAGAACAAATAAACGGACACATCTCACAGATCTAATTAAAGAAGAGATTTAGCACACAAATAGTTTAACACGTAAATAATTCAAAAAAGATCTAGTGGTTCCTGATGACCCACAAGTATAGGGGTGTATCATAGTACTTTCGATAAATAGGAGTGTCGATCCCAACGAGGAGCAGAAGGTGTTGACTAGTGGTATGGAGCAGGAAGTCTCTATAAATACTTAGCAAACTGATTTTTAGTGGTTTTCTAATAAGGCAACAAAAGAAAGAACAAGTAACAAAGACCAAATGCAGCAAGTGGCTCAATCCTTTCTTAGCAAAGGACAAGCCGGTGGAAATACTTATAAGGACCAAACGTTCTCGAGGACACATGGGAATTCTGTCAAGTGCTTTGTAACATCCCAAAAATACTAAGCTTGGATCATCAAGCATTAGTCATCAACATTTAGGGTTAACAAAAACTTTTCTAAATAAAATTATGAATGCATGCATATGTGTATGCATGGATTTTGCAATTCTTTGGAACCACCTTGTTTGATTGTTTCATTGCTTGTAAAATGTTTCTTAGGTGAAATAAACATCATCTAAAATATTTTCCACACTTTTCCTAAAGACAAGTAAATCAAAACAAATATATTAAAGGAATGGTCACTTTGACCAATTTAACTCCCATGCCTACTTTGGCTGTCTCAAACTTTCAGAATCTAACAGAAACTTTTCTGAATCTTTGCACCCCTTGAATGTACTCATAACAAGGTATCAAGGCCCACTTTGTAATCATCCAGAAACTTTCAAATGCATAGTTTAAATGATAATTCAAAATTGAATCTTTATCATATGGGAAGATCCCACTTTTTCAAAAACCACTCAAACAAGCTCAACTTTCAAAACCCAAGCATTTGCAGACTCACCAGCACTAACCTAGCAAACCCACCAAAAATCTTTTTAAAATTCAAAACTTGAATTCATGCGGCCATTTCATCAAATAGGTTGCAGACACAAATCAAACAAACATCAAACACTATAGTGTGCAGTAAAATTGGCCTAACTTATTCCCTATGTAGCTCACAACCAGCTCAGTAGATCATCTAGAAAGATTAATCAAGCACTAGCACCACTGTGAGCTTGCCATTGCCATCAATGGTGAACAGCCGAGCACACCCATGTCACCCCCATGTCGACAGCAAGCTAGGAGGAGACACAAGCCTAGCCAGCATGTCTGGGAGGCAGCCCACCGTCCACCGCCACTCCCTGTCCACCGCTCGAACCTTGCCAACCACTGGACCACACGCACAGACCGCGCCTAGACCGCTAGCGACCATGCCGAGCGTGCGCCAGAACGCCACCCTCGACCACAGCCCACAGACTGCGCGCCGCCCTCGCCGCGTGCATACACAATCCCCACCGACCCAGGAGACCGCCAGACATCCCCGTGACGCACAGCCACCGCTCGCCGTCGAAGACGCCGCCTCTGCCGCTTAGAGCGTCGCATGTTCCAGACCAAGCCGCACCGCCCCACGCCTCGAAACCATGTCGTTGAGCATCGCCAGGGAACACCGCACCGTCCCCTACCATCGCCCATGCCAATAGCCGCCTGTAACATCGCTTCGACGAGCTCATCAGGAGCCCTCGCTCGACTATAAATAGAGACCACCCCCGCTCGATTTCTTCACACCATCTCACTCCCCTCTCGTCCCTGATCGTGCCACACCGTTCCCAGAGCAAGGCGAGCACCACCTCCCAGAATTTCACCGGAGCCCGCCGACTCTGGAGAAGAAGGGAGCCATCGATTTCGTCCACCCAGAGCCGCCACACCACCCCGAAGTTCGCCGTCGTCGACTTCATCGTTCGCCTCGCCAACCTCGCCAAGACCCGGTGAGCCCCCAACCCTCACGGCCGCTAGGTTTCTTTCTCGCCGGCGTTGTCTCGCGTCGACGATGACTCCCAGCCGTTGGATTAGAATCAGATCGAACGACCCACGTTGCCCCGTACCGCTTCGCCCCCCCTGTCTCACTAGCAAGTGGGGACACCCACTTAAGCAGCCCGCGGGAGCACTGCGCTTAGCAGGCCGGCCCAGTAACTTTTCCCGCGCAGCCCAGTGATTTGAATTAAACCTTTTTCTTTTTAATTCAAACACACTTCTATACCCATTTTCAAAACTCAATCCAGATCGATTCAGTGCACCAATTTGAATGAAACCAATTTTGTTGGAAAGGTCTGTGAATGCTGAATCCAAGCCCGTTGGATTCAAGTCATTAGGATCTATAGATCATCCATGGTAAAAATAACAAGGCAGAAACTTTTCTGCATTCAAACATTTTTCAAATTTAAACCATAATAGCTTTTGAGTTGATTCCAACTCTCAAAAATCACATTTAACCATACCTTTCAGAATATATAAAAATATATAGGTTTACTTGCAGAAATAATGTTCAAGTAATAAAAGAATGCTACATAGGCATTTCTAGTCATTATATTTAAATAAGATAAAAGGGTAAAACCTTATTAAATTGTGACACCACTTTAAATCACATTCCCTTGGACTACAATATGTGGTGATGACATGTGTCAACATGATCCCATGTTTGGGTTGGAGAATATTAAATCTTAAATAGTTTTCCAATGAGTAGAAATTACTTTTCTAAAAATAAAAGGAATTAAACCAAGCCTTAACCTTGTAATGTTAGAGATGATGCTAGATCATCTATAGGACCCTTGTGTGTGATGATTGCAAGTAGTTAAGTATTGTTTGGTGATTGTGTACCTCGTATTTATTCATAGACGCTAGTACCGACCAAGGATACGAGGAGGAAGGAGGATACTACGAAGAAGAAGCCGAGGAGAACTTCAACCACTGCTCTGCACAAGGCGAGCCTAATGTTACTAGTTGAATGTGCAAGCTAACACTTGCAATTTAGCAAGCTTATATTGACATGGATGCAAGCTAACACTTGCAAGATACTTTACCTATGCAAGCAAATACTTGCTTGTTACCATGCCTACTATATGCTTTAAGCATATATGATCATACCCACTTGATAAACCAATCCTAGTTTTATTTGCAAGCTTCTTACTTTATTTCTTTATCAAAGCTTACTTAGAGTTTACTTAAGAGTTTGGTAGATACTAGAATGTTATCTGAAGGTTGCATAAAGAGCATAAAATTTGGCCTAAGATTAGACACCTTGATATCATCCTGAGATATAAGATTATACATAGTTGAAACTCCCCTAGTTTACCACCCCTCATTAGTACTCACCCCCACTTGTAGATGCTAGTGCTAAGCATAAAACTTGATCAACTTTAGATGGGAATACTTGGTGGAAAAATGGTTATGAAAACCTTGGAATGATGGATCATTCTATTGAAATGTTTTGGACATGTGTTTCCGAACACCTGATGAGTTTGGTGATGAAAACGTTGAGGCATGAGCCTTAGCCCTTTTATAAAACTGATGGTTGTCTGGATGCGATACCATTCCAATTTTATCGTACAACCACAATACCCGAATATTGGGTAGGGCTTGACTGGAAACTTATATACCTTAGTATTAGCTCCCTCACAGCCAAGGTCTGAGCTGAGGCTACCTTGTGAAGATTGTCCACTTGTGCAGTACCCAAGATGACAGTTGGTCATGGTTGGGAGGCCAAACTCACAGGAGAGGTGCTTATACTAGGGCGTGTAATTGAAAGGTTAGGATTGATTATCCGTGATATCGAGTATGGTGAATTCAGGATTTGTTCTGACGGATGTATCGAATGTTGTGGTGAAAGTGTACAATCTCTGCAGAGTGTCAAACTATTCGAATAGTCAGCGTCATGATTATGGACAGCTTGAGGGCCATCTGCCCCCGACTTTTCAAAAATGACTTGTGAAATGAATTGAGACTTTGACTTGACCACAACAGAGTTGTGACATGAGTTACAAGATCCCACTTAGGAGTTATAAAATTGTGACTAGCTTTGGAACTTAGTAGAGATAAATCTGGCTTTTGCAAAACAACCCTAGAGCCTAGTGTCCTATTATCCAAAAACCCCTTTACCTGTTAGTATTAGTTTGCGAGTACTTAAAGAGTACTCATGGCTTTGTCCTTGGCTATTCCCATGGCCAGACTATGAAGAGGAGTACCTGGAAGATGGACCTCAGGAAGGTTACGACAACTAGGATCATCTCCCATCGTCAGCACTGCCTGTGACCCCGAAGATGGAGCTTCGCCTACGCTACCGTTATTATTACGTATTCTGCTGCTTGATGTTGTATTAAGAACTGGATCATGAGATCCCTATTCGTGTAAGAACTTATGTATCGTTTGTAATGGATGATGTACTATGGTATCCAATTCTGTTATGTCTCGCAAAAATGGTAATCCTGGGATTGCGAGGTATGGCATAACAGGCATCTGGGATTAAAAATCCGGGTGTTGACATGCTTTTGCTTCATATAGCTGAGTACTCTTCTTTGGTGTTGTAAGTGTTGTGTGAGTGAACCTGTGCTAATGTACCGACCTTACTTTGACTAATACATACTTGTGATTAAACCCCCTGCAAACATCTGTAACTACAGGAAAGTAATTAAGATATAAATCTAACTACAGCCTTAAACTTCGAGATCCTACACTCCCTTGTGCAAAGGTGTCCTAACGGGGGTTCAGGTTTCTGTCACTCCGGCAACCCCACAATTAGTAGCCAAATACACAATGCATTCCCATAGGCCCATAAATGGTGAAGTGTCATGTAGTCGACGTTCACATGACACCACTAGAAGAATAGCACCAAAACTTAAATACTAAACCATTGAATAATAACTCAACACAAATCTACTAATAACAACATGATCTCTCCCATGTCCTCAAGAAATAAAGGAACTACTCATGAGACATCATATGGATCAAGATCAAAGATGATATGATAATGGATAACAATCTGAACATAAACAATAATCCAATGGTTCCACTCACAAGAATCAACTACAATAGTAATTAACACCGGGAAAGTTTCCCATAAGAACTAAAGCAATATCCAACATAATTGTTACAGCAGGACCGAGTGGTGATGATGGTGCTGGTGGAGATGATGGTGTGGATGATGATGATGATGATCCTGATGAATCCTAGCTTGATGATGGTGTTGATGGCGACGATCTCCCCTCTCCGGGAAGGAATTCCCCCGGCAGAAATCTGTCTACCGGAGAGATCTTTCTCTCTCAGTGTTTTCCGCCCCACAGAGGCGGCGGAAATCTATATAGGCAAAGGGGCAGAGTCAGGAGCCGGGCAGGTAGGCCACACCTGCCCTAGGCGCGACCCAGGGTGGGCATGCGCCTAGGGGGGTGTGGGCCCCCTGTGGACCTTCTTCGTCCCTCCTTCTGGCTTCGTCAATCTTCTGGAAAAATAATATTTTCCCATATTTTCTGGTATTTTTCTGATCTTCGCGAAATTGCATCAAAACACCTTCTTTTCCATCAAAATCCAGACTCCGGCAGTCCATCCTCCAAGAATCATCCAACATGCATAAATAGATGAAAAGCCATAAGTAATACCTCATAATAAGACAATTATCCATGAATAGAGGTAGATTACGATATAGAATGGTGATGCAAATTGGGCGTGTCAACTCCCCCAAGCTTAGACCTTCGCTTGTCCCCAAGCGAAAACTGAGCTCGGTAAACATGTCCACAGGTTTATGGAGTGAAGTGTCGATAAAAGAATACGAACAAGAAGCATCACACTTACCATTATACAACTCATAGAAGAAAGCAACTCATCATTATATAACTTAGCTTGCAACATGTACGACAATCACAATAGAGATGCATAAAGATAAATCATAATTGGAATTGGCAAACTCTTGTTCCTGGTCAGAGAACACCTGGCAAACAGTTTCAAAAAACTTTTTGTAGAAGTTTTACAACAGGAGCACTCTTTGCTCAAAAAGGTTTTTTACAAGTGAAGGCTTTCAAAGTAATACTCAGTAGATAAGAGTCCTGTGCAAACAAGGAAGATAGATAACATGATTGAATAAATCACCATATGAATGCTTGCAACACGACAACTCAAATGCTTGCTGGAGATAGAGAGGAAGTAGGTTTACTGACTCAACTTGGAAATAGGAGAAAGGTCCCTTCATAGAGGGAAGCAGGGATTACAAGTCATAAAGAACTTCCAAAAGATTATGGTACTTACTAGCTTTGAGCCCTCATTGCCCCTATCATAGGCATCTTGAGATGATTAAGGTTAAAGTGCACAAAGATGGAGTATATGCTTGACGAAATATAAGTTGGCAATCTCATGTCCCTTGAATATGAGGGCCACTCCTCATGCTACTCAACTTTGGTCACCGGTAAGTTCTTGTCATTGTAAGTACATGCGTATCATAGAGAACCTCCAACGGGGTACCCCTTACACATGGTACAGGAGCTATCCCATAACCAAAATGACAAGGCAAGCAGACAATGAGCATCTCAGCGATCTTTTTATTTACTATATGCATAGCTTTTTATTGAGGATGCTTCATAGATAGCTCACTATTGTGATGATGCAAGTTTCCACCATGATTAGGCATGGCTTAGGCTAGCGGCACAGGCATTTCTCTAACACAAAATACAAACTCCATGGACTTACAAGTTCCCTCTTTATTTCACACCGTTGACATCTATAGACAAAAGAACACGATATCAATTGAGTACAAAGTACAGGTGCAATATTGAAAGTGTTCCCCGTGACAGCACGGTTCTGCTAATTCCAACGTATAGATGCAAGCATATACAACTTCGATGGCACAATGGTTCAAGTCTATTAGGGGCAAGAAAATAAGGTGTGCCATCAAGTTCGTGAGAGCTTTACTAACTAGTTTTCACATAACAAAATACTTTTTAATTTGAAAGGTAGATGAAGCTTGAGAATTTGCTTGGAATAGCAAAAGCTACTAGGTAGATATGGTGGACACAAGTGGCAAAGGTTTTGGTTAAAAGGAATTTGGAAACATGAGAAGTATACCTTCTCAAAACAGGTTTTTGGCTAGCAAGGCTGGGTAGCAAGCAAGAGAGTTGAAAGAAACAAGCTTATGAGCCAATAAGAAAGAAAACAAATGATACAATATACCTGCAAGATTTTTTTATCTTTTTCTTTCAAACCTCAAAAAGTATTGCTACTGACCAGAACTCAGTTTGCCAAAACCAATTTAGATCCACTTGATGCTCCAAAAGTGATGCCAATACTGATCAACAAGATCCATCATATAATAGAGATTGCAAACTAAAATAAGAGGTGCAAAAAGTAAAAGATGAGACTTCTCATTAATATTCCATAAAGGCACTCACACGAAAGGATACATAGATAATCAACTAAAGGAGAGATACTTCCACATGCAAACCAAACTATAAGATAACCTCTCTACCAAAGATATGAATCCACTAAAAAGGTAAAAGATAAAAGATAATGGTGGTGATACCGTGGCGCTCCCCCAAGCTTGGAACAAGCCAAGGGGATGCCAAACCTGATGACAAATTACTCCTTAGGTGGTGGTGGTGTTCTCTTGTCAAGGATCAGAAAGTCCTCCAGCATCTTACGAAGTCTGTTATTCTTTTTTTGAAGCATATCAACCTTCATCCTCAAAGCACGGTACTTATCACAAAACTCGTAAGTGGTTCGAAGGGCTTCCGCTGCCTCAGGGCAGTATCTGAAGTCTGGACCGAAGGCTATGATTCCCTGCATGTACAAGAAAAAGCATCCCCAGTGTTAATTGCTCCTACCAAAGTAGGTTTCCTTGCCCTTGCCCCTAGGGAGGTTTATTCTTCCAACTTTATCTTCTCCATGGGCTTTTTGCCTTTGTCGTTGGCGGAGTCCATGGTGCTCTAGACTTGAGAAGATTTCCTGACAGAAACAGATTGAAACGAAAACACGACGAGAACACGATGCACGAACCTCGGGGATCCAGGGGGTTATATATTACGAAGTTTCAATGCATAAGGAAGGTTTTAACACGAAAACGAGGCGGAGTCGGAGCTCGGATGTGGCACACCCCCTCCAGGCGCGGCCAGGCAGGGGCCCGCGCCTGGGGTGGGTTTGTCCACCCCGGACTCTGTTTCCTCTTCTGTTCCGTCTCGTAACTTCCCTTATGTATTAAAAACATCAAAAATATAAAAAGATTGGGGTTTCACGAACCTTCTGTTTTCACCACTTTTACCTATTCAAAGACGAACTCTTTAGACTCCTTTTCTCCTTCTCCTAGAATTTTCCTTTCCTCACAAGGCAATACACAAACTTCAATGGTAACATTAGTATAAGTAAAAACAATTAACCTTTAGGTGCACTCTTCAACTGAAATTTATCAAAACAAAAGCTTCTTTAAGAGGCAAATGCAAATGATAACAGAAATCTGTCAAAACAGACCAGTAGGTAAAGATTGAATTTTTCGAAAACCTTCTTCTGCTCAAATCAAAAAGTGCATAACTAATGAAAGTTGGGTAACAGCCTGGAGAACAAGCTCAGAAAAATTCAGCTCCATCCGAAATACTGAGCTCCCTCACAAATTTTTACAATGCAGCACAAAAATCTGTCCCAGGACAGCCACTTTTCATAACTCCTCTACTTCACAAAAGTAGTTGGACTTTGACACAAAAACCAAAAAATAAAGGATAAGGAGCGGTTATTACTGAAGTAATAACTTCCAAGACTCGACAAAAATCTTGGGTTATCTTCCAACAAGTACTTTTCTTTAATGCCTTTAAGTTAGGCTTGAAACTTTCAAAGATGCTCACAAAGGAGATATATATTTGAAGTGAAAGAGAGCATCAAGAAGCAAATAACCAACACATTTGAGTCTAACCCACTTCCTATGCATGGGAGTGTCATGAGAAAACGAATTGTTGAAACAAAAATCCACTAGCATAGGAAGACAAAACAAATGCAACTTCAAAGCTTTCAACATAAAACTGGAAAACTTAACATTATTAAGAAGCATAAAACCATGTTTCCCTCTCTCATAATAACTTTCAGTAGCACTTTAAATAAAGTTGAAAATATAACTGTCACCGGCAACAAATTTATCATCATAATGAGAATACTTACAGTCACCAAAAAGAGGTCCAAGGTCATAAACCGGATCAATAGAAGCAAGTTGTTCCATCCTGAAATCTTTATTAGGCAAGCTGTTTTCACAAGGAGCTTTAGCAAATTTGGAAAAGTTAAACTCATAAGAATCTCCATCAAACTTAGTTAAAACTTTCTCCTTCTTACAATCTATAATAGCTCCACAAGTGTTCAAGAAAGGTCTACCAAAAATGATAGGACAAGTTTTGCTAGCTGCTGAATTAAGCACTAGAAAATCAGCAGGATACTTAATCTTACCGCAAAGAACCAACACATCTCTTACAATACCAATAGGGCATATGGTTTCCTTATTTTCAAGGTGAATAACCACATTAATGTCCTCAAGCTCACAAGTACCAATCTCATGCATAATTTCCCTATAAATCTCATAAGGAATAGCACTAGAACTAGCACCAATATCACATAAACCATAATAGCAATGATCACCAATTTTAACAGAAAGCACAGGAACACTAGCTTTTATAGCTTCTCTAGGATGAGAGATAATATTAGAAGCGTCTTCACAGAATACAATATGCTCATCCTCTATATTTCTAGCGTCAAGACCTTTCATAATAGCTACCACAGGTTCAACATTCAATTGCTCATCAGGTTCCACAGTTTGGACAGTTCAATGTGATCACCAGGATGGACAGTTCCATCCCCTAAATAATAATTATCCATAACACGATCAACAATACTTGTACATATCTTAAAAGGATCTATATCAACAGGTGGTGGTTCATCTACTACCCTAGTAGTGGTAGTAGTTTTCCCAGATAGAAAACCAAGTGGGTTATCCATATTGGAAACAAAGTAACAAGCAGTAACAAAAGAAATACTCACAGTAGAAGTTTCCTTTACTAGTTCCACTCTTCAATAGCGCTTCACTCCCCGACAATGGCGCCAGAAAATAGTCTTGATGACCCACAAGTATAGGGGGTGTATCGTAGTACTTTCGATAAATAGGAGTGTCGATCCCAACGAGGAGCAGAAGGTGTTGACTAGTGGTATGGAGCAGGAAATCTCTGTAAATACTTAGCAAACGGATTTTTAGTGGTTTTGTAGTAAGGCAACAAAACAAAGAGAAAGTAACAAAGAACAAATGCAGCAAGTGTCCCAATCCTTTCTTAGCAAAGGACAAGCCGGTGGAAATACTTATAAGGACCAAACGTTCTCGAGGACACATGGGATTTTTGTCAAGTGCTTTTGCTTCATATAGCTGAGTACTCTTCTTTGGTGTTGTAAGTGTTGTGTGGGTGAACCTGTGCTAATGTACCGACCTTACTTGGACTAATACATACTTGTGATTAACCCCCCTGCAAACATCCCTAACTACAGGAAAGTAATTAAGATATAAATCTAACCACAGCCTTAAACTCTGACATCCTACACTCCCTTGTGCAAAGGTGTCCTAACGGGGGTTCAGGTTTCTATCACTCTAGCAACCCCACAATTATTAGCCAAATACACAATGCATTCCCCTAGGCCCATAAATGGTGAAGTGTCATGTAGTCGACGTTCACATGACACCACTAGAAGAATAACACCACAACTTAAATACTAAACCATTGAATAATAACTCAACACAAATCCACTAATAACAACATGACCTCTCCCATGTACTCAAGAACTAAACAAACTACTCACGAGACATCATATGGATCAAGATTAAAGATGATATGATAATGGATAAAAATCTGAACATAAACAATAATCCAATGGTTCCACTTAGAAGCATCAACTACAATAGTAATTAACACCGGGAAAGTTTCCCCTAAGAACTAAAGCAATATCCAACACAATTGTTACAGCGGGACGGAGTGGTGATGATGGTGCTGGTGGAGATGATGATGATCCCGATGAAGCCTAGCTTGACGATGGTGTTGATGGCGATGATCTCCCCTCTCCAGGAAGGAATTCCCCCGGCAGAAATCTGTCTGCCGGAGAGATCTTTCTCTCTTGGTGTTTTCCGCCCCGCAGAGGCGGCGGAAATCTATCTGTGGTCGCCCCCTCGTATTAGGGTTCCATAGGGAAGATATAGGCGAAGGGGCGGAGTCGGGAGCCAGGCAGGTGGGCCACACCTGCCCTAGGCACGACCTAGGATGGGCCCGTGCCTAGGGGGTGTGGGGGCCCCCTATGGCCCTTATTCGTCCCTCCTTCTAGCTTTTTCAATCTTCTGGAAAAATAATATTTTCCCATATTTTTCTGATATTTTTTCGATCTTCGCAAAATTGCATCAAAACACCTTCTTTTCCATTAGAATCCAGACTTCGGCAGTCCATCCTCCAAGAATCATCCAACATGCCTAAACAGATGAAAAGCCATAAGTAATACCTCATAATAATACAAATATTGATGAATAGAGGTAGATTACAATATAGAATGGTGATGCAAATTGGGCGTATCAGTTCCTACGTGCATACACAAATGGTTATCCAAAATCCAAAAAAATACACACAAGTTTTTTATGAAAAAGAAGCCAGGCAAGCAAAAGAAGGTACGCAGAATGTCGACGAGGCACCGAGGAGGTGGGCTCGCGCGACTAGATACCCTGGCCGCACGGGTGGAGCATGTGATGATGCAACACACCGCTGCATGTTGTAGTGCGCAAGTCATTAGCATAAAACTCATAGAATACCGTGAAAGGATCGACGGGCACCTAAATGAGGGTGAATAGGTGCTACTTCAAAATTTACTCCTTTTCAATTTAGGGTCTGACACAAAAGGTAAATTCTCTAGATATGCAACTAAGGTGAATTTATGTATATGTCACACTAGCACAACCAACTAAGGAAGAGCAAGATATAATATAAGTAAAGTACGGTAAAGGTAGAAGTAACCAAAGTGGAGCACGCAAAGACACAAGGATGATTTCCCGCAATTCCTTTCTTTTGAGGGGAAGTACATCTGCATTTGGAGAGGGGGTGCTTTGAAACCACCAACGCCACGAAAGGCCTCCCTTGTTCTCCGGTGAACCTCACCCCAAAGGGATCAATTCACTCTTACACTATATCGGTAACCTTTGATGTGGAAACCGACACCTTTATGACAAGTTCAGGGCACACATCCACAACTGAATTGGAGGCTCCCGAATGTAGGAAACCTGTCACAACAATCAAAGACAAGCTTGTACGAACCAAATCAAGAACTAGAGTTTCCGATGAAACACTAGAGCAAGGGGCCCTCAAGTGAATGAGGGGGAAATGAATATCTCTTTTGGTGAAGCTGTAGATCAAGGCCTCCTCCTTCGATTCTCCAAATATCAGGGACTTTGGATGGTTGGAGGGGGAGATCTTGTTGATTTGGTGGCTCCAAATGGGGTTGACATGGGTATGACCTATCGGGTCCCTATGTTTAGTTACCTAATATGTCGTAAACGTATCTATAATTTTTGATGTTCCATGCTTGTTTAGTATCTACTTTGCTTTGCTTTGTCTACACTTTGAGGTATTTTTATATGTTTTGTAGGACTAACCTATTAACAAGATGCCACAGTGCCAGTTGCCTGTTTTTTGTTGTTTTTGGTTCTAGAAAAGTCAGAAAATGAATATTCTCGGAATTGGACGGGACAAAAGCCAAAGTCAATATTTTACCGTGGGGAACACGGATCCATAAGATGAGACGGAGGAGGGCCTCGGGAGGGGGCGCACCCCCCTGGCCAGGCGGCCAGGCCTAGCCCATGCCTGGGGGGGGGTGTAGCCGCCTCGGGCACCCTCTCGGCCTCCCTCTTCGCCTATAAGAATCCCCCGATACCTAAACCGTAAGTACCCGATCAATCTTCCACGAAATAGTTCATAGCCGCCACCATCGTCCCTAGATCGGGGGGATTTGAAGCTCTTCCCGGCACCCTGCCAGAGGGGAGAGATCATCCCGGAGGCCTTCTTCATCACCATGCCAGCCTCCGGTATGATGCGTGAGTAGTTCCACCTTGGAATTTGGGTCCATGTAGTAGCTAGATGGTTGTTTCTCCTCCTTTGTTCTACCATGTGCTAGAGGGCTAAACATGCATAAAAATGAAATCTCTAAGCATAGAATAATCATGCAAGCTCACACAACCTGTCACCTATAGCAGCAAAATACTCAAGATACAATCTACCAATTACAAATCTAATTGGACAAGCGGAGGAGGCACATACCAAGGAGCAATCCCTCCAAAAATCAGCAGCAAAGATGGGCTGAGCAAGGAGATCGAAATTTGTGAGCAAGAACAGCAGGAACTCAAGCTTGAGAAAGTTTTCCGGTGTTTATCGGGAGAGAGAAAGAAGATGGCTAGGAGGAGGCACCTTGGAGGGGCCTAGGTGGGCCACACCCCACCCAGGCGCCACCTAGGGGGTGCCCGCGCCCACCATGGGTGTGATGGCCTAGGGTGGCCCCTGGGTCACTCCAGGTGTCCCTCTGCCCCTTTTTTCGAGGAAAAAATTAATTCGAATTTTTTGGAATTTTTCAGGAAACTTTATTTTTGGCCAATTTCCAGGGTATGAAAATTGATTTTCTCGCAGAAACAGTTTTTTTAGAAGAAGCAAAAGCAAACCAAAACCAAACTACAAAAGTTCTAAGACACTCTAACAAGCAAACAACTAACAAAACCAAAGCTAGCAAAATAAAAGCCAAAGACTAGGAAGGAGAAAAGTAAAAGAAATCAAGAATAACCACAGTGAAAACATTATTTTGTTCATTAAAATCCTCTTGTTAACAAGGTTGATAAAGTCTTGTTACCAAAACAATCTTATACGAAACAAAACTTTGCATTCCACAAGGTGATTATGTTACCTCATACTTGATAGCGATGGTCCCAATCATAATAGTTTCAAAATTTTCTTGTGGAATGGGACAATATATTTCTCCAACCTTGATGCTCTCAATATTTTCAATGGAATTCGGGCAATAGCTTTTAGCAACCTTCTTGGGGAAATAAACAGTATGCTCTTTGCCATTAATATTGAATGTTACTTTTCCTTGATTGCAATTAATGACAGCACCTGTAGTATTAAGAAAAGGTCTCCCAAGAATAATAGACATGTTATCATCTTCAGGCATTTCAAGCACAACAAAATCAGTTAAAACCAAGCAATTATGATCTACTTGAACAGGAACATCCTCACATATATATACCAACAGGAATAGTATTTGACTTATCAGACATTTGCAAAGATATATCAGTTGGTATCAACTTTTCTAGCCGGAGTCTCTTGTAGAGAGAAAAAGGCATAACACTAACTCCAGCTCCCAAATCACATAAAGTAGTTCTACCATAATTATTCTTAATAGAGCAAGTAATAGTTGGTATACCTGGATCACCAAGTTTCTTTGGAACCTTACCATTAAAGGAATAATTAGCAAGCAAAGTAGAAATCTCCTCATTAGGAATCTTCCTTTTATTAGAGACAATATTCTTCATATACTTTGAATAAGGAGGCAACTTAATAGCATCAATCAAAGGAATTTGCAAAAATAAAGGCTTCATCCACTCACAAAACTTGTTGTAGTGTTCTTCCTCCTTTGACTTGTGTTTCTTACCTGGAAAAGGCATAGGTTTCTGCACCCAAGGTTCTCCCTCACTACCATGTTTCTTAGCAATAAAATCTTCCTTAGTGTACCTAGTGTTCTTAGTGTGCTTCTCTGGTTCTTCCTCAACTTCCTCCTTATCAGGAGCATCATTTTTATCATTACCACTCTTAGTTTCAGCATCAGAGATTGATATACTATTAGGATCTACATCAGGTTCAAGTGGTTCCTCAACTATTTTGTGTTTCTTTTTCTTTCTCTTACGAGGACCACCACTACTTTCACCTTGTTGGGAATCCTGCTCAATTCTTTTAGGGTGTTCTTCAGGATATAAAGGATCTTGAGTAGCTATACCACACCTAGTTCTAATTCCATAAGCATGTTTATCTCCTGAGGCATTAACTGGCATATCCTTTTGTACCTTAGCAAGTTGATCAATTTGGGTTTGAACCATTTGAAAGTGTTTACAAAGCATTTTAATATCATTAAAAGTTCTTTCCACAATATCTTTCAACTCTTTAATAGCTCTAGAGTTTTCAAATAATTGATTCTGAAGTTGTTTATTAAAATTACCTTGCTTAACAATAAAAATGTCAAGTTCCTCTAAACATTGATCAGGATGCTTACCATAAGGAATATCACCTTCATCAAAGTGTTGGAGAGAGTGTACCCCAATAGTAGATGAGTGAGGAATTGGCTCACATAATTCTTCTATAGGAGGTAGATTCTTCACATCTTCAGCTCTATTACCTTTCTCCTTTAGACACTTCTTAGATTCTTTCATCACTTCATCATTTAATGCAATAACTCCTCTCTTGTTTGGTGTTGGTGTTGGAATTGGTTCAGGCACAACTGGTTTAGGTGTAATAGGCTCAGGTGTATTTAGCTCAGTTGAAGTCCAATCATCATAATTCTTGGTTATTTTAGCCATTAATTCTCCAGCATCTGTAGGAGTCCTTTTCCCGAAAACACAATTAGCAAAGCTATCTAGGTATGTCCTAGAATCATCAGTTATTCCATTATAATAAATATCAAGAATCTCATTCTTAGGCAATGGACATCCAGGATGTGCATGAATCAAGGCACAGAACCTTGTCCATGACTCAGGCAATTTCTCTTCTTCTCCCTGTTTAAAATCAAAAAGTCTCTACAAAGCAGCATGTCTAGCACTGGGAGGAAAATATTTCTGGAAGAAAGAAGCAATCAGGGCTATCAATGGAACCAGGAGGTAATCTATTAAACCAAGCCCTAGATTCTCCTTTTAGTGAAAAAGGGAAGATCTTAGTAACAAATTACTTGCGCATCTTAAAATCATCAGAGAATAAAGCACTCATAGTGGAAATCTCATTCATATGAGCTACAACACTCTCATTTTCAGTCCCACAAAAAGGTTCTTTCTCAACAATGTCCAAATAGGATAAATCAAGAGAGAAATCATAATCTTTATCTTTAATATCTATGGGAGAGGTGGCAAACTTAGGATCAGAGGACAGTTTAGGAATAATGGTGCGTCTAGCAAGGAGACTCTTAATAGCACTAGTACCATGTGTGTTTCGACACTGTTCAACAAATTCATCAGTGAACTCAATGTAATCATCATTAATATCATAACTCTCTCTAGGCTCAGGTGAGATAACAGGTGTAACAGTGTCTTCACTAGGAGTTTCAGTATTTCCTAGACTAGCTATAGTAGCATCTAGGAAAGGACCTAATGAACCACTCGCATCAAGCACAATAGAAGTAACATCATGAGAATCTAAAGCAGTTTCAGACTCAGCAGTAATAGCAGTGTGTGTAGCATGTGTATGTGGTGGTGGTGTAACAAGCTTACTTATAACAGATGGTGAATCAAGAGAAATAGAGGTGTTTAGGACTATACCTCTTCTTGTAGTGGATGGTAAAATAGGAAACTTTCCATCATGAGACTTACCCATGATGAAAGGAGTAGGAGTGAACAATAGTAGATCCAAGTGAACTTACAAATAAAGTTATGCTCCCCGACAATAGCGCCAGAAAATAGTCTTGATGACCCACAAGTATAGGGGATCGCAACAGTCTTTGCGGGTAGTATTACCCAATTTATTGATTCGACACAAGGGGAGCCAAAGAATACTTGCAAGCCTTAACAACTGAGTTTTCAATTCAGCTGCACCTGGAAATAGTTCTTGCTCATAGAAGTTTATCAGTAGCAACAGTTTGTAGTAGCAACAACAAAGCAACAACGGTGTAATAGTAATAATGTAATGGTAAAACAGTAGGATATGAGGGCGGTAGGCATAGGGATGGATGGACGGGCGTTGCATGGACGATTCTAAACATGTAATTTCAAGATCTAGGGCATTGCAGATAAATAAGAATAAGCATCCAAGTACTAAACAATCCTAGGCATGTGCTCCATATATAGTCATGCGTGCTCGCAATGAGAACTTGCACAACATCTTCTGTCTAGCCAGCCCGTGGCAGCGGGGCCTCGCATCTTTGAGGATGAGCTGCCCTTGTTCGGTTGTGACGTAACACTAAAGTAATCCTGAGATGCTCCTTTTATAGAGTTCACCATTAACAATCCTGAAGGCCCTGGAACGTCGGGTGATGCGTCTTGCTTCAACTGTATCTTCAGGGAGTTCCCCGCGTATCATGAACGCCATGTACAGATACATCCATGTGGTTTATATTACCATCACTTCCGCGGGTTCCTCCATTTCTTCGGGGTCTTCCATGTTGTATTCTTTGGCTGGCGCAGCCCCCGAGCCCTTTGATGGCTTGGAATTTTTGCCCGTGGTTTCTACGGTAGTTTCTTCGACCTTCTTGGGTTTAATGGAACACTCCATGATCTCCTCCCAGAAAACCCAAGGTGGTAGGGGAAGGCACGAGGATCCAATGTTCGCTAGATTATCGGACTCCTTGTTGCTTGCTCGGCTAATATAAGACACCTCGCACCCGTCAAAGTGGGCCTCCATAATGTTGTATAAATCTAGATATGCGATCATGTTTTATCTAATAGCGTCGCACTTATTCATCACTTGCTGGGCTACAAGGTTTGAGTCGCCGAAGATTTTTAGTCGAGTTACACCGCAGGCTCTAGCCATACGCATACCGTGCAACAGGGCCTCATATTCGTCTTCGTTGTAGCGTTGGGGAAGCTCATACGATAAACATATATCATTTTATTGCCTTGCGGAGAAATCAGGATCACACCCGCTCCTACACCTTCTGTTCGCTTGGTTCCATCAAAGTACATTATCCATGTGTTAGCTATGCCCACTCCATGATGAAGACAGGCAATACTTGGGATTGTATCACCTTTCTCTTCTCGTACATGACATCTCGAGGGGATAGTTCAATGCCCAAAGAGAGACACACCCTATAGCTTGCAGATTATTCAGTATGTTGGAGAGACGATCCTCATTAATGACCACTATCGGATGCTCTGAGAAGTAGTGGCGCAATTTGCGATTTTTCATGAAGACACTGATGTGGCTCGGTGACTATAGAGCCTGTTGGTAGACCCCAAGAGCAAGGTGTGATGAGCACAACATCAAGTTTCCTCTTAGTTATGAAACCAAGGTTATCGAACCAGTAGGAGTAAGGAAACAACTCCAAGGTGTTGCTAACAACTTGGAACCTGCACAACACAAACTCAAAACTTTGCCCCAACTTACAGTGAGGTTGTCAATCTCACCGGTTTGCTGAAAACAAAGGATTAAACGTATAGTGTGGAAGATAGTAGTTGCTTGTAGAAAGTAAACGGTAACAGTAGATGATGTATCAATGATAAAGGCATGGACCGGGGTCCACAGTTCACTAGAGGTGTTCTCCTTAAGATAGATAGCATGTTGGGTAAACAAATTACAGTGGGGCAATTGATAGATTGAGAAAGCATAATCATGCATATACTAGACATCTTGACTCCTACGAGATTTGATTGGGCATTACAACATAATACATATACCGTAATCCAACTGCATCTATGACTAATAATCCACCTTCAGTTTATCATCCGAACCCCTTCCAGTATTAAGTTGCAAGCAATAGATAATTGCATTAAGCAATGTGTGTAAAGTAAACAATACAATTGCTCCATGAACAAAGGATTGTTGTTTTCTCCCTAGTAGCAACATCACATTTACAACGTTAGAGATTTCTGTCACTTCCCCAGATTACTAGAGGCATGAACCTACTATCGAGCATAAATACTCCCTCTTGGAGTTGCAAGCATCTACTTGGCCAAGATAGATACTAACAACGGAGAGCATGCAATATCACAAATAACATAGGCATGATAGAATCAATAATCATCTAACATAGTATCTCAATATCCATCGGATCCCCGCAAACACAACATGTATGATTATAAATAGATGATCTTGATCATGAACGGAGCTCACAAGATCTAAACATGATAGCACAAAGGAGGAGAAGCAACCATCTAGCTACTGTATAGTCCAAGGGTGAAATACTCACGCATCACTCCGGAGGCTGGCATGGTGATGAAGAAGGCCTCCGGGATGATCTCTCCCCTCCGGCAGGATGTCGGGAAGAGCTTTAGATCCCCCTGATCTAGGGACGATGGTGGCGGCGGCTACATACTGTTTCATGGATATTTGATCGGATGCTTAGGGTTTCTGCATCGGGGTGCTTTTATAGGCGAAGGGGCAAGGTTGGTGGGCGCCCGAGGGGCCCACACCTGGTGGCGGCGCACCCTAGGGGATGGCCGCGCTAGCCCTAGGTGTGGCCACCTCGTAGCCGCACTTCGGCTGCCCTCCGGACTCCGTGTTCCTTCAGGTGAAATATTGACTTTGGCTTTTGTCCCGTCCAATTCCGATAATATTTCCTTACTAGCTTTTCTGAAACCAAAAATAGCAGAAAAATAGGCAACTGGCATTGCGGCATCTTGTTAATAGGTTAGTTCTAGAAAATGTATAAAAATACCTCAAAGTGTAGGCAAAACATAAGAAAGTCGATACAAAACAAGCATGGAGCATCAAAAATTATAGATACGTTTACGATGTGTCAAGAAGCCCTAAGCTTAACTCCTGCTCGTCCTCGAGTAGGTAAGTGATAAAAAGAATAATTTTTGAGGTGACATGCACCATCACAATCCTGATCAAACTATTGTAAAGCATGGATAGCTGGGATCAAAGTACTCTAAACATGAGCATGAAAAATATAGCTCTAACAATAAGACATAGTAACTATGTTGTAACATGAAAAGGTACAAACAAAGATTATGAATAACAATGCATTTAAAGACGTTTGTTTGTTCCACATACAGAAAACATAGCAAGAGTGGTATTCAGCTTGTCCCTCATGGTGTAGAAAAACATAAATGCATAGGACACCTTCAAACTTCATAAGGGTGACTAGATACAAATAGTTCAAGAACAAGCAATATCAACATTATGAATCAATCAATAAGTTTTGGGACAATGCACATAAAACTAAGAATGACAACTATGCTCTCTTAATTGGTGCATAAAGATATAAGGTGGAGACTCAACATAAAAGTAAGAAGAAAGGCCCTTCAAAGAGGGAAGCAGGGATTTCAAGTTTCATAAAGAGCTTCCAAAAATTATGGTACTTAATAGCTTTTAGCTCTCATTGCCCCTATCATAAGCATCTTGAAGTGATTAAGGTTAAAGTGAAACAAATATGGAGTATAGGCTTGACAAATCATAAGTTGGCAATCTCATGTCTCTTGAGTACGAGGGCCGTTCCTCATGCTACTCAACTTTAGTCACAAGCAAGTTCTTGTCATTGTAAGTATATGTGTATCATAGAGAACCGCCAACGGGGTACCCCTTGCCCCATGACACAGGAGCTATCCCATATCAAAATGACAAGGCAACAGACAATGAGCATCTCAGCGATCTTTTATTTACCATGAGAATGGTGCTTTTTTTTTCTGAAGATGCTTCACAAATTGCTCACTATGGTTATGCTGCAAGTTTCCACCATGATTAGGCATGACTTAGGATAGCCGCCCAGGTGTTTCTCTAACACATATATAATACTCCATGGACTTACAAGCTCCCCTTTTATTTCACACCACCGACATCCATAAACAAAAGATCATGATATCAACTGGGTAATATGTACAAGTGTTGAAAGCGTTCCCCATGACAGCATGGTTCTGCTATTTCCCAACTTATAAGTGAAAGCATATAACAACATAGATGACACAATGGTTCAAGTTTGTTAGGTGCAAGAAATAAAGTGTGCCATCAAGTTTGTGAGAGCTTTAATCACTAATTTTCACATAACAAGTTTGATTTGGAAGATAGATAAAACATGAATATACTTGGAATGGTGTAACACACCATGCATAGGAATTTATAGTGGTCTCTTTGGAATAAATTGGTTTCTTGGAAGTTGGATGCACGAGTAGAGCTCATACTCAGTACAAGTGGAGGCTAGCAAAAGACTGGGAGCGACCAACTAAGAGAGCAATAATGGCCATATTCAAGCAAAGTGACAAAACATTATCAGCTAAAGCATAAAGTGGTATCACAAGTCAAAAACTAAATGATCATAGAGGCTAAGGTGACTGGTTCATAGTCTTAACATGGCGTAAGCATGTGCCAAGTCAACCCAAATAAAGCATCAAAGGAGAATACAACAATAATATGCTTTTGTATGCTAAAACAATGCATGATTCTTTCAAGGCACATTAAGCAATCTCAGTTGTTTGGAACAAGACATGCTACCGCAATAATCAATAAGCATAAGGTTAAAGCAACATCTAGCATGACATGATAAAGTCTAAGCCACAGTCAAAACAAGCTCCCTTTTGTACCACTATAAGCATGGAACTTTCTACTCCTTTCCAACACTAATCAACTTATTTGAAACAAAAATGCTAATGCAGGGTCCAACTAATTTATGGAGCAAACCACACAAACAAAAACAAAAACAAAAACTAAGACGCTCCAAGAACAACACAACAGTGCATGAAACAATAAAAATGAAGTGTCTAGAAAGAGACCTTAGATTTTTATTGATGAAGAAGGGGATGCCTTGGGCATCCCCAAGCTTTGACGCTTGTACCTCTTGAATATTTCTTGGGGTGACACGATGGCATCCCCAAGCTTGATCTTTTGTCCATTCTTCATCTCATCACATCATTCTTCCCCTACACTTGAAAATTTCCTTCATACAAAACTTCACACAATCTTCATTAGCAACATTAGTTTACTCAAGATAATAAGCCTTTGGGTTTAGTTTCAACTAGGGTAAAACTTTCATTAAAACACAAGATACTATAGCAATTCCTTTTAAAAGATAAAGTGATCAAAGAGAACTCAAAAAGAAACCGATTAAGGGGCAAATGCAAATAATGGCAGAAATCTGTTAAAACAGACCAACAGGTAAAACCGACTTTTTCGAAGACCTTCTGTTGCTCAAATCGAAAAGTCTTGAACTAATGAAAGTTATACAATAACCTGGGGCATAAGTTCAGAAAGTTACAGCTCAATCCAACGTACAATGATTTTTCACGAATCTTTACATTGAAGCACAAAAATCTGTTTCGGGATAGCAACTTCCCCAAATCTTACTTCTCTCTCATTAGAGGTTCTTCTGGGCACAAAAACCACACAAAAAGGATAAGGAGAGGTTATTAAAGAAGCAATAACTTCCAAGACTCAACAAAAGAAGAACCTACTGGAATGTGGGTTATCTCCCAATTAGTACTTTTCTTTAACATCTTTAAGTTAGGCATAGGAAGCAAGAATCAAGTATTTTCAAATGAAGAAGCATTAACATCAAATTTTTCTTTAATAGCAGGAGAAAAAGGTATCTTCACTCTTTTTAGGGAATTGTTCTATACCTTTCTTGAGTGGGAATTGATATTTAATGGTGCCTTCCTTCATATCAATAATGGCACCAACAGTTCTAAGAAAAGGTCTTCCCAAAATAATAGGACAAGAAGCTTTGCATTCAACATCCAAAACATAGAAATAAACATTGAAAAAGGCATTGTTAACCATCATAAGACATCATTAGTACCCCCCATAAGTTTCTTTTTAGCATTATCATCAAGATGGACATCCAAATAGCAATCTTCCAAAGGTGGCAAATCAAGCATTTCATAAATCTTTCTAGGCATAATAGAGACACTAGAACCAAGGTCACATAAAGCCTTGAGATCAAAATAATTCAATTTCATATTAATGATGGGCTCCCAACCATCTTCTAATTTCCTAGGAATAGAAGCTTTATGTTTCAATTTTTCTTCTTTAATTTTAATGATAGCATTTGTATTGTGTTTTGTAAAAGTCATATTCATAGCACTAGAATTAGGACTTCTAGCAAGCTTTTATAGGAACATAATTACTTCAGAAATATTACAACCATCAAGATCAAAATAAAACTTAGCATCCAAGGTTGTATAACTATTTTTCCCATATTTCGATTTTTTTTAGCATTTTTATTGGGTTTAGGCATTGTTGTAAAAGGAGTGGGGACTTCTTGTGATTTGCTAGCATCAACATTGGTGGTGGTAATAGTACAAATCCTACTATTTCTAGCAATTTCATCTTCTCTCTCCCACTTAGCATGCAATTTAGCTAACATTCTAACATTTTCATCAATTCTAACATGTATGGCATTAGCAGCAGCATCATCAGAACTAGCACCAGAAAATTGAACTTTCATAACAAGATTCAGCAAAGCAGGTTTAATTTCATAAATAGTAGCATCAGGAGCAGGTGGAGCAATAGGTGTGCAAAGGAAATCAGTGTTGTTTGTACTAGTGAAATCACACAACTTAGTGTTTTTAGAAGTGTTCATTTTTGCAAAAGTGAAGCAGGCCAACAGAAGTAGTAACTAATTTTTGTGTGTTTTTTATAAGAAAAAGCAAGCCAAACAAACTAATTTTTTGTAATTTTTGAAAAAGAGAAACAAGCAAAACAAAGCAAAAGAAACTAAGCAAAACAAAAACAAAGTAAAGAGATTGGTCGTGAGAGACTCCCCTTGCGAGAATCTTCTTTCTCCCTGAAAGGTGACTGACGAGGAGGAAGAGATTGAAGCTGTCCTTAACTCCCGGACAACGGCACCATGAAGACACTGATGTGGCTCGGTGACAATAGAGCCTGTTGGGAGACCCCAAGAGGAAGGTGTGATGAGCACAACATCAAGTTTTCCCTCCATTATGAAACCAAGGTTATCGAACTAGTAGGAGTAAGAAAACAACTCCAAGGTGTTGCTAACAACTTGGAACCTACACAACACAAACTCAAAACTTTGCCCCAACTTATAGTGAGGTTGTCAATCTCACCGGTTTGCTAAAAAACAAAGGATTAAACGTATAGTGTGGAAGACAGTAGTTGCTTGTAGAAAGTAAATGGTAACAGTAGATGATGTATCAATGATAAAGGCATGGACCAGGGTCTACAGTTCACTAGAGGTGTTCTCCTTAAGATAGATAGCATGTTGGGTGAACAAATTACAGCGGGCCAATTGACAGATTGAGAAAGCATAACCATGCATATACTAGACATCTTGACTCCTACGAGATTTGATTGGGCATTACAACATAATACATAGACCGTAATCCAACTGCATCTATGACTAATAATCTACCTTCAGGTTATCATCCGAACCCCTTCCAGTATTAAGTTACAAGCAATAGATAATTGCATTAAGCAATGTGTGTAAAGTAAACAATATAATTGCTCCATGAACAAAGGATTGTTGTTTTCTCCCTAGTAGCAACAACACATCTACAACCTTAGAGATTTCTGTCACTTCCCCATATTACTAGAGGCATGAACCTACTATTGAGCATAAATACTCCCTCTTGGAGTTGCAAGCATATACTTGGCCAAGATAGCTACTAACAACGGAGAGCATGCAAGATCACAAATAACATAGGCATGATAGAATCAATAATCAATCTGGCATAGTATCTCAGTATCCATCGGATCCCCGCAAACACAACATGTATGATTACAAATAGATGATCTTGATCATGAACGGAGCTCACAAGATCTAAACATGATAGCACAAAGGAGGAGAAACAACCATCTAGCTATTGTATGGACCCATAGTCCAAGGATGAACTACTCACGCATCACTCCGGAGGCTGGTATGGTGATGAAGAAGGCCTCTGGGATGATCTATCCCCTCCGACAGGATGCCCGGAAGAGCTTCAGATCCCCCCGATCTAGGGACGATGGTGGAGGGGGCTGCGAACTTTTTCATGGAAATTTGATTGGGTTCTTAGGGTTTCTGTATCAGGGTTCCTTTATAGGCGAAGGAGCAAGGTCGGTGGGCGCCCGAGGGGCCCACACTTGGTGGCGGCGCGCCCTAGGGCCTGGCCGTGCCAGCCCTAGGTGTGGCCACCTCGTGGCCCCACTTCGGCTGCCCTCCGGACTCAGTGTTCCTTCTGGTGAAATATTGACTTTGGCTTTTGTCCCGTCCAATTCCGATAATATTTCCTTACTAGCTTTTCTGAAACCAAAACAGCAGAAAAAAAGCAACTGGCACCGAGACATCTTGTCAATAGGTTAGTTCTGGAAAATGTATAAAAATACCTCAAAGTGTAGACAAAACATAAGAAAGTCGATACAAAACAAGCATGGAGCATCAAAAATTATAGATACGTTTACGACATATCCGAACCGTTTCTGGTAATGAGGATACCTTTGCTTCAAATGCGATAAAACTTCACTCAGGTAATACACCGGCCTCTGGACGCCATGACTTTCCCCTCTTCGGGTCTCTCGGTGACTAAAACTGTGTCGACCACCTGGTTCATGGAGGCGATGTTGAGCAGCAGAGGTTCGTTCTCCTTTGACGATACGACGATAGGTGATGTCGAAAGTGTTTTCTTGAGTGCTTCAAACGCTTGCTGGGCCTTGTCGGTCCACTTGATTTTTTCTGACTTTTTCATGAGTTTGTAGAAGGGGAGAGCTTTTTCACCTAACCGAGCGATGAATCTGCTCAATGCTACCACGCGCCCTGCCAATTGCTGAACACCACGAAGATTTGTTGGCTTCTTAATTGTTAGTATTGCCTGAATTTTTTTTGGGTTTTCCTCGATCCCTCTTGCTGACACCAGGTATCCGAGGAGTTGTCCTGCTAGAACTCCAAAGGAATGTTTTAGCGGATTGAGCTTGATGCGGTACTTCTCAAGATTATCGAATGTTTCCCGAAGGTCACTGATAAAAGTCAACTCTTGCTTGGTGGTAATAATAACGTCGTCAACGTAGACTTGAACATTATTGCCAATTTGGTTTCCAAGGCAATTTTGTATCATACGATGGTAGGTGGCACCCGTGTATTTTAGGCTGAACGGCATTGTCGTGTACCAAAATACACCATAAGGTATTATAAATGATGTTTTTTCTTGGTCTTCTTACTTCATCCGAATCTGGTGATACCCGGAATAAGCGTCCAGGAAGGAAAGACGTTCGCACCCAGCTAATGCGTCAATAATTTGATCGATTCGCGGGAGTGGGAACTAATCCTTTTCACAACTAGTTGAATACCCGTGCGTTGCTACGGTTCCCTTAAATATTTTTTACACGCAAGTAAACGAAATACACATAAAAACTCACACATGTATATTTATTAGTAAAACAAGAATAGAAATTCACTTTTGATCCCATGTGTATATGCTCCATTCACAAAAGAAATGCTATTTAGCTTAAATGTACTTTAGTAACATTCAATCCAACTACTATCTCTTATTATGTTGACTATTCTTTTTATTACCACACATATACCTTTTTATTTTTTCATAATCGATTCGCGGGAGTGGGAACTGATCCTTTTCACAACTAGTTGAATACCCGTGCGTTGCTACGGTTTCCTTAAATATTTTTTACACGCAAGTAAACGAAATACACATAAAAACTCACACATGTATATTTATTAGTAAAACAAGAATAGAAATTCACTTTTGATCCCATGTGTATATGCTCCCTTCCCAAAAGAAATGCTATTTAGCTTAAATGTACTTTAGTAACATTCAATCCAACTACTATCTCTTATTATGTTGACTATTCTTTTTATTACCACACATATACCTTTTTATTTTTTCATAATCTAAGTTACATCATCGACTAAAATAGGTACAGTGTCAAGGTGTGGGTCATCTAACTACACGCCTAGGTTAGAGAATTTTACCTTATTGTGTAGTTAATCAGCTACGCGGACTAACAATCATGATATTTTTTAGATGAATAAATATCAGGATCTGTATCTTGACAAGGACTTCAAGTGATATGTTCTTAATTTCTACATATTGATTACATGCTCGTGTGATGCTAGAAGACTTGTGAGTTAGACCGTTACACTTCGGCATATTCGTGTTGCTAGCTTCTCTCACGACGAAAACTTGGCTCATCGTCTCTCGTACATGAATTTCTTTCCTCTAGCCAGGCCTCTCCTTCTCCCGTCAGTCCCTTCTCCCGTCAGTCCCCTTTTCAGTTGCGATCGTGAATTGCTGATGTCTTTCCAGATTCCACTACATGAGCAGCTATCCCTTCTCATGGGATTGATTTTTTCTTCTCAAGTCTAATATTATAGAAAATATATAGCTTTGAACAAAACTTTTACACAACTCAAGAAAACATTTATGTCAAGAAAAAGTGTCAAGTTAATTTGTAACAATGCATAAGGCACACAAGTATCATTACAATAGCTAATCGATTCAGGATGTACCCCATTCCTTTTATTCGTTCACCAGGCCATCAACTCCGTTCAAAATGTTTCGCTAATAAAAAGCGGCATGATGTACCGGTCTCTAGGAGAACTATATATGGTAGTCTGAACTAATCTCTGCATGCGATGGCGAGATATAGCAAACTAATTTAGTGATGCCATGATTTTTTTAGGACATGTCATATATGAGCAAATTGTTGAGTCAAGAACAGTTATTAGGTCACATGAAACGACCATTCGACATAAAAATTAATGCAACATGTAAAAGGTGAACTACAAATTATAACATGAAAAGAACAAATCAATTTTTTCAATCAAAGCGGATATAACATGTTACATAGTATATGTGTGCTTGTGAATTACATCACAACCGAGACACTCATATACGTGCTTCAGCTACTTAACAGTCGGTATAATGTTGGCAAATGAACATATTCTGCACCCCAACCAGGTATAAACCAATATGGAGCCTGTTATCCTCGATATTTCCCTTAGTTGTGTCTGCAACTCAATGCAATAGATTTATTATAACAATATAACGGGTATTTCTCAGAAAGCTCTCGCCTCCATTATGTAAAGTGGATCTCATATTTGGTGGCAACCTAGAGAGTGTAACTTCCTAGTCGTCCATCTTAACTATTGTACTATATTCTGAACCTAAAAAGTAAGATCTGACCTCAAACAGAAGACATCGTTATGAATTTTTTGTTGAGGCTATAGATGTACAATTTTATGAAGAATACCTCTGAATATTTATGTACGAGTCGGAAAAGGTAGTACACACCAAGAAAAAATTAATACAGTATGTAACCATGGGAGTCTGAGATTACTCTATTCATATGAATGTGGTGGCCTCTTTTGCTATATGAAAACAAATCTACAAAATTAATACAGGAGTTAAACTGTATGGTCAATGTTATAGGTATACAATCAATTTATTATTAAATCTGCATCTTGCATATGGTAAGCGGGCGAGATGCAGCGATGATGACGACTGGATGTATTGGCTCCACCTTTTTATCTAACTATTGTGATCCAGTTCTTCCAATAGCTTTCACATACACACAACATATATATAATATACGACGAATAAAATGCTTAATAGTAACACAATAAACAACTATTCATAGTAAAATTATTTTGTGAAGTGATTGATTTAGTAAAACAATAAACTAACATTAGTAAATCAAAGGTTAGGTAAACTATATGCCATATCATGTGCATCATAATAGGCTTAGGAAATTTTTCCACCTCTATTTGGCTCATGGCTCAGTGACTCTCAGGCTCTTATCATCATATCACATCAACTGGAACCGCACATTTCATTCTTACGCAATTTCGAATTAACTCCCTAATACTTGGAAAAATAAAATACCTTAATGATATTCCATCAATAATTATTTCTTCTTTGGTGTAGCTTTGCATTCATGGTTTGGCTAATCATAAGTATCTTCTTCTTGAGATACCATTTACCCAAGGCATCCAATGATAATGATTGGGAACTATGGTTGAAATCAGTGCTTGCCAAGAATGAGAACCAATCCCAGTTAGTCACTTGCAAGCAAAAGCTGAAGTTTAGCGCAAATTGTTCGACTGAGATATAGTTTTGGAAGGGTGACAACATGGGTGCTATAGTCAGAGAGGAGAGCCCGCAACACTGTCATTCAACCAGCCGCCTGCCTCACCTACACGGCTAGCGGCCCGATTATCTTCGCTGATAAGGTAGCCGAAGGAGATCTTAGCACGCGAAGGAGACATGAGGGAGATGGAGCTCGCATAGATTCCCTTGCTGATGCCGGGGTGGCCCATGGACACACCCCTCTGCTGCGCTGGCTGCCGCTTTCGCTCTGCCCTATTAATAAGCCGGAAGGCCACAATCAAGGACGTCTAGTCGGACACCAGCAACATCCGCAGCCTCCAAGATACGCCATCAATGGCTTCTAGCTCTGTATATGAGATGGGAAGGAGAACCTTGTTTTCGTGGGAAGTACGCCATCGATTACAAGAGGAGTTGTGGAACCAAATATCCCTTAGTGGTTATTTGGATAGCGAGCTATAGTGATCAGTTTTTAGAAAACGAGTTTTAAGAGGATTATTAGGAAAACGGGTTTTACTAAGTTTTCTGTTAGGAATAAGTTTACAGAATAACACGTTTGGGTTAGCAAAGTCTAAAACATGTTTCGTACTCGCCTTTGTTTGGAACTTTGGAGTCTAATACAAATCAATCTGGGAGGGCGAAGGTACCACATGTCGCATATTCTCATGAACGCCAACATGTTCAGCTGATTCTTACAGAAATCGATCATCTGCCAGCTCGTGCACTCGCCAATTGACTCCGGTATCTCGCTGGCGAACTGATGTTTTTTTACAATTACACCACCTCGAGGTTCCTGACGTTCCGATGACGTCGGTGACGCCACTGGTGGCTTCATTGTTGTGATACGAAGTCAGGGAGGTGAGGTCAGTGAGGTTGAAGAGCTTCGACATCAGCTCGCCGGAGAGGCTGTTGTTGGCGAGGTGGAGCTCCGTTAGCGCGAGGCACCGCAACAGCCGGCCTGGTGCCGTTGATGTTCTTAGTCTAGAGCAAGGGGTGCCATGGATTGGAGCCTGGAAGATGACTCTGCCTCGCTCGTCCGCACATGTAGCCCCGAATGTTGGCTATGCAATTATCGTCGAAGAGCACATCATGTTGAGTTGCGGCAGCATGTCGACCTCGGCCAGAGCGCAATGATGAGTAGTAAGCGCGTTACCGGATAGGTCGATCATGTGCACGGATGCATGCTCAAGATCGCGGCGAGCATGCGGGACGCGTCTGTAGAATGTAGATGCGATTGTTCACGAGATTCATGACGTGAGGTTCAGGAGCTCGGCGAGAGCGCCGAGGTACAACCGTATGGTGCTGTCCATTATTCGGTAGGTTTAGCTTCAGGTGGTAGATGATCCTCTTGTGCTCTCGTTCTCGGCGAGAGCGAGCACCTCGACACTAGCCATGGCACCAAGCCAATGTCTAACGGAAGTCAGCTCGGATAGGTAATTCTCATGCAGGTTCAGGTCTGTGAGCGCGCGAGCCTGCCTAGGCCTCATCGCTCGGGTGAGGTTGCACGGCACGAGGCCGAGAGCGTTGAGCTCCCGTACTTTGCCTTGTCATGGCCGCAAATGTCGTTTTTCTCATGTTCTCAAGATCAAGTTCAGCTAGTACGCGTTTTAATAAAAACATCTCTGAGTCGTTTTTAGGAAAACACATATTTTGGTTGTTACAGAAACCACGTTTTTCTTAACTCATCCAAACAAGATCTTTTAGTTAGTTGCAACAGATTACAGTTCGGCTAAACACCTGTATCCAAACAAAGCATGTATTCCTAGGAGTTTTGAATCGTTTGTTGAGATAATAAAAAATTGTTAGCCAATTGGTTAGATGGTTGAGTAGATATGAGCTAAAAAGTAGGGACACGTAGGTTGTTGTTGCGGTGACATTTTCAAGTAATTATGTTGAAGTGTGACACCGTGTGACAACACCGTTTTGCTTTTAATAGTAAAGATGTTTGATAAGCGCGGTGAAGTCGATGCACATGCATAGGTCCTTGGTGTTTTTCTTCGGGACACACACGGGATTGGCGACCCAAAGTGCTTTCTTGATCTCCTTGATAAATTTGGCATCCATTAGGCGATGGATTTCTCGTCCAATGGCCTTTCTCTTGGGTTTTGCAAAATGGCGGAGTGACTGCTTTATGGGTCTGGCGTCAGGATATAACGCCAGGATATAAATTGAGTGCATGCTCAACGAGTTCCCTGGGATTCCTGGCATGTCTGATGGTACCCATGCAAAAATCTCCCAGTGCTTACAGAGGAACTCGATGAGCGCGCCTTCCTATGCAGGAATGAGGTTGGTGGACACCATGTCTGTTTTCTTCGGGTCCGTTGGGTGGAACTGCACTTCCCTTGTATACTTTGCTTGATCAAATGCCAGGTCAGGCATAGACCAAACTTCAGGCAAAAGCTCCGTGTATGTTGATATCCTCGGTTGCTCAAATTCTGTTTCCATCCCGAAGGATTCAGAGATTTTGTTGAATTCAATTTTCGAATCGAGTGAAGCTTCCTCTGACCATGATGATCTCGTTGGGCGCTGGCATCTTCATTACTAGATAAGCGTACTGTGGTATTGCCATGAATCTTGCGGAAGCTGGGCGCCCCAGTATCGCACGGTACTATGATGGCCAGTCCATAACTTCAAATTCACTAAAATTATTTCTATATCCGAAGACAACATCAAGATAGATTTTGCCTAAAGGAATTTCGGGTTTACCTGGGACTATCCCGTGGAAAGATGTTTCGGTTGGTACCAAGTTCATCAGGGAGATGTTCATAGCTCGTAGAGTTTTGGCGTAGATGAGGTTTATGCTGCTACCCGCGTCCATGAAGATCTTGCTTATATCGAACCCGCCAATTTATGTGTCAACGATGAGGGATGAATGACCCGGTTGAGGTACTCGAAGCAGATGATCATCCCTACTGAAGGTGATTTCCTGCTCCGACCAATGAAGGAATTCAGGGGTTGGGGGTGGTGCTTTTACTGCCATATTTACTTGTCGGGTGATTAATTTCTGGATCCTGTTGGATGAACGCCCTTTTTGAATCCTCAACATTGCTCCCCTGGATCTCGGGTACTCATCGTCCTGATTTCTGTTCTTAGCAGGTTGCGGCTGCCCAGATGGTGCTGGTCCTGGAGATGGTGGTGGAGCCGCAAGAGATAAAGTCCCTGGAGCTACGATGTGCCTGCGATTTGCGGCGTTGTTTATTCCTGCCTGCATTCCGAGGAAAGTACGGTGGGTTGATCGTCGTCTTCCCTGAGCATCAACATAATAGTGCATGTTACATGGCCCTTATAGTAGTTGCATTGGGGACATCAGGGGTTCCCTTGGTCGGTATGGTTGGCTTGGCCTGCCTTTCCCCGCATCTTCTTGGCTGCCGTGATATCTGCTGCTGCGGTTGTCACTCCTTCTGTTGTCCTCCCTGACGAAACCGGCTGCTGTGTAATTGGGTTTGCTGTAACCATCAAAATTGCGCCTCCTCCTATTATCATAATTTTTCCTATCGCGGTCTTCTTCAGGTGAGTGCCCGCGCTTGTTGCGGACAACATCTTCGCCATCAGCCCAATGGTTCGCCATATCGTACAAGTGAGAAATTGTTTTGGGCTTCACCTATCCTAGCTCCTTGATGAAGTCCTTTCTTTGCAAACTGTCGTTTAAGGCGTCTATCAGCCTTTCATCGGAGATGTGCTCCATAGAATTTTTTATGATGTTCCACCGCTTTATATATGACCTAATATATTCTCCGGGTTTATGCTTACAAGCCCGTAACTTCTCAATGGATGCGGGTCGCTTGAACGTAGAATTAAAATTTCAGGTGAACTTGTCCTCCAAATCGCTCCAGCTACTGATGGATTCTCTGTGGTAGCTGTGGGAGCCATGAGTGTGCTGCTCCACTTAAGTGCAATTGGAGGCTCTACATTACTGTGGCCTTCGAACCACCCTCGAGCTTGACTGTTTGCAGATAATCAGCCAACCATGCTGCGGGTTCTTGGAGTCCATTGTATTTTTTCGGTCATGAGGGAGTTTGAAATCCTTGGGGACTAGAGTTTTGCGAACCTGATAGGTAAAGCAATAGGCCCCATAAGGTTTGTGCTCGTCGTCGCTTTATCCATTAGAATATCTCCAGCCCCCGCGCTCTTCTCTAGATCTGTCAACCCTCCTTTGTGTAATGTCATTCCTGGCGTCTTCCTCGCAAGAAAAGCGTATGTGGTGGGGGAGTTAGATCGTCGGGTGGTCCGTGTGTGCCAAGGGCTGCTGCGACGGTGTGGTGATTTGTCGGATCGTTGCACGGTTCCTTGCTCTCCTTGCGGGACAATTTCGCCTACCATCCCTAATCCCATGAGGGCGGAGCGATGGATAGCTACCAGTGGATCTTTGGCTGTTGGCTGGGTTGTCAAGATGTAGGTTTGGGCAGCAACGAGGGCGGCATGTGCTGTTTTTTCTTTCATGTTACCCGTAGAATCAACTGACATGAATGACAGGTCTAAGTCTCTTGCCATCTCGCGCCTTTCGGCTTCTGGAATGTGCTGCAACCGCGAGTGAAAGGATCGTATGGGCACCTAGAGAGGGGGTGAATAGATGCTACTTCAAATTTTACTCTTTTTCAAATTAGGGTTTGACAAGAAAGGTAAATTCTCTAGATTATGCAACTATGGTGAATTTACCTATATGTCAACCTAGCACATACACTAAGTAAGAATAAGTAAAGTAAAGTGTAGTAAAGGATAGAAGTAACCAAATTGGAGCACGAGGAGACACAGGGGTTTGTTTCCCGTAGTTTCTTCCTTTTGAGGGAAAGTACGTCTACGTTTGGAGAGGGGGTGGTTTCAAACCACCAACGCCATGAGAGGTTTCCCTTGTTCTCCGATGAACCTCATCCCAAAGGGTTCAATTCACCTCTTCCACTATATCAGCAACCTTCGAGGTGGAAGCCGACACCTTTACAACAAGTTCGAGGCACACATCCACAACTTAATTGGAGGCTCCCGAATACAAGCAAAATGTCAAACAATCAAAGACAAGCTTGTAAGAACCAAATCAAAAGTTAGGGTTTCCAAAGAAACACAATAGCATGGGGCCCTCAAGTGAATGAGGGGGAAATGAAGATCTCTCTTGGTGAAGCTATAGATCAAGGCCTCCTCCTTCGATTCTCCAAAGATCAATGACTTTGGATGGTTGGATGGAGAGATCTTGTTGATTTGATGGCTCAAATGGGGATGGTGTTCTTGAGTGGGTCGAGAAGCTAGAGGAAGGGGTTAAGGTACTTATTTATAGGCCCCCTCCACTGAACCGTTTTCTAACCGTTGGAGTATCTGCCAGACCGGAGACTCCGATGTGCAGACTAGAGAATCTGGTCTACATCGGAGACTCCGGCCAATCTCCGAACCAGCCTCCAGACCACCTATCAGATTGTCCTAGTGCCCTTGGGAAAGACACCTCCGGAGATTCTTCAAAGTTTCCGGACCAAGTGGACCAGAGACTCCGGTCTAGCCACACCGGAGACTTCGGTCCGAGGCTTAGAATGGAGACTCAGTCAGTCTCCGGACTGACCTCCAGACCACCCATCAGACTATCCCAGGCAAATTTCTAGAGCCCCCTCCGGAGACTCTAGGGGAAACCCTAGACCACACCGGAGACTCCGGTCCACTCAGACCGAAGACTCCGATCTGGCATTTCCAGGAACTTGCATATGTGGTCAGTAATAATTCCGCAAGTCAACGGTCCTTTTCACTTTGCATTATATCAACCTGTAGACATTAGATACTATAAAATGATCTACTTGTTGTTAACGAACACCAAAAGTGATTATGACAGTAAATGTCCTTTCAATCTCCCCCTTTTTGGTGTTCGATGACAACAAGTGATTTTGCATGGAATTATTTGCAATAAAATATAATAAGATATGACAGTGGATAGCAATGCTCCTCCTGACTATGTGCACTAAGATAAACAAGGGAAACATGCACGACAGGTAGTAGGTAGATAAAACACATAGTTCTCACACGAGTTACAATAATGTAGGAGCAACCATGTCCTCACACAAATAGCAAATAGTATCTCGTAAACACATAAGGAAAATAAATACTAAGTTTCAAGATAGCAAATAAGAAGCAAGTCCAAGCCCATGCAAATCCTGATGACAATGTCTTATCCCCTTTGGCATCGAAATGCTAAAAAAGGGAAAATACCTATGCTAGCGCCTCAAAGGATCAGTAGTCCTTGTCGTCATCATCCTCGTCCTCCTCATCCATATCCTGATCCTCATCATTGTCCTCCTCATAGTCATCATCACCATCTGGCGCTGCAGTCCCTTTGCCGTGAGGGCGAGAAGAGGAGGTACCCTGGTACCCAAATCCTGAGGTGACATCAGAGAAGGTCTTCCAATCCACCAAACTATCATGTTGGGCATTCCATGCCCCAAAAGAAAGTGTGTAGTCTGACTTAGTGTATTGTTGAGCTCCATGCTCATCTGTGTACTCATACTCTCCTTCCTCATCTTCCTGTTCTAACTGAGCCTTAATCTCCTTGAGGAGTTTCTCCATGTGACGGTTGCTCTTGTAGGAGGCATGTGGTTGCTTTCAGATGTCCATATTCATGCAACAAAGGGTCCTCTCCTAGAATGAGGCGTTCTTGACCCTCTCATGTACATAGTCGTGTGTCATGGGAGGCATGGGTGCATTGGAAGCACTCTTCCTTCAAGCCCTAGTAGGAGAGGGGTCCCTCTCGGTCTCAGTGATCTCCTCCTCCTCATTGGCATAGGAGCGTCTAGGAGGAGGCCCCATGCATCCCTTCTGTTGTAATGGCACAAGAGTGTGCTCCATAAGGTTGGGAGGCAAAGAGATAGGTGAACCATGAGCCTGGGTGTTGATGAGCGTCATAATAAGTGGTGCATAGGGGGAGCCTTCTTGTACAATATGGCATGGTACATCTCCTCAAATATGAAATCCATGATGTCAATAGGAGCCGCGTCTGCCTCGGGGACAACCATGTGAATCTTGTGGGTATGGTATAGCAACTTGACCAAACCACAACTAATGGCATCATCATTTCCAGCACGGGTAAATGGTATGGCGAAAGATCCTCAACATCAGATTGTAGAGGGCTTGAGGCCCTTGGACCCGCCCACAACTCCCTCACTGCCATACAAAGGGGCAAGCTTGTTCTTGTTCTCCCCAAGAGATGTTGAGTGCATACACACCCCAACATGAGTGGACACACCCTGAAAGGTCTCAAAGATGGCATCAGTAAAGTTGTAGAAATTCATAGTGCAGTAGTGATATCCAGTTATCCAAGTCATTGTCCTTGCTTCGTCAGACTCAAACACAACTGTGGCATAGAACTGCTGCACAAGAGTGATGTTGTAATCCTCATGGAGCTCCATCAATTCGAACAACCCAAGATTCTCACAAATCCATAGTGCATCAAATAAGTATGGACTGGTCCTCATCTGCTCAACACTCATGTACTTCTGTGGACACACATGTGACTTCTTGAGCACGCTTCAAATGTCTTTCATGAAAACAGCTTGCTCCTTCCTCCAATAGCATGGGTCATCGCTGGTCCGTGGCAAGTCATAGAAATCTGTCTTCCGCAGCTCACGGTACTCCTTCTTTGACATGCGGGCCAAAGATTGGATATTGTCGTACTTTGCCCTCTTGGCACGGTTCTCTTCCTCAACCCTAACCCGCTCCCTCCTCATGTATGCTGCATCACGGGCCTGTTGTCTCCAGTTGGATGGGGGCACAACATACTGACCCTCGGTCTCATCGTATCGTGGATCAGACCTCTTTGACTTGGCCTTGGTGTGAGGAGGACGATGAGAACCAGAACCTATGAACAACAATGAGGGAGATATCATGGAGGTAAGCATATATGTCCCAGAAATGCAACACAATAGCAACGGGACTTTGCTGGACCTGTTTGAGTCATTTCACACAGGGGACTCCGCAGTGCACACCGGATTCTCTGGCTCAGACCGGAGATTCTGGTCCTTAGGACCGGAGTCTCCAGCCTGGACCGGAGTCTCCGATCCTGCGGACCGGAATCTCCGGTCAAGAGCGTCGGGCATGCACTGGGATGCATCGGGAGGGAGTGAATCGAATAGATCGGGCAAAGTAACGAGGCTAATGTGATAGTGTGCACGCATACAAGTGATTCCAATGGGCAACATCAGCACCAATACTCAAAAACAAATCAAGGGATGAACCTAGGTGAAAAAGAGGAGGAGAGGTACCAATCTACCCATTGGCTTGATTTCACCAGTGGGAAGGGCCCAATGGTGGAGGGGAGGAGGCTGGCCGGTGGCACAGCGGATCCCGGGGGCTTCTTCACCTCCGGGGAGGAGATTTGGAAGGGGAGGCGGCGGGGTTGAGAAGGGAGGTCGGGGTTGGAAGAATGAAACTGTATGTTTCAGTTTAGCTTGACCTCCCTTAAGTGGCCCAAAAACCATCTGGACCGGAGACTCCGGTCTGCACCGGAGACTCCTGCCTACACCGGAGACTCCGATGTGAGCTCGACTAAATACTCCAGGTTTTTGTGTTTGGGGACATATATGAGAGAGTGAGTGTTTGATACATGGGATAGGCTCGGGTTAAGATGAAACATTGTGAATAATCAAGAAAAACCATGGAAATCCACTAAAATGTTCAATAACGCTCCAAATAGACATGAACCAAGAACTAACTCTTCAATAAGAAGAGGGCGGTGGCCAAGGCCACCATGTAAGAGTCTGTGGCATGACACCGCGAAGAATTATCCTTGGGTTCATAGCCACTACTCATCAATGAAGCTCACATATCACAAAATGATATTGAGAGAATTGAATTTCTTAATATTGGTATTATGGGGGGAGGGATAACCCAATATATTAGGACCGCACTCCCCTATCTCCATGCCTACACCTAAACCAAACAAGAGTCAAGACATAGGTGAGTAGGCAAGGTGATCAAGTCAAGCTCCTTGAATCTACGATATTTAGTTCATTCCTCAAATAACAAAACCTTGCTTCATAAGTGGCTTCGTGAAGATGTCGGCAAGTGATGCGGCTCAGATCACTGTAGACCTTCGTTGCGAAACCCCAAGAGGAAGGTATGATGAGTACAACAGAAAGTTCTTGCCTCAGTAAGAAACCAAGGTTATCGAACCAGTAGGAGGAAGGAAACGACTCAAACGTGTTGCTAGCAACTTGAAAACCTTCACAACACAAAATCAAGGCTTTGCCCCAACGAACAGTGAGGTTGTCAATCTCACCGGTTTGCTGAAAACAAAGGATTAACTATATGGTGTGGAAGGTAATAGTGGTTTGCAGAAAGTAAACAGTAACAGTAGAAGATGTATCAATGGTAAAGATTGGACCGGGGTCCATAGTTCACTAGAGGTGTTCTCCTTAAGATAAACAAACGTGGCATGCTGGGTAAACAAATTACAGCAGGGCAATTGACAGGACTGAGCAAGGCATAACAATGCAATACTAGACATTCATGATCCTATGAGATTTGATTGGGCAATACAACAAGATACATAGACCGCCATCCAACTACATCTATGACTAGTAATCCACCTCCAGGTTATCATCCAAACCCCCTCTAGTATTAAGTTGCAAACAACAGATAACTACTTTAAGCAAAGTGTGTAAGGTAAACAATCCACTTGTTCCATGAACAAGAGACCATTGTTTTCTCCCTAGTAGCAACAACACATCTGCAACCTTAGAGATTTCTGTCACTTCCCTTAGATTAAATAGAGGCATGAACCCACTATCGAGCATAAATACTCCCTCTTGGAGTCACTAGCATCTACTTGGCCAAGATAGCTACTAGAAACGGAGAGCATGCAAGATCACAAACAACACAGACATGATAGAATCAATAAGACAAAACCATTAATAAATCTGACATAGTAATCCCAATATCCATCAGATCCCCGCAAACACAACATGCATGATTACAAATAGATGATCTTGATCATGAACAGAGCTCACAAGATCTAAACATGGTAGCACAAAGGAGGAGAGACAACCACCTAGCTACTACATGGACCCGTAGTCCAAGGTGGAACTACTCACGCTTCATGCCGGAGGCTGGCATGATGATGAAGAAGGCCTCCGGGATAATCTCCCCTCTGGCAGGGTGCCAGGAAGAGCTTCAGATCCCCAACCCCGATCTAGGGACGATGGTGGCGGCGGATATAGACTGTTTCGTGGAAGATTGATTGGGTACTTAGGGTTTTGGTATCCAGGGGGGGGTCTTTATAGACGAAGAGGCGAGGCAGGGGGCACCTAAGGTGGCTGCACCCCCCAGGTGCGTGCTAGGGTTAGCTGCGCGGCCAGGGGCTGTGGCCCCCTAGTGGCTCCCCTCCGTCTCATATTCTGGCTCCGTGTTCCCCACGGTAAAATATTGACTTTGGCTTTTGTCCTATCCAATTCCGGGAATATTGATTTTCTGCCTTTTCTGGAACCAAAAACAGAAGAAAACAGGCAAATGGCACCGTGGCATCTTGTTAATAGTTTAGTACGAGAAAACATATAAAAACACCTCAAAGTGTAGACAAAGCAAAGAAAAGTAGATACTAAACAAGCATGGAACATAAAAAATTATAGATACATTTATGACGTATCAAGCATCCCCAAGCTTAACTCCTGCTCACCCTCGAGTAGGTAAGTGATAAAAAGAATAATTTTTGAGGTGACATGCACCATCAAAATCAGGATCAAACCATTTGCAAGCATTGAAAGCTGGGATGAAAGAACTCTAAACATGAGCATGAAAGATATAGTTCTAACAATAAGACAAAGTAACTATGCATGCAACATGAAAGGTTACAAACAAAGATCATGAATAACAATGCATTGAAAGACGTTTTTGTGTATCACATATAGAAAACATAGCATAGTGGCATTCAGCTTGTCCCTCATGGAGTAGAAAATAGATGCATAGGACACCTTCAAGTTCATAAGAGTGACTAGATACAAATAGTTCAAGAGCAAGCAATATCAACAATATGCATCAATCAATAAGACAATGCACACAGAACTAAGAATGGCAACTATGCTCTCTTAATTGGTGCCTAAGGATAGAAGGTGAAGACTCAATATAATGGTGGAAGAAAGGCCCTTCATAAAAAAGGAAGCATGGATTTCAAGTCTCAAAAAGAGCTTCCAAAAATTATGGTACTTGTTAGCTTTCAGCTCTCATTGCCCTATCATAAGCATCTTGAAGTGATTAAGGTTAAAGTGAATAGACTATAGAGTATATGCTTGACAAAGTATAAATTGGCAATCTCATGTCCCTTGAATACAAGGGCCGCTCCTCATGCTACTCAAGTTTAGTTACCGGTGAGTTCTTGTCATAGTAAGTACATGTGTATCATAGAGAACCGCCAATGGGGTACCCCTGTACATGATACAGGAGCTATCCCATAATCAAAATGACAAGGCAAGTAGACAATGAGCATCTCAGCTATCTTCTTATTTACCATGGGAAAATGGTGTTTTTTCTCTCTTTCCTCTTTTCTCATATTTTTTTCTTTTTCTCAATCTCTATCTCTTTTTTTATAAGAAGAATGCTTCATAGATTGCTCATTATGGGATGCTGCAAGTTTCCACTGTGATTAGGCATGGCTTAGGCTAGCGGCCCAGGCGTTTCTCTAACACACATACATAACTCCATGGACTTACAAGCTCCCCTTTCATTTCACACCGACGATATCCAAAGAAAAAAGAGCATGATATCGACTGGGTACAATGTACAAGTGCAATATTGAAAGCGTTCCCCATGACATCATGGTTCTGCTAATTGCAACGTATAAGTGCAAGCATATACAACATAGATGACACAATGGTTCAAGTTATTAGGGGCAAGAAAAATAAAGTGTGCCATCAAGTTCGTGAGAGCTTTAATCACTAAGTTTTCACATAACAAAATATTTTTTAATTGGAAGATAGATGAAAACAAGAATATGCTTGGAATGGTGTAACACACCATGCATAGGAATTTATAGTGGACACTTTGGAATAACTTGGTTTCTTGGGAGTTGGATGCATGAATAGAGCTTACTCATACAAGTGGAGGATAGCAAAAGACTGGGAGCGACCAACTAAGAGAGCAATAATGGCCATAATCATGCAGAGCGACAAAACATTACTAATCAAAGCATAAAGTGGTACTACAAGTCAAGGACTAAATTATCATAGAGGCTATGATGACTTGTTCATAGTCATAACATGGTGTGAGCATGTTCCAAGTCAACCCAAACAAATGATCAAAGAAGAATACCACAATACTATGCTTTTGTATGCTAAAACAACGCATAATTCCTTCAAGGCACATTAGGCAATCCTAATGGTTTGGAACAAGTCATGCTACAGAAATAATCACTAAGCATAAGGTCAAAACAACATCTAGCATGACATGATAAAGTCTAAGTCACAGTCAAAGCAAGCTCCTCTTGTACTATTCAATCAAGAACTTTCTACTCCTCTCCAACACCAATCAACTTATTTGAAACAACACAGCAAGAGCAGGGGTCCAAACTAATTTATTCAAGCAAACTAAGCAAACAAAACCCAAAAACAAAAACTAAGGCGCTCCAAGAACAACACAACAGTGCATGAAACAATAAAAACGAAGTGTCTAGAAAGACCTGAGATTCTTATTGATGAAGAAGGGGATGCCTTGGACATCCCCAAGCTTTGACGCTTGTACCTCTTGAATATTTCTTGGGTGACACGGGGTGGCATCCCCAAGCTTGAGATTTTGTCCATTCTTCATCTCATTACATCATTCTTTCTCTACACCTGAAAATTTTCCTTCATACAAAACTTCACACAATCTTCATTAGCAACATTAGTGTATTCAAAAGATAATAGACCCTTGGGGTTTAGTTTTAAAATAGCAAAACTTTCACTAAAGACACAAGCTACTTTAGAAATTACCTCAAAAGGCTCAATTTCCCAAAAAGAACCCAAAAATGAATCAATAAGAAGCAAATGCAAATAATAACAGAAATCTGTCAAAATAGACCAGCAGGTATAAACCGATTTTTTCGACGACCTTATGTTGCTAAAATCAAAAAGTGTTGAACTAATTAAAGTTATATAACATACTGGGGGATTTATTCTGAAAATTATAGCTCAATACGCCTTACAGAGATTTTACACGAATGTTTACGGTGGAGCACAAAAATTTGTTTCGGGACAACAACTCCCCAAATCTTACTTCCCTCTCATTAGAGGTTATTTTTAGCACAAAAAGCAAATAAAAAGGAAAAGGAGAGGTCATTACTGAAGTAATAAATTCCAAGACTCAAGAAAACTTTTGGGTTATCTCCCAATAAGTACTTTTCTTTAACGCCTTTAAGTTAGGCACAAGAAGCAAGAATCAAGTACTTTCAAATGAAGAAGCATTAAGATCAATACTGGAAGTCTCTTCAACTAGGAAAGGTATCTCATCCAAATGAGTTTTAGAGGATCCTTTCTCATCTCTCTTAGGTTCACTACTTTCATAAAATGGGTTTTCCGGAACAATCCAATCAAAATTCTTTTCTAAGGCTTCATGCATTCCTACAAGTTTAAAAGGTATGGGTATCTTAATTTCCTCTCTGGGTTTGGTTTTATCTAAAGTACCCATAACATATACACATGAGCCTAGCATATTAAAACGTTCAAAGACCTTTTTGTCTTCCTTAGCAACATCCTTGAACTCTTTTAGTAAAGTTTCTAGGATAAATTCTCTCTTTTCAGGATCCTCTTCTTCTTTTAGTTTAAGAAACAAAATTTGCATCATGGGGTTAAGGTTAACAAACCTAGCCTCCAACATGTAAACTAAAGAAGCTGCAGAATTTCATAATTAGGGGCAAGTTCTGCTAAGGATCTATCCTCAATATCCTCATGTTTTCTAACATGATTAAATAATTCTTCAATATTTTCTTACCCAATTATAGAGCCACTACCTATTGAAAGGTCTTTCAGAGCGAACTTGGGAATCAACATGGTGAGCTAGAGCAAGGTGACAACTAGAGTAGGAACTAATTTTTTTGTGTTTTTTGATAAGAGAAAGCAAACCAAACTAAAGTATTTTTTTTAGAGTTTTTGATAAAAAGAGGCAAACAAAACCGAGCAAAAGAAACTAAGAAAAACAAAAACAAAGTAAAGAGAAAGGTTGTGAAGGACTCCCCTTGTGAAGCCTTCCTTAGCCTCCCCGGCAACGGCGCCAGAAAAATCTTGATGCGGCTCGGATCACTGTAGAGATTCGTTAGGAAACCCCAAGAGGAAGGTATGATGAGTACAACAGCAAGTTCTTCCCTCAGTAAGAAATCAAGGTTATCGAACCAGTAGGAGGAAGGAAACGACTCAAAGGTGTTGCTAGCAACTTGGAAACCTGCACAACACAAACTCAAGACTTTGCCCCAACAAACAGTGAGGTCGTCAATCTCACCGGTTTGCTGAAAACAAAGGATTAACTGTATGGTGTGGAAGGTAATAGTGGTTTGCAGAAAGTAAACAGTAACAGTGGAATATGTATCAATGGTAAAGATTGGACCGGGGTTCCATAGTTCACTAGAGGTGTTCTCCTTATGATAAATAAACATGGCATGCTGTGTAAACAAATTACATCAGGGAAATTGACAGGACCGAGCAAGGCATATCAATGCCATACTAGACATTCATGATCCTATGAGATTTGATTGTGCAATACAACAAGATACATAGACCGCCATCCAACTGTATCTATGACTAGTAATCCACCTTCAGGTTATCATCCGAACCCCCTCTAGTATTAAGTTGCAAGCAATGTATAACTGCTTTAAGCAAAGTGTGTAAGGTAAACAATCCACTTGTTCCATGAACAAGAGACCGTTGTTTTCTCCCTAGTCGCAATAGCACATCTACAACCTTAGAGATTTCTTTCACTTCCCTTAGATTAAATAGAGGCATGAATCCACTATCGAGCATAAATACTCCCTCTTGGAGTCACTAGCATCTACTTGGCCAAGATAGCTACTAGAAATGGAGAGAATGCAAGATCACAAACAAAAAATACATGATAGAATCAATAAGACAAAACCATTAATCAATCTGACATAGTAATCTCAATATCCATCGGATCCCCGCAAACACAACATGCATGATTACAAATAGATGATCTTGATCATGAATGGAGCTCACAAGATCTAAACATGGTAGCACAAAGGAGGAGAGACAACCATCTAGCTACTACATGGACCCGTAGTCCAAGGTGGAACTACTCACGCTTCATACCGGAGGCTGGCATGATGACGAAGAAGGCCTCAGGATGATCTCCCCTATGGCAGGGTGCCGGGAAGAGCTTCAGATCCCCCCGATCTAGGGACGATGGTGGCGGCGGCTACAGACTGTTTCATGGAAGATTGATTGGGTACTTAGGGTTTTGGTATCGGGTGGTCTTTATAGGCAAAGAGGCGAGGGGGGGCACCCGGGGAGTCCGCACCCCCCAGGCACGGGCTAGGGTTAGCCGTGCAGCCAGGGGGTGTGGCCCCTTGGTGGCTCCCCTCCATCTCGTATTTTGGCTCCGTGTTCCCTACTGTAAAATATTGACTTTGGCTTTTGTCCCGTCCAATTCCGAGAATATTGATTTTCTACCTTTTCTGGAACCAATAACAGAAGAAAACGTGCAACTGGCACTATGGAATCTTGTTAATAGGTTAGTACCAGAAAACATATAAAACACCTCAAAGTGTAGACAAATCAAAGTAGATACTAAACAAGCATGGAACATCAAAAATTATAGATACTTTTACGACGTATTAGCAAGTTGGTCCTTTTGTTGACACATAAGATAGCTCAAGATCACCTCGAGCAATATGATATCTAATGAAGTGATGGCGAATCTCAATATGCTTTGTCCTTGTGTGATCCACCGGGTTGTCGGCAATCTTGATATCACTTTCATTGTCACATAGAAGAGGCACTTTGTCACAATGGACACCGTATTCCTTTAACGTTTGCCTCATCCATAGCAATTGAGTACAAACACTAGCAACTGCCACATACTCGGCTTCGGCGGTGGAGAGAGATATACAATTTTTCTTCTTAGAAGACCAACACACCAAGGACCTACCAAGGAACTGGCAAGCCCCGGAGGTTGATTTTCTATCATCCTTATCCCCCGCCCAATCCGAGTCTGAGTATCCACAAAGAGCAAATGTTGAGCCTCGAGGATACCAAATACCATAGTGTGGAGTATGAACCAAATATCGAAATATTCTCTTGAACCCCATTAAATGGATCTTTTAGGATCCGCTTGAAATCTTGCACACACTCCTACACTCAACAGAATATCGGGTCTATATGCACAAAGGTAAAGCAAAGAACCAATCATAAACAGGTATACCTTTTGATCCACATCTTTACCATTTGGATTTAGTTCAAGATGAGTCTTTGTTGTCATGGGGGTAGGAGCTCCATTTAAATCTTTCATGTTAAATCTTGTGAGCATATCTTGAGTATACTTGGTTGAAGAATGTTCCTCCTCTTACTTTCTTGATCTCAAAACCAAGAAATACTCTCAACTCCCCATCATAGACATCCGGAACCTATTAGTCATAAGCTTTGAGAATTCATCATTAAAAGCTTTGTTAGATGAGCCAAATATAATATCATCAACATATATTGGCATACAAAAATCTCCCCATTGACCTTGTTAGTAAAAAGAGTGGGATCGATTTTCCCAACCTCAAACCCACGGTCTCACAAAAACTCTCTAAGGTGCTCATACCACGTGCGTGGGGCTTTTTAAGCCCATAGAGCGCCTTATCAAGTTTGTAGACATAGTTTGGGAAGTTGGGATCCTCAAACCCCGGGGTTGCTTTACATATACCAACTCATTCAATGGACCATTAAGAAATGCACTTTCTACATCCATTTGTTGCAACTTAAAGTTATGATGTGCCGCATAAGCAAGAAGGATACTGATGGACTCAAGGAGAGCCACGGGTGCATACATCTCTCCATAATCAAGGCCTTCAATTTGAGAGAACCCTTGTGCAACCAATATTTCCTTGTTCCTTACAACAATTCCATGCTCATCTTGCTTGTCCTTGAATATCCACTTGGTGCCTATAACATTGCGGCAATCATTTGGTTTTTCAACTAGCTTCCATACTTTATTTCTCTCAAAGTTGTTGAGCTCTTTGTGCATTGCTTCCAACCAATCCGAATCTTTAAGAGCTTCCCATACTTTCTTTGGTTCTATCATGGAGATGTGTGCTTGGTGTTCACTAAACCTCTTCAAATGTGCTCTAGTGGACATTCCTCTCCTTAGATCACCAACCACATTATCTAGAGAGTGGTCTCTTAATTCCAACATTCTATCCATTCTAGCTTTGCGACGAGTTTCGATCTCCTTGTTGTTTCTTGGGGGATATCTTCATCATTTTGGTCCTCGTCTTGACCATCAATTTGACCTTGATCATCATCGTAATCATTCTCTTCATTAAGAGGCAAAGATTGACCTTGGTCTTGATCAGGCACACTACTAGACTGGATTTGAGCTGCTCTCATGACAGATTGTATAGATCTTCCTTGTGAAATAGACCGAGCACTTGACATTCTGGAGAATGGTGACTCAAGCTCCTCCTCACCAGGGGTATCTCCCTGATCAACTTGTTGAGGGTGCACAACTTGTCTTTGGCTTGGGTCACTGTCCTCCTCTATAGAGGGTGTTGGAGATATGCCCTAGAGGCAATAATAAATGTAGTTATTATTATATCTCTGTGTTCATGATAAATGTTTACATTCATGCTATAATAGTATTAACAAGGAAACATTAATACTTGTGTGATTTGTAAACTTAAATTGAAGTCCCTAGTAAAGCCTCTTTATAATACTAGCTTGTTGGTTAATAAATGATTGTGGTTTCCCTATCATGAACATTGAGATGTTATTAACAACAAGATCATATCGTTATGAGAATGATATGGTGGACATACTCCTATAGATAAGTGTAGCATAAAGATCAAGTCATTTTAATAGTTCAATTGCTATATGCTTTCTGATACATAGTAACCTAATTCCTTCGACCATGAGATCATGCATATCACCTTTACCGGATGGATGCTTTGATGACATCAAACACCACACCGTAGCTGGGTGGCTATAAAGGTGGCATTGAGTGTTCGGAAAGTATTGGTTGAAACACATGGATCAAGAGTGGGATTTGTCCATCCATATGACGGATAGATATACTCTGGGCCCTCTCGGTGAAATGTCATCCAATTAGCTTGCAAGCATGTGACTGGCTCACAAGGGATCACATATCACGGGAACGAGAAAAGAGTACTTATCGGTAACGAGGTTGAACTAGGTATGCAGAGATACCGACGATCATAACCTCGGATAAGTAAACTATCGTGAGACAAAAGGAAATTGGTATCGTATGTAAGTGGTTCATTCGATCGCAAAGTAATCGTAGAAATATGTGGGAGCCATATGAATTTCTAGATTCCTCTATTGGTTATTGTTCGGAGAAGTGTCTCGATCATGTCCGCATAATTCACGAACCGTAGGGAGACACACTTAAGGATTCGACGTTGTTTGAGTAGTTATGGAATGATGAGAAAGAGACCGAATGTTGTTCGGAGTCTCGAATGGGATTCGGGATATCACGAGGAGATCCGGAATGGTCCGGAGAATAAGATTCATATAAGGAAAGTCCTGTTTCGGAGTTGGGGAATGTTTCCGGTGTTTTCATCGGGAATGTTCTAGAAGGTTCCGGAATGTTCGGCACTCCGGAGGGGAAGGGTACATGAATGTGTTATATCAAGTTGATATGATTGCATCATGTACTAGGTGTCATCTCTGAACAAAATAAATGGTTTAATCAAATCCTAGTTTGAAAAAGTCAAACGGCAATTTGAAAGTCAAACGGCTATTTTTGGGAAGTGGAGAGGGAGGTGGAAACCGAGTTGGGGAGGAGTTCCTCCCCTCCACCGCCGGCCCACCTCCAAGCCGAGTTGGGGAGGGACTCCCCTCCCCTTGGCCGGCCCCTCCACCTATAAAAGGAGGGGCAGGGCTCCCCTCCTAGACACCCAACACCCCCACCTCTAAACCCTAGCCGCCGGCGCCGCCACCTCCACTGCCGCCACCGCCCTAGGGAAAACCGCCGCCGCCTAGCTAACCCTAGCTGCCGGCTTGCCCCCTTCCTTGGTGTGTCTAAACCCTAGATCGTCGAGGGCTCTCTCATAGTCCACCATACTCGCTCCGGCTTAAGGCGAAGCCCTGCTAGATCTCCCCTCTACTTCCGGTACCACGCCGTTGTGCTGCCGGAATCGCGAGGAGAGTGCTACAACCTCTGCTGCCTGCTGGAACAAGGGAGAGGAAGGTCTTCGTCGAAAATCGAACGTGTGACCGATCATGAGCGCTCTTAGGAGCACTTGGCCGGAAGGATCGTCTACGCGATCTTGAGATCGGGAAGAGTACGACTACATCACCCACGAGAATCCGCTCTCGTTAAACACTTTGGAATCTACAAGGGTGAGTTATTCCATCGACTCGTTGCTACAATCTAGTAGATAGATCTTGGCTTGTTTGTTTGTATGCGATAGAAATTTTTTGTTTTCCATGCTACGAATCCCTACAGTGATATCAGAGCCGTGTCTATATGTAGATATGTTGCACGAGTAGAACATAATGGTCATTATGGGCGTTGATGCTTTTATTGTCGATTGCTTCTTGTGTACTTTGCATCTTGCGGGATGTTGGGATGAAGCGGCCCGGGCTAACCTTACATGACATCGTTCATGAGACTTGCTCCACGCTTGACATGCAACTTGTATTGCATAAGTGGCTTTGCGGGTGCCTGTTTCTCCTAGCATAGTTAAGATCCAATTTACAACGGGTGATTAACAATACTAGTATCAATGTTGTGGTTCATGTTCGTAAGTTAGAATAACACTTATTGAAAGCCCCAAACCACGTAAAACATGCAAAGAAAGTAGAGGCGTCTAACTTTGTTTTGCAGGGGTGTGCAGTGATGTGATATGGCCATGATTGTGATTATATTTGATGTATGCAATGTTCCTTATTGTAAGTTGGCAACCGACAGGAGCCATATGGTTGTCTTTAATTTATGTTAAGACCCGCGTGTCTATTCAAAGTAGTTGTAATAGTTGAAGCCGGTGGACGACAACCATGAAGAAGCGTCATTGACCTTGATGCAATGCCGGTGATGATGGAGATCATGTTCGTGCTTGAAGATGGAGATCGGAAGCACAAAGAAGAAAAGGCCATATCATATCACATATTATGAATTGCATGTGATGTTAATCCTTTATGCATCTTGTATTGCTTAGTAGACGACGGTAGCATTATAAGATGATCCCTCATGCACATGAATTTCAAGTCATAAAGTGTTCACCCTTAGATATCACCGTTGCTAAAGCTTGTTGTTTCGAAGCACCACGTGATGATCGGGTGTGTTAGATTCCGCAAGTGTATACAACGTGAGCAAGCCAGATTTGCTCATGCAGAAACTAAGGTTTGATCTTGACGAGCCTAGCATGTATGCATATGGTCTCGGAACACGGATCACCGAAAGGTAAAGCATGAATCATATAGTAGATATGATGAACATGTCGATTGTTCGCCATTGAAACTATATCAACTCTCGTGATGATCGGTGTTGATGTGGTGGATTTGGTTCGTGTGATCACTAAAACAATGTGAGGGATATTGTTTTGAGTGGGAGTTCACCTAGATTAATTTATTATTAATTTGAACTCAATTTGTCATAAACTTAGTCTAAACTATTGCAAATATGTTGTAGATCAATGGCAACCCCTACCATCAATTTTAATGCGTTCCTAAAGAAAGAAAAGTTGAAAAACAATGGAAGCAACTTCGCGGATTGGTTCCGCAATTTGAGGATTGTCCTCACAATTTGGTAATTTGACCTATGTCTTTGGATGCAATTGGGTGACCCTGCGGTGATCTTTGCCGATGAAGTAAAGAATGTTTACCTCACTCGGAAGACTCAGTACTCCACAGTTCAGTGTGCTATCTTGTATGGTTTAGAATCAGAGCTTCAGAAAATGTTTGAGAATTCAGACCCATATGATATTGTCGAGGATCTCAAATTGATTTTTGAGACTCATGCGGCAATTGAAAGCTATGAGGCTTCCAAAAGTTCTTTAAGCGCAAGATGGAAGAGGGCACTCAAGTAGTGAGCATGTGCTTAAGATGTCTAGGCACGCAAACAAACTTCAAAGCTTGGGTATAGTGATTCCTAATGCTTTGGGGATTTACCGCGTCCTCCAATCACTACCACCAAGTTACAAGAACTTTGTGATGAACTACAACATGCAAAACATGAACAAGACGCTGCGTAACTCTTTGCCATGTTGAAATCTGCAGTGGAGATCAATAAAGAGCACCAAGTGTTGTTGGTCAATAAGACCACCAAATTCAAGAAAGGCAAGTCTAAGCGAAGGACACTTCAAGAAGGGTGGTAAGAAAGTTACCACGCCAACGAAGAAGACCAAGGCTGGACCTAAGCACGATCTTGAGTGCTTTTACTGCAAGGTAGAAGGTCACTGGAAGCGGAATTGCCCAAAGAACTTGGCTGATTTGAATAACGGCAACATCAAGAAGAAAGGTATATCTGATATACATGTTATTGATGTGTATATCAATAGTACTGTAGTAGTGCTCAGGTATTTGATACTGGTTCGGTTGCTCATATTTGTAACTCGAATCAGGTCTTTGCAGAATAAGCGGAAGCTAGCGAAGAACGAGGTGACGATGCGCGTGGGAAAGCGGATCAAAGTTGATGCGATCGCGGCACGCTACCCTTCATCTACCATCGGGATTAGTTTTATACTTAAATAATTGTTATTTGGTGCCTGCGTTAAGCATGAACATTATATCGGGATCTTGTTTATTGCGAGACAGTTACTTGTTTAAGTCCGAGAATAATGGTTGTTCGATTTATATGAGTAATATGTTTTATGCACATGCACCTTTGATAGATGGTCTATTCTTATTGAATCTCGATAGTGGAAACACACATATTAATAACATTGAGGCTAAACGTTTGAAATCGAGCGATAACTAGACCTATATGTAATCGTCTTGGTCACATTGGAGTGAAGCGTATGAAGAAACTCCATTCGATGGACTTCTTGAATCACTTGATTTGAATCACTTGATAGATCTGAAGCATGTCGATGGGTAAAATGACTAAGACTCCATTTTCTGGTATGATGGAGCGAATACGGACTTATTGGAAATCATACATACCGATGTGTGTGGTCCAATGAGTGTAGCATCGCGCGGTGGTTATCATTATGTTCTTACCTTCACGGATGACTTGAGTAGATATGGGTATATCTATTTCATGAAACATAAGTCCAAAACTTTCGAGAAGTTTAAGGAATTTCAAAGTGAGGTTGAGAATCAACGTAACAAGAATATTAAATTTCTACGTTCTGATCGTGGAGGTGAATATCTAAGTTACGAGTTTGGTGAGCATTTGAAGAAATGCGGAATACTTTCACAATTGACACCGCCGGGAACACCACATCGTAATGGTGTGTCCGAACGTCGTAATCGAACTCTCTTAGATATGGTTCGTTCTATGATGTCACTTACAGATTTACCGCTATCATTTTGGGGTTATGCATTAGAAATAGCCGCATTCACTTTAAATAGGGCACCATCTAAATCCGTTGAAACGACACCGTATGAATTATGGTTTGGGAAGAAACCTAGATTGTCGTTCCTTAAAGTTTGGGGTTGCGAAGCCTATGTAAAGAAGTTATAGCTGGACAAGCTTGAACCCAAAGCGGAAAAATGCGTCTTCATAGGATACCCGAAGGAAACTATTGGGTATACCTTCTATCATAGATCCGAAGGCAAAATCTTCGTTGCCAAGAATGGATCCTTTCTAGAGAAGGAATTTCTCTATAAAGAAGTGACTGGAAGGAAAGTAGAAATCGACGAGGTTGTCGAACCTTCTCTCGAAATTGCGAGTAGCGCAACACCGGAAGAAGTTCCTGTGGTGCCTACACAAATTAGAGAGGAAGCTAATGATGATGATCATGAAACTTCGGTTATAGTTGCTACAGAGCCTCGCAGGTCAACGAGAACTCGTACCACTCCAGATTGGTATGATCCCGTTATGAGTGTCATGTTGGTGGACAACACCGATGACCCTGAGACATATGAGGAAGCGATGATGAGCCTAGATTCCAATAAATGGCAAGAAGCCATGAAATCCGAGATTGGATCCATGTACGAAAACCAAGTATGGACTTTGGTGGACTTACCGGATGGCCGGAAGGCTGTCGAGAACAAATGGATTTTCAAGAAGAAAACAGATGCTGATGGTAATGTTACTATCTATAAAGCTCGACTTGTCGCAAAGGGGTTTCGACAAATTCAAGGAGTTGACTACGATGAGACTTTCTCACCACTAGCGAAGCTAAAGTCTGTGAGGATTATGTTAGCAATCGCTGCATATTATGATTATGAGATATGGCAGATGGATGTCAAAACAGCATTCCTCAATGGAGACATTGATGAAGAGTTGTATATGATGCAACCCAAAGGTTTTGTAGATCCTAAAGATGCTAACAAGGTATGCAAACTTCAACGGTCCATCTATGGATTGAAGCAAGCATCCCGAAGTTGGAATCAACGTTTTGATAAGGTGATCAAAAGTTTTTGTTTTATACAAACTTATGGAGAAGCTTGTATTTACAAGAAAGTGAGTGGGAGCTCTGTAGCTGTCACATCCCAAGATTTTCCAAATCTTGTAATGTGAAAATAAATGAATAAAATAAAACTTTGTTTGATTTTCAAGGCCAGAAGAAACTTTTTGATTTCAATTGGGACTTCAAACCAATTGGATCAAATAAAATCCTAAAGGGATTTATAAAGATAAACATTTAATTAAGGCAAATAAAATGTTTTGGAAATACTATTTTGGATCTTTTTATTAAAGGTTTTGGTTTTCAAAATGAAAAGAAATATTTTATAAAGATTATTTTATAAAGCCAAATTAAACCTTGGCCAAGACTTTGAAACAAAAGGTTTTGTTTTGATTAAAATAATAGAGGTTTATTTAAAATAAAATAAAAAGGATTTAAATATCCAAGTTTTATTATTAAAGGTTTTGCTATTTCCAAAACATCAAAACTTATTTATTCTTTTAAAATAAGTTTTCCAAGTATTTTGTTTCCTGAAATAAAACCTACTGAAGTGTTTTGGTTTTATCTTTGATTTCAAAATAAATATTTTATTAAAACAAATCCTATTTGATTTATTAACTAAGGTCCATTATATTTAATTATTAATGGAACCTAAAATAAAAGGTTATTTTGTTTTAAACAAAGTTTTCCAAATATCTTTTATTTTCAAATAAAACCTACTGTTTTGGTTTTGAAGATATTTGGATTTCAAATGGAAATTTTATTAATTAAATCAAACCCTATTTTATTAATAAACTAAAGATCCATTTTATTTAATTATTAAATGGATCCTAAAATAAATAAAAATATTAAATTATTTTGAGATTTGGTTTATGTTGGTAAACAGAACCAAATTCAAAGTACAAAGTTGAGTGATTGTTTGAATTGTTTGAATTTGTTTGAATGTTTGAAATGTTGATTGAAAATTTTAAAACAGAAAGATAGATTTAGAAAAGGAAAAATGTTTCAGACAGAAAAAAATAAGAAAAGGACAGACCCAACCCAATTTGGCCCAACAGCAGCCCAGTCCAGCCCAGTCTTCTCCCCCTCCCCCGAAGCGTTTCTTTTCTCACTCTAAAACTTACCCACACAGAAACTGATCGGTGGACCCAACTCCCACTCTCTCTCTTTCGCTGACAGACGGTCCCCGCACCACTGTGCATCCTCTTCACCCGTGCCAGCCGTTTCTTCCCCTCCCCTCAATGGCGTTCTGCCGATTTACTCCGGCGTTGAATTCGCCATAATGCCGCGCCTTTACCTCGCTGCGACCATGCACTATTAAGCGCCTGCATCTTCTCCTCCTTTCCCCTCTGTCGCCACTCCTTCTCTGCCACCAGGCCGCCCCAATTCCTCCCCAAGCTCCTCTGCCTCCGACGACCCTCCCCGCCGATTCCGGCCAAGCCACACCACCCCGTGCCTCCCCAAGCACACGAGCACGCTCACCGCATCCTGGCGCATCTTTCCGTGCCATTCATTCACCCGCGGGCGCCCCTGAGCCTCGGCAATGACAACCCCAGCACCGCCACCGTCTAGCTCTACTCCGGCGGAACCTCTCTGGTAAACCAGACTACCCCGACCCCTCTCGTTCACTCACGCACCTTCGCCGTGTCCTTGCGCTCCTGACTGTGTGTTTCGTTTGTCTCCGGGTGATCTCTAGCGCCGTCCTCGACGACGACTGAGCTTGGCCGAGGCGCAGCCCCACTCCGGCGAGGAATTGTCGCTAACCTCGTGCGCCCCCTGCTTCCCCAAGAGCACGTTGAGAATCAGCAAGGCACATAGAACCTGGTGAGCTACCCCTCTCTCCCTTTAGCCCCTGTGGTGTCCAAGAACTCGCCGCCAGCCGCTTGCCAGCACCGCCTTTCGGTCAATCGCACGGTAGCCGTGCGATCTGGATCTGACGGATACGAAAGAATCACTTAGCGCCGAAGAGGTACGCAATAGGGACCGCACGATCTAACTAGATCCAACGCCCTACAGCCGCGATCCAGACGAAACGGTACCGACGAATTAGAATAAGACACGTGTCTCTGCTGGTTTGATTTAAAACAGAATTGATCTAAATGATGTTCAATTTTGTAAATTCCATAACTCTGGATCCACACGTCCAAAAATTACAAATTTTATGTCGTTGGATTCAGGAGAACAAGACCTAGCCAACCCTGCCCTTAGTTTAGCAAATAGTATTTGTTAGCTTGTTTAACTTTGCAGATTCTTTTGTGTGCTTGCTAAGTTTAGAAAAATTGTTTAAAAATGATTTTTGGGTTGAAACCTTTGCAAAATGGTTTGTTGTGACCTTACTGACCCTAGGAACCAACCCATGTTTTGAAAATGAATTTGGAAAAGATTAGAATGGATTAATTGGTTTAGTCCATTTCTAGCTAATTAAAACTATTGTTTTGTTTATGAAAATGGTTTTGAATGGAAAACTTTGGAGGAAATGTTTTGAACCAAACCTACTGACCCAAACACCAAGTTTTGCAATAGCAACTCATTTGGTGAAACAAAATAAGGAATCTTTGATTTAAAACCATTTCTAGTCAAATAGAAATGTGGTTATTTTATTAAAATTGATTTTGAAGAAGACCTTTGGAAAATGTTTTGTTTTAAACTCACTAACCCCAAAAACCAAGTTTTGTGATTTGAAAACATATTTGGTGAACCCTATAGGTTAATGCCTTAGTAAAAAAATATTTCTACACCACATAAAATAATACTTTGTTTTGAAAATGGTTTTTATAGTGAAACCTTTTGCAAATGACTTTGCCACTTTACAAAATGACCAATAGGTGTGATCAAATGTCTATGACCCACTAGGAACCACTTTTTCAAACAAAACAAAGCTTGGCATGCTTGCATGCATTACTTTGACTTTGTCATTTTGTGTGTTGTTTTGCTTGATTGGTAGATTGAGTTTGTGCCTTGCTTGATTGATTTATAGTGACTTGAAGAGTGTGATTGTTGAAAGGACAAGGAGTGAACCTATACCCTCTACCAAAAAGGCAAGTGATGCTTCATACTTTCTATCCCATTATTTTTCACTATGCATTAGTGTTTTGCTAAGTAAAACTTGCATGGATTTTGCTAAGTATAAACCTTTCTATAGGAAAACCTAGTAGATGAATCCTTAGTAGGATTTTCCTAAGTTAAGAATCCTAATACTATCAAGCTTAGCCTAGCTAATAGAAAACAGGGGTGGAATATATATTCACACTATGGAAAAATCTCTAAGTCTGAGGACTTATGTTTTTGTTTAATAAAACAACTAAGTTAATGAATCACCTGGGTGGAATGGTAATTGCTTGGTGGTTTTTGGTTGAGTGGTTCACAAGGCCCATTTTTATGGTTTACCTTAGTGTATCTCACTTGTGGATGGCCACCCAGGAATAAAGAGATTTGAGATGTCAAATGTTGAGAAGCTTCAAGTGCAACCACTTGGCAATATGGGCTCTGCCATGATCATAGGTTGCAAGAACTTAGCCAAATGGACAGTGGGTGGTAGTGTTTTGATAGGTTGGAATGCGTCCATGTTGGTCTAAGGGAAGGCTTCTGAAAGATCTTGTCTTGGGAAACCAAGTCTTGTGGGGAAAGTGCACCACCTCTGCAGAGTGTAAAATCTAAGTACTTAGCCATGTCCCTGGTAAAGGACAATTTGAGCATCAATACATGGAAGCAATCAAGAATCTCATCATTCAAATTTCTAAGTAAAACTTGTGGTTTGAACCAGGGTTGTTTGAAATCTTCAATCTTTGATGGAGAGATGGCTTGGTACAAGGATCTTGAAATCTTTGATTGGGGAAAATGATTTTATCAAAGCAAAAACTTAGTATTTTCAAATGTTAAGGAAAAATCTATTTTGAGCAATGCAAGCCTCAACTCCACTTAGCCAAATGCATATAGATGATAGACTCCACTATACTACCATAGTATCACTTGCCAATACAATTCAAATGTACTGACCCTTGTGGCTGTAACTTGTAATGTTGCAGGTTTGATTGATTTTAGAGAAGATTGATTGTTTAGGATTACAAAGTCTACAACCAACATCTGCCTGTGGCACTTTGAAGATGAAGGACCCCATGCTTATAGTTATTCTGCTGCAATGTAATGTAATAGCCTAATGAGCTATGTATTGATGTAATAAAATTATGTTATTCATGGTTATAAAGTTATATTATGACCTTTGTTTCTTGATACTACATCTAAACTGTGGATGCTAGCTATTGATCCAGGGACTAGCATTGTAAACACAGGGGATTCCACCTACCTTATATTTTAATAAGGTTGGGGACCTGATAGTAGCATTCTTAATACTATATGTAGATGACATATTATTGATTGGGAATGATGTAGACCTTCTTAATAGTGTCAAGGAATATTTGAATAATAGTTTTTCAATGAAAGATCTTGGAGAAGCAGCTTACATATTAGGCATAAAGATTTATAGAGATAGATCAAGACGCCAAATATCATTGTCACAAAGTACATATTTGGACAAAGTTCTAAAGAGGTTTGGAATGGAAGATAGCAAGAAAGGGTTCTTGCCCATGTTGCCCAATACAACCTTGAGTAAAACTCAAAGTCCAACATCGGCAGAAGATAGAGAAAGGATGAGTAAGACTCCCTATGCCTCAGCCATAGGATCTCTAATGTATGCCATGCTATGTACTAGACCCGACATTGCATATGATGTTAGTTTAACTAGCAGATATCAAAGTGATCCAGGAGTGGATCATTGGACAGCGGTCAAAAACATCCTTAAGTACTTGAGAAGAACTAAGGATATGGTTCTTTCTTATGGAGGTGATGAACAACTCGTTGTTAATGGTTACACCGATGCTAGTTGGAACACCGATCCGGATGATTCTAAATCACAATCTGGATACGTATTTATTTTGAATGGTGCAGCAGTTAGCTGGAGGAGTGCAAAGCAAAGCGTTGTGGCGAGATCTTCAACTGAATCGGAATACATGGCTGCTTCGGAGGCTTCACAAGAAGCGATATGGATGAAAGAGTTCATTACAGAGCTGGGTGTGGTTCCTAGTGCGCTGGACCCAATGTCTATCTACTGTGATAACATGGGTGCCATAGCCAATGCGCAAGAACCAAGGTCACACAAGAAGCTGAAGCACATCAAGCTACGTTTTCACGCTATTCGAGAACATGTCCAATATTGGGACATAAAGATTTGCAAAGTACACACAGATCTGAATGTGGCGGATCCGTTGACTAAACCTCTCCCGAGGGCAAAACATGACCAGCACCGAACTGCCATGGGTGTTCGGTATATTTCCATGTAATCTAGATTAGATGACTCTAGTGCAAGTGGGAGACTGTTGGAGATATGCCCTAGAGGCAATAATAAATGTAGTTATTATTATATCTTTGTGTTTATGATAAATGTTTACATTCATGCTATAATAGTATTAACAAGGAAACATTAATACTTGTGTGATTTGTAAACTTAAATTGAAGTCCCTAGTAAAGCCTCTTTATAATACTAGCTTGTTAATTAATAAATGATTGTGGTTTCCCTATCATGAACATTGAGATGTTATTAACAACAAGATCATATCGTTAGGAGAATGATATGGTGGACATACTCCTATAGATAAGCGTAGCATAAAGATCAAGTCATTTTAATAGTTCAATTGCTATATGCTTTCTGATACATAGTAACCTAATTCCTTCGACCATGAGATCATGCATACCACCTTTACCGGATGGATGCTTTGATGACATCAAACACCACACCGTAACTGGGTGGCTATAAAGGTGGCATTGAGTGTTCGGAAAGTATTGGTTGAAACACATGGATCAAGAGTGGGATTTGTCCATCCATATGACGGATAGATATACTCTGGGCCCTCTTGGTGAAATGTCATCCAATTAGCTTGCAAGCATGTGACTGGCTCACAAGGGATCACATATCACGGGAACGAGAAAAGAGTACTTATCGATAACGAGGTTGAACTAGGTATGCAGAGATACCGACGATCATAACCTCGGATAAGTAAACTATTGTGAGACAAAGGGAAATTGGTATCGTATGTAAGTGGTTCATTCGATCGCAAAGTAATCGTAGAAATATGTGGGAGCCATATGAATTTCCAGATTCCTCTATTGGTTATTGTTTGGAGAAGTGTCTCGATCATGTCCGCATAATTCACGAACCGTAGGGAGACACACTTAAGGATTCGACGTTGTTTGAGTAGTTATGGAATGATGAGAAAGAGACCGAATGTTGTTCGGAGTCTCGAATGGGATTCGGGATATCACGAGGAGATCCAGAATGGTCCGGAGAATAAGATTCATATAAGGAAAGTCCTGTTTCGGAGTTGGGGAATGTTTCCGGTGTTTTCATCGGGAATGTTCTAGAAGGTTTCGGAATGTCCGGCACTCCGGAGGGGAAGGGTACATGAATGTGTTATATCAAGTTGATATGATTGCATCATGTACTAGGTGTCATCGCTGAACAAAATAAAGGGTTTAATCAAATCCTAGTTTGAAAAAGTCAAACGGCAATTTGAAAGTCAAACGGCTATTTTTGGGAAGTGGAGAGGGAGGTGGAAACCGAGTTGGGGAGGAGTTCCTCCCCTCCACCGCCGGCCCACCTCCAAGCCGAGTTGGGGAGGGACTCCCCTCCCCTTGGTCGGCCCCTCCTATAAAAGGAGGGGCAGGGCTCCCCTCCTAGACACCCAACACCTCCACCTCTAAACCCTAGCCGCCGGCGCCGCCACCTCCACTGCCGCCGCCGCCCTAGGGCAAACCGCCACCGCCGCCTAGCTAACCCTAGCCGCCGGCTTGCCCCCTTCCTCGGTGTGTCTAAACCCTAGATTGTCGAGGGCTCTCTCATAGTCCACCATACTCGCTCCGGCTTAAGGCGAAGCCCTGCGAGATCTCCCCTCTACTTCCGGTACCACGCCGTTGTGCTGCCGGAATCGCGAGGAGAGTGCTACAACCTCCGCTGCCTGCTGGAACAAGGGAGAGGAAGGTCTTCGTCGAGTACCGAACGTGTGACCGACTGCGGGCTGCCGGAACGCAGCGCCGGAAGGATCGTCTACGCGATCTTGAGATCGGGAAGAGTACGACTACATCACCCACGAGAATCCGCTCTCGTTAAACACTTTGGAATCTACGAGGGTGAGTTATTCCATCGACTCGTTGCTACAATATAGTAGATAGATCTTGGCTTGTTTGATTGTATGCGATAGAAATTTTTTGTTTTCCATGCTACGAATCCCTACAGAGGGAGCTTGTTGAACTTGTGAATATGAGGGCTCCACTTGAGTAGAGCATAGTTATTCCCGATCCGCCATAAGGGGTTCCTCAATGGGGCGAATAAATCCAACACCCATTCTTCCTATGGCATCCCGAGGCATTTCATCATCTGCATCACAAACATCAACACTCCCCCTTGGGGACCATCATATTCTTCGAAAACCACACTACAAGATTCCATGACAGCTCCGGAGAGCTTATCATAGACCCTATAAGTGTGAGATTCGAGACCATAGCCAACAAAGATACCCTCTAATGCTTTGGAATAAAATTTGGATAAACGAGTACCCTTTTTGAGATAGAAACACTTACAACCGAACACCTATAAGTAAGATACGTTGGGCTTGTTACCAGTAAGTATTTCATATGGAGTCTTGATCAATTTCTTGTGTAGGTAGAGCCGTTTTGATGCATGTCACGCGGTGGAGATTGCTTCGGCCCAAAAATCATATGGAGATTTAAACTCCACCAACATGGTCCATGCCATATCAATAAAAGTCTGGTTCTTCCTCTCGGCTACACCATTTTGTTGAGGGGTATATGCAGCGGAATATTCGTGTTTTATCCCCTCATCACTAAGAAATCCATTCAAGGTGTAGTTCTTGAATTCGGTGCCGTTGTCACTCCTTATAATCAACACATGGACATTATATTGACGTTGAACCATGTTGATGAAGTTGATGAGTTTCTCTTGGGTCTCAATTTTTAGCTTGAAGAAATATACCCGTGTGTATCTTGAATAGTCATCAACAATCACCAAACAATATTTCTTCCCACCAAGACTTGCATGAGATGGAGGACCAAAGAGATCCACATGAAGGAGCTCTAGGATCCTCTTGGACTTGACATAGTTGTTCGTCTTGTGGGGAGAATCATGCATCTTTCCTTCAACACAGGCCCTGCAAACACGATCTTTGGCAAAGCAAACATTTTTTTAGTCCAACAATAGGACATCCTTGTGAAGACTTTGCAAAGTTCTCATGTTGACATGGGCTAGTCGGCGATGCCATAACTAACCCACATCGGCCTTTCTGAATAAGCACATCGCACTTGTAGTGGTTTGCCCCGAAAATTCCACCACATACAAGTCATTTTTGACGTACCAACGAAAGCGACCTTGAGAGACTTGCTCCACATGAAGACCACAATATCATTATCAATAAAGACGGCAAAGCCCATATTTCCAAGAGAACGGACTTCAAGAAAATTATAGCCAAGGGTCTCAACAAGCATGACGTCCACGAGTGTAATTTCGTGGGCAACCACAACCTTGCCAAGACCCATTACCTTAGACTTAGACTTGTCGGCATATGTCACGGATATTTGATTATCATTTGGTCTCAACTCCTTGACAATAGATGTTGTTTTGGTCAAATGACTTGTGCATCCACTATCAAGCACCCACTTTGACCATCCGAAAGCATAGGTCTACAAAAGATCAAGCTAGTTTTTAGGTACCCATTTTTCAATGGGTTCTCTTTTGTTAGCAACAAGGGTCTTGGGAACCCAAATAGACCAAGAAATATACCCATCAAATGTGCCAACATATTATGCATACACATCACCATAATAATCACGCATTAAAACATAGTGAGGGTTAGCACTTCCTGCAAAATCATCATGAGACATACTTTTGCCACTTGTGTTCTCACTTCCCACAATGGCCTTGTCTTTTTCTTGTGCGGGCTTGGCCTTATTCTTCTTGTTGTTCTTATTCTTGGCTTTGGAGACAAAGCCAATGCCAACTTTCTCACCATTTGGCCTTTTCCTACTCAAGAGGTCATCAATGGACTTGTTTCCTTTTGGAAAGGTGGCCTTGGCTTGCTCCCCCTTCAACCTAGCATTTTCTTCAAGAATATTTGTATAACTAGAAGGAATGAAATTACTAGGTGAAGGAATGTTGGTCAATTGAGTTTGAAGCTTTTCATGGGACTTTGTGAGTGACAATAGTTCACTTTCCAAGGCCTTGTGAGCCTTGTCAAGCAACCTAAAGTCCTCGGCAAGTTTTTCATGAACAACACCAAACTCAATCTTGTCCATTTTAGCCTTTTTATATTTAGCAATAGCATGGTCTCGTTCCTTAACGAGTCTATTAACAATTATGTCATTAGCCCCATCAAGCGCTTCAAGTTTTAGTTCAAGGGACATCCTAGTCTCTTGTTCTTCTTCTAGAGTATTATTTAGAGCTTCTACATCAATCATGTGTTCTCTCCCTAGTTTACATCTCTCATCAAGAAGCTCTTGGGTGTGAGAAAGTTGATCTAAGAGGTCCACAAAGTGTATCTTGTGTTCCCCTTGCAAGTTATTCATGAACTCATCAAAAGCAAGTATTTCCTTTTTGACCTCAAGAGACATCTCATCATCAATTTCATCATTAATCAAGATGGAGGGGTGTGATGAAGATGGTACCTCTGTTCCACTTGCCATAAGACAAGTGACATTCTTGTTGGAGATATTCTCATTTGGAGAGTCAAAGAGAGAGAATGTAGGAGTATAAGTAGTGGCAAGAGCAGCCACACCACTTGATGTTTCCTCTTCATCAACTTCATAGTCGGAGGAGAGTTCTTCATGAGTGATCAATACAATTTCACCTGACTTCTTGTTGATGGGATTCTTATTGATGAAGGGTTTCTTGAAAGGAGCTTTGGAAGTTTTCTTCAACACAAGTTTACCCCCATGATATTCCCTCTTCTCATAGGGACAACCCTCCACAAAGTGATAGCGGTCACCACAATTGAAGCAAGTTCTCAATTTAGTTGAAATGGATCGTATGGGCACCTAGAGGGGGGGGGGGTGAATAGGTGCTAGCCAATTTTTAATACTTTTTCAATTTTAGGCTTGACACAAAGTAAATTCTCTTGATATGCAACTACGAGAATTTCCCTATATGCAACCCTAACTACTAAGCACGTAAAAAGAGGAGCGAGGAAACCGTAGTGGAGCACGCGGAGACACATGGATTTGTTTTACCGCAGTTCCTTCCTTGTTAAGGGAAGTACATCTGCGTTGGAGGGGTGGGCGGTTCTAATACCACCACGCCACAATAGGCCTCACCCTACTCCAATGGATCTCGCCACAAGAGGCCTGATCCACCTTCTCCACTATTGGATCCCTTCGAGGCGGGAACCGATGCCTTTTACAACACTATCGGGGCACACACCCACAACCGAATTGGGGGCTCCCGAGATGACAACAAGCTGCCACTAGAACAAGGTTTATCAATATAAACAAAAACAAGGATCTAGATATTTGCAAGAAATACTAGATCGGTGGTTCTCAAATGAATGGAGAGGAGATGAAGCGCTTGATTGCTGATGATGAAGATCGAGTTCTCCTCCTTCGATTTCCCAAGGGACGGGGCCTTTGGGTGGATCTAGGTGGAGCTCTCTTGGATGAAGGTTGTAGATCAGATCTCGTCTTTTTCGAATCAATAAAGAGTTCTGGCAGGAGGGGGAAGGCTGGCTTAAATACCCCCTCCCCAGATCTGGCCGTTGCACAACTTTGGGGGCGGATTATCCGCCCCCCACTTGGGGCGGATTATCCGCCCCCTGGGAAAACTCCTCCCCAAGGGCGGATTCTCCGGGGGAAACTCCGCCCCCTCTCTGGGGCTGGCGCCTTCAAAACTTGGTGAAGATCTTGGGGGGGGGGGGGCGGATAATCCGGCCCCCTCCAGGCGATGCCCCCTGGTATTTTCTGACCTCCCCTCTTCCTCTCGTAGATATGCGCGTGATCACCGACCTAGTATGCATCTAATGCAACATTTTTCTTTTCTTAGCGCGGTCTATAACGTCGCCAACGATGACAGTCTGAGCACACTGTTGTCAGCAACATCTCCGACGAGCAATCCCTTTCGCTCCCTTGCGCCCCTTGGACTAAGACAAACACCTCGAGCTTCAACACGTCGCGGCGAACCCAGTGAGCAACTTGCCCTCTCCCTTGCTTCCTGTTTTCACCGGAACACTCATGCCCGAGCGCGCCACCGCCGTCCATCGTCGCTAGCGCCGCCAGTTAGTGACCAGTGGATCTGAGTCGTTAGATGTTGATCGTGAGGACATGATAGAATCACTAAACGAAGGGGTATGAAATGATCTGATCCATGCGATTTACTTTAGATCCAACAATCCACATCGCTTGATCCACGCGAACCGGTACCAGCGAATAGGAAATAGACACGTGGCCTGTGTTTTGTTTTAAAAATAGAGACTTTTCTATTAGATGTATGATTTTGTAAAATTCATAACTATTGTTCTGCTTGGCCAAAATTTGCAAATTTTATATCATTGGAATCAGAAAAAGGAAGCCTTTGCAACCATGCCCTTAATTTAGTATTTTGCTTCTGGAAAATTGGTTGTTTTTTAGAAACATTTCTAGACTTATTTTGTGTATAAAATTTATTCTAAAAATGATTTTAGGGTAAAATCTTTTGCAAATGATTTGTTTTGAACCTAATGACCATAAAAACCAACTTTTGGATTTAAAAATATATTTTGTGACACTAAGGAATTACTCCTTTGAATAAAAAGCTTTTCTAGGTAAATAAAGATGGTACTTGATTTAAAAATGATTTTTGGGTGAAACCTTTTGAAAATGGATTTGTTTAAAACACTTTGACCATAAACACTAACATTGTGTGTTTAAAAATATATTTGGCAAACACTAGAAATTATCAGTTTGATTTAAATCATTTCTAGCAAAACAAAAATGATTTAAATGGCCCATTTCCATTAACTTGTTTTTAAATAGTTTTGCCACTTTTACAAATGACCAATAGGTGTCTTATAATGTTTATAACCTTAGTAGAAACCACTTTTTTAATAAAACAATCTTTTGCATGCTTGCATGCATTGCTTTGTTTTCTTTATTCTATGTGATGAATAGCTTTAATGCTAGATTGAATTTGTGCCTTGATTGAATTGTAGTGAACTTTGAAGAGTGTGACAATTTCAAGATCAAGGAGTGAACCTATATTATCTAGTAAAAAGGCAAGTGGTGCTTCATACATTTTGTCCTAATATTTTCACTATGCATTAGTGGTATTTTGAGTAGGACTTGCATGAAATTTTCTATGTGTTAACTATGCCATGGGAAATCCTAGTAGATGATGCCTTAGTAGAATTTTCCCTAAAGTTAAGATTCCTACTACTATCATGCTTAGCCTATCTAGTAGAAAACAAGGGTGGATTATATTCATGCTATGAAATATTTCTAAGTCAATGACTTGTGTTTTGATTAATAAAACAACTTTGTGAATGAATCCCCTGGGTGGAATGGTGTGAAAGGTTTATGTTGAGTGGTTACACAGGGCCAGTAAACTGGTGAATACTTGTGTATCTCACTTGTGGAAAGCCACCCAGGAACAAAGAGATTTGAGATGTCAAATGTTGAGAAGCTTCAAGTGTAGCCACATGGCATTATGGGCTCTGCCTGGATCATATAGGTTACAATAACTTAGCCAGATGGACAGTTGGTGGTAGGGGGTGGTAGGTTTGGAGCGCGTCCATTTTGGTCTAAGGGAAGGCTTCTGAAAGATCTTGTTGAAGGGAATATGCCCTGAGAGGCAATAATAAAGTGTTTATTATGTGTATTCCAAGTATATGATAGATGTTTATTTTGCATGCTATAATTGTATTAATACTGAAACGTTAATACATGTGTGTTTAATAAACAAACAGAAAGTTCCTAGTTATGCCTCTCTCATAAACTAGTTCGTTGATTAACAAGATGATCACAGTTTCCTGATCATAGACATTGGATGTTGTTAATAACAAGATCACAACATTAGTGTAATGGTGTGATGAACATTCATCCGAAGTATAACATTATGATCAAATTCGTTGAGTTTATATTGCTATAAACAACTTACGAAGTGATCCTAATCCTTAGACCATGAGATCATGCCAATCACTAACACCGGAGGAGTTTCTTGTGGACATCAAACGTCACACCGTAACTGGGTGATTATAAAGACGGCTTCAAAGCTACTAAAGTCTTATGTTGATAATCATGGATCAAGAGTGGAATTTGTTCATCCCGATGACGGATAGATATACTCTAGGCCCTCTCGGTGATATCACATTGGTTAGCTTGCAAGCAAGTGATTTGATCACTAGAATGTTATATCACGGGAACGAGAAAAGAGTGCATGTCAGTAACGAGATCAAACTAGGTATGGAGATACCGATGATCGAATCTCGTACATGTAATATATCATGAAACAAAGGGATTAAGATACAAGCATAAAAGGTTCCGACGATCACAGGAAAGTCATCGTTGATTGTGTGGGAGTCAGTATGGATCTCAAGGTCCCGCTACTGATTATTGATCGGAGAAGGGTCTCGATCATGTCTGCATTATTCGTGAACTGTAGGGTGACACACTTAAGGGACACTGACATCCAGTTGGAGCAAATGTTTCATGCCGAAAGAATAAACAAGCGCAGGAATTTATTTCACTAGATACCGAAACAGGTTTTCGGGTGAAATTGCATAAAGTGGTTATGCATGTGAAATAGAATTCTAGCAAGGGGTTATATGTGAATGTTTGTCATTAAAGTAATTGACAAAATTCTGAATAAATAAAAGAGTTTTATTTAATGAGATTTTGCATTAAATTTGGTGGAAATTTAATAGCAAGTTTGAGTGGGATTTTGAGTGGAGGGATTTGAATGGATTTTTGTGAGTGGAGTGTCCACCCACATGAAGAGGGGAGGGCAAGGGGGCAGACCCTATGCGCCGGCCATCCCCTTGGGGTCCCCCTCCTCCTATAAAAGGCACCCCTCTCCTCACTTCTCACTCACACCTCCTTGTGAAGGATCTCTCTCCCCCTCTAGAATTTATCCCCCATGGTCTCGGACTAGCGAGATACATGTTCCCGGTGGCTATTCGGCAAGAAAGGGTTGTGCTTCCGCTGCATCGCTGGAGCGAGGAGGCGGAGGTTGCTCGGTGTCTTGTACGTGTGTGCGAGCACGGATGCGCTGCTGCTTTGCGGCGCTAGGACTTCCTCTCGATCTTGAGATCGGCAAGAGATCGTCTACATCAACCACGAGTTGAACTCATTAAGCTTTGTCGGTCTTCAAGGGTATGTTCTCTACGGATATACATCCGCCCGTTGTTTGTATCTAGTAGATAGATCTTGGTACTTAGTTCCCATCGTAGGAAATTTTTTGTTTTCTATGCTGCGAACCCAACAGTAGTATCAGAGCCGGATCTATGCGTAGATGCTTTACACGGGTAGTACACATATGAGTATGTGGGCGATGATGATCATGTTGTTGCTCCTTAGTTGTAATTTTGGATATTGGTGGCATAGTGGGATGAAGCGGCCCGAAAAAACCTTACATGTCCTCGCACATGAGACCCGTTCCACGCTTAACATGCAACTAGTTTGCATAAGTGGCTAGCGGGTGTCTTTCTCTCCTACTATAGTCAATATCTATTTTGCAACGAGTTGTCAACAACTTGGTTATCCTTGTTGTGGTTCATGTTCGTAGGTAAGAATAGTTCTATCTTCGAAAGCCCTAAGCCACGTAAAACTTGCAATGGATAAATTAGAGGCGTCTAGTTTAGATTGTTGTTGGGCTAGTGTTATGGTATGATGATGTTGTAAGTAGAAGTATGAGATGATACTCTTACAATACACATAGCGTGTAAACTCCATAGACCTTGGACTTACACATAAAGATATGATAGTGATCATACCACGATGCACATGATAGAGATCATATGCGGAAACCATATCATTTCACTAATAAACATGTGATGTTTGATAGCATCTTATATTGCTTGTTTAGCGCTTTGTTAGCATAATAAGATGATCCCTCATTTAAAAATATCAAGATAAGAATGTGTTCTTCCTTTTAGTATGCACCAATTATGTTTTCGTTGCTTGAAGACATCACGTGATGATCGGGTGTTCTTGGATCCACGACCATATATCGGGTGTAAAACAGTTACACACGCGAATACTAAGGTTCTAACTTGGCGAGCCTAGCATGTACAGACATGGCCTCGGAACACGGACCGAAAGGTTAAGCATGAGTCATATAGTAGATATGATGCCCATTTGATGCTCATCTTTGAAGCTACACCGACTCACGTGATGATCGGACTTGGTGTAGTGGATTTGGTTCATGTAATCACCAAAAAGGCACGAGGGATGTCGTTTTTGAGTGGGAGTTCATTCGTAATATGGATTAGTTGAACTCAGTCTATCATAAACTTAGTCTAAACTTTACAAATTCTGTTGTAGATGGCACCACCTGCTTTTAATTACAATGTGTTCATGGAGAAAGAGAAACTTGCAATGAACGATAGCAACTTTACTGAATGGGCCATGAATTTGAGGATTCTCCTCACTGCTGCACAAAAAGCAATATGTGCTAGAAGCGCCGCTAGGCCCCCCACCTTTTGAGTATGCCCCGGACGAGGAGTAGAATGTCTATCAGACTCGTCAGGAGGACCACAACTTAGTTCATTGCGGCATATTGTATGGGCTAGAGCCAGAACTTCGAAAATGTTTCGAAAACGACAATGCATTTGATACAATGGGTGAGTTGAAAATGATTTTCAACACACATGCTGCTGTAGAGAGCTACAACGCTTCAGAAAAGTTCTTTAGCTGCATGATGGAAGATCACAACTCCGTTAGTGAGCATGTACTCAAGATGTCGGGTTACGCTGATAAGCTTGTGTCCTTGGGAATAAATATTCCCATTGACTTAGGCATCCATCGTGTTCTGCAGTCTCTGCCACCTAGCTATAAGAGCTTTGTGATGAACTATAATATGCAAGGCATGAAGAAGTCTCTCCCCGAGCTTCTGTCAATGCTTAAAACTGCAGAAGTGGAGATCAAAAAGGAACATCAAGTGTTGATGATCAATAAGAACACTGGTTTCAAGAAAGAAAAGAAGGGAAAATGGAAGGGAAGTAAGGGCGGCAAGACGGTTGCCGTGCCTGAAAAGAAACCCCGAGTTGGACCTAAGTCTGATACCGAGTGCTACTATTGTAAGGGACTAGCCCTTTGGAAGCATAATCGCCCCAAGTATTTGGTAGACAAGAAGGCCGGCAAGGCAAACAAAGGTATATATGATATACATGTTATCGATGTGTACTTGACTAGTGCTCGCAGTAGCACCTGGGTATTTGATACCAGTTCAGTTGCTAATATTTGTAACTCGAATCAGGGGCTGCGGAACAAGCGACCGCTAGTAAGGGGTGAGGTCAAGATGCGTGTCGGCAATGGATCAAGCGTTGATGTGATCACCGTCGGAACGCTACCTCTCCATTTGCCATCGGGATTAGTAATAAACTTGAAGAATTGTTATCTGGTGCCAGCACTAAGCATGAACATTGTATCTGGATCGTGTTTGATGTGAAGTGGTTATTCATTTAAATCTGAGAACAATGATTGTTCTATTTATATGAATGAAATCTTTTATGGTCATGAACCGATGATGAATGGTTTATTTCTTTTGGTTCTCAATAATAATGTTACACATATTCACAATGTTGATGCTAAAAGAATTAAACTAAATGATGATATATCTGCATATATGTGACACTACCGTCTAGGTCATATTGGCGTTAAACGCATGAAGAAGCTCCATTCAGATGGACTTTTGGAATCACTTGATTTTGAATCATTTGATACATGTGAGCCATACCTTATGGGCAAGATGACTAGAACGCCGTTTTTCGGTTCTATGGAACGGGCGATAGATTTATTGGAAATCATACATTCTGATGTATGTGGTCTAATGAGTGTGTCAGCGCGAGGTGGATATCGTTATTTTGTTACTTTCACGGATGATTTGAGTAGATACGGTTATATCTACTTGATGAAACACAAGTCTAAAACTTTTGAAAAGTTTAAAGAATTTCAGAATGAAGTGGAAAATCATCATAATAGAAAGATCAAATTTCTACGGTCCGACCGTGGAGGTGAGTATCTAAGTTACGAGTTTAGCACTCGCATGAAAGAGTGTGGAATTGTTTCACAACTCACACCTGCCGGAACACCACAGTGAAATGGTGTGTCGGAATGTCGTAATCGTACTTTATTGGATATGGTTTGTCACATCCGAAAATTCTCCTAATTTTGGAATGTGAAATAAATAAATAAGTTTGATTGATTGTTTAACTATGTTGAAAATTCTCAATGAGAAGAAACTTTTTGAATAGAAAATCCTCTTAACCTTGAATTCAAAATCTTATATTCTTTTGTTATGACGTAAGTAGCCATATAGGCAAAAGGGCATGGATTGATTATGGATTTTAGAGTTGGTGTGCAAGATTTCAAAATGAAAATCATGAAGCATTCATAAGCATTTCATTACATCCATGCAAAGTTCTCACAAACTAAATCCAAATCCTAGTATCTAAATCCTATAGTTGATTCGCCCAAATGTTCCTAAGAGTAATTAAATTGACTTATTAAAACCCACTGTTGATAAGGCATAAATTATTGATAATTATAGCCTAAAAATATCCAATTAATACTACAAAATTTTAGAAACAGAATTGAGCTCATTTGAAACTGTTATGAAAAAGTTATGAAATAAATACAAACACATAAAGATATAAATAAAATAGAATATACAAGGATTTGTAAATCCACTACTTCCAAACTAGTAAAAAGATTACAAATTTGATCTTATAATGATCTATTCGATTTTAGAAAAAATTAGAAACAAGAATCATGTCATTTGGAGTTCGTATGTAAAAGATATGAGGAAAACAAGTAAATAGAAAAAAAAGGAAAAAAAACTAGGCGGGCCGCCGGCCACCGACCGAGCCAGCGATCGGAGCACCAGGCACACGCGCACGTAAGTGTGTTGCTTTAAAAACCGTGCGAAAATACGTTTTCTAGACCTATCTCTACTCAAACTCTTATAACTTTTTATCTATAACTCCGAATTGACTTCCGTTTGTTTCTACTTGTTCCCTACTCCAAGGCCTATCTCTACACCGTCTCAAACCTCCATATAAACTCGTGGAGCCATAGCTGTAGGAGTTTTTCTTCTCGAAATCCCGAATCTACATATGCCCGAATCTTATTTCGCTTTTTAACCCATCTAGACTTCGTCGTTTGCCTTCGGTCAAAAAACGAAAGTTGTAGGGATCGTCGAAATCTTTCAATCCCGACAAACCTCACCTCTTTTCATCCACCACAGCCGGAGAATTTCGTATCGCAATATTTCAGCTCTTACGGTGTAAATCCAAGATCTACTCGCGCTCGTTTCTTCAAATCCAAATTCCTTTGGTGAGAAGGTAGGAATAATGATTCCACACAACTTTCATGTTCTGCGTTTTTCGATTTGACCTACGGATTTGTCTCTCTAACACAGATCTATTTCTTGTCTATTCTGAGCCAAAATCGGGTCAATCTCTTCTTCTAGTCACCGGATCCTATCCAGACAGTCGAGATCCAATCAAACCAGTGCGTGCCATGTCGTCATCCCGGTCATCTTCCTCATCAACGCCACATCAACGTAAGGTCAACATCTAGTCCCAGTCAGCATGCAAAGTCAACCTGTCCAGTCAGCGGAATATTCCCTAAAATATTCCGTTCGAATTTAAAATTGCATATTATAGATCTAACTTGTAAAATTCATTAGAAATTCATACCACGTCCAAAAATTGCGTATAATATATCAAATTTAAGATAATTTTACGTAGAATCATCTTATCAGATTAGATCCAACTTTTACTGTACGTAGTTACTGCAGTAATTTAATTAGTTTTAATGGTCTTTTAGGTTAATAAATTCATAGACAATTATCTGTAACTCCGAAAAATATGAACAATATATCAAATTGAAGCTACTGTAATGTACTTTAATAATATCTGGTTGGATCTAGCCTTTGCAGATTATTTAACCCGTAGCAATTTAATTAGTTTTAATCGCTTTATAAATCATTAAATTCATAGTAAATTAATTGCTTGTCACAAAAATATAAATGATATACCGATGGAAAGCTGGTTCCATGTAGATCATCAATATGCAATTAGTTCAGAATTTTACTGTAAGGTTTTACCGTGAAGATTTAAATGGTTTAATGGCCTATTTAGAGTAATAAATTCATAAGAAAATAAAAACTATTCAGAAAATTACAAATAATATGTCCCTGAAATCACAATTCCGTGGAGATTACAGATATAATTTTAGTTTGATTTTTAGACAATAGAAAATATATGAGTCATTTAAAACCATTAAACACTATTTAAATCATACAAAAAGATCTATAACTCCGATTAGGGTGAATCCAAGTGCTAAGGTTTAGTATTGACATTAGCTATACAGAGAAATTGCATGACAAATTATTTGGTACTGTTAAAACAGAAATTCATACAGAAATATTTAAACCCATTAAAATAGTATTTTAATCATAGGAAAATATCTATAACTCCTTTGTAGGTGATTCAAATTGCCACTATCTCTAAATTGCATTAACTATCCAGTAGCATCTAGTTCACAATTTAATACGACATAAACATCTTTAGTTCAATCAAAGTGGTATATACTATATTAAATCGATACAACTTTAGTAATAAAAGCTTTAGTGCATTAAATGACCTTCCACATGCATCATGTAATCTAACCATGTTCAGAACACTAAATGCAACCATTGTGACTCGTTAAATTGTCATGCATGTATCTGTTCATCATTGTTTTCTTGTAATGTTGCACTGTTGCATGTTTGCAATGTTTTGAATGGTGTTTGTTGTGTTTGCTTCAAACGTTAGATTGCGAGGAGTGCAACTACTGTGATTGCAACTACTATGATTGCAAGTATTGTGGTTATTGCGAAAGATGCCATTATAATTGTGAGGATTATCTAATCGACTACATCTACAACAAAGGCAAGTGGTGCTATCTTGGTCATAAATGTCCTACTGTTTTCCTATGCATTGTAGATGTTTCTGTAGAATTGCATATGTAGGAATTGATGTGTATATGCTATGCTATGACCCATATTATTCCCTAGTATTCCTTGTTTATGAGCCATCGTATTGGTAGATTGCTTAGCTATGCTATTTAGACGAGGAAGAGAATCACATCATGAAAAGTGATATGTTTTGAAAGGCTTATGTTTTGCTAAATGACAAACCAACATGTTTTAATGAACCACCTGGGCAGAATGGCATTGATTGGGTCATCGAGTGTGGATTTTGGTGGGGAATGCCAGACACCGAGAAATGATTGGTTTCTTTGTTTGGAAGCTTTAGGTGCAACCATGTGCCAATAATGAAATGGGCGGTTGATTGAACTCGATGAGGTTGTGGTAACTCGAACCCGCGTATCCGGAGATGTAGATAGTGTAGGTTGGACCGTGCGCGTCGGGATTGGGGAGCTACTTCCTAACGGTTCCTTCTTGGACTTCTCCTATCATCACCCAATATGAGAGTGGTGGTACTGGGCTGGCCAAGTCACATGGGTAAGTGTACTAACCCCTGCAGGTGTATAAACTAAGTGCTTAGCCGTGTCCCTGTTATGGACAATTTGAGCGACTGATATCGATGCTATGATATTTCTCACTCATCCTTATTTCTTAATTACTTAAAACTTGTTGGGTGAACATAATTGGGTAGGAGCACCTGGGAGTGAACCAGAGTGTCCTATTTATCGTATTGGAAAACTACTTTGTTACAAATGTTAGGATAAAACTGTTGCTTTATGCAAATGAGCCTAAACTCCACTTGGCCAAATAAGCATGTAGTTGATAGATCTGTTGTTAACCACTTTAGCCTACTTGCCATACATTCAATGTATTGACCATTCGTGGCTGCAACGTTTCATGTTGCAGGTTATATCGTATCTGAGTGATCGTTCATAGGTCGCGAGACTCCACTCAACAATTGTTCGCCCGTGGCACATTTGAAGGATGGAGATCTACCTTGTATTCGTTTTCCGCTGTGTACTTGAATAAATAATGTAAATTCTGGATCATACTCGTTGTATTTATGATGCACAGTTATATTTGGTATCATTTTGTACTGTGTGTGCCAGTGAACCGATCCAGGGATTGGCGCTATACACATGAACTCAGCCTTATCAGGCGAGGGTGTTACATGGTTCGATCTATGATGTCTCTGACGAACTTGCCATTGTCCTTTTGGGGTTATGCACTAGAAACTGCTGCATTCACTTTAAATCGGGCACCATCTAAATCCGTTGAAAAGACACCGTATGAATTATGGTTTGGAAACAAACCTAAGCTGTCATTTCTTAAAGTTTGGGGATGCGATGTTTATGTGAAGAAACTTCAACCGGATAAACTCGAACCCAAAGCGGAAAAATGCGTATTCATAGGATACCCTAAGGAAACAATTGGGTATTCCTTCTATCACAGATCCGAGGGCAAGGTTTTTGTTGCCAAGAATGGATCCTTTCTAGAGAAAGAGTTTCTCATCAAAGGCGTGTGTAGCCAGAAAGTAGAACTCGAAGAGGTTATTGAACCTTCTCTTCAAAGTATGGCGAGTAGCGCAAATGCCAAGTCGTTCGGAGTTGGCTTCACCGCTTGAAGAAGGATCTAATGATAATGATCATGAAACTCCGATAGAGAGTACTACTAAACCTCGCAGGTCTAGCAGACGCGGCAAATTTGCAGCCAGACGAAATCCTGTCATGAATTTCATGGTTGATGAAAATGATGACCCTGCGACGTATGAAGAAGCGATGATGAGCCCGGATTCCAACAAATGGTTAGAAGCCATGAAATCCGAGATGGAATCCATGTATGAAAATCAAGTTTGGAACTTGGTGGAATTACCTCACGACCGAAAGGCCGTGGAGAATAAATGGATTTTCAAAAGGAAAACTGATGCTGATGGTAATGTAACCGTCTATAAAGCTCGACTTGTCACAAAGGGGTTTCGACAAATTCAAGGAGTTGACTACGATGAGACATTCGCTCCCGTAGCGATGCTAAAGTCAGTTAGGATTATGTTAGCAATTGCTGCATATTTTGATTATGAGATATGGCAGATGGATGTCAAAACCACGTTTCTCAATGGTAATATTGAAGAAGAGTTGTATATGATACAACCAAAGGGTTTTGTTGATCCTAAGGATGCTAACAAGGTGTGCAAGCTTCAGCGATCCATCTATGGATTGAAGCAAGCATCACGAAGTTGGAATATTCACTTTGATGAGGTGATCAAAGAGTTTGGATTTGTCCAAACTTATGGAGAAGCTTGTATTTACAAGAAAGCGAGTGGGATCAATGTTGCATTTCTGATACTATATGTGGATGGCATATTATTGATCAGAAACGATATAGATCTTTTAAACAGTGTTAAAAGTTATCTAAACAACAAATTTTCAATGAAGGACCTAGGTGAAGCGTCATACATATTAGGCATAAAGATCTATAGAGATAGATCTAGGCGCCTAATAGGGCTATCGCAAAGTACATACCTTGATAAGATTAAAGAAGTTTAAAATGGAAGATAGTAAGAAGGGGTTCTTACCTATGACACAAGGCACGACATTGAGTAAGACTCAAAGTCCGGCTACGGCGGAAGAAAGAGAGAAAATGGACAAAGTCCCCTATGCTTCAGCCATAGGCTCTATAATGTACGCCATGCTATGTACAAGACCGGATGTGGCCCATGCTATTAGTTTGACTAGTAGGTACCAATCAGATCCAAGTTCGGAACACTAGAAAGCGGTCAAGAATATCCTTAAGTACTTGCGAAGAACTAAGGATATGTTTCTTGTATATGGAGGTGAAGAAGATCTCATCGCTAAGTGTTATGTCAATGCTAGCTTTGACACCGATCCGGATGACTCTAAGTCTCAATCCGTATACGTATTTCTCATGAATGGCGGAGCGGTTAGTTGGAGGAGCTCCAAACAACCTATGGTGGCGGGATCAACGACGGAGGCCGAATATGTTGCTGCTTCGGAAGCGGCTCAGGAAGCAGTTTGGATGAAGGAGTTCATATCTGAACTAGGTGTGGTTGTAAACGCGTTGGACCCAATGGTGATTTATTGTGACAACAATGGTTCCATTGCCAATGCCAAAGAGCCAAGGTCTCACAAGCATTCCAAGCATATTAAGCGCCGGTTTCACTCCATCCGCGAGCATGTCAAGGATGGAGATATAAAGATTTAGAAGTACATACGGATCTCAATGTAGCAGATCCGACTAAAACTCCCTAGAGCAAAACATGATCTACACCAGAACTCCATGGGTGTTAGATACATCACTATGTAACTAGATTATTGTCTCTAGTGCAAGTGGGAGACTGAAGGGAATATGCCCTGAGAGGCAATAATAAAGTGTTTTTATGTGTATTCCAAGTATATGATAAATGTTTATTTTGCATGCTATAATTGTATTAATACGGAAACGTTAATACTTGTGTGTTTAATAAACAAACAGAAAGTTCCTAGTTATGCCTCTCTCATAAAGTAGTTCGTTGATTAACAAGATGATCATAGTTTCCCGATCATAGACATTGGATGTTGTTAATAACGAGATCACAACATTAGTGTAATGGTGTGATGAACATTCATCCGAAGTATAGCATTATGATCAAAGTCATTGAGTTTATAGTGCTATAAACAACTTACGAAGTGATCCTAATCCTTAGACCATGAGATCATGCCAATCACTAACACCAGAGGAGTTTCTTGTTGACATCAAACGTCACACCGTAACTAGGTGATTATAAAGATGGCTTCAAATCTACTAAAGTGTTATGTTGAGAATCATGGATCAAGAGTGGAATTTGTTCATCCCGATGACGGATAGATATACTCTGGGCCCTCTCGGTGATTTCACATTGGTTAGCTTGCAAGCAAGTGATTTGATCACTAGAATGTTATTTCACGGGAACGAGAAAAGAGTGCATGTCAGTAACGAGATCAAACTAGTTATGGAGATACCGATGATCGAATCTCGGACATGTAATATATCGTGAAACAAAGGGATTAAGATACAAGCGTAAAAGGTTCCGACGATCATAGGAAAGTCATCGTTGAATGTGTGGGAGTCAGTATGGATCTCCAGGTCCCGCTACTGATTATTGATCGAAGAAGGGTCTTGATCATGTCCGTAGTATTCGCGAACCGTAGGGTGACACACTTAAGGGACACTGACATCCAGTTGGAGCAAATGTTTCATGCCAAAAAAATAAACAAGCGCAGGAATTTATTTCACTAGATACCGAAACAGGTTTTCGGGTGAAATTGCATAAAGTGGTTATGCATGTGAAATAGAATTCTAGCAAGGGGTTATATGTGAATGTTTGTAATTAAAGTAATTGACAAAATTCTGAATAAATAAAAGAGTTTTATTTAATGAGAGTTTGCATTAAATTTGGTGGAAATTTAATAGCAAGTTTGAGGGGGATTTTGAGTGGAGGGATTTGAATGGATTTTTGTGAGTGGTGATGTGGTTATACCCTATGGGTACACGACCTTAGCATACCTGGTCCAGCCCAAGGAAGACCCATGACAAATATACGCCGGCCCATGAAGACTTTCGGGTGGCCAGAGCCCATGACGCCTTCGGATCCTTGGTGAGCAAGACTAGAGTAGATAGAAAATTCAAAGGGGCAAACCCTAAAACCTGTAACCGACTCGATCTGTGCCTGGGACCTGCCTGCCTCTATATAAAGGCCAGGAGGGCACGACGAGGAGGCTCTCTTACAATCTCTCGCACACCACCGCATACATACCTCCACGCCAGATTGCATCTGCGCACCCTTGTACTTTTCGGTTCCGCCGTAATCAAGAGCAGACAAGCAGGAGTAGGGTTTTCCCTCCGGGGGCCTGAACCTGGGTAAATCTCGTGTGCCCGTGTTGCTTGTTTTCTAACCGTTCCGCGATCTCCAGCATCCCCATCTTCTCCAAAACCCAAGTCCATAACAATGGGCATTGACGAGATTAAACCTCGTCAATTGGCGCCGTCTGTGGGAATTGGGGGCGCTGATTGTGCGATCGTGATGGTCCCAACCAAAGCGATCTTAAATTCTGCGGCAATGGAGAGTCATCTCCTCTTCGGCGCCTTCGACTTCACCGCCCACTCGCCGACCACCCTTAAGAACTTCGAGCCCGTTGGCGACGGACTCGAGATCCTGTTCGGGAGCTTCTGCTTCTAGGTGGGGCAGACCGACACTCTCCGCCTCCCAGAGCGGGTGCCCTACCATCGATCAGGCCTGCTTCGTGGGCTCCACACCCCGTGCTACGCACATCACCATCGATGGATGAGTCCTATGACAGCAGCAGCTGCAACTCAGATCTGTGTGATCCACCATCGGATGAAGAGACCTACGGTTCCGGATCCGAAAGCTGCGGCAGGAGCAATCCGATCTATGAGCTCTACCAGTGTGCCGCGGTCATCCAGAGTGACGTGGATTAGGAGCACAACCCACCACCCAACCCGCAGGGTAGAAACAGTGGAAACAGAAGAAGCCAGTCCCCCCACCCAACAGGGACAACACTGATCGGGCCATCCACCTCAGCAAGGAGGGATGTGCTCAAGCACGCGAAGCCGTAGCAGGCAACAAGATTCTGCCCGCAGATGCCTCACGGGACCTGCTGATGGCATACCACATGCTCCTCATCGAGGAGCACAAGAAGCAAGTGAGGATTCAAGAGGTGCTTGACAAACACAAGCAAGCAGCCTCAGAGTCCAGTGCACAGCGAGATGCGCTCTCCGCCATGGGCATCGGCTCCAGTTCGCATGGGAACCATGGCAACAAGCACCGTTCTCGCACGGAGAACATGGATCCCAAAGCGCGTCGCGAGGTGACTAGAGCCCTCAACGCGTCCTTCATGGAGATGGATGCCGATGGCAACGTCATCCCGAAGACGCCGCAAGCTGCAATCATGGCAGCCACCGCGTACCTCGCGTCCCATCCACCTCCGGAGGGGGACCCGAAAAGGGCCATGCACAAGTCCGCGCTCACCGGACTCAGACTCGTTGGAGCCGCGCTCCACGGAGAAGCTCCTGCGGAGCCAAAGAAGAAGGCTGCGGTCAGGTTCAACCGCAGCCCCACGCCCTCATCCGAGGATGAAGAGCACGACCTTCCTCGAAGGCATAAGAGCTCGCGCCGTCGCAGCCGCGACTACGACGCTCGAAACGAGCTAACGCAGTGCAAGATCGATAAAGCGCGCGCCAAGCGCATATGCTCGTCTGAATCCGAGGAGGATGACAACGAAGGAGAACTCTGCGGAGCCCGATGCTTCAGCAGATCCGTTCGGCGGACGCGGATGCCGCGAAAATTCAAGCTTCCTTCGGACACTCCGAAGTTCGACGGTACACAGGACCCCAAGGCGTGGCTCAGCGACCACCTGTCGTCCGTCAAGCTACACGGCGGGAACAAGGAAACCGCCATGCAATGCCTTTAGCTGCAGCTGACAGGCGCAACCCGGATCTGGCTCAGCAGCCTATCCTTGGGATCCATCCGAAGCTGGGAGGAGCTGGAGTACAGTTTCGTCCAAAACTTCAAGGGGACCAGCAAGAGGCCTGCCTCGATCGAGGAACTGCGGGCCTGCACCCAACGAACGGGCGAATCCATTCGCTTGTACATACTGCGCTGGTCCAACACCAAGCACTCCACGGCGCATATCTCCGAGGAGAGAGCTATCGACGCCTTCAAGGACGACGTCAAATGCCAGGACTTCAAAGAAGAACTCGGGCGCGTCAAGCCCAAGACACTCGACCACCTCATGGACATCGCCAACAGGTGGGCCGACGGCGAGGACTCCGTCCACCGAGCGCACTCAGAGGAGGAAGACGACTACGGTCGGCGATGTGAACACCGCAGCAAGAGAAGATCGCACGTCTACGACGATCGTGATGGACCCGACATGGTCGCGGCTGGCTACGCCGATCGCCGCAACAACGACAACCGCAACAACGGTGGATAACGTGGAAGCAACTTCCGTGACGGAGGATGCCCAACGCAGTCATGGCAACGCCGTGGCCATGACGACGGACCCTCAGCATACGACAAACTGTCGGGTCCATGCACCATCCGCTTCTACATCGACAAACAGGATGGCAAGAAGAAGGCAAGCCACATGCTCAAAGACTGCCGCGAGTTCCAGAAACTCAGCGAGAGCATGGCTCAGATGAGGCAGCAAGCCCCGAACCCTGGATACGGGAACGCACCCGCACCAGGCGAGATCGCACATGGAGCTCCTCCACCACCACCCGCGGGACCTCCAAACCACCCAATCGCACCCGCGCAGAACAACGGTGGGCACGGGTATCCCCCGCCCAAAGGATCACTGATGATCCAAAAAGGACGCCCAACGAATAGGGTGCAGAAGAAAATCACCCGTCAGATCAACCTAGATGTGACCGCTCCACCCACCATCCCTGAGTACCTCAGCGGATCGGAGTCCTGCATCATGTTCAGCCGTTCGGATCACCCTTGCCAAGTCCCTCGCCCAGGTCATGCTGCCCTGGTGCTGGAGGCGCAGATCGGAGGATTCGACATGAGCCGCGTCTTCATGGACGGCGGCAGCGGCATCAATCTGATGTTCTCCAGTACCTTAGCAGCAATGCGGATCCCGCTGTGCAGCCTGGAACAATCCGACACAACGTTCCACGGCATCGTCCCAGGGAAGGGCATATTCCCCCTAGGAAAAATATGGCTCGACATCATCTTCGGCTAGCCTGACAACTTCCGATGCGAGCGACTCGAGTTCGAAGTGGTAGACTGGCCATCACAATACCATGCCATCCTTGGGCGTGTAGCATTCGCACGATTCCTGGCAGTACCACACTATGCGTACCTGCTACTCAAGATGCCAGGACCCAAGGGAGTCATCATGGTCCACGGGAACTTCACCCGATCGGACCACACGACAGGGACTTCAACAGAATCTCCCAATCATTCGGCATGCAGGAGGAGCTCGTAAGGCTCCGCGAGGTGACGGACAACGGGGCACCCCCAGTCGCACGACAGAACGCACCAGATATGTCCTTCGACTCCACCGTCAACACAAAGAAGGTGCAGGTCCACCCGACGGATGCCTCCAAGACGGCGCTGATCGCCAACGACCTCAGCTCCACATAGGAAAGCGCGCTCGTCGAATTCCTCCGTGAGCGCTGGGAAATCTTTGCCTGGTGTCCTGCGGACATGCCAGGAGTTCCTAGGGAATTCGCCGAGCATGCACTCAACGTCTTTCCAGACGCCAAGCCCGTCAAGCAGTCCATCCGACGACTGTCCAAACCACGAGCCGAAGCAATCGGAGTCAAAGTCAACAGACTACTCGACGCAAACTTCATCAGGAAGATCAAGGAGACCGAGTGGCTCGCCAACACCGTAATGGTCCCCAAAAAGGACACGGACATCCTGCGGATGTGCGTGGACTTCACATTGCTGAACAAGCACTGCCCGAAGGATCACTTCCCTCTCCCTCGGATTGATCAGATCATCGATTTGACTGCAGGATGCAAAAAACTCTCCTTCCTCGACACCTACTCAGGCTACAACCAGATTCGACTGAAGGTCGAAGATCAGGAGAAAACGGCGTTTATCACGCCGTTCAGAGTGTTTTGCTACAACACAATGCCCTTCGGGCTAAAGAACGCAGGCGCCACGTACCAACGATGCATGCAGGCATGCCTGAAGGACCAGATCGGCCGCAACATCCAAGTCTATGTCGACGACATAGTCATCAAAACATGGGAGGCCAAGACGCTCATCGACGATCTCCGCGAGACGTTCGATAACCTTGATCGATACAAGATCAAGTTAAACCCAAAAAATGCGCCTTCGGTGTCCCATCTGGTCAGCTGCTAGGCTACTTCATCTCCCAGCGAGGGATTGAAGCGAACCCAAAGAAAATCCGGGCCATAATGGCCATGGAGAAGCCGAAGAACCTCAAGGGCGTCCAACAACTCGCCGGGCGAATCGCGGCACTGAGAAGGTTCATCGGCCGCATGGGCAAAAAAGCCCTGCCATTCTATCAGCTGCTGCGCAAGGCAGACAAATTCGAGTGGACGCCCGAGGCGGACGACGCATTCGAAGATCTAAAGCGGCTGCTCTCTACCTCGCCCGTCTTGGTCACGCCAAAGGAACGAGAGCCTTTACTGTTGTACATAGCAGACACACATCAAGTGGTAAGCACCGTACTAGTGGTCGAACGACCCAAAGAAGGCAAGACCCATGGGGTCCAATGCCCAATCTACTACCTCAGTGAGGTATTGACGCCGACAAAGCAGAGGTACCCTCACTACCAGAAAATCGCCTACGGCGTGTTCATGACGGCTCGTCGGCTGAGACACTACTTCCAGAAGCACTAGGTGATGGTCGTCAACGAGGCACCACTAAACAGCATCCTGAAAAACCCGGAGGCCACAGGGCGCGTGTCCCTATGGGGCATCGAGCTGTCACCTCTAGACATCGTCTACGAGAAGCGATACGCGATCAAGTCTCAGGTCCTGCCAGACTTCCTGGTCCACTGGATGGAGCTGCAGCTGTCAGACACATCGTACATGACACAGTCATGGACGATGCACTTCGACGGCTCCAAACGCGAGGCCGGAGCAGGAGCCAGGGTCATACTGACCTCCCCGCAGGGAGACAAGATGAAGTACGTCCTCCGGATGAAATTTCGAGCTTCCAACAACGAGGCCGAATACGCAGCCCTCGTCCACGGCATGAGGATGGCAAAGATCTGCGGTGCAACACGCCTAGTCATCTACGGTGACTCGAACCTCGTCATCCAGCAAACGATGAACGAGTGCGACGCACACGCCGCCAACATGATCGCGTATCGTGCACTCTACAACTCACTCGAAGGAGACTTTGACGGCTGTGAGCTTCGACATGTTGGGAGAGAAAGCAACGAGGAGGCCGACAGACTTGCCAACATCGGCTCCACCTGTGCACGGGCGCCACCAGGCGTGTTCCTCGAACAGATCTGCGTTCCATCCATCAAGCGGAAATTCCCAAAGGGATCACCCGAAGAAACAGAGCACTCGGGGGCTGCGCTACCCGAAGGGCAGGAAGAACCCGAAAAGCTCAACACAGAGGTCGCAGTGGTCAACCTAATGCAGGTCATGGCAGTCGAAGAAACTTGGACACAACCATACCTCGTGTACAGATACCGCCTCGATAGCGACAGATGCCCGGCGCATATCTCGCCGGTCAAAGGCCTTAACCATCATCACTGGCGAGCTGTACAAGCGCAGCATTTCGTGTGTACTCCAAAGGTACGTCACCATCGGTGATGGCAAAACCATCCTCCAAGACATCCACGAGGGCATCTGCGGCCATCATGCGGGCAGTCGCGCCCTTGTCGCCAAAGCTCTACGAGCCGGATTCTACTGGCCAACGTCCATGAACGACGCCAAGGACATCGTCCGAAAATGCAACGGGTGCCAAAGGTTCGCTGATAAACCGCACGCACCCGGATCAGAGCTCAGGCCCATACCTTTGTCCTGGCCTTTCGCTCAATGGGGCCTTGACATGATCGGCAAACTGCCAAGGTCCTCGAAAGGAGGTCACGTTTACCTACTGGTCGCAGTCGACAAATTCACCAAGTGGATTGAGGCCATCCCCGTCACTAACCAAAAGGGCAAAACTGCCATCAAGTTCTTTGAATCCATTGTCTACAGGTTCGGCATGCCGCATAGCATCATCACCGATAATGGGTCGAACTTCATCTCCAAATAATTCTAGGACTTCTGCGAAGACCTCGGAATCAACATCACATACGCCTCCGTGGCGCACCCGCACACGAACGGGCAGGTCGAGAAGGCCAACGGCCTCGTCGGTGCTGGCATCAAGAAGCGCCTAGTAAGTCCACTCGAGCGACTCGTAGGAGCCTGGACACAAGAGCTACCCTCGGTCCTGTGGAGCCTACGCACAACGCCAAATAGCTCAACTGGCTACACGCCTTTCTTCATGGTGCACGGAGCCGAAGCCGTGCTGCCAGCAGAGGTACGCCACAAGGCCCCACGGGTCGTCGCTTACAGCGAAGCCGAATCCACGGCCGCACTCGAAGATGCTGTCGACACACTAGATGAGGCGCGTGACATAGCAGCAGCTCGGTCAGCGGTGTACCAACAGAGTCTCCGTAACTACCACAGCCGACGGCTACACCCAAGGTCCTTCATCGAAGGAGACCTAGTCTTGCGACTCAAGCAAGAGCGACCGAAGAAATTCGAGTCACCATGGGAAGGACCCTACATCATCACTGAAGTCATCCCAGGTGGCGCCTATCGCCTCAAGCACGTGGAGTCTGCAGTCGCATACTCCAACCCATGGAACGTCACACAGCTGCGACGCTTCTACCCCTAGCTACCCACTCTTTTACTTTCAATAAGGCTATTCAGCCGAACAATGTACATCTTCCTTATGATATGAATAAAGCTAAGTGTCTCGCCCCAAACTTTCTCGTTCATCATCTGCATTTTACTCCATCTTACAACACACTCGGGGGCTCCCCCTACCTCACGACTTCGTCGACTAAGAATAGCACATGTACACCTGAGTAGCTGACCACGTCAGGCTAACGAAAAGGACACGTATACAAACAAAGCACCATGTGCTACACAAAACCTTTACAAATAATAAAGGGCACAACACGCCCAGTCGAATTTATACAAATTTTACATCTATCTCTTTTACAGGCCCTACCTATTCTGAAGAATAGCTTGCGCACGCTGCTTAAACAGATCTACAATCTGTTTGGCATACTGCCTTACAGTCGCATAATGTGGACGCATATCCCACTCACCACCATCCGGACGAAGAGGCGGCCCATCTGCTACAGCAGAGAGATCTACATCGGGACAGTGCAACCGCACAAGGGAAAGCACGGCCTTCACCCCCGCAACGAGCTGATGTTGCACCAGTTCCTTGACACGATGAACATTCTGAAACTTCACTAGTAGGCCAGAGAGAGTCGACGGTGCCCTATCCAGCGGAAACATCACATGCAGAACTGACGCCAACGAAGACTGCACCTGACAAAGCACCCGCGATACCTGGTGGACATGATCCTGCATTGTCGCAAGGACCATGGCACGATCACGATCCATCCAGAAGAACCCACCGGCCTCCATGTCCTGCTGGGTCAAGCAGTTAATCCGAATAGCAACACACTCCTTTTCCTCCTTCGGACCAAGGTTAGCACCTGCAATACTTGCAAAAGTAAGATGAAAGGCCAGCAGGCGCATCCGAAACAATGAGCAGCAGCTCTAAAAACTCACATTCAAGCTGTTCAGCTAGACGACGCAACTCCCCCATCAAATATTCCTCTCGGGCAGCGCCTCGCTCCGCCTTCGACTTCCACACATCAGCATGGCCACACACTCCAAGCAATTCTTTCTCAAGACTACGAATGCGGTCTCAAAGAAACACAAGCTGCGACGCACCATCCAAGGATGGCCGAAGCCGTGGTGCAGACGAAGTGTCAACAGGATCATCACCTGAAGGATCCTAGAGTAAAAGAAGACAAGGATATGAACAAGCAGAAGAATGAACACAAAACTCAGAAATTCATTATGTACAGCAAAAAGCCACCGCGTGGCGCAAGGACTGTTCATAGGCATAATTACAAGAGCTGGAAACAATAGCTATCCTACGACTACAAGACCTAAGAAGCTGCATCCTGAGTAGCCTCGGAGCCGGACTGTCTCCCCTTGGCCTCTCCCTGCTGCTTTAACGCGTACTCAGCCAGCAAGTCAATCAACTTCGGCCCATAACGCTTACAACGAGCAGCATAGATGGCGAAGGCTACCTCGGATCCGTCAGCAGCCGTTGGCATCCGGGAGGTGACCTGATGAAGATCCATCTCCGCTCTAGAAGCCAGGGCCATCGCCAGCCCGACGGACGCACCAATGCCTTTCTGCTTGCGCTTGTACGCCGCAGGTGCTTCAGCTGACAATGCCTCCGCCAAGGCATCGACATCTTCGAGGGAGACACCCTTGGGTAACAGCTCCTTATAGAAGCGCCCAAGAACCTCCTTGGCCTTGGCAAGCGAGCCGACCACGGTACCACAGCGGTCTTCGACCGTCGCAGTGGCATCATCTAGAGAACTTCCGTGCTCCAGGGCACCGCGGTCAAACTCGATGCCAGCGACATCTAAAGAAAGAAAAGGGGCAACATAAAGAAAAGCACAACAAGGAAAGACAGGGAAGCCGAAAAAAGAAAGACAAAGCAACTCACCCGAAATAGCCTTGGCATCCGCCATCAGCTTGTTGGCAATCTCCTTCTCGCGCGAAGCCGCGGCGGTGGCAAGTTGCTCCTCGCGATTCGTAGCCTCCTGATGCAGGCGCTCCTTGGCCGCAGCTGTGTTGGCTAGCTCCAGCTCGAAACACTCCTTGGCACCAACGGCGTCCTCAGCCTTCTTCTCCGCTCGCCCAAGGCTCTTTTTGAGAGCATCAAGCTCACTGAGGGCGGTATTGTTGTCCTTTGCAGACAACAGAACACATATCAGATGACAGGACAAGAAACAAAAGAGGAAGCAAAAAGATTAACCCACGTACGCACCTTGAAGCTGTTTGAAGATGGCTTCCAACGCCAGGTGCTGTTGCACTAGCTGGTTGGCGCCTTGCACAAAAAGCTGTAAAAGACACTACCCGTCAAAACAAAGGCTCGGGGGCTACGCCCAGAGAACGAGCAAAACAAGCTACACACACGAAAAAACGCTTGGGGGATCCCCCCATGACTCAAAGAAAAACGATCAGAAGATCATCCTACAAATGCTCGGGGGCTCCCCCCGAGAAAAGAAGCAAAAACAGAGGTGATCAACAGACCACCCGAAAATGCTCAGAGCCCCTGCGGCAGAAAACATAATTACTTACATGGATAGACGGCGACTCCGAAGGTTCGCCTGCAGTCTTCTGAGGGACCACAACCCGAGTCTCCTGCGGAGAAGACCTCGGAGCAGCGCCCTCAGAGGTGGCCACCGTCTGAGGAGGAGGAGAAGGAATCTTTGACTCCCCCACCATCTCCTGAGCGCCATCGCTGGAGGAGCTGTCAGAAGAGTGGTTGCAAAAGAAAAACGTCAGCCAAGAACAATCAAGCGAAATCGAGAGACAACAAAAAATGAACTGAGGAAACTTATGAGTCGAGATCACTCAAGTCGAAGACAGGAGGGGTTTTCTTGCCCTTCTTCTCTTCCTTCTTCTCTTCTTTCTTCTCTTCTTTCTTCCCTTCCTTCTTCCGCTTCGCCGGCGGCTGCGGTGCTACAGCCCGCACGGGAACGGCCGGAAGAGGAGAGGAAGAGCCCCCATGACCCCCGCTGTGACGCTCAAGGCATATCGGATTCCTAGGGGTCGGCGGAGTCGAAGCATTCGATGATTCGCTAGAGCTCCGCGCCCATTTTCGAGTGTGATCCTCACTCGACTCGTTAGCCTCCTCAACCCACGATCGCGCCGACGGAAGCTCGGACATGGAGTCCACTACCTCGTTGTCCGGTGCATCCAGAAACACTTCGGGCAATGGTGGCGACATGCCCGGCACCTTGAACTCCTGCGCAACAGAAGTAAATTTGTAAGAACATAGGCAAATATAAGGAAAAACGCAGTCGAAATAAGTGCGACGCACACGCCCCAGATCTACACCTGCGGAACCGGACGAGAACCAGCGAATGGAGGGGTCAGCGACCTCCCTGGAAGATCCTCGCCATCCTTGAACTTCAGCAGAGGACGAAGGATCCCGTCGAGATCCCTCTTGGAAAACTCCTCAGCTGAAACCCTAGTTGGATCGCGGCGACCAGAATAAAGGAACATCGGGTGCGCCCTAGCCTGGAGCGGCTGCACCCGACGTTTGAGAAAAGTGCGGATGATATCCACACCGTTCACCTCCTTATCCGGAATCAGCTGGAGATCCTCCACCCGATGATAGAGCCCCTCTATCTCCGCCACCTCGCCATCCAAGATCTGGTTCTTCCAGGACCTCTTCGGCTCGATCTTTTGGGAGGGGTCGAAAGGAGCAAGACCAAAATCCTGCCCAGCCACCGTGGTGTCGCGGATGTAAAACCATCGCCTCCGCCAGTACTGGACAGATTCGGACATAGAAAAGGAGAAGAAAAGAAGATGGGATCGAAGGGAAATGATGCAAACCCCAATGGGATAAACACCATCAGAGCCAGATTTCCTCTTCACGGAATAGAGTTTCCGGAAGAGACAAAGTGCGGCTCGATACCGAGCCAACACTCGCAGAAAGTGACGAAACAAGCGACATGAAGAAGAGAGTTGGGAGAAAGATGATGCAGCTGGATACCGTAAAGAAAAAGCAATCCACGAAGGAAATTGTGGACTAGGAAGGAAAAGCCCCGAAGGACAAAGGCAAGGAACATAACCCGAAACCCAGCGGGAGGATGGGGGATTACCTCGTTGCCAGGAAGTTTGACGTCTTCCCTATCCTGAGAGATCAGGCCCCGCTCACGGAGCTTGCGGAGATCACTCTCACGCGTCTCCGATCGCCGCCAGCCACCATAGGTGACATGGGTGGCGGCGGAACCCTTCTTACCACCAGCGGCGGCGCTGGTACCAACTACAGAGGAGGACTTCTTGGGCTTCCCCATTGCTGTGCGGTGGTAACAGCATTGAGCATGCAGAATCAAGGAAGGAAAGGCTCGAGGAAATTCCAGTGCGCAGTGAGAACACTCAGAGAAGATGGGAGCAGTGAAACAAGAATGTCTACGGTGAAAACAAATCCACCTTTTCCCCAATGATTATAAGGACGAGGACGATGCACGACGACCGTCCATCGGGAAGACCTAGCGCCAACATCAAGATCTGGCCATCCACGTGTCAGCACAGCAGCGAACCGTCGCTCACACGCCGTCCACTACGCACGGAAATCAAGGCGACGCCGTAATTATCTCCACGTCGCGCGTGACCAATCAACTCAAAGTCAGAAGGTGGGACCCATGTTCGTCCAGTCAAGTCACCTCTGGCGCCGCAGACGCTTGAGGTCACCGATCGTCAGCACCGACGTCATCAAAAGCTATACTAGCAATGGTTACAATTCTTTGGCTACATAGCTAAGAGTACTCAGTCGAATCTATGATTCGATTAATTACTCGGGGGCTACTCCTATCAGGAGAGCTGGCCGCGCACCCAAAGTATAATCAAGATATCACACTGCAAAGCTATTCTTTGAGTCCTACGTCGAGTCTGCGACTCCACTACGGACTCGGGGGCTACTCCCATAGGGAGGATGGATTCAAGCATCTGAAAAATTTGTGTCCTACGGACCTAAAAGTCAAAAACGATCGAATTAAAGTCTTCGCCGAGTTCACGACTCAACAGACACTGGTTACTCCCATAGGGAGCGCTTGTCCCGCACCCTATGAATTCTTCGTCTGCGATCCTTCGGATCAACATGCAAAAACTTTTCGGCAACTCTGCCCCAGATAACGCTAAGTGAGTAACATCCTCCTTGGCCACCCGAAACACCTCCACGATGATAAACATTTGGATGTTGCGTCTGCGACGCAAAGATAAGACCTACAGATACCATCTGATGGCCTAGCAACGCACACGACTGCGCTCTGCTAGTAAAAATCCGTGCTAGCGGGTGCGATGGAAATCCCTACAGACGCGTTGGGTACATCATTTACATTTACTGGAATTCCACTCCTGTAAGTCCTCCGCGGCCTGAGTCGAATTGCGCCAGCATACATTCCAGATTCGAGTCGAGGGACTCGAATCTGAAGAAGATCGTGTTGTTTTGTCCTAAGACAGTTAACTGAACCTGATCCGTCGAGAGAGTCAGGCACACGCATCAACAATCCCTACACACTCAAATCATTCTCTAGCAAACAGAGATAGCCGCACCCGAAAGAATGAGGAGTCCTCAGCCGAATCTACAATTCGACTGAACACTCGGGGGCTACTGACGTGGTTATACCCTATGGGTACACAACCTTAGCATACCTGGTCCAGCCCAAGGAAGGCCCATGACAAATATACGCCGGCCCATGAAGACTTTCGGGTGGCCAGGGCCCATGACGCCTTCGGATCCTTGGTGAGCAAGACTAGAGTAGATAGAAAATTCAAAGGGGCAAACCCTAAAACCTGTAACCGACTCGATCTGTGCTTGGGACATGCCTGCCTCTCTATAAAGGCCAGGAGGGCACGACGAGGAGGCTCTCTTACAATCTCTCGCACACCACCGCATACACACCTCTACGCCAGATTGCATCTGCGCAACCCTGTACTTTTCGGTTCCGCCGTAATCAAGAGCAGACAGGCAGGAGTAGGGTTTTCCCTTAGGGGCCTGAACCTGGGTAAATCTCGTGTCCCGTGTTGCTTGTTTGCTAACCGTTCCGCGATCTCTAGCATCCCCATCTTCTCCAAAACCTAAGTCCATAACAATGGGCATTGACGAGATTAAACCTCGTCAAGTGGAGTGTCCACCCACATGAAGAGGGGAGGGCAAGGGGGCAGCCCCCATGTGCCGGCCATCCCCTTGGGGTTCCCCCTCCTCCTATAAAAGGCACCCCTCTCCTCACTTCTCACTCACACCTCCTCGTGAAGGATATCTCTCCCCCTCTAGAATTTATCCACCATGGTCTCGGACTAGCGAGATACATGTTCCCGGTGGCTATTCGGAAAGAAAGGGTTGTGCTTCTGCTGCATCGCTGGAGCGAGGAGGCGGAGGTTGCTCAATGTCTTGTACGTGTGTGCGAGCACGGATGCGTTGCTGCTTTGCGGCGCTAGGACTTCCTCTCGATCTTGATATCGGCAAGAGATCGTCTACATCAACCACAAGTTGAACTCGTTAAGCTTTGTCAGTCTTCAAGGGTATGTTCTCTACGGATATACATCCGCCCGTTGTTTGTATCTAGTAGATAGATCTTGGTACTTAGTTCCCATCGTAGGAAATTTTTTGTTTTCTATGCTATGAACCCAACACTTGTCTCGATGCATGTCGAGTCTTGTGGGGAAAGTACACCACCTCTCGAGAGAGTAAATCTAAGTACTTAGCCGTGTCCCAGGAAATGGACAATTTGAGCATCAAGACATGGAAGCTATCAAGGATCTCCTCATCCCAATTTATAAGTTAAAAGCTTGTGTTTGAACAAGGGTAAAGGATCACCAATTTTATTGGTAGATGCCTTGTGGCTGTAACTTGCCAATACAATTCAAATGTATTGACCCTTGTGGTTGTAACTTGTTATGTTGCAGGTTTGTTTGTTATTAGTGAAGTTTAATGATTAGGATTACAAGTCTACAACCAACATGTCTGCCTGTGGCACTTTGAAGATGAAGGACCCCATGCTATTGCTATATTCTGCTGCATTGTAATGAGATAGCCAAATGAGCTATGTAAGATGTAATGAATTATTTTATTCCTGGTTATAAAGTTGTATTATGACCTTTTTTTCTTGATATTACATCTTAACTGTGGATGCTAGCTATTGATCCAGGGACTAGCATTGTAAACACATGGATCTCTACCTTATCAGGTTGGGACCTTTACAGATGGTATCAGAGCACTGTGTTGCCTGTAGGATTGTAACCCTAGGATTGGACAAAACCCTTAGAAAAACAGGAGTTGTATTTGTTCCAAAACTTATTTACAAACAATCTTGTAAACTCTTTCCTCAACCTTTTTGGTTTTGATTCTACACCTCTCACTTTTCAAACTTGATGGACAAAGATTTCACCATGAGCAAAGACTTCACCAACACCAATGACTTCAACTTTAGTTTCATCAAGGACTTCAACCTAGATATCACTAAGGAATACAAGTGAGACAAGAAATATTACTCAAGACTTGGAGACTAAGGAAACACAACCTAGAAGGAATCATCATCACCTTTGAAGTTGTGACCAAGATGCAAAAATTTCCCCAAGGATACAATGATCTTATTCATGAAGAAACAACTAAGAAGAATGGATTGATCTCAAGTGAATTCTATAGTTGGACCACCATACTAGTGTTTAGTTTAAATCAATCACACCAACTTATGTGGTGTAGCAAAAATATTTTGTTGCCTAAAAATGTGCTTGAACCTTGTTGTTTGAGTGGAATGTTTGTTTGTGGTTGCTTGCACATTGCTTGTGTGAATTGTTGTGTGTGAGTAGAATTCTTCCTATAGAAATATTTTGCCTATTCTAATCCCAATCCAACCCAAACAGATGACTTGTCCAACAAACTCCAACATCAAGAATGGTGACAACAACCAAGAGATGCACATGAGAGAACAACTTCTAGCAACCCAAGCCCAGTTGAATCAAGTGACAACTCAGTTTTTAGCCAACAACAATGAGTTAGACCCAACCATGCAAAAGTTTTTGTAAATCCAATCCCAATTGTTGCAAAGGATGACCAATCAAATGATCAACATGAGAGACAACCTTTCCCAAGGAAATTATGACAACAATAAAATCAAGGTTGATTTTATGGAAGGAACCCAAGCTTGCAATATTTGTGGAGACATAGGACACACTTATAAAGAGCATGAGGATCAATGCCCTAATTGTGAAGAGAAACATCCAACTAAACAATGCCCAACATCTCAAATTACTTGTTTCCTATGTGAAGGAAATGATCATGTCCCTATCCAATGACCTATCTATCCTATAGTTCCACAAATGAAACAAGATGGAATGCATCAAATGTTTGGAAACCTCCATAAGGGAACAACTTCTACCAAGAAGGATGAAGGCAAAGTCAGAACCATGCCTCATAGAGCCACATCCAAAGTGACCACAAAATGTTGCTACTCATGTGGATAAGAAGTTCATATCTCTAGTGACTGTCCCAAGAAGAGAGAAAGATTTCCCACCTTTGTGGTGAAATATGAAGAACATGAACTAGAAGAACTCCTAGCTTTGGAGAGACCCAAAAAGAAGAAGAAGGACAAAATTCAGTTGCAATCCAAAACCTATCAACTGTGCAAACCAATCTGATCATTGCCCTACGACGCCGCCGCCTCCTGCTACGTCGCCTCTGCCGGTTCCAATGGCGGTGTTTGAGATTAACCCTATGCTTGGGTGCCTTTGGGGCATCAGGTCATTGATGGGGGCCCTACTAGGCTGCCTCGTACCTTCTACAACCCAGCTGTTGTCCCTCCTCACCGTCATGACAACTTCTGCTATGCCTACGTCGAGCCACCGCAGCCTGAAGGTAATGGTTTTTGGCGTGAGAAAGTCTCTGATTTTATTCAACAACAACTTGGTCTTGATGTCATGGATGCTCAGCTGTCCTTGTTTGGGGTGGGTTTGTTTGAGTTGAGAAGCTCTGCAGCTAGGCAAATTTTGGTTCAACATCCTCCGCGTGAGATGCAACATGATGTGTTTGTGCGTTTTGTGAACCATGATGATGGTGAGAACCGTAGGGGGGCTAATGGTTTCAGAACTGGTTGGCTCTTGTTTTTGGGTATCCCTCTGGACTATAGGAATGATTTCGACATCTCCAATGTTGTGGCTACTTTTGGTCGTTTCCTTGATTGGCACCGTGATGATCCTCTTAAGAGTAGGACTATGGTCTTGGCATCCTTCCCATCGGTCCAAACTGTACCACGAGATGTGGTTTTTGGAGAATTCAGTAATATTGGGGCCAATCGTCAGTCTTGGACTGCAGCGGTTTACGTTCTGACGCCTGATTTTGCGGATGTCTTCCCAGCTGATGAGGATCCAATGCCCCTTGATGGGAACCCTCACCCTTTGACTGGTAACTTGCATGTGATCACCATAACTGGGTCCTACCACAGTTCCCGGAGCTAGGATGGAATGATGTCCCTCATGAGGAGGCCCCTAATGTTGATGTACAACCTAATCTGGAGGAGCAGGTCTTTGGCCCAGCTGTTGAGTTTTTTGAGCAAGATCCTATTGTTCAGGACCCTTCCATGATCTCTGATTCTTCTTCAGTTCAGTTGGTGAATGAAGAGTGCAACATTGATGATATTGAAGTTCAACAACTGCAGTCTCAAGAGTTGGTCCAGTTTAATGGAGGACTAGCCCATGACAATACTGTAACCCAAAATATTGTTGCTGGATCTCATTTGGGGGCAAACAATTTTAATGGTTTGCAGATACAAATTTATGAACAAGGACAGTCAGGTAATGGGAGTCTTGGTACTACTATAACTACTCTCTTTGGGCCTGAGTTACCACCCTCGATGATGTGGGATAAGATTTTTCAGTCAATGTTACCACAGCTTTTCTCCAATACCCTGCCACTGGCTATCAGCACTAGCCCCTTTTGTAGCCTGTTACTCACAAAGAGAAGCTGGTCAATGGCTTTTGATCAACACTGCTGTTTCAAAATTTCTGTGGCCGGTGTTAATAGTCTGTTTTCCTCTCCACCGCGTAGATCTGTGGCTAGAGCTCTCTGTTTCTCTGATATGTCTAGTGATGAGGTTGAGAGTTTGGTGGATCAAGTTTCTTTGCCACCACCTGTTTTTTCTGCCTGTCCTATATCTGTTCCTGTCAAAAAGAGGCGTGGTAGGGCTAAAAGGTGCAACACCTGTTGAGACTTCAGTACGCTGCTGCCCGCGTAGTATGGTGAAAAATGATGGGTTTCGCCCAAGATCTGAGAAGGAACAGCAGGAGAAGCCAATGAAGCATGCAAGGATGCAGTCAAAAAAGGTACAAAAAATTCTGCTGAACCTATGGATGATGATGTTCAGGTGCCACCTGAAACGCCAATGCATGTGTTGCAATCGGTGGGTATTGCTCTGGGCATTGACCCGTCATGTTTAGCTGAGGATAAGCTTACAGCCAGTCCTGACCCTAAAACAGATACCAAGCTTGCAGATGATTAGTGCAGCACGCAGAAGATGGCCTACTGGGGTGAATTTTTCTTGTTGCAGTCAGTCTTGGTGGTATCAGTGTGCTCTTGAGTCATGTTGGGTTGTCAGTTTAGTCTCCCTTCTCCCTGTTTTAAGTATGTTCAGTGTCAGTCTTAGATGGTTTGCTTATGCTATCAGTCTCTTCAGCATCAGTATTTTTCTTTGGATTATTATGTCATATTTATATGGGATGTGTGTTATGGTGGGAAGACCTGATGTTATTCATCTGGTTGGTGAGTCTTGTTCAAGCTATGTTTATATTTAATGTGTCTCATTACCAAAAGGAAGTGGCGGATTCTGTGTTGGAATGTTCATGGATTGAATTCAGAATCTAGGCAAAGAGCGGTACGTGCAAAGATTGAAGAAAGTAATTGTGAGATTGTATGTTTACAAGAGACCAAATGTGAATTCTTGGATCAGCGGTTTATTCGCAAATTCAGTCCTAAACGTTTTGATAACTTTGTGTATGCGCCATCTGTTGGGGCTTCAGGTGGTATTTTAGTGCTCTGGAACTCTACTGTTTTTTGGTTCTCTTATTGAGATCAAGAGATTTGGTGTTTCAGTTCTTTTCACTTCTTCTCACAATAATGAATCTTGGACACTGTCAACAGTTTATGGGCCTTGTTCAGGGGAAGCACGGGATGATTTTGTTTCATGGCTGTACAATCTAAATATCCCACCTCTCAGTAATTATCTGCTCCTTGGTGATTTCAATTTTATTCGATCTGTGCAGAACAGAAACCGAGCTGGTGGCAATTTAAATGACATGTTTACTTTCAATGACCTTATTGGTCATCTTGGTTTACTTGAATTGCCAATTAAGGGGAGATCTTACACTTGGTCTAACATGCAACAGGACCCGCTGCTGGAGTAGTTAGATTGGTTTTTTGCTAGTCCAAATTGGTCGACTACTTTCCCAAACACAGTTGTCCTCCCTTTAGCTAAGCCAGAATCAGATCATTTACCATGTGTGGTAAATATTGACACAAATATACCTAAGGCTAAGTTGTTTCGTTTTGAAAACTACTGGGTCGATATGCCTGGGTTTTTGGAATGTGTATCTAATTCCTGGAATGCTTCCTCCCATAAGAAATCTAGTGTGGCTGTTCTGGTCCATAAATTAAAGGGTCTTAGATATGATCTGGGTAGATGGCAAAAGGGTTTATCTAGACTTAAGTTCCTCATTCAGAAGTGCAATGAGGCAATTTTTATTATGGACTCAATTGAGGACTTGAGGACCCTCTTTGTGACAGAATTCAATTTCAGAAAGATTGTCAAGTTACATCTTCAGGATTTGTTGCTTGCAGAATGTAACTACTGGCGTAAGAGGTGTACAGTAAGATGGATTAAAATGGGGGAGGATAATACTAAATTTTTCCATGCTATGGCTACTGAGAGATATAGAAAAAATAATATTGTCTCCTTGAGAGGGGATGATGGTCATGAGGTCACTGATCATGCAGTGATGGCTGGTATGTTGTGGGCAAGCTATAAGGACAGAATGGGTTCCACTAGTGGTATTGACATGCAGTTTGATTTGAATAGAATACTGGCTAAGGTGGATGGTTTGGAGGTTCTCTCTAGGCCTTTTGAGCAGGAAGAAATGGATGACATAATTAAATATATGCCTACTGATAGGGCTCCTGGGCCGGATGGTTTTAATGGTTTATTCCTCAAAAGATGTTGGCATATTATAAAACAGGATTTTTATAAGTTTGCTCATGATTTTCATGGTGGAAAGGTTGGTCTGCAGAATGTTAACAGCTCTCTCATTACTCTGGTACCCAAAAAGGGTTCTCCAGAGGAGGTCAATGACTATAGACCTATTTCTCTCACCAATGTTTGTCTGAAATTCTTGACTAAACTGGTTGCAAACAGATTTCAGAAGCAAATTCTGAGATGCATACATAAAAATCAGTATGGATTTTTGAAATCAAGATCTATTCAGGATTGTATTGCATGGACTTATGAGTACATATATCAATGTCAACAATCCAAACTCCCAATTCTTATTGTCAAGCTTGATTTTGCTAAGGCTTTTGACACTATTGAGCATGAGTCTATTATACAAATTCTGAAGCATAAAGGTTGTGATCAAACTTGGATTGGATGGGTAAAAGAAATTCTGTCTTCTGGCACTTCCTCTATTCTTCTAAATGGGGTTCCTGGGAAAAATTTTGTTTGTAGGAGAGGGGTTAGACAGGGGGATCCTCTATCCCCCCTACTATATGTCTGTGGAGGTGATCTTCTGCAGTCTGTCATAAATGATGCTTTGCAAGAAGGTGTTTTCAGCTTGCCAATAAACACAAATGATCCGGATTTCAGAAAGTGCAATATGCGGATGATACGATTTTAGTTATGTCTGCTGAGTTGGAGCAGGTTATTGCTTTAAAGGAAATTCTTCAGAAGTTTGGTTAGTCAACTGGTCTAAGAGTGAATTTTCATAAATCTCTCATTATACCTTTGAATGTTCAGGAGGATGTTTCAGCTAACCTTGCAGCTGTTTTAGGCTGCCCAGTTGGTTCACTACCTTTTCCTTACTTGGGTTTGCCTCTTGGTACTACTAAGCCTACAATTCAGGATCTCCTGCCACTGGTTAACAGATTAGATCAAAGGCTTACGGCTACATCAGTTTTTCTTTCTCAAGGGGCACGTCTGCAGCTAATTTCTTCGGCGTTATGCTCAATGCCTCTGCATTTTCTGCTCTCACTTAAATTACCTATTGGGCTGATTGAGCATCTAGATAGAATTTTAAGACAGTGTTTGTGGAGAGATAAGCATGGTGCCAAACCATCTTTGGCAGCATGGGACATGGTTTGTAAACCAAAAAGGAATGGAGGTCTGGGTATTGTTAACTTTCAGAAGAAAAATGAAGCCTTACTCATGAAGCAAATGGATAAATTCTTTAACAAGGCTGATGTCCCTTGGGTTCAGTTAATTTGGAGCTCTTATTATTCTGAATCTTTACCAAACATGGATCGACCTTGTGGTTCTTTCTGGTGGCGTGACATTTTAAAGCTATATAATAATTATAAGGAAGTGGCTGTGATTGAATGTGGTTCAGGTCATACATTTCATTTTTGGACTGATGCTTGGCATTTTATGGGATCAAACCAACCTTTGTCTATTCGTTTCCCTAGGCTCTTTTCTTTTGTGCTGGATGATGGTCTTACTGCGGCTGAGGTTTATAATACTACAGACATCACTACTCTTTTATATCTGCCTATCTCTGCTAGAGCCTTTGAAGAGCTGGAATTGGTACAACAGGGTATGATTGATCAACCTCTGAACTCGGCAGCTGATTCATGGATTTATGTCTGGGGAAAGGTTTTTTCTGCTGGTCTGTACTATGAACACATACATTCTCATATGGTAGTGCCAGCAGTTTATCAATGGATTTGGAAATATGCATGCATGCTTAAGATTAAAGTGTTTGCTTGGTTGCTACTTAGTGATAGACTGAATACCAAGGATCTGCTCCTGAGAAGAAATTGGAAGGTTAATACTGACAAATTTTGTGTGTTATGCCCCACAAATGCATATGAAGAACGTTTCCACCTTTTCTTTACATGCAATTTTAGCAGGAGGATATGGTCCTATTTGCAGATTGATTGGACCATGAGTAATGACATGCAAACTGCTGTTCTTCAGGCACGTAAGGACTTTGGAAAGCCTTTTTTCATGGAGGTCATGATGCTAGCTTCTTGGCATATTTGGAAACAGCGTAACAGTAAAATTTTCTAGCATGAGAGACCCACCTTTGCTAGGTGGAAATGTAACTTTGTACATGATATTACTCTTATAGAGCATAGAATTAAGAAAAAACATAGAGAGAGTTTGAAGGTTTGGATAGCTAGCCTACCTTCATAAGGAGGAAGTGTGTTGTCTTTTCCTGTAATAGGTGAGGGAGGTGAGTGTTTTTGTTTTCTCCTTTCTGTATAGTAGTTGTACAGATGTTGTTTTCTCCTTTTAATAAAATTTAGCTGTGGGGCTTTTTCCTCACAGTCCAGGGTCAAAAAAAAATGTTACAATTGCAAAGAGATGGGACACTATGCCAGTGAATGTCTAGAAAAGGAGAAGAACCAAGGAAACAAACAAGAGGCAATGATACCAAAGAAGAAGAATGATATTAGCCAAGTGATGTGTTTCAAATGCAAAGATCTAGGCCATTATGCAAGCAACTGTCCAGAGAAGCTACATCAAGATCCCAAGTAAGCCAAGATGTAATCTGGTTGAAAACCTTTTAAAGGGTGGTAGTACCCTAGTTGCCTTGAAGCCAACTTGTAACCTCTAGCCTTCCCAAATCTCGGGACGAGATTTCTTTTAAGGGTGGTAGCCTGTCACATCCCAAAATTTTCCAAATTTTGAAATGTGAAAAATAAATAAATAAAAGAATTAATTGTTGAAATTTAGGGTGAAAATAAAATTTTTGCTTCTAAATGGAAACATCAAAACCCTTCTTGAACAAAATTTGAATAAAATGGAATCCAACAAATTTCAATCAAGTGAAATGCATTCATCAATGAATGTATCTTGAAATTTAAACACTTGGAAAAGTTAAACCAAAACCCTATAACCCTAATGGAAGAAAATCATTTCCAAGATCTCTCTAAGACTATGGATTTGATCCATATAAAAATTTGTCAACAAACATTTATAAATGATCAAAAACGATAAATAAAAATATTATAAAACCATAGAAATTGGTTTCACTCAATTTGGAACCATGGATAAAAACTTATGAATATAATAAAATAAAAGGAAATAATTTCCAAAGCTAATAAAGCTCCTATCTAAAATCCATACCAAAAAAATCCTAAAAGGATTTAAAAAGGTAAACAAATATCAAATAAAATCATACAAATTGAAATCACCAATTTTGGATCTATAAATAAAAAGATATGGAAAATAAATAAATAAATAAATAAGGAATATTTAAAAAGCCAAATTAAATATTGGCCAAATCCATAAGCAAATGGAATAAAGATAATCCAAATAAAAGAAAGGGATAAAGAATATTCAAATAAAATTATATGGCATTAACCAAATTCAATTCTATTTGAATGAAGACAAAATCTCTAATAGAAATGGTTAATTAAATCATGAGAAAATAATAAATTGGAATTTGCCTAAATGGGATAAAAGTTATCTAATTAACTTAAAAGGAATACAAGAATTATTTGAATAAAATTTATATGGGACTAAAACCATATTTGATTTTATTTGAATAAAGACAATTGCCATTTTAAATGAATATTAAATCATATTAAAATAATTTAAATATTATTTAACACCCTAATGAATAAATAAAACCTACTGAAAAGGTTTGGTAAAAATAGGAATTCAAATGGAATTTGAAAACATATTTAAAACCCTATTTAAATAAAGACAAAGGTCTATTTGAAATAAACATTTAAACCTTATGAGAGAATAAGAAATATTCTAAAGAGATTGTTAAACCACACTATATAAACAGAATGAAAACCCTACTAAAAATTTAGAAAAACATTTGAATAGAAATTTGAATTCAAATGAGGTTTGAAAGCAAAACAGAAAAATCAGAAAAGAAAAAGGAAAAGAAACAGAAAAGAAAAAAATGAAACAAACCCAGCCCAGCAAACCAGGCCCATTCCATCCCAGCGCAACCCACTCTCACTCTCTCCCCTGAACCGTTTTTCACTCGCAAACAAACCCTCTCAGCTCATTGACCCGTGGACCCATGCCACATCAACGTCATCTTCCCCACCCCGCAGACCGTTCTTCCCCAAACCCCGTCGTCGTTTCTGCTCTAATTTCGCGATGTAAATTCCCGTGAATGAGCCCGTAACTCGCCTCGTAACCTCGCCCATTTAAGCGCCCACGTGTCCTCTCCCTTTCCCCCAGTCATCACCCCACCGGAGCCACCAGGCTGCTCCGATTTCACTCGAAACCCCACTGTCTCCGACGTGTTCCTCGGCCGATTCCGGCGACGTCGACCCTCCCCACTGACCCTAGCCTCCATGAGCGTGATCCTATCATATTGCGCATTCGCTAGTAGCTGCCACTAGGCCGCGCATCCACCAGAGGCTCGGCAACTTCGACGATAGAGCGCCACCGCCTCCTGCAACAACTCCGGTGACGCCCCCTGGTATTTTCTGACCTCCCCTCTTCCTCTCGTTGATACGCGCGTGATCACCGACCCCGTGCACATCTAATGCAACCTTTTTCTTGTCTTAGCGCGGTCCGTAACATCGCCAATGACGACAGCCCGAGCACACCGTCGTCAACAACATCTCCGGCGAGCAATCCCCTTCGCTCTCGTGCGCCCCTTGGACTACGACGAACACCTTGAGCTTCAGCACATCGCGGCGAACCCAGTGAGCAACTTCCCCCTCTCCCTTGCTTCCTGTTTTCATCGGAACACTCTTGCCCGAGCGCGCCGCCGCCGTCCATCGTCGCTAGCGCCGCCAGTTAGTGACCAGTGGATCTGAGCCGTTAGATGTTGATCGTGAGGACATGATAGAATCACTAAACGAAGCGCTATGAAATGATCTGATTTGTGCGATTTACTTTAGATCCAATGATCCAAATCGCTTGATCCACGCGAACTGGTACCAGCGAATAGGAAACAGACACGTGGACTGTGTTTTGTTTTAAAAACAGAGACTTTTCTATTAGATGTATGATTTTGTAAAATTCATAACAATTGTTCTGCTTGGCCAAAATTTGCAAATTTTATAGCATTGGAATCAGAAAAGGGAAGCCTTTGCAACCATGCCCTTACTTTAGTATTTTGCTTCTGTAAAATTGGTTGTTTTTGTAGAAACATTTCTAGACTTATTTTGTGTATAAAATTTATTCTAAAAATGATTTTACGGTAAAATCTTTTGCAAATGATTTTTTTTGAACCTACTGAACATAAAAACCAACTTTTGGTTTTAAAAATATATTTTGTGACACTAAGGAATTATTCCTTTGAATAAAAAGCTTTTCTAGTTAAATAAAAATGCTACTTGATTTAAAATGATTTTTGAGTGAAACCTTTTGAAAAAGGATTTGTTTAAAACACTTTGACCATAAACACTAACATTGTGTGTTTAAAAATATATTTGGCAAACACTAGAAATTATCACTTTGATTTAAATCATTTCTAGCAAAACAAAAAAGATTTAAATGGCCCATTTCCATTAACTTGTTTTTAAATAGTTTTGCCACTTTTATAAATGACCAATAGGTGTTTTAAAATGTTTATAACCTTAGTAGAAACCACCTTTTCAATAAAACAATCTTTTGCATGCTTGCATGCATTGTTTTGTTTTCTTTATTCTATGTGATGAGTTGCTTGAATGCTAGATTGAATTTGTGCCTTGATTGAATTGTAGTGAACTTTTAAGAGTGTGACAATTTCAAGATCAAGGAGTGAACCTATATTCTCTACTAAAAAGGCAACTGGTGCTTCATACATTTTGTCCTAATATTTTCACTATGCATTAGTGGTATTTTGAGTAGGACTTGCATGAAATTTTCTATGTGTTAAATATGCCATGGAAATCCTAGTAGATGATGCCTTAGTAGAATTTTCCCTAAAGTTAAGATTCCTACTACTATCATGCTTAGCCTAGCTAGTAGAAAATAAGGGTGGATTATATTCATGCTATGAAATATTTCTAAGTCAATGACTTGTGTTTTGATTAATAAAACAACTTTGTGAATGAATCACCTGGGTGGAATGGTGTGAAAGGTTTATGTTGAGTGGCTACACAGGGCCATTAAACTGGCGAATACTTGTGTATCTCACTTGTGGAAAGCCACCCAGGAACAAAGAGATTTGAGATGTCAAATGTTGAGAAGCTTCAAGTGCAGCCACATGGCATTATGGGCTCTTCCTGGATCATATAGGTTGCAATAACTTAGCCAGATGGACAGTTGGTGGTAGGGGGTGGTAGGTTTGGAGAGCGTCCATTTTGGTCTAAGGGAAGGCTTCTGAAAGATCTTGTCTCGATGCATGTCGAGTATTGTGAGGAAAGTGCACCACCTCTCGAGAGAGTAAATCTAAGTACTTAGCCGTGTCCCCGGCAATGGACAATTTGAGTATCAAGACATGGAAGCTATCAAGGATCTCCTCATGCCAATTTCTAAGTTAAAAGCTTGTGGTTGAACAAGGGTAAAGGATCACCAATTTTATTGGTAGATGCCTTGGGTGATTTTGACAAACAAAAACTTAGTGTTTTCAACTGATAAGGAAAACCTATTTTGAGCAAAGAAAGCCTAAACTCCACTTAGCCCAAATTGCATATAGATGATAGATACCACTATTCTACCATAGTATCACTTGCCAATACAATTCAAATGTATTGACCCTTGTGGCTGTAACTTATTATGTTGCAGGTTTGTTTGATGTTAGTGAAGTGTGTTGAATAGGATTACAAGTCTACAACCAACATGATTGCCTGTGGCACTTTGAAGATGAAGGACTCCATGCTATATAGTTATTCTGCTGCATTGTAATGAGATAGCCAAATGAGCTATGTAATATGTAATGAATTACTTTATTCCTGGTTATAAAGTTGTACTATGACCTTTGTTTCTTGATATTACATCTTAAACTGTGGATGCTATCTATTGATCCAAGGACTAGCATTGTAAACACAGGGATCTCTACCTTATCAGGTTGGGACCTTTACAGATGGTTATCAGAGCACTGTGTTGCCTATAGGATTGTAACCCTAGGATTGGACAAAACCCCTTAGAAAAACAGGAGTTGTATTTGTTCCAAAACTTATTTACAAACAATCTTGTAAAATCTTTCCTCAAACTTTTTGGTTTTGATTCTACACCTCTCCCTTTTCAAACTTGATGGACAAAGACTTCACCATGAGCAAAGACTTCACCAACACCAATGACTTCAACTTTAGTTTCATCAAGGACTTCAACCTAGATATCACTAAGGACTACAAGTGAGACAAGAAATATTACTCAAGACTTGGAGATTAAGGAAACACAACCTAGAAGGAATCATCATCACCTTTGAAGTTGTGACCAAGATGCAAAAATTGCCCCAAGGATAGAGTGATCTTCATGCAGAAACAACTAAGAAGAATGGATCGATATCAAGTGAATTCTATAGTTGGACCACCATACTAGTGTTTAGTTTAAATCAATCACACCAACTTATGTGGTGTAGCAAAAATATTTTGTTGCCTAAAAATGTGCTTGAACCTTGTTTTTTGAGTGGAATGATTGTTTGTGGTTGCTTGCACATTGCTTGTGTGAATTGTTGTGTATGAGTAGAATTCTTCCTATAGAAATCTTTTGCCTATTCTAATCACAATCCGACCCAAACAGATGACTTCTCCAAGAAACTCTAACATCAAGAATGGTGACAACAACAACCAAGAGATGGACATGAGAGAACAATTTCTAGCAACCCAAGCCCAGTTGAATCAAGTGACAACTCGGTTTTTAGCCAACAACAATGAGTTAGACCCAACCATGCAAAAGTTTTTGGAAATCCAATCCCAAATGTTGCAAAGGATGACCAATCAAATGATCAACATGAGAGACAACCTTTCCCAAGGAGATTATGAGAACAATAAAATCAAGGATGGTTTTATGGAAGGAACCCAAGCTTGCAATATTTGTGGAGACATAGGACACACTTATAAAGAGCATGAGGATCAATGCCCTAATTGTGAAGAGAAACATCCAACTAAACAATGCCCAACATCTCAAGTTACTTGTTTCCTATGTGAAGGAAATGATCATGTCCCTTTCCAATGACCTATCTATCCTATAGTTCAGAAAATGAAATAAGATGGAATGCATCAAATGTTTGGAAACCTCCATAAGGGAACAACTTCTACCAAGAAGGATGAAGGCAAAGTCAGAACCATGCCTCATAGAGCCACATCCAAAGTGACCACAAAATGTTGCTACTCATGTGGAGAAGAAGTTCATATCTCTAGTGACTGCCCCAAGAAGAGAGAAATATTTTCCACCTTTGTGGTGAAATATGAAGAACATGAACTAGAAGAACTCCTAGCTTTGGAGAGACCGAAAAATAAGAAGAAGGACAAAAGCCAGTTGCAATGTTACAATTGCAAAGAGATGAGACACTATGCCAGTGAATGTCCAGAAAAGGAGAAGAGCCAAGGAAACAAACAAGAGGCAATGATACCAAATAAGAAGAATGATATTATCCAAGTGACGTGTTTCAAATGCAAAGATCTAGGCCATTATGCAAGCAACTGTCCAGAGAAGCTACATCAAGATCCCAAGTAAGCCAAGATGTAATCTGGTTGAAAACCTTTTTAATGGTGGTAGTACCCTAGTTGCCTTGAAGCCAACTTGTAACCTCTAGCCTTCCCAAATCTCGAGACGATATTTATTTTAAGGGTGGTAGCCTGTCACATCCCAAAATTTTCCAAATTTTGAAATGTGAAAAATAAATAAACAAAATAATTAATTGTTGAAATTTAGTGTGAAAAGAAATTTTTTGCTTCTATATGGAAACATCAAAACCCTTCTTGAATTTTTTTTGAATAAAATGGAATCCAACAAATTTCAATCAAGTGAAATGCATTCATCAATGAATGTATCTTGAAATTTAAACACTTGGAAAAGTTAAACCAAAACCCTAAAACCCTAATGGAAGAAAATCATTTCCAAGATATCTCTAAGACTATGGATTTGATCCATATAAAAATTTGTCAACAATCATTTATAAATGATCAAAAATGATAAATAAAAATATTATAAAACCATATAAATTGGTTTCACTCAATTTGGAACCATGGATAAAAACTTATGAATATAATAAGATAAAAGGAAATAATTTCCAAAGCTAATAAAGCTCCTATCTAAAATCCATACCAAATTATGAGCAAAAAAATCCTAAAAGGATTTTAAAAGGTAAACAAATATTAAATAAAATCATACAAATTGGAATCACCAATTTTGGATCTATAAATAAAAATATATGTCATTAACCAAATTCAATTCTATTTGAATGAAGACAAAATCCCTAATAGAAATGATTAATTAAATCATGAGAAAATAATAAATTGGAATTTGCCTAAATGGGATAGAAGTTATCTAATTAACGTAAACGGAATAAAAGAATTATTTGAATAAAATTTATATGGGATTAAAACCATATTTGATTTTATTTGAATAAAGACAATTGCCATTTTAAATGAATATTAAATCATATTAAAATAATTTAAATAATTCAAAGTGAATTATTTAACACCCTAATGAATAAATAAAACCTACTAAAAAGGTTTGGTAAAAATAGGAATTCAAATGGAATTTGAAAACATATTTAAAACCCTATTTAAATAAAGACAAAGGTCTATTTGAAATAAACATTTAAACCTTATGAGAATATAAGAAATATTCTAAAGAGATTGTTAAACCACACTATATAAACAAAATGAAAACCCTACTGAAAATTTAGAAAAAGATTTGAAAAGAAATTTGAATTCAAATGAGGTTTGAAATGAAAACAGAAAAATCAGAAAAGAAAAAGGAAGAGAAACAGAAAAGAAAAAAATGAAACAAACCCAGCCCGGCAAACCAGGCCCAGTCCAGCCCAGCGCAGCCCACTCTCACTCTCTCCCCCGAACTGTTTTTCACTCGCAAACAAACCGTCTCGGCTCACTGACCTGTGGACCCATGCCACATCAGCATCATCTTCCCCACCCCGTAGACCGTTCTTCCCCAAACCCCGTCGTCGTTTCTGCTCTAATTTCGCGATGTAAATTCCCGTGAATGCGCCCGTAACTCGCCCCGTAACCTCTCCCATTTAAGCGCCCACGTCTCCTCTCCCTTTTCCCCCAGTCATCACCCCACCGGAGCCACCAGGCTGCTCCAATTTCACTCGAAACCCCACTGTCTCTGACATGTTCCTCAGCTGATTCCGGCAACGTCGACCCTCCCCACTGCCCCTAGCCTCCATGAGCGAGATCCCCATCATAATGCGCATACGCTAGTAGCTCCCCCTTGGCCGCGCATGCCCCAGAGGCTCGGCAACTTCGACGATAGAGCGCCACCGCCTCCTGCAACAACTCCGGCGACACCCCCTGGTATTTGCTGACCTCCGCTCTTCCTCTCGTTGATACGCGCGTGATCACCGACCCCGTAAACGAAACCTTTTTATTGTCTTAGCGTGGTCCGTAACATTGCCAACAACGACAGCCCGAGCACACCGTCGTCAGCAACATCTCCGTCGAGCAATCCCCTTTGCTCCTGTGTGCCCCTTGTACTACGAAGAACACCTCGAGCTTCAGCACGTCAAGGCGAACCCAGTGAGAAACTTCCCCCTCTCCCTTGCTTCCTGTTTTCACCGGAACACTCCTCCCCGAGCATGCCGCCGCCGTCCACCGTCGCTAGCACCACCAGTTAGTGACCAGTGGATCTGAGCTGTTAGATGTTGATCGTGAGGACATGATAGAATCACTAAACAAAGGGGTATGAAATGATCTAATCCGTGCGATTTACTTTAGATCCAACGATCCACATCTCTTGATCCACGCGAACCGGTACCAGCGAATAGGAAACAAACACGTGGCATGTGTTTTGTTTTAAAAACAGAGACTTTTCTATTAGATGTATGATTTTGTAAAATTCATAACTATTGTTCTTCTTGGCCAAAATTTGCAAATTTTATATCATTGGAATTAGAAAAAGGAAACCTTTGCAACCATGCCCTTACTATAGTATTTTGCTTCTGTAAAATTGGTTGTTTTTGTAGAAACATTTCTAGAATTATTTTGTGTATAAAATTTATTCTAAAAATGATCTTAGGGTAAAATCTTTTGCAAATGATTTGTTTTGAACCTACTGACCATAAAAACCATCTGTTTGATTTTAAAATATATTTTGTGACACTAAGGACTTATTCCTTTGAATAAAAAGCTTTTCTAGTTAAATAAAAATGGTACTTGATTTAAAAATGAGTTTTGAGTGAAACCTTTTGAAAATGAATTTGTTTAAAACACTTTGACCATAAACACTAACATTTTGTGTTTAAAAATATATTTGGAAAACACTAGAAATTATCACTTTGATTTAAATCATTTCTAGCAAAACAAAAATGATTTAAATGGCCCATTTCCATTAACTTGTTTTTAAATAGTTTTGCCACTTTTATAAATGACCAATAGGTGTTTTAAATTGTTTATAACCTTAGTAGAAACCACTTTTTCAATAAAACAATCTTTTGCATGCTTGCATGCATTGTTTTGTTTTCTTTACTCTATGTGATGAATTGCTTGAATGCTAGATTGAATTTGTGCCTTGATTGAATTGTAGTGAACTTTGAAGAGTGTGACAATTTCAAGATCAAGGAGTGAACCTATATTCTCTACTAAAAAGGAAAGTGGTGCTTCATATATTTTGTCCTAATATTTTCACTATACATTAGTGGTATTTTGAGTAGGACTTGCATGAAATTTTCTATGTGTTAACTATGCCATGGGAAATCCTAGTAGATGATGCCTTAGTAGAATTTTCCCTAAAGTTAAGATTCCTACTACTATCATGCTTAGCCTAGCTAGTAGAAAACAAGGGTGGATTATATTCATGCTATGAAATATTTCTAAGTCAATGACTTGTGTTTTGATTAATAAAACAACTTTGTGAATGAATCACCTAGGTGCAATGGTGTGAAAGGTTTATGTTGAGTGGTTACATAGGGACAGTAAACTGGCGAATACTTGTGTATCTCACTTGTGGAAAGACACCCAGGAACAAAGAGATTTGAGATGTCAAATGTTGAGAAGCTTCAAGTGCAGCCACATGGCATTATGGGCTCTGCCTGGATCATATAGGTTGCAATAACTTAGCCAGATGGATAGTTGGTGGTAGGGGGTGATAGGTTTGGAGCGTGTCCATTTTGGTCTAAGGGAAGGCTTCTGAAAGATCTTGTCTCGATGCATGTCGAGTCTTGTGGGGAAAGTGCACCACCTCTCGAGAGAGTAAATCTAAGTACTTAGTCGTGTCCCCGGCAATGGAAAATTTGAGCATCAAGACATGGAAGCTATTAAGGATCTCCTCATCCCAATTTCTAAGTTAAAAGCTTGTGGTTGAACAAGGGTAAAGCATCACCAATTTTATTGGTAGATGCGTTGGGTGATTTTGACAAACAAAAACTTGGTGTTTTCAACTTATAAGGAAAACCTATTTTGAGCAAAGAAAGCCTAAACTCCACTTAGCCAAATTGCATATAGATGATAGATACCACTATTCTACCATAGTATCAGTTGCCAATACAATTCAAATGTATTGACCCTTGTGGCTGTAACTTATTATGTTGCAGGTTTGTTTGATGTTAGTGAAGTGTGTTGAATAGGATTACAAGTCTACAACCAACATGATTGTCTGTGGATTTTTGAAGATGAAGGACTCCATGCTATATAGTTATTATGTTGCATTGTAATGAGATAGCCAAATGAGCTATGTAAGATGTAATGAATTATTTTATTCCTGGTTATAAAGTTGTACTATGACCTTTGTTTCTTGATATTACATCTTAAACTATGGATGCTAGCTATTGATCCAGGGACTAGCATTGTAAACACAGGGATCTCTACCTTATCAGGTTGGGACCTTTACAGGTGAATTTACCTATATGTCAACCTAGCACATACACTAAGCAAGAATAAGTAAAGTAAAGTGCGATAAAGGATAGAAGTAACCAAAGTGGAGCACGAGGAGACACAAGGGTTTGTTTCCCGTAGTTCCTTCCTTTTGAGGGGAAGTACGTCTACGTTTGGAGAGGGGTGATTTCAAACCACCAACGCCACAAGAGGCCTCCCTTGTTCTCTGATGAACCTCACCCCAAAGGATTCGATTCACCTCTTCCACTATATCGGCAACCTTCGAGGTGGAAGCCGATACCTTTACAACAAGTTCGAGGCACACATCCAAAACTTAATTGGAGGCTCCCGAATAAAAGCAAGCCGTCAAACAATCAAATACAAGCTTGTAAGAACCAAATCAAAATCTAGGGTTTCCAAAGAAACACTAGAGCATGGGGTCCCTCAAGTGAATGAGGGGTAAATGAAGATCTCTCTTGGTGAAGCTATAGATCAAGGCCTCCTCCTTCGATTCTACAAAGATCAATGACGTTGGATGGTTGGATGGAGAGATCTTGTTGATTTGGTGGCACAAATGGGGATGGTGTTCTTGAGTGGGTCGAGCAGCTGCAGGAAGGGGATACGGTACTCTATTTATAGGCCCCCCTCCACTGAACTTTTTTCTGACCGTTGGAGTATCTACTAGACCGGAGACTTCGGTGTGCAGACTGGAGACTCCGGTCTACACCGGAGACTCTGGCCAATCTCCGGACCAGCCTCCAGACCACCTATCAGATTGTCCTAGTGCCCCTGGGAAAGACACCTCCGGAGATTCTTCAAAGTTTCCGGACCAAGTGTACCTGAGACTCCGGTCCAGCCACATCGGAGACTCCGGTCTGAGTCTTAGATCGGAGACTCTGGTCAGTCTCTGGACCGACCTCCGGACCACCCATCAGACTGTCGTAGGCAGATTTCTGGAGCCCCCTTCAGAGACTCCAAGGGAAACTCCAGACCACACCGGAGACTCCGGTCTGGAGTTTTCAGGAACTTGCATATGTGGTCAGTAATAATTCTGTAAGTCAAGGGTCCTTTTCACTTTGCATTATATCAACTTGTAGACATTAGCATATTATAAAATGATCTACTTGTTGTTAACAAACACCAAAAGTGATTATGACAGTAAATGTCCTTTCAGTGAGGCACTCCTCCTAGGATGCGGTCCTTAGGTGACGCTGCCAGAATTTTGGGTAGAGCTGAGCTGTGCCCGTCGTAGACTGGATTCATCGGCTAGATTTTTCCTCTCATCTAGAGACCGTTCTAATCAAAGCATATCCCTCCTCTTGTCGTGCAATAGATATTGATAAGCCATTAATTCTTCCCATGTGGTGTCTGTCGTCATTGGTACTGCGCCTGACACAGCATCGTGGGCTTTCTGCCAAGTTGTCGAAGGCAATCGTAGTGTTATGTTCTCACCATTGTTTTCTCCCTCTCGTCTTGCGACACGATGGTCCTCTGGTGGCTTGTTTCTGTCATCAAGGCATCCTGTTGCATCATGCGACAATATATCACCAGGGTTAATGACAAGGTTACTGTTGGAGTCCAGGGGTGCCGAGGTTTCTCCTTCCAGGATCACGCAAACTTGGCGGTGCCTCATGCTTGATTGATTATCAACGCTGATGTACCCACAAGAGACGCTGATTTGTGATCCAGTGAAGTCCCAAGGGTATTGTTCTGGGTATGATTCTCCCTTCTTGATTCCAGAGTCGATGTTTTCTTTGGCTTCATTAGGGATTGAGCTGGATGAACTTAGACTGCACTGCAAAGTTGACTCGGCGATTGAGCCGAAAGAGAGGCTGTCATATGCATCAGCCAGATCTTCTAGACCTGCGGGGTTCCCGTGAATTTCTTTGACGTTTCTTGGATCAAAGACGACTTTTCCTGTTGAGCCGATGGATGATGTTGGAGTCGCTGTAGGTGATGCTGGTGTAACCGACGGGTCTAGGATGAGCGGAACCAAAAGGCAGAGGTTTTCGGGTGCTCCCACGCGAAACTGGAAACTTCCGATCATGGGATCGGTCTCCTGGTCGAACTCAACGAGATCTGATAAAGGGGTGCGCGGGCATGGATCAACAAGATCGTAATGGACCTCACCAACCTTAACCGCCGGGTTGCTGGTTGATGAGGGTGAAAGGGAATTTCCCTAATTTTGTGTTTTGGTGTTTGATTAACAACACATTTGTGGTCTAACTGTGCGCTAAATGTTTTCAGGATCATTCATGTCACTACACTTGCTAGACTTTGTGTAGCTGTAAAAGGAAGTTCCGGAGAAGATTTTTTATCAGTTTGCTGCCTTCTCCTGGCGTCTGACCGGAATTTACGGCTCCATTTCCAGAGTTTTTGCCAGTGTCGGAGTTTCCGCTGCATCCTCTGTCGGAGTCTCCGGCGTGCTCCATCAGGCCAGGTGCTGCAAGCCCCTGGAAGCAGCTCGGAGGCTCCGCTCCTAGATCCAGAGTTTCCAGCTGGACTTCGCCCAAAAACTTCGCCCTGCCCTCAAGACCCAGTAGCTGCAACCTCCTATCTCCGGCTTGGAGTCTCCTCCTACCGAGGCAGAGTTTTCGCCCAGCCAGAGATTCCGATGTGTTGGAGCCGAAGTCTCCGGGTTAAGTGAGCAGCAATGGCTCTATTTCAAGGGGGGGTATTTATACCCCTTCTTCTCCAAGCTCAAGCTGTGGCTTCCATTCTCTCTCCTCCATTAATGTTGAGCTTCAACCTCGTAGTTCTCCCTCTCTAGCCACTCAAACTTGTTGCCCCTTGGGGATTTGAGGGAGGAGACCTAGATCTAGATTTCCACCAAAGGGATTTGTGTTTCCCCTCCATTTATGTAAGTTATTGTTGCTCTAGGGTTTGAGGAAACTCTAACTTGGTGAAGTCGCCCTCCATAGCTCATCCTCGTGTGTAAGAGCTTCGAGGTCATCTTGGGAGCCTCCAATTCAGTTATGGAGAAGTGCCCCAAGGATTTGTACAAGGTTCTAGTTGCCACCTTCAAGGCCACTGTATAGTGGATCGTGTGCTTGCCGCGAGGCGGGTGCGCAGGAGAATAGGGTGAGGCCTCTCGTGGTGTTGGTGGTCTTAGTACCTCCCACCCCTCCAACGGAGACGTACTTCCCCTCAAAAGGAAGGAACTTCGAGATAACATCTCCGTGTCAACTCTCGGTGACTTCTATCCTTTATCTTCTTATTGTTATTGTTTGCTTGCTTGTCATATAGGTTCACTCACTTAGTTGCATATCTAGAGAACTTACTTTGTGTTAACCTTAAATTGTAAAAGAAAAGAAAAATTGAGTAGTGCCTATTCACCCCCCATCTAGTCACTTATATTGATCTTTCAAAGGGGAAGCTGCCGAATCCATAGCTCCAATGTTGAAAGTTCCCACAAACGGCGCCAATTGATGAGGGGTAACCTCGGCAATGCCCATTGTTATGGACTTAGGGTTTGGTGGAAAATAGAGCGTTGGGGAATTCGTCGGCTGTTCAGACAAACAAGGAAGTCGATGTAGTCTGATTATTGAGAAAGATCGGTTACAAAATCGTCGGTTCACTAGTTGCGGTCTAGATCATGGAGGATTGCTAGAAAACTAAGGTGCCCTCTCCGTTGGGTCCTCCCAGCCTTTATATGAGAGGCCAGGTCTTGGATCCATAGCCGGAGAGGTTACAAGTTAATGTTAACAATGTGAACTCTATGTCGGTTCCTGAATATTCCTTAGCAGATAAGGAAAGCCTTTATTCCGTCGGGTGCTTCTTGGACTTCGTTGGGCCTTCATGGGACATAATCTCTTATGCACCTAGGGTAACTAAAAATAGGGACCCGATAGGTCATACCATGTCAGACACAAAAGGTAAATTCTCTAGATATGAAACTAAGGTGAATTTACCTATACGTCACACTAGCACAACCAACTAAGCAAGAGCAAGATATAAGTAAAGTGCGGTAAAGGATAGAATTAACCGAAGTGGAGCACACAGAGTCACAAGGATGATTTCTCGTAGTTCCTTCCTTTTGAGCGGAAGTGCGTCTGCGTTTGGAGAGGGGGTGGTTTCAAACCACCAACGCCACGAAAGGCCTCCCTTGTTCTCTAGTGAACATCACCCCAAAGGGATCGATTCACTCTTCCACTATATCAGTAACCATCGAGGTGGAAACCGGCACCTTTATAACAAGTTCGGGGCACACATCCACAAATAAATTGGAGGCTCCCTAATGCAAGCAAGCCATCACAACAATCAAAAACAAGCTTGTATGAACCAAATCAAGAACTAGGGTTCCAATGAAACACTAGAGCAAGGGGCCCTCAAGTGAATGGGGGGGGGTGAAGATCTCTTTTGGTGAAGTTGTAGATCAAGTCCTCTTCCTTCGATTCTCCAAATATTAGGGACTTTTGATGGTTGGAGGGGGAGATCTTGTTGATTTGGTGGCTCTAAAGGGGGTTTTCTTATTTTTTGGAAAAGAGCAGCTGGAGGTAGGGGACGAGGTCCCCTATTTATAGGCCCACTGCTTCTGACCGTTTTCTGCCGGTTGGGGGATTTCCACACCGGAAACTCTGGTCTGGAGACCGAAGATTCCAGCCACACACCAGAGATTTCGATCCATCTCTAGACTATCTCCGGACCCCCAATCAGATAGTACTAGACCTAGTATTGATGCTTCCTCCGAAGACTTGGTCAAAACTCCGGACCTGAGGACACCGGAAACTCCGTACTTTGCCCACCAGAGATTACGGCCAATATCCGGCCTATCTCCGGACCCCTCGTCAGACTATCCCTGGGCATCATCTATGATCCCCATCGGAGATTTGTGCCGAAACTCCGATGTACACCGGAAACTCCGGTTTTGAACCACCGGAGATTTCGGTCTGGAATTTCCATGATTCTTTTATTTCAGCCAGGGATATTTCCAATATGTCGCAGGCTTTTCACTTTCAGTAGATTAACCTGGCATCATTAGCACACTATAAAATGATACTCAAGTTGTTATCAAACACCAAAACTGATTAAGACAATAAATGTCCTTTTATACCATTTTATGAATCTTATACCCAACACACTAGTACATAGAAACACCGCAGGTCCAAGGTACAACTATATTATTCATATTCACATCCATACCAAAAATCTACGAAACCTCCTAGGCACAATGAGGTTTGACAAATAAGTTCATGTCAATCAAAAAATCCAGAAAGGGCGATTTGTTGACTAGTATAACACTAGATATATCTCTAAGACTAATGGTTGTCTTTTGCTTTATCAACAACATTCTAATAGTATGGTTGATACTACTGGGATTTAGGTCTCATCCATGTTTAATTTTATCTCCACCATCACCGTTTGTAGTATCTGACATCGTTGACTGCTTTGCTCCTCAGTTCCTCTTAGTGGTCCTCGTTTGTCATTTTCTTGGATTTGGGATAACATTAACAACATATCAAAGTTTAGAAAGTGATAAGATATTTTGAATACAATGTACTTAGCATGTTATAAATATGTGGTTGTTTTATGCACTATCTACAATCATGGATCATAGATCCTGAGTTCATGCAAGTTTCCGAACACGTTTTTTATAAAAAGGTAAGTTTTATTTAGAAAAACTATGTCAGTCTGCCTTAAAGGTTTTATAGGACTACATGGAGTCCTTTTTCACGCCAAGTTCGTAATCCCTTTTAAATATAGGGAGTAACATGTCATATTTTTACACTCCCGAGAGGTGTGCTACTTTTCCCACAAACGTTTTTAGCCTTGTTGCACAGTTTGGGCCTAATGTCTCATTCACGGTCTAAAGACTTGCTAGTCACTAGCCTTCTCCAAGACCCGTTATCCAGCCTTTGCAACGAGATTCGATCCAAGACCTATACTCGATTTCCATCCTTTCTAATATGTTTTAGTCATTATCATGCAACACATGATGGGGATGTTACAGGTTCCCACCAGTTGATCCTCGTCGTGGATTACAGTCTGACTCAGTACATGAGGACATACAAACAAAAGAAGGTTTATCTAAATTTTCTCGTCCCATTTCATGATCTATGGTTAGCACTTTTTATATGGCGCAATAATCACTGACTATATTTGTTTTTCAATCCTAAGTTAGTTTTCTCTATACAATGGAACCTCCACCGCATGGCTTCCTAGCCATGTATTCCAACCATGGTTCTATCGCTCACCATAATAGATTATCTGACCACCCACATATGGGCATGTTGCATGAAGTGCGATGGAATAGAAAATTTACTTGGATGTTGATGTTGAATCAACATGCATTTTTCGTCCAGCCTGCCAAGGTAAAGCCCATGGTATACACGTTGTCAGGTTCTCATATAGCAAGCAAGGAAAACTTGAGCTTCAGTACAAAATGCATTAGAGTGAACCGTACATTAGTAGGAAAAGGCTTATAGTAGTCATTTTTCTAGTGACGTCCAATATAAAGAAGGAGCCACCACTGTTAGGAAAAATAGTAGCGATGGTCAAGAAAACACGAACGCCACCATTACGGATTAGTCCTGGAGTTTGCGAAAAGGAGAACACCGCCATTAAGTGGGGACCATGATGGGAGTCGGGACTAACATAGTCGCGTCATTTGGCTTTCCTGAACATGTTGGACACTTCACGACGAGGAAGAAGAAGAGAAAGAGGAGGACGAGGTTGTTAATTCCGAAGAGGACCATCCGGAAGAGGGGGATTGGAGGAGGGTATGAATATGATGACAACGAGGAGATGTTCGAAGATGATCATGAAGAGGAAGAGCACGAACAAGATGCGGTGCAAGGCACCCACGAGTCATCCTTGGCTGGAATGGTGGGCGACTGATACCTTCGATCCATATTACAGATGCAGTATAGTACCTTTCCCCTAGTAGACCTAGGTTTAATGAAACCTTGGGAAACAACGCTAATAGGAATGAAAATAAGGACACGTCTATAAGACTTTGTTTTTATTGTTTAATCTTTGGTTACTGGACCAATCTAGTTTACTTTATATTGTGGGTTGAATCAATGGATGGAGATAGTCTAGGGTTGAAGATCCACTTGCAGCTGCACATCATATGGGATAAAAGATAATAATAAGCATAGTCTTGTGTAAGGTTCCAATAGAGATAATCTTTTGTGGGCAACACATCCTAATATACTAGAGACCCTGAGAGGCCACAGGCTTAGCAATAGTATTCTGATCCAACCGAGTGCACCACAAAGCACCGGGCTACAAACTATTATTAAGTGTAAAAGACATATCAAAGCATTAAGTGGTATGTTGTTGTGATCCCAAATGGGTCGCTAAGCGAACATTGTACAACCCTTTTTGTCATTGGGTTTCCTATGAGATCGCCGCTAGCCAAGTATCTCACCTCAAGCCTTGATCGATCTCGGGGGTCTTGGGTACCTACAAGTCCAAAGATCGAGGAAAGAGACAAAGAAACAATAGATACAAATCCCTCTTTCAAACCAATACACAAATCTCCCATAGATTAGATGCACATAATCACTGCGAGGTTTTCATTAACCCGCAGCGCATGAGGACTACTCACTCATAAAAATAAGATCAAGGATAGAAAATATTGTGCAAAATACTTAGATTGAATTCAAATATTCTTACAATGGTCACCGAATCACAAGGAGATCTCAAGTAAAAAAGTAATGTCTATGTCTAATGGAGAGGATGGGGTATGGAAGTGATAAACTATGGTGTGGATCTCCTTTGGTGGTGTTGTGATGCAATCTGAGAATGGCAGCCCTCTGCATGGCGGCTGGGACCTCGAAATATATAGGCGCCTTCACGATAGTTGTAGGGTTTGACAAGAGGAAGCCTCCGCCACCCCATATGGGCGGGCCATGCGGGCGGTCCGCGCCTGTACTAGTGGTCGTCATAGAGTCTAGCGCCTAGGATTAACTCTAGGATTACTTGGTCGTCAAAACTTCCTTAAAATCTTCATTTATGACTCCAGATTTCGCAATAAAAGTGTTATTTCCTGCACAACACAAATCAAATCAAGGTTTTGCATATCTTTGCAATAATTAGTCATTAGTGGAAAATCAAGAGAGATTAATGTCAATTTCTTGAAGAAAAAGAATGTTTAAATGCGGATAAAGATGGCGATTTTTGGAGCCATCAGTGACCCTCATTATAAAGAGTTGTTTCAAAATAAGAACAATATGGAAAGGGCTGCATCTAAAGAGACATGAAAGTTGGAGCAACTAGAGGAAGATGCAAAAACTCTATTGTATGCTGGTTTCAATCCAGAGCACACTTGTTTAGACATCACGATAAATCTTCTGGATCTTAAGTCAAAATACAAATGCAACGACACATTCTTTGATAAGCAACTGGAGTACCTACACGAGTTGCTTCTTGATGGGAACAATTGCCTACGAGTATAGATGAGGCCAAGAAAATCGTCTTCCCTCTTGATTTGCCGGTCAAAAACTACCACGCGTGCCTCTACGATTGCATCGTTTACCAGAATGAGTATGCAGACTTGAAAGAGTGTCTAGTGTGTATGACATCTCGATACAAACTAGGAAGGAAAGGTCCTCATAAGGTTGTCGGGTACTTCCCGCTTATTCCACGTCTACAACAGTATTTTGCAGACCCAAAGGAAGCCAAGCTCATGCATTGGCACAAGTAAAGAGGTAATGCATGCGATGAAGTGCTAAAACACCCTGCAGATGGTAACCAATGGAAATTACTCGACCTTGTTTTCCTAGATTTTGCGAGTGATGCAAGGAACATGAGGTTAGGTATAAGTACAGATGGAATAAATCCATTTGGCAACCAAAGAACCAATCATAACACTTGGCCCGTGTTTGTATGGATGTATAACCTACCGTCCTGGCTATGCATTAATAAGAAGTACATACACATAGTTATGCTAATTCAAGGACCAAAATGTCAACACCTAGATTTTTAATCCCAGATGCCTTTTATGCCATACATCGCAATCCTAGGATTACCATTTTTGCGAGACATAACAGATTGGATATCACAGTACATCATCCATTACAAACCATACATAAGATCTTACAACAAATAAATGATCACATGATCCATTCTTAATACAATCATAGCATCGGAATAATGTAATGATAACGGTAGCGTGGGCGAAGCTCCATCTTCATGGTCACAGGCAATGCTGACGATGGGAGATGATCTTAGTTGTCGTAACCTTCCTGCGGTCCATCCTCCTGATAGTACTCTTCATAGTTTGGCCACGGGAATAGCCAGGGACAAAGCCATGAGTACACTTTAAGTACTCACTAACAAGTGAAGTGGTTTTGAGTAGGAAGTACTAGGCTCTAGGTTGTTTTGCAAAAAGCCAGATTTTCCTTAACTGAGTTTAGAAGCAAAGAAAGCTAGTTGAAGGTTTTATAACACGTAAGTGGGAACTTAAATTTTATATCACAACCCTCTTGTGATCAAGTCAAGTCATGAATCATTTCACAAGTCATTTTGAAAACATCTGACAGCGGAACAGTATGGCCACTCCAACTGTCCATAACTGCGAATGCGGCTATTCGAATAGTTTGAAACTCTGCAGAGGTGGTACACTTTCACCACAACATTCGATACATCCACCAGGAACAATCCTGAATTCACCATACTCAGTATGCTGATAATCAATCCTAACCTTTCAATTACATGCCCTAGTATAGGCACCTCTCCTGTGAGTTTGGCCTCCCAAGCATGACCAACTGTCATGTTGGGAACTGCAGAGGTGGACAATCTTAACAAGGTAGCCTCAGCTCAAACCTTGGCTGCAAGGGAAACCATACTAAGGTATATAAAGTTCCAGTCAAGCCCTACCCAAATTTTGGGTATTGTGATTGTACGGTAAAATTGGAATGGTATCGCATCCAGACAACCATCAGTTTTATAAAGGGCTAAGGCTCATACCTCAACATTTTCATCATCAAAATCATCTGGTGTTTCAAGAACACATGTCAAAACATTTCATTAGAATGACTCAGCATTCTAAGGTTTTCATAGTCATTTTCACCAAGTACTCCCATCTAAGGTGATCAAGTTTTATGCTTAGCACTAGCATCTACAAGTGGGGGGTAAACACTAATGAGGGGTGGTAAACAAGGGTGAATGATCTCAGTTCAATCTCATGCCTCGGGATGACATCAAGATTATCTAACTTAGGCCAAGTTTTATGCTCTTTATGATATCTTAAAATATCTTTCTAAAATCTACAAGTCACTAATTAACTCCAATTAGAAAGCTTTGATAAAGAAATAAAATAACTAAGCTTGCAAATAAAACTAGGATTTGATATAATCAAATTTATCTAACCAAGCATGCCTAATGCAATGCATAGGTTATCTAACTTTCACGGTTGCAAGGGTTAGCTTGCAAAGTTGCAAGTATAGGCTTGCCTTGTGCAGAACAGTGGTTGAAGTTATCCTCGGCTTCTTCCTCGTAGTATTCTCCTTCCTCCTCGTATCCTTGGTCGGTACTAGCGTTTATAAATAAATACGAGGTACACAATCACCAAAAAATTCTTAACTACTTTTATTTATCACACCAAGGTTTTCACTAGATGATCTAGCATCATCACAAACATTACAATCATCCAAGCACTTGTCTTATTTATTTTATTTTGGAAAGTCATTTCTACTCATTGAAAAACTACTTAAGATTTAATATTCTCCAACTAAAACATGGGATCATGTTGACACATGTCATCACCACATATTTCAGCACATGGGAATGTGATTTAAAGTGGTGTCACAATTTAATAAGGTTTAACCCTTTTATTTTAATTAAATAAAGTGACTAGAAATGCCTATGGGGCATTCTTTCATTACTTGTCCATTATTTCTGCAAGTAAACCTAGGTATTTTTATATATTCATAACGGCCTTGTTAAATATGATTTTTGAGAGTTGGAATCAACTCAAAAGCTTTTGTCATTGAATTTTGAAAAATGTTTGAATGCAGAAAAGCTTCTGCCTTGTTATTTTTACTATAGGTGATATACAACTCTAAATGGTTTGAATCTAATGGGCCTGGATTAAGAATTCCAGTACCTTTCTAGAAAAATTAGTTTCATGCCATTTGGTTCAGTGAATCGATCCGGGTTAATTTTTGAATCTAGGTACAGAACTAAGTTTGAAACTAAATGGAAAAACCTCAATTTGAATTACTAGGTCACGCGGGAGTGTAAATGGGCTGGCCCACGGCACACAGTGTGCGCGCGGGTGTGTTTAAGTGGATGTACCCACCAGTCAGCGAGACAGGGGGTGTGAAGCGGTATAGGGCGATCTAAACCACACGATCAACTTCTAATCGAACGGCCGTGACTTATCATCTCCGTCGGGCAACGTCGGCGAGACAGAACCCTAGCGCGACCAGTGGGGGTCTATAGGGGCTCACCGGGGCTCAGGCGAGGGTAGGCGATGGGGCGAACGATTAAGTCGATGAATGCGAACCTCCTGGTGCCGGCAGCTTCTCCTAGGGCGGCTCCAATCGCTGGCTCCTCTTCTCCTCCTCCGCGGTTGACTCCGGAAAAATTCCGGTGACCTTCTTCTCGCCTTGCTCCAGGAATAAGGTGGGGTGGTTCTTAGAGAGAGGGGAGTGTGTTTGTGTGAAGAAATTGAACGGGGGTGGCCTCTATTTATAGTGCCAAGAGGGGACCGAAGGGCGCGGGTGGAGCTCATCGTGGTCATCGTCATAGTGGGCTAATGGCATGGGCGATGGTAGGGGGCGATGCTATGCTCCCTGGCGAAGCTCAATGGCATGGTCGCGAGGCGTGGGGCGATGCGACACGGTCGGAACGCTGCGGTGCTCTATCCGGCGGACATTTTAATGGTGCACTGCAGCTACGGCGGTGAACGGGGTTGTCTGGTGGTCCCCTGGGATGGTGGTGTTCATACACGCGAGCAGCGAGGGCGGCGCGTGGTCTATGGTCGCGTGTCGAGTGCGGCGCTCTGGCGCGCTCTCGGCATGGCACAAAGGCATAGGGCATGACAGTTCTAGAGTGGTCCAGAGGCTGGCTAAGCATTGGCGTTGGATAGGGGGTGGCGATGGACGGTGGTCAATGTCCCAAACAAGGTTGGCGAGGCTAGAGCTTCTCCTAGCTGGCTATCGACAATGGGGTGGCAAGGTGAGGCTCGACATGCTCACCATTGATGGTAATGGCAAGCTCACAGTGATCTAAAACTTGTTAACTAAGCTAGATTATCTACTAATAGCATGATGCGAGCTAGAGAGGGAACAAGGTTGGCCAAAAACACTGCTCACTATAATGTTTGATGTTTGTTTGATTTATGTTTGCAAGGTGTTTGATGAAATGGCCGAAAGAGATTTGAATTTGAATTTTTGAATGAAAATTGGTGGGTGTACTAGTCACATACTAAGTAGTCTCTGGTTAGTTGGAAAGGTCAAGGTGAATTGGTTTGGTTGGTTTTTGACAATTGGTGATCTTCACATATGATAAAGATCCAATTTTGAGTTGTCATTTGAATCAGGTTGCCAAATGTTTCTGTAAGTTTGAAAGGTGGGCTTTGATTCACTTTTACTTGGTCTAGTAAGGGGTGAAAAGAAATGGAATTGTTTCTGTTTGAAATCTTGGACTAGCAACACTCAAAGTGGCCTAGTGAGCAAGATTGGCAAAAATGACCATTTGCTTATTTTGTTTGTTTTTGAATTTCTCTTGATTTGTTTCTGCTTGGATTTGATTTAGATGATGTTGTTTTCATCTTTAAACCATTCCTTGCTATTCACATCAATCACACAAGTCCATTCATTAATTCATACAATCATCACATACACACATGCATTCATATGATTTAATTAACAAAAGTTTTTGTTAACCCTAATTTTGGTGATTCGAAATTGATAATCCTTGATCAATATTTTTGGGATGTTACAAACCTTTCCTCCTTAAAAAAAATCTCTTCCTGAGATTTGAGAATGAAGAAAAAGAAAACTAGGATTTAAAGAGATCGGGAAACTCCGTCTTGATGTAGTCTTCTCGTTCCTAGGTAGCTTCCTCTTCAGTGTGGTTACTCCACTGAATCTTGATAAACTTGATGCTTTGGGTCCTGGTGGTTCTGAAAGCTTCCTCCAAAACACGGATGGGTACTTCGGGATACGTCAGGTCATCGTTGATCTCTATGGTTTGGTGATCAATGTTCTTGAAAACTTTCTTCTTCTCCGGGACTTCTAGGCATTTGCGAAGTAGCGATATATGGAACACATTATGCACTCCTGACATCTCCTCTGGCAGTTCTAGTTGATATAATACTTCTCCTTGACGATTCAAAATCTTGAAAGGTCCGATATATCTAGGGGCTAACTTTCCTTTGAGTTGGAAATGTTGCATTCCTTTCAAAGGCGATACTTTCAGATACACAAAATCTCCGATAATGAAAGCGAGGTCTCGACGTCTCTTGTCGGCATAACTCTTCTGTCTAGATTTGGCGGTCTTAAGGTGCTCATGGATCTTGTGAACTTTATCTTCTGCTTCTCGTAGGATGCCGGGTCCGAAAATCTGACTCTCTCCTACTTTCGACCAATTCAAAGGGGTATGACACTTCCTTCCATACATGAATTCAAATGGGGCCATTTGCAAACTGGCTTGATAACTGTTGTTGTAAGAAAATTCTGCGAAAGGCAAACAACCTTCCGATTTAGATCCATACTCTAGCACATAGGCTCTCAACATATCTTCGAGTATTTGATTTACTCGCTCCGTTTGTCCATTGGTCTAAGGGTGATAAGCTGTGCTGAAATCCAGTCGGGTTCCTAATCCTTCTTCGACTTTCTTCCAAAATCTCGAGATAAACTGAGTTCCTCGATCCGACACGATGTTCTTGGGGACTCCGTGCAAACTGATGATTCTAGCGATGTACAACTCTTATAGTTTCGAACTCTTGTAGGTGGTCTTGACTGGTAAGAAATGGGCGACTTTGGACAATCTATCAACTATGACCCAAATAGAGTCATTTCCCCTACTAGATGTAGGCAAACCAGTGATAAAATCCATTCCAACTGAATCCCATTTCCATTCTGGAATCTGCAGTGGTTGGAACAGTCCTGCGGGTCTCTGATGTCCCGCCTTGACTCTTTGACGAATATCACACTTGGCGATGTAGCTTTCGATTTCTCTCTTCATCTTATGCCACCAAAATTGCTCCTTCAAATCCTGATACATCTTTGTTCCTCCGGGGTGGATAGAATAAAGAGTATCATGGTCTTCCTTCAAAATAGCTTGCTTCAACTTTGAGTCTACTGGTACACAGATACGTCCTTTGTACCACAAAACTCCTTCATCTTTGGCGAATCCAGGTACTTTGCATGTACCAATGCGACGTTTGATTCCATCGATACTAGCATTTCCTTTCTGCGCCTCCTTGATCTGACAGATCAAAGTGGGTTGAAGTTCTATGCTAGCCAAAAATCTTTCACTTACTAATTCCATTATAAAATCCTCCATCTCTTTGTGCAAACTTGGTTGCTCCTTCGAATCATGGAGTTCAAGCGGCACGGCAATCTGCTAAGGGCATCTGCTACCACATTGGCTTTACCGGGGTGATAGTGGATGTCCAGATTATAGTCCTTGATTAGCTCTATCCATCTTCTCTGCCTCATATTTAGCTCCTTCTGAGTGAAAAAATATTTTAGGCTCTTGTGATCCTAATAAATCTCACAACGGTTCCCCATAAGGTAATGCCTCCATGTCTTCAGGGCTAAAACTACAGCTGCTAGTTCAAGATCATGAGTAGGATAATTCTACTCATGCTGCTTTAGTTGTCGAGATAGATAAGGTATTACTTTGCCTTCTTGCATCAACACACATCCGAGACCAATCTTGGATGTGTCACAATACACATCAAAGGGCTTTGTAATTTCCGGCATGATCAAGATTGGGGCTGAAATCAATCTCTTCTTGAGTTCTTGAAAACTCGCATCACATTTGTCCGTCCATTCGAACTTCTTATCATTCTTCAACAATTGGGTCATGGGTCTTGCGATACTTGAGAATCCTTCTACGACTTGCGGTAATATCCCACTAATCCGAGAAATGCACGAACTTGGGTTTGAGTGGTTGGGGTTTGCCAATCTTCAACATCCTTCACCTTTGCAGGGTCAACGGCAATTCCTCCGGCTGATACAATATGTCCAAGGAATCCTACCTCCTGTAACTAGAATTCACATTTGCTAAACTTGGCATACAACTGATGCTCCCCAAGGGTTCCAAGGATGGTCCTTAGGTGTAGCTCATGTTGTTCTTCTGATTTGGAATAGATCAGAATGTCATCAATGAAAACAATGACAAACTTATCCAGGAAGTCCATAAAAATCTTATTCACGAGATTCATGAAATAAGCGGGGGCATTGGTTAATCCAAAAGACATGACAGTGTACTCATACAATCCATATCTGGTGGTAAAGGCAGTCTTCGGAATATCATATGCGTGAATCTTGAGTTGATGATAGCCAGTTCTAAGATCAATCTTAGAAAACACTTTGGCACTAGTCAACTGGTCAAACAGGTCTTCTATCTTCGGTAGTGGGTACTTGTTCTTGATGGTAACATCATTCAAATTCCGATAATCCTTACACAAATGGTTACCTCCATATTTCTTGTCCACAAATAAGACCAGTGACCTCCAAGGCGACGCACTAGGTTGAATCAGTCTGATCTCTAGCATAGCATCCAGTTTCTTCTTCAGCTCCACTAATTCATACGAATTCATGCTATATGGTATCTGGGCTATGGGTCCGGTTCTAGGTATTAGTTCAATGATAAAATCGATATCCCGATCTGGGGGCATAACGGTCAAAACATCTGGAAATACATCGGGGTATTCACAGACTATTCTGACTTGGTCAATGGTTGGTTGGGCCAGACTCTTGTTGCACTTGAATTGATGGGGCAAAGTTTCAGATACATGCTCTACTAATATTCCGGCTGTACTGGTCATGGTTATGGATTTCTTGGCATAGTCGATTAATCCTTTATGTTTCGACATCCAATCCACTCCTAGTACTACTTCCAAACCTTTAGTTCCGAGTACTATTAGATTAGCATAAAAATCTATGCCATGGATTCGGATAGGTACGGCCTTGCAAATTTGTCTAGCTTTGGTGGTTGAACCAGGTATTTGAACTATCATAACATGCTTCAATTTTGTTGGTTGAATCTTAGTAGTGCATGCAAATTCTTCTGTAACAAACGAGTGCGATGCTCCAGAATCAAACAACACTCTTGCAAGTACTGATTTAACAGAAAACATACCCAGCACGACATCTGGCGCTTCTTGGGATTCTTCAGCATGCATGAGAAATGTACGTCGCTATGTTGAGCGAATTCCCTAGGGCAAACCTTCTTCCAGGCTGAACACGACGCTGCTGCTGAGCTGGGGCATTTGCATTGGGGGCTACGGCAATCTTCTTGTGGCACTCATTGGAATAGTGACCCTTGGTTCCACATTCATAACAAGTCACCTGAGACTTGTCCTTTGCTGCAACAGGCACAGCATTGCTGCCAGTCCTCGGGGCAGTATTGGTGTTGGTGGTTCCATTGTTGTTGTTGAAATGGGCGGGGCACGATTGAAATTGCTGGGGTTGCCGGGGTTGTGGTGATTTCCTCCGGGCCTTGGGTTTCCTCCTCCACGGTTGGGATAGGTCGGACGGTTCATCGGGGGTCTATTGGTTCTTGGGGAAATCCTGGAGATGGGTTGGGGCGATACTTTGGGGTATGGTGGGTTCCTGGTTGATGCATCATTCTACGCTTGCGGTTCTCATTGGCTTGGTTGATTTTGCCTTCCATTTGAATGGCAGAGTCCACTAAGGCTTCAATATCCGCAAATGGAATGTTGACTAACACTGTATGCATCTCATCATGCAGACCATTCAGGAATCTCTCCTTCTTATTTGCTTCAGTGTCAATCTCATCCGGTGCATATCTAGCCAATGAAAAAAAATGTCACGGTACTCAACTACTGTCATTCTCCCTTGCTTTAGTTCTCTGAATTCATCTCTCATCCTCTTGATCAAACCCGGTGGCACATGGGTTCTGCTAAACTTGACTTTGAATTCCTCCCAAGTCATCATATGTCCTCCATTCATGGCGCGAACACTGTTCCACCATGCTCCTGCATCTCCGGCCAGGTAGTGGGTGGCAAATAGTACCTTCTCGTTAGCCTCCCCTCCTGCAACTTCCAAGTTGTTCTCCATGGTTTGCAACCAGTCATCTGCATCTAGGGGCTCTTCATATTTAGTGAAAATGGGTGGATTGGTGTTCTGGAAGTTCCTGAGCTTGGATCCATGGTTGTCCTGATTTCCATGGCCTTGATTGTTGTTGTTGGCCATTTTGAGCTATATGCTGAAGGGTGCCTAAGTTGGCTTGACGTTTGGCTCTTTCAGCTTCACGGTCAGAAACCAACATTTGCAAGATTTGCAACATCGGGTCCGGGGGTGAAGTGCTTCCTCCGCGAGGCATCTGAAGATTGAGATAGATCATGAGAAAAGAGGGAAATTTCTAAGGTTCAGGGTTTTTGAAAGGTTTTCAAAGTTTGGCTCGGATTTTTCTAGCAACTTGATTTTCATTCATTCATAGCACATGATACAAACACACACCACAACAAGGAAGATGGTTTTAAGAACCATTCTGGGAAACTAAGATACAATGGGACCAAATAAAACTCACTAACGCTAGTGCTCAAGTGCTACTACTCCTCAGAGTCGGTGTCCTCCTCCTCCTCCTCATCATCATCATCATCATCATCATCATCATCAATGAAGGTGAAGTCATCCTCATCGGTGAAGAAGTCCATGGCCTGATCCTCCAGAAAGTCATCATCGTCACTGAGATAGGAGTAGGGGTCTCCACGAAGGTCTTACCCTGCATTCTCCCTCTCCTCAAGCTTCATGTATCTATCGTGGATGGTCTCCTCCAAGTCGGTGATCCTATGGAGAAGGCGGGCAATGATGCGCTCCTTCTTGTCGAGCTGACGGCGACGAGATTGGCGATCCTTCACTAGCATGGCAATGGTGTGATCCTTCTGGGCAGCGATGGCGTACTTGTGGTTAGCGTAGGAGCGGACATTGTCTAACTCCTTCTGCCGGCCATACATCATGAAGCTGAGGTGGTCCACTTGGTTCTTCAGCTCAGGGTGGTATGGTGCCTCCAGTGGTTGTCCCATAACATCACGCCTTGGATAGAACTCAAAGCGGGTACCCTTGATCTGAATGATACTCTGCCTACATAGGCAGGCAAGAGCTTCTTGCATGGCCCTAGCTATTCCATCGAGCCAGTTGTTCTCTCTGATGGTGAACTGAATTCCCTCGGAGGTGCAGGCTTCAATATTTCCTCGGAGACTTGCAACAATCAGCCATTGCAACTCCTCTCTTTCCTGATCGTTGAGCTGAGCTCCGAAGAACTCAGGGTGCAGACGCTCCAGAAGTTCCGAAAGCTGGTCTAGGTCACGCACAAAGATGAGATCTCCTCCATTCCCCAACTAATAGAACTTGCTATACTTCACGTCCATCTATAATAATATAGGATGAGTAATTTAATAGAGTGATCAAGAGTGTCAAATTTTATGTAAGTTTGTAAGAATTTTTTAGGAACATGAATTTTCATGAAAGGGTCTAAGTGGTAAGAATGAGAATAGGTTTTCATAAATACTTACTTCCTTGGTGTTGAAACTAAGTTTTTGATTCACACGTCCATTCTAAACTAGGATCTCCTATGGTCATTATGGCTCTAATACCAACTTGTCAACACCTGGATTTTTAATCCTAGATGCCTGTTATGCCATACATCACAATCCCAGGATTACCATTTTTGTGATACAAAACAGATTGGATATCACAGTACATCATCCATTACAAACCATACATAAGGTCTTACAACAAATAAAGGATCACATGATCCACTCTTAATACAATCATAGCAGCGGAATAATGTAATGATAACGGTAGTGTGGGCGAAGCTCCATCTTCATGGTCATAGGCAATGCTGACGATGGGAGATGATCCTAGTTGTCGTAACCTTCCTGCAGTCCATCCTCCTGATATTCATCTTCATAGTCTGGCCACGGGAATAGCCAAGGACAAAGCCATGAGTACTCTTTAAGTACTCGCAAACTAATACTAACAAGTGAAGTGGTTTTGAGTAGGAAGTACTAGGATCTAGGTTGTTTTGCAAAAAAACCAGATTTACCTTAACTGAGTTCAGAAGCAAAGAAAGCTAGTTGAAGGTTTTATAACACCTAAGTGGGAACTTAAATTTCATATCACAACCCTGTTGTGATCAAGTCAAGTCATGAATCATTTCACAAGTCATTTTGAAAACATCTGACGATGGAATAGCATGGCCACTCCAACTGTCCATAATCGCAGACGCGGCTATTCAAATAGTTTGACAATCTGCAGAGGTGGTACAATTTCACCACAACATTCGATACATCTGTCAGGAACAATCCTGAATTCACCATACTCAGTATGCGGATAATCAATCCTAACCTTTCAATTACACGCCCTAGTATAGGCACCTCTCCTGTGAGTTTGGCCTCCCGACCATGACCAACTGTCATCTTGGGAACTGCACAGGTGGACAATCTTCACAAGGTAGCCTCATCTCAAACCTTGGCCGCAAGGGAACCCATACTAAGGTATATAAAGTTCCAGTCAAGCCCTACCCAAATTTTGGGTATTGTGGTTGTACGGTAAAATTGGAATGGTATCGCATCCAGATAACCATCAGTTTTATAAAGGGATAAGGCTCATGCCTCAACATTTCATCATCAAAATCATCTGTTGTTTCAACAACACATGTCAAAACATTTCATTAGAATGACTCAGCATTGTAAGGTGTAACATCCCAGCATTAGAGCTTAAAAATAAGCTGAACAAAAATGTGTGCATTGCATTCATGCATAGAAAATCCGAATAATTTTCGCGCTTTTGAATAAATCTTGTCAAAGTGATTGAAGCTTCTCTCAACTTGATGGAATTGAAGTAGATCATCAAGTTGACTGCGATAAGTTTCAATATGACCTTTGCTAAACCTTATTTTGGGTAAGGGAGATTTGATCTAAGGGTAGATCAAATGTAATAAAAGTTAACCCTAATATATTACTTAATGAATTATATTTGATCCTTAGGTAATCATATCCTATTATTCATTGCACAACTCATGAATACCAAGTTATAAACCTAACTTAAGTAATAGGAATGGAATAACTAAATCTTGACCTATCCTAATCTTATATATCCTACCATGAGTATCATGGTAATACTTAACCCTAACTCTTCAGTTGTATTAAGTAGGAAGGAAAGCAATTCAAGACCATTCACCACATATCCTTCCTTCCATATCAATCCATATGGAATCCTATCTCCATATCTATTGTTCATCAATGTTGAGTAATCAACTATTGATTCACCAAATCTTAATCTATCAACTCTTTACCATATCATATCATTCACTAAAGTTCCTATAAAGAAACAACTAAGAAAGTGGTAAATAGTAATGCTAGTATTAGATATCATCTATAGGATGGGGGTGATTGAAGGGAATCAAATCAATATGGTAACAAAGAAGATTACAAGGATGAATCCTGAAGATAGTTACCAGGAGTAATCCTATTGGATCAAGTAGGTATAGTCAATGAATTATATCTCTTAATCCAATAGAGATAAACATAAGATAATTATAATACAACTATAATGTTGTATGGATGGAAGCCTTGATTAGCCAATAGGAAACCTAAACCATAAAGGATCAAAGGATTATAATGATCATGCTTTAGTCACCAAGATTGAATGTTTATATCATGTATAAGTGACATTGGTGGGTAAAACATGGTTGAACTCTAGTATAAAATATTGGAGTTAAGAAGAGATAAGATAGTATGATTAGGATGATGTTAGAGCAGCATTGAATTATAGATTTAGTATTTTCCCCTTGGGAAATATTAAACACTTGAGGTGAAGTAGGATTTGATACATATATATATAAATCTATTAGAGTAATCTCGGTGATGGATGATTAAGGAAGAGTATGAATGTACTTAGAAGTAACCACTTGTTGGATTAGAAGTTATCAACAGTAGAGTGGTTGATATAACCAAGTATAGATATAAAAAGATTATGAAAGCTTTAGTGTCAAACTCATTGCATTTACAAAAGGATTTAGGAGGAGAAATTATTGATAAGAGTATTCTTGTGAAGTAAAGCTCATCATGTTAACACATGATGATAGATATGAAGGAGTAGTATATTTAGGAAAGGAATTTCTTAATTAGAAGTTCAGGATTGTGAATTATGGAAGATAGGAATTCTTGGTAAACACTAAACCCTAAATCTTTAGCCAAACATAGTGTCACATCCCAAAATTTTCCAAATTTTGAAATGTGAAAAATTAAATAAACAAAATAAAACTTTGTTGAAATTTAGGGTGAGAAGAAACTTTTTGATTCCAATTGGAAATATCAAAACCTATTTGGTACAAATAAAATCCTAAAGGGATTTAAAAAGATAAATAAACAATAAAGTTAAAATATTTGGAATCACTATTTTTGGATCTTTTAATAAAAGGATTTGATTTTCAAAAGCAAAGGTAGAATTATAAATAAAGATTATTTTATAAAGCCAAATTAAATCTTGGCCAAGTTTTGAAATAAAATATTTCTATTTGATAAAAAGAGTAAAGGTTTATTTAAATAAAATAATGAGGATTTAATAATATCCAATTTTATTAAAGTAAAGGCTATTCCACTTTGAATAAACACTAAAACTTGTTATTTTATTTTAATAAGTTTTCCAAGTGTTTTATTTATTCAAATAAAACCTACTGAAATGATTTTAGTATTGTTTTATATTTCAAATGGAGATTTAAAATAAATTAAACCCTATTTGAATTAATGTCTAAGGTCTATTTATTTAATTATTAATGGATCTTAAAAAGAATAAAAATTATTTTATTTTGGACTTTGGTTTGTGTTGTTAAACAGAATTAAAATCTACACAAAGTTTGGCAAAGATTTGAATTCATTTGTTTGTTTGAAAATCAAAATATAAAATCAAATAGAAAAAGAAAAAGCTTACAGAATAAAAAAAGAGAAGAATCAGCCCAACCCAACAAGCCCAGCAGCCCAACTCGCAGCCCAACTCTCCCCCCTCTCTGCGAATCGTTTTCCACTGAAAAATCAACCCGCAGAGACACAGACAGGTGGACCCATCTCCCTCTCTCTCCCCCTCACTAACAGCACGGCCCCACGCCAACATGTCATCGTCTTCAATCTCGCGACCTCGTCGCCCTGCCGTTGCTGCCGCGTTATTGCCGGCGTCAATACGCTTAATTGTATGCGTTAACTCCTGTGGTGACCACGCACACTTAAGCGCATGCCTCTCCTCTACCTTTCCCCTCACTCGCCTCTCCCTCTCTGCCCCCAGGCTGGGTAAATTTCGAGCTCGAGCCCACTCTGCTCCGACGAGCTCCTTCGTCAATTCCGGCGAGGACAGACTTCCCCTTGGCCCCTGCTTCACACGGGTTTCATCAGCAGCCTCTTGCGCATCTCCCCGTGCCACTCGTTCGCCCGCGCGTGCCCCGTAGCCTCGGCTTCGTCGACACCGAGCGTACGCCGCCGTCTGCCATCGCTCCGACGAACTCCCCCGGTAAACTCCGTCTGCCCCAGCACCTCTCGATCATGCTCACATGAACCCCATGGTCGCCCGCATCTTACCGTGTCTTTGTTTTGCCTTGGGGTGAACTGCAGCGTCGCCCCGTCATGAACCAGCGCCACCAGACGCCGTTGCAAACTCCGGCGAGGAATTGCCAGCAGCTCCGAGCGCCCCTCCCCAAGCCAGCGCCACCTTGAGATTCACCTCGACCTCGCGAGCACGGTGAGCCCTCTCCCCCTCTCCCTCGCTTCCTATATCGCCAGCTCCACCGCGAGCAAGCGTGCTCCACCGTCTGCCGCCGCGCAGCGCCGCCAGAGTTTGAACACGTGACCGTGTCCGTTAGATCAGGATCTGTTGGCTGAGATTAGAACTAGAAGAAAGGGTACGAGTTGATCTGCGCCGTATGATTTAAATGAAATCCAGCGGTCCAGAGAGCTCGATCCACCCGAAGCGGTATCGGCCAATAAGAACAAGCCACGTGTACAGAGTTTTGTTTAAAAACAGAATTTGAATCTGATTGTTATGCAAACTTGTAAAATTCATAACTTTAGTTCTACACGTCCAAATTTTGCAAATTTTATATCAATGGAATCTGCAGAACATGTACTTTGAAACCATGCACTTTGTTTAAAGTTTTGCTTCTGGTAAATTGGTTGAAATTGCAGAAACATGTGTATGCTTTTTTGAATATAAAAAATTGTTCTAGATAAAATTTTAATATGAAATCTTTGAAAAATGGTTTGTTGTGAACCTACTGACCTTAGGAACCAATCTATGGATTTAAAAATGTATTTTGTGAAGTTTAGGAATAAATACTTGAATTAGCTCATTTCTAGTCAAATAAAAATATTGATTTTGATATGGAAATGATTTTTGAGTAAAACCTTTGGGAAATGATTTAATTCAAACCTTCTGACCCTAAACACCAAGTTTTGTGAATTAACAACTTATTTGATGAACATTATAAAATTATTGCTTGGATAAAAGCATTTTCAATCACATAAAATAATGAATTGATTTGAAAATCATTTTTAGATAAAACCTTTTGCAAATGGTTTTACTACTTTAGTAAATGACCACTTTGAACCTTATAATGTTTAGAGCCTAGTAGAAACCACCTTTGCTAATAAAACTATCTTTTACATGCTTGCATGCATGACTTTGTTTCTATTATATTATGTGTGATAAATTGTTTGAATATTGGTTGGAATGCTAGTCGAATTTGTGTTTGCTTGATTGATTTGTAGTGAAGTTAGAAGAGTGTGATATTAGCAAGATCAAGAAGTGAACCAACCTTCTCTACTAAAAAGGCAAGTGACACTATCATCCAAGTCCTATTATTTTCATTACACTTAGTGGATTTTTGAAACATGCATGATAATGATTTCTATATTTTATGCTATGCTAAATCCTAATAGGATACCCTTATATATTCCTTAGTGGAAACATTGTAGTTGTAGTATGCTTAGCCCAGCTATATATTTGGGATGGGATACATGTTATGAAAATATGAAGAATTGAAAAGACATATGTTTTATATAATAAAACAAGTACTCAATGAACCACCTGGGTGGACAAGGATACTCAAGGTTGGACAAGGTGGCAACAAAAGGAACAATGTTTATATGGCTATCTCTTTTTGTGCACTAGAAGGAAACCACCCAGGGACTTAGAGATTGAACATGTTTCTCGTACAGTGGCTTCCGTGTACAGCCACATGCTAAATGGGCTCTGGCTTAGTCAACTACATAGTGGAAGTCCCATGCATTGGCATCTTCAGGTTAACTAGATTTGTGCTAGGGAACTTGGAACCGTACATTGGTGCCTGGATGACAAGCTAGCATTGTGTATTGGGAGGACTCCTATGGAAAGACTTTGTCACATTCTCAATCTGCAAGTACTCCATCTTGGTGAGTACTTATCCAGCGGCTACTGGTGGCATCAAGATGAGATTGTGTCATGTGGGTAAAGTGTACAACTTCTGCAGAAGATCAAAATTCTAAGTACTTAGCCGTGTCCCCAGTTATGGACAATACTGAGCAACTAAGGCCTGAAGCTATGGAAGATCTCGACATTCCAATTTCTCAAAGTTAAAACTTGAGGGTGACAACAAGGGATTAGAAGCACTTGGAGTTTTCCAAGAAGTTCAAAAAAAAAGATTTGACAAAGATGAAAAACTATTTTGAAAAGATAGGATAAAATTATATTGCTTTCTGCAAATGAGCCTAAACCCTACTTAGCCAAATATGCATGTAATGATAGGATCCACTTATATCTACATAGTAGTGAAACTTGCCAATACAATTCAAATGTATTGACCCTTGTGGCTGCAACTTATTATGTTGCAGGTTTGTTTGATGTTAGTGGAGTTTAATGATTAGGATTACAAGTCTACAACCAACATGACTGCATGTGGCACTTTGAAGATGAAGGACCCCATGCTTATAGATATTCTGCTGTAATGCAATGAGATAGCCAAATGATCTATGTAAGATGTAATGAATTATTTTATTCCTGGTTATAAAGTTGTATTATGACCTTTGTTTCTTGATATTACATCTTAACTGTGGATGCTAGCTATTGATCCATGGACTAGCATTGTAAACACAGGGATCTCTACCTTATTAAAGGTTGGGAACCTTACACATAGTATCCATTTCATCTGATTGATCTATCATCTTATTTATACAAAGCTTTATAGGAATATTTTCCTATAGCAAATTCCTCAAGTATATCTTTGACACTTTTGAACCTTTAAGTCATGTGTATCACATAATTGGGAATCAATATAAACCATTATGCCCAATATTATATCCATATATTAATCACACTTAAACAAGTAATGATTAGCTAGTTCCAGAAAACAACTATGCATATTTTAAATAAGAAGAGTGGTTAGGATTTACCTGTTAGTAGGTTTTGAATAATAGAATTCACCATTTTGAGAACCCTAATAATTAAATTCTCTTATATAATGATTGTTATATAATAATAAAGATGGATGCATGCTTTGGATATATTTAACTATCTTAAACCCTTATCATTATATTCATTAGGAGGAAATAAAAAAATCATTCTACAAGGGTATAATGTAATTAACAAACCCCTAAAACCCTAATACTTATTTATTCCATTCAATAGATAATTTTTTATATAATTGTGAGCATTGGAAAATATCGACATGATTAGAGTAATCAATCAGTATAGTTATCTTTGGAATATTTAAAATATTATTCAAAAATTATGGTATTTAAAACCTTGAAGAAATTTTAATTGAAAACAAATTATTAAAAACAGAAAACAGAGAAGATAAGGAAAAGGAGTAGCAGTCTGCAATGGCCCACGGCCCATTTCCTCTTCGCCTATTCATCGCTCGCGAGCTGCAGCCAACCCTCTCCACTCACTTCGCCACAGCCCAGGTGAAGCCCAACAGCAGCCCATACCGTTTCGGTGGTTTTTCTCCTTTTTTCTTCCTCTCGCCAGAAGTATTCGCCAGCGAAGCAGCTGCATGGCTCGAGCTCCGCTGTCCGCCGGGGTCGCCATGATTCGTGCCAAAGCTGATGTCATCCGAAGGGGATAAGAAGGACAACACGCCGCCTCGCTCGTCCTTATCTCCATTCCCTTCCTCTTCCTCTATGTCTGTCTCAGAGGCCGAAATCTAGTTCGCCGGAGATTCTTATCGCTGTCGCTCCGTAGCTCCTATTGCTTACCTGAGACCACCACAAGAACCGCCATGTTGCCCTCGTTATTCTTGCTGAAGCACGCATGCCGGTGAGGTCCCAGACGCTCGGATTGAGACCTCATTCCCGAAGTCCGGCCACCATCGATACCACCGAATTCGACCATGATTCGTGGCATCAACCTTTTCTCTACAAACCTGGTGAGTTACTGATGCTCACTCATGCCTCAATCGTCCTCCTTTCGTGTTTAATCGATCGCTCATCGGGCAACCATAGCCGTCGCCGCTCGACCTCGCCGTTGACCAAACTCCGATGACCTTAAATGAGCGGCGCCACCACCAATAGGTTCGTCTTGGATCCCTCTTTTGAACACGACCATATTTGCTAGCCCGCGCGCCTCAAATCGCTGGCCCCGAGCATCACCTGTGAGGATTTCCATTGCTGAGGTCACGCTGACGTCAGGGTGAGGTCACCTTTGACCTGGTCAGCCATTTGACTGGTCCTTGCTGATGTGGCATATGACGTGGTCACTGACCTGTGACCTTGGGTAGGTTTAGTTTAGGTGTAAAAAGTTCTGTGTCTGTTTAGTAAATTGATAAAACAATATTAATTCAAATATAAACATTCCAGAAATTTAAATAAAGTAATTAAATGTTGTAAAATTAATATCTTTAGTTTTGTAATTCAGAAAAATACATGTAATACATGTAAAATTAAAAAAATAAAATCTATAACTTAAAACCATTATTATGTTAAAAATTTAAGTAATTATTATTTAATAAAGATTTTAAAAGTAATAAAACTTTGATAATTCCTATTTTAATAATGGTAAATGTTAAAAAAATATAAATAAAATAACAAAAATCTTGGAAAAATAAAAACAATACTTTAAAACTATAATCATACATTATTATTTCACTTAAATAAGTATTTATTATTTATTAAGTATTTATATATCAATAAACCTTATGAAAATCCTATCTTATTATTTATAAATCACAAAAATAAATGTAATATACTAAAATGATCATAAAAATAATACCTACATGTTAAAAATATGATATTCCACTTTTGAGGTAAATAAAAAAAATACTTTTAGCAACCTAAATTTAAACATATTTCTTTAGTTATTAATTCATATAATGTAAAATAATTTTTTTTAATATTTCTAGAATTAGTCAATTGAGTCTAATAAATAGTATTAGTCTTAAATATTGATAATATTAAGTCAAAATGGTTCAACACATTTTAAATACAATTCTATTTGATTTATCATTCAACATTAAGTGTATATTATTATTCAAATGGACTTATCAAATATTAAATTCTCAAGATTATTATTTTGACTTGATAAAATCTATTACCATTGTTTTAATCACAATTTTATAAACATACCAAAACCCTATAGGAAATTCATAAGTAGTTAAGTAATATTGTTTCCTTAATTACAAATAATAACCACACCTTTATAAAGAGATAAAAGTTTCTATTCCATTATAAAATTAAAGAACCACTACTCAAATAGAAGTAATGCCATTCTTAAGCAACTTTAAGGAAACATTGTGAAGTGAACAAAGTACAAATATAATAAGCATTGCACCTTAAAGTCCATCTATATTTAAAGTTAACTTTAGTCTACAAGACTTTAAATATAAGACTAAAGACTTTGTTATATGTTTTATAGTTAACTTTGGTTTGTTATAGTTCAGTCATAAAGCATCTCAAGTCCAAACTATTCAAGCAAGAATAAACAACATCAACCACATTCTATCAAATATATTCAAGAGGCTATCAGGATTGTTAAACCTTAGTAAAGAAATTTTTTCTTCAAATGTTATTCTTTTTGCCACTTTAGAAAACATATGACAATTAATAGTAATCACAATACTTTATACTTTACTTGTAAACTTAGGATAGATAACACTTAAGTTCTTTATAAGTGACATTACTTATAAAGTAAAATTTGAAGATAAACAATTATTGTATAAGAAATCTTGAGTAGCATTTCACATTTGTGTGTATCTCATTGTTTTATGGTATTATAATTACATGTTGTTTCACACACACTCACAAGTCTTAATAAGAAGCACATGTGTGAAACTTAATCTAAAAGGGTAACACATTCTAAAGAATCCATTTCCAGTTTCCAAACCCAAGATCAACGTTGTCCCCGGGATTCGAGTTTATCAACTTGCATTACATTACTTATGCATAAAAGCATCTTGATTCTTTAAACATTAGTCCTTACCGGACCAATGATGCTGATTTTAGATATCGGATCTTTTAAATTGTCTCGAAGACCGTGAGTGCATAATCTTGCAATTACACAAGGCAAGTTCACACTTTCTCATGTCCTTTGTTTATTTTCTGTAAAGTATTTTACAAATCTAGTGTTGTCATCACCTGCATTTGAAAAAGGTCAAAAAATTCTATTTTTGATAATAATGTGAACTATTGGTTACTGATCCAGGGTGATCAGCTAATCTATTAAATCTGGCAGTTGGAATTCCACTGTTCAGGACTATATCACCTAGGATTTAATAACCAATGTCGCTAGTGATTTTTGCATCGTATATTACGCGTTGACCATGAGATTTCGAATGGGACAGAGAAGTTAGTTGTATCTTCTTCCTCTCGCATGTAGCCGGATGTGCAGGTCGTGGCTGTTATCACTCGTAGTGTGCATATTAATTGGTAATTCGTAGAGGATATGCAGCATATGGGTGGGCACCCTCAACGTCCCACGATAGTTCTGGCATCTAACGGTCTGTACAAACCATTGTCGTAATTCAATATGTGGGCATGGTGTACACCAAGGAGGCATGCGAGGTCGCGAAGGGGGCAGTGATTGGCTTGGATCTTAGGTTGGGCCTCAAACCAAGGAAGTTTGAACGGGAACATACTACCGATCGTGCAACAAAGCCTAAGGTCTCTCATGGGTAAAGTGACGCACATCTGCAGAGTGTAAGAACTATAACTTGTTACTCCCTGTTCCGGGAAGGAGCTACGAACGCGGCGGGAAAGGAACTCCATGAAAGTTCTGGTAAACCCGTGAAGGCTGACGGACATAGCTTTTCAGAATAAAAGCAACCTTTGAGGAAATGTTTACGAAAACCTGCATGGCCTACGACCTATGGTTTGTGGCTGTAGATATAGTGCATCAAACACTCCTTTTCTAGTGAACTTGCTGAGTACGCTTGTACTCAAAGTACCTTCTTAACCCTTGCTAGGTTCTAAAGCCAGTACAGACGACGTCTACGTCAAGTCATGCTCCAGGAATCATCATCGAAGGCTAAAGCTCTTCAATGAAGTCAAGAAAGTCAACATATACATCAAATCAAGTGAAGATGGGGTTACTAAGTAGATAGGAATATAATCTCTAGCCATAGAACCTATTTCTATAGTGTATTGCAATAGTACCAATGCCAGATCATTAGTTAAGATACTAGACTTAATAGTAGGATAGTTTTGGAGTTATTTATTTTTGATTCTTCTTTGTAAGAAGTTTATTTATCTCTCTCTTTAACCTAGAGTGTTCTCTGGATCTTGTGTAAAGAGTTGAGTTATAACCTATAGTCATGTCTTGGACCTGTTGTGTTTCTGTTGTACCACTCTGAGGGATGTAATACTAGTGAACGGTGTTTCATTGGTGTTATGTCAACGACTATAGTGTACTACATCATGCAGTGGTATGCTGGGTCACCGTAGTTGGTACCATAGCATATGCTTTGACCTTAGGATTGAAACCCTTTTAGGAAGATCTCTAGGTTGGATAGTGATTATAGGAGCCATCTTATCTAAACCAAATATTCTTATCACTTGTGATGAGTATCCACTTGAGGATAAACCTTGTCACACTTAAGCTGGATGCTTAAGTCATCTTTCTTAGGAGTAGTTATCTATTTTATCTCAGTAAAGTGCTCTTTAGTGTCTTCCGAGGGAGACATAAACCACCAAGATACTGTAGGAAAGTAAATTGTCCGCAGCAGATTAGGATCAAGTGTAAGACATCAAATGAAGTAGTTCTAATAGTATATCTTAACCCTAGAATTTAAGTAAGAGCAGTAAAATCTTAGTATCAGTTGGTAACCAAAGACAACATGATGAACATCATTAGGATAAATATTGATGTAATGAGTAGTAATCATGTGGTATTCACTTGAGAATTCTACATGATGAAGTGAAATTAAGTTAGGATTTAACGATGGAGTAATATGAAACAAAGTCATCATGGTTAGATTAGCTCTTGAATCATGATGAACGGGTAAAACATAATAAGATCATGGTGAGATTAGCTCTGAAACCATGATAAGATTATAAATATGACAAGTACTTAGTGAATTATCTTGGAGTAGAAGTAATATAATAACATGGTAGAACTATGATAGAAGTCATAGATGCTGGAAATTTCCAATAATCTTTGGTTTAAGTTAGAAAATATAATATTATTAGTCATTTGGAGTGATCATGTGAGGTTAGTTTACTAATAAAGAAAGGTTTGATATAGTTAATCATTCCAAAGGTGAGACCAAAGGTTAGTTAAAACCAAATTGAGACCACTTTGTTTAAGATTATCCTGTTGCACTTGAGCAATTGGGTAAATATTGAGATAAAGAATAGTTTGACCCTATGTGCTAAGTATCACGATATAAACCTATATGAGGAGGTGTCATATACTACACAACTAAGCCTGAATTCTAGAGATATTATACTCAACTACTATATTCTGGGCTTAGAATATTGTGTGTTATATGTACCACATTTGTATTTATTTGTTTTTCTTGGATCTTCTTGATTGACTAGATCTGTACATGAAGTTTGACTTGGTGTGCAAATGCATGTTGCAACATCTAGTTACTACTTGATGTTACAGACCTAGATAGGATTGGGAATTCGTGTAAGGGAGTGGCGAGTTCCAAAGACCAAGATGAAGACTTATATGATGAATGAAGCAAAGTATAAGGAGTATTAACACAATTTGAAGGATAGATCAAGCTCAGGTTATTCTTAGCCAGATATAAGAAGGAAGTCTAGTGTAGAAAATACTTGGAGCAATAAGGAGTCATGAACTTAGAGTTCACCTAAAATAGGTAATGTTGCTAAGAAGTTAATGGAGTAATTGTACTAGTTCATGGTAGTATCATGAATAAGTACAAAGAAGAAGCTTTGGAACCAAAATGGTATTCAAGCTCTGACAATTCAGAGAGAATGCCATAAGGATGTCAGAAACCGTAGGGTAATACCTATAACCTAGGATGATCCGCAGCTGGTATGTGATCCATAGTCGTATTCTGATCCACAGTTGGTATCTGGTCCGCAGCCGGTGTTGGTTAACATAGTTAATCAGATCATCTTAGTGGTTGCATAAAGAGCATAAAACTTGGCCTAAGTTAATTAAGACATAAATGAGTATAAAATTTAAGCGATCGCCTTTCAAGATGCTTCGTGAAAATTGACCTATCAAAGAGAAAATGTCCAAATAGTAAGTAAGACAAATAATGCTGAAAGATTCACTTCAGAGATCCACACATGTGTGGATACACCGTACCATCTTTCATGAGACCCTAACTAGGTAAATAATAAGCTCTATAAAGACCAATATTCTAGTTGTAAAGCCAATAAATACTAAATAGACAGTTTGAAGACTATTAGTAAACCCTAAGGGGGAGAGTAAACATTAGAAATGAAAGTATCATTATCTAACTTTTCGAATAAAGGTTGGAGAAGAAGGATTAACCTATAACAACAGCAAGCCTTATTTTCATAAGGTTAAAAGATAATCATCAGAAAAGTACTTTCGGAAGTATGTCAGGATAAAAGATCAAAGTGTACTTCAGGGTAGTAGTACTTAAACCTTGAGGTAACTAATAAATGGAAGTTGAAGTAGTACTATAGGTAATAACAAAAGATTGTCTAAAAGCCTGATAAGGTAAAAGCTTGAAGATGGCAGAATAGACTAACTCCAATAGACTCATTCTAAGGAAAAAACTCTTAAATGACACTTAAGAGGGAATAAAGCACATCCAATTGGACAAGTGTAGAGGAACAAGAAATTCCAATGGGTATGGACTAAATGAGTTCAAAACCAATCTTGGAAAGATTACCAGCTTGAGCCATACAATAACAAATCAAAGATTCGTCTTTTGACCATAATTATTGTATAATAGAATCTAAAATCCTGTTTTAGTGAGACTTCCTAGACCTTACCTAGTGTGATAAGGAAGTTTGATGATCAAGTAAAGGAGTTGGATTAGGATACCTAATCAGGGAAATCAACTAAAGCAGAGCCCCCAATTTAAGGATTTTATAATGACTTATCCCTAAGGGACTAAAGTAAAAGGAACTTTGGAGTATTGGAGACAACAAGCTGAAGATTGTTGATTATGATGAGAATTCAAGAAAAGGATCTGGATATGAGATACTACAATTATTCCCATTGAGGTTACCATGGAGTTGCGACATATCGTAATTAATGCAAGACAATTCCCTTACTCTAAAAAGTGAGAGTATACGAACTTCGATGACAAAGTTTATTTAAAGGGGGAGAGTCTGTAACATCCCAGCATTAGAGCTTAAAAATAAGCTGGACACAGATGTGTGCATTGCATTCATGCATAGAAAATCCGAATAATTTTCGCGCTTTTGAATAAATCTTGTCAAAGTGATTGAAGCTTCTCTCAACTTGATGGAATTGAAGTAGATCATCAAGTTGACCGCGATAAGTTTCAATATGACCTTTGCTAAAACCTTATTTTGGGTAAGGGAGATTTGATCTAAGGGTAGATCAAATGTAATAAAAGTTAACCCTAATATATTACTTAATGATTTATATTTGATCCTTAGGTAATCATATCCTAGTATTCACTACACAACTCATGAATACCAAGTTATAAACCTAACTTAAGTAACAGGAATGGAATAACTAAATCTTGACCTATCCTAATCTTATATATCCTACCATGAGTATCATGGTAATACTTAACCCTAACTCTTCAGTTGTATTAAGTAGGAAGGAAAGCAATTCAAGACCATTCACCACATATCCTTCCTTCCATATCAATCCTTATGGAATCCTATCTCAATATCTATTGTTCATCAATGTTGAGTAACCAACTATTGATTCACCAATTCTTAATCTATCAACTCTTGACCATACCATATCATTCACTAAAGTGCCTATAAAGAAACAACTAAGAAAGGGGTAAATATTAATGCTAGTATTAGATATCATCTATAGGATGGGAGTGATTGAAGGAAATCAAATCAATATGGTAACAAAGAAGATTACAAGGATGAATCCTGAAGATAGTTACTAGGAGTAATCCTATTGGATCAAGTAGGTATAGTCAATGAATTATATCTCTTAATCCAATAGAGATAAACAAAAGATAATTATAATACAACTGTAATGTTGTATGGATGGAAGCCTTGATTAGCCAACTGGAAACCTAAACCATAAAGGATCAAAGGATTATAATGATCATGCTTTAGTCACTAAGATTGAATGCTTATATCATGTATAAGTGACATTGGTGGGTAAAACATGGTTGAACTCTAGTATAAAATATTGGAGTTAAGAAGAGATAAGATAGTATGTTTAGGATGATGTTAGAGTAGCATTGAATTATAGATTTAGTATTTTCCTCTTGGGAAATATTAAACACTTGAGGTGAAGTAGGATTTGATACATTTATATATATTAGAGTAATGTTGGTGATGGATGATTAAGGAAGAGTATGAATGTAGTTAGAAGTAACGACTTGTTGGATTGGAAGTTATCAGCATTAGAGTGGTTGATATAACCAAGTATAGATATAAAAAGATTATGAAAGCTTTAGTGTAAAACTCATTGCATTTACAAAAGTATTTAGGAGGAGAAATTATTGATAAGAGTATTCTTGTGAAGTAAATCTCATCATGTTAACACATGATGATAGATATGAAGGAGTATTATATTTAGGAAAGGAATTTCTTAATTAGAAGTTCAGGATTGTGAATTATGGAAGATAGGAATTCTTGGTAAACACTAAACCCTAAATCTTTAGCCAAACATAGTGTCCATTTCATCTGATTGATCTATCATCTTATTTATACAAAGCTTTATAGGAATATTTTCCTATAGCAAATTCCTCAAGTATATCTTTGGCACTTTCGAACCTTCAAGTCATGTGTATCACATAATTGGGAATCAATATAAACCATTATGCCCAATATTATATCCATATAGTAATCACACTTAAGTAAGTAATGATTAGCTAGTTCCAGAAAACAACTATGCATATTTTAAATAAGAAGAGTGGTTAGGATTTACCTGTTAGTAGGTTTTGAATAATAGAATTCACCATTTTGAGAACCCTAATAATTAAATTCTCTTATATAATGATTGTTATATAATAATAAAGATGGATGCATGCTTTGAATATATTTAACTATCTTAAACCCTTATCATTACATTCATTAGGAGGAAATAAAAAAATCATTCTACAAGGGTATAATGTAATTAACAAACCCCTAAAACCCTAATTCTTATTTATTCCATTCAATAGATAATTTTTGATAAAATTGTGAGCATTGGAAAATATCAACATGATTAGAGTAATCAATCAGTATAGTTATCTTTGGAATATTTAAAATATTATACAAAAATTATGGTATTTAAAACCTTGAAGAAATTTGAATTGAAAACAAATTATTAAAAACAGAAAACAGAAAAGATAAGGAAAAGGAGTAGCAGTCAGCAATGGCCCACGGACCATTTCCTCTTCGCATATTCGTCGCTCGCGAGCTGCAGCCAACCCTCTCCACTCACTTCGCCACGGCCCAGGTGAAGCCCAACAGTAGACCATATCGTTTTGGTGGTTTTTCTCCTTTCTTCTTCCTCTCGCTAGAAGGATTCACCGGCAAAGCAGCTGCCTGGCTCGAGCTCCGCCGTCCGCCGGGGTCGCCACGATTGGTGCCAAATATGACGTCATCCGAAGGGGATAAGAAGGACACGATGCCGCCTTGCTCGTCCTTATCTCCATTCCCTTCCTCTTCCTCTCTATCTATCTCAGAGACCAAACCCTAGCTCGCCGGAGACTCTTATCACCGTCGCTCCGTAGCTCCTCTTGCTTGCCTGAGACCACCACAAGAACCGCCATGTCGCCCTCGTTATTCCTGCTGAAGCACGCAGGTCGGTGAGGTCCCAGACGCTCGGATTGAGACCTCATTCCCGAAGTCCGGCCACCGTCGATACCACCGAATTCGACCACGATTCACGGCATCAAACTTTTCTCTACAAACCTGGTGAGTTACTGATGCTCACTCATGCCTCAATCGTCCTCCTTTCGTGTTTAATCGATCGCTCATCGGGCAACCGTAGCCATCACCGCTCGACCTCGCCATTGACCAAACTCCGATGACCTTAAATAAGCAGCGCCACCACTAATAGGTTCGTCTTGGATCCCTCTTTCGAACACGACCATCTTCGCTAGCCCGCGCGCCTCATATCGCTGGCCCCGAGCATCACCTGTGAGGATTGCCATTGCTGAGGTCACGCTGACGTCAGGGTGAGGTCACCTTTGACCCGGTCAGCCATTTGACTGGTCCTTGCTGATGTGGCATGTGACGTGGTCACTGGTCTTGGGTAGGTTTAGTTTAGGTGTAAAAAGTTATGTGTCTATTTACTAAAATGATAAAACAATATTAATTCAAATATAAACATTCCCGAAATTTAAATAAAGTAATTAAATCTTGTAAAATTAATATCTTTAGTTTTGTAATTCAGAAAAATACATGTAATATATGAAAAAATTAGAAAAATAAAATCTATAACTTAAAACCATTATCAAACATTATTATGTTAACAATTTAAGTAATTATTATTTAATAAAGATTTTAAAAGTAATAAAACTTTGATAATTCATATTTTAATAATGGTAAATGTTAAAAAAATATAAATCAAATACCAAAAATCTTGGAAAAATAAAAACAATACTTTAAAACTATAATCATACATTATTATTTCACTTAAATAAGTATTTATTATTTATTAATTATTTATAAATTAATAAACCTTATGAAAATCATATCTTATTATTTATAAATCACAAAAATAAATGTAATATACAAAAATTATCACAAAAATAATACCTACATGTTAAAAATATGATATTCCACTTTTGAGGTAAATAAAAAAAATTAAAATACTTCAGCAACCTAAATTTAAACATATTTCTTTAGTTATTAATTCATATAATGTAAAATAAAATTTGTTAATATTTCTAGAATTAGTCAATTGAGTCTAATAAATAGTATTAGTCTTAAATATTGATAATATTAAGTCAAAATGGTTCAACACATTTTAAATACAATTCTATTTGATTTATCATTCAACATTAAGTGTATATTATTATTCAAATGGAGTTATCAAATATTAAATTCTCAAGATTATTATTTTGACTTGATAAAATCTATTACCATTGTTTTAATCACAAATTTATAAACATACCAAAACCCTATAGGAAATGCATAAGTAGTTAAGTAATATTGTTTCCTTAATTACAAATAATAACCACACCTTTATAAAGAGATAAAAGTTTCTATTCCATTATAAAATAAGGAACCACTACTCAAATAGAAGTAATGCCATTCTTAAGCAACTTTAAGGAAACATTGTGAAGTGAACAAAGTACAAATATAATAAGCATTACACCTTAAAGTCCATCTATGTCTAAAGTTAACTCTAGTCTACAAGACTTTAAATATAAGACTAAAGACTTTGTTATATGTTTCATAGTTAACTTTGGTTTTTTATAGTTCAGTCATAAAGCATCTCAAGTCCAAACTATTCAAGCAAGAATAAACAACATCAACCACATTTTATCAAATATATTCAAGAGGCTATGAAGATTGTTAAACCTTAGTAAAGAAATCTTTTCTTCAAATGTTATTCTTTTTGCCACTTCAGAAAACATATGACAATTAATAGTAATAACAATACTTTATAGTTTACTTGTAAACTTAGGATTGATAACATTTAAGTTCTTTATAAGTGACATTACTTATAAAGTAAAATTTGAAGATAAATAATTATTGTATAAGTAATCTTGAGTAGCATTTCACATTTGTGTGTATCTCATTGTTTTATGGTATTATAATTACATGTTGTTTCACACACACTCACAATTCTTAAAAATAAGCACATGTGTGAAACTTAATCTAAAAGGGTAACACATTCTAAAGAATCCATTTCCAGTTTCCAAACCCTAGATCAATGTTGTCCCCGCGATTCGAGTTTATCAACTTGCATTACATTACTTATGCATAAAAGCATCTTGCTTCTTTAAACATTAGTCCTTACCGGACCAATGATGCTGATTTCAGATATTGGATCTTTTATATTGTCTCGAAGACCGTGAGTGCATAATCTTGCTATCACACAAGGCAAGTTCACACTTGCTCATGTCCTTTGTTTATTTTCTGTAAAGTATTTTACAAATCTAGTGTTGTCATCACCTGCATTTGAAAAAGGTCAGAAAATACTATTTTTGATAATAATATGAACTATTGGTTACTGATCCAGGGTGATCAGCTAATCTATTAAATCTAGCAGTTGGAATACCACTGTTTAGGACTATATCACCTAGGATTTAATAACCAATGTCGCCAGTGATTCTTGCATCGTATATTACGCGTTGACCATGAGATTTGGAATGGGACAGAGAAGTCAGCTGTATCTTCTTCCTCTCGAATTTAGCCGGATATGCAGTTCGTGGATGTTATCACTCGTAGCATGCATATTAATTGGTAATTCGTAGAGGATATGCAGCATATGGGTGGGAACCCTCAACGTCCCACGATAGTTTTGGCATATAACGGTCTGTACAAACCATTGCCGTAATTCAATATGTGGGCATGGTGTACACCAAGGAGGCATGCAAGGTCACGAAGGGGGTAGTGATTGGCTTGGATCTTAGGTTGGGCCTCAAACCAAGGAAGTTTGAACGGGAACATACTCCCGGCCGTGCAACAAAGCCTAAGGTCTCTCATGGGTAAAGTGACGCACCTCTGCAGAGTGTAAGAACTGTAATTTGTTACTCCCTGTTCCAGGAAGGAGCTGCAAACGCGGTGGGAAAGGAACTCCATGAAAGTTCTGGGAAACCTGTGAAGGCTGACGACCATAGATTTTCAGAATAAAAGCAACCTTTGAAGAAATGTTTGCGAAAACTTGCATGGCCTATGACCTATGGTCTGTGGCTGTAGATATAGTGCATCAAACACTCCTTTTCTAGTGAACTTTTTGAGTACGCTCGTACTCAAAGTATCTTCTTAACCCTTGCTAGGTTCTAAAGCTAGTACAGACGACGTCTACGTCAAGTCATGCTCCAGGAATCATCATCGAAGGCTAAAGCTCTTCAATGAAGTCAAGAAAGTCAACATATACATCAACTCAAGTGAAGATGAGGTTACTAAGTAGATAGGAATATAATTTGTAGCCATAGAACCTATTTCTATAGTGTATTTGAAATGGATCGTATGGGCACCTAGAGGGGGGGTGAATAGGTGCTAACCAATTTTTAATACTTTTTCAATTTTAGGCTTGACACAAAGTAAATTCTCTAGATATGCAACTACGAGAATTTCCCTATATGTAACCCTAACTACTAAGCACGTAAAAGAGGAGCGAGGAAACCGTAGTGGAGCACGCGGAGACACAGGGATTTGTTTTACCGCAATTCCTTCCTTGTTAAGGGAAGTACATCTGCGTTGGAGGGGTGGGCGGTTCTAAGACCACCACGCCACAATAGGCCTCACCCTATTCTCCGATGGATCTCGCCACGAGAGGCCTGATCCACCTTCTCCACTATTGGATCCCTTCGAGGCAGGAACCGGTGCCTTTTACAACACTATCGGGGCACACACCCACAACCGAATTGGGGGCTCCCGAGATGACAACAAGCTGCCACAAGAACAAGGTTTATCAATATAAACAAAAACAAGGATCTAGGTATTTGCAAGAAATACTAGATCGGGGGTTCTCCAAATGAATGGAGAGGAGACGAAGCGCTTGATTGCTGATGATGATGATCGAGTTCTCCTCCTTCGATTCCCTAAGGGATGGGGCCTTTGGGTGGATCTAAGTGGAGCACTCTTGGATGAAGCTTTCAGATCTGATCTGGTCTTTTTCGAGATGAATCAAGAGTTCTGGCAGGAGGGGGAAGGCTGGCTTAAATACCCCCTCCCCAGATCTGGCCGTTGCACAACTTTGGGGGCGGATTATCCGTCCCCTGGGAAAACTCCCCCCCAAGGGCGGATTCTCCGGGGGAAACTCCACCCCCTCTCTGGGGCTGGCGCCTGCAGAACTTGGTGAAGATCTTGGGGGGGGCGGATAATTCGCCCCCCCCCCCGAGGGGCGGATTATCCGGCTAGGCCGGAAAGTCCGGCCAATACTCCGCCCCCTCTCTGGGGCTTGCGCCTTGGCGATGAGCAGGGGGCAGACTATCCGGGCCCCCTGAGGGGCGGACTATCCGGCGGGGCCGAAAAATCCGGCCAAAAATCCGCCCCCCTTCTGGGGCTTGCGCCAACTTGGGAAGAGGGAGGGGCGGATTATCCGCCCCTGGTGGGGGCGGATTATCCGCCCCCTAAAGGAAGAATCCTATTCCCTTTTTCTCAAAGAGAGCTGCAACACTTCAACACACATTAAATAATCCTTGATATTGTTATCTAACACACAAAACACTAGGGATTATAAAATGTTCTTTCAATCTCCCCCTTTTTGGTGTTAGATGACAATATTAGGATTTGCAATGAAACCGGCTAATGCCACCTTAAATAACGAAAGACGCTCCCCCTAGATGTGTGCATATTTAAAATTTGCATTTGAGTACAAATACACACACTAGAGAGAACACAACTTCCATAACAAAGATAATTGAAACAAGGTGGTTTGGGAAACAAAGTCATACCACCGGGATGAGAATATAGCCAAAGGACATAGTTTGTTTGATAGCCTCCAAGCACATACCAACAAGACTGAAGCATACATAGATAATCCCATGAATCCATATGCCATCAAATATGCTCCATAATTCCAGAATTCCATGAGGTCCATAATAGATAAATCCAGAATTCCATGGATACCAAACATAGTACCAAACATAGTGGAGCACGACATAGTCTTACATAAACAAACACAAATAGCAAATGAGTTCACGCTAGAAAAGGCACAAGCAAGCAAATAAAACGACTAAAAGAAAAATGCTTGCGCCCGACCCTTGCAAAATGCTTGCGCCCGACCCTTGCAAATCCACGAGACCTAATAGAACTACTTCTCCCCCTTTGGCATCGAAACGCCAAAAAGGAAGAAGAGGGATGCAAGAAAATCCAACGAGACCTATGGGAAACCAACTCTTCTCGAGGAAGAGGGCGGTGGCCGAAGCCACCATGTTGGAGCGCATGGCATGACACCGCGAAGATGTATCTTGAGTTCAAAACCAATGCTCATCGATGACCCACATATCACAAAATGATATTAAGGGAAATGATTTTACTTGCTTTCGGCATTATGGGGGGAGGGTTGGCCCAATCAATTAGGACCACACTCCCCCTATGTCTATGCCCGCAGCTAAACCAAATACATGAATAAGAACAAGTGAGTGTGCAAGGGTAGTCAAGCCAAGCTCCTTGAATCTATGATATTTAGCTCATTCCTCAAATAAGAAAATCTTGCTTCATCAAGAGGCTTCGTGAAAATATCAGAAAGTTGGTTCTTCGTGCTCACAAAGGATAGGGCAATATCACCACGAGCAACATGATCCCGAATAAAGTGGTTGCGAATCTCTATATGTTTTGTTCTTGTATGCTGCACGGGATTGTAAGCAATTTTGATAGCACTTTCATTGTCGCATAATAGAGGCACTTTGTCACAATTGACACCATATTCCTTTAAAGTTTGCCTCATCCATAACAATTGTGTACAAGCACTTGCAGCAGCAACATATTCAGCTTCGGCGGTTGAGAGTGAAATACAATTCTGTTTCTTTGATGACCAACACACTAGAGACCTGCCCAAGAATTGACATGCACCAGAGGTTGATTTCCTATCATCTTTGTCACCAGCCCAATCTGAATCAGTGTAACCACATAGAGAGAAACTTGAACCCTTGGGATACCATAACCCAAAATTTGGGGAATGAACCAAATATCGGAAGATTCGCTTGACCGCCACTAAGTGGTTTTCTTTAGGAGCGGCTTGGTACCTTTCACACACTCCTACACTTAACACGATATCGGGCCTAGATGCGCAAAGGTAAAGGAGAGAGCCGATCATGGATCGGTATACCTTTTGATCCACGTCTTTACCCTTGGGATTGAGCTCAAGATGACACTTTGTTTGCATTGGGGTAGCAACGCCATTGAGATCCGTCATCTTGAACCTTTTGAGCATGTCTTGGATGTACTTAGCTTGATTAATAAAGGTTCCCTCTCTAAGTTGTTTGATCTCAAATCCAAGAAAGAACCTCATCTCACCCATCATGGACATCTCAAACCTCATCCATAAGCTTTGAAAATTCATCGTTAAAAGCTTGGTTAGTAGAGCCAAAAATAATGTCATCTACATAAAGTTGGCATACAAAAAGCTCCCCATTAACCTTCTTAGTAAAAAGAGTGGGATCGATTTGCCCAACTTCGAATCCACGGTCTAGCAAAAGCTCTTTAAGGTGCTCATACCACACACGTGGGGCTTGTTTAAGGCCATAGAGCGCCTTATCGAGTTTGTAGACATGGTTCGGAAATTTGGGGTCCTCAAACCCCGGGGGCTGCTTGACGTATACTAACTCATGTAGAGGACCATTAAGGAAAGCGCTCTTAACGTCCATTTGTTGTAATTTAAAATTATGATGGGCTGCATATGCAAGAAGGATACGGATGGACTCAAGACGAGCCACAGGAGCATAAGTCTCGCCAAAATCAATTCCTTCCACTTGAGAGAATCCTTGAGCCACGAGTCGTGCTTTATTCCTCACAACAATGCCATTTTCATCCTGTTTATTCTTGAAGATCCACTTGGTGCCGATAACATTGCGGCAGTCCTTTGGTTTTTCTACGAGCTTCCAAACTTTGTTGCGTTCGAAGTTATTTAATTCTTCATGCATTGCAACAACCCAATCGGGGTCTTCAAGAGCATCAAAAACCTTCTTCGGTTCAACCATGGAAATGTGAGCTTGATGATCACAGAAGCTTGCAAGTTCTCTTCTAGTGGATACCCTTCGTCGAAGATCACCAACAACCTTGTCAAGAGTGTGACCTCTTAGTTCAAGGTTCCGATCAGCACGAGCCTTGCAACGAGCCTCAATGTCCTTATTGTTTCTAGAGGGAGTTGATTCAGAATTTGTATCCTTGTCTTGATTACTGCCCTGCCCTTGATCTTGGTATGCCTTAACACCAGAAGATTGTTGTTGAACATTTTCTTCAGGGCCGGATAATCCGCCCCTTGGAGGGGCCAGACTATCCGGCTTGGGAGGTGAAGTACCAGAGACTTCTTCCTGAGAGTGTCTGACAGGAGTTGGAGACCCAGGGCCAGATAATCCGCCCTCGGGGGCCGGAGAATCCGGCCTGGGAGCTTCAGAGTTGTTGACTTCTCCTTCGGATCCTCTGGAATGAGTTGGAGTGCCAGGGGCGGATTGTCCACCCCTTGGAGGGGGCGGATAGTCTGGCCTGGGACTACCAACTTGTCCAGGGGACAGATGATCTTCAGCAGATTGTGGTGTTGGTGCAGGATTTTCTCCAACAGTAGGATCTTGTTTGTCTTGTGTAGATGAGGGATCCACATGTGTGGAGCATTGTCCTTCCCGATCCACCACAAGGGGTTCCTCAATGGGGCGGAAAAATCCCACGCCCATTCTTCTTATGGCATCTTGGGGTATTTCAACATCTGCATCACAAACATCAACTTGCCCTACAAAGGAGCCGTTATTTTCATCGAACTCCACACTACAAGATTCTACAACAATCCCAGTGAGCTTGTTGTAGACTCTATAAGTGTGGGATTCGGCACCATAACCAACAAAAATACCTTCTAAAGCCTTGGACTCAAATTTTGACAAACGGACACCTTTAATAAGAAAGAAACACTTACACCCAAAAACCCTGAAGTATGAGATGTTGGGCTTGTTACCGGTAAGTATTTCATATGGAGTCTTCTCCAAAATCTTTCGAAGATAGAGCCGGTTAGATGAGTGACAAGCAGTGGATATGGCTTCAGCCCAAAAATTATAAGGATACTTGAATTCAGCTAGCATAGATCTTGCCATATCCATCAAAGTCCGGTTCTTCCTCTCGGCTACACCATTTTGTTGAGGGGTGTACGCAGCGGAATATTGATGTCTGATCCCCTCTTCGCTAAGAAACTCATTTAAAGTGTAGTTCTTGAATTTGGAGCCGTTGTCACTTCTAATTTCCAAGATAGGAACATTGTGTTGACGTTGAACTTCATTGGCAAAGTCGATGACAGTTTTTTGAGTCTCACTTTTCAGCTTGAAGAAATAGACCCATGTATATCTTGAGTAATCATCGACAATGACCAAGCAATATTTCTTCCCACCAAGACTTGCATGAGAAGGAGGACCAAATAAATCCTCATGAAGTAATTCCAAGATCCTCTTTGATGACACAATAGTCTTCCTCTTGTGGGGAGAGTCATGTATTTTTCCTTCTACACAAGCCCTGCAAACACGATCTTTGGAAAAAGAGACATTGTCTTTTAGTCCAAGGATGTGGCCACCCTTCTGGAGACTTTGCAAAGTTCTCATGTTGACATGGGCTAAACGGTGATGCCATAGCCAGCCCACGTCGGCCTTTCCAAAAAGACACATCAGACCCGAAGTGGTTTTCCCCGAGAAGTCCACCACATACAGGTCATTTTTGACGTATCCAACGAAAGCGACCTTTAGAGACTTGCTCCACAAGAGTACCACCAAATCATCATCAATAAAAACAGCAAAACCCATCTTGCCAAGGGCATGAACAGAAAGAAGGTTGTAACCGAGGGTCTCAACAAGCATGACGTCCACGAGAGAGATATCGTGGGCAACCACAACCTTGCCAAGACCCAATACCTAAAATTTTGACTTATCACCATAGGAGACTGTGATATTATCATGATTTGGACGCATCTCCGTGATGATCTCCTTGCTTCCGGTCATATGACTAGTGCAGCCACTATCCAACACCCATTTCGACCCACCGGAAGCATAGCCCTGCAAGAAAATTACTTCTTGGTTTTAGGTACCCATTTTTCAATGGGTCCTTTCATGTTAGTAACAAGGGTCTTTGGGACCCAAATAGACCAAGCAATATATTCATCAAAAGGACCGACATAATAAGCATAAACATCTCCATAGTCATCACAAAAGAGTTCATAATTCGGATTGTGAGACCCTGCAAAACCAATATTATTAGTCTTGTCTTTTGTGACATTCTTCTCAGTGGTGCTTGTCTTTAATTGCACATTCTTGGTCTTGTTCTTCTTGGTTTTCTTCTTCTTGGACTTGGTGACATACCCAAGTCCCTCTTTACCATGATTTGACCTTTGCTTGCCAAGAACTTCATCAAGCACACCTTTGTCCTTGGTAGTGATGTCCTTGATCACTTCTTTTTCCACACTAGCATTTTTCTTGTTACTATATGTTGAATTGGACGAGCTAGGAGTATCATATTTGGCCAATCGACTTTGAAGCTAATCATGTGACTCATTGAGAATAGAGAACTCGTTTTTCAACGCCTTATGAGCATTGTCAAGTTTCTCCAATTCCTCGGAGAGTCTATCATGAGCAGCCCCAAAGTCAATCCTTTCCTTCTTTAACTCCTTTGCTTTGGTGACAGCATTGTCACGTTCCTTAACAAGTTTAGTCACAATTTCATCATGTGACTCTTCAATAGACTCAAGCCTCTCTTCAAGAGAGACCCGAGCCTCTTCCTCCTCTTCAAGAGCATTTTTTAAGGATGCAATTTCCATTGCATCCTCCCTTTCAATTCTGTCCTTTTCTTCAAGGAGAGCTTCGTTTTGGGCCAGCTGATCCATAAGAGCTTCAAAACGAACTTTGTGCTCACCTTGCAAGTTAGTGTAGAAAAAATCAAAAGCAATAATCTCTTCTTTAACCTTAAGACTAGTAGGATCATCCATGTCAATCATAGCCTTAGGAAAAGAAGAGTTAGACGAAGTTACCTTGGAGCTTCTTGCCATGAGGCAAGTAGCATTCTTGTTGATGATGTTTTCATTCGGAGAGTCGAAGAGAGATGTTGATGTAGATGTGGTGGCTATAGCAGCCACCTCTTGAGAGATATCGTCCTCCTCCTCATCTTCACTCCCCGATGAATATTCTTCTTGAGCCACTAGAACAATATTTGGTTGCTTCTTGAAAGGAGCATTCTTCTTTACAAATTGTTTCTTACGTGGAGCTTTTGATTTGTCCTTGAAAATGAGTCTTCCTCCATTATCCTCCCTACTTTGATATGGACACTCAGCTACGAAGTGCAGCCGGTCACCACAATTGAAGCATGTTCTTAGCTTGGGACCATTTTCTTTTCTTCCATAGGCTCCACTCTTGCGATCTAGTTCAGCTTTAGCCTTGGCTGGATCTTTCCAAAAGTTTCTTGCATAAAGATCCAAGTATTGTCCGTGGATCCTTTTTATATCCTCGGGACAGTCCAGACCTTCTACCGCATATTCATCATGATAAATCACACTAGTCTTCAAGGCCATGTTGACCCCCTTTTGCATCCCCATAGCTCGAGCACGAGCATCTTCGGCATTCTTGGCAGCCACTTTGAAAGCGGCCATTTCTTGCATAACCTCATTGGATGACATGAGGTGATAGTTATGCCTACCTTGGAGACTTTTCAAATCTGTGGGCTCAAATGGCATAAGAGCACTGACATACTTGCGCTTGATCCAAGCATCATCAACATGAGCTGCACCGTGGTTTCTGAAGGTTGTGGCTATTGCCTTGAGCCTCCTATACATGTCCTCGTGGTCTTCTCCATCCAGCATATAGAATCCTTCAGCTTCATTGCTCAAGGCATCATATATATTCCTTCTCATACTTTCATTTCCGATGAAGAGCTCGGTGAGGGCATCCCAAGCTTCTTTAGCTGTGCTAAGATGCTGAATGTGTGGCATGTCTTTGTCACCCACACCAAGTTGTATCATGTGTAGAGCTGTAGCGTTGAGTTGGTTATCGACCACTTCTCTTCTTGTGAGATTGTTGGGGTTTCCAACATGAAGACCATTTTCGATGATCTTCCACAACTCTATGGAGGAACTGCACACATGAGATTTCATCAAAAATTGCCATTGAGAGAAAGTAGATGCAGAAAGTTTGGGTGGATCACCCCTATTATGTATATGTGGGTGAGGGATAGGCGGATCAGGGGAATACACATGAGAAACCTCATTGTATCCATCCTTGCCGCTATCCTTTTTCGAGGAGGAGCTCTTGCTAGTATCATCACCAACCACTTCGTTATCTTTGGAAACAGTTTTACCCGTTTCCTTGGATTGCGGAGTGGTATCCTCAGAGTTAGATGGAGGTGATGTTGCGGATGTGGAGAGACGCATTATCAGTTGACGCATCTCTTCCATCTTAGCCTCCATTGAACTCACCAAGGTTGTTTCCAACGTCTTGAGATCGTTCATGATGACTACCTCCGGAGCATCACTCCCATCTACCTTGGAACCCAAACTTCTCTTAGGCGGTTAAGCCCGAAATAAGAGCCGAGGCTCTGATACCAATTGAAATGGATCGTATGGGCACCTAGAGGGGGGGTGAATAGGTGCTAACCAATTTTTAATACTTTTTCAATTTTAGGCTTGACACAAAGTAAATTCTCTAGATATGCAACTACGAGAATTTCCCTATATGTAACCCTAACTACTAAGCACGTAAAAGAGGAGCGAGGAAACCGTAGTGGAGCACGCGGAGACACAATTTGTTTTACATGATTACTTCCTTGTTAAGGGAAGTACACCTGCGTTGGAGGGGTGGGCGGTTCTAAGACCACCACGCCACAATAGGCCTCACCCTATTCTCCGATGGATCTTGCCACGAGAGGCCTGATCCACCTTCTCCATTATTGGATCCCTTCGAGGCGGGAACCGGTGCCTTTTACAACACTATCGGGGCACACACCCACAACCGAATTGGGGGCTCCCGAGATGACAACAAGCTGCCACAAGAACAAGGTTTATCAATATAAACAAAAACAAGGATCTATGTATTTGCAAGAAATACTAGATCGGGGGTTCTCCAAATGAATGGAGAGGAGATGAAGCGCTTAATTGCTGATGATGAAGATCGAGTTCTCCTCCTTCGATTCCCCAAGGGATGGGGCCTTTGGGTGGATCTAGGGAGCATTCTTGGATGAAGCTTTCAGATCTGATCTGGTCTTTTTCGAGATGAATCAAGAGTTCTGGCAGGAGGGGGAAGGCTGGCTTAAATACCCCCTCCCCAGATCTGGCCGTTGCACAACTTTGGGGGCGGATTATTCGCCCCCCACTTGGGGCGGATTATCCGCCCCCTGGGAAAACTCCGCCCCAAGGGCGGATTCTCCGGGGGAAACTCCGCCCCTCTCTAGGGCTGGCGCCTGCAGAACTTGGTGAAGATCTTGGGGGGCGGATAATCCGCCCCCCTCCTCCCCGAGGGGCGGATTATCCGGCTAGGCCGGAAAGTCCGGCCAATACTCCGCCCCCTCTCTGGGGCTTGCGCCTTGGCGATGAGCAGGGGGGCGGACTATCCGACCCCCCTGAGGGGCGTACTATCCGGCAGGGCCGGAAAATCCGGCCAAAAATCCGCCCCCCTTCTGGGGCTTGCGCCAACTTGGGAAGAGGGAGGGGCGGATTATCCGCCCCCCAAAGGAAGAATCCTATTCCCTTTTTCTCAAAGAGAGATGCAACACTTCAAAACACATTAAATAATCCTTGATATTGTTATCTAACACACAAAACACTAGGGATTATAAAATGTTCTTTCAGTATTGCAATAGTAGCAATGCCAGATCATTAGTTAAGATACTAGACTTAATAGTAGGATAGTTTTGGAGTTATTTATTTCTGATTCTTCTTTGTAAGAAGTTTCTTTCTCTCTCTTTAACCTAGAGTGTTCTCTGGATCTTGTGTAAAGAGTTGAGTTGTAACCTGTAGTCATGTCTTGGACCTGCTGTGTTTCTGTTGTACCACTCCTGAGGGATGTAATACTAGTGAACGGTGTTTCATGGTGTTATGTCAACGACTATAGTGTACTACATCATACAGTGCTATGCTGGGTCACCGCATAAGGTTTTCATAATCATTTCCACCAAGTACTCCCATCTAAGGTGATCAAGTTTTATGCTTAGCACTAGCATCTACAAGTGGGGGGGGGGGGGTAAACACTAATGAGGGGTGGTAAACAAGGGTGAATGATCTAAGTTCAATCTCATGCCTTAGGATGACATCAAGATTATCTAACTTAGGCCAAGTTTTATGCTCTTTATGCTATATTAAAATATCTTTTTAAAATCTACAAGTCACTAAGTAACTCCAATTAGAAATCTTTGATAAAGAAATAAAATAACTAAGCTTGCTAATAAAACTAGGATTGGATATGATCAAATTTATCTAACCAAACATGCCTAATGCAATGCATAGGTTATCTAACTTTTACAGTTGCAAGGGTTAGCTTGCAAAGTTGCAATTATATAGGCTTGCCTTGTGCAGAGCAGTGGTTGAAGTTCTCCTCGGCTTCTTCCTTGTAGTATTCTCCTTCCTCCTCGTATCCTTGGTCGGTACTAGCGTCTATAAATAAATACGAGGTACACAATCACCAAACAATTCTTAACTACTTTTATTTATCACACCAAGGTTTTCACTAGATGATCTAGCATCATCACAAACATTACAATCATCCAAGCACTTGTCTTATTTATTTTATTTTGGAAAAGTAATTTCTACTCATTGAAAAACTACTTAAGATTTAATATTCTCCAACTAAAACATGGGATCATGATGACACATGTCATCACCACATATTTCAGTACATGGGAATGTAATTTAATGTGGTGTCACAATTTAATAAGGTTTAACCCTTTTATTTTAATTAAATAAAGTGACTAGAAATGCCTATGGGGCATTCTTTTATTACTTGTCCATTATTTCTGCAAGTAAACCTAGGTATTTTTATATATTCAGAAAGGTCTTGTTAAATGTGATTTTTGAGAGTTGGAATCAACTAAAAAGCTTTTGTGGTTGAATTTTGAAAAATGTTTGAATGCAGAAAAGATTCTGCCTTGTTATTTTTATTATAGGTGACCTACAACTCTAAATGGTTTGAATCCAACGGGTTTGGATTAAGAATTCTAGTACCTTTCTAGAAAAATTAGTTTCATGCCATTTGGTTCAGTGAATCGATCTGGGTTGATTTTTGAATCTAGGTACAGAACTAAGTTTGAAACTAAATGGAAAAACCTCAATTTGAATTACTGGGTCACACGGGAGTGTAACTGGGCCGGCCCATGGTGCACAACGCGCGCGGGTGACTTTAAGTGGATGTCCCCACCAGTCAGCAAGATAGGGGGTGCGAAGCGGTACGAGGCGATCTAAACCACACGATCAACTTCTCGAACGGCTGTGACTTATCGTCTCCGTCAGGCATCGCCAGCGAGTTAGAACCCTAGCGCGGCCAGTGGGGGTCTACGAGGGCTCACCGGGGCTCAAGCAAGGGTAGGCGATGGGGGCGAACGATGAAATCGATGATTTCGAACCTCCTGGTACCGGCAGCTTCTCCTGGGGCGGCTCCAATCACTGGCTCCTCTTCTCCTCCTCCGCAACAGACTCCGGCAAAATTCCGGCGACCTGCTGCTCGCCTTGCTCCGGGAATGAGGTGGGGTGGTTCTGAGAGAGAGGGGAGTGTGTTGGTGTGAAGAAATCGAATGGGGGTGGCCTCTATTTATAGTGCCAAGAGGAGACCGAAGGGAATGGGTGGAGCTCGTCGTGGTCGTCGTCATAGTGGGCTAATGGCATGGGCGATGGTAGGGGCGGTGTTGTGCTCCCTGGCGAAGCTCAACGGCATGGTCACGAGGCGTGGGGTTGGGCGACGCGGTAAGAACGTTGTGGTGCTCTGGGCGGGTCCGACGGACATTTTAATGGCGCACCGTGGCTACAAGTCGTGCGGCGGCGAACGGGGTTGTCTGGTGGTCTCCTGGGATGGTGGTGATCAGGCACGCAAGCAGCGAGGGCAGCGCGCGGTCTGTTGTCACGTGTCCAGTGCGACGCTCTAGCGCGCTCTCGGCATGGCACAGAGGCATAGGGCGCGGCGGTTCTAGAGTGGTCCAGAGGCTAGTTAAGCGTTGGAGTTGGACAGTGGGTGGCGGTGGACGATGGTCAATGTCCCAGGAAAGGTTGGCGAGGCTAGAGCTTCTCCTAGCTGGCTGTCGATAATGGGGTGGCAAGGTGAGGCTCGGCATACTCACCATTGATGGCAATGGAAAGCTCACAGTGTGCTAAAACTTGTTAACTAAGCTAGATGATCTACTAATAGCATGTTGTGAGCTAGAGAAGGAACAAGGTTGGCCAAAAACACTGCTCACTATAGTGTTTGATGTTTTTTTTATTTCTATTTGCAAGGTGTTTGATGAAATGGCCGAAAGAGATTTGAATTTGAATTTTTGGATGAAAATTGGTGGGTGTACTAGTCACATACTAAGTAGTCTCTGGTTAGTTGGAAAGGTCAAGGTGAATTGGTTTGGTTGGTTTTTGAGAATTGGTGATCTTCACATATGATAAAGATCCAATTTTGAGTTGTCATTTGAATCAGGTTGCCAAATGTTTCTGTAAGTTTGAAAGGTGGACTTTGATTCACTTTTACTTGGTATAGCAAGGGGTGAAAAGAAATGGAATTGTTTCTGTTTGAAATCTTGGACTAGCAACACTCAAAGTGGCCTAGTGAGCAAGATTGGCAAAAATGACCATTTGCTTATTTTGTTTGTTTTTGAATTTCTCTTGATTTGTTCTTGCTTGGATTTGATTTAGATGATGTTGTTTTCATCTTTAAACTATTCCTTGCTATTCATATCAATCACATAAGTCCATTCATGCATTCATATAATCATCACATACACACATGCATCCATATGATTTAATTAACAAAAGTTTTTGTTAACCCTAATTTTGGTGATTGAAAATTGATAATCCTTGATCAATATTTTTGGGATGTTACACAAAACAATCAGGAAACGATATTGATGTGTATCTCAAGATATTTAGGGAGGAGCTCCAGATAATATGGAGTAAGCCAGGGGTCAACACTTGGGACAGCAGCATGCAAAGTCATTCGAAAGGATGAATGGGAAGGTAAAGCATTTTGTTCGTAACATGTCCCATCCGAATGGAAGCATCATCCAAGGATATATTATTGAGAAGTGCGTCTCATTCTGCAATAATTATATAAAAGTCGACATATCTCTTGGTCTGCCCGTTAATAAGCACTCTGGAAGGCTTCTAGGAGTAGGTCATTCCACTTTGATGAGGGAATTGCATGTGGACAATGATAAACTAAGCTGACGTAAAGATTTCGATAGAGGACACCTAGTTGTGTTATAACACTTAAGCATTATCGATCCTTGGTTGAATCACCATAAAATGATGATCAGGAGTGTGTTCAAACCAACTCCTAAAAAGAAGACGATCAACGATGACCAAGACACTAGAGAGCACAATATCAGGTTCACGTCTTGGTTCAAAGAAAAGCTTACGAATGAACCACTGGCACCGGGTACTCAAAATGCAAATCTCATATTTTCCTTAGCAAATGGCCCCGCACGCAACCTCACAACCTATCAAGCATACGACATCAATGGGTACACATACTATACAGAGAACAAAGACAAAACTAGTGATTACCAGAACTCGGGGGTGACAATGATGTCTACAAACGAGTAAGGTACTAGAAATAAGAAATACTATGGTAGGATAGAAGAGATTTGATAACTAAATTACTCAGGATTATACAAGACGACAATGTTCCGTGTTAGATGTGCAAAGAATGTCAAAGATGAACACTGTTATTTCACTTCCATGGTCATACCTCCATCGATACAAAAATTCACCCCCTCAAAATGAACCTTGGGTATTTAATAAAGACATGGACCAATGCTTCTTCGTAACCGATCTGATAAGGCCAAGTCGTGTTATCTGAGAAGATGCAAAAGGAAATTTGTTGGAATGGATGGAGTTGCCGCAGATGAAGACTTTGATCAATACGGCCATGCACAGAAAGAAGAAGAAAATATAAATAATGGTCAACTATATGTTAGCAGAAGGATCAGAACTACCTTACCTACGCCGATCACAACTAATGATCTTCTATTTAAAAGAAAGAGTCACAATATAAAACTAACATATGTAAGGATCCCTACCAAGAAGAGGAAGACTACTAAGAAGATTGTCAAACGCTTAACGAGAGATGATGATCTATTATATTTATGTATATATTTTTATTATAGTTAGCAAGTCGCGACAAGATGCCTTTTATAGTAATATCGTGAGATGAACGAACGAATTATGTTCCCCTTTTGTAGTACACACTATCATGATAAAAAATCATATTTTGTACTATCATGATAAAATCGCGAGATGAACGAACGAATTAAGATACATTTTACTTGAAAGTTCACAAAAATATAGACCGCACATACTAGTGGCATCCACGGGAATTTGAGAGCCACTACTGGAACCACTAGAGGTGCTTAACTCAGTTCGAACGCCACAACTACAATCATAGTACCGACACCTTTATTTTTCGAACGACTGCTACTACAGAAAAGTGGATATGATATAAACATTGTGGATCCAGATCGAGCCATTTTCCCCCACCTCGCTGACGTGTCCGCCGCCACCTTCCTGACCCCGTCCGAGTCGCCACCTCCTCGACCCTGTCCGCGCCAGACCAGGAGGTCCCGCCATCTCCCCCGATGCTAGTTCCGCGCCTCCACCTTCCCGTCCATACAAGGCTCGGCCACATCGCCACCTCCACGGCCTCCCTGACGCCCCATGCCGCCACCTCGCCGATGCCTCCACCTCCACGACGCTCGTGTTGGTGAGTTCGCCGCCTCTCCACCCGACACCGGAAGGATTCCCGTGACCAAAAAGTGGCATCGCCACCAGTTTTTTGCATGTGTTTGTTATACTCTTACAAAAATTGTCTATGCGACTTTATATTTAGATCGATGATGGCCAAGAAAAAATCCATCACCCCTTCATCTTCGACATCCACACATTCGATAGGCTTGACAATTTGTGATGATTTTATATGATTTTAATCTTGCTTACATGTTGTTGCTAATGATGTGTATCATCTTATGTGTGTTGCTAGGATAAATGGTATGCGGTTTGTCGAGGAGAGGTTCTGGGAGTGTACAATTCATGGGGTGAATGTAGTAAACTAAGTTATAGGCTATCCCAGCAACTTCTTCAAAGGATTTCCGACAAAAGAGATGCTGGAGGAAGAGTACTTGAACTCACTTAAGCCGGAGGAAATGAGAAACAACTATGAAGTTGAAAAGCAAGTGGTCGGGTCTACTAGCTTTAAGAACTACATAATTTTCGTCCAATCTATTGTTATTGTCTTCTATATTATGTGATAGAATCTTCTACGTTCATCTTGTAACTAGTTGAAACCATCTTATATGTAGCCATGCATTAGTTGATCCAATTAGTTCTTATATAAGATAACTTTCATTATGTTATGAATGAGATTCTAACTAGCTCTATTGACTGAGATGTTGTAATTTTTGAAATATTTGAATGCGGCAGCGAATTTAATTTTTTTATCCTGAAATAATCGTTCGCGGCGTTCGATAACAAGAAAACGCCGCCAAAAATTACAGCACCGGTGGCGCTCAGCATGAACACCACCGTTATGCCGATAGTAAAAGCGTGTTTGCCGAACGCTGCTGGTAGAGGCCGAACGCCACTGGTAGTTTCATACTCGTGACGTTGAACCACTACTATGGTTTCTACTCGTGGCATTCAGTGGACACGTCACCACTACGACCTACCAGTGGCGTGAGATTAGTGGCGTGCGGTTTAAACGTCACGAACCCCCTTTTCCGAACGTCTCCACTAAGCCTTTTCCTACTAGTGGTAGGTACAACTAGAAGAAAAGGTATCTGGATACCAATTAGCAAAATTAAGTGAAGTTGTTAGTTGAAGTAGATACCAATAAGCTAAGCAAGGAAACATCAGTTGCATGTTGGATTTCAAAACATTTTGTGAAACCTAGCTACAGCCAATGTCCAAACAATTAGTTGCATGTTAACTTTACAAACTATTTGCTTGAGGAGAAATCAAGCTACATAATTTCCTGGATATACCTTTCTTCTACATATTTTTCCTCCAAGAATTTTTTTGTCAAGCTGAAGGTATGTGTATGGGTGGAACCACCACATACCCTTACCGTCTCATCCAATATTACTCGTCATCCGTACCTTTACATGTCAATGGGTACACAATTTTTCCATACCCGCCACCCAGCAGGTAAAATATGTACCCGCGGATAAAAAGTATCTATGTTTATGACATATCAAATTGAAAAGAATAACAGGGCGTATAAACATCGACATATTATAAATAATGGCCAAACCTGGAATAGAGGCATTGGTAGTCTGGTCTTAATCCTGGCAGCGACTCACAAGGTTGCGATGAATAAGAAAAATACGAGATCGATACTGATCACTCGAGAATCAGAATGGGATCACATAAAGAAAATATGTACTGTGACAGTCACGATGTGGCGGGGTGGGGGTGGGTGGGTGTGTGTGGGGGGGAGGAGTTGAAGCGATCATAACTAATCTACAAGCGATTGCGGAACTAGGAAGCGCGAGTCAATGCATAATTAGATTAAAATTAAGCGCGTGAATATTATGGATGCCTCACTTGTCAAATTTTATGCGGGTAGATGAGTACATATGTTTGGGTTTTACGATCACATACTCGTGCCTGCTCTATCCAATGAGTTATGAAAATTTCTGTTTTACATATACAACTTATCCCATACACGATACTTCTAAGGATAATGATATGGATCCCCCGAACGATTGGGGGTTCCCATCGTCCTCCTCCCCCCAAAATCGCCCCAAATTTTATTTTTGCTACAAAACAGCCTATTTTTGCTACATATGTCCCCGCTTTTGCTTCTGAAGCAAAAAAAAAATGGTTCGTTTTAGAAATAGAACGTCTCGCCGGAGATCATGCAGCAAAAAAATTATGCTAATGCAGCAAAACCGACTTCGCCGAAAACTTTTTTTGTTGCATGGTCTCCGCGAGGGTCATCAACGAGTTGTTTTCGACGATGTCTCTGGCGAAGACGGTTTTGCTGCATTAGCATAATTTTTTGCTGCATGGTCTCCGGCGAGGTCTTCGGTGAGGTCTCCGGCGAGACGTTCTATTTCTAAAACGAATTGTTTTTTTTTTGCTTCGAAAGCAAAAGCGAAAACATATGCAGCAAACGCGGGATGTTTTGCAGCAAATAGACACGTGTCAGCACGAGAAGCAGGACAATGGGAGCTCTCCCATAGTCCGAGGGACGCCTAGCAGTTTCCTACTTCTAATGAATTTTTACTCGACGGGTTAGCCATGGACGGCTAAAACCCTAACTAAGAAACGGAAATTCGATTTGGCTCCCAGGTTTAGGTGCTCCTACTACTTGGACCAACCAGTCCACACCAGATGGAAGCCTATGTAAGTATATTGAGTTGTACTGTATTGATCTCGGTATATCAATTATTGAACAGTGCTGACCCACTGCATTTAGTACAACACAGCCGTTTACTTACAGACGGAGGCCCACTGACCTGGACCGACGGTTTGAGAGGCCCAACGGCACTGCCTGTCACCACGCGTCGAGTAAAAGGGGTGAGCTGTCCAACGTCCACACACATTTTCTCGTTAAAAAGGAACACCATGACAACCATCTAGAGTTCTTCCAAATTAGGTATAATTCATTTCTCCCCATCAGGTTTTTTCCAACTCTACTATGCAATCTGGACACAATTCGCCTGCTCTGTGCAATTTTACTCCATGAATTACATGTCCTCAACAACAAATCTAAGGATGTCTCGCGGTCGCTCCCGTCCTAGGCGTGGCTCCCCTCCCCCTCCACCGGCCCAGAAAAGTCCCCACGACGCACAGCCCCCCACCCCCCTCCACCGCCGGTCAACCTTCCCCCGGGTTTTCGCCATGTTTTCATCCTTTCTTATCTCTGCAGGTGCAAGCTGGATCTGGCGCCGGCCTCGTCAACGGCAGGCTCCTCGGGTGCGACTGGGGCCTTGATGGAGGTCTCCCACGTCTCTGACTCGCAGCCTCTACTGCTGCGCCGCGCGTCTTCTCAAGCTTTAATCCCCGAGGATCCGTCCAGCCAGGGAAGATCGCCCGCGCAGGCTCGCATTGATGGCGCTGGCTGGGGCGATTGGAGAGGATGCTTCCCGCAGGAGCAAGGGGCTTTTACTGCGGGTGTCGACACCCGTTCTGCGGCGCCGCGCGCACTACTAGGAAAACGGCTATAGGTAATCAGCACATCCGTGGCTCACATGGTTGAAGTGCCCCACGGCTAAAACAGGCGTGGCTCACCTGTGGGCAGTGCCCTACTAGTAACTAGAACAACCGTGGCGCACATGACTATAGTGCGCCACAGATGTGTGTGGGCCAGGGGCCTGTTGGCCGCACGCCAAACATCTGTAGCGCACTAGGGTCATGTGCGCCACGGTTGTTAGTCTCATCTGTGGCGCACATGGGGGGGTGCGCTACGCCTAAGCGCACGCCCCCCTCTGCTGTGAAACGGCCACAAACTTCTGTGGCGCACTCGGCCTAGTGCGCCACTGGGAGTAGGAACATCTGTGGCGCACATGGCCTAGTGCGCCACAGTTGTGTCTACTCCCTGTGGCGCACTAGGGCCGTGTGCGCCACGGATGTGTCGATTTTTTTAGGACAACACTTTATGTGCACATGTGTGACCACACATCCACCACCCCGCACTTCACTTTCCCCTTCTTCTTCCTCCTTAGATCTAGTCGGGATCTTCTCCTTCCCACCTCAATTTCTCCACCCATTCACCATTTTTAGCATGTAAAACTTGCTTTTGATGTTACATAAGTAATAGAGGAGGTCTCCGGTCTCTCATCTCCTTCTCCGGTCGACGCGCGCACCTCTCCTTTCCATCTTTTTTCGCGATCGGTCTCTCATCTCGGTAAGTTGTCCATGTAACGATGTGTTCATGTGTATATGGATGATGTGCTCATATGTATGTAGATGATCGATGCTCATGATGTGTGTATATGGAGAGGATGGTCATATGTGTGTGTGTATATGGAGAGTATCGATGATGCTCATGCATGTGCGTATGGAGAGGATAATGATATGTTCATGTGTGTATGGATCGGTCTCGATCTCTCTCTCTTGTGTTTGTATGTGAACAAGTTGCAATTTGTTTTGCCAAAATGTTGATTCATTTCCATTTTGGCAAGACTTTGGCATTTCGCAAAGGTCCTAATTTTAGGATAGGTCATGCCGAAATTTTCTATTGACCATTGCATGCATGCATTCATTATGTGGTTCTAATAGACTTCAAAATTGTACCGTGTACACAGGTGAAAAATGGTCCGCATAATGGCGAAGGCATTGTGGCTAGATTTTTGAAATGTGCGACGGCCGACATGATCTGAAATAACAAGACAGATATAAGATGTCCGTGCGAAGATGCAAACTCAACTGGTGATCGACCCGATTCGGAATCTGCGCACTTGCTCCGCCATGGTTTCATGGATGGATAAACTCGTTGGATAAGCGATGGCGTAGATGATGGAGACGGTGAAGGTGGCCAACATGATGATCATCATCACGGCGAACGGCGAGATGATGAAGAGTCTCCTAGAGATGGTGAAGGTGCGAAGGCATCGGGATGATGATGATCTAGATGGGAGGAGCGAACGACGATGGAACAACGTCGAGTGGGTGCGGGACCCTTATGTGCAAGAGCTGCTTCTCAAGCGGATGAGTAATGCCGCTAGAGAGAAAGCCAAGCTTGCGCAACTTGAGGAAGACGCGGTTACTCCATTGTATGAAGGATGCAGGCCCGATGATACCCGGTTGAATGTAACGCTCAAGGCTATGGAGATGAAGGCAAAGCACAAATTGAGCGACGCAAGCTTCAACGATATGATGGCATTTTGGCACGATCGTCTCCCGGAGGGGAACACATGTCCAACTAGTATCGAGGATGCCAAGAAAATAAATCATCCTCTCGATCTACCGCACGTTAGATATCACGTATGCATCAACGATTGCATCATTTATCGGGCGGAGGCGGAGAAAACCACATGTCCGATTAAGCGCGTGAGTCGATACAAGAAAGGGAAGAAAGCACCTCGAAAAGTGGTATGGTACTTTCCTATCACTCCTCGTCTGGAGCGCTATTTCGCGGACCCTAAGGAAGCGAAGCTCATGCGATGGCATGCGGAAAGGAAGAAGCCAGGAGATGATGATGACCCCGAAAAGGATGAGCTGCTAACGCACCCTTCAGATGCTAGCCAGTGGAAAGCATTGGACCTCGAATTCTGAGTCGGTGGAGATTCGAGGAACATCGGGCTTGGTGCGAGCAGATGGACTCAATCCGTTCGGTAGCCAGAGCAACACGCATAGCACTTGGCCCGTGTTTGTATGGATGTACAACCTCCCTCCATGGCTGTGCATGAAGAAGAAGTACATACAAATGAGTATAATAATTCAAGGACCGAAACAACCTGGTACCGACATCAATCTGTATCTTGGGCTGTTGAAAGAGGAGCTAGCCACGTTATGGGAATCTGGAGCCAATACTTACGATGCCGTCGCACAAGATTATTTCACTATGAGAGCCGTTGGTCACTCTGTGCAAGACTATCCAGGTTGCGGGTATATCTCGGGCAGGTTATCCAAGGATTCTGCGATGCGTTAGGTGCATGGATAACACAAGCTATCTCCAACTAGAGAAAGATCCAGGTCATCGAAAACCGTGTTCATGGCGCACCGGAGGTGGCTCGGCAAGAATGATCCATGGAGAAAGCGTGGAGACCTGTTCGATGGCAAATCGAGACCCGAGGAATCCCAGAGGGAGCAGTGAAGAAGTGGAAGAGTTGCTGAAAAACTGGAAAGATTGTCCTAAGCCTGGAAAGAAGCGAAAGAGGCAGCAACAAGACAAGCCGCTGATGAAGGTATGGAAAACAAGGTCTATTTTCTGGGAGTTGCCATACTGGAAGTTTCTCCGCACGCCTCATAGCCTCGACATCATGCATATCACGAAAAACGTGTGCGAGAGTCTGGTCGCCACCATAATCAACATGCCAGATAGGACGAAAGATGGTCCGAAAGCAAGGCACGACCTGATATGCTTGGGTATCCGGAAGGAGCTTCACGGAGGACGCACTACTCCTGATGATCAGGAAGATGACGATGATCATGAGTCGGAGACGACACAAGGTCGTCGGAAGGGTAAAAAGTTCAAGAAGAACGAATATTACTGCCCTCCTTCTTGCTTCACTCTAAGCCAGGATGAGATCAAACAGTTTTTCAAGTGCCTTCTAGGAGTCAAATTTCCTTACGGCCACGCTGGCAAGATAAGGATACCTAGGCGAGGCGAGAGATTCAGTGGCATGAAGTCTCACGACTGTGCCGTGCTAATGACGCAGGTACTTCCGGTCGCACTAAGAGGGATAATGGACGAGCACGTCCGTGAAACGTTATTTGTCCTATGCAAGTTTTTCGACGTCATCTCTAGGAAGTCGATTGGCTTGAATCAGCTCGGAAGGCTACAGGAGGAGATCGTGGTGATACTATGTGAGCTTGAGGTCTACTTCCCACCCGCATTCTTCGACATTATGGTGCATCTGCTGGTCCTTGTCGTGGAGGACATCGTACATCTCGGGCCGATGTTCCTCGCAGCATGATGGCGTTCGAAGGATGAACGGACACATCAAAGGATACGTTCGCAACAGTCCCGTCTAGATGGAAGCATAGCCAAGGGCTTTCGGCGAAGAGTGCATCTCTTCGCACGAATTATCTGAACATCGAGAACCCTGTCGGTCTTCCCGTCAGACACCTTGGCAAGCTCGACGGATCTGGTCACCGAGAGGGTCGCATCTTGCATGCGAACTTCGATTTCGACGCGACTTTGATCGAGCAAACCTCGTCGCGCTACAGCATTTAGAACTGGTCGATCCTTGGGTACAGAAGCACAAAAGGTTAATCGAGAAGAAGTACAGTGACCGGGGCATACAGAGGACGCAGGGAGAAATAATCAAAGAGCACACCTCAGATTTCACGCGTTGGTTTAGGCAGACGCTCCTTGATAATCCCCCGCGCTCGCATTCTTCTGACACGGAAAAGATCACATTCACCTTGTCGCAGGGACCGATGCAAAACCTGGTGACCTATCAGGCGTATGATATCAACGGCTACACATTCTACACGGAGGAAAAGGACAACAAGTGTGATTATCAGAACTCAGGCGTAACGTCGGAATTCTACACCGATGACAACGTGAAGGAAAGATTCTACGAAAGAATCGAGGAGATCTGGGAGCTCGACTACTGTGGAGAAAAGGTGCCGATATTCCATGTCAGATGGGCAAAGAGCGTCGAAAGAGAAGATCGGTATTTCACAACCATGGTTATACCCGAAGCAGCCAAATCCAAGGCCGCCGGTGCAAACGTGGCCGCGAAAAATGAACCGTGGGTACCGCTACCAAAGTGGACCAATGTTTTTCATTCTTGACCGACAAGCCTAGCCGTGTTGTCGTGAGGAGAGGAAAAGAAACATCATCGGAATGGATGGAGTCGCCAACGAGCAAGACTTGACCGACTGGCGATCCAAAGATTGAAGATGACGACGACTACGATGCAGCAATATACATCACAAGAAGAAAAAAGACAACCCTACCCAAAAAAGGTAGCCCGTTCGAAAGAAGAAACATTAAAGTGCCGGGGCTAAATTATTCAACCGCGACAAAGAAGGGAAAAAAGATTGTAAAACGCTAGCTCAAAAAATATTGTAAAACGCGTGGTCGAAAAAGATTGTAATATTTATGGATAAATTATTATGACATATTTGAAGCATATTTAATCTGTACCACTTTTATGACATATATTATCACTTTTGGGCATTTTTGGAATATATAAAAGTATTTTAAAAACAAAACAAAACTTTTGTAGCATATATCACCACTTTTGGGCATTTTTTGGAACATTTAAAAGTATTTTTAAAATAAAAATGAAAAATGTGGGCACCAGGATTCAACACAGGTGCTAACAGTTTAGAATAGACCAAGGCGGAACCAAGGGGTAAGGCAAGTGCTAGTGTTAGCAAAGGGGTGGCAGCCTCTTATCTAAGTAGTCGTACTCACTTAGGCGTGGCGCACCACAGGCAAGTCTTGCTGGTTATCCGTAGCGCACTTTCCCAGGGTGCGCTACGCCTAAGTGAGTATGACTAGAAGTCAACAACTCCATCGTCCTTAGCCGCATATCCCATCCCCATCGTCCTCCGACACCGCAACTCTGACGACGCCACCGCCGCATCTCTGACGACGCCACCGCGCCAGATCCCAGCCACGCCAGGAGGAGGAGGAGGAGGCCACCTTGCTCGTGCGCTCGAGGAGGAGGCCGTGCGCTCGAGGAGGAGGATCCCGCGCGCCCGTCGCTCGAGGAGGAGGAGGCCGCTGCTGCTCGAGGAGGAGGAGGCCGTGGAGGAGCCCGCCGTTGTCCTCATCTTAGAGGTGAGACTCGCCTCCCTCTCTCTCCCTCTCTCGCCGCATCCATTCCATCTTAGAGCCTCGTCATTCTTGCTTTCGAGGTTAGGGTTCGAGGATTAGGTTAGGGTTCGAGGATTAGAGGTTAGGGTTTAGAGGAGTTCTTGTTCGGATGGTCTGTGGCAAGCAAAGGCAAAGGTTTTGCTTAGTTCTTGTTCGAGGGAATTTGATATTCAAGTGGTTTTCCTTTGTCGCTGACAAAATTCAGGTGACTTTTAATTAGTGCATTCTCCGATGGATCTGTAAATCCATTTACCCAAAGGGCTGCAGAGTCATGTTCGTTAAATTACCAAGAGCACATCATGGAACCATTTGTTCGTAGTCATGTTCGTTAAATTACCAAGGCACAAGAACCATTTGTTCCTTTGATGCAGATGATCTTGAATGACGATAAATGTAGCTTGTAGTCTAGGTTTAGGCACAACTGAAAGATGGATGGCAAGAATCGAAAGATGCAGATGATGTTGTGAACTCCCTCTGTCCCCCCTCTCTGCTGTGAACCCTAGGTTTAGGCACAACTGAAAGATGGATGGCAGCAGCAACACAAAAGGCTGGGTCTGCTCTCTGTTAGCATGTAGCTTGTAGTTCTTGTGTGTTTGCTCTCTGTTTCTGCTTGTAGTATTGTCCCTACTGCTGGTTTATATAGAAGTTGGGGGAGGGGTAATGGTAGATAGTATTGTCCCTATTGCTTGCTTATGAAACTATCCAATGATGATCTAGTACTCCATGTGAGTACAGAGCTGAGGATTTTCTATTGCCCCCTCTATTTTCTTTAAGATGCAATAGTAAGAACAGATGCAAGGACCATGTGTTGGTGAACCATGTGCTCTGGATTAGTGCTGAACCATGTGCTCTGGATTAGCTAGTAGTAAGAAAATATGCAAAAGTAGTTACACCTCACAGGAACTTGATCAACATCATAAATTCAGAACAGTAAAAAGGAACATATGATCATGCAAGGAATGGTTTAGTTACAGGTGTGGTTATTTCAAATGCAGTAATGATCTTGCTGTCATCACTTGGTCATTTCAAATGCAGTAATGATCTTGCTGTCATCACTTGGTTATTTCAAATGCAGTAATGATCATGCAAGGAATGGTTTTTAGTTACACCTCATAGGAATGCTGTCATCACTTGGTCATTCGCTTGCTGTCACTTGCTGTAATGATCTTCTAGTATAGAACTTGGTCATTTGTTGTATTCTCATTTGCTTGTTGTCACTTGCTTAAATTGATAACAAAAGTATATATGGTTGTGGCACTGTGCTGGGACTGGATGGATGTGGTTGTGAAATGGTTTGTGCTTGTATATGAAGCACTTTATTATGTCGTGTATGCAGGTTCTTGTATGAAACGAGTCATGATTTTTGCCGGAATGTTGATTAACTTCCGCGTAAATCGGGCACTCCTAGTTTAAGAAAATTAGCAAAGGTCATGCCGGATTTTTTCGTGCATTTAACCAATTATTTGTTTTTTATTAGTGCAAAGATGTGTGACAACGACGAGGCTGGATGTTCTAAGCGCATCAGCGCTGAAGGAGAACTCAGACCTCCGAATAAACAATTGACATTCTGGGAGGCGGCCCAAATGCTAGAAGACGATGAAGAATACCATCCCGGAGAGCGAGGATGATGAGATGGAAGACGGAGGAAGAAGCCGAAGGAACGGCGGACGATGAAACCACTGATGGCGGCGAGGGCATAGGGAGTGGTAGCAACCCTCCTAAGAAGAAGAAGAAGCCGAAGGACCGGCGCCCGAACACGGTCGACACGGTCAGGGAGGAAATTACCGAAGTGAGCCCATCAGGGGTTCCTTTGGAGCTCGCCTTTGTCGTCCAAAGGGCACGGTGGGCAAGTGGCAGCGATCACCCGACAACCATCTCGATCAACACCGAGAATCTCCGCATAAAGATAATGGCCACTTTGCACACTCCTCTTCGAGAAGCTGCACGCAAGATACAAGTTCCCGCTAAGTATCGAACACAAATTATCATGGGAACAAGTAAACAAATCCGCCCTCACAAAGATGAGCACCGCCTGCCAGCCGGAGAACCCGGATAAAGAAGAAGATCTATAAAGAAGGCAAAAGTCTCGAGGAGATCCAGAAGATTGACCCGCAGATCACGAAGATCAGTTCGGGAGTTCAAGGAGAGGTGTGAATCGAAAGAGCCTGGCCAATAGTAATCGGGAAAGGTGCCGCAGCGATGAATATAGGTCATCACCATCTCGGATCCGTGGATACAGAACTGCGGAGGCCAAATGGAATAAGGAGGACGAAGAGTATAGATCCAAGGGATAGAAAACCCCTTTGCTAAATTCGAACCCGGGCAGGTTCGAAACTTCATCAGGGCCCGTTACCATGTGGACCCAAAAACCAAACAACTCACCGCGGATCCTGCGGTGAAGGAATTTGAGGAAATTGTGGTAAGTATAATCTAATTACCGATCAACACGATTGCAATCTAATCGATGATCTAAATGATTCATTACTTTTCCGCAGGAGGAGGAAATTGTTGCTAGTCATGGATCCTGTGGTTCCTCATCCTGTGGGTCGACGGCCACCCTGGGATAACCCTTTAATGTAGGCGATGAACCGGGCCAAGAAAATAGAGCCGATTCTGAAGAAGCCGTTGCCGGCCGTCTGGCCGGCCTCGGGGGTAAGAATTGGGTGGATCATTTTGGTCCACCGCCGAGGACGCATGTGGCGCCGTCGGGAAGGAGCGAGGAGGAAAACCGAGAGGTTCAAGAACTTAAGGCACAAGTGGCGCGGATCCCGCAGATCGTCCAAGACAACTGGCAATCACCCTCACGCCCTTCCCGCCTACCTTGGTGGAGTCAATAGCGAATCGAGTGCGGGTGGTCGGTAGGGCCGCGTCGATTCCAAGCATGGTCGTGCCACTCGAACAACGCGGCGCCGACGAATCAGCGAACTACGTGTTCGTGACTCCGCGCTAGCACCGCGGGCGCCGCAAGTGTTGGTGACTCCACGCCATCACCGTGGCCGAGTACATGTTGGTGCCTCGCCATCATCGCGCGGCACCGGAGCTCCAAGCACCCGTCGGTAGGGAGAATACACCGCGGCCAGCACCGCGCCATCAAGCGACCCTTCCGTCTCTTGCACGCCTGTCGCCAGATGCGTCGACATTAGCCGATCTCGACGCCATCACGGTAAACAAATTGCTTTAATTACCGCCTTTCATGCCATCTATTACTCTTATGGCATCTCGCTCGACGATGCCAGTACATGTTTTCCGCAGACGGATGTTCCTTGCACTCTCTTATGCTACGTGAACAACGAAATGAGGGATGTTGCCAAGGTACCATCGTTCAACCTTGCGGCGACGTTCCACTCAAAGCCGATGCGGATAAGCGTGCACAGGTTAAAATTAGTCGGTGCTAAGGGGTTGCGACGACTGAACCTCCCATTCAACCCCTGTGAGCGGATGAAGAAGAGCCGTGTCCTCGGTTGCTTCGCTTATTCTTGCTATGGCCAAAGAGCATGATCCGTTTGGGGACGGCGGGGCCATCACGCCTGAACACCGCCGCGTTGCAGCGACAAGCGGTGGCAAGGCCCCTTACCCTCGCCGTCACCTCCACGCGTGGGTCGGATGATCATGTTGATGATATGCACATGGCGCAGATCCGCCGAGGACGCGAAGACTGGAATGATCACTTCTTGACTCAGTTTGGCAACGAAGAAGACCTAGCTGGTGGCCCCACATAGAAAGCCACTATCACCAAGCGTCTGTTTGGTTCTCAGCATACGCATCCAGCTTGCGCCTTTACAGAGCCAGCTGATACAACCAACCGCCCTTTATTCTAAGCCCGACACACTACATAGGGCCGGAGTGCTCAGATATGTGCCTGCCCGCTCTCCAAAAGGAAAAAGGCGGGAAAAGAAAATCTAGCAGCTCGAGCCAGCCGGTGGCATCAACAATCGCGAATCCGATCAGGTTTCGGACGGGCCACCAAGACCCGAGGGAATTATGTGGAGGATTCATGTGGCAGGTGAGCCCATGCTACCTAAGAATTTGCGAAGCTCGCCAGTTCGAACTGCAGTGTGCATGACGGTGTCTTGACGATAGAGAGACGCCTTCTATCGGAGAAAGATCCTCGCACCGGTATTCGTGGTTAAGGTGCCACCGTGCTTGGGCTTCCGACAATGCCCTCATGGATCTGTTATTCCTGCGGTTCGATGACATCTTCAATATGTTCCACCTATACCCATTGCACTATACCATGGTCCGTCTGCTTTTCTCACCGCCATGCAGATCATTAGAGAGAACACACCGGCATTGCTATAGTGGACCCCTACTACATGCGTGGCGGCTGCTTGGGTTCCCCGCACGACGGCGTATCGGGCCTCGTACCTAAAAAGAATCCTCGTGGCGAACAAGACAAAGAAATACATTATCGTGCCTTACTTTCCCGAGTAAGTCGTTATTCACTCGCCACCGTCGATTGGCTTTATTAGATCATCATCATTCTTTTTCCAACACATTCCATTTGAATTTTTGTGCAGAGATGAACACTGCACGCTCATCTCCTTATCGCCGAAGCATTCCCACGCCACGTATTTCGACTCGGGGAGTCTAGAAAAGAAGAAAAACTACAAGATCAAGGAAGTTCTGGATGATGCTCTCACTGGCTTTGCCTTGACGGAAGGCACCACCTTCGTGCGTACGAAGGTCAAGTTCGGCAGGCACGTCTTCAACCACGTAACAGAGTTCCCCTGCGTGAAGCAGCCGGAAAACAGTAAGAAGGAAGCCTACTACGCACTCCATCACATGAGGGCGTTCCTACTTGACCAGCAAAATTCTACGCTGTCAGATCATCTCAAACAGCAATAAGCAAAGGCCAAGATCAATGATTCAGATATTAGACAAGAGATGTATCGCATCCAGCAGCAGTTTGGGGCAATCATCTTTCGTGATGTCATGACTTTGGGGGGGATCTTCTACGGAGGAAATATCCCGAATAACCGTGACATAGAAGATCGCCTAGAGATGCAGGGTGACTATAGAAAGTTCATGACGAGACAGGGCGTCCTCCCGTTCCCTAAGCCGAGCCAGAAGGCTTAATGTTGGCCTAGTTGTAGTTACAAACTATAGATGACTTTTGTGTGTGTGTGGACGACAAGTGAACTTATTTTGCTTATTATTATTATATATCAATCAATGTTTGGTTTTTTTGCTTACTCTTTGGTCCTTTGCTCAATTTGGTCCTTCTTTTTTTCCTTACTCTTTTTTCGAGAATAATGCCGATGATTGGAAGTCGTGGCACACTATATATGTGAATGTGCTACGATGGGACTGTGAGCCTTGTGATATTCATAAGTCCGGTCTTGTGCATCCTACTTGGCTCTTGTTCCATCGTAGCATATTCCTGTGTCCAACGACCTATGTATATATATGAGGCATTCTTTTCGAGTTATTTTGTCTTTTCGAGAATATGCCGATGATTGAAATGTCGTGGCACAATATATATGTGAATGTGCTATGACGGGATAGTTAGCCTTGTGATATGCACAAGTCCAGGAATTGTGCATCCTACTTGGCTAACCGTTCCGTCATAGCATATTCCTGTGTCCAACGGCCTAGCTAGTTATATATGAGGCATTCTTTTTGAGCTACTTTGGTCTTTTTCGAGAATAATACCGATGATTGAAATGTCGTGGCACACTATATATGTGAATGTGCTACGATGGGATTGTACGCCTTGTGCTATGCACAAGTCCAGGTGTTGTGCATCCTACTTGGCGTACGGTTCCATCGTAATATATTCCTGTGTCCAACGACCTATGTATATATATGAGGCATGCTTTTTGAGTTACTTTGGTCCTTTTCGAGAATAATGCCGATGATTGAAATGTCGTGGCACACTATATGTGAATGTGCTGCGATGGGATTGTTCGCCTTGTGCTATGCACAGGTCCAGGTGTTGTGCATCCTACTTGGCGAACAGTTCCATCGTAGCATATTCCTGTGTCGAACAACCTAGTTATATATGAGGCATGCTTTCTGAGTTACTTTGGTCTTTTTCGAGAATAATGCCGATGATTGAAATGTCGTGGCACACTATATGTGAATGTCTTTGCGATGGGATTGTCGCCTTTGTGCTATGCATAGGTCCAGGTGTTGTGCATCCTACTTGGCGGACAGTTCCATCGTAGCATATTCCTGTGTCGAACAACCTAGTTATATATGAGGCATGCTTTTTGAGTTTGGTCTTTTTGATTTAGGAGTACTTTCTATAAGTGTATCTTCATATGCGACTTTAGTTATATATGTTTTTTTCAATAATCGGATTGTCCGCCTTATTGTCAACTTATAGATGACGTGGTATGTCGTGTACAAGGGACGGGTTCCCGGAGTCTACGATGATTGGGAAGACTGCCGGAGACAGGTGCACCGTTTCAGCGGCAATAGCTACAAAGGGTACAACACTATGGCGGAGGCGGAAGCTAGATACACGCGTTATCTAGCGGGAGTTAGGACAAGGAACCGGATGAAGACCTACACCTTCGTCGCGGCGGTGATCATGCTTATCTTCTTTGGTTATTTATCCCGCGTTTGTGTCTAGCTAGCTAGTTTAGATGTCTAGGCGAGCTTCCGAGCTCTAACTTGTTCGATCGACACATGTATCCGCATGTCACCAACTACTACTTTGTAACATGATCGAAACAATGTAACTTAGACTATGTATTCATGTATGAGACTTATCTATATGTATTTGTTTCAATCTTGTTTTTCATATTGAGTATTTATATATATAATTGTATATCTTGTATCTGTGTGTGTATATCTGCTGTAATATTGTATATAATCTGTATTGCATATAATCTGGCTCGGAAATTAAAAACACCTAAAGCGTACTATGAAAGTTTAGTGGCGCACTAGGTAGTGCGCCACAGAAGATCCCAGGGGTAGAGCACCATCCCAAACTTCTATGGCGCACTAGGAGGTGTGCTACGCCTGGCTAGTGCGCCACGGATGGGCATTTCGGGTGCGCCACTAACAACCTGTTTCCTAGTAGCGCGCGACGAGTTAAGTGAGGATGGGAGGTGGGAGACGCTCAAATCCCGGAAAAATCGAGCTTCGCCTGCTCCGGCTTTTCGTCGGAACTTCAATGCACGACCTCCTCCTCCTCCCTGGCTCAAAGGCCGATGCTTCCGGTGCCATTCAAAATGGCATCGTTCGGGTGACTGCAGAGACCCGGTGCGTTGCAACAATTGCTAGTGCTCTGGCCACATCGAGCGCGAGTGCAAGCGGGAGAAGATTTTGCGCGACGCAAACGGCCACCGCACCGCCTCGCCTTCATGCCAAGATCTGCGCCCAGCGCTCGCGCCTCACGCTGCACGTGGACCCTCTGCTGCTCGCCGTCAGGTTCCTGCCCAGGAGGTCGCCGCCGAGATGCCTAGAGCGGGTGCGCCGGAGTCCAGGCCGGCCGAGGATGCTATCACCATCGAGGAGACCCCAGAGATGCGGCGGGAGGCCGTGCTCCTGGGGTCCAACTGCGCGGTGGCTTGGATCGACGGGCTAGTGCAAGGCATCCCCAACGACGAGGTGCAAGAGGCCGTTGCGACGGCCTGCAACGCCCTCCCCAGCTACGTCTGCGTCGTCACCCACCATCCTGAGCAGTACCTCATCACGTTCATCTTCGACCACCACTGCGACGCCGCCGTCAAGCGCTCCGTCATCCCGGTAGGCCGGTACTCTCTGCAGGTGCGTCATTGGAGGCTGGAGGCTCATGCTGACCACGTGAACATGGACTACCACGTTCGTGTTGGCCTCGAGAACGTGCCTCTGCATGGGTGGAACCTTATCACGGTGGCAAGGATCATCGGTAAGGCTGCATCTCTCGACTACATCGAGGCTTGCTCTGGGCCTGGGCGTGGACAGAGAACCCGAGCCGAATCCCCAAGGTGGCTTGGGTCACGCTGCCGGCGCGTGCGCCGCCGGATGGAGCCAGGTTGCCGCGGGGCCGCCGTGGCCTGCGCCACAAGGTGCTTGTCCACCTCGCCAGGGTGGAGGACTTCACGACGGAGGACGCGAACGGCAATCTGCCGCCGCCCTACGAGCTCCCATACAGGATCAGGGAGGTTGATGGCGAGTCCGCGGCTCGCCGTCGCGCCGCGTCTCCGCGCCGCCATGATGATCGCCCGGACAGGAGGGACGACGACGACCGCGACGACAGAGGCGGCCGTGACCAGTCGCGGGGCTGGCGCGAGGCCCTTCGCAGAAGCCTCTCTAGGAACCACCGGGTCGACCAAGGTCGGGATGGCCGTGGTGCTCGTGACCGCCGCTATGACAGCAGAGATGGGCACCGTCGCCATGATGCGCAGGTGGTCGTGCTCGAAGACGTTGATGCCGCCAGCGCCGCGCTGCCAGGGGATGAAGCTGTGCCGGCCCAGCAGGCTGGGTTTATGGTGCTCGGCGATAACGGCATCACCTCTTCCAAGGTTGTGGTGGGCGTGGACGGCATCGAGCGGTGTTCCCCTGCTTCTCTGGACGCGCGCACCTCGGCTGAGTTGGCCCTGGCTGCTAGGCGCAGCGAGGCCACTGTGAACGGCTCCCTACAGTTTGGGGGACCTGCAGATGCCAGGGGAAGGTCACGCTCTCTCCACCCTTCGCCGGTCTCCGTCCGCCGCCAAGCCAGGGCGAGCCTCACACCGCCGACCTCTCCGACCTCGCCGATGTCCGTGCTTCCCTCCAACCATGCAGATAGGAAGTTCTGCTTACCGGTGCTCCAAGAGATCAGCCCGCTCGCGCAAAGTATCTGCTCGCCATGTTCACTGCTCCGCCCGCTTCAGCTATCGTCCCGAAAGCAAACCTCCCGGCTTCATGAGCTCGAGCAGCAATGACCCCGGCTTTTGTGCCTTCCAGTCCACGGGCGCGCACTCCTGGAGCTGGGGCCAGCGTCGATGATGATGCCGCATCAGAGGTTGTTGGCTTGGACAAGATCTTTAGAGCCGCGGCCACGCCGCTCCTGCAGGCACCCCTGGACTCGCCTCCTCCGCGGAGGCCGACGAGGAGGAGGTTGACGCTCGCCATCCACCGCTCGGGCCTCACCGGCCGTCGCTCCAGCGGCCGTAGTAGGGCGTTGCGCAAGGCCAAGCCGGTGGCAAAAGAAGCTAAAGCTTTTGTCTGCAGGAACCTCGGCATCATCAAATACGGAGAGATTGTCACTGACCAGTCCCTGGAGGAGTTCGTGCACATGTTCAAAGATCAAGCTTCTGCTGAGGCGGTGCGTGCACTTCGGGCAATGTTCAAGCTGGACGATGCAAGTTGCAGTGAAGTGGAGCGTGCCATGATGGCTAGGGGGAGGCTGCGCCCTTGAGCGATTCAAGCGATCCGTGAATTGCTACAGAAAATGCTTGATTCGTCCCGCTGCTGCCCAGTTCTGGAGCCGACTTGTTCCTCCATGTTAGCCAAACCAAGATGTGTTGATTGTGTTCTGTTTGTTAGGTGATGTCTGTGGACTTCTTTTTCCTGTTGAACCATGTCGTTCTGCTTCTGCTTGTGGCCAAGTTTGTTTCCACTGTTATGTTAGCTGCGTGTGTTGGATGGCTTTGGGCCCTAGTTAAAAACTTTGAGTTTTCAGAGTGCAAAAATGAGTGACAGCATCAGCTTCCTATGTTGGAATGTCCGCGGTCTGAACGACCCGGATAGGCAATCTACTGTCAGCGAGATCATCGCCTCTTCTACGTGCCATGTTGTTTGCCTCCAAGAAACTAAGCTGGAAAATGTGGACAGCTTCACTGCATGTCACCTGGGTGGTAATAGACACAAGAACTTCGCGCAAAGGCCGGCAATCGGTACAAGAGGTGGCCTGCTGATGCTTTGGGATGAGAGTGTTGTGCGGGTGAGCAACATAGAGACCTCAGAGTTTTGCCTTTCGGCATCAATCCTCATTACCCAGACAGGGATCTCGTTTAAGATTACTTCCGTCTACGGCCCAACCGCATACGCCCGCAAGGATGATTTCTTTGCCGAGTTGATTGCTCAAAAGCCTATCACCGGGACCAAGTGGCTTGCCCTTGGAGATTTCAACCAAATCTATCGTGCTAGGGACAAGAATATTAGGAACGTCAACCGAAGCCGCCTAATTAGATTCCGCAACATCCTTCAATCTTGTGAGCTTAAGGAAATTCACCTTCAAAATAGAAGATTCACTTGGAGCAACGAAAGACAAAATCCAACTATGAGCAAGCTCGATGCGTTCTTTTGCAATCCCTATTGGGACCTTCACTTTGGGGGGCACGTGCTAAATGCTCTCTCCTCGGCCCTCTCTGATCATTGTCCGCTTCTCCTTGTCGACGATAGTGGCCCTAGGAGGCCGAGAAGCTTCAAATTTGAGAATTTTTTTAGACTAGCATCCCTGGTTTTGAAGAGGTAGTTTCTCGGGCTTGGGAAGTTCCTTCAGGCCACTCCGACCCCTACCTAAACCTTTTCCACAAGCTCAAGTATACGGCGAAGTGCCTTTCTATATGGAGTCACGGGCTCTTCTCCAAAACCAAAATTCTCCTTCATGACGTGCTCCTTGTCATTCTTCAACTCGACATAGCCCAAGAAAGTCGTGCTTTATCCGTGGATGAGTTTGATTTAAGGGCTTGCCTTAAGAGGATGGTCATCAACTTTGCCATTATCGAGAGGGCGAGAAAAAAGCAAAGTGCAAGAGTCAAAGATATCAAAGAGGGGGATGCCAACACCAAGCATTTCCACATGAGGGTCAACGCTCGGAGGAGAAAGAACCACATACAACGTCTAAAGAATAATAGTGGTTGGGAGACCGAGCATGAGCACAAAGAAAAGATTATTCACGACCACTTCGCCTCAGTCATGGGTAGAGGGTTGCCGCAGGCAAGAGACCTTAATTGGGATAGCCTTCAATTGGGAGAGGTGGACTTGGGAGGGATTGCCGAGCCTTTCTCGGAGGAGGAAGCCAAGGGTGCTATTGACCATATGCCTTCTCGACAGCGCCTGCCCCGAAGCGGTTCACGGGGCCCTTCTTCAAGAAATGTTGGGTTACTATCAAGGAGGATGTCATGGGCGCAATCCGGCATTTAAACAACCTCCAAGTGTGACACCTTCAATGGGTCAATTCAGCTAGCATTGTTCTTTTGCCTAAAAAAGAGGGAGCCAAAGATATTTCTGACTTTAGGCCTATTAGCTTGATTCATGCTATTGCCAAGATTATTGCAAAGATGATTGCCCTACGTCTTGCGCCTCTCATGAATGATCTTGTTTCGAACGCCCAAAGCGCCTTCATCCAAAAAGAAGTATCCATGATAACTTCATGCATGTTCGAAACCTTGCTAGAAGACTTCACAAGAGCAAGATACCAACGCTTCTCTTCAAACTTGATATCCGCAAGGCTTTTGATTCGGTTCGCTGGGAATTCATCCTCGAGCTCCTCAAGAGACATGGTTTCCCTCCAAAGTTCAGGGATTGGATTGCCGCTTTGCTTAGCACCTCTTCATCAAGAGTTCTACTAAATGGTGTCGCCGGGTCTCCTATCAAGCACGGAAAGGGGCTGCGCGAAGGGGACCCCCTCTCGCCGCTTCTCTTTGTGCTTGCAATTGATCCGCTACAACAAATTCTTGAGTTGGCCACCCGCCATGAGCTCCTACAAAAGATTCGTGGGCGAGGAAGTGTGTTGAGAACCTCCATTTATGCGGATGATTCCGCAATCTTTGTGCACCCAAACAAGCAAGACATCCAAAACTTAGCCTCAATCCTCGCTTTGTTTGGTGAAGTATCCGGGCTTCAAACCAATTTCCAAAAGAGCATGGTTGTACCAATTTGTTGTAACGAAGTTGATGTCAATGATGTTCTCCAAGGCCTCCAGGTGATTCATGCAAGCTTCCCCTTGAAGTGCCTTGGTCTCCCACTATCGGTATGGCAACTTAAGAGGGTGGATTTCCAACCCTTGGAAGACAAAATGGCCGGCAAGCTAGTAGCTTGGGATGGGAAGAATATTAACATTGCTGGCCGAGGTGCTCTCGTCAAATCCGTCTTCACGTCCCAAGCAATCTTCCACCTCACACCTCTTACCATTTCGCTGGGATGTTACGCTACCATGAACAAGATTGAGCGTGTTTTCCTATGGGCGAGCACAAGAGAGATTTCCGGAGGCAAATGCAAAATCAATTGGGAGACGGTATGTAGACCAACACACCTCGGTGGACTAGGGATTCTTAACCTTGAGAAATTTGCTAGAGCTCTACGTTTGAGGTGGCCATGGTTTGAGTGGAAAGATCCTAAAAAGCCTTGGGTCGGTTTGGGCAACCCTTGCGATGAGGTTGATATGAGCCTCTTCTATGCCGCTACCACCATCACCATTGGGAATGGAAATATTGCGTCTTTTTGGACCTCCCCATGGCTCCATGGAGTGGCACCAAAAGTCATTGCCCCATTAATCTTTGAGGCCTCAACAAGGAAGAAATGGAATGTCAAACAAGCCCTTCACAATAATGCTTGGATTTCCAAGATTAAGATGGACACTAGCTTGACCGTCACTCACATACACCAATACATCAAGCTTTGGAATGAGTTGAGCCGAGTACACCTTAGAGAAGAGGTTGACGACTCAATTGTTTGGAACCTTACAAGCAATGGTGCGTACTCCTCCAAGTCGGCTTACAATGCGCAATTCTTCGGAACCACTCTCTCTACCATGAATAAGTTAGTTTGGAAGGCATGGACGCCGCCAAAGGTCAAGTTCTTTGCTTGGTTGGCTATTCAAAATAGACTTTGGACCACAAACCGGTTAGAGAAAAGAGGTTGGGACAATTGTGGTCTTTGCCCGCTTTACAAGCAAACGCAAGAAACAGCGGCGCATTTGTTCTCCCATTGTCGTTTTACCAAGAGGGTTTGGAACCTTGTCAAGGAGTGGCTTGGTCTATCTACCATCCATACGCAAGCTTGGGCGTCGGACCTTTCTGTAAAACAATGGTGGACCTTGATGACGGCCAACACGGTGGAGAACCACAAGGCCCTTGTTTCCCTCGTCATGCTCATTACTTGGACTATTTGGAAAGAGAGAAACGCAAGAGTTTTTAATAACAAGGCCAAGCCACCTCAATTTCTTTTTGAGACAATCAAGGGGGAGGCTAGACTTTGGGTCGCCGCGGGCGCCACTTCTTTGAGTCTTGTAATTTTGGGAGAGTAATTACCTAGTTCTTCTTTTTTCAGTTTTTTTGCCCTGTCATGCCATGACTCTTCTTCTCTATTAATGGAATGGGGCAAATCTTTTGCCCACCGTTCAAAAAAAAATTCTCTAAAAAAATGAACATCGAAAATTGGTCTACAAATTTTTGGCAGAATACTCACTCGGACACAACTCTGCTCTGCAATACAGACACGATGCGCCTGCTCTGTATAGTTTTACTCCAGGCATGTGCAACCCCTAGACAAACAACACAGCTACAGAGTTACATAATCAAAAATTGGTCTACAGATTTTTGCCAGAAAACACACTGGAACAACGCCAGAACAACCTGCATGAAAGTATGAACCTAGGTTGCTGAGAGTCTGAGACACTAACGAAAATCTAACAATCAGTACCCAATAATCAATAGTTCTTCTCGGTGTACAATGACCCCTAGACACTCCTTGAGCACATGCCACTTGCACCATCGATGTGTTGTCCTAGGCATCACATTCCTAATTGCTACTTCCATATCCTAGCACTGATCTGGATGTACAAGTGTGAGAACGATCTCGGTTAGTTATGGAATTCTACTTACAATCAAAACTAATCTGTCTACACACGCAACCTAACCTTTTAGTGTTGTTTTAGGTGCAGTCCCCCACACATTATTCTAATGAACTATGTGAATGCCCATTCAAAGCACCTGCTCATCCCCACCATGATACCACCATCTATGATGCTCTGGAAATAGTTGTTCACTCCCACAAACAAACCAAATGACAAGTCATACAAGTTTGTCTTGTATGTGTTGTCAAAGGTAATAGCATCACCAAAATACTTGCGCTACAATCTGCTTGTCCCTGTGGTCCACATTAGATTTTTTATTCTACTCTCACCTTCTTCATGAACCCTAAACATGAGGTCTGGGCCCTTAGCCCCTAGGTCATCCAACGCCTCAATTGCTTTTTGGGCGTCATCGTGTTCATGCTCTTTACTTAGATGACCACATAGCGACGGTTTAGTGAATGGCACATTTCCTGCATTTCCAAAGAATGCAGCGATTATGCTGTACACTATCCCAATGTTTATGTTGTTGACTCCTAGCTAACGGACAAGGTCCTTGGTGTAGAGGTCTTCTATGATGGCTAGAATACCTTTTCACTGCAATTCTCGGTCATTTTGTGGTTATGCTTCACTCTGTGCTCTGTAATATACATCTCGGTGTCCAGAGTAATCTGACCATCGCGGGGCACTCGCACCGGCATGACTTAGTGTTCTCTCCGTTCAGTTTCCCTCTAGGGAAAAAATGTCAAGGCAACAATCCGGTTAGACAAATGCACATAACCAAACTAGCCAGTATCCTTTACAAAGAAAGTGCCATGGTACCGAAATCTTACCGAGCATCCGCGCACACGATTTCTTGCATGCATTTACTCTTCTTCGCATTCAGACGACTCTTCCCGTATCTTATTCCAAAACCAATGTTCCTAGGAGTACAGGTTGTAGAAGTCATAAGCTTCAGCAAGCTAATCGAATGTAGTAGCAAGGCAAGGATCGATGACCTCATCCCCCAGATTTTCTGCATAACCACATACCAATTTCTCAAGTGCACTCAAGTCTCGAAGGGCATGGTGTCCTGTTAGGTGGTGCTCTATCCGCCCGAACCCTGCATCAACCAGCAACAATTGACCAATTACGGCATGTCCATGGGTTGCGACATAAAGTTTCAAAAAAGGGGTCGCCATAATTTCTAAGTTCATATGTGTTTTTATGACACCCACTTAAATTGTAGAACCATCATCTTTTCTTTTGAACAATTACACTCTACAAAAGTCCATTTTTCCTTCATTTTATAGTTCGGACGCCATCCTTTCATATGTACCACCAGTTACAAATTGCACCAGAAAACAATGGAACAGATTTTTATGCTATAACTGAAGCATGGTCAGATAACTGTCATTCCAAAGTACAAAAGTATAGTACAGAGATGTCTGAATTAACAAATTGCGCCAGAAAATTCGACATGGTAATTAAGCAGTGTCACAAATTCCACCCAACATAAGTCCTAAGTCCAGTTCACAACTTGATTGAATGCACAATTTCTACTGCAAATTAGGCAGGAAAATTCACCTGTTCGTCCACTCCGGAGCTGTTGGGTCCATACTGATAATAAATACACTGCTTGGAATCTGCTTGCCCATCACCTTCTTCATACACCACACCTCCTACAGCTTCGACGATGCCCATCACAGACCGATCCGGCTCGACCGACCCCACATGGTTGCACCCCGTCCTACACCGCTGCTCCGCCATTACCGGCTACCTCCAGCGTCCCCTGATAGAATGCTGTGAAAAGACACCAAACCTCCCAGATTTAATCTCCACAACACCCCACTGCTCGGTATCGGGAAAAGTTGCAGCACTGACCTACTGACTAGATCCATGGGGAAGTCCATTGCTGATGCCAATGGAGATGAGGCCTCTCAGGCTCATTCGATCAAGAGCACAACGTCGCCGTCGTTACCCTAGCCGACTGCCAAGTCCCCGGATGAGGTCCGTCGTATTGTATCAGTCTGCAACAAGGGGCGAAATGAACACCTCACACCTTTCAGATACCCAAATCACGCGTTCGAGAACACCTAACTCGGTTCTTGTACCAGGGTCCAGTTACGATTCCTCGCCAACATGTTCCGCGGGTCCATGTCGTTAGCGGGATACTGTAACTCCGTCCGACAATATGTACTGCACCATGGGCCACATCTACGATGGTAGATCGGTCACAGCAATTTATTTATCCATTACCTGTTGCTTGTACGGCATTTAATTCTCACTAGAGCAACAATCTCTAGGCACGATCGAGTGGTCCAAGTGCCAGGTTCATCTGGACCCGGGAGCCAAAACTCCACTCCCAGCACTAAGGCCTTCCACGGCATACGTTTTCAGCGGTGCCCAATCAAATTTTGGCATCGATAGACCTGCCCTCAAGCTGCAGAGCTAGTGCCACAAAAAAAAATCTGGGCACCGAAGCATCTACTTGCTCCGATGCCACAAACCAAAATGCAGTAAACAACTAGCTCTATGGCAGCCATTCAATCCTTCAACCACCGTGAATCTGAGTACAGGCCATTGTTTATATTTTACTAACTGAGTTTATCATTGTTGTGGGGTCCCAACTTTTTTGCATAGTGGTGCCCTCCATTGTGAGGCTGGTGCCACAAGATTTTTTTATGGCATCGGTGGTGATGTGGCACCTTTTTGATCAATTTGGTACACTGTGAAAGGCCTAAGAAAACCTTACACTACTTCTTTTTGTGAACGCATGGGGAACGATCCCCCGGGTGAAGAAACCCCGGTAGCCAGACGCCTACAATGTGTGGATTGTCTCGTCGGAATTTCAGAATAGAAGACATTTTGTTGAGTGTGTCGTTTCGGCACCCAAGTTCCATGGAGAACTTTTTCGAAATATTTAAAAATTCAAATTTGAAGATTCAAAACAACACAAAGAAATACCTGGTTGTAGTCCATGATTTATTCTACCCGTGTGTAAATTTCAAAACAAAATACCAAATATTTTATCCTCGATAAAAAGACAAAAATGCAGCCGTGGAAGCATGAACACTGCAACTTTTGAATCTTCTAAAAAATGTCCAATTTATCTTTTATGCCGGTCCTAAAATACAAAGTCGTAGTGTACATAGTTTACTACATCCATATTTCTCTTTTGGATTTTTTGAAACTTTAAAATCAAGTTTTTGAGTTTTTATATAAAGTCCTCCATGGAGCTCTGGTGCCAAAGCAATTTTTCAACTTTTTGCTGGGCTATTTTAAAATACCATAACATCTTATTATTTTCGACTTTTTGCTAGGCTATTTTAAAATACCATAACATCTTATTATATTTAGGAGCAAAGGTAGCACTGCTTAATTCTAAAATATAAGATGTTTTAGCTTTTCTATGATAGATATATATCTAGACGTTTTTTAGTGCATACATTATGAACCGACACACTAAAAACATCTAGATATCATTTAGATTTAAACATCTTCTAATTTGGAATAGAGCGAGTAGTTACGAAGAGCCATCGTTACTGTCAGCCGAATACCCTACCAAACGAAGAAGTCCTCGGAGGTAATATACATTTTTCCAGTGGATAGAGTAGACATCTCAATCTCCATGGATTCCAATGATGACAAGCAAGTGATATACATTTTCCCAGTGGATAGAGTAGACATCTCAATCTCCATCAATTCCAATGATGACAAGCAAGTGACTGAAGAAAATTAGAACAAGCAACTTACCTCATGGCAAAAAAATGCATCTCATAAACAGGAAACCAATAGTCACAACTTTCTTGACTTCCAAGGAAAAAAACTTTCTCCGACACTAGCATAAGCTAGGGACAGGGACATGTTTATCAAACTCCTTCGTACTCCCTCCGTTTAGAAATATAAGATGTTTTAAGTTTGTGAAAGAGATGTATCTAGACACGTTTTAGTGTATAGGTTCAAATGAATCTAGACACTAAAATATGTCTAGATACATCTCCTTCACAAACCTAAAACATCTTATATTTTCAAACGGAGGGAGTATGAACCATTAGAGAGGTACACGTGAGAGACATAATGTAGCGTAAGAGGTACTCCCTCTGTTTTAAAATATAAGATGTTTTAGGTTTGTGAAAAAAATGTATCTAGACTTGTTTTAGTGTGTAGATTCACTTCAAACCTAAGTGAACCTATATACTGAAAGAAGTCTAGATACATTTGTTTTAGAAAGCTAAAACATCTTATATTTTAGAATGGAGAAAGTACAATACAACGGCAATGGGTGAATTCTAAGTTGGCAATCAGCTGAGATTCCAAAGAATATGCAACCGGACATAACTTAAAATTACAAGCGATTTTACAATAAGGAAGATTTCAGGTTCCCGTTGACGTGGCAGAAGGCATATTCATGCCTCATCATTTACTTAACAAATCTTAGGAGAAATAGAAGGTGTTGTCATCACTCAGTGGAACAGCAATGATACTAGTCCACACACGAGAGCAGTCAAAGCAAGCAAGCTGCTTCTAGCTCTTTGGCCACCACTTGCAACAACGTCTCGCTGGGGGACGCCTTGGCAAGAAAGCCCTAGCTTGCCTTCTCTGCACTCATGGGCGAACAAGCCTGGTGGGTACTTGCCGTAGAGGTTGATGTAGCTGAACATTGTCGATGCACAGTCATTGCCCTCGTCATTGATGTATGTACTAAACGGGCATGCAAATTCCTTGAAAGCATCGCAACAATTCTTAGCAGGAAATTTTGGCCCTTTGCACTGGCTTGTGATGATCGTGTAGTTTTGGAATTCAAAGTTCATCGGGCAACCTGATAGGCACAGGTATGAGGGAACAGAAGTATACTAGATGAAGGTACCAAAAGACTTAAACATGGCTACATGTGTGCCACAGAGAGCACACATTGCAATGATGATTTAGGATCTACGCCCTCTGTTTCAAAATATAAGATGTTTTAGGTTTGTGAAGAAAATATATCTAGACTTCTTTTAGTATGTAGGTTCAATCAGAGGAGTATTAGCTATGTGTATGCATTGTTAAGTGAACAGAAAATACAAGAATATGTGCTTAGGGGCTGCCCCAAAACATTTTGGTTATTTTGAAGCTAGAAGCCTAGAACCAACTTGCCTAGCTAAATTTTGTTAACTTGCAAAAACATGGTATGATCACGTCAGCTAATGCATTAACCAGACAACGGAATACAGACTTCGGCATCTGGACATTGCCCTTCTTACCGTACACAACATATTCCTGTTTTATCATCACCAGCTGAACAAATATCCTTTCCACTATTACCTTCTACTCTATATCAACGGGCATCTCCACTCGGCTACCCGGGCATCTTCACTCGGCTACCTAGGACGCCGATCCGGACGCCGAATTTAGGTTCGGACGCTGAAAATCGGCCCAGTGGCGTACCCAGGAACCTCTTTTCGTCCGGATTGGGCTAACCTTGTCCGGACTCCCCAGGCCATACCCAGGATCCCGGGTACGCCCTGGGAACGCCGGAAGCAGCGAATTGGCCAAACCAGCCTGTCAGCGACAGAAGCCGAGTCGTCATCATCCTTCCCGCCGTTTCCCTTTTCCCGCCCTCGCCGCTACACCCCTCCCGCCCTCGCCGCCGAACTCGGCCTATAAAAGACGTACATCTCGCCGTCCCATCACAGTCTTTCACACTACTCCCAACTCCGGCGAACTCCGGACACTCCCACCTCCTCACCTCCGCCGAAAAGCCATGGCCGAGAGATTTTTCGGCTGACGCACGCTGCAGCCGTGGGAAGCCCGGCTGCTCCATGAGGCGGGCTATACGGCGCCGCCGAACTGTCTTCTCCCCTTCGCCTGGCAACTAAGCGCCGGCGGGATCCCTATTCCGCCAGTGCCGGCCGACGAGGACATCGCCGGAGAGATCCAGGTGGCTATCGCCGCCATGGCAACCTGGTTTTCTGGAGGCAGTTCTTCGTCGACAGGCGCCTCCAGGATCTCACCCGACACGAGGGACCGCTGGGCTCGCTGCCGCAGCGTCACAATGTGGCTTTTCGCCGCCGCTGGTGGAGCGTTTCAGGGCAAACTCTCGCCGCCGTCATGAAGCACATCCAGGCCGGCAACCACCCCCGCCTCGGCATGTAGATGCGGCGTCCAGCGTCGACCACGACGGCGGCAGTTTTCTAGTTAAATTCGATGTAATATGTGCGTCCTTGCCCTAATTAATGAAATCCGTCTATATTCGCCCAAACTTCACCGAGTTTAACTGAATTTCGCCGAACCTGGGAACTCGGCCTGGGAACGCGAGTGGGAAGCTCGGCGTACCTAGACCAAAAACTTGTATCGTCCGGCTAAAAAAAAGTCCGGATTTCGGCCTGGGTTCGCCCCAACGAGTGGGGATGCTCTAAAGAATGAGCATCTTAGTATCTAGAGACAGCAAGTATCCATGCATCTAAAACATGGTAGCAGCAAACAGTAGTTCGGAAACACTGCATCACAGTTAGTAAGTTGGCCTCTAATCTCTAAATTAGGTGCTATTATCCAATTAATTAACAAGCATACTATGTGGTAGTATGTACAGTGTGCACATCATCAAACACCGGCTGGTCGGTAAACCATCTCAGCAATTTCAAATTAGTAACATCACCGGGAAGATATAGCCACCATCCCTGCATTCAACTCATGGCACCCCAATTCCCCCACTCGTCTACGTCAACCATCAAACAGTTCCGCGGTCTTTGGTTCCAATCATCAATCCTTATTCCTTAATCGCCCACCATCGGAAGGGACTAATGAATCAATCCAAACCACCACCAATCGTCGTTGCTACCCGGATCTAACGACATGACATGCATTTCTTCGGCGTAGGACGGATCACGGAAACAGCATCTAAGCGGACAAGACCACTCAAATTCCCACCACGATTTGCGAACAAATCCCGAAACCTGGCACGCGTTAGAGGTTTGAACTTAAAAAGGAGGAGGAGGAGGAGGGAAACGTACTCTTCTTGGCCTGCAGCAAGCTCCTCCCCGTAGATCCGGCACTCCCCTGGAACACGCCGTCTGTTCAAGCATCAGCGCGAACACAACACAAAAAGGCGTCAGAAGCCGAAGCGAACGATCGAGGCAGCAAGGAACACCGAAGCAAAGAGCACGGAAACGCACCGGAGATGAAGGGAGACGCGGAGGCGAGACCGGCCAGGAGGGCGGCCGTGAAGAGGAGGAGCGAGAACCCACGAACCGCGGCCATCGCGCGCGCGCGCGTCTCCCGCCCTGCACGAGAGCTTCCGCGCGCTGCTGCTGCTGCGACTCCCCGAGCGTGGAACCAAGCGGATCTAGTGCGACGAGCCGACGACGGTGGCGGTGGACGGCGCAGGGGGGAGAGGGAGGAGAGGCTGCAGATCCACGTGCTCGCCTCGACGTTCACCGCTGGTGCTTGTAAGCTCTACGAAGCGGCGTGGTGGTGCTACTGCTGCCTACAGCTGCAATTAATTAGTGGCGCCGGATGCTTGCGAGCTGGAGCTGGAGGAGCTGGAAGAGGCAGGGGGGAGAGGGAAGGAGGACAAGGACGACGCGACCACGCGGACGCGTTTTGTTCGGTGGTGTTTTCCCCATTTTGTTTTCTCTCCCCTGACCTGACGGTGAGATGATTCCGGGAGCGAGCGACCGATGTTACGGTAGACCTGGGCTTCACAGAGAGACAGAGACGGGAGATTGGGGAAGCGGTCAAGATTTTCATTTGATTGATATTTCTTGCTTGGTCAGTTGGGAGTAGTTATTTTATGCGAGAAAGATCTTCATCGGTAGCTGCACAAATGGCAGATGATAGGTTGATCAGTACGCAATGCAAGTTACACGAGTTAAGCTTCCGAGTTCATGTTTTGTTTTGTGGAGATTGAAGCTCGACATGCGCATCTGCAGCCAGATTTACTTATTTGTTTACCTGAAGGCGCGCGCTACGCGTCCCCCGGGGGATATTTGCCCCCGATCCCCCGGGTCCGGAGCCGTCCGATCAAAACTTCTAAACCGTATGATCAACCCGTCGACCTCCTCCACCCCCGCTTTTGCTACGTCGCAGCAAAAACCGTTTCAGAGTAGCAAAATAGAGGTGACCAGGGAGTCAGCAGCGTCGCGGCGCCCATGACGACGGAGGAGTCTGCCGTCGATCTCCTTCACGGCCACGGAGATGAGCCATATTCGAGGACCATACTCTACCCTCCTGGTCACCCTCACCACCTTATCCCGCCGCCAATCGTAGCTTCTAGTGGGATCAAATCCTCACGCGGCGGCCCCGATTCGCCAACGACGATGTCTCCAATCGAGCAAAGAACCTAATCTAGCCAAGCACACAAATCCTCCAGTGTTTTTCAATCAAAATCCCGAGGAAGAACCTCCAGCACCATCGGTAAGCTCTAGATTAGGTTTCCACCATTGTTATCCCTCTGTTTTGCTACAAACCGTTTTCTGGGCCAATCTGTTTGACATGAGTAGAAAAACACAGAGTAGCAAGTAGCAAAACAGAGTAGCAAGTAGCAAGTACCAAAACACAGTACTAAATATGTTTGTGCTACATGGTAGCAGGAAACCTCAAAATAGATTAGGGTGCTACATTGTTGCAAAAGGAAAATTACAACATGCTTTCTTTGGACAATGTCTTTGCAGTGCATAAAAAATTTGGGCACATGTGGTGCTACATTGTAGCAAATTAGGTGATCTAGCACATTAATGTAGGTAAAATGTGCTCTTGTACATTGAAATTAGGTGATCTAGCACATCCGGACAATGTGCTACAATGCTTTTGATAGTATCTTGGATGTGCATAAAAATTACAACTAAACTTTTTCTTTTAAATTGCAGGGTTTGTTGGCGATAGTATACTGGGAGGATTCGACCTCAACCACCTCATTGATGAATACGGTCCTGAAGGATATGCTGCTCCACCACAATCTTATTACGAGATTGCTCCACCACAATCTGCTGCAGAACCTTTGGACAAAAATTTGCTACAAGAGCGTAAAGTGCAGCTAGTAGCAATGCTTCATTTGTTGATGAAGAAGGTGGTGAAGAGATTTGCTCGCAGCCTCTTGTACCATATGTTGGAATGACATTTGATGACCTTGAAGTTGCGAAGCAAGTATACAATGACTATGCTTTCAAACTCGGGTTTGGTACACGGATTGGTAACACCAAGTATAGCAGCAAGAGGTGCCCCAAAAGATGCAATTCTTAGTAGGGTTTTTGAGTGTGTCCATGCCGAAAACCAGTAGACAAGCAAAAAATGCTACTAAGGGAGGTCCAATAGACATGAGCAATTTCAGTACGTAAATCACGTAGCAAACAAGTTGGACTCAAAATGGACGAAAGCACTTGAGGCGTAAGAATAGGGTGTCACGGCATGATTGTAAAGCTAGAATGCTCGTTGGAAAGAGAAATGGAATATGGACTGTAACGGTATTTCAAGGAGAGCACACACACCAGCTTTGAAGCAAATTGGGAGAAGACGGTACTACCGGTCTCATAGGAAGGTTACTGAGGAGGACTTTCAGTTCATCCAAACTTTACACAACCAAAACATTACCACAGCTCAGATAATGGGATGCCTCGGAAGTGTGCACGGAGGCGACCCGAGGTGCCTTGGTTTTGTGAAGCGTGATGTGTCCAACATAAGGACTATGCTACGTGAGGAAGTTTCGCCGCGAGACATGTCAATGACTATTGAGTACTTTGAAAGGAGACAAGCAGAAAGCCCTACATTCTTCTTTGATAAGCAAGTGGATGAAAACAATGCTGTGAGAGCTCTCTTTTGGGTGGATGGCAGGACAAGGGCCTTGTACCCCAAATACAAGGACTCGGTGTTTTTCGACACTACATTTTGTACCAACAAGTACAACATGCCTTTTGCTCCACTCGTGGGCATCAACCACACACATACAATTGTGTTGGGAGTGCTTTGCTACCGATGAAACATCGAAACATTCGTTGGGTATTCACCAAACTTAAGGAAGCAATGAACGGTTTGGCGCCAGACCATATCATGACGTATCAAGACCAAGCAATGGCTGCAGCAATTTCAAACATATATCCTGATTCGTCCACAGATGTGCATCTTCCATGTGCTACGATTAGCAAGAACAAAGCTTGGACCTCACTTGAGAGAAGGTAGCCCTTTGTCAAAGCATTCTACTCATGCATCTATAAACGGACAATCAGAGCGAATTTGAGATATCTTTGGCAAAGATATGTTGGAAACTTTGCTATGGTCGAGAACACTCATTTGCGTAACATGTGGAAGAGTAGAAAATGTGGGCACTGTGTACTTCAGACAAAGTTTCTTTCCTTCACAAGCACAACAGAAGATCTCAAGGCCTCAACTCGTACTTTAAAACTTTAGTTCGCCCAAGTGGCTCGGGCTTTGGAACTTCGTGCAGCAAGAATGAGTTGTGCCAAACACGATGCTAGACAGAAGACAATGCAAGATTCACAATGGATACAACAACAAGACCACTATGGGGAAGGTGAGATTTTCTCTTACGCATGATTTTCCCAAGTAGCATTTTTTATTTCTGGTAGCAGATTTTTAAACTGTTGTAGCATAATGTAACACCGATGTAGCACCAACTGACAACAAGAAAACAAACCTTATTTTGCAGCTACAACATTGAAAAGCAGGGGCTGGAGTTCTACACAAGGGAGATCTTTACAAGATTCCAAAAGATGTTTGAGAAATCTACCAGGTTTTATCCAATGCAGGTTGAGGGTGAAGGCATGTGCTTTGATCTCATTCCAAACCCTGGTTATGGTGTCAAAACCTACCAGGTGCAAGTCAAGTTAGATGATGAGTGCTACAAGTGCGGATGCAACACATTTGAGATGTGTGGCCTTATATGCCCGCACATAGTGAGGGTGATGGTGCACTTGAATGTCCAGCAAATTCCAGAAAGATACATGCTACGAAGATGGTCTGCTGCAGCAACAATGCCTGCACCTGATCCCGAGACAAATACCATCAGATTTGGGATCCCAGGAACCAATACTCTCAAGTACAATGCATTGTGCAGAAAGATGAATGAACTCGCTTCGGATGCTTGCTTCACTGATGAAACATATGTTGCTGTTTCAAAGATGATTGATGATGCGAAGCGTCTTGTAGCAAATATGAGGAACACACGACATGCTACACAGGAGCAAGAAGTAGAGCAGCAAGGAGGAGGGCCAGAAATTTTGCTACAAGAGCAAAGTATTCCTCCACAGCATGGTGTAAACAATCAACGACAAGAAGAAGAACATAATGATGCTCCGAGTAGCACGCTCAAGAACCCTGAGAGGGTAAAGCCAAAAGGAAGACCAACCGAGAAGTCAAAGCGTAACAAACCATTGGTTGAGCTTCGTGATGAAGCAAATGCCAAGAGAAGGAAAAAAGCTCAAGAGACAAAGAAGAAGCAAACTGATGCAACGCCGAAGAAGAAGAAGCCAAGAAAGCAAAAATGCCCATACTGCAATGAAGAAGGTCACACCGTCAAACAATGTGTATCCATGGAAGCACCGATTATGGGAATGCTGAAAATAGAGTTGAAACTATAGAGTTGAAACTACATGTACTACCGAGAGTAGCATTTTGTCATTACTATGTAGCATACATACAAGATAGATGTAGCATCATCTTGATGCAAGATATGAATTTTGTGATATGATGTAATATTGTGGTAGCAAAAATATTTCCACTTTGGAGCATACATTTGCATTTTGTATATAAAATTGCTACCATAGACAAAACTTGTTCTTATGAATGAATGTCATAGGTATATTTGCTACATTAAACCTAGTAGCAAATCTTGTACACCTGGGTAGCACACCATTTCTATGCATGTAGCAATATGACTACAGATGTAGCAAATTAAAACACAGGGTGGCCAAAAAAATTGACAAAGATGTCTAGGTAAATACTCATTTTTAGCATTTATGCAGCATGTGTGTAGCATGTACAGAACTTATCAAAGCAATCACACTATTTTAAGCTTCAGAAGACAATAATCAACATTCCAAATTTCAAAATCTTCCATTCCAAACATGTAGCACTTATCCATCCAACATAACCTATCCACAAAAGATAATCCATAGATCTGCAAAGAACGAACACATCCACGATTACATCAGTTTGAACCATTACAAAGTGCAAAATAAGATCACAAGGACGACATCAGTTTCAACGATTACATTAGTTTCAACCTAACTACGCTTCTTCAGAACTCTTCTTCCATCACCGTAGTAATGATCCTTTGTTTTGCCTTGCCTCAATCAGATCAGATGCAAGAAGTTTCCTTAGAATTGGTATAGCATTGTTGTCGAACTCTGCCATGACCTTGCCGGTGAAGCTATCCATGAAGAGCATGCTGAAGAATCCACAATCAAATCTGTCAAAAAACAAACAGATAGATTAGTAAAAAACAAGCAGAAACTGATGTAGCAAGTGTAGGAAGCTAAAGTAGCAAGAGTTGTAAACTTAGGTAGCAATTAAAAAACAATAGCAAAAGTTGAAACTAGTGATCAGGACAAGGATTGAAAAAAGGTGAGCAAAATCTTACATGGTAGTTTGTTGTGGGTGATCAGATTGGTTAGCGGTAAGTGTCGGTTGATATTGTATGATAGTTTTGATTTATTCACAATAATTGAAAAGTTTGCTAACTGTAAAACAAAGCAAAAACACTTATTGGTTATTTATATGAAGAAAAAAAAAAGGCCCTACTATAAATGTAGCAAACACAATGAACAAGTATAGCTGGATTACTAACCAGATTACGTGCACAATCATCCATCACACTAGCATTTTTGGACCCTTTCATTGAATCAAAAATATGCATCTGTTTTGCTACTAGGTTGATACAGGGAACTGCCCAATGGTTGAACTTCACAATAGGAAAGTATAGCTACATTCAAACATGAATTAATATTTAGCATCTTGTAATAGAAAGCAAACATGAACAAGATAGGAAGCAAGGATGTTATCTCACAAGGTCACACTTGAAAATCTTGAACTTTGCATTCGCTCTTTCAACTCATCCATACATGCTTTAGCATTGAATGCTTTTGGATCAACAATAAGCTTCTCCTGTTTTGTGTTGAGGATAAAAAGTAGTATGAGGCAGCAGAAAAAGCAAGTAAAATTTGCTACTATCTATATTGGTTCAGCAAGCACACAAAAGGTAGGGAAATGCTAGCAGAGTACCTGTCATATGCATATTGAGCAAGTAAAAGATCAAGAAAAGTGTGACTTACCACAAAGTGCTGCGTGAAAGCGTACTTCCTCTTCTGCCGTGCACTTTTCTTGCAAACAATGTCCGACTCATGGTTAAATTTCTCAATCCAAACATTCATCAACTCACTATCTAGATTTTGGCGCGCAAGCGATGTTTGGAAAGTTCTCAGCAACAATAATACCGCCCAATCTCCACAAAACTGGCCTGCACAAAGGAATGCACATGTAGCAGATAGTTATACATAAAGTAGCAAACAGTTCAATGTAAAGTAGCAAAAACAATAAACTAAAGTAGCAAACAGTTCAATGTAAAGTAGCAAAACCTGTAAACTAAAGTAGCAAAAAGTTCAATGTACATTAGCAAAACCTGTAAACTAAAGTAGCAAAAAGTTCAATGTACAGTAGCAAAAACTATGCACTAAAGTAGCAAACAGTGCAATGTACAGTAGCAAAAACTATGCACTAAAGTAGCAAACAGTTCAATGCACAGTAGCAAAATGAATGAACTAAGGTAGCAGGTAGTAAAAACTATGAACTAAAGTAGCAAACAGTTCAATGTAAAGTAGCAAAAAAATGAAATAAGGTAGCAGGTAGTTCAAGCTGTAGAAGATTAAATGGAAAACTGTAACCTACAAGTGAAAAAAGTAAGTAGCAAAACACATTAACACATGTAGCAATCAGCTAGATGTAAGGTAGCAAAAAACATTACTACAGAGTAGCAAAAAACATAAACTTATTGCCCTATCCTTCGGATGGCTCTTGAATTTCCGACCATTCATCACAAATGTGGAGTATTTTTGTTCTACATCTTCAGAGACCTTCATCTTTTTCAACTTTGGAGGTGTGAGATCCTCCTTGGCAGCCCTCTTAAACCTTGTCTTCTTCTCATGTGTCAACAAACCCGAGCTACCATCTCCTTTAACACTTGACTCAATGTTAACAACAACTGCAAAAACAGAAAACAATTGTGTCTTAAGCAAACAAGCGGAAGCATATCTAAGAAGCAAACAACCGGAAGCATATCTAAGAAACTACAATAAAATGTTCATACCAGGTGCAATGAGAATGATGTGTCGCAGCTCAGAGAGCCGAAGGTGCAAGATCGACCAAAGTGGAAGGTGATGTGGAATACTCTCGTGAGGCATCGAGGCGTGGTCACGGACCGGTTGGGGCATCACAGAAGGTGGGAGAGATCAGAAATGCAAAACTCAGATACTCATCGGTCCCAGTGCTCAAAAGATCAAACGGGGTTTGTCGAGCATTGGCCCAAGCTTCATCGAAATATCCTTCCTGGGCTGTGAATTGAGACCCGGGCTAACAACATCCGCTTCAAGAGCATCAGCTCCCTTGCTCATAGAATCAATGATTATTGCTGCTTGAGGAGCATCGGCATGTTTTGTTGCTACATGACCACCTTGCTCCATAGAAGCATCTGCAGCACCACCTTTCTCCACAACATCATCTACATCACCATCAGTATCCTTAGCAGCAGCTGCATCAACACCATGGTCCTCGGGCTCCTTCTCATCATCCTCAGTTTCTGAACCATCATCATCCTGTAGCTGATCATCATCATCTGCTGTACTTTTGGTTGGAAAAACAACACTTGGTCCAGCTTCTTCTTCTTTACTTGATGATTCAACATCAACCAAAAGGGCAGCCATGCGTTGAGCCTGCATGCGCTTCAATCCAGCAGAAAGGTTCTTCATTGTCACATCAACATCTGCTTCAAAAATAGCCTTGTGCTTCTCATACAATGTTTTGAAACGAGCGGGAACCTGTTAGCAAACATTAGAAGCAAGTTAGTAAACCAGAAACAAGATAAATGATGAAATTCTAAGCCGCTATCGCGTCGACGGCGACTCCGCCTCGGTACCCTAACACCGAGGCTAACGCATAAGGAGTAGCAAATTCATAAAGCCTGTAAACACTAAAGTAGCAAAACCTGTAAACTAAAGTAGCAAAACCAAAACACTAAAGTAGCAGAACCTGTAAACTGAAGTAGCAAAACCTGTAAACTGAAGTAGCAAAACCTATACACTAAAGTAGCAAGACCTGTAAACTAAAGTAGCAGAACCTATACACTAAAGTAGCAAAACCTGTAAACTCAAGTAGCAAAACCGAAATCAAGTAGCGTAACCTATACACTAAAGTAGCAAAACCTAGAAACTGAAGTAGCAAAACCAAAACACTAAAGTAGCGTAACACAGAAACTGAAGTAGCAAAACCTGTACACTAAAGTAGCAGAACCTATAATACATGTTCACTGATTGCAAAAAGAGGTAGCAGAGCAATGTAGCTAAGTAGCAAAATCAAATGCACTGAAGTAGCAATCAAAAAACAGTTCAGTAGCAATTTCATACCTGCAAATCCACGCTAGGGAAATTTAGCCATTCATTCAATGAAGAAGGATTAACATCAACATCTTCCATCGGAGCAGGTTTGTTGAAATCATCATAACCAGAGCGTACCATAAGGTGTTGCGTATAATGGGAGGAACTACACACAATAAAAAGTAATGTTAACATTAAGAGGATTAACGAAAGAATAGAATGTTTGTGGTCTTGGAAAGAACATTACATCTCGCTACGAAAACAGTTTTGTTCGATAAAATCTTCCTATCCGAGTCATGTTGTACAACAAAAGTGAAGTCACTGGTCTTGACAGAGCATACTCTAGGCAATGACTTGTCAAAAGTGTGATCGCAGGGTGGGAAATCCAAATGATCCATATAAGCAATCTACAAAAAGAGGCCAATTAAAGTTAGTAGTAGCAAAACAAACGTCAGAAACCGCTACAAACAAATATAAAAGATGGGAGATAACTTACACCAAGAAGAATGAATGGGCTAGTTATCCAAAACTCAAATTTGCTACAGTCCTTTGGAAGAACATGTGCTTGCTTCTTCTTCTTCTTCTGAATATTGCTCACAGTTTGCATCAACAAACCCAACAAATGCTCATCCCAAGCATACTCATCTGTTTTGGTTGGGTCAGCCATGAGACCAACATATTCCAAGTTAACATGGTTTGAGCTTTTTGGAGCAACAACAAGGGCTGTGGAAACAAGATCCCAAGTGCGAATGATGGTTTCCTCATCCAGACAAGACAATTCTTCAAGATATTGACGGTAGTTGCTAACTCGCCTCTTCTTCCCACCATGGTAGAGGGCTCAATATCATCAAGCTCGCACCTCCGGAATAGAAAGATCAATAGGCTTGCTCTCGCAGATTCCAAACACTTTCCTCACCATATCCGTGGTAAACACCATCTGGTTCTTCCGAAGCTTGTACTCACGAAGACGAGCAGAAGTATGTGCAGCAACAAAATCCGTAAGCTCATTAGGAATCCTAAACTATGCAACATTCAACAATGCTCTAAATGCACTCTTTGACTGAATAATCTGCTTCTTGGCTGGAGAAAGGTTGTCCGCAAGGATACTCAAACGCTTGGCACCGAAACGGTCCTTCGACATCCAAATATCCTCCTTGACATTACTCGCTCCCTCGCCAACTTTCTTGCGGTTCACAACAACCTTTTTGCCCTTTTGGATCTTATCAACAGCAGCAACCTGCAAAAGAAAAAAATAGAAACATGTATGGTTATAGCAAAACTACTAAACATTGGCCTACTAATTATACTCATCGATTACAAAAATGCACAAGTAGCAAGTAGCAAAACTAATCGGGATTACCAATCATACTACTGGGATCAAAATCATATTGCACAACTAGCAAAACCATCGGAATAGCAAATCCTAGTACTAATCATAGTCCTAGCACTAATCCTAGTACTAATCATGCTCGCAGAGCAAATCCCGATAGAGCAAATCCCAAAGAGCAAATCCCACTACACTATATCATACTAGAGTAGCAACTACTGGGATATACACTATATCATACTAGAGTAGCAAATCCCAGTACACTATATCATACTAGAGTAGAAAAAAATAAACTAAAGTAGCAAACATATACACTAGAGTAGTCACTACTGGGATCAATGCACAAGTAGCAAAACTACTAGACTAGCAAATCCTAGTACTAATCAACAAGTGTACAACACAGTAGCTTGGCACAACACAGTAGCTTGCTCCTAGTACTAATCAACAAGGGCGACAAGTGTACAACACAACAAACACAGTAGCTTGCTAGGAAGGACTAGCAAATCTTCCTAGTACTAATCAACAAGTGTACAACACAAACAGATAGTTTGGCCAAATAAATGCCTAGTACTAATCAACAAGTGTACACCACAAGTGTAAAACAAACAGTAGCTTGGCCAAATAAATGCCTGGTACTAATCAACAAGTGTACAACACAACAAACACAGTAGCTCTTTTGCTGCAGCATCTGTTTGACATGAGAAAATCTGCTAGATGTACAGTTCTCTGGGCAGATTGTCTGGACTATACCTTGCTCCATAGAAGAAAATTAACACAGTTTTCTGGACTGTACACCAGTGTTGCTAAATGGTGTGCTACATGCATAGCCATGTTGGGAAACAAAGCATGCTACAGCAAAAGGGCCACCTTGCTCCATAGAAGCAAATTAGCACAGTAGCAAGTAGCAATTTGGAGTATGAATCATACTCCTAGTACTAATCATGCTACTGAGTAGCAAAACACAGAGTAGCAAGTAGCAAAAATCCGATATATAAATGAATGTGTAGCAAAACACAGAGTACTAGAGTAGCAAATATGAGTATAACACAGAGTACTAATCATGCTACTGAGTAGCAAAACACAGTATAGCAAGTAGCAAAACACAGTATAGCAAGTAGCAAAAATCCCCATAGCAAAATAGCAAAAAATGGAAGCGACGAGAGAACGGCGGCTGCCGCCGGGTGATAACCTCCACGTTCGCGCCGCCGGAGGTGCTCCCTCCTGCCGCATCGCTCGTCGGCGGCGGTCCTCCCATCACCTCTTGCACCTAGGGTTCCTGCCCAAAATCAGAGAGAGGAGGTTAGAGAGGGGAGGTTACAGAGGGGATATTAGAGAGGGGAGGACGGCGGCCTGAGACCGAGATGGGCGGCGCTCGGCAGATCGGCGTGAGGCGAGGATGAACCGGACGGCGGCGCGGTCCGGGAGTTTCACTGCGGGAAACAGAGAGAGATTAGAGAGGAGAGAGGAGAGAGGGAGCATAGAAAATCCAGAGGAAGCACGAGCAGGCGGTGATCGTGATCGCTTCGTCGCAGGTGAGGACGATGAAGGCTTCGGCGGCGCGGTGATCGCTCCTCGGTCGCCTCTCTCAGTCGCCTCCGCGGTTCGAATCAAGCGAGCAAGGAAGGAAGGCCCGACCCGTATATCCCGGATCGGTGTAGCAACCGCAAAAAAGAGGGCCACGTGGCGTAAAAATAACGGCTGGATCAGAACAGATCGAACGGTTCCGGACCCGGAGGACGCGACGACGGGATCCCCCGGGGGAATCATATCATTTTCCTTACCTGAATGGTAGGTTAATTTCCTGCAACCTGCCGTATGGTAAATGTGAGGAATGATGAGCGCACGTAGTAGTATCTGTTATGGACGAGTCAAAAAAAAGTTGTTGAACCTTTCAACAGCTCCAAACTTTCTCACATGATGCACTGCACCGGGGCCTTCAATCCGGCGAGAGCGAGAGCGAGAGCGAGAATGCCATCTTCAATCCGGCAGCTGGCTGCTTCCTACTAATAGCAACGTGCCACTTGCCAGCTAAGTCTGATGTATATCTTTCTAGTGCCCCACAGCTCACGGCACGCAGAATACCACTTCCTCAACATGCGATCCACCAATGGTGCTTGTACCAATCAACTACGTGGTCAATAAAAGGCTGTAGTGCCCATTTTTGTCAAACAGGAGGTGGCCGAGCCAATCCAAGAATAATTCTCTTGGTTGAGAATTGGCTTTTGGCCTGTCACATAACAAGGGATGAAATGACCGTATTGAAGAGCAACACCGATGTCACTTTCTGTCTATTTCGCCACATGAAAAAAAAAATTGTCCTGCTTGTTTGGTTTGTTGCAGCATCAGGTCAGATGCTAGAGGAACTTTACAAGTGAAGGGTAATGCGGCGACAGAAAAAAAGAAAAAAAAGTATAAAATGGGGGGAGAAGGGCTATATGCATTGACTCTATCAACCAAAGAATGGTGTTAATTATGAGAGCCAAGCCTCAACTGTTCTGACAACGAAATGCCCAGGAGCATTGCAATACATACAGGCATACAGCAGATCAGGAGGCTAAAAAGGGGTAGAAGAAACAGGAAATAGACAGAAGATGAGCTGTACGTTGGGGTTCCTCTTTAAACTTTCATTTGGTCTATAAGCCAGGCTATATTCGGACGCTTCTTCTTGTCCATCCGCTCTGTTTTTCTCGGGTCACCAGCTATCTATCCTTATTGACAGTAACCATCGCTCATCTTTTATATTGACCAAAAAAGAAAAGCGAGATAACCATATACAATGGAATGCTGATTAATTCTCTGCCGGAAAGCAGACACTGAAGCCGCCATCTCTATTTGCTGTAAGTTTATTATGTACAAAATTTCCTTCTCTGCACCAAACCCCCGGAAGAAAAACAAAGCAAACTTTAGTGTCTAGCAAATTCAATGGCTAATATAAACCATAAAGTAAATGCAAAATGCATACTGCTACACATATCCCGTAGAGATAAGTCAACACTGAACATATCCCTTTTAGATCCAAATTCAATATTATTATAGGTTGAAGAATAACTGAACAAATGGTATCCAGCATTGAAATTTTCAATGTGGAATTCTTGCAATTACAAGTACACAATATGGTATTGCTTACCCTATGATCAGGCTCCTTCACAGACTCCAATGTCTCAGCCATCTGCATTTGTTTGATCACTGTTGCATGCAATACCTGGAAGAGCAGATCCAAAAACGATAAATTTGAAATGCATAAACAAAGGAACACAAGATTATCAGTTAAATAAAAAAATTGACGTCTCATGAATTATAACTCAAGTCTGCACTCTGCTAGTAACAGGTGCTTTTTTGTATGTTATGTAGTTTCATTATAATGGGCCCCATGATAGAATGGGAATGATGTCAAAGTTACAACGTGCACTGGGACTATTCATCAAGTGGTCCTTAAAAGATAACTCTTGGTGAATTCTGAACTTAAATAGGTCACATTACTGGATCTTTATATACTTGAAACAATTTTGCAAAGGCTGGAACTCGGATTCTAGCAAACAAATAGCAGTTCCTTTTGGACTAGGTGCTCAAAACTTCAGGCATAAACCTGGATTCTAGCAAACAAATAGCAGTTCCTTTTGGACTAGGTGCTCAAAACTTCAGGCATAAACCTGCATATTTCAATTAATTGAGCCTACATTATTCAGATTTTCCAAAGTCAAGCGGAACACAGGTTTATTTATCAAGGAGCAAAACACTTTACAAGTAAAAAGCATTATACAATTCTAAACCATGAACCCCAAAAATGCTGAAAGCACCATACCACTGTAACACTTGGTTAGAAAGTACCTTCTTTGTCTTTTCAAGATCATATTGAATGGATTTTATCCTATCAAAAGAATCCTGTATAGCACGATCCTTATCCTGTGGGATCTCCGGAGGCTTTCTGCTGAGTTGATTACACATCGATTCGAGTCTTTCAAGACGCTCCAGACAAGGATTTACTCGGTCTTCATTAACTATCTGAAGATTTTCTTGATTACTGGGTACATTGGCAGTATGCGGATGAACATTTTCCAACTGTTGCCGACGGCGAATGAAAAAACGAAAAAGAGAGAGTACTTTCAGAATTACAGCAAGAACTTTTCTTGAAAATAATTTCAAAATTCCTTCGCCTGCATCGCCTTCATGGTCATTCGGGACGTGGCCTGCTAGTTTCAACTCACATTTTAAGCATCAGAGGAACTATAGCCACCTTAGTGAGAAAACTGAATTGAAATATTAACAGTGCCCAGTGAGCTTTTGTTTAACTAGTGCATAGACTATGATTAGATACCTGGCTCAGGTGAAATTCTATTCATCAATGGATTTTGTCGTGTATTGTACTGCCTCAGTACATTTCCAGTAAGGTTATATCTTTTATTGGAATCAACAGCTTTATCCACCGAAAGAGACCGGTCATCAGAACGGCTGTATGTTGTTGATCCTGATTCCCTGGCCTACATAATAAAGACATGAGACGAATTTTGTTAAGAAAAATGCCATGGCGTGGTTATGATGCTCTATATAGAAGCAACAAACCACTTCTGTTGTGAGGGAGAAACGACCTAAATTCAAATTTAGACATGTGGAAACCAAAAGGAAATATCTTCTATTTCCTTAAGTTATTTTGAATATAGAGTTAGGTAGTTGGCAACTCAACATGATTTATTAAAATATAATGGCAGAATTAAGGGAACAATGATTTACTTCCTCACGGACTGGAGCCAAACTATGATATTCAACATCTTCAGGGGCTGTCGGGGATCCAAGATCATCAACATCTGAACTTGATTCGGCATTTGATGTATCACTAATTCTTTCTGGCAACTGAAAGCAGGAACAGCACATAATAAAACATTATAAAAGTGAAAATGGATTAAGTGACTGTGTAAATGAGAGCTCGCAAATAGAACATTCATAATCTTGCCTTGAGTGCACGCAATCTTACAGAGCCTGTAATTGTTTCTTCTATATCAGATATTTGCGCAATTTCCCTTAATGCAGATGATTCCATGCTATGTACAATCTGCAATAAGAAATAAGTTCATATGCAGCTGCAGCAGATAAGTTAGTTGTCCTCATGTACCATAGGAAATATGATACAGTAAAAGAAGATCAGAAGATTCGGGAAAAATACCTTCATAGTTAAAGGATCACTCCAAGGGCCTTTGTTGGACCTCAGGCATCCTCCCTGGTTAGAGCACGTACACAAACCACCAAAACAATCTGGTAATTGGCTGCAGATATGATTTGGTAAGCTTTGTACCACAAGCGCAAAATTCAATCTTAAACTACAGGATCCAAACAACATATAAGATTCGATCACCAACCTTGCGTCAATAGCTTCAAGGAGCCTGCTTTGGTATTTTGTTCCTAGAACCTGTTTTTGAAGATTAGGTATGAAGAAGCAGAAACATCAAATGTGGTAAACTTTGAAAGGTTGCGAGAGTTTTTACATGAATTTTAGATGATGTTTTGGGGTCAAGAAGTCCCTTAATGGTGCTCCAGATCAGTTTGAAACCAGCTCCAGCATTTACAATGAACATTTGATGTAGTGTCTGCATAATTCCAACATGCTTGGTAATCAGAAAAGGTGGAACCACAGGTCTTTATTGCACTGGTAGGTAAAATTTACCTCGGGATAATAATCACCATCTATTTTCTGCATAAAACGCACTAAATCCCTTGCAATCTTACCAAAGTTTTTCCAACCCTACACACAACAGGGAACAGAGTAAAAATGCCAACACTTACAAAAAGTCATTCTCAACTATTTAGCAGATGGCACAATATGCTAAACAGCACCATCAAAGAGACAGTTTAAAAAATATCATGTTACAAAAGACCACTCCTGGTCCATACATGCTTAGTTGGACTGAAATAGCAGAGCTACTTGACCAAAGCAATTCTAGCAATATCAAAAGTTATGAGGAAATTGAACCTCTACATTACAGCTGTATATCGATGCCATTGTATTTCTGAACGGCTGAATTTATCCCAAATCCTTTGGAAATGTAATCTAAGTATTAGAACCAAGTCCCTTGTGGCTGAACTACGGAGTTCCATAAAAGACAGATTTTGCTTTTCTCTTTTAACTTCCAAGGATCTGTCATGCCCCCAAACAGCCTAGTTGATTTAGTCACTAGGGTTTTTTTAAGAAATTTGTTAGACCATATACCCTAAGAGAGTAAGAGTTGTTACTTCTGCCAAAATTTCAAATTATGTGCCATATTATCTTATGAGAAGATGTCTTTCATGACTGGGGAAACAATGTTTCTAACTTCTTGTAACTACCGTACAGCCACAGTAAAGATTTTAAGCATAGCAAATAATTAAAATAGAAAGTTCTATCAACAAAAAGTAGAGATGCAAGTTTGTCAATATTAGGGCACCCTATACCCTCTTTAGTTCAACAAAATGAACTAAAATTTTCTGATGACATCATCATTTTGGAAAAGTTAGTTCATTTTTTTGAGCTGAAGAGGGTAAAGGGTACCCTAATGGTGACCCACTTGCATCTCTAACAAAAGGTACTTCTGAAAGAGTGGTATTGTAAGGATAAGCAAATAATGCTTCTTTTTGTTAATGTTTTTACATCTCTAGAGTGTAGGCAAAAATTACTGGAGTGAAGAAACCATATTCAGGCAGAAGACAATCAACATACCACACCATGGACATCCAATATTGTGGTTGTTGTATCTATGTGCTTTTTAGCAGCAATTGAGCAGGCAGGAAACTTCTCACGGAATGCTCTCTCAAACTCTTGTACATGGTACTTAATGTACCGTTCCACTGTTGTGGTTTGCACAAGCTTATTGGGTTCAACTTTCCCAAGCAACTCGATATAGACAGGCCTTCCATCCTTGTCAACCCCATGATAACCCTGGGGATAATACTGCAGCACCTCCTCTAGCTCATGAAATTCAAAATCCTTCAATGAGTAAAGTTACTGTCGTCAGTATGCGCAAAAATGCAAGGCAAATCATATGGCAGGCTATCTTTCAAATACTGTGGATGTAAGCACATGCGCATCTAAATCTGAACAGAGTTTCATATACTTTCATACCAACTTCTGAGAATAGACAGTATTCTTACTTCCAAAATAGTATCCGTGCCAAACTCATTCCTCCATTGCAGCATCTCCTCCCACATTTGTGCTGCCTTTTCGAAGTCAAACTTCCTAGCCTTCAAAAATCTGCATGCCAGATATGTCAGAATGAATAATCATCAACTGGCATTTGACAGCCGAAAAGACCAATACGAGCAAAATTCCATCTGATATTAACCTAAGCATCATATGGTAATCATCATGCCGCTCAGGCAACAGGCTCCTAGCAAACAAAACCTCCCGGAACGAGCTGACGGCCTGCTCTTCCTCTGCATCTCTGACATCCTCTATCGCTATTCTGGGCACTCTGCAGTCCACTTTCCTCTTCCCCCTCTTCTTCAGAGAATGTGTCAGCTTCGTCGACGCGTGCAGTGCCTTTTTCCTCAGCGACCGCATTCTCCGGTGCTTTGGCTCATCCTCTGAGTTCTCGGCATCCGCTCTGTCCCTCCTCTCGTCATTGCTGACCGATATCTCTATGCCATCAATATTGCTCTCTGAAACAGCACGTCATAACCCACATAACATTAGCTACATTGCTTGATCCGTTAAACCTACAGAACAATCAACAACTGTCCATACCTGACATTCTCCCCAAATGCAGCCCAAACGATCAGGGTTCAGGCTTCGCACTCCCTATTCTACAACTGATCACTGATCCGGCAGTCAGTCTCTCTCTCTATATATATACAACCACTCGAGACTGCAGCCTGACACAAACAAATATGGATAATTCGTTTACTTTTTCAAGAGAGATAAACAAATGCAATATTATAACTCATTCAGAGAGTTGTACTGGAAAAGATCAAACTCGTGGCCAGTTTATCCGATTCATAGCAACGGGTAGAGCTGCAGAAGCCAAGGCAACAACCCCGAAAAAACGGTGATTCTAGAAAGGAAAGGCGATCGCGTAATCCACACAATAAATGCTCCCGCCGCGAGATCCAGTGTAGGCCGCGCTCCCCAACGGTCTCGGGAATCACGCAGATATCGCAGCTAGATCCAATCGTTCCGAACGAGAGGCGCGAACAAAACGGAAACTGAACCGATGATTCGTACCTCGCCACAGGGGACGGAGATCCGCCGCTTGGCAGAGCGCCCGCCCGCGATCCGGATCGGCTGGAGGCCGCGAGCTCCTCCACCACCACCTCCTCCGCCGCCGCCGCCGCGGGACGGAGGAATCGAGGAGGCCGCGGCGAGCGCTCCCCGATCGACGCAACGGAATTAGAGTGCGGTGCGCGCGTGCGTGCGTTTGTTGCGTTTGATCCGCGCGTCGCTCTCCGCCTCCCTCGCGCTTACGCTACCCTTTCCGCCTACTCCTACTGCGCCTATACAGCTGCTGCTGCTGCTGCTAGTGCCTCCTCGCGGTTACTACTGGGCGTTTGTTCCTCGTGTCTTCCGGGGTTTTCTCGGGGGCGGGCGCGCTTTCGCGCCGGGGCCCAGCCGTCGGTGGCGTGCGCGGTGGTGCCGGGTACGCCAGGAGCGTGCGCGCGTCGCTATTGACCGGGATGGCTGGCCGCTCTCTCCCGCGTCGCTTTTACGTGACTGCGTAACGCAGGCCCCGGGAGGCGCCGACGCTCACGTGCGATCGACGGGCCTGATACGTGGGGCCCTGTAGGTGGGCAAACCGGTGGTGATGTCGTTATGGATGGATGCGCCTTGTATTGCGTGCGTGATGCCAGGTACGGCACCTCCACGGCTCTGGCTTTACGCACCCCGTTCGGTGGAGGATCATGCGCCAGTCGTGAGCTTTGATCGATGCTCCGCATGTTTAATAAACTAAAAAAATAACTGATTTTGGTGGAAGTGGATAGCTCTAGGTCGATCGAGATAAGATCTTGGTCGACCGGTCCTCCGCGACTATTTTCGCGTAAAATTTTTAACTAGGCCTTTTTATTAGAGTATAATAAGGAAAAATGCCAGATGGAAATTGAAATCACAGGACGATTAAAATTGCACATATGTGTAATTAGCAAAAAAATTGCATAGATTTTTCTGGTGAACAAAATGCATACTTTTCACTGATCAAAAGCCTAACAAAAAGAAAGCCTAGCAAAACAACAATAAGCTTTAAATTAAAAAAAACAAGTGGACACACATACATGCCTACCCATATGAGAAAAATCCAAAGACAAATAACCAAAACTGTAGCCAAAACAGAAAATATGGACAACAAATCGGTCATTGACCGATAAACCGAGCGCTATTCTCGGGCCAAAAACTAGCAAAAGGGAAAGTTCCGTTGGACCATGTACTATGTATATTCGATTTAAAGCGAAATATATCACACTTAAATATCAGTAGTGTTTTGCTGCTATGTGTGTGTAACATTTCAAAAATATTAATCAAGGTTATCAATTTCTAAACACTCAAATTTAGGGTTAACAAAAACTTTTGTTAATTAAAATCTATATAAATACATGTGTGTATATGATAAATGCATGAATGCTTGTATGGACTTGTGTGATTGTTATGAATGGCAAGGATTAGTTTAAAGATGAAAATAACATCATATAAATCATTTCCAAGCATAATCAAATCAATAGAAATTCAAAAACAAACAAAATGGGCTAATGATCGTTTTGGCCAATCTTGCTCACTAGACCACTTTGAGTGTTTCTAGTCCAAGATTTTAAAGAGAAATAAATTCATTTCTTTTCACCCCTTGCTAGACCAAGTAAAAGTGAACCCAAGCACACCTTGCAAACCCATAGAAACATTTGGCAACCCTATTCAAATGGCATTTCAAAATTGAATCTAGTTCATATGTAAGATCACCATTTCTCAAAACCCAACCAAACCAGTTCACCTTGACAAATCCAATCAACCAGAGACTACCTAGTATGTGACCAGTACACTCACCAAGTTTTAAACAAAAATTCAAATATAAATTTCTTTTGGCCATTTCATCAAACACTTGGAGACACAAATCAAATTCTGCCAAACTTCACTGTTTTGAGCAGTAATCTTTGCAAACATTGTTCCCCATTGATCATCCTTGTCTCCTCCAGCAACAATCATCGCATTAAACCAACCTAGACCCTACCCACTGCACCATGTCGTGCATGCCAGAGCCAACCCCGGCCAGCCGACCATGGCCAGCTAGAACCAGCCATCGCCGCGCCTAGCCACCGTGTCCAGGAAGCATGCCACCTTCCACCGCCACCCCTGTCCAGCCCTCGAGCCTTGACAAGAAGTGGACCACCAAGAACGACACTGCAGACACGCCTCGCCTTTCGCCGCCTCGCCGTCACGTGATCACCACCATCCCAGGAGACCACCAGCCAACCCCGTTCGCCGCCGCGTGACCAGGAGCGCCCGTGCATCGTAAAAAATATCATTGGTGCCGTTCAGAGCACCCGCGCGTTCCGACCGAACCGCACCGCCCCTTGTCGCGCCATCAAGCTGTTGAGCACCACCAGGAGACCGTGCATCGTCCCCTAGTCTTAGCCATGCCCGTAGCTCGATGTAACGCCAACCCCGACGAGCTCTGCCTGCACCGTTCGGTTCCCTCATCGCAGTATAAATAGAGGCCTCCCCCGCTCGTTTTATTCACACCATCTCACTCCCCACCTCTCACTGATCCTTCCCACCTCTTCTCAGAGCAAGGCGAGCGCAACATCGCCGAAATTTCGTCGAAGTCTGCCGCTGCTGGAGGAGAAGGGCGCCGTCGATTGGAGCCACCCTAGGAGGAGCCGCCAGTACCAGGAGAACCGTCGTTGTCGACTTCGTCGTTCGCCCCCATCGCCGACCATCGCCTGAGCCCCGGTGAGCCGCCACAAACCCCCACTGGCCGCTCTAGGGTTCGATCCCGTCGTGTTCTGTTCGACGAGGACGATGGCCGTGAGCCGTTGATTCTCGATCTAATCCTACGGTCATAGTTAGCCTGTACCCCTTCACACCCCCTGTCTCACTGACTAGTGGAGACACCACTTAACGAGCCCGCGCGCGCTGTGCGCAGTGGGTGATATGTCAGAAACGTATCTATAATTTTTGATGCTCCATGTTTGTTTAGTATCTACTTTGCTTTGCTTTGTCTATACTTTGAGGTGCTTTTTACATGTTTTCTGGTACTAACCTATTAACAAGTTGCCATAGTGCCAGTTGCCTGTTTTCTGCTATTTTGGTTTTAGAAAAGTTAGTAAAGAAATATTCTCGGAATTGGATGGGACAAACGTCAAAGTCAATTACTTTTCGTGAGGAATAAGAAGTCTAGAGGAGAGACGGAGAAGCAGGCCAGGGCAGCCAAACCCCCCTCTAGGCGCGGCCAGGGGTGGGCCCACGCTTGGGAGGGGTGTGGCCACTCTGGCCGCCTCCTCGGCCTCCGCCTTCGCCTATAAGAAGCCCCCGATGCAGAAACCTAAGTACCCGATCAAATCTCCACGAAATCGTTTGTAGCCGCCGCCACCATCGTCCCTAGATCGGGGGGATCTGAAGTTCTTCCCGGCACCCTGCCGGAGGGGAGATCATCCTGAAGGCCTTCGCTCCGGTATGATGCGTGAGTAGTTCCACCTTGGACTATGGGTCCATGTAGTAGCTAGATGGTTGTATCTCCTCCTTTGTGCTTTCATGTATAGATCTTGTGAGCTCCGTTCATGATCAAGATCTAATCTATTTGTAATCATGCATGTTGTGTTTGCGGGGATCCGATGGATATTGAGATTATTATGTTGGTTTGATTAATGGTTTTCTCTTTATGATTCTATCATGTCTGTGTTGTTTTGTGATCTTGCATGCTCTTCGTTGTTAGTAGCTATCTTGGCCAAGTAGTTACTAGTGACTCCAAGAGGGGGTATTTATGCTCGATAGTGGGGTCATGCCTCTAGTTTCCAAGGGAAGTGACAATAATCTCTTCGGTTGTAGATGTGTTGTTGCTACTAGGGAGAAAACAACGGTCTCTTGTTCATGGAACATGTGGATTATTTAACTTACACACTTTGCTTAAAGCAGTTGTCTGTTGCTTGCAGCTTAATACTAGAGGGGGTTCGGATGATAACCTGAAGGTGGACTTCTAGTCATAGATGCAGTTGGATGGCGGCCTATGTATGTTTTTGTATTGCCCAATCGAATCTCATAGGATCTTTCTGACTAGTAATTGCATTGTTATGCCTTGCTCAGTTCCTGTCAATTGCCCTGCTTTAATTTGTTTACCCTTCATGCCATGTTGTTTATCTAAGGAGAGCACCTCTAGTGAACTATGGACCCCGGTCCAATCTTTACAATTGATACATCTTCCACTGTTACTTGTTTACTTGCTGCAAACCATTACCTTCCACACCATACGTTTAATCCTTTGTTACAGCAAACCGGTGAGCTTGACAACCTCACTAATTCGTTGGGGCAAAGTCTTGAGTTTGTGTTGTGCAGGTCTCCATGTTGCTTGCAACACCTGTGTGACGTTTCCTTCCTCCTTCTGGTTCGATAACCTCGGTCTCTACTGAGGGAAGACTTGCTGTTGTGCTCATCATACCTTGCTCTTGGGGTTTCCAACGAAGTGCTCCACGTCAGGCACCAACAAGTTTTCTAGCGCCGTTGCCGGGGAGGCTAAGGACGTCTTCACTAGGGGAGTCCTTCACTTCCTCTCTCTTTACTTTGTTTTTAGTTTGCTTTGTTTCTTTTTCTTGGTTTTGTTTGCCTCTTTTAAAAAAACCCCAAAAAGAATAGTCTACTTTGGTTTGCTTGCTTTATTCAAAAACACACAAAAATTAGTTCCTGCTCTAGCTGCTGCTATTGTTTTTTGGCTTTCCCACCTTTGCCAAAATGAACTCTGCTGAGAACACCAAGTTGTGTGACTTCACTAGAACCAACAACAATGATTTCCTAAGTACACCTATTGCTCCACCTGCTCCTGATGCTACCTTTTATGAAATTAAGCCTGCTTTGTTAAATCTTGTGATGAGAGAGAAATTTTCTAGTGCTGGTTCTGATGGTCTTGCTGCCCATTTTAATAGCTTTGTTGAACTTTGTGAGATGCAAAAGTATAAGGATGTAGATGGAGATATTATTAAGCTCAAGCTTTTTCCTTTCTCCTTGAGAGAAAAAGCTAAAGAATGGTTGCTATCCTTGCCTAAAAATAGTATTGATTCTTGGACTAAGTGAAAAGATGCTTTTATTGGAAAATACTATCCTCCTTCTAATATTATATCTATGAGAAGTGACATTATGAAATTTAAACAACTTGATAGTGAACATGTTGCTCCATCTTGGGAAAAAATGAAGTCTTTGGTTAAAAATTGCCCCACTCATGGACTCACTGCTTGGATGATTATCCAGACTTTTTATGCAGGTTTGAACTTCTCCTCAAGAAATCTGTTGGATTTAGATGCTGGAGGTACCTTCATGGGCCTCACTTTGGGTGCTGCAACAAGGCTCCTTGATAATATGATGGTTAACTATTCTGAATGGCATGTTGAGAGAGATCCACATGGTAAGAAGGTAAATTCTGTTGAGGAAATTTCCTCTTTGAGTGATAAGATTGATGTCATTATGGCTATGCTTGTTAATGGGAAAGATCCTTTAGCTCCTAATAGTGTTCCCTTAGCCCCTTTGGTTGCTCAAGAAGAGCAAGATGATGTGAAATTCATTAGAAACAACAATTTCAACAACAATGCCTATAGGAATAACTTTGGTAGCAACAACAATTATAAGCCTTATCCTCCTAATAATGGCAATTCCTATGGAAGCTCTTACAATAATACTAGAAGTGCCCCCTCTGAACTTGAAGTCATGCTTAAGGACTTTATTAGTAAACAAACCACTTTCAATAAGACTATAGAGAAAAAGCTTTTAACTGTGGAGAAAAATATATCCTCTTTGTCTGAAGCTCAGTCCTCCTTGATTAATAAAATGGCTACTAACACTACAAGAAATGTGTCAACCTATGACCTTTTGATAGTGACTATGGACAAAATCGTCATAGAGTTATGACGATTCTGTACCATATCGTCATGAGCCATTTGGTAGGGCGAAAACCTTATTAAACTATGACGATGTAACTAAAAAATGTCGTTATTTCTATGGACAAAATCGTCATAAGCGCTAGACAGATAGAGATAAAAGCGAAGGGCAATATCGACCGTTGGATGTGATCAAAATGAACGGATCAGATGATGATTTGTGGAAACCTGTTGTGGATTGATGACCTGGCACCCATCGTGCGCACACCTGGAACCCTTATCTAACCCTAACACATCGTGCACACCCATCTCTCCCCGCCGCCACAACGCGCCCATCTCGGCTCGCCAGATCCAATCCAAGCCGCCGCCGATTCTCTCTTCCCTACACCGTCGTCCGCCTCTATCCCCGCCGCCAACTCCTCTGTTCTTCTCACCCCATCGCCAACCCTCTCCCGTCGCAGCCATCATGCTCTCTTTCCCCGCACTCTTTCCCTCCAAATCTAGCCTTCGTCTCACCCTCGCCACCTCGACCTTGAGGTTTCTCCACGGCTTTGCAGCGGCGAAATTCGTCCTCCCATGGCCAAATCGGTGCTCCCTGCGGCTCCTTGAACCGTTGACCACTTCTCCCCGCCGTTGTCCTCGAGGTGCTGGATCCCGCCGCCAATGAGTTCGTCCCCCATCGATCCCCTCCCCATCTCGTTCCTCATCAGCACCGACGACATCGGCACGGTATGTTCGAATTGATTAACTAGAGCCTCGGATTTTTTTCTGTATTTGTTTTCATCTAGTGCTCTAACTTAATCACCACCTCGTTACAGGCATGGAGCGACAGTGGGGGCTCCACACTGCTAGCCGCGCGTCCTAGTGACCATGTCCCTGCTCGATCCCGAGGACATCCTTGACGGCTACTTCCTGGATCCACAGTTCCGCTGGGTCTCCTCTGCTCCAAGTGAGTGAGATCCGCTGCGGCCCTAGCGCGTTCTGGAGATCCGCGTTTTCCCCTTTCCTTACCGAATTCTTGATTTGCCTCGCAGCTTCATGGGCTTGTACGACCGGGACGACGTGGAGTCCATCGGCCTGGACGACGCGGCCAAGCGCCTCTGCGTCGAGAGGCGACGGATCTACGACATTGTCAACGTGCTTGAGAGCATTGGGGTCAGTTCTTGTTTTCTTTCTTGTTTATTCTTTTGCCTGTTCTCTTGTATAGACGACTTCTTGGTCCATCTTCATTGATGGGGTTTTAACTTCTACTTCTTATAATCCCGTGTGAGAACTGAAGATCCTTGTGAGGAAGGCCAAGAACCGATACTCCTGGATAGGCTTCGCAGGGGTCCCAATGGCGCTGCGAGAACTCAAGGTTTGCATCTGCATTTCCCATGACATAATTCAACCAAGAACAACCAATCCAATCCATCTCAAGCATGTCCATTGTCTCCCTTTATTTGCTCACAAGGAGAGGGCATTAAGAGAGAAGTCTGGCTTGGCTCCTCTGCCGGTGGAGGAGCACTCTGCTGCCAATGTATGATTTGTTACTCTGCATCTTGTCTTTGAAACTATCAAAGTACTATTGGTGCAGAATGTAGTTCCTGACTATTCTGTTCTCCATTTGATGTTATAAAGATGTCCGATGACGAAGACGATGATAAGTTGGGTGATCCCGAGGGCGACACTGAGAGTGAAAAGCTGAGCCAGATTGTTGACAATCCTTCTAACAAGCCTGATGCACCTCGCTGCTAGCTTAGATCTGGTATAGCTGCTTATCTATTTTAATGTTGGTGTCTTCAGTCACATATTTTGTCATGTCAGGCTTAGAATTTTGGTTGTTTTATTTTCAGATCATAGGAAGGAGAAGTCACTTGGGTTGCTGACACAAAATTTTGTGAAGTTGTTCCTCACCATGGAGGTTTGAAATTTTGTAGAATTTCTTTATTTCTGTTTTGAAGATTCATGGTGAGTGGAACTGTGGTTGATTGGTATGAAATCTGTTCATCAAGCAAGTTTCTCTAGATTCGCTTCCAGCGTTTTGTGATTTTCTGGTTGAGTTAATGGTTGTTTTAGTAGTTAGTATTGTTGATTGGGAGTAGTAGTTGATAAGCAGAATTTTGGTGGTAGCTGGAGTCTTGCATCGATGGGATCTGGTATGTGCAACACGATGGGGGCAAGCCCAAGCCATTTTTGACCGAAGCATGGTAGCTCACGGGAGTGGATTTGGCTGTAAGAAGGGAGCATGGCTGTAAGAAGGGAGTGGATTTGCAATTGCATCTTGTTTACCTGATGTTCACCTTGCTAAATAGCTTATTCTTTGACTTGTTGTTATGCTACATGTCTAATTAGATGAAATATGTAGAATATGGTCAAGTTCTACTAGTTGCAGATCTAATGGGTTCGGTTGTTGGTGTCAATCGCCGATAAAGATAGTGTTGTATGCTTTGCACTAGGTTGATTCCAATCTAGGCTATTGTATGCATCTGTAATACTAACAGTACACTCTACAAGTCACATTCATTAGTTAGTCCTGATTGCTGAGTTATGAGCATAGTCTATTTTCAATATTGCTAGAAGTAGGCAATTAGTACTGATAAGATAATTAAGTACTGTCATATGTGTTGTCAGCCAGATGCTTGGTATAGTGTCATTGAATTCTATCACTAAATCCATTGAATAGGTGGTATGGTGTTTGTTTGCTTTTAGTATCTAGTACCTCATGCGTGTTTAGATGACACATTTACATGAAAAATTTATATGTTCAGTGTGCTTTATACTGTAACAATACCTTTTCTATAGTTGTAACAACTTCGGGCGAACCTTTCAAGTTGTTCGACAACAATGTAGACCATATCTTTAACTACTGCCACATCACCGAATCAACACGAAGTCAGGTATCTACTTGTCCTCTTAAATAGATATGTGCCTGATGCTTTATTACCAGATGCTTGATGCATGTATCGTGTGACAAAAATTAGTAAAATTTATTTTCTTGACATATATAGTTACTCTGTTATCTTGCACTGAGTTAACTTGATTAATATTTCTGGCACTGTCTAATCATAAGTGCTTGTTGCACTTCTTGATATAGTTTGTTTTGTTTAGAGAACCAGATCTGCACTTGTTGCTTGAAGCACATTCATAGTTTACTGCATCATGTCAATTGTCATTATGTTGTTGACAAATAGTAGTTAGGTTTGCAACAAGTACATTGTAAAACAGTCAACAATAAGCTTGGATCTAGGTATGGTAGCTCTCCTATTGTAAAATAGGTTTCCATTGAATTGTCTTCTCCAGAACACCTATGAGCTGTTGATATCAAACATGCACTTCAGGATATAGAGATTTAGTGGCTGTTGGCAGATGTACTGATATTGTGCCATGTCCTCTTGTTCATTTTGTATTCATTCCGAGACTCCTGTTATCATATTCTTGAAGTCAGATATGAACTACACTAACATCTCTCCATTTCCATGAATAGGTAAAGAAAGTCGACTGATAGCCATAGGCATAACCAGCATTTCCTCTCTTTTACATGAGCTCTAGGTTGAAGATGGAAGAACTGAAGGCTTAATACTTAGCCAACATTTAATATTCATATTTTTGTGGCCATGGGTGATTTGGACTATGGAATGTTTGTAATATGTGAATTATGTCTCTGATTGTAATATATCTTGTGTGAATTATGTCTCTGATTGTAATATATGTTACAATTTTGGTTACCATTATTGAATGTGATTTGAGCTATGCTTAACGAAATATTATTTGTGTAATGATTTTGTGTTCATCCAAATACTACTCTTGGGCTGTTAAAAGGCCACGGCCTGAAAAAATATTGGTCTAGAGCAGTTTACAATTCCTGGGAAAAATGGTTCGAAATAAAAAAGAGCTGGATAGTAAAAAGGCCATGGCCCTAAAAATAAAAGGCCAAAATGTTAGGCTTGGCCCATGCAGCAACGAGAATTGATAGGAAAATCTTAATGGACTGAATTGTTGGGCTTGGCCCATATAAATTTTGAAATGGACCGGGCTGATTCTTTGCCACGTTGGATCGGCCACGTGGGATCTGACCTGGCCAGGCCAGTATGCTCATGACGATTTTGGATCGTCATAACGCTTATGACGATCCATTATCGTCATAGAGTATTATGACGATTTTTATAAAAACTTCGTTATAGTTCATTTGCGACGCCCAGCTTTCGATGATTTCAAAATCGTCATAGAATCGTCATAAAGGACTACTATGACGATTCTGTGACGAAAATGGAGGGTCATATATAGCTAGATTCCTTGTAGTGTAAACCTGAAACTATGGAAAATACCTTTGCAACTTCTCATGCCATACAAGTTACTATTGATGAAAATGTTAGGTTGTTAGCTCAACTTCATGCTAGGTGGGAAAGGGAAGCTGAAATTGATAGAAACAATAGTGTGTGCACCATCACCACTAAACCACAAGTAGTCCCTGTTCCTCCTCCTACTATGCCTAAGCCTATTGAGCCTACTACTAGTGATGCTAAGTTTGACTTTGATATTGATGGTTGCAATATTTCTGAAGTGATTATGTTCCTACAAAAGCTTGCTAGAAGTCCTGATGCTAGTGATATGCATGTTGCTTTCACCAAACACATTACATATGCTCTTGTTAAGATTAAGGAAGAGAAGCTAAAACACAAAGCTTCTATTCCTAGGAAAGTACAAGATAGTTGGGAACCCATTATTAATATACAAGTGAATGACTTTGATCTCAAAGCTTCATGTGATCTTGGTTCTAGTGTCTCTATTATGCCTAAGAAGATTTATAAAATGCTTGATTTGCCACCATTGGAAGATTGTTATTTGGATGTCCCACTCAATGATAATGCTAAGAAGAAACTCATGGGGAGTATTAATGATGTTCTCATTATGGATAACAATGCTTATGTACCTGTTGATTTCTATGTTTTGTATGTTGAATACAATGCTTCTTGTCCTATTACTTTGGGAAAACCTTTTCTTAGAACAGTTGGTGCCATTATTGATATGAAAGAAGGCACCATTAAATATCATTTTCCATTCAAGAAAGGTATTGAAAACTTCCCTATGAGGAGAGAGAAGTTGCTTTTTGCTCCTCCTTTGAAAGCAAGGTTTGATGTTAATGCTTCCTCATTTGAAAATACTTGATTCTTCTTGCTTCTTGTGCCTAACTTAAAGGCGTTAAAGAAAATTACTTGTTGGAAGATAACCCAAGATTTTCCTTGAGTCTTGGAAGTTATTACTTCAGTAATGACCTCTCCTTGTCCTTTTTGTTTGCTTTTTGTGCCAAGAATGACCTCTAATGAGAGGGAGGTAAGATTTGGGGAGTTGCTGTCCCGAAACAGATTTCTGTCCTCCACCAAAAAAAATCGTGAGGAGTCTCTGTAACTCGTATTAAGCTCAAAATTTACGAATAAATCCCCCAGTATGTTAGCTAACTTTCGTTAGTTCAACACTTTTTGATTTGAGCAACAGAAGATGTTCGAAAACATCGGTTTCTACCTGCTTATCTGTTTTGACAGATTTCTGCCATTATTTGCATTTGCTTCTTATTGATTCCTTTTTGGGTTATTTTTGGGAAATTGACCTTTTTGAAGGAGTTACTACAGTAGCTTGTGTTTTTAGTGAAAATACTTGCTGTTCCAAGCTTTGCCGGTGGTCTAATATCTTTTGAATACACTAATGTTGCTAATGAAGATTGTGTGAAGTTTTGTATGAAGAAAAAATTTAGGTGTAGAGAGAGAATGATGCAATGAGATGAAGAATGGACAAAAGCTCAAGCTTGGGGATGACACCATGGTGTCACCCTAAGAAATATCCAAGAGGTACAAGCGTCAAAGCTTGGGGATGCCCAAGGCATCCCCTTCTTCATCAATAAAAAGCCCAGGTCTGTTTAGACACTTCGTTTTTATTGTTTCATGCATAGTTGTGTTGTTCTTGGAGCGTCTTTGTCAACACCCAGATTTTTAATCACAGATGCCTGTTATGCCATACATCACAATCCCAGGATTACCATTTTTGCGAGACATAACAGATTGGATATCACAGTACATCAGCCATTACAAACCATACATAAGGTCTTACACAAATAAGGATCTCATGATCCAGTTCTTAATACAACTCAAGTAGCGGAATAACGTAATAGTAACGATAGCGTAGGCGAAGCTCCATCTTCATGGTCACAGGCAATGCTGACGATGGGAGATGATCCTAGTTGTTGTAACCTTCCTGCGGTCCGTCATCCTGATACTCCTCTTCATAGTCTGGCCACGGGAATAGCCAGGGTTAAAGCCATGAGTACTCTTTAAGTACTCGCAAACTAATACTAACAAGTGAAGGGGTTTTTGTAGTAAGATACTAATCTCTAGGGTTGTTTTGCAAAAATCCAGATTTACCTCTACTAAGTTAAAACGCAAAGAAAGCTAGTTGAAAGTTTTATAACACTTAAGTGGGAACTTGCATTTCATGTCACAACTCTGTTGGGGTCAAGTCAAAGTCATAAATCATTTCATAAGTCATTTTGAAAACATATGACGATAGAATAGTATGGCCACTCCAACTGTCCATAACCACGGACGCGGCTATTCGAATAGTTTAACACTCTGTAGAGATTGTACAGTTTCACCACAACATTCGATACATCCGTCAGGAACAATCCTGAATTCACCATACTCAGTATGCGTATAATAAATCCTAACATTTCAATTACACGCCCTAGTATAGGCACCTCTCCTGTGAGTTTAGCCTCCCAACCATGACCAACTGTCATCTTGGGAACTGCACAGGTGGACAATCTTCACAAGGTAGCCTCAGCTCAGACCTTGGCCGCAAGGGAACCCATACTAAGGTATATAATTTTCCAGTCAAGCCCTACCCAAATTTCGGGTATTGTGGTTGTACGATAAAATTGGAATGGTATCGCATCCAGACAACCCTCAGTTTTATAAAGGGCTAAGGCTCATGCCTTAACATTTTCATCATCAAAATCATCTGGTGTTCAAGAATACATGTCAAAACATTTCAGTAGAATGACTCATCATTCTAAGGTTTTCATAACCATTTTCACCAAGTATTCCCATCTAAAGTTGATCAAGTTTTATGCTTAGCACTAGCATTTACAAGTGGGGGTAAATACTAATGAGGGGTAATAAATTAGTGGGGATGTACTAAGTTCAATCTCATGCCTTAGGATGACATCACGATTATCTAACTTAGGCCAAATTTTATGCTCTTTATGCTACCTTCAGTTATCTTTCTAGAATCTACAAGTCACAAAGTAAACTCTAAGAGAAAACTTTTATAAACAAAAAATAAAGTATTAAGCTTGCAAGTAAAACTAGGATTGGGTATTAAGTGGTGTAAGCTTGCAAGTTAAACTTGCGTGGTTTAGCTTGTTAAGATAGTAGTATAAGCTTACTAAGTTGCAAGTGTTAGCTTGCTCAGTTAATAGCTTGCTAATTCAACTAGTAGTATTAGGCTTGCCTTGTGCAGAGCAGTGGTTGAAGTTCTCCTCGGCTTCTTCCTCGTAGTATCCTCCTTCCTCCTTGTATCCTTGGTCGGTACTAGCGTCTATAAATAAATACGAGGTACACAATCACCAAACAATACTTAACTATTTCTAATCATCACACAAAGGTTCACACTAGGTGATCTAGCATCATCACTAACATTACAAGATTAAAGAACTTGTCCCATTTATTTTATTTTGAGAAATGTAATTTCTACTCATTGAAAAACTACTTAAGATTTAATATTCTCCAACTCAAACATGGGTTCATGTTGACACATGTCATCACCATATATTTCAGTACATGGGAATATGATTTAAAGTGGTGCCACAATTTAATAAGGTTTAACCTTTTTATTTTATTTAAATAAAGTGACTAGAAATGCCTATGTGGCATTCTTTTATTACTTGATCATTATTTCTGTATGTAAACCTATATATTTTTATATATTCTGAAAGGTATGGTCAAATGTGATTTTTGAGAGTTCGAATCAACTCAAAAGCTCTTATGGTTGAATTTTGAAAAATGTTTGAATGCAGAAAAGATTTTGCCTTGTTATTTTTACCAAGGGTGATCTACAAATCTAAATGGTTTGAATCCAACGGGCTTGGATTAAGTATTCCAGTACCTTTCTAACAAAATTGGGTTTCATGTATGTTGGTTTAGTGAATCGAGCTGGGTTGATTTTTGAATCTAGGTACAGAACTGGGTTTGAAATTAAATGAATAAACTTAAGTTTGAATTGTTGGGTCGTGCAGGATGTTTAACTGGGCCGACCCACTACACACAACACACGTGCGGGCTGGTTAAGTGGTTGTCCCCACTCGTCAGTGAGACAGTGAGTGGATGAGCGGTACGGGGTGATCTAGGCCGCACGATCTAACTCTAATCGAACGGCTCTAGTTCATCATCCACGTCGGACAGCCGTGAGACAGAACCCTAAGCCGGCGGTGGGGGTTGGGAGGCTCACCGGGCTCGAGCGACGGTCGTGACGAAGGCGAACAGCGAAGTCGATGGCAGTTCTCTGGTACAGCAGCTTCTCTTGGCGGCTCAATCGGCGCCTCTCCTCCTCTGCAGCGGCAAACTCCGGTGAAATTCCGGCCACCTGGTGATCACCTTGCTCCGGGAGTGAGTGGGTGTGATCAGTGAGAGGTGGGGAGTGAACTGGTGTGAAGAAAACGAGCGGGGGAGGTCTCCTTTTATAGTGGCTGAAGGGGACCGACGGGCACGGGCTGAGCTCGTCGTGGTCGACGGCATAGAGGGCTAATGGCATGGGCAACGGTAGGGGCGGTGCTGTGCTCCCTGGCGAAGCTCAACGGCGTCGTCTTGCGGCATGGGGCGGTGTTGAACGGTCGGAACGCGTCGACGCTCTAGGCGGGTCCGACGACGATTTTAATGGCGCACAGGTGCTCCTGGTCGCGCGGCGGCGAACGGGCATGTCCATGGGGTTCTTTGGGTCTGGCGATCACGCATAGCCATGGCGAAGCGTAGCGCGGTTTGTGGGCGTGTGTCGCGGTTGGCGCCTTGGCGCTCTCGGCTTCCAGAGCTTCGAGAGGCTTGGACAGGGAGTGGCGGTGGACGGTGGAGTGCCTGCTAGACAACGTTGGCGAGGCTAGTTAGGCGTGTAGCTTGCTGTCGACGTGTGGGTGGCAAGTTAGGTTCGGCATGGTCACCATTAATGGCTATGCCAAGCTCATAGTGGTGCTAAGGCTTGTTAATTGGGCTAGATCATCTACTGAGAGTATAGAGTGAGCTAGAGAGGGAACAAGGTTGGCCAAAATCACTGCTCACTATAGTGTTTGTTGTTTGTTTGTTTGGTGCCAGCAAGGTGTTTGATAAAATGGCCAAAAGAAATTCAAATTTGAATTTTGGATTCAAACTTGGTGGGTTTGCTAGGCACATACTAGGGAGTATCTGGTTAGTTGGATTTGTCAAGGGGCACTGGTTTGGTTAGGTTTTGAAAATGTGTGATCTTCACATATGATGAAGATTCAATTTTTACTTGTGATTTGAATGAGGTTGCCAAATGTTTCTGCAAGTTTGAAATGTGGCCTTTGCTTTACTTTTACTTGGTCTGGCAAGGGGTGAACAGAATTGGAAAAGTTTCTGTTTGAAATCTTGGACTAGAAACACTCAAAGTGACCTAGTGAGCAAGATTGGCAAAAATGACCATTTGCTTTAATTGATTTGTTTTTTATTTTCTCTTTATTTGTTTCTGCTTGGAAATGTTTTAGATGATGTTATATTCATCTTAGAACCATTCCTTACTATTTAGTTGAGTCACACAAGTCCATTCATGCATTTATCAAATCATCACATACACACATGCATTCATATGATTTTAAATTAGTCAAAGTTTTTGTTAACCCTAATTTTAGTGATTAGAGTTTGATGATCATTGTTTCATATTTTTAGGATGTTACAAACCTTCCCTCCTTAAACAATATCTCGTCCCGAGATTTGAAAAGAAGAAAAAATATTACCTAGGATTTAAAGAGATCGGGAAACTCCGTCCTGATGTGATATTCTTGCTCCCAGGTAGCTTCTTCTTCAGTGTGGTTGCTCCACTGAATCTTGAGAAACTTGATGCTTCGGGTTCTGGTGGTTCTGAAAGGTTCTTTCAAAATATGGATGGGTACTTCGGGATACGTCAGGTCATCGTTGATCTCTATGGTCTGGTGATCAATGTTCTTGAAAACTTCGGTCTTCTCTGGAACTTCAAGGCATTTGCGAAGTAACGATATATGGAACACATTGTGCACTGCTGACATTTCCTCCGGCAGTTCCAATTGATATGATACTTCTCCTCAACAATTCATAATCTTGAAGGGTCCGATATATCTGGGGGCTAACTTTCCTTTGAGCTGGAAATGCTGCATTCCCTTCAAAGGCGACAATTTGAGATACACAAAATCTCCAATATTGAAAGCGAGGTCTCGACGTCTCTTGTCGGCGTAACTCTTCTGTCTTGACTGGGCAGTCTTGAGGTGCTCACGAATCTTGTGAACTTTCTCTTCTGCCTCTCATAGGATGTCGGGTCCAAAAATCTGACTCTCTCGTACTTCCGACCAATTCAAAGGGGTGCGACACTTCCTTCCATACATGAACTCAAATGGGGCCATTTGCAAACTAGCTTGATAACTATTGTTGTATGAAAATTCTACGAAAGGCAGACGGTCTTCCCATTTAGATCCATACTCTAGCACACAAGCTCTCAACATATCTTCGAGTATTTGATTTACTCGCTCCGTTTGTCCATCGGTCTGAGGGTGATACGCTGTGCTGAAATCCAGTCGGGTTCCTAAATCTTCTTGGACTTTATTCCAAAATCTCGAGGTAAAATGAGTTCCTCGATCCGATATGATGTTCTTGGGGACTCTGTGCAAACTGATGATTCTAGCGATGTACAACTCTGCTAGCTTCAAACTCTGGTATGTGGTCTTGACTGGTAAGAAATGGGCTACTTTGGACAATTTGTCAACTATGACCCAGATAGAGTCATTTCCCCTACTAGAAGTAGGCAATCCGGTGATAAAGTCCATTCCAACTAAATCCCATTTCCATTCCGGAATCTACAATGGTTGCAACAGTCCTGTGGGTCTTTGATGTCCCGCCTTGACTCTTTGACAGATATCACACTTGGCGATATAGCTCCCAATTTCTCTCTTCATCTTATACCACCAAAATTGCTCCTTCAAATCCTGATACATCTTCGTTCCTCCGGGGTGGATAGAATAAAGAGTATCATGGGCCTCTTTCAAAATAACTTCTTTCAACTCCGAATCTGCTGGTACACAGAGACGTCCTTTGTACCACAGAACTCCTTCTTCGTCTTCGGTGAATCCGGGTACTTTGCCTGTACCGATACGACGTTTGATTCCGTCAATACTAGCATTTCCTTTCTGCACCTCTTTGATCCGACTGATCAAAGTGGGTTAAGTTCTATGCTAGCCAAAAATCCTTCACTCACTAATTCCATTCGGAAATCTTCCAACTCTTTGTACAAACTAGGTTGCTTCTTCAAAATCATGGAGTTCAAACAACACGGCAATCTGCTAAGGGCATCTGCTACCACATTGGCTTTACCGGGGTGATAGTGAATGTCCAGCTCATAGTCCTTGATTAACTCAATCCATCTTCTCTGCCTCATATTCAGCTCCTTCTGAGTGAATATATACTTCAGGCTCTTGTGATCCGAATAAATCTCTCAACGGTTTCCCATGAGATAATGCCTCCATGTCTTCAGGGCTAGAACTACGGCTGCTAGTTCAAGGTCATGGGTTGGATAATTAGAAAAATGCTGTTTCAGTTGTCAGGATAGATAAGATATAAATTTGCCTTCTTGCATTAGCACACATCCGAGACCGATCTTGGATGCATCACAATACACATCAAAGGGCTTCGTGATATCCGGCATGACCAAGATTGGGGCTGAAATTAATCTTCTCTTGAGTTCTTGAAAACTTGCTTCACATTTGTCAGTCCATTCAAACTTCTTGTCCTTCTTCAGCAATTGGGTCATGGGTCTAGCGATACTCGAGAATCCTTCTACAAACTTGCTGTAGTATCCCGCTAATCCAAGAAATGCACAAACTTGGGTTTGAGTGGTTGGGGCTTGCCAATCTTCGACATCCTTCACCTTCGCAGGGTCAACGGCAATTCCTTCGGCTGATACAATATGTCAGAGGAATCCTACCTCCTCTAACCAGAATTCACATTTGCTAAACTTGGCATATAGCTGATGCTCTCTAAGTGTTCCAAGAATGGTCCTTAGGTGTAGCTCATGTTCGTCTTCTGATTTGGAATAAATCAGAATGTCATCGATAAAAACAACGACAAACTTATCCAGGAAGTCCATAAAAATCTTATTCATGAGGTTCATGAAATAAGTGGGGGCATTGGTTAATCCAAAAGACATGACAGTATATTCATATAATCCATATCGGGTGGTAAAGGTAGTCTTTGGAATATCCTCTGCGTGAATCTTGAGTTAATGATAGCCAGTTCTAAGATCAATCTTATAAAACACTTTGGCACCAGTCAACTGGTCAAACATGTCTTGTATTTTTGGCAACGGGTACTTGTTCTTGATGGTGACATCATTCAACTTCCGATAATCCATACACAAATGGTTACCTCCATCTTTCTTGTCTACAAACAAAACAGGTGATCTCCATGGTGACACACATGGTTGAATCAATCCAATTTCCAGCATGGCATCCAGTTGCTTCTTCAGTTCTGCTAGTTCAGACGGGTTCATACTATATGGTCTCTGGGCTATGGGTCTGGTTCCAAGTATTAGTTCAATGATAAACTCAATATCTCGATCTGGAGGCATACCGGGCAAAACATCTGGAAATACATCAGGGTATTCACAGACTATCTGGACTTGGTCAATGGTTGGCTGGGCTATACTCTTATTGCACTTGAATTGACAGGGAAAGGTTTCAGATACATGCTCGACTGATATTCTGGCTGTACTGGTCATGGTTATGGCTTTCTTGGCATAGTCAATTAATCCTTTGTGTTTGGACATCCAATCCATTCCTAGTACTACTTCCAAACCTTTAGTTCCGAGTACTATTAGATTAGCATAAAAATCAATGCCATGGATTCGGATAGGGACGTCTTTGCTAATTTGCCTAGCTTTGGTGGTTGAACCAGGTATTTGAACAATCATAAGATGCTTCGATTTGGTTGGTTGAATCTTACTAGTGCATGCAAATTCTTCAGTAACAAATGAGTGCGATGATCCAGAATCAAACAACACTCTTGCAAGTACTGAGTTAACAGAAAACATACCCAGCACAACATCTGGCGCTTCCTGGGCTTCTTCAGCATGCATGAGAAAGAGACGGCCATTGCGGTTGAGCGAGTTCCCTGGGGCAAACCTTCTTCCAGGCTGAACATGACGCTGCTGCTGAGCTGGGGCATTTGCATTGGGGGCTGCGGCAATCTTCTTGGGGCACTCATTGGAATAGTGACCCTTGGTTCCACATTCATAACAAGTCACTTGCGACTTGTCCTTCGCTGCAACAAGCACAACATTGCTTCCAGTTCTTGGGGCAGTGTTGGTGTTGGTGGCGGCATTGTTGTTGTTGAACTTAGGTGGTGCACGGTTGAAATTGCTGGAGTTGCCGGGGTTGTTGTGGTTTCCTCCGGGCCTTGGGTTTCCACGGTTGGGATAGGTGGAACGGTTCATCGGGGGTCTGTTGGTTCTGGGGCAAATCCTGGAGATGGGTTGGGGCGATACTTTGGTGTATGGTGGGTTCCTGGTTGATGCATCATGCGATGCTTGCGGTTCTCATTGGCTTGGTTGATCTTTCCTTCCATCTGAATGGCAGAGTCAACTAAGGCTTCAATATCTGCGAAGGGGATATTGACTAACACTGTCTACATTTCATCGTGTAGACCATTCAGGAATCTCTCTTTCTTCTTGGCTTCAGTGTCGATCTCATCTGGCGCATACCTAGCCAATGACAATAATTTTTCACGGTATTCCACTACTGTCATCCTTCCTTGCTTCAGTTCCCTGAATTCATCTCTCATCCTCTTGATCAAACTCGGTGGCACATGAGTTCTGCTGAACTTGACTTTGAACTCTTCCCAAGTCATCATCTGACCTCTTGTCATTGCGCGAACGCTGTTCCACCATGCTCTTGGATCTCCGGCCAAATAGTGGGTAGCAAACAACACTTTCTCGTTAGCTTCCACTCCTGCAACTTCCAGATTGTTCTCCATGGTTTGCAACCAATCATCTGCATCTAGGGGCTCTTCTTACTTAGTGAAAACAGGTGGATTGGTGTTCTGGGAATTATTAAGCTTAGATCCATGGTTGTCCTGATTTCCATGGCCTTGATTGTTGTTGGCCATCTGAGCTATCTGTTGAAGGGTGGCTAAGTTGGCTTGGCGTTCGGCTCTTTCAGCTTCGCGGTCAGAAACCAACATTTGCAAGAGTTGCAACATCGGGTCCGGGGCTAAGTTGCTTCCTCCTCTAGGCATCTGAAGATTGAGATAGATCATGAGAAAAGAGGGAAATTTCTAAGGTTCAGGGGTTTTTGGAAAGTTTTTAAAGTTTGACTCAGATTTTTCTAGCAACTTGCTTTTCATTCATTCATTCATAGCACACGATACAAACACACACCACAACAATGGAAAACAGATGGTTTTAAGAACCATTCTGGAAAACTACGATACAGTGGGACCGAATACAACTCACTAACTCTAGTGCTCAAGTGCTACTACTCCTTGGAGTCAGTGTCCTCATCATCATCATCATCATCATCGATGAAGGCGAAGTCATCCTCATCGGTGAAGAAGTCCATGGCCTGATCCTCCAAAAAGTCATCATCATCGCTGAGATAGGAGTAGGGGTCTCCACGAAGGTCTTCCCCTGCATTCTCCCTTTCCTCCAACTGCATGTCTCTCTCGTGGATGGTCTCCTCCAAATCCGTGATCCGGTGGTAAAGACGGGCAATGATGCGCTCCTTCTTGTCGAGCTGACGGCGACGAGACTTGCGATATTTTACTAGCATGGCGATGGTCTGATCCTTCTTGGCGGCGATGGCGTACTTGTGGTTGGCGTAGGAACGGGCATTGTCCAACTCCTTCTGACGGTCATACATCATGAAGCTGAGATGGTCCAATTGACTCTTTAGGTCGTGGTGGTATGGGGCCTCCAATGGCTGTCCCATAACATCACGCCTTCTGTAGAACTCAAAGCGGGTACCCTTGATTTGATTGATACTTTGCCCACACAGACGGGCAAGAGCTTCCTGCATTGCCCTGGCCAGTCCATTGAGCCAGTTGTTCTCTCTTAAGGTGAACTAAATTCCCTCTGCAGTGTGGGGTTCAATCTTTCCTCGGAGACTTGCAACAACTAACCACTGTAGATCTTATCCTTCCTGATCATTGAGCTGATCTAAGAAGAAATTGGGGTGTGGACGCTCCAACATTTCTGCCAGCTGGTCCAAGTCAAGTTCAAAGACGAGGTCTCCTCCATTCCCCAACTAATAAAACTTGCTGTACTTCACGTCCATCTATAAGAATATAGGATTAGTAAGTTAGTAGAGTGATCACGTGTGTCAAATTTTATGTAGTTCGCAAGAATTTTGGAGGAACATGAATTTTCGTGAAAGAATCCAAGTGATAAGAATGAGAATAAGTTTTTGTAAATACTCACTTCCTTTGGTTTTGAAACTAAGTTTTTGATTCAAACGTCCATTCTAACTAGGGTCTCCTATGGTCAGGATGGCTCTGATACCAACTTGTCAACACCCGGATTTTTAATCATAGATGCCTGTTATGCCATACATCGCAATCCTAGGATTACCATTATTGCAAGAAATTATAGATTGGATATCACAGTACATCATACATTACAAACCATACATAAGGTCTGTCAACACCGGATTTTTCAATCCTAGATGCCTGTTATGCCATACTTCGCAATCCCAAGATTACCATTTTTGCGAGACATAACAAAATTGTATACCATAGTACATCATCCATTACAAACGATACATAAGTTCTTACACAAATAGGGATCTCATGATCCAGTTCTTAATACAACATCAAGCAGCGGAATACGTAATAATATAGCAGTGGCGTGGCGAGCTCCATCTTGAGGTCACAGCAATGCGATGATGGGAGATGATCCTAGTTGTCGTAACCTTCCTGGGGTCCATCCTCCAGGTACTCCTCTTCATAGTCTGGCCATGGGAATAGCCAGGGACAAAGCCATGAGTACTCTTTAAGTAATCGCAAACTAACACTAACAGGTAAAAGGGGTTTTTGGATAATAGGACACTAGGCTCTAGGGTTGTTTTGCAAAAGCCAGATTTATCTCTACTAAGTTTAGAAACAACGAATGCTATTTGAAAGTTTTATAGCACCTAAGTGGGAACTTGTAATTCAGATCACAACCCTGTTGTGGTCAAGTCAAAGTCTCAATTCATTTCACAAGTCATTTTGAAAAGTCTGACGGGGGAACAGTATGGCCACTCCAACTGTCCATAACCGCGGACACGGCTATTCGAATAGTTTGACACTCTGCAGAGATTGTACACTTTCACCACAACATTCGATACATTCGTCAGGAACAAATCCTGAATTCACCATACTCGATATGGATAATCAATCCTAACCTTTCAATTACGCCCTAGTATAAGCACCTCTCCTGAGTTTGGCCTCCCAACCATGACCAACTGTCATCTTGGTTCTTGCAGTGGACAATCTTCACAAGGTAGCCTCAGCTCAGACCTTGGCCGTGAGGGAGCTAATACTAAGGTATATAAGTTTCCAGTCAAGCCCTACCCAATATTCGGGTATTGTGGTTGTACGAAAAAAATTGGAATGGTATCGCATCCAGACAACCATTAGTTTTAAAAAGGGCTAAGGCTCATGCCTCAACATTTTCATCACCAAAATCATCAGGTGTTCGGAAACACATGTCCAAAACATTTCAATAGAATGATCCATCATTCCAAGGTTTTCATAACCATTTTTCCACCAAGTACTCCCATCTAAAGTTGATCAAGTTTTATGCTTAGCAGTAGCATCTACAGGTGGGGGTAAGCAATAATGAGGGTTGGTAAACTAGGGGAGTTCTACTAAGTTCAATCTCATGCCTTAGGATGACATCAAGATTATCTAGCTTAGGCCAAATTTTATGCTCTTCATGCAACCTTCAAATATCTTTCTAATATCTATAATTCACTTAAGTAAACTCTAAGTAATAGCTTTGATAAAGAAATAAAGTATAAATCTTGCAAGTAAAAACTAGGATTGGTCTGTCTAGTGGGTATGATCACATATGCTTAAGGCATATAGTAGTCATAGTAACAAATAGGGGTTTGTTGCATCAGTAGGGTATCTTGCAAGTGTTAGCTTGCACATTCACTAGTAGTATTAGGCTTGCTAAATTAGAATGTCTTGCAAGCTTTAGCTTGCATTGGTATAGTATCAGCTTGCATCAATATCAGTATAAGATTGCCTTGTGCAGAGCAGTGGTTGAAGTTCTCCTCGGCTTCTTCTTCGTACAATCCTCCTTCCTCCTCGTATCCTTGGTCGGTACTAGCGTCTATAAATAAATACGAGGTACACAATCACCAAACAATACTTAACTACTTGCAATCATCACACACAAGGATCCTATAGATGATCTAGCATCATCTCTAACATTACAAGATTAAAGCTTGGTTTAATTCCTTTTTATTTCTAGAAAAGTAATTTCTACTCATTGAAAAACTACTTAAGATTTAATATTCTCCAAACCAAACATGGGATCATGTTGACACATGTCATCACCACATATTGTAGTCCAAGGGAATGTGATTTAAAGTGGTGTCACACTTTAATAAGGTTTTACCCTTTTATTTTAATTAATTAATGTGTCTAGAAATGCTTATGTAACATTCTTTTATTACTTGAACATTATTTCTGCAAGTAAACCTATATATTTTTATATATTCTGAAAGGTATGGTTAAATGTGATTTTTGAGAGTTGGAATCAACTCAAAAGCTATTATGGTTTAAATTTGAAAAATGTTTGAATGCAGAAAAGCTTCTGCCTTGTTATTTTTACCATGGGTGATCTATAGATCCAAATGACTTGAATCCAACGGTCTTGGATTCAGCATTCCCAGACCTTTCTAACAAAATTGGTTTCATTCAATTTGGTGCACTGAATCGATCTGGGTTGAATTTTGAAGTTGGGTACAGAAGTGAGTTTGAAATAAAATAGAAAAGGTTTAATTTGAATAACTGGGCTGCGCTGGAAAAGTTAACGGGCCGGCCTGCTAAGCCTTAGTGCTCCTTGAGCTGCTTAAGTGGGTGTCCCCACTCGTCAGTGAGATAGGGAGGGTCAAAGCGGTACGGGGCAACGTGGGTCGTTCGATCTGATTCTAATCCAACGGCTGGGAGTCATCGTCGACGCGAGGCAACGCCGGCGAGAAACCTAAGCGCGGCAGTGAGGGTCTGGGGCTCACCGGAGTGCAAGCGAGGTCAGCCGAGTGAGCGAGCGGCAATTGACGACGGCGAACTCGAGGTGTGGCGGCTCACAGGGTGGACGAATCGATGGCGCCCTTCTTCTCCAGAGGCGGGCTCTGGTGAAATTCAGCGGTGGTGCTCTCCTTGCTCCGGGAATGGTGTGTACGATCGGTGAGAAGAGGGAGTGAGGTGGTGTGAAGAAATCATTTGGGGTGGCCTCTATTTATAGTCGAGCGAGGGGACCGACGAGGCGCACGGTGAGCTCGTCGGGGGCGATGTTACAGGCGGCTATTGGCATGGGCGATGGTAGGGGACGGTGCGCTCTTCCCTGGCGATGCTCAACGACATGGTTTTGAGGCGTGGGGCGGTGTGGCTTGGTCTGGAACATGCGACTCTGCGTAGGCGGCGTCTTTAATGACGGCGGTGGGCTGCTGGCACGAGGTGGCGAACGAGGATGTCTGGCGGTCTCCTGGGTCGGCGGGGATTGTGTATGCACTGAGGAGGCCTTGTGATGCGGGTCGGCCGAGGGTGGCGCTGTGGCGCCACGCTCGGCATGTCGGTCAGCGAGGTTGGCATGGTTCGTGCGTGTGGTCCAGGGCTTGGCAACGCTCGCGGCTGGGACAGGGAGTGGCGGTGGATGGTGGGCTGCCTCCCAGACATGCTGGCTAGGCTTGCTTCTCTTCCTAGCTTGCTTTCGACATGGGGGTGACAAGGTTGGCTTCGGCTGTTCACCATTGATGGTAATGCCAAGCTCACAGTGGTGCTAGTGTTTAGTTAATCTTGCTAGATGATCTACTGAGTTGTTTGTGAGCTAGAGAGGGAACCAGTTAGGCAAGCATCACTGCTCACAATAGTGTTTAGATTTTGTATGATTTGTGTCTGCAACCTGTTTGATTAAATGGCCGCATGAAATCAAGTTTTGAATTTTGAAAAGATTTTTGGTGGGTTTGCTAGATTGGTGCTGGTGAGTCTGCAGATGCTTGGGTTTTGAAAGTTGAGCTTGTTTGAGTGGTTTTTGAAAAAGTGGGATCTTCCCATATGATAAAGATTCAATTTTGAATTGTCATTTAAACTATGCATTTGAAAGTTTCTGGATGATCACAAAGTGGGCCTTGATACCTTGTTATGAGTACATTCAAGGGGTGCAAAGATCTAGAAAAGTTTCCATTAGGTTCTGAAGGTTTGAGATAGCCAAAGTAGGCATGGGAGTTAAATTGGTCAAAATGACAATTCCTTTATTTTATTGGTTTTGATTTATTTGTCCTTGGGAAAAGTTTGGGAAATGTTTAGATGATGTTTATTTCACCTAAGAAACATTTTACAAGCAAGGAAACACACAAACAAGGTGGTTCAAAAGAATTTCAAATTTAATGCATACTCATATGCATGCATTCATAATTTTATTTAACAAAGTTTTTGTTAACCCTAATTTTGATGATTAGAAATTGATGATCCAAGTTTAGTATTTTTGGGATGTTACAAACCTTCCCCCCTTAAACAAAATCTTGTCCCGAGATTTGAAAAAGGACAAAAAGATTACCTAGGATTTGAAGAGATCGGGAAACTCCGTCCTGATGTGATCTTCGCGTTCCCAGGTAGCTTCCTCTTCTGTGTGGTTGCTCCACTGAATCTTGAGAAACTTGATGCTTCGGGTTCGGGTAGTTCGAAAAGCTTCTTCCAAAATACGGATGGGTACTTCGGGATAGGTCAGGTCATCGTTGATCTCTATGGTTCGATGATCGATATTCTTGAATACTTCGGTCTTCTCGAGGACTTCGAGACACTTGCGAAGTAACGAGATATGGAACACATTGTGCACGGCTGACATCTCTTCAGGTAGTTCCAATTGATACGATACTTATCCTCGATGGTTCAGAATCTGGAAAGGTCCGATATATCTGGGGGCTAACTTTCCTTTGAGTTGGAAACGCTGCATTCCCTTCAATGGCGACACTTTCAGATAAACAAAATCTCCTATATTGAAGGCGAGGTCTCTACGTCTCTTGTCGGCGTAACTCTTTTGTCGGGATTGGGCGGTCTTGAGGTGCTCACGAATCTTGTGAACCTTCTCTTCTGCTTCCCGTAGGATGTCAGGTCCAAAAATCTGACTCTCTCCTACTTCCGACCAGTTCAAAGGGGTGCAACACTTCCTTCCGTACATGAATTCAAATGGGGCCATTTGCAAACTGGCTTGATAACTGTTGTTGTATGAAAATTTTGCAAATGGCAGACAGTCTTCCCACTTGGATCCATATTCTAACACGCATGCTCTCAGCATATCTTCGAGTATTTGATTTACTCGCTTCGTTTGTCCATCGGTCTGAGGGTGATATGCGGTGCTGAAATCTAGACGGGTTCCTAAACCTTCTTGGACTTTCTTCCAGAATCTCGAGGTAAACTGAGTTCCTCGATCCGATACTATGTTCTTGGGGACTCCATGCAAACTAACGATTCTAGCGATGTACAACTCCGCTAGCTTCGAACTCTGATATGTGGTCTTGACGGGTAAGAAATGGGCGACTTTGGACAATCTGTCCACTATGACCCAGATAGAGTCATTTCCCCTACTAGAAGTAGGTAGTCCAGTGATAAAGTCCATTCCTACAGAATCCCATTTCCATTCCGGAATCTGCAAGGGTTGCAACAATCCAGCGGGTCTTTGATGTCCTGCCTTGACTCGCTGACAAATATCACACTTGGCGATATAGCTTCCGATTTCTTTCTTCATCTTATGCCACCAAAATTGCTCTTTCAAATCTTGATACATCTTAGTTCCTCCGGGATGGATAGAATAAAGAGTATCATGAGCCTCCTTCAAGATAACTTCTTTCAACTCAGAATCTGATGGTACACAAAGGCGTCCTTTGTACGACAAAACTCCTTCTTCGTCCTTAGTGAATCCAGGTACTTTGCCTGTACCGATACGACGCTTGATTCCGTCAATACTGGCATTTCCCTTCCGCGCCTCTTTAATCCGACTGATCAAAGTGGTTTGAAGTTCTATGCTAGCCAAAAATCCTTCACTTACTAATTCCATTCGAAAAGCTTCCATCTCTTTGTGCAAGCTTGGTTGCTCCTTCAAGATCATGGAGTTCAAGCGGCACGGCAATCTGCTAAGGGCATCGGCTACTACGTTGGCTTTACCAGGGTGATAGTGAATGTCCAGATCGTAATCCTTGATTAGCTCAATCCATCTTCTCTGCCTCATATTCAGCTCCTTCTGAGTGAATATATACTTTAGGATCTTGTGATCCGAATAAATTTCACAACGTTTTCCCATCAGGTAATGCCTCCATGTCTTCAGGGCTAGACTAAGGCTGCGAGTTCGAGGTCATGGGTTGGGTAGTTTTGCTCATGTTGCTTCAGTTGTCGCGATAGATAAGATATAACTTTGCCTTCTTGCATTAGCACACATCCGAGACCAATCTTGGATGCGTCTGTCTACGTCGAAGGGCTTCGTGATATCTGGCATGATCAAGATTGGGGCTGAAATCAATCTCCTCTTGAGTTCTTGAAAACTCGCTGCACACTTGTCGGTCCATTCAAACTTCTTGTCCTTCTTCAGCAATTGGGTCATGGGTCTGGCGATACTAGAAAATCCTTCTACGAATTTGCGGTAATATCCCGCCAATCCGAGAAATGCACGAACTTGGGTTTGAGTGGTTGGGGCTTGCCAATCTTCTACATCTTTCACTTTGGCAGGGTCAACGGCAATTCCTCCGGCTGATACAATGTGACCGAGGAATCCTACCTCCTGTAACCAGAATTCACATTTGCTAAACTTTGCATACAACTAATGCTCTCTAAGGGTCCCAAGAATGGTCATTAGGTGTAGCTCATGTTCTTCTTCTGATTTGGAATAAATCAGAATGTCATCAATGAAAACAACGACAAACTTATCCAGGAAGTCCATAAAAATCTTATTCATGAGATTCATGAAATAAGCGGGGGCATTGGTTAATCCGAAAGACATGACCGTATACTCATACAATCCATATATGGTGGTAAAGGCAGTCTTTGGAATATCCTCAGCACGAATTTTGAGTTGATGATAGCCAGTTCTAAGATCAATCTTAGAAAACACTTTGGCACTGGTCAACTGATCAAACAAATCTTCTATCTTGGGCAAGGGGTACTTGTTCTTGATGGTGACATCATTCAACTTCCGATAATCCGTACACAAACGGTTACCTCCATCCTTCTTGTCCACAAATAAGACAGGTGATCTCCATGGTGACGCACTTGGTTGAATCAATCCAATTTCTAGCATGGAATCCAGTTGCTTCTTCAATTCTGCTAGCTCCGACGGGTTCATACTATAGGGTCTCTGGGCTATGGGTCCGGTTCCGGGGATTAGTTTGATGATAAACTCGATATCCTGATCTGGGGGCATACCGGGCAAAACATCTGGAAATACATCGGGGTATTCACAGACTATCCAGACTTGGTCAATGGTAGGTTGGGCTATACTCTTCTTACACTTGAATTGGCGAGGTAAGGTTTCAGATATATGCTCGACTGATATTCTGGCGGTACTGGTCATAGTTATGGCTTTCTTGGCACAGTCAATTAATCCTTTATGTTTGGACATCCAATCCATTCCTAGTACTACTTCTAATCCTTTAGTTCCGAGTACTATCAGATTTGCATAAAAATCTATGCCATGGATTCGGATAGGGACGGCTTTGCAAATTTGCCTAGCCTTGGTGGTTGATCGGGGAATTTGAACAATCATGACATGCTTTAGTTTGGTTGGTTGAATTTTACTAGTGCATGCAGATTCTTCGGTGACAAATGAATGCGATGCACCAGAATCAAACAACACTCTTGCAAGGACTGAATTAACAGAAAACATACCCAGCACGACGTCTGGCGCTTCCTGAGCTTCTTCAGCATGCATGAGAAAAATACGGCCATTGCAGTTGAGTGAATTCCCTGGGGCAAATCTTCTTCCTGGCTGAACACGATGCTGCTGCTGAGCTGGGACATTGGCATTGGTTAATCTTTCCTTCCATATGGATAGCAGAGTCGACAAGGGCTTCAATATCCGCAAAGGGAATATTGACTAACACCGTCTGCATCTCATCATGCAGACCATTCAGGAATCTTTCTTTCTTCTTGGCTTCAGTGTCTATTTCATCCGGGGCATACCTAGCTAATGACAAAAATTTGTCACGGTATTCCACTACAGTCATCCTTCCTTGCTTTAGCTCTCTGAACTCGTCTCTCATTCTATTGATCAAACCCGGTGGCACATGGGTTCTGCTAAACTTGACCTTGAATTCCTCCCAGGTCATCATCTGGCCTCTGATCCACCATGCTCTGGCATCTCCGGCTAGATAGTGGGTGGCGAACAAGACTTTCTCGTTGGCTTCCACTCCTGCTACTTCTAAGTTATTTTCCATGGTTTGCAGCCAATCATCGGCGTTTAGGGGTTCCTCTGACTTAGTTAAAACAGGTGGGTTGGTATTCTGGAAATTATTGAGCTTAGATCCATGGTGGTCCTGATTTCCATGGCCTTCGTTGTTATGGGCTAGCTGGGCTATCTGCTGAAGGGTGGCGAGGTTGTCTTGACGTTCCGCTCTTTCAGCTTCACGGTCAGAAGTCAACATTTGCAGAATCCGCAACATCGGGTCCGGGGTTGAACCACTTCCTCCACGTGGCATCTGAAGATTGAGGTAGATCATGAGAAAAGAGGGAAATATCTAAAGTCTTGGGTTTTTGAAAAGTTTTTAAAGTTTGACTCAGATTTTCTAGCAACTTGCTTTTTCATTCATTCATTCATTCATAGCACCCGATACAACACACACCACAACAAAGAAAAACAGATGGTTTTAAGAACCATTCTGAGAACTACGTTACAGTGGGACCGAATACTACTCACTACGCTAGTGCTCAAGTGCTACTACTCCTCGGAATCTGTGGCTTCATCATCTTCATCATCATCGATGAAGGCGAAATCGTCCTCATCGGTGAAGAAATCCATAGCCTGATCCTCCAGAAAATCGTCGTCATCGCTGAGATAGGAGTAGGGGTCTCCACGAAGATCCTCTCCGGCATTCTCCCTTTCCTCCAACTGCATGTCTCTCTCGTGGATGGTCTCCTCCAGAGATGAGATGCGGTGGCGAAGACGGGCAATGATGCGCTCCTTCTTGTCGAGCTGACGGCGGCGAGACTTGCGATCCTTTGCTAGCATGGCGATGGTCTGGTCCTTTGTCTTGATGATGGCAGACTTGTGGTTGCAGTAGTCACGGCATTTGTCCAACTCCTGCTGACGATCGTACATCATGAAGCTAAGGTGGTCCAATTGGGTCTTTAGCTTGGGGTGGTATGGGGCTTCCAGTGGTTGTCCATTTTCATCACGCCTTGGGCAAAACTCAAAGCGAGTACACTTGATCTGATTGATGCTCTGCCCACACAGACGGGAAAGAGCTTCTTGCATGGCTCTGGCAAGTCCATCGAGACAGTTGTTTTCTCTCAAGGTAAACTGAATTCCCTCCGCAGTGGGAGGTTCAATCTTTCCTCGGAGACTTGCAACAATTAGCCACTACAAATCTTCTCCTCCTTGATCATTGAGCTGAGCTCCGAAGAACTCGGGGTGCGGACGCTCCAGAAGTTCCGAAAGCTGGTCCAAATACCTCTCAAAGATCAGGTCTCCTCCATTCCCCAATTGGTAAAACTTGCTGTACTTCACGTCCATCTATAAGAATATAGGATGAGTAAGTTAGTAGAGTGATGAAGTGTGCCAAAATTTTATGTATTTTGCAAGAGTTTTTGAGGAACATGAATTTTTTTAGGAAAGAATCATAGGGATAAGAATGAGAATAGTTTTTTGTAAATATTTGTTTTTCTTTGGTTTTGGAAAATAAGTTTTTGGTTTAAACGTCCATTCTAACTAGGGTCTCCTATGGTCAGGATGGCTCTAATACCAACTTGTCAACACCCGGATTTTTCAATCCTAGATGCCTGTTATGCCATACATCGCAATCCCAGGATTACCATTTTTGTGAGACATAACAGAATTGGATACCATAGTACATCATCCATTACAAATGATACATAAGTTCTTACACAAATAGGGATCTCATGATCCAGTTCTTAATACAACATCAAGCAGCGGAATACGTAATAATAACGGTAGCGTAGGCGAAGCTCCATCTTCGGGGTCACAGGCAATGCTGACGATGGGAGATGATCCTAGTTGTCGTAACCTTCCTGGGGTCCATCCTCCAGGTACTCATCTTCATAGTCTGGCCATGGGAATAGCCAGGGACAAAGCCATGAGTACTCTTTAAGTACTCGCAAACTAACACTAACAGGTAAAAGGGGTTTTTGGATAATAGGACACTAGGCTCTAGGGTTGTTTTGCAAAAGCCAGATTTATCTCTACTAAGTTTAGAAACAACGAATGCTATTTGAAAGTTTTATAGCACCTAAGTGGGAACTTGTAATTCAGATCACAACCCTATTGTGGTCAAGTCAAAGTCTCAATTCATTTCACAAGTCATTTTGAAAAGTCTGACGGGGGAACAGTATGGCCACTCCAACTGTCCATAACCGCGAACGCGGCTATTCGAATAGTTTGACACTCTGCAGAGATTGTACACTTTCACCACAACATTCGATACATCCGTCAGGAACAAATCCTGAATTCACCATACTCAGTATGCGGATAATCAATCCTAACCTTTCAATTACACGCCCTAGTATAAGCACCTCTCCTGTGAGTTTGGCCTCCCAACCATGACCAACTGTCATCTTGGTTACTGCACAGGTGGATAATCTTCACAAGGTAGCCTCAGCTTAGACCTTGGCCGTGAGGGAGCTAATACTAAGGTATATAAGTTTCCAGTCAAGCCCTACCCAATATTCGGGTATTGTGGTTGTACGAAAAAATTGGAATGGTATCGCATCCAGACAACCATCAGTTTTAAAAAGGGCTAAGGCTCATGCCTCAACATTTTCATCACCAAAATCATCAGGTGTTCGGAAACACATGTCCAAAACATTTCAATAGAATGATCCATCATTCCAAGGTTTTCATAACCATTTTTCCACCAAGTACTCCCATCTAAAGTTGATCAAGTTTTATGCTTAGCGAGAGCATCTACAGTGGGGGTAAGCAATAATGAGGGTTGGTAAACTAGGGAGTTCTACTAAGTTCAATCTCATGCCTTAGGATGACATCAAGATTATCTAGCTTAGGCCAAATTTTATGCAACCTTCAAATATCTTTCTAATATCTATAATTCACTTAAGTAAACTCTAAGTAATAGCTTTGATAAAGAAATAAAGTATAAATCTTGCAAGTAAAAACTAGGATTGGTCTGTCTAGTGGGTATGATCACATATGCTTAAGGCATATAGTATTCATAGTAACAAATAGGGGTTTGTTGCATCAGTAGGGTATCTTGCAAGTGTTAGCTTGCACATTCACTAGTAGTATTAGGCTTGCTAAATTAGAATGTCTTGCAAGCTTTAGCTTGCATTGGTATAGTATCAGCTTGCATCAATATCAGTATAAGATTGCCTTGTGCAGAGCAGTGGTTGAAGTTCTCCTCGGCTTCTTCTTCGTACAATCCTCCTTCCTCCTCGTATCCTTGGTGTACTAGCGTCTATAAATAAATACGAGGTACACAATCACCAAACAATACTTAACTACTTGCAATCATCACACACAAGGATCCTATAGATGATCTAGCATCATCTCTAACATTACAAGATTAAAGCTTGGTTTAATTCCTTTTTATTTCTAGAAAAGTAATTTCTACTCATTGAAAAACTACTTAAGATTTAATATTCTCCAAACCAAACATGGGATCATGTTGACACATGTCATCACCACATATTGTAGTCCAAGGGAATTTGATTTAAAGTGGTGTCACACTTTAATAAGGTTTTACCCTTTTATTTTAATTAATTAATGTGTCTAGAAATGCTTATGTAACATTCTTTTATTACTTGAACATTATTTCTGCAAGTAAACCTATATATTTTTATATATTCTGAAAGGTATGGTTAAATGTGATTTTTGAGAGTTGTAATCAACTCAAAAGCTATTATGGTTTAAATTTGAAAAATGTTTGAATGCAGAAAAGCTTCTGCCTTGTTATTTTTACCATGGGTGATCTATAGATCCAAATGACTTGAATCCAACGGTCTTGGATTCAGCATTCCCAGGCCTTTCTAACAAAATTGGTTTCATTCAATTTGGTGCACTGAATCGATCTGGGTTGAATTTTGAAGTTGGGTACAGAAGTGAGTTTGAAATAAAATAGAAAAGGTTTAATTTGAATAACTGGGTTGCGCGGGAAAAGTTAACGGTCCGTCCTGCTAAGCGCAGTGCTCCCGCGGGCTGCTTAAGTGGGTGTCCCCACTCGTCAGTGAGATAGGGAGGGTCGAAGCGATACGGGACAACGTGGGTCGTTCAATCTGATTCTAATCCAACGGCTGGGAGTCATCGTCGATGCGAGGCAACGCCGGTGAGAAAGAAACCTAAGCTGCCGGTGAGTGCTGGGGCTCACCGGGAGTGCGGCGAGGTCAGCGAGGCGAACGACGAAGTCGACGACGGCGAACTCAGGGGTGGTCGCGGCAGCTCCTGGGGTGGACGAAATCGATGGCGCCCTTCTTCTCTAGAGGCGGCGGGCTCTGGTGAAATTCCGACGAGGTGGTGCTCTCCTTGCTCCGAGAACGGTGTGGCACGATCAGTGAGAAGAGGGGAGTGAGGTGGTGTGAAGAAATCGACTGGGGGTGGCCTGTATTTATAGTCGAGCGAGGGGACCGACAGGCGCCGCAGTGAGCTCGTTAGGCGATGTTACAGCGGCTATTGGCATGGGCGGGTAGGGACGGTGCGGTGTTCCCTGGCGATGCTCAATGACATGGTTTTGAGGCGTGGGGCGGTGTGGCTTGGTCTAGAACATGCGGCCTTCTGCTGGCGCGGCGGCGAAAGCGGCGTCTTGACAGGCGTGACGAGGATGTCTGGCGGTCTCCTGGGTCGATGGGGATTGTGTATGCACGTGGCGAGGGCGCGCGTGGTATGTGGGCTTCGGTCGAGGGTGGCTCTCTGGCGCACGCTCGGCATGGTCGCTGACGAGGTTGGCATGGTTCGTGCGTGTGGTCCAGGGCTTGGCAACGCTCGCGGCTGGGACAGGGAGTGGCGGTGGACGGTGGGCTGCCTCCCAGACATGCTGGCTAGGCTTGCTTCTCTTCCTAGCTTGCTGTCGACATGGGGGTGACAAGGTTGGCTTCGACTGTTCACCATTGATGGTAATGCCAAGCTCACAGTGGTGCTAGTGTTTAGTTAATCTTGCTAGATGATTTACTGAGTTGTTTGTGAGCTAGAGAGGGAACCAGTTAGGCAAGCATCACTGATCACAATAGTGTTTAGATTTTGTATGATTTGTGTCTGCAACCTGTTTGATGAAATGGCCGCATGGAATCAAGTTTTGAATTTTGAAAAGATTTTTGGTGGGTTTGCTAGATTGGTGCTGGTGAGTCTGCAGATGCTTGGGTTTTGAAAGTTGAGCTTGTTTGAGTGGTTTTTGAAAAAGTGGGATCTTCCCATATGATAAAGATTCAATTTTGAATTGTCATTTAAACTATGCATTTGAAAGTTTCTGGATGATCACAAAGTGGGCCTTGATACCTTGTTATGAGTACATTCAAGGGGTGCAAAGATCTAGAAAAGTTTCCATTAGGTTCTGAAGGTTTGAGATAGCCAAAGTAGGCATGGGAGTTAAATTGGTCAAAATGGCCATTCCTTTATTTTATTGGTTTTGATTTATTTGTCCTTGGGAAAAGTTTGGGAAATGTTTAGATGATGTTTATTTCACCTAAGAAACATTTTACAAGCAAGGAAACACACAAACAAGGTGGTTCAAAAGAATTTCAAATTTAATGCATACTCATATGCATGCATTCATAATTTTATTTAACAAAGTTTTTGTTAACCCTAATTTTGATGATTAGAAGATGATGATCCAAGTTTAGTATTTTTGGGATGTTACAAGGTCTTACACAAATAAGGATCTCATGATCCAGTTCTTAATACAACTCAAGCAACGGAATAACGTAATAGTAACGATAGCGTAGGTGAAGCTCCATCTTCATGGTCACAGGCAATGCTGACGATGGGATATGATCCTAGTTGTCTTAACCTTCCTGTGGTCCATCATCCTGATACTCCTCTTCATACTCTGGCCACGGGAATAGCCAGGCACAAAGCCATGAGTACTCTTTAAGTACTCGCAAACTAATACTAACAAGTGAAGGGGGTTTTTATAGTAAGATACTAAGATCTAGGGTTGTTTTGCAAAAAGCCAGATTTACCTCTACTAAGTTTAAAAGCAAATAAAGCTAGTTGAAAGTTTTATAACACTTAAGTGGGAACTTGCATTTCATGTCACAACTGTATTGGGGTCAAGTCAAAGTCATAAATCATTTCATAAGTCATTTTGAAAACATCTGACGATAGAACAGTATGGCCATTCCAACTGTCCATTACCGCGGACGCGGCTATTCGAATAGTTTAACACTCTGCAGAGATTGTACAGTTTCACCACAATATTCGATACATCCGTCAGGAACAATCCTGAATTCACCATACTCAGTATGCGGATAATCAATCCTAAACTTTCAATTACACGCCCTAGTATAGGCACCCATCCTGTGAGTTTGGCCTCCCAACCATGACCAACTGTCATCTTGGGAACTGCACAGGTGGACAATCTTCACAAGGTAGCCTTAGCTTAGACCTTGGCCGCAAGGGAACCCATACTAAGGTATATAATTTCCAGTCAAGCCCTACCCAAATTTCGGGTATTGTGGTTGTACGGTAAAATTGGAATGGTATCGCATCCAGACAACCATCAGTTTTATAAAGGTCTAAGGCTCATGCCTTAACATTTTCATCATCAAAATCATCTGGTGTTCAAGAACACATGTCAAAATATTTCAGTAGAATGACTCATCATTCTAAGGTTTTCATAACCATTTTCACCAAGTATTCCCATCTAAAGTTGATCAAGTTTTATGCTTAGCACTAGCATCTACAAGTGGGGGTAAATACTAATGAGGGGTAATAAATTAGTGGGGATGTACTAAGTTCAAACTCATGCCTTAGGATGACATCAAGATTATCTAACTTAGTCCAAATTTTATGCTCTTTATGCTACCTTCAGTTATCTTTCTAGAATTTACAAGTCACTTAGGAAACTTGAAGAGAAAGCTTTGATAAAGAAAAATAAAGTATTAAGCTTGCAAGTAAAACTAGGATTGGGTATTAAGTGGTGTAAGCTTGCAAGTAAAACTTGCATGGTTCAGCTTGTTAAGATAGTAGTATACGCTTACTAAGTTGCAAGTGTTAGCTTTCTCAGTTAATAGCTTGCTAATTCAACTAGTAGTATTAGGCTTGCCTTGTGCAGAGCAGTGGTTGAAGTTCTCCTCGGCTTCTTCCTCGTAGTATCCTCCTTCCTCCTTGTATCCTTGGTCAGTACTAGCGTCTATAAATAAATACGAGATACACAATCACCAAACAATACTTAACTATTTCTAATCATCACACAAAGGTTCACACTAGGTGATCTAGCATCATTACTAATATTACAAGATTAAAGCACTTGTCCCATTTATTTTATTTTGAGAAAAGTAATTTCTACTCATTGAAAAACTACTTAAGATTTAATATTCTCCAACTCAAACATGGGATCATATTGACACATGTCATCACCACATATTTCAGTACATGGGAATGTGATTTAAAGTGGTGCCACAATTTAATAAGGTTTAACCTTTTTATTTTATTTAATTAAAGTGACTAGAAATGCCTATGTGGCATTCTTTTATTACTTGATCATTATTTCTGTAAGTAAACCTATATATTTTTATATATTCTGAAAGGTATGGTCAAATGTGATTTTTGAGAGTTGGAATCAACTCAAAAATCTCTTATGGTTGAATTTTGAAAAATGTTTGAATGCAAAAAAGCTTCTGCCTTGTTATTTTTACCAAGGGTGATCTACAAATCTAAATGGTTTGAATCCAATGGTCTTGGATTAAGCATTCCAGTACCTTTCTAACAAAATTGGTTTCATGTATTTTGGTTCAGTGAATCGAGATGGATTGATTTTTGAATCTAGGTACAAAAATGGGTTTGAAATTAACTGAATAAACTTAAGTTTGAATTGTTGGGTCGCACGGGATGTTTAACTGGGCCGGCCCACTACGCACAACGCCCGCGTGGGCTGGTTAAGTGGCTGTCCCCACTCATTAGTGAGACAGTGAGTGGCGAAGCTGTACGGGGTGATCTATGCTGCATGATCTAACTCTAATCGAACGGCTCTGGTTCATCGTCCACGTCGGGCAGTGCCGGTGAGACAGAACCCTAGCGCGGCAGGTGGGGGTCATGGGAGGCTCACCGGGGCTCAGGCGATGGTCGGCAATGGGGGCGAACGACGAAGTCGACGACGGCGATTATCCTAGTACCGGCAGCTTCTCTTGGGGTGGCTCCAATCGACGGCGCCTCTGCTCCTCTGCAGCGGCGAACTCCTGTGAAATTCCGGCCACTTGGTGCTCGCGTTGCTCTAGGAGTGAGTGGGTGTGATCAGTGAGAGGTGGGTAGTGAACTGGTGTGAAGAAAACGAGCGGGTGAGTTATCCTTTTATATTGGCTGAAGGGGACTGACAGGCGCGGGCTGAGCTCATCGTGGTCGACGGCACAGAGGGCTAATGGCATGGGCGACGGTAGGGGGCGATGCTGTGCTCCCTGGGAAAGCTCAACATCATGGTCTTGTGGCATGGGGCGGTGCTGAACGGTCGGAACGCGTCGACGCTCTAGGCGGGTCCGACGACGATTTTAATGGTGCACAGGTGCTCCTGGTCACGCGGCGGCGAACGGGCATGTCCGTGGGGTTGCTGGGTGCTGGCGATCACGCACGCAAGCGGCAAGGGCGGCGCATGGTCTGTGGGCGTGTGTGGCGGTTGGCGCACTAGCGCGCTCTCGGCTCGCTCGCAGAGAGGCTTGGCATGCTCGGGCAGTGTGGTCCAGGGGCTGGCAGTGCTCGAGGCTTGGACAGGGAGTGGCGATGGACGGTGGAGTGCCTGCTAGACAAGGTTAGCAAGGCTAGTTAAGCGTGTAGCTTGCTGTCGACGTGTGGGTGGCAAGTTAGGTTCGGCATGGTCACCATTAATGGCTATGCCAATCTCACAGTGGTGCTAAGGCTTGTTAATTGGGCTAGATCATCTACTAAGAGTATAGAGTGAGCTAGACAGGGAACAAGGTTGGCCAAAATCACTGCTCACTATAGTGTTTGTTGTTTATTTGTTTGGTGCCAGCAAGGTGTTTGATAAAATGGCCGAAAGAAATTCAAATTTGAATTTTGGATGCTGTTTGAAATCTTGGACTAGAAACACTCAAAGTGACCTAGTGAGCAAGATTGGCAAAAATGACCATTTGCTTTAATTGATTTGTTTTTTATTTTCTCTTTATTTGTTTCTGCTTGGAAATGTTTTAGATGATGTTATATTCATCTTAGAACCATTTCTTACTATTTAGTTGAGTCACACAAGTCCATTCATGCATTTATCAAATCATCACATACACACATGCATTCATATGATTTTAAATTAGTCAAAGTTTTTGTTAACCCTAATTTTAGTGATTAGAGTTTGATGATCATTGTTTCATATTTTTTGGATTTTACAGTCTTAGTTTTCGTTTGCTTTGCTTAGGTTGTTTAGTTTGCTTGAGTAAAGTAGTTTGGACCCCCGTTCTCGCTGTGTTGTCTTGCAAATAAGTTGCTTGGTGTTGGAAAGGAGTAGTAAGTTCTTGCTTGAAGTGCAAGAGGAGCTTGCATTGACTGTGACTTAGACTTTAGCATGACATGCTAGGTGTTGTTTTCACCTTATGCTCAGTGATTATTGTTGTAGCATGTCTTGTTCCAAACAATTGGGATTGCTTAGTGTGCCCTGAAGAAATTATGCGTTGTTTTAGTATGCAAAAAGCATAGTATTGTGGTATTCTCCTTTGAAGCTTTGTTTGTGTTGACGTGGCACATGCTCACACCATGTTATGACTATGATAAGTCACCATTAGCCTCTATGATCATTTAGTCCTTGACTTGTACTACTACTCTATGCTTTGATTAGTATGCTTTGTTGCACCGCATGATTATGACCATTATTGCTCTCTTAGTTGGTTGCTCCCAGTCTTTTGCTAGCCTCCACTTGTATGAGTAAGCTCTACTCATGCTTCAAACTCCCAAGAAACCAAGTTATTCCAAAGTGTCCACTATAAACTCCTATGCATGGTGTGTTACACCATTCCAAGTATATTCTTGTTTTCAGCTACCTTCCAATTAAAACTATTTTATTATGTGAAAACTTAGTGATTAAAGCCCTCACAAACTTGATGGCACACTTTATATTCTTTGCCCCTAATAAACTTGAACCATTGTGTCATCTATGTTGTATATGCTTGCACTTATACGTTGGAATTAGCAGAACCGTGCTGTCACGGGGAACGTTTTCAACATTGCACTTGTACTTTGTACTCAGTTGATATCATGCTCTTTTGTCTATGGATGTCACCGGTGTGAAATAAAGAGGGAACTTGTAAGTCCATGGAGTTTATATCTTGTGTTAGAGAAAGCACGGGCGCTAGCCTAAGCCATGCCTAATCATGGTGGAAACTTGCAGCATCACCATAGTGACATCTATGAAGCATTCTTCTTATAAAAAAAGAGACACATTGAGAAAAGAGGAAAGAGAGAAAAAAGCACCATATTCCCATGGTACATAAGAAGATTGCTAAGATGTTCATTGTCTGCTTGACTTGTCATTTTGGTTATGGGATAGCTCCTGTACCATGTGCAAGGGGTACCCCGTTGGCGGTTCTCAATGATATGCAAATACTTATAGTGACAAGAACTTACAGGTGAGTAAAGTTGAGTAGCATGAGGTGTGGCCCTCGTATTCAAGAGACTTGAGATTGCCAACTTATACTTTGTCAAGCATATACTCCATATTTGTTCACTTTAACCCTAATCACTTCAAGATGCTTATGATAGGGGCAATGAGGGCTAAAAGCTAACAAGTACCATAATTTTTGGAAGCTCGTTTTGAAACTTGAAATCCCTGCTTCCCTTACAAAGGGGCTTTCTTCCACCACTATTGAGTCTCCACCTTCTACCTTTAGGCACCATTAAGAGAGCATAGTTATCATTCTGTGTGCAGTTTTCCAAAGCTTATTGATTGATGCATATTGTGATATTACTTGTTCTTGTGCTATTTGTTTCTAGTCACTCTTGTGAACTTTGAAGGTGTCCTATGCATATATTTGCTACTCTATGAGGGACAAGATGATTGCCACTATGCTATGTTTTCTGTATGTGAAACAAACAAACGTTTTTCAATGCATGTTATTCATGATCTTTGTTTGTAGCTTTTCATGTTGCATGCATAGTTACTATGTCCTATTGTTAGAAATCCATCTTCCATGCACATGTTTAGAGTTCTTTGATCCCAACTTTCAATGCTTGCAAATGGTTGGATCTTTATTGTGAGGATGCATGTCACCTCAAAAATTATTATTTTTATCACTTACCTACTCGAGGACGAGCAGGAGTTAAGGTTGGGGATGATTGATACGTCAGAAACGTATCTATAATTTTTGATGATCCATGCTTGTTTAGTATCTACTTTGCTTTGCTTTGTATACACTTTGAGGTGATTTTTACATGTTTTTTGGTACTAACCTATTAACAAGTTAGTAAAGAAATATTCTCAGAATTGGACGGGACAAACTTCAAAGTCAATTACTTTCCGTGGGGAACAAGAAGTCCAGAGGGGAGACGGAGAAGCGGGCCAGGGCAGCCAAACCCCCTAGGCGCGACCAGGGGTGAGCTCGCGCCTGGGAGGGGTGTGGCCCCTCTGGCCGCCTCCTCGGCCTCCCCCTTCTCCTATAAGAAGCCCCCGATGCAGAAACCCTAAGTACCCGATCAAATCTCCACGGAACCATCTGTAGACGTCGCCACCATCGTCCCTAGATCGGGGGGGATCTGAAGTTCTTCCCGGCACCCTGCCGAAGGGGAGATCATCCAGGAGGCCTTCGCTCCGGTATGATGCGTGAGTAGTTCCACCTTGGACTATGGGTCCATGTAGTAACTAGATGGTTGTATCTCCTTCTTTGTGCTTTCATGTATAGATCTTGTGAGCTCCGTTCATGATCAAGATCTAATATATTTGTAATCATGCATGTTGTGTTTGCGGGGATCCGATGGATATTGAGATTATTATGTTAGTTTGATTAATGGTTTTTTCATTATGATTCTATCATGTCTGTGTTTTTTGTGATCTTGCATGCTCTCCGTTGTTATTAGCTATCTTGGCCAAGTAGTTGCTAGTGACTCCAAGAGGGGGTATTTATGCTCGATAGTGGGTTCATGCCTCTAGTTTCCAAGGGAAGTGACAATGATCTCTTCGGTTGTAGATGTGTTGTTGCTACTAGGGAGAAAACAATGGTCTCTTGTTCATGGAACATGTGGACTATTTACCTTACACACTTTGCTTAAAGCAGTTGTCTATTGCTTGCAACTTAATACTGGAGGGGGTTCGGATGATAACCTGAAGGTGGACTTATAGTCATAGATTCAGTTGGATGGCGGTCTATGTATATTGTTGTATTGCCCAATCGAATCTCATAGGATCTTTCCGACTAGTAATTGCATTATTATGCCTTGCTCAGTTCCTGTCAATTGCCCTGCTTTAATTTGTTTACCCTTCATGCCATGTTGTTTATCTAAGGAGAGCACCTCTAGTGAAGTATGGACCCCGGTACAAACTTTACCATTGATACATATTCCACTGTTACTTGTTTACTTGCTGCAAACCATTACCTTCCACACCATACGTTTAATCCTTTGTTACAGCAAACCGGTGAGCTTGACAACCTCATTGATTCGTTGGGGCAAAGTCTTGAGTTTGTGTTGTGCAGGTCTCCGCGTTGCTTGCAACACCTGTGTGACATTTCCTTCCTCCATCTGGTTCGATAACCTCGGTCTCTACTAAGGGAAGACTTGATGTTGTGCTCATCACACCTTGCTCTTGGGGTTTCCACCGAAGTGCTCCACGTCAGGCACAAGTGGGCCGGCCCAGTTAGAATTCCCGCGCGACCCAGTTAGTTCAAACTTAGATTTATTTATTTAGTTTCAAACCTAGTTCTGTCTGTTGATTCAAAAATCAATTGAGAGATATTCACTGAACCAAAATGCATGAAACTAATTTTTATAGAAAGGTATGGAAATTCTTAATCCAAGCCCGTTGGATTCAAACCATTTGAAATTATAGATCACCTATGGTAAAAATAACAAGGCAGAGACTTTTCTGCATTCAAACATTTTTCAAAATTCAACGATAAATGCTTTTGAGTTGATTCCAACTCTCAAAAATCACATTTGACAAGACCTTTCTGAATATATAAAAATAGTTTTACTTGCAATAATAATGGAGAAGTAATAAAAGAATGCCCCATAGGCAATTCTAGTCACTTTAATTAATTAAAATAAAAAGGTTAAACCTTATTAAATTGTGACACCACTTTAAATCACATTCCGAAGTATTGAAATATGTGGTGATGACATGTGTCAACATGATCCCATATTTTAATTGGAGAATATTAAATCTTAAGTAGTTTTTCAATGAGTAGAAATTACTTTTCTAAAATAAAACAAATAAGACTATTGCCTTAATGCTTGTGATGATGCTAGATCATCTAGTGTAAACCCTTGTGTGCCAAATAGAAGTAGTTAAGTATTGTTTGGTGATTGTATACCCCATATTTATTTATAGATGATGTCTACGCACTTCTATTCTTGTAGACAGTTGTTGGGCCTCCAAGTGAAGAGGTTTGTAGAACAGCAGCAAGTTTACCTTAAGTGGATTACCCAAGGTTTATCGAACTCAGGGAGGAAGTGGTCAAAGGTATTCCCTCTCAAGCAACCCTGCAATCAAGATACAAGAAGTCTCTTGTGTCCCCAACACACCCAATATAGGTGCACTAGTTCGGCGAAGAGATAGTGAAATACAAGTGGTAACGGTGCTAGAAAATAGCTTCTGACTTGTTGTTGACGTGGAAGAACATGTGTGAGTGCCAGAAAATACTTTGATGGAGCTTGATGTGGAGGTAAAGACTAAAGCAATCAAACAGGCAACAGATCTAGTAGCAAACGGTATTTCAATGTTTAGAAACAAGGCCTAGGGATCATACTTTCACTAGTGAACACTCTCTCATATAAATATCCTCTCTTAATGATACTACTCTTAACTACTCTCTGGTTGGACACTCTAATTCATGGTAGGGCTATAACAACACTCCTCAAAGTCCGCCTTCCCCAATCTAGATAACCCCACACTGTCACCTTGAGTACTAGATGGTTCCAACAAACACCACAATTTCATAGAGACATCCAACTCCAAATATAACTCATAACAAATATTCAATCTATCCAAAGTGCCACACACTGTATGCCCGCTGTCACTTTCACACATGTGGGGAAAAGCATAGATCTATTAAAGCACAAAGAGTATTTATATAGACTCAAACCTAAGTGCCACCATGGCGTGCACGCTGTCACTTTCACACACATGGGGAGAGGAGAGATCTATTGAAGCACTTGAGTAGCAAGATAGATCTACTTGATTACAAAGCTCATGACCACAACAAGATCATGCATAGAGAGAGAGATGAACACATAGCTACCGGTAGAGCCCTTAGCCTCGAGAGAGAAGTACTCCCTCCTCATCATGGGAATCAGCAAAGGTGATGGATATGGTGGTGGAGATCGATGGAGATGGCTCCGGGGCACTTCCCCGTCCCTACAGGGTGCCGGAATAGATACTTTTTGTCCCCCGAATCTCCCCTTCGGTGGCGGCGGTGCTATGATACGTTGGAAACGTATCTATACTTTTTGATGCTCCATGCTTGTTTTGTATCTACTTTGCTTTACTTGTCCACACTTTGAGGTTATTTTTACATGTTTTCTGGTACTAACCTATTAACAAGTTGCCACAGTGCGAGTTGCCTGTTTTCTTCTGTTTTTGGTTTCAGAAAAGTTAGTAAAGAAATATTCTCGGAATTGGACAGGAGAAACGTCAAAGTCAATTACTTTCCGTGGGGAACAAGAAGTCCAGAGGAGAGCCCGAGGGGCCGGACAGAGGGGCCAGACCCACCCCTGGCGTGGGTGGGCCCCACCCCACGCCTGGCTAGGGTTTGGCCGCCCTGGCGGCCGCCTCGGTCTCCCCCTTCGCCTATAGGAAGACCCCGATGCAGAAACACTAAGTACCCGATCAAATCTCCATGAAACCGTATGTAGCCGCCGCCACCATCATCCCTAGATCAGGGGGGGGGTCTGAAGTTCTTCCCGGCACCCTGCCGAAGGGGAGATCATCCCGAAGGCCTTCTCTCCGATATGATGCGTGAGTAGTTCCACCTTGGACTATGGGTCCATGTAGTAGCTAGATGGTTGTATCTCCTCCTTTGTGCTTTCATGTATAGATCTTGTGAGCTCCGTTCATGATCAAGATCTAATCTATTTGTAATCATGCATGTTGTGTTTGTAGGGATCCGATGGATATTGAGATTATTATGTTGGTTTGATTAATGATTTTGTCTTTATGATTCTATCATGTCTGTGTTGTTTGTGATCTTGCATGCTCTCCGTTAGTAGCTATCTTGGCCAAGTAGTTGCTAGTGACTCCAAGAGGGGGTATTTATGCTCGATAGTGGGTTCATGCCTCTAGTTTCCAAGGGAAGTGACATGAATCTCTTCGGTTGTAGATGTGCTGTTGCCACTAGGGAGAAAACAATGGTCTCTTGTTCATGAAACATGTGGACTGTTTACCTTACACACTTTGCTTAAAGCAGTTGTCTGTTGCTTGCAACTTAATACTGGAGGGGGTTCGAATGATAACCTCAAGGTGGAATTCTAGTCATAGATGCAGTTGGATGGCGGTCTATGTATCTCGTTGTATTGCCCAATCAACCTCATAGGATCTTTCTAACTAGTAATTTCATTGTTATGCCTTGCTTAGTTCCTGTCAATTGCCCCGCTGTAATTTGTTTACCCTTCATGCCATGTTGTTTATTTAAGGAGAGCACCTCTAGTGAACTATGGACCCCGGTCCAATCTTTACCATTGATAATTCTTCCACTGTTACTTGTTTACTTGCTGCAAACCATTACCTTCCACACCATAAGTTTAATCCTTTGTTACAGCAAACCGGTGAGCTTGACAACCTCACTGATTTGTTGGGGCAAAGTCTTGAGTTTGTGTTGTGCATGTACCCGCGTTGCTTGCAACACCTGTGTGACGTTTCCTTCCTCCTATTGGTTCGATAACCTCGGTCTCAACTGAGGAAAGACTTGCTGCTGAACTCTTCACACCTTGCTGTTGGGGTTCCCAACAAGACTCCACATCAAGCACCAAGTTCTCTAGCGCCATAAGGAGTCATCACACTACGGAGGTTTTCGTGGATTCTTCTAGATGCCCTAGGGTTTTTGGGTCGGAGGCTTCTTATAGTCGAAGGGGGAGGCCGGGGAGGCGTCCAGAGGGCCCACAACTTCCCCAGACGCGGGCCAGGCTTGGCCGTGCCCAGGGGGTCTGGCCATCCTCTGGTGCCTCTCCGCCCCTCCTTCTGGATTCGTATCCCTCACGGAAAGTTATTGACTTTGGCTTTTGTCTCGTACAATTCCGAGAATATTGATTTTCTACCTTTGTGGAACCAAAAACAGAAGAAAACATGCAACTGGAACCGTGGCAACTTGTTAATAGGTTAGTTCCAGAAATGATATAAAAACACCTCAAAGTGTATACAAACTAAAGCAAAGTAGATACTAAACAAGCATGGAGCATAAAAAATTATAGATACGTTTCCGACGTATCAAGCATCCCCAACTTAACTCCTGCTTGTCCTCGAGTAGGTAAGTGATAAAAAGAATAATTTTTGAGGTGGCATGCACCCTCACAATAAAGATCTTACCATTTGCAAACATTGAAAGCTGGGATCAAAGAACTCTAAACATGTGCATGAAAGATGGAGTTCTAACAATAGGACATAGTAACTATGCATGCAACATGAAAGGCTACAAACAAAGATCATGAATAACCTGCATTGAAAACGTTTGTTTGTTTCACATATAGAAAACATAGCATAGTGGCAATCAGCTTGTCCCTCATAGAGTAGCAAATAGATGCATAGGACACCTTCAAAGTTCACAAGGGTGACTAGAAACAAATAGCATAAGAACAAGTAATATCACAATATGCATCAATCAATAAGCTTTGGAACACTACACACAGAATGACAACTATGTTCTCTGAATGGTGCCTAAAGGTAGAAGGTGGAGACCCAATAGTGGTGGAAGAAAAGCCTTTTATAAAGGAAGCAGGGATTTCAAGTTTCAAAAAGAGCTTCCAAATATTATGGTACTTGTTAGCTTTTAGCCCTCATTCACTACTAGGAAAAGGCCCATCTGTGGCGCACCATTTTTGTACTTCTGTGGCGCATATGGGATACGCCAGTGTTATCTCGCCACTAAAGTTCAATTCTGTGGCGCATATTGAAATGCGCCACAGAAGTCTGAAAAACTTCTGTGGCGCATATGGCCAAAATGCGCCACAAAAGTCCCGAACCAGATCTCAAACTTCTGTGGCGCATTTGGCCAATATACCAAAGTTTTTCAAATTAGAAAACGGCCAGATCTGGCCGGAGGTGGTGCTCGCCGGAGGTGGGGGTCGCCGATGGAGGAGAGAAGGAGGTCGCTGGTGGATGAGTTGGAGGTCGCCGGTGGAGGACAGGAGGAGGCCACCGGAGGAGGAGGAGGCCGCCAGAGGAGGAGGAGAAGGTCGCCGGAGGAGGAGAAGGTCGCCGGAGGAGGAGCTCGCCGGGGTGGAGGAGGGAGGTGGGAGGAGGAGGAGCTCGCCGGGGTGGAGGAGGAGGGAGGTGGGAGGAGGAGGAGGGGGAGGAGCTCACTAGGGTGGAGGAGGGAGGAGCTCACCGGGGTGGTGGTGGAGGAGGAGGAGAAGCTCACCGGGGTGGAGGAGAAGGAGGAGGAGGAGGAGGAGAAGGTGAGGAGAATGAGAGAAGAAGTGGAGGAGAAGAAGGATGGAGGAGTGAAAGAGTATAAGAGAGGGAGAAGGGGGGAGGGATTCAAAATTCGAATCCCTCCCAAAACTTCTGTGGCGCATATGGAAGAAATGCGCCACAAAAGTTTGTCCTCCTTTTTATTTTTTTGCAGGAAAAAACGATCTTTTAGCCATAACTTTTTACTCTTTTCGAATTTTGAAAATCTAAATAATCTCTAAATGACCGTAGGTGGTTGCGAGCGGATGCAAAATCTCGTTCTCGTCATTTTGGTATATTATACGTATTTTTTCGACATTGTATGCAAAAGTTACAGCCGTTTTACCGTGGCATAAACGTTTTTTGTATAAAAAGTCGAAATGCATGTTTGTTAATTTTCCTACAAACTAGACCATATTACCTATCACCATGTGAAAGGATTTTATTTTTTGAAGTGTTTTTCATTTTCTATTATTTTTTACAAGGCTAAAAAGGCGATCCACGGGGAGGGGGGGGGGGTAGAATCTGTTTTTCCTACAGAAACTTCTGTGGCGCATGCCTCTATATGCACCTTCTGTGGCGCATATGGTCATATACGCCACAGAATGTTGGTCAGGGTACACTCAATGAATTATGTGGTAGGGTCCACCCGAGCTTTCTGTGCCGCATATGTCCATATGCGCCACAGAAGTTGGAACTTCTGTGGCGCATGTGGACATATGCCATCTGGTTCAACTCGTGGCGCATTTTTCCTATATGCGCCACAGAAGTTGGAAGACTTCTGTGGTGCATTTGATGAAATGCGCCACTGGACAACTTTTCTGGCGCATGGTCAGAACCATGCGCCACATAAGGTCTGTCTATCTATAGCTAGTTTCCTAGTAGTGATTGCCCCTATCATAAGCATCTTGAAGTGGTTAAGGTTAAAGTGAACAAAGATGGAGTATATGCTTGACGAAGTATAAGTTGGCAATCTCAAGTCCCTTGAATACGAGGGACACACCTCATTCTACTCAACTTTAGTCACCTGTAAGTTCTTGTCATTGTAAGTATTTGCATATCATTGAGAACTGCCAACGGGGTACCCCTTGCACATGGTACAAGATCTATCCCATAACCAAAATGACAAGGCAAGCAGACAATGAGCATCTCAGCAATCTTCTTATTTACCATGGGAATATGGTGCTTTTTCTCTCTTTCCTCTTTTCTCAATGTATCTCTTTTTTATAAGAAGAATGCTTCATAGATGTCACTATGGTGATGCTGCAAGTTTCCACCATGATTGGGCATGGCTTAGGCTAGCGGCCCAGGCGTTTCTCTAACACAGGATACTTACTCCATGGACTTACAAGTTTCCTCTTTATTTCACACCGGTGACATCCATAGACAAAAGAGCATGATATCAACTGAGTACAAAGTACAAGTGCAATGTTGAAAACGTTCCCCGTGACAGCACGGTTCTGCTAATTCCAACATATAAGTGCAAACATATACAACATAGATGAAACAATGGTTCAAGTTTATTAGGGGCAAAGAATATAAAGTGTGCCATCAAGTTTGTGAGGTCTTTAATCACTAAGTTTTCACATAACAAAATAGTTTTTAATTGGAAGATAGCTGAAAACAAGAATATACTTGGAATGGTGTAACACACCATGCATAGGATTTTATAGTGAACACTTTGGAAAAACTTGGTTTCTTGGGAGTTGGAAGCATGAGTAGAGCTTACTCATACAAGTGGAGGCTAGCAAAACACTGGGAGCAACCAACTAAGAGAGCATAATGGCCACAATCATGCAGAGCAACAAAGCATTACTAATCAAAGCGTAGAGTGGTACTAAAAGTCAAGGACTAAATGATCATAGAGGATAATGGTGACTTGTCATAGTCATAACATGGTGTGAGCATGTACCAAGTCAACCCAAATAAAGCATCAAAGGAGAATACCACAATACTATGCTTTTTGCATGCTAAAACAACGCATAATTTCTTCAAGGCACACTAAGCAATCCCAATTGTTTGGAACAAGACATGCTACAGTAATAATCACTAAACATAAGGTCAAAACAACACCTAGCATGTCATGCTAAAGTCTAAGTCACAGTCAATGAAAGCACCTCTTGCACTTACAAGCAAGAACTTACTACTCTTTTCCAACACCAATCAACCTATTTGAAACAACTCACAAAGATAATAATCAATAAAGACCAATGAGCTTGTCTCACAAATTCACAAAGAAGAACTAAAAAGTTCTAAGCAATAAGCACAAGAAAACTAAGGCTAAACACAGTGCTAGCAAAAGAGAACACTCACAAGACAATAAGAATGAAAACTAGAGTGTTCTAGGCAATGGAAACAAAGTGTGTCTCTCTCCAAAAAAAGTGTGGTGTAACCAACCAACTTACTCAAGCAAACTAAAACCAAAAACGAAAACTAAGACGCTCCAAGAACAACACAACAATGCATGAAACAATAAAAACAAAGTGTCTAGAAAGACCTGAGATTTTTATTGATGAAGAAGGGGATGCCTTGGGCATCCCCAAGATTTGACGCTTGTACCTCTTGAATATTTCTTGGGGTGACACGGGGTGGCATCCCCAAGCTTGAGCTTTTGTCCATTCTTCATCTCAATACATCATTCTTTCTCTACACCTGAAAATTTTCCTTCATACAAAACCTCACACAATCTTCATTAGCAACGTTAGTGTATTCAAAAGATATTAGACCTATGGCAAAGCTTTGGAACAACAAGACTTTTCGCTAAAAACACAAGCTAGTGTAGTAACTCCTTCAAAAAGCTCAATTTCCCAAAAGAGAACTCAAAAAGGAATCAATAAGAAGCAAATGCAAACAATGGCAGAAATCTGTCAAAAGAGACCAGCAGGTAGAAACCAATTTTTTCGAACATCTTCTGTTGCTCAAATCAAAAAGTGCTGAACTAACGAAATTTAGCTAACATACTGGGGGATTTATTCGTAAATGTTCAGCTCAATCCGAGTTACAGAGACTCCTCACGAATTTTTATGGTGGAGGACAGAAATCTGTTTCTGGACAACAACTCCCCAAATCTTACTTCCTTCTCATTAGAGGTCATTCTTGGCACAAAAAACAAACAAAAAGGATAAGGAGAGGTCATTACTGAGGTAATAACTTCCAAGACTCAAGAAAACTCTTGGGTTATCTCCTAACAAGTACTTTTCTTTAACGCCTTTAAGTTAGGCTTGATAGTTTGAGAAGATGCTCACATAAGAAATATGAATTGAAGTAAAAGAGAGAATCAACAAGCAAATTCAAAACACATTTAAGTCTAACCCACTTACTATGCATAGTAATCTTGTAAATAAACAAATCATGAAAGCACAAAGCAACAAGCATAGGAAAGCAAAACAAGTGCAACTTCAAGATTTTGAACATAAAGAGGGGAAACTTAATATTTTTAAGATGCATAAGACCATGTTTCCCTCTCTCATAGTAACTTTTAGTAGCATCATGAATAAAATTAACAATATATCTATCACATAAAACATTATTCTCATGAGCCACATGCATATAATTATTACTCTCCACATAAGCATAGTCATTCTTATTAGTTGTAGTGGGAGCAAATTCAACAAAATAGCTATCATTATTCTTCTCATCACCATAGTCATCAAATATAGGAGGCATATTGTAATCACAATCAATTTTCTCCTCAATAGTAGGTGGACTGAAAATATCATAGTCATCATTGTAATCATCATACATTGGAGGTTTAGTATCATCATAAGCAATACAATAGCTATCTTCCAAAGCTGGGGAACTAAAAAGATCATTTCCATAAAAACTAGCTTCCCCAAGCTTAGACATTTCCATAGCATTAGCAACAATGGTGTCCAAAGAATTCATACTGATAACATTGCTATTAGCATGCAAATAAAGTTCATAGATTTTTTAATTTTCTCTTCAAACACTTCATGTCCTAACTCAAGATAAACACTATAGAGCTCTCTAGTTTTGTTGTTGTTTTCCATTAAGCCTAACTAGTGAAAACAAGAAACAAAAAGACAAAACTGCAAAATCTAAAGGAAATAACTTCGAGCACTCACACACGAAGAGCATGTGAGTACCTTTTACTTTACCTCCCTGGCAACGGCGCCAGAAAAGAAGCTGATGGCGTGGAGGGAAGGTAAAAGCCCAAAACCTCCCCGGCGATGGCACCAGAAAAGAGCTTGATGTCTATGCACTTCTATTCTTGTAGACAGTTGTTGGGCCTCCAAGTCCAGAGGTTTGTAGAACAACAACAAGTTTCCCTTAAGTGGATTACCCAAGGTTTATCGAACTCAGGGAGGAAGTGGTCAAAGGTATTCCCTCTCAAGCAACCCTGAAATCAAGATATAAGAAGTCTCTTATGTCCCCAACACACCCAATATAGGTGCACTAGTTCGGCGAAGAGATAGTGAAATACAAGTGGTAACGGTGCCAGGAAATAGCTTCTGACTTGTTGACGTGGGAGAACGTGTGTGAGTGCCAAAAAATACTTTGATGGAGCTTGACGTGGAGGTAAATACTAAATCAAGCAAACATGCAAAAGATCTAGTAGCAAACGGTGTTTCAATGTTTATAAACAAGGCCTAGGGATCATACTTTCACTAGTGAACACTCTCTCATATAAATATCCTCTCTTCATGATACTAATCTTAACTACTCTCTGGTTGGACACTCTAATCCATGGTAGGGCTATAACAACACTCCTCAAAGTCCGCCTTCCCCAATCTAGATAACCCCACACTGTCACCTTGAGTACTAGATGGTTCCAACAAACACCACAATTTCATAGTGACATCCAACTCCAAATATAACTCATAACAAATATTCAATCTAGCCAAAGTGCCACACACGGTATGCCCACTGTCACTTTCACACACGTGGGGAAAAGCATAGATCTATTAAAGCACAAAGAGTATTTATGTAGACTCAAACCTAAGTGCCACCATGGTGTGCACGCTGTCACTTTCACACACATGGGGAGAGCAGAGATCTATTGAAGCACTTGAGTATCAAGATAGATCTACTTGATTACAAAGCTCATGACCACAACAAGATCATGCATAGAGAGAGAGATGAACACATAGCTACCGGTAGAGCCCTTAGCCTCGAGATAGAAGTACTCCCTCCTCATCATGGGAATCAGCAACAGTGATGGAGATGGTGGTGGAGATCGATGGATATGGCTTCAGGGGCACTTCCCCGTCCCGGCAGGGTGCCGGAATAGAGACTTTTTGTCCCCCGAATCTCCCCTTTGGTGGCGGCGGCGCTACGGAGGTTTTCGTGGATTTCTTCTGGATGCCCTAGGGTTTTTGGGTCGGAGGCTTCTTATAGGCGAAGGGGGAGGCCGAGGAGGCGGATAGAGGGCCCACACCCTCCCTAGGCGCGGGCCAGGCTTGGCCACGCCCAGGGGTGGTCTAGCCACCCTCTGTTGCCTCTCCGTCCCTCCTTCTGGATTCGTGTCCCTCACGAAAAGTTATTGACTTTGGCTTTTATCCCATCCAATTTCGAGAATATTGATTTTCTGCCTTTCTGGAACCAAAAATAGAAGAAAACAGGCAACTGACACTGTGGAAACTTGTTAACAGGTTAGTTCCAGAAAAGATATAAAAGCACCTCAAAGTGTAGACAAAGCAAAGCAAAGTAGACACTAAACAAGCATGGAGCATCAAAAATTATAGATACATTTCCGACGTATCAATAGACGCTAGTATCGACCAAGGATACGAAGAAGAAGGAGACTACTACGAAGAGGAAGCCGAGGATAACTTCAACCATGCACTACACAAGGCAAGCCTAACACTAAAAGTTGACTTAGTAAGCTAGAACTTTGCAAGATAACACTTGCATGATAACTATGCAAACTAGAGGCCTTAGGCATATTGGGTTATATCCCTTTATTATACCAAATCCCAATTTTAATTGCAAGCTTTGTTCTTTTATTTAGTTACCAAAGCTCCTTAGTTATGTTTACTTAGTGACTTGTGAAGTTTTGGAAAGATAATAAAGGTAGCATAAAGAGCATAAAACTTGGCCTAAGTTAGGTAGATCTTGATGTCATCCTGAGGCATGAGATTATACTTAGATAAGTTACACTTGATTACCACCCCTCATTAGTGTTTACCCCCAACTTTAGTGGCTAGTGCTAAGCATAAAACTTGATCACTTTAGATGGGAATACTTGGTGAAAATGGTTATGAAAACCTTAGAATGGTGAGTCATTCTAATGAAATGCTTTGACATGTGTTCTTGAACACCAGATGATTGTTGATGATGAAAATGTTGAGGCATGAGCCTTAGCCCTTTATAAAACTGAAGGTTGTGTTCGGATGCGATACCATTCCAATTTTACCGTACAACCACAATACCCGAAATTGGGTAGGGCTTGACTGGAAGTTTATATATCTTAGTATGGGTTCCCTTGCGGCCGAGGTTTGAGCTGAGGCTACCTCGTGATGATTGTCCACCTGTGCAGTTACCAAGATGACAGATGGTCATGGTTGGGAGGCCAAACTCATAGGAGAGGTGCCTATACTAGGGTGTATAATTGAAAGGTTAGGATTGATTATACGCATACTGAGTATGGTGAATTTAGGATTGTTCCTGACGGATGTATCGAATATTGTGGTGAAAGTGTACCACCTCTGCAGAGTGTCAAACTATTCGAATAGCCGCGTCCGCGGTTATGGACAATTGGAGTGGCCATACTGTTCCGTCGTCAGATGTTTTCAAAATGACTTGTGAAATAAATCATGACTTTGACTTGACCACAACAGGGTTGTGATATGAAACTTAAGTTCCCACTTAGGTGTTGTAGAACTTTGAACTAGTTTTATTTGCTTCTAAACTCAGTTAGAGATAAATCTGGCTTTTCGCAAAACAACCTAGAGCTTAGTATTCCTACTTGAAACCTCTTTACTTGTTAGTGATAGTTTGCGAGTACTTAAAGAGTACTCATGGCTTTGTCCCTGACTATTTCTGTGGCCAGACTATGAAGAGAACTATCAGGATGATGGACTGCAGGAAGTCTACGACAACTAGGATCATCTCCCATCGTCAACATTGCCTGTGACCATGAAGATGGAGCTTCGCCCATGCTACCGTTATTATATTATTTTGTTGTGTTGATTGTATTAAGATTGGATCATGAGATCCTTTATTTGTAAGACCTTTATTATGGTTTGTAATGGATGATAAACTATGGTACCAATATGTCATGTCTTGGAAAAAAGGTAATCCTGGGATTGCGATGTATGCCATAACATGCATCTGGGATTAAAAATCCGCGTGTTGACAGTGTGACTACGGTTCATAACAAAGTATGGGACCCATCCAACAAATAATTAGTACTCTCCCTCCACCGTTAGTTACATGTGTTCACTCATGATTGGCTTTGTATGAGATATGGCAGACGAGAAACCTTGTTTTACTAGAGAAATCAAACTGGAACTGAACCAAGTTAGTGGTTCGCTTCTCTGCGGTGAACCTTTGAATCGATTCATTGCCGGTTCCTAGAGACATTTGAATCCCTTTGAGACCACATAGTGGATGGTCTTAGCATCCAAAAAAGGAAAAACAAAATGTAGACTGTAACATCCCAAAAATACCAAACTTAGATCATCAAACACTAATCATCAAGATTAGGGTTAACAAAAACTTTTCTAAATAAACTCATGAATGCATGTATATGTGTATGCATGGATTTTGAATTTCTTTAAAAACCACCTTGTTTGTGTGAGCCATTGCTTGTAAAATGTTTCTTAGGTGAAATGAACATCACCTAAAACATTTCCCACCCTTTTCCTAAAGACAAGTAAATCAAAACACATATATTAAATGAATGGTCACTTTGACCAATTTAACTCTCATGCCTACTTTGGCTGTCTCAAACTTTCAGAACCTAACAGAAACTTTTCTGGATCTTTGCACCCCTTGAATGTACTCATAACAAAGTATCAAGGCCCACTTTGTGATCATCCAGAAACTTTCAAATGCATAGTTTAAATGACAATTCAAAATTGAATCTTATTCATATGGGAAGATCCCACTTTTTCAAAACCCACTCAAACAAGCTCAACTTTCAAAACCCAAGCATCTGCAGACTCACCAGCACCAATCTAGCAAACCCACCAAAATTCATTTCAAAACTCAAAACTTGATTTCATGCGGCCATTTCATCAAACAGGTTGCAGACACAAATCAAACAAAACATCAAACACTATAGTGTGCAGTGTTTTGAGCCTAACTTGTTCCCTAGTTAGCTCACACACAGTTCAGTAGATCATCTAGGAAGTTTAACTAAGGACTAGCACCCCTGTGAGCTTGACATTGCCATCAATGGTGAACAACCGAAGCCAACCTTGCCACCCCATTGTGGACAACAAGCTAGAGGAAGAACTACCCGTGCCAACCTTGTCTAGGAGGCAGCCCACCGTCCATCGCCACTACCTGTCCCAGCCGCGAGCGTTGCCAAGCCCTAGACCACACGCACAAGCCGCGCCCAGACCATGCCGAGCGTGCGCCAGAGCGCCACCCTCGACCAGAATCCACAGACCGCGTGCCGCCCTCACCGCGTGCACACACGATCACCACCGACCCAGGAGACCGCCAGGCATCCCCGTTTGCCTCCCCGTGCCATACAGCCGTCGAAGACGCCTCCTCTGCCACGCAGAGCACCGCCCGTTCCAGACCAAGCCGCACCGCCCCATGCCTCGCGACCATGTCGTTGAGAATCGCCAGGAGACACAACACCGCCCCCTACCCTTGCCTATGTCTTTAGCCGCCTGTAACCTCGCCCCCGACAAGCTCACCGTGCGCCTCGACGGTCCCCTCGCTCGACTATAAATAGAGGCCACCCCTACACGATTTATTCACACCATCTCACTCCCCTCTCCTCACTGACCGTGCCACACCGTTCTTAGAGCAAGGCAAGCACCACCTCGCCGGAATTTCACCGGAGCTCACCGCCTCTGGAGAAGAAGGGAGCCAGCGATTGGAGCCGCCCCAGGAGGAGCCACCAGTACCAGGAGATTCGCCGTCGTCGACTTCGTCGTTCGCCCGCCTCGCCGACCCTCGCCCGTACCCTGGTGAGCCCCCAGCACCCCTCACTGTCTGTGCTAGGTTTCGTTCTCGCCGGAGTTGTCTCGCGTCGACGATGACCCCCAGCCGTTGGATTAGAACTAGATCAAACGATCCACGTTGCCCCATACCGCTTCGCCCAGCCCCGTATCACTGACGAGTGGGGACACCCACTTAAGTAGCCCGCGGGAGCACTGCGCTTAGCAGGCCGGCCCAGTACTTTTTCCCGTGCAGCCCAGCGATTCAAATTAAACCTTTTTTCTTTTTAAATTCAAACACACTTCTGTACCCAACTTCAAAAATCAACCCAGTTCGATTCAGTGCACCAAATTGGATGAAACCAATTTTGTTGGAAAGGTCTGTGAATGCTGAATCCAAGCCCGTTGGATTCAAGTCATTTGGATCTGTAGATCACCCATAGTAAAAGTAACAAGGCAGAGGCTTTTCTGCATTCAAACATTTTTCAAATTTAAACCATAAAAGCTTTTGAGTTGATTCCTACTCTCAAAAATCACATTTAACCATACCTTTCAGAATATATAAAAATATATAGGTTTACTTGCAGAAATAATGTTCAAGTAATAAAAGAATGCCACATAAGCATTTCTAGCCACTTTAATTAATTAAAATAAAAGGGTAAAACCTTATTAAATTGTGACACCACTTTAAATCACATTCCCATGGACTACAATATGTGGTGATGATAGGTGTCAAGATGATCCCATATTTGGTTTGGAGAATATTAAATCTTAAGTAGTTTTTCAATGAGTAGAAATTACTTTTCTAAAAATAAAAAGAATCAAATCAAGCCTTAACCTTGTAAGGTTAGAGATGATGTTAGATCATCTATAAGACCCTTGTGTGTGATGATTGCAAGTAGTTAAGTATTGTTTGGTGATTGTGTACCTCGTATTTATTCATAGACGCTAGTACCGACCAAGGATACGAGGAGGAAGGAGGATACTACGAAGAGGAAGCCGAGGAGAACTTCAACCACTGCTCTACACAAGGCAAGCTAACACCTGCAATTTAGCAAGCTTATATTGACATTGATGCAAGCTCACCCTTGCAAGAGTACCCATTTGATAAACCAATCCTAGTTTTATGATCAAGCCTCTCACTTTATTTCTTTATCAAAGCTTACTTAGAGTTTACTTAAGTGACTGGTAGATTTTGGAAAGATGCTGAAGGTTGCATAAAGAGCATAAAATTTGGCCTAAGCTAGAAACCTTGATATCAGCCTAAGATATAAGGTTGGACTTAGTGAAACTCCACTAGTTACCACCCCTCATTAGTACTACCCCCACCTGTAGATGCTAGTGCTAAGCATAAAAATTGATCAACTTTTAGATGGGAATACTTGGTGGAAAAATGGTTATGAAAACCTTGGAATGATGGATCATTCTATTGAAATGTTTTGGACATGTGTTTCCAAACACTTGATGATTCTGGTGATAAAAATGTTGAGGCATGAGCCTTATCCCTTTATAAAACTGATGGTTGTCTGGATGCGATACCATTCCAATTTTAGCGTACAACCACAATACCTGAATATTGGGTAGGGCTTGACTAGAAACTTATATACCTTAGTATTAGTTCCCTCAGGGCCAAGGTCTGAGCTGAGGCTACCTTGTGAAGATTGTCCACCTGTGCAGTACCCAAGATGACAGCTGGTCATGGTTGGGAGGCCAAACTAACAGGAGAGGTGCTCATACTAGGGCGTGTAATTGAAAGGTTAGGATTGATTATCCGTATACTGAGTATGGTGAGTTCAGGATTTGTTCCTGACGGATGTATCGAATGTTGTCGTGAAAGTGTACAATCTCTGCAGAGTGTCAAACTATTCGAATAGCCGCATCCATGTTATGGACAGATTAGTGGCCATACTGTTCCCCCGTCAGACTTTTCAAAAGTGACTTGTGAAATGAATTGAGACCTTGACTTGACCACAACAGAGTTGTGACCGAAAATACAAGTTCCCACTTAGGATTTATAAAATTATGGCTAGCTTCAGAACCTAGCAGAGATAAATATGGCTTTTGCAAAACAACCCTAGAGCCTAGTGTCCTATTATCCAAAAACCCCTTACCTGTTAGTATTAGTTTGCGAGTACTTAAAGAGTACTCATGGCTTTGTCCCTGGCTATTCCCATGGCCAGACTATGAAGAGGAGTACCTGGAAGATGGACCCAGGAAGGTTACGACAACTAGGATCATCTCCCATCGTTAGCATTGCACAGGACCCGAAGATGGAGCTTCGCCTACGCTACCGTTATTATTAAGTATTACGCTTATTTATTTTGTATTAAGAACTGGATCATGAGATCCCTATTTGTGTAAAAACTTATGTATCGTTTGTAATGGATGAAGTACTATGGTATCCAATTCTGTTATGTCTCGCAAAAATGGTAATCCTGGGATTGCGATGTATGGCATAACAGGCATCTAGGATTAAAGAATCTGGGTATTGACATAGACTAATATAAGCTAGCTGAGAAAACACATCTGCCTCCTCTAAAATCAAATCATTACTCCAGCAACCCAATATAGATGATACGCCATGTAAAAAGGAAATAGGACCGTCCCAAACAAAAAAAGCGAGACAAAATAGCCCGGGGCAAATCATTAGGGTTGTACGATTGAACAGCCAGGGCAATCGATCAAGATCAAACTTAGTTCTCGGCTAGCCAACCAGTTCTCAAAATAACCTTTTGCCCCGGTGTTATAAATAAAGTAACAAACGGTCTACGTGATACAAGATGATGAGAAAACCCTCTTATAGAGCATATCAAGAATTAACAAAAAGTATTAGGGGGGCAAAACTTGTTGCCGAAGACACCGAAACAAGATCGAGAGAATTCGTCAAAAATACACGACGGCGCATTGCTCCATCATCGACGAGACCACGCTAGTCAAGTGTTTTCACCTTGAGCCCTAATGAGGGGAAGTTTACCACAACGGTACCGCCCAGAGGGTTAGTACACCCACAGGAATCGCTACCATTAGCGTCCATGACGACAACGATTGAACAGTGATGACAATCGACAGGGAGCAAACTTAGTTCTCGGGTAGCCAACTATTACTAAAACAGTTGAACGGTATGTAGAATTATGTTGGTTTTACTATTTCTTGGATGACCATGAAATATCTACTCTATGTGTTACATTATAATTATTTTTGCAAAAATTCCATTAATATATTAATAATTATCAATAATAGTACAAAGAGTGCCAAAAATAATAAAAATTACAAATAGATTTTTGGATCACCTAACGACGATTACACACACTAGTGCAAGCCGAAAGTGCGCCGTCGTCCTTGTCCCTCCATCACTGGAGTTAGGCAAAGCTTTTCGTAAGATAGCTTGTTGTAGTAGATAGATGAGAAGTCATCATGTTAAGACTCCTAAAGGACTAGCGCATCAGAGCAACAACCATTTCCAATGATGACAACAATAGATAGGAAGAGAATGACCCAATTAACACGAAACCGACTACCGAGGTTATACTTTCCGAATATACCCACGGTTAGTATTTATCCTTGGAGACCAGGGTGGCCCACTTGGGTTAGAGCATGTGACTTCACGGGCAACCCAGTCAACAAGGCAGATGGGGGACCATCCATCTATGAGAAGGCCTAGAAGTATTACCGACTTGGGCCGATGCCAGAATACTTGGAGTACAAGATATAGTAGTTATCGACTATGTTGTAAAATGTATCGTAGCCATATAAGATTCTTCCCTATAAACCCTATGTCGTATGACTATATAATTCGGTATACGGGCAACCCTTAGGGCACGATTCACAACGAGCAATCTCAACTCGCACAGCGAACCACAGTCAAACCCTCTGTAACCTCTGGCTTTGACAATTATAGTGGATTGATTGCAGGAGTAGGATCCGATCACCTAGTCGGATATTAACCTGTGTAAACTTGTGTGCTCCCTGTAACGGACATCCTCACCTCTCACACCCCAGTTCTTCCCACATCTCGAGTACCCCCTCATGGCGTACTTATCGTCAATACGACGACACTGACATGATCCTAGGAGATATACCAGACACATCAGTAGTACAGAGCGATACTATGACACTCCCAATGACAACGGCATGGAGACAACTCATGGTTAAAATTATTTGTGCATGTCCATAGGGTGATATCAATACTAGGTCGTCAATGAGCCAACCCATTAGCAATGGTGTTTGAGAAGATTCATATAAAGTTCATAAGGAATGACATTATTAGTGGTGCCAAAATCACATAAGCCATAATAAGAAGATCCTCCAAAAGTGCAAGGAAGAGTGAGTTTACCTACGTCCTTAAAATTTACTTTACCTCAGATGAACTTGGATGCTGCAATGAGAAAACGTGCCCACCGCGGATTCCTCTGTGATCTCTTCTTCCTTATATTCTTCTATTTCTTCTTCAACCGTTTATACTTTTTATTACTTTGTCATGTGGCGGAGATGACCAACTATACGACGCCATTTTTTGAATCTGTCGCCGTGCCTCCCTCGCCTTAAGAGCCAGAAGACAGCCTTGCAGCTTCCGAGTCTGAGATTCAGGGTGACAACATTTTCGACTCCAGCGCTCCACCTTCTTTATCACTACCACCTGGCTCTGCAGCATAAACAGTTTTTATGCATTATTCTGAACTTTTGGGTAATGTAATGATGGAAACAATGTTTTTATTTGTGTTGGTCTGTAAAACAATGATGCTTTTACTATCATAGCACTTATGTTTTATATATTTTATGCGTGTGTGCTTGAAATTTTTTTGAAGCACTTTATGGTTTATGCCTATACTTGTCGTTTTATCTGGCTCTCTGCCTTGTCCCTTTCATGGGCCGACCAACCTTCGATACGGAAACTTTGCCGAGCAACGGAGCACAATTGCTAAACCAGTTTAAACTCGTAAACAAAGCCGGATTCCAGTACCAATAACTCATTACTCGGAAAATACCCAAGTCTAAGCAATCAGTTAAAATACCAAAGTATAGACAATAAATTGAGTTTTTTACCCTATGGTAACATTTTTTAGATATTAAAAAATCATAACCAGAACGAACATGAGCATAAAGTACTTTCAAGCATTCAGGGATTTTTGAAAATTACATGCTCTTTTGGAAATAAGATGGCAAAAAACTTCTCAAAGATAACATATGAGGAAACCAATACTTTATTTCACTTTGAACATATACATATATGATTACAAGGAAATATAACTAAGGATAGAAGGGACGTAGCTGTGCAATATTCTATGGACGGTCTATTTCATCTGGGTCTATGCTACCGCCAGCTCTCTTTCTCTTCCGAGTATTTGGTCTTTTCTTGACTGGTCTCATATCAGTTAAATAATACGACCCATTATGCAAAACTCTGCTAATAATAAAAGGTCCTTCCCAAATCGGGGAAAGTTTGTGCTTTCTTTTTTGCACAAGTCGGAGCACCAAATCGCCTTTTCTGAAAGAACGGTTTTGAACTCTCTGACTATGATACTTGCGTAACTTGTGCTGGTAGGTTGTAGATCTCTGCTCAGCAACGACGCGTATTTCTTCGATTATATTGAGATCATCTTGTCGATTTTTTTTTGCATCTTCTTTGATATACGCTTTGACTCGTGGAGACTAATGAATTAGATCGCTTGGAAGAACTGCTCCTGCACAATAGACCAAGAATAAATGAGTATATCCAGTTGATCTGTTAGGAGTTGTACGTAAGCTTCATATCACAGACGGTAATTCTTCCTGCCAAGCCCCCACGGCCTAATGAAGTGGTGCCTCGAGACGAGGTCGGAGTCCTTTTAAAATTAGACCGTTTGTTCTTTCGACTTGTCCATTAGCTTGTGGATGTGCGTCTGATGCAATATCGAGTCAGATCCTTGTTCTTCGCAGAATTTGGTAAGTTCTCCCATGGAAAAATTGCTCCCGTTGTCAGTAATTATACTGTGCGGATATCCAAATCGGATGATCACGTCCTCAACAAACTTTCTGGTTGTGGCTCTATCATAACTTGTTACGGGTTTATCCTCAATTCACTTTGTAAATTTATCCACCATCACTAGTAGGTGAGTAAATCCACATTTTTTCATGCGAAACGGCCCTACCATATCAAGCCCCCAGACTGCAAATGGCCATGTAATAGAGATTGTTCGCAGTAGCCGGAACGTGTGCCTGATGGGCTTACTTTTGGCAGCCTCTGCGCGTTTTGACCAATTTATCGGCATCCGTATTAGCTATAAGCCAAAAGAATCCGTGTAGAAAAGCTTTTGCCACTAAGGATCTGGCTGCAGCGTGGTGACCATACTCACCTTCGTGGATTTCTCGTAAGATTTCCACTCCTTCTTCCGAAGAAATACATCGCTGAAAAACGCCAGAAACACTCCACTTATAGAGCTCACCATTTATTACAATATAGGCTTTTCCTCGTTGGACGATCTGCCGGCTCAGGACTTCGTCTTCGGGTAATTTTCCGTCTATCAGGAAATCCAGATAGGGTTTTTTCTAGCTGGGAATTATAGCCATAACTGCTATTAAAGGTGAATCGGATTTCGTCGGATAGTTCTCATCAACTCTGACTATGGAGGATACTCTTAAATGCTTTGGAAAAGCGTCATCCAGTACTTGTTTCCGCGCAGATCCTATCCTTGATAGAGCATCTGCTTCCTCATTTTCTGCTCGAGGGATGTGTTGAACCTCAAAACCCTCGAACGATTTAGATAGTTCATCCACAACAGCTTTGTATGCTGCCATGTGTTTATTTGCGTTGCAGATGTTGGATACTTGTTGAGCAACTAAATTCGAGTCTCCGTAACACATGAGTCTTGTTATGCCAATGTTTTTGGACATGCGTATTCCATGCAGCAATGCTTCATACTCGGCAATATTGTTTGTTGTCTTAAAGTGTATTTGCAACACATAAAACAGCTTATCTCCTTGGGGTGATTTAAGCACCACGCCAGCCCCCGAGCCTCCCCGTGCTTTTGATCCGTCAAAGTGAAGGGTCCAAAATTCCGAGTCTGGAGAACTTGTGTTTTCTGCCGTCTCTGTCCAATAAACAACAAAGTCGGCAAGTATTTGGGACTTGATTGCTATACGTGGCTTGTACTCAATGTCAAAAGCTGCAAGCTCTATTCTCCACTTTGCGACACGTCCTGTGGCATCACGGTTATTGATTATGTCTCGCAGGGGAGCGGTGCTCACCACTGTGATCTTGTGCTCTTGAAAATAGTGGCGTAGCTTTCTGGATGCAAAGAACACTCCATAGGCTAGCTTTTGGTGATGTGGATACCGTTATTTCGATTCTGTCAGGACCTCACTTAGGTAATAAGTTGGATGCTTCACCTTGTGCTTGTGGCCTTCTTCCTCGCGCTACACTACTGTTACCACACTTATGACCTTATTAGTCACTGCAATGTAGAGTAACATAGGCTCCTGAGGTTCTGGCGCTGAGAGAACTGGTGGGTTTGAAGTAGGTCTTTCAAATTTTGCAAGGCAATCTCAGCTTCCCGGGTCTAGACAAATTTGTCGGTTTTCTTCAAGAGTTTGTATAAAGGTATGGCTCTTTCGCCGAGCCGGCTGACGAACCGACTCACTGCTGCAATGCACCCAGTGAGACGTTGCACGTCCTTCAGGCGAGTCGGCCTGGTAATGCTGAGTATAGCCTTGATTTTTTCCCGGTTAACCTCTATGCCTCACTCGGAGACGATGAAACCTAACAATTTTCTGGCTAGAATTCCAAAGAAACACTTCTTTGGATTTAGCATCATATTGAATTTCCGTAGACTAGCAAATGTTTCCTCCAAGTCGTAAATTAAAGTTCCCTTCTTTTTGGACATAACTGCTATGTCGTCTACGTATGTACGTTGCGTCCGATTTGGTCGTTAAGACAACGTTGCATCTTATGTTGATACGTTGCTCCTGCATTCTTTTAAGCCAAAAGGCATAGTTTTGTATCAGAAGGTTCCGAAAGGAGTGACGAAAGACGTCTTTATTTGATCCGACTCTTTCATCGGTATTTGGTGATATCCGGAATATGCGTCGAGAAAATAGGGTAGTTCTGTGGTGTGCAGGAGCTCAAGGTAGCTGGCATGGTGCCCCCGCTGCCCGAAAAGTTTCCGGTTGTGCCGGACAACGAAGTTGTGGACTCCGAGTCTAAGCTTCGCCGGCGTAGTCGCCAACTCAGGAAGCCCCCGAGGGGAGCGAGGGGCAGACACAAAAGCGGGCATGGAGTCCGAGCGAGTCTTCGGATTCCTCGACTCTGCCAACGCCTAGGGGCCCATCCTTCCTCGAGCGCCATGGCGAGGATGATGGTTGATGACCCACAAGTATAGGGGATCACAATAGTCTTCGCGGGTAGTATTACCTAATTTATTGATTCGACACAAGGGGAGTCAAAGAATACTTGCAAGCCTTAACAACTGAGTTGTCAGTTTAGCTGCACCGGGAAATAATTCTTGCTCACAGAAGTTTATCAATAGCAAAAGTTTGTAGTAGCAACAGCAACATCAACAGTGAAACATGAGCAATAGTAACAAAGAATAAAGAATAAGAGGGATTCGAAAGTGTAGGCATATGGATGGATGGACGGGCATTGCATGGACGAGTCTAAACATGTAACTTAAAGATCTAGGGCATTGCAGATAAATAATAACAAGCATCCTAGTACTAAACAATCCTAGACATGTGCTCCAAATATAGTCATACGTGCTCGCCATGAGAACATGCACAACATCTTCTGTCCAGCTAGCCCGTGGCAGCGGGGCCTCTAGGGAACTACTGTGTCAACACCCGGATTTTTAATCCCAGATGCCTGTTATGCCATATATCGCAATCCCAGGCATACCATTTTTGCGAGACATAACAGAATTGGATACCATAGTACATCATCCATTACAAACCATACAAAAGTTCTTACACAAATAGGGATCTCATGATCCAGCTCCATCTTCGGGGTCACAGTACGCGATGGGAGATGATCCTAGTTATTAATTAACCTTCTGGGTCCATCCTCAAGGTACTCCTCTTCATAGTCTGGCCATGGGAATAGCCGGGGACAAAGTCATGAGTACTCTTTAAGTACTCGCAAACCAATGCTAACAGGTAAAGGGTTTTTTAGATAATAGGACACTAGGCTCTAGGGTTGTTTTGCAAAAGCCAGATTTATCTCTACTAAGTTTAGAAGCAACGAATGCTAGTCACAATTTTATAACTCCTAAGTGGGAACTTGTATTTCATATCACAACTCTGTTGTGGTCAAGTCAAAGTCTCAATTCATTTCACAAGTCATTTTGTTAAAAGTCCGACGGGGAACAAGATATGGCCCTAATCTGTCCATAATCAGACGCTATTCAAATAGTTTGACACTCTGCAGAGATTGTACACTTTCACCACAATATTCGATACATCCGTCAGGAACAAATCCTGAATTCACCATACTCAGTATGCGGATAATCAATCCTAACCTTTCAATTACATGCCTTAGTATAAGCACCTCTCCTGTGAGTTTGGCCTCCCAACCATGACTAACTGTCATCTTGGGTACTGCACAGGTGGACAATCTTCACAAGGTAGCCTCAGCTCATTGGTATCAGAGCTGTGATATGAAATACAAGTTCCCACTTAGGAGTTATAAAATTTTGACTAGCATTCGTTGCTTCTAAACTTAGTAGAGATAAATCTGGCTTTTGCAAAACAACCCTAGAGCCTAGTGTCCTATTATCCAAAAACCCCTTTACCTGTTAGCATTGGTTTGCGAGTACTTAAAGAGTACTCATGACTTTGTCCCTGGCTATTCCCATGGCCAGACTATGAAGAGGAGTACCTTGAGGATGGACCCGAGGAAGGTTACGACAACTAGGATCATCTCCCATTGTCAGCATTGCTCAGACCCTCAAGATGGAGCTTCACCACTCATATTATTACGTATTCCGCTGCTTGATGTTGTATTAAGAACTGGATCATGAGATCCCTATTTGTGTAATGAGATTGAACTTAGTTGGAACTCCACTAGTTTACCATCCCTCTTTATTGCTTACCCCCACCTGTATATGCTAGTGCTAAGCATAAAACTTGATCAACTTTATATGGGAATACTTGGTGGAAAAATGGTTATGAAAACCTTGGAATGATGGATCATTCTATTGAAATGTTTTGGACATGTGTTTCCGAACACCTGATGATTTTGGTGATGAAAATGTTGAGGCATGAGCCTTAGCCCTTTATAAAACTGATGGTTGTCTGGATGCGATACCATTCCAATTTTTTCGTACAACCACAATACCCAAAGATTGGGTAGGGCTTGATTGGAAACTTATATACCTCAGTATTAGTTCCCTCACGGCCAAGGTCTGAGCTGAGGCTACCTTGTGAAGATTGTCCACCTGTGCAGTACCCAAGATGACAGTTGGTCATGGTTGGGAGGCCAAACTCACAGGAGAGGTGCTTATTATAAGGCATTTAATTGAAAGGTTAGGATTGATTATCCGCATACTGAGTATGGTGAATTCAGGATTTGTTCCTGACGGATGTATCGAATGTTGTGGTGAAAGTGTACAATCTCTGTAGAGTGTCAAACTATTCGAATAGCCGCGTCCGCGGTTATGGATAGTTGGAGTGGCCATACTGTTCCCCCGTCAGACTTTAAAAAAATGACCTGTGAAATGAATTGAGACTTTGACTTGACCACAACAGAGTTGTGATATGAAATACAAGTTCCACTTAGGAGTTATAAAATTGTGACTAGCATTCGTTGCTTCTAAACTTAGTAGAGATAAATTTGGCTTTTGCAAAACAACCCTAGAGCCTAGTGTCCTATTATCCAAAAACCCCTTTACCTGTTAGCATTGGTTTGCGAGTACTTAAAGAGTACTCATGACTTTGTCCCTGGCTATTCCCATCGCCAGACTATGAAGAGGAGTACCTTGAGGATGTACCCCAGGAAGGTTATGACAACTGGGATCATCTCCCATCGTCAGCATTGCCTGTGACCCCAAAGATGGAGCTTCGCCTACGCTACCGTTATTATTACGTATTCCGCTGCTTGATGTTGTATTAAGAACTGGATCATGAGATCCCTATTTGTGTAAGGACTTATGTACGGTTTGTAATGGATGATGTACTATGGTATCCAATTCTGTTATGTCTCGCAAAAATGGTAATCCTGGAATTGCGATGTATGGCATAACAGGCATCTGGGATTAAAAATCCGGGGACATACTGGCAATTAATGTGCTCCTTTTAATAGAGCACCGGAGCAAAGCATTAACACTCCATGAACACATGTGATCCTCACACCACAGCCATCCCCTCCGGTTGTCCCAATTATTTTCACTTTGGGGCCTTTGGATCCGGACAATGATATGTGTACACAACTTGCAGATAAGATCACAAACAATACTATCATAATGATTCAATAATAAGTTCAGATCTAAGATCATGGCACTCGGGCCCTAATGACAAGCATTAAGCACAACAAGTTGCAACAAAGTCAAATATCACTAATAGAGATACTAGGCACTATGCCCTAACAGATCTTATTCGATTACATGATAGAACAACCAATCCCTACCATCCCCAAGCCTATAGCGGGGGATTACTCACTCATGGATGAGGGAAACATTGGTTGTTGATGGAGATGCGTTGGTGATGACGATGGCGATGATCCTCTCCAAATTCCCGTCCTGGTGGTGCGAATGGAGCTCGGATCCGAATCTTGGTTTCTGGTGGCGGCGGTGGAGCGGAACTCTTTCTGGAAAACTATCGAACCCCCTTTGGTTTTAGGTCGAAAGGCAACTTATAGGCGCGGAGGGAGGCCGAGGAGGTGCCTGGGGAGGCTTCACCCCCTCTAGGCGCGACCAATGGTGGGTCCGCGCCTGGGGTGGGTATGGGCCCCCCATGCCTCCCCTCCGTCTCTTATTCTGGCTCCGTGGATCTTCTGGTGAAATATAATTTTTGGCATATTTTCCGGGATTTTTCCTGAAAGTTCATTTTCTGCACAAAAACAAGACACCAAGGTAATTCTGCTGAAAACAACGTCAGTCTATGTTAGTTGTATCCAAATCACACAAGTTTAGAGAAGAAACAATAGAAAAGTGTTCGAGAAAGTGGATACGTTTTGGACGTATCAACTCCCCCAAGCTTAGCTTATTGCTTGTACTCAAGCAATTCAAATGAAAACTGAGTGCGATAAAAGAACTTTCACAAACACTTTGCTTCATATGATGTAAATATTCTCAGCACAGGAGTAGATTCTTATACAATTCATAATAAAGAGTATGCAACTAAGTCTACTCAATAGTCATTGCAAGCTATGAAGAGAAACCAACTCAATAATAATAAGTAGCATGAAACATAAACATAAGCAACATTGCAATGCTCATAATAAGGTATGATAGAGTGGTATCTCGCTTGCCTTTGTTTGAAGAGCACAATATATATGCCAAGGCACCTCTGAAGTTCACATGAAGACTAGAGATAAAGATATCAGAGATACATGCATCAAAGTCATGACATAATTAACCAAGTTTTGGAACAAACACAAGAATGACAACTATTCTCTCAAGATGGTGCTCATAGAATAAGTGGTGACTCAACAAGGTTGTGAAAACGTTTTTGTGAAGGTTTGGAAGGCTTCCCAATGCTGAAAGGAAGGTACTCGTTAGATTTGAGATCTCATTGCCCCTATCATAGGCATCTTCATGTGGTTAAGGTGAAAGTGAGGTCCACTCTGAATCATATGCTTGACATACCATAGACTGGAAATCCCAAGTCCCTTGAGTACGAGGGTCACTCCTCATGCTACTCAACTTTGGTCACCTGAAAGTTTTTGTCATTGTAAATACATGCATATCATTGAGAACCGCCAACGGGGTACCCCTTGCACATGGTACATGAGCTTTCCCATAACCAAAATGACAAGGCAAGCAGACAATGAGCATCTTAGCAATCTTTGTATTTACCATATGCATAGCTTTTTATTGAGGACTCTTCATAGATGCTCATTATGGTGATGCTGCAAGTTTTCACCATGATTAAGCATGGCTTAGTGTAGTGACCTCGAATCGGTAAGGATCCTAAGTCCCTGCGATTAACATGCTAGTCCCTGGATCAATAGCTAGCACTCACAGTCGATGAAAATATCATGTAAAACACAAGTCTTTATTACATGAATCGAATAATCCGGAGTTTACATTATTACAATAGAAGCGATATAAATACAACTTGGAGTCCCATCAATGCCATAGGAAGGTTGAGTGAAGACCCGCGATCCTAGCGCACCTTTCAACGATCCCCGAAATTCTGCACATGAAACGTGCAGCCAACAAGTTGGGTCAATATTTTGAATGTATTGGAAAATTACACCAAGGAGAGAAAATACTATCTCTACATGCAAGGCTAGTTTAGGCTGTATAGTTCATTTGCTCAAAGCTAGTTTTCTTAAGTAGAGAGAAGGAGAGAAGATTTTCCTAGTTTGTAAACATTTTCTTAGATAAAATAAGGTCGAGTGGCACACGAGGATATTACGCACCAAGTGTCCAACAACCAAACACTTGGATATTACGCACCAAGCGACACTTGGATATTACACACCAAGTTCCCAAATTCCCACCCATTAGCGATATTACTCACGCCATGGGGTTTTAAAAACTTTGTTTAGAAAAGAGAGAGGAAGATCCTTCAGAGGCTCCATCCTTCAGATGCTCAATGTTGTTCTGTTTCCGTGAACACGGCTGATCGATCAGATTGCAATACTCTCGAGAGTTTGTGCACTTTACCCACAATCCACGATCAAGTCCTTTTACAGACAAGACCATGGCGAGGCTTTCCCTTAGTAGCCCCTCTACCTTCTGGATCCAACCGTGCCAAGAACCTCCAAATGTTGGTACCCAGGTGAGGTCTCCCACTAAGTAGTAGGCCAGGACAGAGCCCATAATGTATTGTGGTTGCACTGGAAGCTTCTGAATTCTGAAACATGGCAGACTTCTTTGATTCCTGGGCGGCCGTCCTCCACCAAAATCTCACTCGTTGTCCCGACAACCATTCCGCCCAGAAGAAAATTTAGTTTTATTTTGAAGTGGATTTGATAAGAAAAGTTTGCTCTAGAGAGCCTTTATACTTAGAAAAATTCTTTGTCTTTCGAACCCCCCAACGGTACTTTGTATATATAGCATAGCAGGCAATACTTAGCAAAAACAGGGGAACCTATTAGGAGGGTAAATCCTAAGTATAGAGCTACTCATGGGATACTACAAAAATCATCGCACTTGCAAAATAATACTAAGGAAAATTCTATTAGAACATCCTACACATGCATACTACAGAATTTTGAAGATTACATGCAAAGAATCAAAACTGGGACAGAAGTTATGAACAAGTGGCGTAACTTGCCTTATGTTGATAATATGGGTGTTGATTGTATTTCTCCGCAGCAATCGCACTCTCGGAAAATCTAACGCAGGAATAGAGTAATTCCAATCAAAACCATTGCAACATACAATACAACAATGATGATCACAAACATGCATGATGATTTAACATGACACAATGGTTATTTTTAGTTTTATGAACATTAATATATCATATGATGCATGTATGAGATCACTTAATGCAATAGGGTATTTTATCACTAAATGTTGATTTCTATAATGGGGTTTTAATAGTTTTGTTGCAACTTCTATCTTAATTGTGGAGTAAAATTTGGTTCTAAGTTATACTGTATAGAGGACATTAATATAAACCAGTAGGAATTGGATTCACCCTAATTGGAGTTATAAATCTTTTTCTATGATTTAATTACCATTTAATGGAGTTTAATTCATTTGAAATATTTACTTCGTCAAAATTATATCCAAGACCATATCTGTATTCTACTCGAAGTTGTGAATCCAGAGACATATTATTCATATTTTTCAGGTTTATAAATAATTTGTTATGGATTTAATACTCCAAAAGGTAATTAAAACTATTTAAATTATTACATGACACACATATTGCAAAGATTAGATCTAATAGTAGATTAATGTCTTATATGAAATTATGAATCCGTAGATATATTATTTGTATTTTTCTGAGCGGTAGTTATTTTTCTACAATTTAAACACCATTAAAAAGCTATTTAACCAATTAAATTACTACAGTAAATATGTACTTTAAAAGTTAGATCTAATCAAATATTAATATTCTACATATTTTTATGAATCCATAGGTATATTATTTGCTAAATTTGGAACTATATTCTATTTTATATGAATTTTACAAGATTGGATAAATTTCTGGCCTTTATTTAAATTAAATAGGCGCTGACTGGTAGTTTGACAGGATCTGGTGCTGACTTGGCGCTGACCTGCTGACGCGTGGCATTGATGGAATAAGGATGACAACGTGGCGCTCAGCGATTGGTCCATACCGTTTGGGGAGATTGGATCTAATCTTGGCCGTCCCCTTCAGATCCAATGGACAGGAACGATTCCTTCCTGGCTTGCTGTCGGTTGGAGGTCAACCATGGCGGTGATGGTCAACGACGGCGGTAGCGACTCAGATGGTGGCCTTCGGCGGTGCTCCAGTGATTCCCCGTGTGCGTGGAGTAGCGGACAGTGATCAGGCGAGGACGGCGAGTCGATTTGTGGGATCAGCGTCATGATCCGCTTCCTAGGGTGGCGAGGCGCTGGCGATTCAGTTTGCCAATGAGCAATTCAGCAAGCGGTTGACTGCGAAGGGAAGGTTCGTCGAATCATCGCTGCTCAAGGGAAAGTGGTCCAGAGGGATAAGGAGGGTCGGGGTGGACGGATTTGATGGGTTCGAGCTCGACCTCGAGCTTGGCGGCAGTGAGATCCAGTCAATTTCCGTCTCGGCATCCTGGAGGCAGATAATTAGGGTTTTCAGGGGGATTACGGAGAGGGGTCTCGGGGGATTTTATCTGCAAAATAACCTGGAGAGGGGGTCAACAGATCGAACGGATTTGCGGGGTTCCGATCGATCAGTGAGTTGAATAATAACATGAAACCAAACTCCAGCCTCTTACCACACCTCAAGTTGTCCTAATCTTCATTATTGCCCTTCACTTGTGTGACTTGAATAATAACATGAAACCAAACTCCACTAAGGACGGCTGAACCCTGCAAAGAACTCACAAACCCAGAGAATAACAACAAATATTTTTGGTGTTTTCGATTTTTTAGAAACAAGCAAACAAAGAAAAACCAAACAAAAACAAAGCAAAAACTAAGACATTCCAAGAACAACACAACTATGCATGAAACAATAAACACGAAGTGTCTAGAAAGACCTGAGATTTTTATTGATGAAGAAGGGGATGCCTTAGGCACCCCCAAGCGTTGATGCTTGTACCTTTTGTTTCTTGGTATGACACGGGGTGGCTCCCCCAAGCTTGATCTTTTGTCCACTCTTCATCTCATTACATCATTCTTTCCTTACACCTGAAAATTTTCCTTCATACAAAACTGCACACAATCTTCATTAGCAACATTAGTGCATTCAAAAGATAATAGACCTTTGGGGTTTAGTTTTAAAACAGCAAAACTTTCACTAAAGACACAAGCTATTGTAAAAATTCCCTCAAAAATCTCAATTTCCCAAAAAGAACCCGAAAAGGAATCAATAAGAAGCAAATGCAAATAATGGCAGAAATCTGTCAAAACAGACCAGCAGGTAGAAACCGATTTTTTCGAAGACCTTTTGTTGCTCAAATCAAAAAGTGTTGAACTAACTAAAGTTATATAACACACGGGGGATTTATTCGTAAATTTTCAGCTCAATCTGACTTACAGAAACTCCTCATGAATTTTTATGGTGGAGGACAGAAATCTGTTTCGGGACAACAACTCCCCAAGTCTTACTTCCCTCTCATTAGAGGTCATTCTTGGCACAAAAAGCAAACAAAAAGGATAAGGAGAGGTCATTACTGAAGCAATAACTTCCAAGACTCAAGGAAACTCTTGGGTTATCTCCCAACAAGTACTTTTCTTTAACGCCTTTAAGTTAGGCACGACGAAGAGCAAAAGAATGGAAAGGAGAAAGATAAAAGTGAGCAAGTATAACCACAGTTAAAGCATTATTTTGTTCATTAAAATCCTTTTGTTAACAAGGTTAATCAAGTCTTGTTACCAAAACAATCTTATATGAAACAAAACTTTGCATTCCACAAAGTAATTATGTTACCTCATACTTGATAGCAATGGTCCCAATCATAATAGTTTCAAAAATTTCTTGTGGAATGGGACAATATGTTTCTCCAACCTTGATGCTCTCAATATTTTCAATGGAATTCAGGCAATAGCTTTTAGCAACCTTCTTGGGGAAAATAGACAGTATGCTCTTTGTCATTAATATTGAATGTTACTTTTCCTTGATTGCAATTGATGACAGCACCTGCAGTATTAAGAAAAGGTCTCCCAAGAATAATAGACATATTATCATCTTCAGGCATTTCAAGCACAACAAAATCAGTTAAAACCATGCAATTATGAGCTACTTGAATAGGAACATCCTCACATATACCAACATGTATAGTAGTTCACTTATCAGCCATTTGCAAAGATATATCTGTTGGTATCAACTTTTCTAGCTGGAGTCTCTTGTAGAGATAAAAATGCATAACACTGACTCCAGCTCCCAAATCACATAAAGCAGTTCTAACATAATTATTCTTAATGGAGGAAGGAATAGTTGGTATACCTGAATCACCAAGTTTCTTTGGAATCTTACCATTGAAGGAGTAATTAGCAAGAAAAGTAGAGATATCCTCATTAGGAATCTTCCTTTTATTAGAGACAATATCCTTCATATACTTTGAATAAGGAGGCAACTTAATATCATCAGTCAAAGGAATTTGCAAGAATAAAGGTTTCATACACTCACAAAACTTGTTGTAGTGTTCTTCCTCCTTTGACTTGTGTTTCTTACCTGGAAAAGGCATAGGTTTCTGCACCCAAGGTTCTCTCTCTTTACCATGGTTATTAGCAATAAAATCTTCCTTTGCGTACCTAGTGTTCTTAGTGGCTTATTAGGTTATTCCTCACTTTCCTCCTTATCAGGAGACTCATTTTTATCATTACCAATCTCAGTTTCAGCATCAGAGACAGATATACTATTAGGATCTACAGCAGGTTCAAGTGGTTCCTCAACTATCTTATGTTTCTTTTTCTTCCTCTTATGAGGACTACCACTATCTTCACCTTGTTGGGAATCCTGCTCTACTCTTTTAGGGTGTCCTTCAGGATATAAAGGATCTTGAGTAGCTATACCACTCCTAGTTCTAATTCCATAAGCATGTTTATCTCCCGAAGCATTAACTAGCATATCCTTTTGCACCTTAGCAAGTTGATCAAGTTGAGTTTGAACCATTCGAAAGTGTTTACAAAGCATTTTAATATCATTAGAAGTTATTTCTACAATATCTTTCAACTCATGGATAGCTCTAGAGTTTTCCAACAAATGATTCTGAACTTGTTTATTAAAATACCCTTGTTTAACAATAAATGAGTCAAGTTCCTCTAAACATTGATCAGGAGGCTTACCATAAGGAATATCACCTTCATCAAAGTGTTATAGAGAGTGTACCTCAATAGTAGATGAGTGGGGAATTGGCTTACATAATTCTTCTATAGGAGGTAGATTCTTCACATCTTCAGCTCTAATACCTTTCTCCTTTAGACACTTCTTAGGTTCCTTCATCACTTCATCATTTAATGAAATAACTCCTCTCTTGTTTGTTGTTGGTGTTGGAACTAGTTCAAGAACAAATTGTTCAGGAGTAATAGGCTCAGGTGCATTCAGCTCAGTTGAAGTCCAATCATCATAATTCTTGCTTATCTTCCTCATTAATTCTCCAGCATGTGTAGGAGTCCTTTTCCTGAAAACATAATCCGCAAAGCTATCTAGGTAGGTCCTAGAATCATCAGTTAGTCCATTATAATAAATATCAAGAAGCTCATTCCTAGGTAATGGACATCCAGGATGTGCATGAATCAAGGCATACAATCTTTTCCATGACTCAGGCAATTTCTCTTCTTCTCCCTGTTTAAAGTCAAAAAGTCTCTGCAAAGCATCATGTCTAGCACTGGGAGGAAAATATTTCTGGAAGAAAGAAGCAATCAAGCAATCAGGGCTAGCAATGGAACCATGAGGTAATCTATTAAACCAAGCCCTATCTTCTCCTTTTAGTGAAAAAGGGAAGATCTTAGCAACAAAGTACTTGCGCATCTTAAAATCATTAGAGAACAAAGCACTCATAGTAGAAAGCTCATTCATATGAGCCACAACACTATCATTTTCAGTCCCACAAAATGGTTCTTTCTCAACAATATCTAAATAAGATAAATCAAGAGAGAAATCATAATCTTCATCTTTAATATCTATGGGAGAAGTGGCAAACTTAGGATCAGAGGACAACTTAGGCATAATAGTACGTCTAGCAAGGAGACTCTTAATAGCACTAGTACCATGTGTGTTTCGGCACTCTTCAACAAAATCATCAGTGAACTCAATGTAACCATCATTAATATGATAACTCTCACTAGCCTCAGGTGAGCTAACAGGTGTAACAGTGTTTTCACTAGGATTTTCGGTATTTCCTAGACCAGCCATAGTAGCATCTAGAAAAGGACCTAATGAACCACTTGTATCAAGCATAGTAGAAGTAACATCACAAGAATCAAAAGCAGTTTCAGACTTATCAGTAGTAGCAGTGTGTGTAGCATGAGTATGTGGTGGTGGTGTGACAAGCTTACTTATAACAGACGGTGAATCAAGAGCAGTAGAGGTGTTTAGGACTGTACCTCTACTTGCAGTGGATGGTAAAATAGGGAACTTTCCATCACGAGACTTCCCCATGATGAAAGGAGTAGCAGTGAACAAAAATAGATCAAAGTGAACTTACAAATAAAGCTATGCTCCCCGGCAACGGCGCAATAAAATAGTCTTGATGACCCACAAGTATAGGGGATTGCAGCAGTCTTCACGGGTAGTATTACCCAATTTATTGATTCGACACAAGGGGAGCCAAATAATACTTGCAAGCCTTAACAACTGAGTTATCAGTTCAGCTGCACCTGGAAATAATTCTTGCTCACATAAGTTTATAAGTAGCAACTGTTTGAAGTAGCAACAGCTAAGCAACAACAATAGCAACAACAACAGTGAAATAGGATCAATAGTAACAGTAACAGTAACAGTAGGATTCGAGTGCGGTAGGCATAGAGATGGATGGACAAGCGTTGCATGGACGAGTCTAAACATGTAACTTCAAGATCTAGGGCATTGCAGATAAATAATAACAAGCATCCAAGTACTAAAAAATCCTAGGCATGTGCTCCAAATATAGTCATACGTGCTCACAATGAGAACTTGCACAACATCTTTCCGTCTAGCAGCCCGTGGCAATGGGCTTCTAGGGAACTACTGGCAATTAAGGTGCTCCTTTTAATAGAGCACCGGAGCAAAGCATTAACACTCCATGAACACATGTGATCATCACACCACAGCCATCCCCTCTGGTTGTCCCAATTATTGTCACTTTGGGGCCTTTGGATCCGAACAATGATATGTGTACACAACTTGCAGATAAGATCACAAACAATACTATCATAATGATTCAATAATAAGTTCAGATCTGAGATCATGGCACTCGGGCCCTAGTGACAAATATTAAGCACAACAAGTTGCAACAAAGTCAAATAGCACTAATAGAGATAATAGGCACTATGCCCTAACCAATCTTATTCGATTACATGATAGAACTCATCCAATACCTACCATCCCCAAGCCTATAGCGGGGGATTACTCACTCATGGATGAGGGAAACATCGGTGGTTGATGGAGATGCATTGGTGATGACGATGGCAATGATCCTCTCCGAATTCCCCGTCCCGACAGGGTGCCAGAACGGAGTTTCTAGATCTGAATCTTGGTTTCTGGTGGCGTGGCGGAACTCTTCTGAAAACTATCAACCCCTTCGGTTTTAGGTCGAAAGGCAACTTATAGGCAGAGGGAGGCCGAGGAGGTGCAGGAGAGGCACCTCGGTGCACGATGGTGGGCCAGCGCTTTGGGGTGGTCTGGCCCCCAGGCCTCCCCTTCGTCTCTTCTACTGGCTCCGTGGATCTTCTGCTGAAATAAAATTTTTGGCATTTTTTCCGGGATTTTTCCTGATAGTTCATTTTCTGCACAAAAACAAGACACCAAGGTAATTCTGCTGAAAACAGCGTCAGTCCGTGTTAGTTGTATCTAAATCACACAAGTTTAGATAAGAAACAATAGCAAAGTGTTCGAGAAAGTAGATACGTTTTGGACGTATCAGCGGTAAGGCCATCCGCATCACCGATCTCTAATGGTTTGAGCGATGATGGCGCCATCATGGCGAAGAAGAAGAAGGCGCCGGCCATCTTCAATTGAAGTGACATTGACTCATAAGTAGTTTCGGATGCTTTTGTTCTGTACCTTGCGTGTGCAACTTTTCTTTTTGTCTTGATCAATACTTTCCTTGCAACCACTCCTCGGAGGGTTCTCTTAGTGAGGGCGCTCAGGAGGCCGTAGGGGAGTCGAAGCCGACGACCCCTCCCTCTCAGATGATGGCCAACTCTGGGGGCGATGCTCCGAACCCGTCCCCGCAGGAGGCTCGAGTAGTCATTACTCAGAAGACTACACCTGGACCTTCGGAGTCTCCGTCTGAGCACGTAAGTTATTCTCTTTTATCGTCCTAGGGGAGCCCCCGAGCCCTTTTCGAGTTGCTTTGTTGAATGTTTTGCTCTTTTCGGGGCGTAGCCCCCGAGCCCTTTTGATGATTATTTTTAATTGTTTTCCTTTGTTTCTTCGCGCAGCCCTTTGTGCATGGTGCGAATCTTCTCGTTTAGTAGCATCTGGCGCTGGAGGCTGGCATGCGTCAGCTTCGGGGTATGTGTTCTACCTGTTCTTGTCTGTTTCGTCTATCGCATGGATAATGCTTGTGGTGCTCATGTGTGCTTTTGGTGTTTTCGCAGATGAGAATAATGCGGCCCTTCGTCAGCTGGATGCTCTCAAAAAGAGCCTCGGTCGAGCAAAGAAGAAGGCTGAAGATGCTGTGGAGGCAAAGGAGCGCCTGCAAAAGGAGTTAGCTGATGCTATCGAGGCCAAGGAGCGCCTGCAGCAGGAGGCTTCTGATCGCGAAGAGCAGCTCGCAACTGTTGTGGCTGCATGTGAGAAGGAGGTGGCTGATAAACTAATGGCTGCGGCTAATGCTTTATAGGGTGTGTATCCTGTGATTGATTTGTTCTTGGAATTTTCAGCCGCTCCTTGTCACATTCTTATTCAGCTCTTTTTGTTTCCTTTTTTGCCTCAGATGCTTCAGGTATCGCGTTTGATCGCGGCGCCCTGGAGCATGGGAGTGCTCTGGATGATGCCACCGCAGCGGTCGAAGATCGCTGCGGCATTGCTGCTAGTTCTCTGGCGAAGGCCAAGGGGGTGCTCCGGCGCTTCTACAAGGAGATCCTTCCCAAGGGCGCTGCCCTGGAGGATGTCTATGCTCTAGCGGATGCCCTATTGGAGGACGCCCCCGCGGCCTACAAGCGCAAGCAAAAAGGCATTGGCGCCTCGATGGGGCTATCCATGGCCATGGCATCCAGAGCGGAGCTGGATCTTCCGCATGTCACCTCCCAGATGCCAACAGCGCCCGGCGGCTCAGAGGTAGCCTTCGCTCTCTTCGCCTCTCGCTGTAAGCGGTATGGGCCAAAGTTCATTGACCTGCTAGCAGACTATGCGGCGAAGCAGTAGGGAGAGGCCAAGAGCAGGCACTCAGGCTCTAAGGCCACTCCGGATGCTGATGCTTAGGCTCGGGTGCTATAGTTTAGGATAGTTTATCTTCTTCCTTCTGTTGTAAGCTTTTGCTGATGAACAACTTCTCTTTGTGCCACGTAGTGGCTTTTGATGTATATAAATTATGTTTTGAGCTATCACCAAATATGTGTGTGATGTTCATATCCTTACTTGATTTTCTTTAGGGACCTTCGGGTGGGGTTCCCGTGGATACTTCGACTGTCCCTCAGCCGCGACCATCTTTGTATGATGTGTCACCTCTTGTTTTCCTTCGTGACCGCATCCGCAGCTTGGAGAAGGAGATCCTTGGTGTTCGAGGCCACACGGATGTGTGGAAGTGAGCACGCCACCTGTGGAGGAGTATCGATGGGGAACTAGGCGCTTGAGCGTAACAACAATGTGAGTATTCTTAAGCTGCTGCTTGTTTTCGGGTGCGCCTTGTTTGCGTGTCACCTTATTCTAAGTTTTTTGCAGGTGTCAACCTTGTTCCAAGGGAGGAGAAGGAGCGCATTGCGGTTTGGATCAACTGTCTGACCCAACAGGACTTGGAAGCTGGCGGTTTCTTCTGGATGGACCGTGACTGGGCCACCGTCCTTGCGACGGTGCAGGATCGTGTGCATCAGGTTTCGCGGGTGCTGAAGCAGGTGAAAACTTCCATGTCGTCGATTCTATACGTCATGTTCCCCCTAGACGAGGCACCTTCAACTCTTTGGGGTTTGCTGTCGAAGTTTCGAGACGTGGGTCACGTGAGGGAGTTGGTGCGACACCAGCTGGTTGCAGGGGTGAAGGCTGCCCTTTCGCTTGTTCGTCTACATCACCCTAATCTCGACCTTGCGACGATGGCGACTGGGCTGCCTCTTCGACCGGACGGTAGCCTCTGGGATATGCGCCCGCACTATGCGGCTGTGAGGCAGTATGCCGAAGACATCGTGGATCTCTTTGAGCATCGGGCGCGCGTGATCCTTCAGAATAGATAGACCCTGTAAAAAGATAGATGTAAAACTTTTATATATTTGAGTGGGCTTGTTGTGCCCTTTGTTGTAAAGTTTATTTGTGTTAGCACGTGGTGCTTTTGTTGTATGCATGTCCTTTTTGTTAGCCTGACGCGGTCAGCTACTCAGGTTTACATGCGCTATTCTCAGTCGACGAAGTCGTGAGGTGAGGCGGAGCCCCCGAGTGTGTTATAACAGAAAGTAAATGCAAGGTAAAAGAGATTTTCAGACTGGGGACTTAGCTTTTATTCATATCGTAACGAGGAGGTACATTGTTCGGCTGAGTAGCCTTGGCTGAGTAGCCTTATTGAAAGTAAAGAGATAGCTAGAGGTAGAAGTGTCGCAGTTGTGCAACGTTCCATGGGTTAGAGTATGCGACTCCTAACTTGACGTCCTTGAGGCGGTAGGCGCCACCTAGGATGACTTCGGTCACGATGTAGGGTCCCTCCCAGGGTGACTCGAGCTTCTTCGTCCGCTCTTGCTTGAGTCATAGGACGAGGTCTCCTTCGACGAAGGACCTTGGGCGCAGATGGCGGTTGTGGTAGTTGCGAAGGCTCTACTGGTAGACCACTGAGCGAGCCGCGGTGATGTCGCGTGCTTCGTCGAGTGTGTCGACGACGTCTTCGAGTGCGGCCAATGCTTCGGCTTCGCTATAGGAAACTACCCGTGGGGCCTTATGGCGTACTTCTGCAGGTAGCACGGCTTCGGCTCCGTGTACCATGAAGAATGGTGTGTAGCCAGTTGAGCTGTTTGGAGTTGTACGCAGGCTCTAGAGGACGGAGGGTAGCTCCTCTACCTAGGCTCTGGCAAGTCTTTCGAGTGGGCTGAGTAGACGTTTCTTGATGCCCCTGCTTACGAGTCTGTTGGCCTTTTTGACTTTTCCGTTGGTTTGCGGGTGTGTCGTGGTATTGCCGACGAGTACGCCATGGAGGGGTCTTCACAGTGCGTGTTTAGAGACGTGGGGGAAGGCGGGCGGTTGACGGGTACGAGGTAACACAGCTTACCCAGGTTCAGATCCCACGACGGTGGCGGAATTCTACTCCTGCTAAAAATCACTATAAGGGCAATACGCCGAGTTACAGAGATAGGTTCGCTGTGCGAGGTTGTATGAATCGATACTAGGTTGTCTGAGATTGTGTCCTAAAGGCTCCCATAGGCCCGACTTATATAGTCGCCAGGTCCTAGGGTTACAGGGAAAAGTCCTAGCCGGACAGGTTACAGAGTCCTACACCGTCTATTACTAGTCTTGTGTATCTTGCACTCTAAGGCTCCGGGTACGCTGGTGACTCCACTGTAGCCTTCCTTTATCCGGCATGGGCCTTCCTTCTGGATCCATCTAACTGGGCCGCCCAGCAGGCATAGGCCATGTTACCAACTGTGGGCCACCCGGGTTATCTGGATAGGAGATATGCTATGAGGATACCCATATAGCATATCCCCAACAGTAGCCCCCGGAGAACTCCAAGATCTTGCGCTGTCTTGCCTCTTCGTGTGGAATATTCTGTCTAGATGAATGTCGGTAATTTGTCAAGAAATATATTGTAGTCCTCCCAAAGAACCCTGCAAGGTTTTCTCCATCTTTAACACGTAAGTCGGAGAAATGCTGAATATTCCATCGTACTCTTCCGTAGCCGGACTAGATCCGTCCATGCCGGAATCTTCTGATGTGACGGCTCATCTGCCTATGTCAGCTAGGACGATGTAGGCTTAGGTCAGCGACGCCTCGTAACACAGACATGCAAAGAACGCAATCATGTCCGATTTTCCTGCCATGAAAGGAGCACGAACTAAGCGGCCGCGCGAATAATTCCGAACCGTGCGTGACGCAGCTTGGAGACGTGGCGAAATTTCCGCGCATGTTTGCAAACACGTCGTCTACGCGGCTACTGTCCGATCAAGCTGCAGGAATCTTGACGCTGGAGATGATAAATAGTAACCGTGGTGGAATTTATACCTTTTACATCATTCTCTCCTCGTGTCGTCTTCTTCCTCCAGCGCGTGCCTCCTCGATCTCTCCGCGCAAAACTCGCAAAAAACCCTAGCCTCAATCCGCACCAGTCACCTCCAACCTCTCCCCATGGCCAGCAGCAGCACCTCTCCTTCCATGGCGACATCGAGCAAAGACGCGGCGAAGCCGGCGAGCTCTATCGTCGTGCCCCCAGAGGGCTTGGTCATCCCCGCCTCGGTGGTGATTGAGTCCACCGGCGGCGACCACAATCTGGCGGTGCTGGAGCCGTTGGAGGAGGAACTTTATTCACACAAGGGCGACTGGCGTGGCTCAGATATCACCGACCGTGACATCTAGGAGCTGATCGCCGAGGGCTACCTCCCTGCGACGGAGGGGCTCGCCTGGCGAGCGGCGCCGGCCGGTGAGGTGACACCTTCTCCCCAAGCCGGAGAAAAAGTGTACCTTAAAGCCCAACTGGTACGCGGAGTCTCCCTTCCCATCTCCAACTTCTTCCTCTCCGTCTTAAACCACTACAGAGTCCAGCCCCAGAATCTTTCTCCCAACAGTATCTTAGCGCTTAGCAACTACGCGGCGCTCTGCGAGGGTTACTTAGGGATAAAGCCTAGGATAGACCTCTTCGTGTACTTCTTCACCGTCAAACGTGAAGCCGGAGCTAGTAAGGAAGAACTTAGGAATTGCGGCACCATAAGCTTCAAGATTCGACCTGGCCGGCGGTTCCCCGACATCGTCGGCCACGAGTCCTGCAAAAATTGGCAACAGACGTACTTATATGGCCCAGATATCCCTCTGGCTGGCCGACAAGTAACGTACCCGGACTTCGTTGACGGAGCTGCCGCTGAAGCCTCGTCATGGAGATACCAGGCCTCCCTTCCCTCCGACCTCGATGCTTCCCGCGCCATAAGGCGGATAGAATGGTTCGTAGAGACGGGTTTGACCGGCTTGGACCTAGCCATGTGCTGGTTCATCAGGCGAATCCAACCTCTGCAGCACCGCGCGAAGCTCATGCACGAGTATACCAGCGATAGAAGGGATAGCCTCCGCATCTCCGTGGACAACTTCTCGAGCGACTCCGTCAAGCTCCGCCTTAAGGACATCGTCAAGGTGAAGGAAAAGAAGTGTGGCTTCACCATCACATACGACATGTTCGTAGACGGCAAGTGCCCAAAGGTAGGTATTTATTTTCCGTGTATGACATATACTCCAGTTATTCCGTCTTGCAAATGTCATCTCATCTAACACGGTGACTTCTCACTTAACAGCTTAGCAATCTAGAGGAGGACAACCTGGCTGCCCAAATCTACAATCCAAAGATGAAGGAAGTCACGGTCGTGTCCGACGATGATGCTCCATTGGCGCGAAAGCGGAAGAGCTCCACCTCTGACGCTGCCGACGGAGGCAAGAAGAATAAGACGGAGGGTGGAGCCTCCAAGAAGACTACCGTTGCCCTGGAGGCGGAAAAGAGAAAAGTTACCGGGATCCCCTTTGCCAAAGCACCCCCACTTGTGTAAGCTTCTCTTCCTCCGACATTGTCTATTTATCTGTCTTGCTCCTGTACTTATGCATTTTGCACGTTTCAGGAAGAAAGCCACGACCAGCCTCAAGAAGACCTCCAAATCATTGGGGGCTTCTAGAAATATTAAGGACATGCCGCATCACGACGCATCTCCCGCCATCGCCCCTACCACTCCCTCTGTCAAACCTTCGTCTGCCCCGAAAAGCTCACAAGCTAAGGAGGCATCTGGCCCTTCCGCCATGGAAGTGGACTCAGGTGCCTCTACCGAGGTTGTCGCAAAGCGACGCAGGAGAGTGCCGCCCACCAAATGGCTGAAGCTCCGACTAAGGATGCCATCGGTGGCAATAAGGCCGTGGTGGAAGCAGGTACCTCTGTCGTTGGCGGCGCCCCCGCATCCAAGAAAACCATAGCCTATCCAAAGATAGTCTATCTGGTACTTACACCGGGTAGCACTGCTTTAGTCCCTGGTGCGGCATCGACATCTTCGACTTGCGGTCTAGAGGAGCTCCGTTGACAAGCAGAAATCTTGCAAGGAAACAGCGAATCCTTTGGCAAGCTGCTGGCCGAGAGTGCTACAAACCTCAAGATCATTGCACTTGTAAGTTTTATTTGCCTTTTGCATTTCATATGAGTATCCCACTGTAGCCCCCGAGGATGTAGACGGAAAAACCATAGGTTTTTTGCATCTATATGCTCTAAGAGTGACTAAGTTAGAAAACCTCTCACTGTAGCCCCCAAGCATATAGGTGGAATGAAATATTCCGACTAGATGCTTTAAGAGTAGCATACGCAGTGTTTATAAATTTCCATACTGTATCCCCCAAGCCTCTAGTTGTAACTGAATTGGTTCCGACTAGATGCTTAAAAAAAAGCTAAGCATATATCCGAGTTAAAAACTTTATACTGTAGCCCCCAAGCCTCTAATCAAAAACTGAATTAGTTCCGACTAGATGCTTAAAGAAAATCTAAGCGTAATGCTAAGTCAAAAACTCTCGCTGTAGCCCCCGAGCGTCTAGGTGGAAAATTTCCAGCTAGATGCTCCAAGCAGACCAAACAACGTTTTAACTTTGACCTTTTTTCCACAGAACAGGAGTGCTCGGAGGGGCATGGCCAATGACAAGTACCAGAAGATGCGTGCAGACCTGGAAGCTGAAAAGGGTAAAACTGCCTTCTTGAAGGAACATATCACCAAGAGCAAGCGTCTATTTTCTTTTTTGCATTCTGACTTGGTTTTGTTCCCATATTCTCCGAGTACTCACTGTGTACTTTGCTTTCTCCGACATGCAGAAACCATCGCCAAGGCCAAGAATATTGTCGATCAATCCAAGCACATTCAAGAGCTGGACAGTGAGAACAAAGTTCTTAAGCAGGAGAGGAAGGACATGCTGAAAATGCATGAGGAGTCGATGAAGGCCCTGCAGGACTCCGCCACCGAGTTAATCAATCGCTTGAAGGAGGAGATTGCAATCTTAAAAGATCAAAAGCAAGCTGCAGATGAGCAGAATCAACGCCATAGCGAGGCGTATAAGCTCCTCCAACAAGAGAAAAAAAATCCTTGGCGGACCCCCTCTGGCAAGATGAGGCCAACATTTTCAGTAAGTTTTCTCCGTCTTGGATTTCTGTAGTCTGGGTACTCTGAATTGTTGAACTCATGCGCTCCTTGTCGGAATTTACAGCTCCTATGGGTTTAACCCGATCGCCTCCTCCAGCCAAGGAATGCATGGTTCTTGCCGGAAACTTTATCAACACTGCCATCACGCAAGCCAAGGAGATCGCCAAGCCCCTCCAAATAAATATCAAGGAATCAGACTCTGTGGCGAAGTACTCGGAGATTCTGCACCGAGCCCCCGAGCGTATCACAAGCTGGAAAGCATCATGTGCACGGGCTGGCGCAAGGATGGCGCTGTCAATGGTGAAGGCACACTACGAAGATGCCGAAATCGACACGGTGACCTCTGGCATTCCCGACGTAGACGATGATGGCAAAGAGATTAACCATGAATCCATCTTGTCGTCGCTCGCAGGCTATGACACCAGAGTTGCTGAGTTGGTAGACGTCAACGTCTTTGTGCCAATGAACACCATCGACAGCGGCAACCAAGGTTCCTCTAAGTCCCTCCACAGCGCCGACTTCGAGGGTTGTTCTCCGGCTGGTGATGACGCTGCTTCCAAGTCACCTGCGCCAAAGGAATGAAGAACAACTTTGTAATATTTGTTTCACCTTTGGTGCATATGCGGAAAAAACTTGTTTATGCAACTTAAGGCAGAAAACAATGGTTGTTATTTCCTGCTGCTGAAGAACTGGTTTCCAGCATGTATATATTGTTTTAAGGAAGTGCTGGCTTATCCTTTACTTTGGTTCTTATGCTTGACTTTTCGTGAGTCGGAAGACTCGTTGTCAGAACCATGCACTCAGGTGATGATGCCCAATGGCACCGTCAATAACCTAAGCACAAAATCGCCGACAATAAGTGCCGAAAGTCACTACTCCAGAATCCACATAAAAACAACAAAGAACGTGTAGACCAGAAAACTTAAGCTAATGCCCGTAGGCGGAATTTTCACAAGTGCAATCGCAAAGCTTGTGCATAAAAGGTTTTACATGATCCAAAAATGAACACTAAAGGAGGTAAAAGACTCAGAAATATGAGTGAACCAGAGAGCTTTATTTCATTGATCATATAAGAGGTACACAATTAGATAAAAAATGCTAAGTGTAAAAAGGACGAGGCGTGCTATGTTCCATGGCCGATCAAGCTCGGGTAGTCATCATCCGGTCACGCCGCCACGCTTATGATCCTCGTTGGGTCTATCCTTCAGTTCATGATTGTCAACAAGGTAGTAAGACCCATTGAGTAGCGCCTTGCTTATGATGAACTGTCCTTCCCATGGCGGGGATAATTTGTGTGACTTCTTCTGCTTAAGTCGGAGCACCAAATCACCCTCTTTACACGAGCGATGCCGAACACGGCTACTATGGTAGCTGCGTAGCTTCTGCTGGTAGATGGCAGATCTTTGGCATGCCAAAACACGCTCCTCCTCGAGAAGGTCCACATCCAGGCGTCTGTATTCTTCAGCGTCATCTTCGTTGTAGGCGGTAACTCTTGGTGCATTGTGAAGGATGTCGGAAGGTAGGATGGCTTCTGCTCCATATACCATGAAGTAAGGGGTATAGCAGGTGGATCTGTTGGGTGTAGTTCGTAAAATCCACAACACAGATGGCAATTCTTTCGCCTAGGCTCCAGCTGCTCTATGTAGCGGTGCCTCAAGACGTGGCTTGATTCCCTGCAGAATTAATCTATTGGCTCGCTTAACCTGACCATTGGACTGTGGGTGTGCCACAAATGCTAGGTCAAGTCGGATGCCTTTCTCCCAACAATAAGCTTCCACTTCTCCGAGTGACAAATTGCTACCGTTGTCTATGATAATGTTATGTGGGAGACCAAATCTCACCACTAGATCCCGGACAAACCTGAGGGCAGTTGCCCCATCAAGCTTTCTAATGGGTTTAGCTTCTATCCATTTAGTGAATTTATCAACTGCTACAAGCAGATGCATAAACCCACAAGGTGCCGTCTGTAACGGTCCCACCATGTCTAGCCCCCAGACTCCAAACTGCCAAGTTAAATGTATTGTTCGCAATTCTTCAACAGGAACACGTGGTTGTCGGGCATAATACTGGCATCCCATGCATGTCTCAACCAGCTTGTCGGCGTCCGCCTTCGCGGTCAGCCAGTAGAATCCTTGCCGGAAGGGTTTTGCGACCAACGATCAAGGATCGGCGTGATGCCCGCAATCTCCGAGATGGATTTCGCGTAGGATGTCCATACCTTCTAGCTGGGAAACACACTTTAGGTATACACCAGTGGTGCTTCTTTTGTAGAGTTGCCCGTTGATTATGGTATAACCGTTTGCTCGTCGTACTATTTGCCATCTTTCGACCTCGTTGTCGGGCAAAGTTCCGTGTTTAAGATATTCCATGAACGGTTTTATCCAAGCCGGAGGAACCTTGGTTACCATGTTGACGAAAGAGTTAGCTCTATCCGGGTTGTCGATGTCGGCTCCCTTCACAAATGGTGTGCGCAGATGCTGTAGGAAAACTCCTGGCGGAATCTGCTTGCACCCTGATCCAAGCTTAGACAGCAAATCAGCCGCCTCATTTTGCTCCCTAGGCACATACTTGACTTCATAGCCCAAGAAGCTCTTGGCTATCTCGTCCACTTAATCTCGATATGCCGCCATCATAGGGTTCCGCGCATTCCAGGTGCCAGCCACCTGCTGGGCAACCAAGTCGGAATCTCCACAACAAACTATTCGCTTGATGCCAATATCCTTGGCTACACGTAGTCCGTGAATGAGTGCTTCATACTCCGCCATGTTGTTTGTAGCCTCGAAGTGGATCTGCAAAACATAGTGCAGCTTGTCTCCTGTTGGTGACTGTAGCAATACACCAGCCCCCGAGCCGTCGAGCAGCTTTGATCCGTCAAAGTGCATCACCCAGTACTCTGGTTCCGGCAACGGAGTAGCGTCTGGAATCTCCGTCCAATCTGCAACAAAATACGCCATGGCTTGTGACTTGATAGCGTCGCGTCTCTTGTAAGTGATCTCGAAGGCGACAAGTTCAATGCCCCACTTCGTGACCCTTCCTGTAGCATCGCTGTTGTTGATTATGTCGGACAGTGGAGTCTTGCTCACCACTGTGATTGGGTGCTCCTGAAAGTAATGCCTCAGCTTCTGAGAAGCAAGGAATACTCCATAAGCTATCTTCTGGTAGTGCGGGTAACGCTGCTTGGACTCCGTCAAGACCTCGCTCACATAGTAAAATGGTCGTTGAACTCGATGCTCATAGCCTGGTTCCTTCCACTCTACCACGATGACGATGCTGATTACCCGGTTGGTTGCCGCCATGTAGATTAACAGGGGCTCTCCAGGCTCGGGTGCTGCAAGGATAGGCGTTGAGGAAAGAATCTCCTTGAGCTGCTTCAATGCTGCATCTGCCTCGTCAATCCATGTGAATTTGTCCGCCTTCTTCAGCAACTTGTACAGCGACAGAGCCTTCTCTCCAAGTCGGCTGACGAACCGACTAACTGCTGCAACACAACCTGTTAGTCGTTGAATGTCCTTTAGGCATGTCGGACGGTTTATGTTTAAGATGGCCTTGGTTTTCTCTGGGTTGACCTCGATTCCGCGCTGGGAAACGATGAAACCCAACAATTTGCTAGCTGGTACCCCGAAGACGCACTTCTTAGGGTTAAGCATCATGTTGTATTTCCAGAGATTATCAAAGGTTTCTTTTAAGTCGGAGATTAAGTCGTTTGACTTTTTGGACATCACTGCGATATCGTCCACATAGGCATGAACGTTCCGACCAATTTGGTCGTGAAGGCAACGTTGCATTATCCACTGGTACGTAGCACCTGCGTTTTTCAGCCCAAAGGGAATCGTAACATAGCAAAACGTGTCGTACGGGGTTGTGAACAAAGTGGCCAATTGGTCCGACTTCCTCATCTTGATCTGGTGGTATCCTGAGTATGCATCGAGAAAACACAAAAGTTCCGAGCCAGCCGTCGAGTCAATGACTTGGTCAACGCGAGGCAAAGCAAATGGATCTTTGGGACACGCTTTGTTCAAGCCGGTGTAATCAGCGCACATTCTTAATTCATTGGTTCCCTTTTTGGGAACAAGTACAGGATTGTCCACCCATTGGGTGTGAAGGACTTCTCGGATAAATCAAGCCTTAAGTAACCTAGCTATCTCTTTGCCAATGGCGCGTCTCTTCTCATATCCAAAGCGTCATAGAGGTTGTTTCACTGGTTTGGATTTTGGATCAATGTTTAAGCTGTGCTCGGCAAGTTCCCTAGGTACACCTTTCATGTCGGCAGGTTGCCAGGCAAATATGTCCCTATTCTCACAGAGGAACTCAATGAGCGCGCTTTCCTATTTGGGATCCAGGTTCGTCCCAATGGCGGTGACCTTGGAGGCATCGCCTACCACAAGTTCCACCGGCTTGGTCTCGATGGCGGCCTTGAACGCAGGAGCGGAGTCGGTGATCTGCTTCTTCGACGCGGGCATCTCTGAGTCATTGACCTTTCTCTAGATCTCTTTGAATTCTTCGTTGTAGAGGACAGCTTCCGCAACGGCTGCTTCATTGATCTCGCAGTCCCTTGCCTTGGTAAAGCTTCCGGATACGATGATGACACCGTTTGGTCCGGGTATCTTGAGTTTGTTGTAGACGAAGCATGGCTTGGCCATGAACGTGTGGAATATGTCGCGGCCAAATATGACGTGGTACACGCTCTTGAAGGGGACCACCTCAAAGGTCATGCGCTCTTGGCGGTAATTGTTAACATCGCCAAAGGCAACCTGAAGTGTATTGCACCCAAGGGACCGAGCCTCCCAACCAGGAACTGCACCGTGGAAGATGGTGTTGGTCCGCCTTAGGTTTGCCTCCGTCAAGTTCATCTTCTGCAGTGTATCCAGGTACATGATGTTGATGCTGCTTCAACTATCCACCATACACTTGGTGAAATCCACGCCGTCAATCAAGGGGTTGATGACCATGGCATCGTTCTCCAGAGGTATAAGGTCTGGGTGGTCCGTCCTGTCCCAAGTAATTGGAACCTCTGACCAGCGCAGGTACTGGGGAACTGGGGGGAGAGTAGCCATCAGGATCCTTAGAGAGGTCTTCTGTTGTCGGACGGTGGGGGTGCCAAGGAAAGTGTGGTAGACTAGAGCCTTCTTCGCGAAGGGGTTCTTTCCCTTGTCTTCGCTCTTGGCGGCGTGCTTGGGGTCAATGTCCTCGTCCATGTCACCTGAATCCTTGGACTCCTCCTCCTTCCTCTTCCCCTTGCCCTTGCCTCGCGGTCTGTTCTTCCGACTTTGCTTGTAGCCAGACTCCGGGTCTTCCTTGAGGTCGTTGACGAACTTGCAGTGTTGATTGGTATGGGTGGCCTTGCTGTTGACGTCGAGGTGTACGAGGCACGGCATATCGCGGTACTCCTCGTAGGTTTGGGAATGCGGAGCGGCGCCGAGGTAGTTTCACTTCCTCGTTGCTGCCCACGACCAGCTCCCCTTCCTCGGCCACGTTGTCCGCCATCACCTCGTCCTGCAAAAGTCATAGCGACCATGTCGGTAGATTGCTTTTCTTCTGGAGCGGTTTTCTGCTTTGTACTGTTGTTCCTCCGAGCTTGAGTTGGAACGGCCGTTGCCAGCAAGGAGCCGCGAGCATCGTCGTCGGCAGCTACGAACTCACTGGCCAACTGGATCATCTGATTCAAGTCAAGCTGGTGATTGTCCTGCAAGCGCTTCAGCTTATGTCGGAGCAACGTGCCCCTTTCCAACCCATCGATGAAGGCAGCCATGGTGGTCTGAGCGTGCACTCCTGCGCAGGAATTCTTCATGTCCAGCCAGCGGGAGAGGTAGGCGTGAGATGTCTTGTCTTTCTCTTGCACGCACCGCTGTAGATCGCCCATAGTGCAGGGACGCTTGTATATACCCTCAAAGTTCTTGGTGAACGCTTCTTGCATGTCCAACCAGTTGTAGATAGATTTCTCCGGCAAGTCGTTGATCCATTGACGGGTCGTGCCTGCCAACATTAACGGGAGGTACTTGACAGCGACGTTGGGGTTACCTCCGGCAATCTCCACTGCGTTGCCGTAGTCCTGCAACCATGTGGCTGGCTTGGCGGTGCCGTCATAGGGCTAGATGGTCTTGTCAATCCGGAAACCTTTGGGGTAAGTTGCGGACCGTATTGCAGGTCCAAAGCAACGTGGTCCCAAATATGATCCTTCCCGGGCCTCATGGATCTTATCGATCCGTGAACGTGCATCGTATGCCTCCGGGTTCTTCTTCTTCTTGTCCACAGGGGATGGGATGCGTAAACGACCGGGCCTCCTCCGCCATGGTGATTGCTTGGTGGTGACAAAGGCGGAGGTGGCGGTGGGTTAGCCTTCTTGCTGTTACCCTCCTGCGACGCCTCACGCCTGTCATGGTTGCTTGTCGGACGCGGAGGGTCATGGTGTGACCTGCTCTTGTGTCCTTGGTTGCGCTCTCCGTCATGACGGGTCTGCTCCGTGTTGTCGCGGATGACAATGTCGCACTGCTTTGGTGTGGGCATATCCGTATGATGGTGAGCCGTGTAATCTTCGCGATGTCGGGGAGACCGGGGTGGTGGCGATGGGCGACGAAGGTCGGGCCTTTTCTCCGTGGTCGGAGGATATGGGGATATCATCATTCATGCTGTGTGCATCCCTCCGTCTTCATTCTGATGAACCCGTCTGGGACCCAACATCAAGAGGAGATCTGTCCCTTGGAGGTTTATACTGGCTAGACTGGCAAAGCGCTGGGTCGGACTCAAGCCTCTGAGAGGTGGCCTTTTCCTGCTGCTTAACCGCCTTGGCTACTAGGTTATAGACCTGTTCCACTGCCTCGGGCGATCTATCCTGATCCAGAAGGGTCTTGGCGACGGCGAGGTTAAGGAGCGTGGTGGGCATCACCTGCTTGCCTTCACTATCAATGTATGGCTTAGCTTGTGCCGGATTTGAGGGATCCCATCCTAGGTTTCGCCGTACACCAGGATCGTTGATGACGCGAGCCGGAGCTTTCTTGGCTTTCTACTGCTGTAGCAAAATCTTGTACTCGGCCTCCATTGCTCTAGCTTTCTCTATGGACTCCGTGATAGCCTGCGCCTCCTCCAGCAGCTTCTGGCGCTTCTCGTCAAGATGGGTCACGTTCCAGATATGAGCAACAGTCAGTGGCTCGACGAGGAGATTGCCGTACATCACTCTATCAGCTGGAGTAACTTGGGCCGCTGTAGATGTAGATGCTGGAGGCGGCAAGTTTGCGGTGTTGTTGTTGCTCGGTCCGGTACCGAGTTCCTGCAACTGCTGTACTGGGTTAGGCGGAGGAGGCATGACCTTTGCGCGATCATCGTCAGCAGCAATAAGTGGCCCCTTCCCCTTGTCCAGCGCGGTAGGCGGATCTCATCCGGGGTGACAAACACCCCTTGGGACGTGACAGCATTGTTGGCTTGCTCGTCGCGCGTATATTCCTCCTACATCTCCTGCATGGCGGAGTCTAGCTCTTATGGACTAAACTCTATCTCCTATGAATCTGCACTAAAGTCAGCATAAAGCGCGTCAATAACAGAGTCGGAGGGTGCCAGGACCTCCTCGATGACGGGCGGTGGAGGTGCAACAGCAGCGAAGATGACTGGAGGTGGCGGCATAGCTGCGACGATGGTGGACGAAGGCGGTGGCTGAATCGGAGGATCTTTGTCAATGAGCGCAAGCGCTTTTTGCGCTGCCGCATCAACCTCTGCGTAGTTGTTGACGGTGCTCACCATCTCAAGGGTAAGGCGTCCTGACGCCTGCTGTCATCTTAGAGAATGCCGGAGAAGCATGCCACGGTCCAGTCCTTCCATGAAGTGATACAAAGCATTATCTTTGGGGTTGTGGGCCAGATCGGCCCGTATACGGAGCCACCTGGCCAGGTAATTGCGGGGGTTTTCGCCCTCTCTCTGATCGCAACGCACCAGATCAAAGATGGTAACCACTCCGACAGACTTGGATCTCTACTCTCCAGACGCACGGGAGAAGCCGGCGGATTTGCAGCGATCTTCCACCTTTATATGCTACACAGGGGCGGTTTGGGTGGGCCTTGAATTTTTCCGATCTTTGACGGCAAACTCCAAAGAGAGATCCGACATCGATCCTTCCGCGAACGTATCCTGCCCGTAGGCGGTCCGTGCGGGCCTTGAATTTTTCCGATATTTGACAGCAAACTCCGAAGAGAGATCCGACATTGATCCTTCTGCAAACGTATCCTGCCCATAGGCGGTCCGTGCGGGCCTTGATGCTCCTCCGAATCCCAGGGAACTAGTGCCCGAGTCGGTTTCGCTGATGAAGAGGTGGATGTCTCTGATAGGAACGATCGAGCTCCGCATAAGGTTCGTCTTCGCCGGGATCCAGAACTCGTCAGGGGGGACGATCGAAACGTTGTTGGAGAAGAGAATGCGACCGATGGCTACGGTTTCGCCGATTCCCACGAAGATCTTGGTCCTCGCCTGCTGAAGAGCCTGAAGCGCCTCTTTCCCCACGGTGGGCGCCAACTGTCGTGGTATTGCCGACGAGTACGCCATGGAGGGGTCCTCACAGTGCGTGTTTAGAGACGTGGGGGAAGGCGGATGGTTTACGGGTACGAGGTAACACAGCTTACCCAGGTTCAGATCCCATGACGGTGGCGGAATCCTACTCCTGCTATAAATCACTATAAGGGCAATACGCCGAGTTACAAAGATAGGTTCGCTGTGCGAGGTTGTATGAATCGATACTAGGTTGTCTGAGACTTTGTCCTAAAGGCTCCCATAGGCCCGAATTATATAGTCGCCAAGTCCTAGGGTTACAGGGAAAAGTCCTAGCCGGACAGGTTACAGAGTCCTACACCATCTATTACTAGTCTTGTGTATCTTGCACTCCAAGGCTCTTGGTACATCGGTGACTCCAACCATAGCCTTCCGTTATCGGGCCTCCCTTCTGGATCCATCTAACTAGGCCGCCCAGCAGGCCATAGGCCATGCTACCAACTGTGGGCCACCCGGGTTATCCGGATAGGAGACATGCTATGATGATACCCATATAGCATATCCCCAATAGGGTGCGCCACGAAGGCGTATGATATGTTGATGCCAAGGCCCTCGCAGAAGTCCTAGAATTCCTTTGAGATGAAGTTTGAGACGTTGTCCGTGAGGATGCTGTGAGGCACGCCGAACCTGTAGACTATGGACTCGAAGAACTTGACGGCCATTTTGCCCTTTTGGTTGGTGACGGGCATGGCCTCGATCCACTTGGTGAACTTGTCGACTGCGACCAGGAGGTAGATGATACGTCGGAAACATATCTATAATTGTTGATGCTCCATGCTTGTTTAGTATCTACTTTTCTTTGCTTTTTCTACAATTTGAGGTGCTTTTTACATGTTTTCTGGTACTAACCGATTAACAAGTTGCCACAGTGCCAGTTGCCTGTTTTCTGCTCTTTTTGGTTCCAGAAAAGCTAGTAAGGAAATATTCTCCGAATTGGACGGGACAAACGTCAAAGTCAATAACTTTCCATGGGGAACAAGAAGTCCAGAGGGGAGACGGAGAGGCGTGCAAGGGCAGCCAGACCCTCCTAGGCGCGGCCAGGGGTGGGCCCACGCCTGGGGAGGGTGTGGCCCCTCTGGCCACTACCTCGTACTCCCCCTCTGCCTATAAGAAGCCCCCGATGTAGAAACCCTAGGCACCCGATCAAATCTCCACGAAACCGTCTGTAGTCGCCACCACCATCGTCCCTAGATCGGGAGGGGGGGATCTGAAGTTCTTCCCGCCACCCTGCTGGAGGGGAGATCATCCCGGACGACTTCTCTCCGGTATGATGCGTGAGTAGTTCCACCTTGGACTATGGGTCCATGTAGTAGCTAGATGGTTGTATCTCCTCCTTTGTGCTTTCATGTATAGATCTTGTGAGCTCCGTTCATGATCAAGATCTAATCTATTTATAATCATGCATGTTGTGTTTGCGGGGATCCGATGGACATTGAGATTATTATGTTGGTTTGATTAATGGTTTTGTCTTTATGATTCTATCATGTCTGTGTTGTTTGTGATCTTGCATGCTCTACATTGTTAGTAGCTATCTTGGCCAAGTAGTTGCTAGTGACTCCAAGAGGGGGTATTTTTGCTCGATAGTGGGTTCATGCCTCTAGTTTCCAAGGGAAGTGACAGAAATCTCTTCGATTGTAGATGTGCTGTTGCCAATAGGGAGAAAACAATGGTCTCTTGTTCATGGAACATGTGGACTGTTTACCTTACACACTTTCCTTAAAGCAGTTGTTTGTTGCTTGTAACTTAATATTGGAGGGGGTTCGGATGATAACCTGAAGGTGGACTTCTAGTCAAAAATGCAGTTGGATGGCGGTCTATGTATCTTATTGTATTGCCCAATCGAATCTCATAGGATCTTTCTGACTAGTAATTGCATTGTTATGCCTTGCTCAGTTCCTGTGAATTGCCCTGCTGTAATTTGTTTACCCTTCATGCCATGTTGTTTATCTAAGGAGAGCACCTCTAGTGAACTATGGACCCTGGTCCAATCTTTACCATTGATACATCTTCCACTGTTACTTGTTTACTTGCTGCAAACCATTACCTTCCACACCATACGTTTAATCCTTTGTTACAGCAAACCGGTGAGCTTGACAACCTCACTGATTTGTTGGGGCAAAGTCTTGAGTTTGTGTTGTGCAGGTCTCCGTGTTGCTTGCAACACCTGTGTACGTTTCCTTCCTCCTTATGGTTCGATGACCTTGGTATCTACTGAGGGAAGACTTGCTGTTCTGTTCATCACACCTTGCTCTTGGGGTTTCCAACGAAGTGCTCCACGTCAAGCACCATCAACAAGTTTTCTGGCGCCGTTGCCGGGGAGGCTAAGGATGTATTCACAAGGGGAGTCCTCCACTTCCTCTCTGTTTACTTTGTTTTTACTTTGCTCTGTTTCTTTTGCTTGGTTTTGTTTGCCCCTTTTCAAAACCCCCCCAAAAAATTAGTCTAGTTTGGTTTGCTTTCTTTATTCAAAAACACAAAAAATTAGTTCCTGCTCTAGCTGCTGCTGCTGTTTTTGGCTTGCCTACCTTTTCCAAAATGAAATCTGCTGAGAACACCAAGTTGTGTGACTTCACTAGCACAAACAATAATGATTTCCTAAGCACTCCTATTGCTCCACCTGCTCCTGATGCTACCTTTTATGAAATTAAGCCTGCTTTGTTGAATCTTGTGATGCGAGAGCAATTTTCTGGTGCTAGTTATGATGATCCTGCTGCCCATCTCAATGCTTTGTTGAAATTTGTGAGATGCAAAAATATAAGGATGTAGATGGAGATATTATTAAGCTCAAGCTTTTCCCTTTCTCCTTGAGAGGAAAAGCTAAAGAATGGTTGCTTTCTTTGCCTAAAAATAGTATTGATTCTTAGACTAAGTGCAAAGATGCTTTAGTTGGAAAATACTATTCTCCTGCTAAGGTTATATCTATGAGAAGTGACATTATGAAATTTAAACAACTTGATAGTGAACATGTTGCTCCAGCTTGGGACATAATGAAGTCTTTGGTTAAGAATTGTCCCACTGATGGACTCACTGCTTGGATGATTATCCAGACTTTTTATGTAGGTTTGAACTTCTCGTCAAGAAATCTGTTGGATTCAGCTGCTGGAGGTACCTTCATGGGCCTTACTTTGGGTGCTGCAACAAGGCTCCTTGATAATATGATGGTTAACTACTCTGAGTGGCATGTTGAAAGAGCTCCACATGGTAAGAAGGTAAATTCTGTTGAGATAACTTCCTCTTTGAGTGATAAGATTGATGTTATTATGGGTATGATTGTTAATGGGAAAGATCCTTTAGAGCCTAATAGTGTTCCCTTAGCCTCTTTGGTTGCTCAAGAAGAGAAAGTTGATGTGAACTTCATTAGAAACAACAATTTCAACAACCATGCCTATATGAATAATTTTGGTAGCAACAACAATTATAGGCCTTATCCTCCTAATAATGGCAATTCTTATGGAAACTCTCACAATAATGCTAGAAATGCCCCCTCTGAACTTGAAGTCATGCTCAGAGACTTTATTAGTAAACAAACCACTTTCAATAATACTATAGAGGAAAAGCTTCAAAATGTTGAGAATAATATATCCTCTTTATCTGAAGCTCAGTCCTCCTTGATTAATAAAATGGCTGCTAAACCTGACACTATGGAAAATACCTTTGCTACTGCTCATGCCATACAAGTTACTATTGATGAAAATGTTAGGATGTTAGCTCAACTCCATGCTAGGTGGGAAAGGGAAGCTGAAATTGATAAAAAACAATAGTGTGTGCACTATCACCACTAAACCAGAAGTAGTCCCTATTCCTCCTCCTACTATGCCTAAGCCTATTGAGCCTACTACTAGTGATGCTAAGTTTGATTTTGATATTGATGGTTGCAATATTTCTGGAGTGATTATGTTTCTACAAAAGCTTGCTAGAAGTCCTGATGCTAGTGATATGCACGTTGCTTTCACCAAACACATTACAAATGCTCTTGTTAAGATTAAGGAAGAGAAGCTAAAACACAAAGCTTCTATTCCTAGGAAAGTAGAAGATAGCTGGGAACCCATTATTAATATGCAAGTGAATGACTTTGATCTCAAAGCTTCATGTGATCTTGGTTCTAGTGTCTCTATTATGCCTAGGAAGATTTATGAAATGCTTGATTTGCCACCTTTGGAAGATTGTTATTTGGATGTCCCACTTAATGATAATGCTAAGAAGAAAATCATGGGGAGTATTAATGATGTTCTCATTATGGTTAAAAATGCTTATGTCCCTGTGGATTTGTATGTTTTGAATGTTGAAAACAATGCTTCTTGTCCTATTACTTTGGGAAGACCTTTTCTTAGAACAGTTGGTGCCATCATTGATATGAAAGAATGCACCATGAAATATCATTTTCCATTCAAGAAAGGTATTGAACACTTCTCTATGAGGAGAGAGAATTTTCTTTTTGCTCTTCCTTTGAAAGCAAGGTTTGATGTTAATGCTTCATCATTTGAAAATACTTGATTCTTCTTGCTTCTTGTTCCTCACTTAAAGGCGTTAAAGAAAAGTACTTGTTGGGAGATAAACCAAGAGTTTCCTTGAGTCTTGGATGTTATTACTTCAGTAATGACCTCTCCTTATCCTTTTTGTTTGCTTTTTGTGCCAAGAATGACCTCTAATGAGAGGGAAGTAAGATTTGGGGAGTTGTTGTCCCGAAATAGATTTCTGTCCTCCACCGTAAAAATTCATGAGGAGTCTATGTAACTCGGATTGAGCTCAACATTTACGAATAAATCCCCCATTATGTTAGATAACTTTCTTTAGTTCAACACTTTTTGATTTGAGCAACAAAAGATGTTCGAAAAAATCGGTTTCTACCTGCTGGTCTGTTTTGACAGATGTCTGCCACTATTTGCATTTGTTTCTTATTGATTCCTTTTTGAGTTCTCTTTTGGGGAATTGGGATTTTTGAAGGAGTTACTACAGTAGCTTGTGTTTTTAGTGAAAAGCCTTGTTGTTCGACAGGTTTGCCAGAGGTCTAATATCTTTTGAATAAACTAATGTTGCTAATGAAGATTGTGTGAAGTTTTGTATGAAGGAAAAATTTCAGGTGTAGAGAGAGAATGATGCAATGAGATGAAGAATGGACAAAAGATCAAGCTTGGGAATGCCACCATGGTGTCACCCCAAGAAATATCCAAGAGGTACAAGCGTCAAAGATTGGGGATGCCCAAGGCATCCCCTTCTTCATCAATAAAAAGCTCAGGTCTGTCTAGACACTTTGTTTTTATTGTTTCATGCACAATTGTGTTGTTCTTGGAGCGTCTTAGTTTTAGTTTTATTTTCTTAGGTTGTTTAGTTTGCTTGAATAAATTAGTTTGGACCCTCGTTCATGCTATGTTGTTTTGCAAATAAGTTTGCTTGGTGTTGGAAAGGAGTAGTAAGTTCTTGCTTGTAAGTGCAGGAGGAGTTGGCATTGACTGTGACTTAGACATTAGCATGACATGCTAGGTGCTGTTTTGACTTTATGCTTAGTAATTATTGTTGTAGCATGGCTTGCTCCAAGTCAGTGGGATTGCTTAGTGTGCGTTGAAGAAATTATGCGTTGTTTTAGCATGCAAAAGCATAGTATTGTGGTATTCTCCTTTGATGCTTTGTTTGGGTTGACTTGGCACATGCTCACACCATGTTATGACTATGACAAGTCACCATATCCTCTATGATCATTTAGTCCTTCGCTTGTAGTACCACTCTATGCTTTGATTAGTAATGCTTTGTTTCTCTGCATGATTATGGCCATTATGCTCTCTTATTTGGTTGCTCCCAGTCTTTTGCTAGCCTCCACTTATATGAGTAAGCTCTACTCATGCTTCCAACTCCCAAGAAACCTATTTATTCCACAGTGTCCACTATAAACTCCTATGCATGGTGTGTTACATCATTCCAAGTATATTCTTGTTTTCAGCTATCTTCCAATTAAAATCTATTTTGTTATGTGAAAACTTAGTGATTAAAGCCCTCACAAACTTGATGGCACACTTTATATTCTTTGCCCCTAATAAACTTGAACCATTGTGATGTCTATGTTGTATATACTTGCACTTATATGTTGGAATTAGCAGAACCGTGCTGTCACGGGGAACATTTTTGACATTGCACTTGTACTTTGTACTCAGTTGATATCATGCTCTTTTGTCTATGGATGTCACCGGTGTGAAATAAAGGGGGAACTTGTAAGTCCATGGAGTTTGTATTTTGTGTTAGAGAAACGCCTGGAACGCTAGCCTAAGCCATGCCTAATCATGGTGGAAACTTGCAGCATCACCATAGTGAGATATCTATGAAGCATCCTCAATAAAAAGCTATGCATATGGTAAATAAAAAGATCGCTGAGATGATCATTGTCTGCTTGCCTTGTCATTTTGGTTATGGGAAAGCTCATGTACCATGTGCAAGGGGTACCCTGTTGGTGGTTCTCTATGATATGCAAATACTTACAATGATAAGAACTTACCTGTGACTAAAGTTGAGTAGCATGAGGTGTGGCCCTCGTATTCAAGGGACTTGAGATTGCCAACTTATACTTTGTCAAGCATATACTCCATAGTTTGTTCACTTTAACCCAATGAGGGCTGGAAGCTAACAAGTATCATAATTTTTGGAAGCTCTTTTTGAAACTTGAAATCCCTGCTTCCTTTACAAAAAGGCCTTTCTTCCACCACTATTGAGTCTCCACCTTCTACCTTTAGGCACCATTAAGAGAGCATAGTTGTCATTCTGTGTGCAGTGTTCCAAAGCTTATTGATTGATGCATATTGTGATATCACTTGTTCTTGTGCTATTTATTTCTAGTCACCCTTGTGAACTTTGAAGGTGTCCTATGCATCTATATTGCTACTCTATGAGGGACAAGCTGATTGCCACTATGCTATGTTTTCTGTATGTGAAACAAACAAACGTTTTTCAATGCATGTTATTCATGATCTTTGTTTGTAGCCTTTCATGTTGCATGCATAGTTACTATGTCCTATTGTTAGAACTCCATCTTTCATGCACATGTTTAGAGTTCTTTGATACCATCTTTCAATTCTTGCAAATGGTTGGATCTTTATTGTGAGGGTGCATGTCACCTCAAAAATTATTCTTTTATCACTTACCTACTCGAGGACGAGCAGGAGTTAAGCTTGGGGATGCTTGCTACGTTGGAAACGTATCTATAATTTTTGATTCTCCATGCTTGTTTAGTATCTACTTTGCTTTGCTTTGTCTACACTTTGAGGTGCTTTTTACATGTTTTCTGGTACTAACCTATTAACAAGTTGCCACAGTGCCAGTTGCCTGTTTTCTGCTGTTTTTGGTTCCAGAAAAGCTAGTAAGGAAATATTCTCGGAATTGGACGGGACAAACGTCAAAGTCAATAACTTTCCATGGGGAACAAGGAGTCCAGAGGGGAGACGGAGAGGCGTGCTAGGGCAGCCAGACCCGCCTAGGTGCGGCCAAGGGTGGGCCTGCTCCTGGGGAGGGTGTGGCCCCTCTGGCCACCGCCTCGGCCTCCCCCTTTGCCTATAAGAAGCCCCCGATGCAGAAACCCTAGGCACCCGATCAAATCTCCACGAAACCATCTGTAGCCACTGCCACCATCGTTCCTAGATCGGGGGGATATGAAGTTCTTCCTGGCACCCTGCCGGAGGGGAGATCATCCTGGAGGCCTTCTCTCCGGTATGATGCGTGAGTAGTTCCACCTTGGACTATGGGTCCATGTAGTAGCTAGATGGTTGTATCTCCTCCTTTGTGCTTTCATGTATAGATCTTGTGATCTCCGTTCATGATCAAGATCTAATCTATTTGTAATCATGCATGTTGTGTTTGTAGGGATCCTATGGATATTGAGATTATTATGTTGGTTTGATTAATGGTTTTGTCTTTATGATTCTATCATGTCTGTGTTGTTTGTGATCTTGCATGCTCTCCGTTGTTAGTAGCTATCTTGGCCAAGTAGTTGCTAGTGACTCCAAGAGGGGGTATTTATGCTCGATAGTGGGTTCATGCCTCTAGTTTCCAAGGGAAGTGACAGAAATCTCTTCGGTTGTAGATGTGCTGTTGCCACTAGGAAGAAAACAATGGTCTCTTGTTCATGGAACATGTGGACTGTTTACCTTACACACTTTTCTTAAAGCAGTTGTCTTTTGCTTGCAACTTAATATTGGAGGGGGTTTGGATGATAACCTGAAGGTGGACTTCTAGTCATAGATGCATTTGGATGGCGGTCTATGTATCTTGATGTATTGCCTAGTCGAATCTCATAGGATCTTTCTGACTAGTAATTGCATTGTTATGCCTTGCTCAGTTCCTGTCAATTGCCCTGCTGTAATTTGTTTACCCTTCATGCCATGTTCTTTATCTAAGGAGAGCACCTCTAGTGAACTATGGACCCCGGTCCAATCTTTACCATTGATACATCTTCCATTGTTACTTGTTTACTTGCTGCAAACCATTACCTTCCACACCATACGATTAATCCTTTGTTACAGCAAACCGGTGAGCTTGACAACCTCACTGATTCGTTGGGGCGAAGTCTTGAGTTTGTGTTGTGCAGGTCTTCGCGTTGCTTGCAACACCTGTGTGACGTTTCCTTCCTCCTTCTGGTTCGGTAACCTCGGTCTCTACTGAGGGAAGACTTGCTGCTGTGCTCATCACACCTTGCTCTTGGGGTTTCCAACTAAGTGCTCCACGTCAAGCACCATCAGTAGACGTGGCCTCCTTTCGAAGATATGGGCAGTTTGCCAATCATGTCGAGGCCCCATTGGGCAAAGGGACATGCCAGTGGTATGGGCCTGAGCTCCAACCCTATTGTGTGTGGCTTGTCCGCAAACCTTTGGCAGCCATTGCACCTTTGGACGATGTCCTTAGCATCGTTCATGGCCGTTGGCCAGTAGAATCCAGCTCGTAAAGCTTTGGCGACGAGGGCGCGGTTGCCTGCATGATGGCCGTAGATGCCCTTGTGGATGTCTTGGAGGATGGTTTTGCCGTCACCGATGGTGACGCACCGTTGGAGTACACCCAAAATGCTACGCTTGTATAGCTCACCATTGACGATGGTGATGGCCTTGGACCGGCGAGATATGCGCCGGGCGTGTGTCGGGTCTTCAGGCAGTTCCATGTTTATCAGGTACCGAAGGTACGACTATGTCCATGTTTCTTCGATTGCCATGACTAAATACATGACTCAGCTGACCAACTCGACCTCGATAGTCGCTTTTTTGCCCCTCCTTCTCTTTTCGGTAAATACAGCCCCCAGTGCTCTGCTTCTTGGGTGATCTGCAAAGAAAGGATTTTTGATGTAGGGTACCCGTGGTCGAGCTTTTGAACCCTTCCCCTCCCCTGGCATTGGCATGGCAGCAGGTGCTCGCTGTGGGTGATCCGGTAGATGAAATTTACTTTTGATAGAGGGTACCCAGATTTGTTTGAGGAACACACCTGGTGGCACCCGTGCGTAGGTGGAGCCGATGTTGGCGAGTCTGTCGGCCTCCTTGTTGCTTTCCCTTCCAACATGGTGAAGCTCGCAGCCGTCGAAGTCTCCTTCGAGTGAGTTGTAGAGCCGTGGTACGCGGTCATGTTGGCGTCGTGTGCATCGCACTCATTCATCGTCTACTGGACGACGATGTTCGAGTCACCGTAGATGACTAGGCACGTCGCGCCGCAGATCTTTGCCATCCTCATGCCGTGGATGAGGGCCTCGTATTCAACCTCGTTGTTGGAGGCACGAAATTTCATTCGAAGGACGTATTTCATCTTATCTCCTTGCGGGGATGTCAGTATGATGCTGACTCATGCTCGAGCCTCACGCTTGGAGCCATCGAAGTGCATCGTCCATGACTGCGTCATGTCCGGGGTGTCTGGCAGCTGAAGCTCCATCCAGTGGACGAGGAAGTCAGGTAGGACCTGGGATTTGATCGCCTTGTGCCGCTCGTAGACTATGTCTAGAGGGGATAGCTCGATGCCCCACAGGGCCACGTGTCCCGTGCCTTCGGGGTTGTTCAGGATATTGGACAATAGTGCCTCGTTAACAACCATTATCTGGTGCTCTTTGAAGTAGTGGCTTAGCCAACGATCTGTCATGAATACGCCATAGGCAAGGTTCTGGTAGTGAGGGTACCTTTGTTTTGTTGGGGTCAGTACCTCGCTGAGGTAGTAAATTGGGCGTTGGACCCCATGGGTCTTGCCTTCTTCAGGTCGTTCGAACACGAGTACGGTGCTTACCACCTGATGCGTGGCTGCTATGTATAGCAGCAGAGGCTCGCATTCCTTTGGCATGACCATAACAGGCGAGGTGGAGAGTAGTCGCTTTAGATCTTCGAATGCGTCGTCTGCTTTCGGTGTCCACTCGAATTTGTCTGCTTTGCGTAGCAGCTGGTAGAAAGGCAGTGCCTTCTCGCCCATGCGGCTAATGAATCTGCTCAGCGCCGCGAAGGGCCCAGCTAGCTGCTGGACACCTTTGAGGTTTTTCGGCTTCTCCATGGTCAATATGGACGAGATTTTATTCGGGTTTGCCTCGATCCGTCGCTGGGAGATGAAGTAGCCAAGTAATTGGCCAGATGGGACGCCAAAGGCGCATTTTTCTGGATTTAGCTTGATCTTGTAGTGATCAAGGTTATCGAACGTCTCGCGGAGATCATCGATCAGTGTCTTGGCCTCCCTGGTCTTGATGACTATGTCGTCGACATAGACTTGTATATTTCAACCGATCTGGTTTTTCAGACACGCCTGCATGCATTGCTGGTATGTGGCACCTGTGTTCTTCAGCCCGAAGGGCATGGTGTTATAGCAGATCACTCCGAATGGCGTGATGAACGCTGTTTTCTCCTGATCTTCGACCTTCATCCAAATCTGGTTGTAGCCTGAGTAGGCGTCGAGGAAGGAGAGTTTCTCGCATCCTGCAGTTGAATTGATGATCTGATTGATCCGTGGTAGAGGGAAGTGGTCCTTGGGACAGTGCTTGTTGAGCGACGTGAAGTCCATGCACATCCTCAGGATGTATGTGTCCTTTTTGGGGACTAGCACGGTGTTGGCCAGCCACTCGCTCTCCTTGATTTCTCGGATGAAGTTGGCATTGAGTAGTCTGTTGACTTCGATTCCAACTGCTTCAGCTCTTGGTTCAGACAGTCTTTGGATCGACTGCTTGACATGTTTCACGTCTGGGAACACATTGAGTGCGTTCTCGGTGAATTCCCTGGGAACTCCTGGCATGTCCACAGGACACCAGGCGAAGATTTCATAGCGCTCACGAAGGAATTCGACGAGCGCGCTTTCCTATGCAAGGCTGAGGTCGTTGGCGATTAGCGCCGTCTTGGAGGCATCCGTTGGGTGGACTGCGGTGACCCAGCATACCACTGCATGATGTAGTACACTATAGTCGTTGACATAACACCAATGAAACACCGTTCACTAGTATTACATCCCTCAGAGTGGTACAACAGAAACACAGCAGGTCCAAGACATGACTATAGGTTACAACACAACTCTTTACACAAGATCCAGAGAACACTCTAGGTTAAAGATAGAGGAAGAACTTCTTACAAAGAAGAATCAGAAATAAACAACTCAAAAACTATCATACTATTATGACTAGTATTTTAACTACTGGTCTGGCATTGCTGCTATTGCAATACACTACAGAAATAGGTACTATGGCTATAGATTAAATTCCTATCTAATCGGTAACTTCGTCTTCACTTGAGTTGATGTATATGTTGACTTTCTTGACTTCATTGAAGAGCTTTAGCTTCTGGTGATGATTCCTGGAGCATATCTTGATGTAGACGTTGTCTATACTGGCTTCAGAATCTAGCAAGGGTTAAGAAGATACGTTGAGTACGAGCGTACTCAGCAAGTTCACTAGAAAAGGAGTGTTTGATGCACTATATCTACAACCACAGTGAACGGAATATGCCCTGAGAGGCAATAATAAAGTGTTTATTATGTGTATTCCAAGTATATGATAGATGTTTATTTTGCATGCTATAATTGTATTAATACAGAAACGTTAATACATGTGTGTTTAATAAACAAACAGAAAGTTCCTAGTTATGCCTCTCTCATAAACTAGCTCATTGATTAACAAGATGATCAAGGTTTCCTGATCATAGACATTGGATACTGTTAATAACGGGATCACAACATTAGTGTAATGGTGTGATGAACATTCATCCGAAGTATAGCATTACGATCAAAGTCATTGAGCTTATATTGCTATAACAACTTACGAAGTGATCCTAATCCTTAGACCATGAGATCATGTCAATCACTAACACCGAAAGAGTTTCTTGATAACATCAAACGTCACACCGTAACAGGGTGATTATAAAGATGGGTTCAATACTAATGAAGTGTTATGTTGAGGCCCATGGATTGAGAGTGGAATTTGTTCATCCCGATGACGGATAGATATACTTAGGGCCCTCTCGGTGATATCACATTGGTTAGCTTGCAAGCAAGTGATTTGATCACTAGAATGTTATATCACGGGAACGAGAAAAGAGTGCATGTTAGTAAATAGATCAAACTAGGTATGGAGATACCGATGATCGAATCTCGGACATGCAATATATCACGAAACAAAGGGATTAAGATAATAGCGTAAAAGGTTCCGACAATCACAAGAAAGTCATCGTTGAATGTGTGGGAGTCAGTGTCAACACCCGTATTTTTAATCCCAGATGCCTGTTATGCCATACATCGCAATCCAAGGATTACCATTTTTGCGAGACATAACAGATTTGGATACCACAGTACATCATCCATTAAAAACCATACATAAGGTCTTACACAAATAAGGATCTCATGATCTAGTTCTTAATACAACTCAAGTAGCGGAATAATGTAATAATAAAGGTAGCGTAGGCGAAGCTCCATCTTCGGGGTCACAGGCAATGCTGACGATGGGAGATGATCCTAGTTGTCGTAACCTTCCTGGGGTCCATCCTCCTAGTACTCCTCTTCATAGTCTGGCCACGGGAATAGCCAGGGACAAAGCCGTGAGTACTCTTTAAGTACTCGCGAACTAATACTAACAAGTGAAGGGGGTTTTTGGTAGTAGGACACTAAGCTCTAGGGTTGTTTTGCCAAAAGCCAGATTTACCTCTACTAAGTTCAGAAGCAAGAAAAGCTCATTGAAATTTTATATCACAAATCTGTTGTGGTCAAGTCAAAATCTCAATTCATTTCATAAGTCATTTTGAAAACATCTGACGGGCGAACAGTATGGCCACTCCAACTATCCATAATCATGACGGCCGTTCAATAGTTTGACACTCTGCAGAGATTGTACACTTTCACCACAACATTCGATACATCCATCAGGAACAAATCCTGAATTCACCATACTCAGTACGCGGATAATCAATCCTAACGTTTCAATTACATGCCCTAGTATAGGCACCTCTCTTGTGAGTTTGGCCTCCCAACCATGACCAACTGTCATCTTGGGTACTGCACAGGTGGACAATCTTCACAAGTTAGCCTCATCTCAGACCTTGGCCGTGAGGGAACCAATACTAAGGTATATAATTTTCCAGTCAAGCCCTACCCAAATTTTCGGGTATTGTGGTTGTACGGTAAGATTGGAATGGTATCGCATCCAGACAACCATCAGTTTTATAAAGGGCTAAGGCTCATGCCACAATATTTTCATCATCAAAATCATTTGGTGTTCGGAAACACATGTCAAAACATCTCAGTAGAATGACTCATCATTCTAAGGTTTTCATAACCATTTTCCACCAAGTATTCCCATCTATAGTTGATCAAGTTTTATGCTTAGCACTAGCATCTACAAGTGGGGGTAAGTACTAATGAGGGGTGGTAAACAAGTGGAGTTTAACTAAGTTCAATCTCATGCCTTAGGATGACATCAAGATTATCTAGCTTAGGCCAAATTTAATGCTCTTTATGCAACCTTCAATTATCTTCTTAGAATCTATAAATCACTTAAGTAAGCTCTAAGTAATAGCTTTGATAAATAAATAAAGTAGAAAGCTTGCAAGTAAAACTAGGATTGGGTATCATCAAATGTGTCTAACCAAGCATGCTTAGTGCATTGCATAGGTTATCTAACTTTCATAATTGCAAGTGTTAGCTTGCATAGGTCAACTTGGTTAGTAAGGCTTGCTTAATCAACTAGTAGTATTAGGCTTGCATAAGTAGAGTATCTTGCAAGTGTTAGCTTGCCTTGTGCAGAGCAGTGTTTGAAGTTCTCCTCGGCTTCTTCTTCGTAGTATCCTCCGTCCTTCTCGTATCCTTGGTCGGTACTAGCGTCTACGAATAAATACTAGGTACACAATCACCAAACAATACTTAACTACTTTCAATCATCACACAAAGATGCACTATAGACGATCTAGTATCATCACTAACATTACAAGATTAAAGCTTTGGTCTTATTTATTTTATTTTTAGAAAAGTAATTTCTACTCATTGAAAAACTACTTAAGATTTAATATTCTCCAACTCAAACATGGGATCATGTTGACACATGTCATCACCACATATTTCAGTACATGATAATGTGATTTAAAGTTGTGTCACAATTTAATAAGATTTAACCTTTTATTTTAAATAAACAAAGTGACTAGAAATGCCTATGTGGCATTCTTTTAGTACTTGAACATTATTTCTGTAAGTAAACCCATATGTTTTTATATATTCTGAAAGGTATGATCAAATGTGATTTTTGAGAGTTGGAATCAACTCGAAAGCTATTATGGTTGAAATTTGAAAAATGTTTGAATGCAGAAAATCTTATGACTTGTTATTTTTATCATGGGTGATCTATAGATCCAAATTATTTGAATCCAACGGGCTTGGATTAAGCATTTCAGTACCTTTCTAACAAAATTGGTTTCATGCAATTTGGTTCATTAAATCGAGCTAGTTTGATTTTTGAAACTAGGTACAGAACTGAGTTTGAATTAAAATAGAAAAAGCTAAATTCAAACGAGTGGGCTGCGCGGGAAAGGTTAATGGGCCGGCCCAGTGTCACTCCGCAGCGCGGGGCTCAACTGACAGGGGGGGTGTATCGGTCAGTGGCTCATAACACGCGAAGCGGTACGATGCGATGTGGTGCGTTGGATTAGAAGTGAGATCAACGGTTGAGGGTCGTCGTCGACGATGAACAAGTCACCGGCGTGCTCGAACCCTAGCGGCTCGGTGGGGGTGCATAGGGGGCATACCGGGGCTCCAGTGACGACGGCGAGGCGGGAAAACGACGAAGTTGACGACGGCGATTCTCCTGGCACCAGCAGCTTCTCCTGGGGCGGCTCCAATCGCTGGCTTCCTTCTTCTCCAGCAGCGGCGGGCTCCGATGAAATTCCAGCGATGCGCTTCTCGCCTTGCTCCGGGAGTGAGGTGGGGTGGTTCTGGGTGAGAGGGGAGTGGAATGGTGTGAAGAATTCGAGCGGGGGAGGCCTCTATTTATAGTGGCGAGAGGGGACCGACGGGCGCGGGCTGAGCTCGTCGTGGTCGACGGTACAAAGGGCTATCGGCGTGGGCGACAGTAGGGGGCGGTGCTGTGCTTCCTGGCGAAGCTCAACGGCGTGGTGGCGAGGCGTGGGGCGGTGCTGATCGGTCGGAATGCTTCGGTGCTCTGAGCGGGTCCGACGGGGTTTTTGATGGCGCAAAGTGCGCGTGGTCCGCGCGGCGGCGAACGGGCGTGTCTGCGGGGTTGCTGGGGTGGTGGTGATCACGCGTGCACGCGGCGAGGGCGGCGCGCGATCTGTGGGCGTGTGTCCAGGGTGGCGCATGGGCGCGCTCTCGGCATGCTCGCAGAGAGGCTTGGCATGGCTTGGGCGTGTGGTCCAGTGGCTGGCATTGCTCGAGGCTGGGACAGGGAGTAGCGCTGGGGTGCTGGCTAGCTCCTGGACAAGGTTGGCATGGCTAGTTCCTCTCCTAGCTTGATGTCCACACTGGGGTGACAAGTGTGCTCTCAGCCTGCTCACCATTGATGACAATGGCCAGCTTACAGTGGTGCTAGAGATTAGTTAAGGGTGCTAGAGGATCTACTAAGGCGAGTTGTAACCAGAGAGGGAACAAGGTTGGCCAAAACACTACTCAACATAGTGTTTTTGATTTTGTTGATTTGAATCTGCAACCTATTTGATGAAATGGCCGCATGAACTTAAGTTTTGAATTTTGAAAAGATTTTTGGTGGGTGTGCTAGGCATGTGCTGGGGATACTTTGGATGCTTGGGTTTTGAAAATTGAGCTTATTTGAGTGGTTTTTGAAATAGTGGGATCTTCCCATATGAAATAGGTTCCATTTTAAACTGTCATTTAAACTAAGCATTTAAATATTTTTGGATGATCACAAAGTGGGCCTTGGTACCTTATTATGAGTACTATTAAGGGGTGCAAAGATCCCTACATGTTTCGGTTAAGTTCTGAAAGTTAAGGATAGCCAAAGTAGGCATGGGAGTTAATTTGGCCAAAGTGACCATTCACTTAATTTGTTTGTTTTGACTTGTTTGTCTTTGGGAAAAGTTTGGGGATTGTTTAGATGATGTTTATTTCACCTAAGAATCATTTTACAAGCAAAGAAACACAGAATCATGGCAATTCAAAAGAATCCAAATTTTAATACACACACATATGAATGCTTTCATACTTTTAATTGGAAAAGTTTTTGTTAACCCTAAGTTTGATGATTAGAGTTTGATGATCCAAGTTTATTATTTTTGGGATGTTACAGTCAGTATGGGTCTCCAGATCCCGCTTCTGATTATTGATCTGAGAGGGGTCTCGATCATGTCCGCATTATTCACGAACCGTAGGGTGACACACTTAAGAGACACCAACATCCAATTGGAGCAAAAGTTTCATGCCAAAAAGAATAAACAAGCGCAGGAATTTATTTCACTAGATACCGAAACAGGTTTTCGGGTGAAATTGCATAAAGTGGTTATGCATGTGAGATACAATTCTAGCAAGGGGTTATATGTGAATGTTTTTCATTAAAGTAATTGACAAAATTCTGAATAAATAAAAAGAGTTTTGCATTAAATTTGGTGGAAATTTAATTGCAAGTTTGAGTGGGATTTTGAGTGGAGGGAAATGAAGAGGTTTTTGGTGAGTGGAGTGTCCACCCACATGAATGAAGGAGGGGAGGGGGCAGACCCATGTCCGGCGTCCACCCCCTTGGGTGCCCCCCTCCTCCTATAAAAGGCACCCCTCTCCCTCTCTCTCACTCACACCTCCTCGTGAAGGATCTCTCTCCCCCTCTAGAATTTATCCCCATGGTCTCGGACTAGCGAGATACATGTTCCCGATGGCTATTCAGCAAGAAAGAGTTGTGCTTCCGGTGTATCGCTGGAGCGAGGAGGCGGTGGTTGCTCGGCGCCTCGGACGTGTGTGCGAGCACGGATGCGCTACTGATTTGCGGCGCTAGGACTTCCTCTCGATCTTGAGATTGGCAAGAGATCGTCTACATCAACCACGATTCGAACTCATTAAGCTTTGTCGGTCTTCAAGGGTATGTTCTCTACGGATATACATCCGTCCGTTGTTTGTATCTTGTAGATAGATCTTGGTACATAGTTCCCATCATAGGAATTTTTTTGTTTTCTATGCTGCGAATCCTACAGTGGTATCAGAGCCGCATCTATGCGTAGATGCTTTACACGGGTAGTACACATATGAGTATGTGGGCGATGATGATCATGTTGTTGCTCCTTAGTTGTAATTTTGGATATTGGTGGCATAGTGGGATGATGCGGCCCGGACAAACTTTACATGTCCTCGCACATGAGACCTATTCCACACTTGACATGCAACTAGTTTGCATAAGTAGCTAGCGGGTGTCTGTCTCCCCTACTATAGTCAATATCTATTTTGCAACGAGTTGTCAACAATTTGGTTATCCTCGTTGTGGTTCATGTTCGTAGGTATGAACGGTTCTATCTTCGAAAGCCCTAAGCCACGTAAAATTTGCAATGGATAAATTAGAGGCATCTAGTTTAGATTGTTGCTGGGCTAGTGTTATGATATGGTGATGTTGTAAGTAGAAGTATGAGATGATACTCTTACAACACACATAACGTGTAAGTTCCATAGACCTTGGCCTTACACATAAAGGTATGATAGTAATCATACCACGGTGCACATGATAGAGATCATATGCGGGAACCATATCATTTTACTAATAAACATATGATGTTTGATAACATCTTATATTGCTTGTTTGGTGTTTTATTAGCATAATAAGATGATCCCTCATTTAAATATCAAGATAAGAATGTGTTCTTCCTTTAGTATGCACCGATTATGTTTTCGTCACTCCAAGACATCACGTGATGATCGGGTGTTCTTGGATCCACGACCATATTTCGGGTGTAAGACAGTTACATACGCGAATACTAAGGTTCTTACTTGTCCTCGGAACACGGACCGAAAGGTTAAGCTTGAGTCATATAGTAGATATGATGCCCATTTGATGCTCGCCTTTGAAGCTATACCGACTCATGTGATGATCGGACTTGGTATAGTGGATTAGGTTTATGTAATCACCAAAAGGACACGAGGGATGTCGTTTTTGAGTGGGAGTTCATTCGTAATATGGATTAGTTGAACTCAATCTATCATAAACTTAGTCTAAACTTTACAAATTCTGTTGTAGATGGCACCACCTGCTTTTAATTTCAATGTGTTCATGGAGAAAGAGAAACTTGCAACGAACGGTAGCAACTTTACCGAATGGGCCATGAATTTGAGGATTCTCCTCACTGTTGCACAAAAGCAATATGTGCTAGAAGCGCCGCTAGGCCCCCCACCTTTTGAGGATGCCCCTGACGAGGAGAAGAATGTCTATCAGACTCGTCAGGAGGACCACAACTTAGTTCATTGCGGCATATTGTATGGGCTAGATCCGGAACTTCGAAAGCGTTTCGAAAACGGCAATGCATTTGATACAGTGGGTGAGTTGAAAATGATTTTCGACACACATGCTGCTGTAGAGAGCTACAATGCTTCAGCAATGTTCTTTAGCTGCATGATGGAAGAGAAAAGATCTGTTAGTGAGCATGTACTCAAGATGTCGGGTTACGCCAATAAGCTTGTGTCCTTGGGAATATCGATTCCCATTGACTTAGGCATCCATCGTGTTCTGCAGTCTCTGCCACCTAGCTATAAGAGCTTTCTGATGAACTATAATATGCAACGCATGAAGAAGTCTCACCCCGAGCTTGTGTCAATTCTTAAAACTGCAGAAGTGGAGATCAAAAAGGAAAATCAAGTGTTGATGAGCAATAAGAACACTGGTTTCAAGAAAGACAAGAAGGGAAAACGGAAGGGAAGTAAGGGCGGCAAGCAGGTTGCTGTGCCTGAAAAGAAACCCCGAGTTGGACCTAAGTCTGATACCGAGTGTTACTATTGTAAGGGGACTGGCCATCGAAGCTTAACGCCCCAAGTATTTGGCAGACAAGAAGGCCGGCAAGGCAAACAAAGGTATATATGATCTACATGTTATTGATGTGTACTTGACTAGTGCTCGCAGTAGCACCTGGGTATTTGATACCGGTTCAGTTGCTAATATTTGTAACTCGAATCAGGGAATGCGGAACAAGCGACCGCTAGCAAGGGGTGAGGTCAAGATGCGTGTTGGCAATGGATCAAGCGTTTATGTGATCGTCGTCGGAACGCTACCTCTCCATTTGCCGTCGGGATTAGTTATAAACTTGAATAATTGTTATCTGGTGCCTGCACTGAGCATGAACATTGTATCTGGATCGTGTTTGATGTGAAGTGGTTATTCATTTAAATCCGAGAGCAATGGTTGTTCTATTTATATGAATGAAATATTTTATGGTCATGCACCAATGTTGAATGGTTTATTTCTATTAGATCCCGATGATAATGTTACACATATTCATAATGTTGATGCTAAAAGGATTAAACTTAATGATGATATATCCGCATATATGTGGCACTGCTGTCTAGGTCATATTGGCGTTAAACGCATGAAGAAGCTCCATTTGGATGGACTTTTAGAATCACTTGATTTTGAATCATTTGATACATGTGAGCCATGCCTTATGGGCAAGATGACTAGAACGCCGTTTTCCGGTTCAATGGAACGGGCGACAGGTTTATTGGAAATCATACATTCTGATGTATATGGTCCAATGAGTGTGTCGACGCGAGGTGGATATCGTTATTTTGTTACTTTCATGGATGATTTGAGTAGATACGGTTATATATACTTGATGAAACACAAGTCTGAAACCTTTGAAAAGTTTAAGGAATTTCAGAATGAAGTGGAAAATCATCGTAATAGAAAGATCAAATTTCTACGGTCTGACCGTGGAGGTGATTATCTAAGTTACGAGTTTAGCATTCACATGAAAGAGTGTGGAATTGTTTCACAACTCACACCTGCCGGAACACCACAGAGAAATGATGTGTCAGAACATCGTAATCATACTTTATGGGATATGGTACGATCTATGATGTCTCTGACGGACTTGTCGTTGTCATTTTGGGGTTATGCACTAGAAACTGCTGCATCCACTTTAAATCGGGCACTATCTAAATCCGTTGAAAATACACCGTATGAATTGTGGTTTGGAAACAAACCTAAGCTATCATTTCTTAAAGTTTGGGGATGCAATGTTTATGTGAAGAAACTTCAACCGGATAAACTCGAACCCAAAGCGGAAAAATGCGTCTTCATAGGATACCCTAAGGAAACTATTGGGTATTCCTTCTATCATAGATCCAAGGGCAAAGTTTTTGTTGCCAAGAATGGATCCTTTCTAGAGAAAGAGTTTCTCGCGAAAGGTGTGAATAGTTGGAAGGTAGAACTCGAAGAGGTTATTGAACCTTCTCTTCAAAGTATGGGGAGTAGCGCAGCGCCGGAAGTAGTTCCGGAGTTGGCTTCACAAGTTGAAAAGGGAACCAATGATAATGATCATGAAACTCCGAAAGAGAGTACTACCGAACCTCGTAGGTCTAGCAGGACGCGTGCAGCTCCCGAGTTGTACGGAAACCCTGTTATGAATTTCATGGTTGATGAAATTGATGACCCTGCGACGTATGAAGAAGCGATGATGAGCCCGGATTCCAACAAATGGTTAGAAGCCATGAAATCCAAGATGGAATCCATGTATTAAAATCAAGTTTGGAACTTGGTGGACTTACCTCACGACCGAAAGGCCGTGGAGAACAAATGGATTTTCAAAAAGAAAACTGATGCTGATGGTAATGTAACCGTCTATAAAGCTCGACTTGTTGCAAAGGGTTTTCGACAAATTCAAGGAGTTGACTACGATGAGATATTCTCTCCTGTAGCGATGCTAAAGTCGGTGAGGATTATGTTAGCAATTTCTGCATATTTTGATTATGAGATATGGCAGATGGATGTAAAAAGCGCGTTTGTCAATGGTAATATTGAAGAAGAGTTTTATATGATACAACCAAAGGGTTTTGTCGATCCTAAGGATGCTAACAAGGTTTGCAAGCTTCAACGATCCATCTATGGATTGAAGCAAGCATCACGAAGTTAGAATCTCCGCTTTGATGAGGTGATCAAAGAGTTTGGATTTGTCCAAACTTATGGAGAAGCTTGTATTTACAAGAAAGTGAGTGGGAGAAATGTGGCATTTCTGATATTATATGTGGATGACATATTATTGATCGGAAATGATATAGATCTTTTAAACAGTGTTAAAAGTTATCTGAATAGCAAATTTTCAATGAAGGACCTAGGTGAAGCGTCATACATATTAGGCATAAAGATCTATAGAGATAGATCTAGACGCCTAATAGGGCTATCGCAAAGTACATACCTTGATAAGATTTTAAAGAAGTTTAAAATGGACGGAAGTAAGAAGGGGTTCTTACCTATGTTGCAAGGCAAGTCATTAAGTAATACTCAAAGTGCGGCTACGGCGGAAGAAAGAGAGATAATGGACAAAGTCCCCTATGCTTCAGCCATAGGCTCTATAATGTACGCCATGCTATGTACAAGACTGGATGTGGCACATGCTATTAGTATGACTAGTAGGTACCAATCGGATCGAGTTCGTAACATCAGATAGCGGTCAAGAATATCCTTAAGTACTTACGAAGAACTAAGGATATGTTTCTTGTATACAGAGGTGAAGAAGAGCTCATCGCTAAGTGTTATGTTGACGCAAGCTTTGACACCGATCCGGATGACTCTAAGTCTCAATCCGGATACGTATTTCTCATGAATGGCGGAGCGGTTAGTTGGAGGAGCTCCAAACAACCTGTGGTGGCGGGATCAACAATGGAGGCCGAATATGTTGCTGCTTCGGAAGCGGCTCAGGAAGCGGTTTGGATGAAGGAGTTCATATCCGAACTAGGAGTGGTTGCAAACGCGTTGGACCCAATGGTGATCTATTGTGACAACAATGGTCCCATTGCCAATGCCAAAGAACCAAGGTCTCACAAGCATTCCAAGCATATTAAGCATCGGTTTCACTCCATCCGCGAGCATGTCAAGGATGGAGATATAAATATTTGTAAAGTACACACGGATCTCAATGTAGCAGATCTGTTGACTAAAACTCTCCCTAGAGCAAAACATGATCAACACCAGAACTCAATGGGTGTTAGATTCATCACTTTGTAACTAGATTATTGTCTCTAGTGCAAGTGGGAGACTGAAGGGAATATGCCCTGAGAGGCAATAATAAAGTGTTTATTATGTGTATTCCAAGTATATGATAGATGTTTATTTTGCATGATATAATTGTATTAATACGGAAACGTTAATACATGTGTGTTTAATAAACAAATAGAAAGTTCCTAGTTATGCCTCTCTCATAAACTAGCTCGTTGATTAACACGATGATCAAGGTTTCCTGATCATAGACATTAGATGTTGTTAATAACGGGATCACAACATTAGTGTAATGGTGTGATGAACATTCATACGAAGTATAGTATTATGATCAAAGTCATTGAGTTTATATTGCTATAACAACTTACGAAGTGATCCTAAACCTTAGACCATGAGATCATGTCAATCACTAACACCGGAAGAGTTTCTTGATAACATCAAACGTCACACCATAACAGGGTGATTATAAAGATGTGTTCAGGACTAATAAAGTGTTATGTTGATGCCCATGGATCGAGAGTGGAATTTGTTCATTCCGATGACGGATAGATATACTCAGGGCCCTCTCGGTGATATCACATTGGTTAGCTTGCAAGCAAGTGATTTGCTCACTAGAATGTTATATCACGGGAACGAGAAAAGAGTGCATGTGACATAACGAGATCAAACTAGGTATAAAGATACCGATGATCGAATCTCGGACATGTAATATATCGTGAAACAAAGGGATTAAGATACTAGCGTAAAAGGTTTCGACGATCACAAGAAAGTCATCGTTGAATGTGTGGGAGTCAGTATGGGTCTCCAAATCCCGCTTCTGATTATTAATCCGAGAGGGGTCTTGATCATGTCCGTATTATTCACGAACCGTAGGGTGACACACTTAAGAGACACCGACATCCAATTGGAGCAAAAGTTTCATGCCGAAAATAATAAACAAGCGCAGGAATTTGTTTCACTAGATACCGAAATAGGTTTTCGGGTAAAATTGCATAAAGTGGTTATGCATGTGAAATAGAATTCTAGCAAGGGGTTATATGTGAATGTTTGTCATTAAAGTAATTGACAAAATTCTGAATAAATAAAAAGAGTTTTATTTAATGAGAGTTTGCATTAAATTTGGTGGAAATTTAATTGCAAGTTTGAGTGGGATTTTGAGTGGAGGGAAATGAAGAGGTTTTTTGTGAGTGGAGTGTCCACCCACATGAATGAAGGAGGGGAGGGGGAAACCACATGGCCGGCGGCCACCCCCTTGGGTGCCCCCATCATCCTATAAAAGGCACCCCTCTCCCTCTCTCTCACTCACACCTCCTCGTGAAGGATCTCTCTCCCCCTCTATAATTTATCCCCCATGGTCTCGGACTAGCGAGATACATGTTCCCGGTGGCTATTCGGCAAGAAAGAGTTGTGCTTCCACTGCATCGCTAGAGCGAGGATGCGGAGGTTGCTCGGTGCCTCAGACGTGTGTGCGAGAACGGATGCGCTGCTGATTTGCGGCGCTAGGACTTCCTCTCGATCTTGAGATCGGCAAGAGATCGTCTACATCAACCACGAGTCGAACTCGTTAAGCTTTGTCGGTCTTCAAGGGTATGTTCTCTACGGATATACATTCACCCGTTGTTTGTATATAGTAGATAGAGCTTGGTACATAGTTCCCATCGTAGGAAATATTTTGTTTTCTATGCTGCGAACCCTACACACAGACCGTAGGTCTTATGCAATGCAAGTTTTCTTAAACATTTCTTCAAAGGTTGATTTTATTCTGAAAAGATATGTCCGTCAGCCTTCACGGATTTACCAGAACTTTCATGGAGTTCCTTTCCTGCCGCGTTCGCAGCTCCTTCCCGGAACAGGGAGTAACAAGTTACAGTTCTTACACTCTGCAGAGGTGCGTCACTTTACCCATGAGAGATCTTAGCTTTGTTGCACATCCGAGTTGCATTCTCGTCCACACTTCCTTGGTGTGGGGCCCAGACTAAGATCCAAGCCAATCACTGCCCCTTCGTGACCTCGCATGCCTCCTTGGTGTATACCATGCCCACCCATTGAATTACGACAATGGTTTGTACAGACCGTTAGATGCCAGAACTATCATGGGACGATGAGGGTTCCCACCCATATGCCGCATATCCTCTATGAATTACCAATTAATATGCACACTACGAGTGATAACAGCCACTACCTGCACATCCGGCTACATGAGAGAGGAAGAATATATAGCTGACTTCTCTGTCCCATTCCAAATCTCATGGTTAACGTGTGATATACGGTGCAAGAATCACTGGCGACATTGGTTGTTAAGTCCTAGAAAATATGTTCCTTTACCACCGGAACTTTCATAGTAGGTTATTACCTCATGGGAAATAACCTATAATCATATTATTATGAAAATAGTGTTTTCAGACCTTTTTCAAATGCAGGTGATGACAACACTTGATTTGTAAAATAATTTACAGAAAATAATCAAAGGTCATGAGCAACTGTGAACTTGCCTTTTGTGATTGCAAGATTATGCACTCACGGTCTTCGAGACAACATAAGATCAAATATTTGAAATCTGCATCATTGGTCCGGTAAGGACTAATGTTTAAAGAGGCAATATGCTTTTGTTCATAAGTAATGCTATGCTTTTTGTAAAACTCCGAAAGTGAACCCCCAATACTGTAAGTGATATGAACTTAGGTGATTCCTTTAAGAGTTGGTTCATCTTTCAATTTTTACTTCACATGAAATGCATTTATAGTAATTTTTAGTCTTGATATACAAGATATAAAAATAGAGTGTAATAGTAATCTAAGATATAGATTAGTTGCTATTTGGTGATTATGATGGAAGTCTTTGTATTGTATTATTAAGGTTTGAAAGAACTTTAATAGAGTTGTTGCTTGAAGTGGCAAAAAGAATAAAATTTAAAGAAAAGATTTCTTTTCTAAGGTTTAAACAATCTTTATAGTTAATAGAACGTGATCAATGCCCTTTGGTGTTTGATTGATTAGTTTGGACTTGAGATGCTTTATGTCTTAACTGAAATAGACCAAAGTTAACTATAAAAACATAAGTAGTTGATTAGACATGATGTTTATAAGCTTTGAGACTAACGTTAACTTTAAAAGGTTAAGTAAACTTAAGATGTAATATGTTTTAATTGTTCCCAAGTTTTAGATTTATGACAGGTATAACTAAGGTGTGGAATTATGCACTTTATATTTAAGTGAATGATTATATTAAATTTGTTTTGCTATTATGAAAATAATATGTATTTATTTAATGGAAGAATAATTAGATGATCTTAGTAATTTGTTAGAATTTGAAGTTATGTTAATAGTGGTTAAGATATAATGATTATTCACCATATTTTATATATGAGTCATACCCAATGTTTATTTAAAAGGGTTTTTAATAAGATTTTTAAAAGAATATTTTAAAGTTAAAAGTTATACTTAGGTTTGATTATGAATTCAAGTTATGGGTTTGGAATTAGTACTTAGACACTAATTGCTCAAGGTTTTATAAAAATTGGGATTATTTCTTACTTAAGAATTGTTTTAAAGAATTTACAAAATAAGTAATAGATAAGGATTTATTATTTTAAAATATTAAAAACTTTTCTAATAATATATTTAATATTTTTATAGTGTAACATATTTGTTCAAGATCTTAAAAATGATTTTTATTTTTTTAAATATTATTTTTATGTTTATAAATTCCATAAAAGATTAAATGTATTTAAATATTTATTTCTAATTTTATTTATAGAAGAGTTGAGTTAGTATTTTTATAAAATAGTGGATTTATTTTTATACACAAGATTTTTATTTGTTTTTAGGATTTTTCCTTATTTTATGAGATTTCACTTAGAATGTAATGGTGTTAGGATTTATTTTCTTTATACTTATTTTAAAAAAATAAAGTTATATTTTTATTAGGTAGATATTATTTTTTGTGAGCATTTTGATATAGTAAATGTATTTTTAGGATTTTTCTCTCTATAGAGATATTCTTGTTTAGAAACATTTTTATAAAATTTAAATGGAAAATTTTGTGGTGGTTATTAGTTGGGCTGTGGCCTAGTTGGTGAGAACTGGACCTGGTCCAATTGGACCAAGTTGGTTTGGCCCGATAGACCGGCCCAGTTCAATTTGGGCCCAACCAACGCTGATATTTTTCTTATCTTCTCCACGCAGACGACACTGCCTTGTATCCCCTCACGTTTAACTGCTTCGCCGCCAATGCTGCCGCCTACCACTTCGGCCGTCGCTGGCCGCCTCCTTCACAGCCACTCGCCAGCCAAGCTCCGGCCTAATTGGTTGAGCCTGGGTCAACCACACCCTAACCCACCCCATCTCTTCCTCACCCGACTCCTCCGCCTCTATGCACGCACCCGAGTGCCCCCAAATCACCTTCGCGCATCACCGACTACCTCGGTTGCTCTGGCTCACTCTGTCCGCCATCGTTTGTGCCTACTGCTGTCGTTGCTTGTCACCTGCTCGCCTAGTTTACTCCTTCAGTACCCCGCCGCCTCGATGTCTCCTTTCTCTGTATGAGCTCCCATCTCCGGCTAACCCTAGGCTAGCAGCCTCGATGTGCTGGCACGGTAACGCCCAACACCATGATTGTTGTTCGAGGACGACCATGGAATCTCCTCTAGCGTTCTTGTTTTCTGATGCTCTTGTTTGGTCTGTTCATGTTGGCTAATTTTGATCTAGATGCTGGTGGAATGGCAGGGTGTCTGCAGCCCCAACAACCTTGATAGGGTGCTTATAAACTTGACTGAGGTGGTGGGGAAGGTGATGTGGTATTGCCTCTTCTCCGACACCGGTAGGATGTCAAGTATCTGCAACCCCGGCGTCGGCCTTCTTATCTACTACTTTAACCATGTCTCTGGTCAGGTAAGATTCATGTGACCGGCCTTTGAGCCAATGAACTCGTTTAGGTGTATAATTCTGGTAATAAGGTTTATGTATATGTGATATTGCTTGCAGATAGAATGTTGTTAAGTGTGGTGATTCAATCTAGATGACTTAATCATGCCTAGCATGTGTGACTCTTATTGATATATTGATTCTGCTGAGAAATATTGCTAGATTGAGATGGCTTATTATTGTGGTATCTTATTTGGGACACAATTTGGTGTTGTGGTTTATACTACTTTGATAGCTTCCCTGAGAGTATGCATGGTGGTGGCTCCTAGCTAGATGAGCTGCTGTTGTTTCTAACTAGGCAAATGTTTGCCTTATGGATTGTTATAGAGAAGATGTGGTGTAGGTTTCCACATTTGAGTCCAGCTACAACCTATCAGTTGAAATTTATCATGAAGGACTATATATACCGATTCCTAATAATATCTATTAGGAAAATGATCTACTTTGTTTGGATTATTTAAAGATAATCAAATTGTAATGCTTGCTTTGTATCTTGAGAAAGAATTGAGTTCCTGTTCATATGGATAGAGAATTAATATGCACTTGTGATTCCTGGATTATCTTCTAGGAAAATGATAAAGTTTGTTTTGTTTGAATAACTTGAGAGCTAGCTAATACAGAAGAATTATTCCGGTGGCTTCTGTTGTCCTGGGATGCTACTATGGTGCCTCCAACCTTGGAGAGTGCACAATGGTAGCCCAGGTAGCATGACTTGCTGCTGGGAACATCTACAGTGATTTAGTTGATGTTGGTGTCAAAAGAAAAGAAACTTAGCTCATGATGCAAAAAGGCTGAAGCTAGTTTAGTGGCTGAAATATAGATTCTTTCACTTGGATTTATCTTAGCTCTAGGATGATACTGGAGTAGCATTACTACCTAGTTTGAGAGCTCTCTTCCTCTCCCACCTCATGCTCTACAACAATATGATAAGAACAGATACTAAGAATTGACTTGATGGACTGATAAAATTGATATGTGCTTGATTTCTTGGCTCTGCCCATGATGCATAGGCTGAGGCTTGATTAAGTTTGTATATAAAAATAAATGCTTGAATGGTTTTCCTAGATCAATGATGATACTGTTGTAGCATTTCTACACCAGTCTGAGATCCCTCTATTTCCCCCATTTAAACCATGCTCTAAAGAAATAAGTGAACATATCAGATACTATATGATGATCTTGGTGTTTGGTAGTAACCTGATGCTGAATGAGGTTTCTATGCTGGTACTAGCACTTGATCAGTTAGCCTACCTTGTCCTTGTGATGTAGTTTTTGCTTGCTCCTCCTAATGTGGATCTTGATAACCTTGCTTGTGCTCTGCAGTGAGCTGCTAACCAGTTCCTCCTTGTGTGTTGCCTTCCCTGTGAATTCCTCCCCTCCTAGCTCTTGGATGGATCCTGGGAGCAACCAGTTGCTGGTGATGGTGTGGTATGACACTCTGATGGTAGTGTTGTGTTGATGTGCTGTGGAGTGTGGGCAGCTACTTGTTGGCTACGGTTGTTTCCTTCTTATCTGGTTTCCTGGTTTGCTGTGGTGTTGACATCTCACAACTGCATGTGTCGATAGTGCTGCCTGTGAGTGTGCCTGGTATGGTCCAGGAACCTCCCCATTGTCCAGGTTTCATCTGTGAGATCTTTTGCTCTGAATGTGCTCGGCTGATTTGGTATTATCTGAAGTTGAGCTATATTTTTGTATGTTACCAAGTGGAAGCTTGACTCTATGCTAATGATGCACAAGGATGAAGCTTGAATTTGATAAGAACAGATCCTATTTGGCTCCTTTAACCCATACTCAATGATGAACCTAGCATAGCAACACTATGCCAGTCTGAGAGTAATATTAGTCCAAACAATTCCCTTTATTTTCTTTTCTTTTGTTTTGTTATCTTTTGTGTTGTTTTGCAGGAAATGAGAAGAAGAAAGAAAATGTGAGATGATGAAGGGAATAAGATAACAGTAGCTTAGGAGTTTCTTAATATCAAATATTGTAATTTATTTTCTGTTTGAATATTGTAAAAACATTGTATTGTTGTATTTTATTCAATAAAGTTTACTTATTTCCTTTTTCTTTTTCAATTCTTTTGTAAAGACAATGTCATATATATTTTGTTGTAATAAAGAGATCTTTTATTTATTTCAGTAATGTAATTCCTTTTTCTGCTTATTTGATTCCTGATACTTTACTTTTATTCATTTATTGTAAAAGATCAATGTAATACTATATGTATATATATTAATAAAGAAATATTTTTATATCATTTTTGTAATCATTTCAATTCAAGTTATTAAATGTTTCTAATTTCCATTTGTGAATTTTATAAATTCATTTGAATTTCATATTTGAAATTCAAATACATGTTTGAGCAAGTTTCCCCCTAAACAAAGAATTCTATAAAGGTCATGTCAAAATCTATCGCACTTGCTCTGAACTTTCCATTAGCACAAGAGAGATCTCAATCCCTCTATAGCTCTTTTAGTTTTGCGCGAAAATTTCCTGGCTTTTCTTATGCATGAATGCAATGCACAAACCTGTGTCCTCTATAATTCTAGGTGCTAATCCTGGGATTTTACAAACTCTCCCCCTTAAAATAAACTTCGTCCTCGAAGTTCGTAAACTTTCACATTTCGGAGTAAGGAATTGACTTGTATTGGGTACTGCATTTGTCCAATTCATGGTAACCTCAAATGGAGGTAATGGTAGTATTCCATATCCAGATCCTTTTCTTGAATTCTCATCATACTCAACAATATTTAACTTGTTGTCTCCAATATTCCAAAGTTCCTTTTACTTTAGTCCCTTAGGGAGTTGTCCTTATTACAAAATTCTTTAATTGGGGTCTCTTATTTAGTTCATTTCCCTGATTAGGTGTCACATCCCAAAATTTTCCAAATTTTGAAATGTGAAAAATAAATAAACAAAATAAATAATTGTTGAAATTTAGGGTGAAAAGAAACTTTTTGATTCCAAATGGGAACATTAAAGCCCATCTTGAACAAATTTTAATAAAATGGAATCCAACAAATTTCAATCAAGTGAAATGCATTCATCAATGCAAGTATCTTGAAAATTTAAACACTTGGAAAAGTTAAACCAAAACCCTAAAACCCTAATGGAAGAAAATCATTTCCAAGATCTCTCTAAGACTATGGAATTGACCATATAAAAATTCATCAACAAACATTTTTAAGTGATCAAAATGGTAAATAAAAATATTATAAAACCATGGAAATTGGTTTCAATTAATTTGGAGCCATGGATAAAAACTTATGAATTAATTAAGATAAAAGGGAAATAAATTTCCAAGCTAATAAAGCTCCTATCTAAAATCCATACCAAATATTGAGAAAATTAATCCTAAAGGGATTTAAAAGGATAAACAAATATTAAATAAAATTCTACAAATTGGAATCACCAATTTTGGATCTATAAATAAAAGATATGGATTTTATAAGACAAAGAAAGAAATAAATAAATAAGGAATATTTAAAAAGCAAAATTAAATCTTGGCCAAATCCATAAGCAAATAAAAATGAAAGATTATTGAATAATGAAAAGGAGCAAAAAAATTATTTAAATAAAATCACAAGGATTGAAGAATATCCAATTTTATTTAAATAAAGACAAATTCCCTAAACTAAATATTAAGTAAATTATTTAGAAGATAATTCAAATCTTGAATTAGATAAGCAAATGGAATAAAGAATTATCAAATAAAAGTATATGAGATTAAACCATATTCTAATTATATTTAAATGGAAGACAAAATCCCTAATAGAAATGATTAATTAAATCATGAGTAAATAATAAATTGTAATTTGCCCAAGTGGAATAAAAGTTATTTAATTAACTTAAATGGAATAAAAGAATCATTTGAATAAAATTTATATGGAATTAAAATCATATTTGATTTTATTTGAATAAATACAAATGGCCAATTTAAATGATTAATAAATCATACTAAAATATTTTAAATAATTCAAAGTGAATTGTTTGCACTAAAAAATAAATAAAACCTACTGAAAAAGGTTTGGTAAAAATTAGAATTCAAATAAGAGTTTGAAATTATAATTAAAATCTTATTTGAATAAAGGCAAGTGCCTATTATAAATAAATAATAAACCATAAATGAATAAAAGAATTATTCCAAAAATGGTCTTTAAAATAGATGTTTAAACAGTATAGAAAATTACTGAAAGTTTGGGAAAAGTTTGAATTCAAACAAGTATTTGAATCAATTGAATAAATTCAAAACAGAATAAAAGAAACAGAAAAAGAAATAGAGAAGAAAAAAATAATAGAAAAGAAGCAACCCAGCCAGCCCAACAAGCCCCAGGCCCAACTCCCAGCCCATTCTCACTCTCCCCCGAATCATTTTCTCTTACTCACGAACAAACCCGCGCAGACGCTGACGACCAGACCCCACTGAAACCCCCTCTCTCTCACTGACTTAACGACCCCACTTGCCAGTTCATCATCTCCACCCCGCGACTCGTTCTTCCCCCCGTTGCCGTTTCCTACCGTTTAAACCTCGCGTAAATTCGTGTTACAGCTGCGTTGATTCCTCCCCGTGATCACGTTCATTTAATCGCCTCCTCCCCCTCTCCCTTTTCCCCCATTCATCACGCCACCGGAGCCCCTAGTCTGCTCTTGATTTCGTTTGCACAACCACTGCCCCGACGACCTTCCCCGGTCAATTACGGTGAGCACGACCTTCCCCTTGCCTCCCAGCTCCCACGAGCCTGTTCCCCATCTCCCTACGCACCTGCCAGTGTCTTCCTCTCACTCGCGCGTTCCCTGTAGCCTCGGCAACATCATTGACAGAACATCGCCGTTGTCTGCCTCGACTCCGGCGACTCCACAAGGTGAGACCCGACCATCCCCTCCTCTCTGGTTGATGCCCCTACGATCTACTCTCTCGCACGCATCTAACTACACCACTGGCTTGTGTTAGAACGCACCACAGCCTCACCAATGACGTCGAACAGAAGCGCTCGTCGCCAGAAGGAACTCCAGCGAGCAATCTGCCGCAACCTCGTGCGCCCCTTCGTCCACTGCCACCACCTTGAGCTTCAGCACATCACGGCGAGTTCGGTAATAACCTTCTCCCTCTCCCGCGCTTCCTAATCCATTGGCAACACCACTACCAGAGTGCTCTGCCGCTCGCCACCGTCGTAGCGCCGTCCGTTTCTGGCTAAATCGTTTTGGTCCGTTAGATGTCGATCGAAAGGACACAATAGATCATTTAGACAAAGAGGTATCGTTCAATCTGATCCATGCATTGTTGATTAGATCCAACGGTCTGCATAACGTGATCCTCACGAAACGGTATCAGCCAATAGAATTAAGACGCGTGGCCTAGCTGTTGTTTTTAAAACAGAAATGAATCTATTAGATGTTTGATTTTGTAAAATTCATAACTTTTGATCCACACGTCCAAATTTTGCAAACTTTATATCATTGGAATCAGGAAAAGGAATACTTGCCAACCATGCCCTTTGTTTAGTGAATTGATTCTTTAAAAAATGGTTGTTTTTGCAGAAACATGTGTAGGCCTATTTTGGTTATAAAATTTATTCTAAAAATGTTTTTAGGGTAAAATCTTTGGAAAATGGTTTGATTAGATCCTACTGACCATAAAAACCAACATTTGGATCTAAAAGTAAATTTTGTGACACTAAGGAATTAATCCTTGAATAAAAGCATTTCTAGTTAAATAAAAATATGGATTATGTTTAAAAATAGTTTTTGAGTAAAAACTTTTTGCAAATGGGTTGAATTAAACTCTATGACCCTAAACACGATATTTTGGATTTAAAAATGTATTTGATTAACCCTAGTAAATTTATTACTTGGTTTAAAGGAATTTCTAATAAAACAAAATGGTGCTTGATTTAAAAATGGGTTTTGAGAGAAACCTTTTGTAAATGATTTTGTTTTTAAATACTTTGACCATAAACACTAATATTTGTGTTTAAAAATATATTTGGCTAATACTAGAAATTATTCCTTTGATTTAAATCATTTCTAGCAAAACAAAATGATTTAAAGTGGCCATTTTCACTAACTTAATATCAAATGGTTTTGCCACTTTTATAAATGACCAATAGGTGTTTTAAAATGTTTATAACCTATTAGAAACCACCTTTCAAAATAAAACCATCTTTTGCATGATTGCATGCATTGTTTTGATTTCTTTATTTTATGTGATGAATTGTTTGAATGCTAGATTGAATTTGTGCCTTGCTTGATTGAATTGTAGTGAACTTTGAAGAGTGTGACCATTTCTAGATCAAGGAGTGAACTTATATTCTCTACCAAAAAGTCAAGTGGTGCTTCATACTTTTGTCCCATTATTTTCACTATGCATCAGTGATATTTTGAGTAGGAGTTGCATGGAATTTTACTAAGTATGCTATGCCATGGGAAATCCTAGTAGATGATGCCTTAGTAGAATTTTCCCTAAGTTAAGATCCCTACTACTATCATGCTTAGTTTAGCTAGTAGAACACAAGGGTGGATTACATTCATGTTATGTGATATTTCTAAGTCAATGACTTGTGTTTTGTCTAATAAAACAACTATGTGAATGAATCACCTGGGTGGAATGGTGTGAATGGTTTGTGTTGAGTGGTTACCTAGGGCCCATATTCATGGCCTACCCTAGTGTATATCACTTGTGGAAAGCCACCTGGGAACAAAGAAATTTGAGATGTCAAATGTTGAGAAGCTTCAAGTGCATCCACATGGCATTATGGGCTCTTCCTGGATCATATAGGTTGCAATAACTTAGCCAGATGGACAGTTGGTGGTAGGGGATGATAGGTTTGGAGCGCGTCCATTTTGGTCTAAGGGAAGGCTTCTGAAAGATCTTGTCTCGATGCATGTCGAGTCTTGTGGGGAAAGTGCACCACCTCTCGAGAGAGTAAAATCTAAGTACTTAGCCGTGTCCCCGGCAATGGACAATTTGAGAATCAAGACATGGAAGCTATCAAGGATCTCCTCATCCCAATTTCTAAGTTAAAAACTTGTGGCTGAACAAGGGTTAAAGGATCTTCAATCTTTGATTGGTAGATGCCTTGGGTGATTTTGACAAATAAAAACTTAGTATTTTCAAATGATAAGGAAAATCTATTTTGAGCAAAGCAAGCCTAAGCTCCACTTAGCCAAATGCATATAGATGATAGATACCACTATTCTACCATAGTATCACTTGCCAATACAATTCAAATGTATTGACCCTTGTGGCTGTAACTTATTATGTTGCAGGTTTGTTTCATGTTAGTGAAGGGTGTTGATTAGGATTACAAGTCTACAACCAACAAGATTGCCTGTGGAAATTTGAAGATGAAGGACTCCATGCTATATAGTTATTTCTGCTGCATTGTAATGTGATAGCCAAATGAGCTATGTAAGATGTAATGAATTATTCTATTCCTAGTTATAAAGTTGTATTATGACCTTTGTTTCTTGATATTACATCTTAAACTGTCGATGCTAGCTATTGATCCAGGGACTAGCATTGTAAACACAGGGATCTCTACCTTATCAGGTTGGGACCTCTACATTAGGTATCCTAATCCAACTCCTTCACTTGATCATCGAATTTTCCTTACTATATTATATAATGTCTAGGAAGTCTTACTAAGACAGGGTTTTAATTTATTCAATAGTTGAGGCCAAAAGACTACTCTTTGATTTATCATTATATGAGTTGTACTGGTAGTCCTTCCGAAGATTGGTGTTGAACACATTTAGTCCGTACCCATCAGAATTTCTTGTTTCTCTAAACATGTCCAATTGGATGTGTTTTATTCTCTCTTATGGATCACTTAAGAGTGGTTTCCTCTACAATTAGTCTATTAGGACTAATCTATTTTATCACTCAAGCTTTTACCTTAGCAGGCTTTAGATAATCTTTTGTTATTATCTTGAGTACTACTTCAACTTCCATTTAGTATTTATTGTAAGGTCTGAATACTACTACCTTGAGGTAAACTTCGATCTTTCATGTAGATATACTTCTGAGAGTACTTTTATAATAGTGGCTTCTTTTTGACCTATGAAAATAAGTTTTAATGTTGTTATAACTTATTACTTCTTCTCCAACCTTTACTTGGAAAGTTGGATAACAATACTTCCACTTATTTTTTACTCTCCCCCTTAGGGTTTACTAATGGTCTCTAAACTACAAATTTACTAACCATTGGCTTTTATGGTCTCTGTTCAGCTTATACTTAGCCTATTTAAGGTTTCACAAAAGAACTTATGGTATACCCACACAGTTGTGGACCTCCGAAGTAAATCTTCCATTATTATTTGTCTTACTTACTGTTTGGACATTTTTTGCTTTGATAGGCCTGACTTCGCGAGGCATCTCGAAAGACGATCACTTTAATGTTTATACTCCTTCATGTCTTTCTTAGCTTAGGCCAAGTTTTATGCTCTTTATGCAACTTTTAAGAAGATCTGGTTAACTAACTTAACCTAATACCAGATGCGGACAAATACCAGCTGCGAACCATCCTAGGGTGTATGTATTACCCTACGGTTTCCGACACACTTCTGGCATTCTCCCTGAATTGTCAGAGCTTGAATACCATTTTGGTTCCAAAGCTTCTTCTTTGTACTAATTCATGATGCTGCCATGAACTAGATACTACTACTTCATTAACTTTTTAGCAATATCACCTATTTTTGGTGAATCTTAAGTTCATTACTTCTTGTTGATCCATACATCTTCTACACTAATCTTCCTATTTATTGCTGACTAACAATGATCTAAACTTGATTTATCCTTCAAATTGCGTTGATACTCCTCTTACTTGCTTCATTCTTCATGTAAGTCTTCGTCTTGGTATTTGAAACTCGTCACTCCCTTACACGAATTCCCATTCCTATCTAGGTCTATAACATCAAGTAGTAACTGGATGTTGCAACATGCATTTGCACACCAAGTCAAACTTCATGTACAGATCTAGTCAATCAAGAAGATCCAAGAAAAACCAATAAATCCAAATGTGGTACATATAACACACAATATTCTAAGCCCGAAGTATAATAATTGAGTATAATATCTCCAGAATTCAGGCTTAGTTGTGTAGTATATGACACCTCATCATATGGGTTTACATCGTGATACTTAGCACATAGGGTCAAACTATACTTTGTCTCAATATTTACCCAAATTGCTCAATTGCAATAGGATAATTTTTAAACAAAGTGGTCTCAATTGTGTTTTGACCACCTTTAGTCTCACTTTTGGAATGGCTAGTATAACCAACCTGTCATTATTTGGTAATCTAACCTTACAAAATCTTTCCAAAGGACTAACCAGATTCTTAAACCAGAGATTATTAAAATTTTATGCCATCTATGACTTCTATCATAGTTCTACCATGTTATTTTCTTACTCTACCTAAAGATAATTTACTAATTACTTATCATAATTATATTATCATCATGGTTTTGGAGCTAATCTCACCATGATCTTGTTATGTTTTACCTATACATCATAATTTAAGAGCTAATCTCATCATGATGACTTTACTTCTTAGTGTACTATCTTTGATTCTTATCACCATTTTACTCCTTCACGTAGAATCCTCAAGTGAATCCCACATGATTTACTTCTTCAGACATCTATACCTGCTCTAATGGTCTTCATTATGTTATCTATTGTTACCAATTAACAGTAAGATTTTACTACCTTACTTGAATTCTATAGTTAGGCTACACCATTTGTATTACTTCAATTGGCATACTAACTTGATCCAATTCTATTGCGACCAATTGGCTTTCCTACAATATCTTGGTGGTTTATATCTCCTTACGAAGACACTAAATAGCACCTTACTGAGAAAAGATGGATAACTACTTCTAAGAAAGATGACCAAATCATCCAACTTAAGTGCGACAAGGTTATCCTCAAGTGGACACTCATCACTATTCATAAGATTATTTGGTTTAGATAAGATGGCTCCTATAGTCACTATCCAACCTACAAATCTTCCTAAAAGGGTTTTAATCCTAAGGTCAAGCATATGCTCTGATACCAACTGCGGTGACCCAGCATACCACTGCATGATGTAGTACACTATAGTCGTTGACATAACACCGTTCACTAGTATTACATCCCTCAGAGTGGTACAACAGAACACAGCAGGTCCAAGACATGACAATAGGTTACAACTCAACTCTTTACACAAGATCCAGAGAACACTCTAGGTTAAAGAGAGAGGAAGAACTTCTTACAAAGAAGAATCAGAAATAAACAACTCAAAAACTATCATACTATTATGACTAGTATTTTAACTACTGGTCTGGCATTGCTGCTATTGCAATACACTATAGAAATAGGTTCTATGGCTAGAGATTATATTCCTATCTAATCGGTAACTTCGTCTTCACTTGAGTTGATGTATATGTTGACTTTCTTGACTTCATTGAAGACCTTTAGCTTCTGGTGATGATTCCTGGAGCATATCATGATGTAGACATCGTCTATACTGGCTTCAGAATCTAGCAAGGGTTAAGAAGATACGTTGAGTACGAGCATACTCAGAAAGTTCACTAGAAAATGAGTGTTTGATGAACTATATCTACAGCCACAGACCGTAGGTCGTAGGCAATGGAAGTTTTCGTAAACATTTCTTCAAAAGTTGCTTTTATTCTGAAAAGCTATGTCCGTCAGCCTTCACGGGTGAAGGGAATATGCCCGAGAGGCAATAATAAAGTGATTATTATCGTATTCCTTATTTATGATAAATGTTTATTTACATGCTATAATTGTATTAATACGGAAACGTTAATACATGTGTGTTTAATAAACAAAAAAGGAAGTTCCTAGTTATGCCTCTCTTATAAACTAGCTCGTTGATTAACATGATGATCAAAGTTTCCTGATCATGGACATTGGATGTTGTTAATAACGAGGTCACAACATTAGTGTAATGATGTGATGAACATTCCGAAGTATAGCATTACGATCAAAGTCATTGAGTTTATATTGCTATAACAACTTACGAAGTGATCCTAATCCTTAGACCATGAGATCATGTCAATCACTAACAACGGAAGAGTTTCTCGATGACATCAAACGTCACACCCTAACAGGGTGATTATAAAGATGGCTTCAGAACTACTAAAGTGTTATGTTGAGACCCATGGATCGAGAGTGGAATTTGTTCATCCCGATGACGGATAGATATGCTCTGGGCCCTCTCGGTGATATCACATTGATTAGCTTGCAAGCAAGTGATTTGATCACTAGAATGTTATATCACGGGAACGAGAAAAGAGTGCATGTCGGTAACGAGATAAAACTAGGTATGGAGATACCGATGATCGAATCTCGGACATGTAATATATCGCGAAACAAAGGGATTAAGATACTAGCGTAAAAGGTTCACACGATCACAGAAGTCATCGTTGAATGTGTGGGAGTCTGTATGGATCTCCGTGTCCGCTCGATTATTGATCAGAGAAGGGTCTCGATCATGTCCGCATTATTCGCGAACCGTAGGGTGACACACTTAAGGGATACCGACACCATTCGGAGCAAATGATATGCCAGAAAAAGAAAAGGAAAGCACAGGAATTTATTTCACTAGACACCGGACCAAGCTGAAATTGAAATTGCCGAAACTGGTTCTGCATGTGAAATGGAATACTAGCAAGGGGTTTTATGTGAATGTTTGTTAATTAAAGTAATTAACAAAATTCTGAATAAATAAATAAAAGAGTTTTATTTAAATGAGAGCTTGCATTAAATTTGGTGGAAATTTAATGCATGTGAGTGGATTTTTGAGTGGAGGCTTTTTAATGGGAGTGGAGGCTTTTCATTTTGAGTGGGAGCTCCACCCACATGAATGTGGAAGAGGTGGGGGCAGCCCCCATGGCTGGGCTCCATGACCCTTGGGTGCCCCCCCTCTCCCCTATAAAAGGCACCCCTCTCCTCTCAGAGCACACCTCCTCGCGAAGGATCTCTCCCCCCTTTAGAATTCCCCCATGGTCTCAGATCAGCGAGATACATGTTCCCGGTGACTTTTTCTGGAAAGATTTGTTGCTTCCACTGCTTCGCTGGAGCGAGGGCGTGGAGGTTGTCGGGGTACCCGTACGTGTGTGCAATCACGGATGCACCACTGCTTTGAGGTGCTGGACTTGATCGTGCTGGACCAGCTGGACCATATGGACTTCATCACGATCTTGAGATCGGCAAGCGTTCGTCTATATCATCCACGAGTACAACCTCATTAATGCTATTCGGTCTTCTAGGGTATGTATTCTATGGATGTATATCCACCCGTTGCTTGTATCTAATAGATAGATCTTGGTACTTAGATGTTCCCATCATAGGAATTTTTTTGTTTTCTATGCTGCGAACCCTTCAACGGGTTTACCAGAACTTTCATGGAGTTCCTTTCCCGCCGCGTTCGCAGCTCTTTCCCGGAACATGGAGTAATAAGATACAGTTCTTACACTCTGCAGAGGTGTGTCACTTTACCCATGAGAGATCTTAGCTTTGTTGCACATCCGAGTTGCATTCTCGTCCACACTTCCTTAGTGTGGGGCCCAGACTAAGATCCAAGCCAATCACTACCCCCTTCGCGAACTTGCATGCCTCCTTGGTGTACACCATTCCCACCCATTGAATTACGGCAATGGTTTGTACATACCGTTAGATGCCATAACTATCATGGGACGATGAGGGTTCCCACCCATATGCTGCATATCCTCTACGAATTACTAATTAATATGCACGCTACGAGTGATAACAGCCACGACCTGCACATCCGGCTACATGCGAGAGGAAGAAGATATAGCTGACTTCTCTGTCCCATTCCAAATCTCATGGTTAACGCGTGATATACGGCACAAGAATCACTGGCGACATTGGTTGTTAAGTCCTAGATAATATGTTCCTTTACCACCGGAACTTTCATAGTAGGTTATTACCTCATGGTAAATAACCTATAATCACATTATTATGAAAATAGTGTTTTCGGACCTTTTTCAAATGCAGGTGATGACAACACTTGATTTATAAAATACTTTACAGAAAATAATCAAAGGTCATGATCAAGTGTGAACTTGCCTTTTGTGATTGCAAGATTATGCACTCACGGTCTTCGAGACGACATAAGATCAAATATTTGAAATCTGCATCATTCGTCCGGTAAGGACTAATGTTTAAAGAGGCAATATGCTTTTATGAATAAGTAATGCTATGCTTTTTGTAAAACCCCCAAAGTGAACCCCCAATACTGTAAGTGATATGAACTTAGGTGATTCCTTTAAGAGTTGGTTCATCTTGCAATTTTTACTTCACATGAAATGCATTTATAGGAATTTTAAGTTTTGATATATAAGATATAAAAATAGAGTGTAATAGTAAACTAATATTTAGATTAGTTGTTATTTGGTGATTATGATGGAAATCTATGTATTGGATTATTAAGGTTTGAAAGAACTTTCATAGAGTTGTTGCTTGAAGTGGCAAAAAGAATAACATTTAAAGAAAAGATTTCTTTTCTAAGGTTTAAACAATCTTTATAGTTAATAGAACGTGATCAATGCCCTTTGGTGTTTGATTGATTAGTTTGGAATTGAGATGCTTTATGTCTTAATTGAAATAGACCAAAGTTAACTATAAAAACATAAGTAGTTGATTAGACATGATTTTTATAAGCTTTGAGAATAAAGTTAACTTTAAAAGATTAAGTAAACTTAAGATGTAATATGTTTTAATTGTTCCCAAGTTTTAGATTTATGACAGGTATAACTAAAGTGTGGAATTATGCACTTTCTATTTAGTGAATGATTCAATTAAATTTGTTTTGCTATTATGAAAATAATATGTATTTATTTAATGGAAGCATAATTAGATGATCTTAATAATTTGTTAGAATCTGAAGTTATGTTAATAGTGGTTAAGATATAATGATTATTCACCATATTTTATATATGAGTGATACCCAATGTTTATTTAAAAGGGTTTTTAATAAGATTTTTAAAAGAATATTTTAAAGTTAAAAGTTATACTTAGGTTTGATTATGAATTCAAGTTATGGGTTTGGAATTGGTACTTAGACACTAATTGCTCAAGGTTTTATAAAAAATTGGGATTATTTCTTACTTAAGAATTGTTTTTAAAGAATTTACAAAATAAGTAATAGATAAGGATTTATTATTTTAAAATATTAAAAACTTTTCTAATAATATATTTAATATTTTTCTAGTGTAACATATTTATTCAAGATCTTAAAAATGATTTTTATTTTTTTAAGTATTATTTTTATGTTTATAAAATTCCATAAAAGATTAAATGTATTTAAATATTTACTTCTAATTTTATTTATAGAAGAGTTGAGTTAGTGTTTTTATAAAATAGTGGATTTATTTTTATACACAATTTTTTTTATATTTATTTTTAGGATTTTCCTTATTTTATGAGATTTCACTTAGGATGTAATGGTGTTAGGATTTATTTGCTTCATACTTATTTTAAACAAACAAAGTTATATTTTTATTAGGTAGATATTATTTTTTGTGAGCATTTTGATATACTATATGTATTTTTAGGATTTTTTTCTCTCTATAGAGATATTCTTGTTTAGAAACATTTTTTATAAAATTTCAATGGAAAAATTTGTGGTGGTTATTAGTTGGGCTGTGGCCTAGTTGGTGAGAACTGGACCTAGTCCAATTGGACCAAGTCGGTTGGGCCCGATAGACTGACCCAGTTCAATTTGGGCCCAACCAATGCTGATATTTTTCTTATATTCTCCACGCAGACAACACTGTCTCGTATCCCCTCACGCGCGACTGCTTCGCCACCAACGCTGCCGCCTGCCACTTCGGCCGTTGCTGGCCGCCTCCTTCGCATCCACTCGCCGGCCAAGCTCCGGCCTAACTGGTTGAGCCTGGGTCAACCACACCCCAAACCACCCATCTCTTCCTCACCCCACTCCTCCGCCTCTATGCACGCACCCAAGTGCCCCCAAATCACCTTTGGCGCATCGCTGACTACCTCGGTCGCTCTGGCTCACTCTGGCCGCCACCGTCTGTGTCTACTGCTGTTGTTGCTTGCCACCGACTTGCCTAGTTTACAACTTCAGTACCCCGCCGCCTCGATGTCTCCTTGCTCTGTATGAGCTCCCATCTCCAGCTAACCCTAGTCTAGCGGCCTCGATGTGCCGGCGCGGTAACACCCAGCACCACGATTGTTGTTCCAGGATGACCATGGAATCTCCTCTAGCGTTCTTGTTTTCTTATGATCTTGTTTGGTCTGTTCATTTTGGCTAATTTTGATCTAGATGCTGGTGGCATGGCAGGGTGTCTGCAGCCCAAGAACCTTGATCGGGTGCTTATAAACTTGACTAAGGTGGTGGCGAAGGTGATGTGGTACTGCCTCTTCTCCGACACCGGTAGGACGGCAAGTATATGCAACCCCGGCGTCGGCCTTCTTGTCTACTACTTTAACCATGTCTCTGGTCTGGTAAGATTCATGTGACCGGCCTTTGAGCCGATGAACTCGTTTAGGTGTAGAATTCTGGTAATAAGGTTTATGTATATGTGATATTGCTTGCAGATAGAATGTTGTTAAGTGTGGTGATTCAATCTGGATGACTTAATCATGCCTAGCATGTGTGACTCTTATTGATATATTGATTCTGCTGAGCAATATTTCTAGATTGAGATGGCTTATTATTGTGGTATCTTATTTGGGACACAATTTGGTGTTGTGGTTTATACTACTTTGATAGCTTCCCTGAGAGTATGCATGGTGGTGGCTCCTAGCTAGATGAGCTGTTGTTGTTTCTAACTAGGCAAATGTTTGCCTTATGGATTGTTATAGAGAAGATGTGGTGTAGGTTTCCACATTTGAGTCCAGCTACAACCTATCAGTTGAAATTGATCATGAAGGACTATATATAATGATTCCTAATAATATCTATTAGGAAAATGATCTATTTTGTTTGGATTATTTAAAGATAATCAAATTGTAATACTTGCTTTGTATCTTGAGAAAGAATTGAGTTCCTGTTCATATGGACAAAGAATTAATATGCACTTTTGATTCCTGGATTATCTTCTAGGAAAATGATAAAATTTGTTTTGTTTGAATAACTTGAGAGCTAGCTAATACAGAAGAATTATTCTGGTGGCTTCTGCTGTCCTGGGATGCTACTATGGTCTCCAACCTTGGAGAGTGCACAATGGTAGCCCAGGTAGCATGACTTGCTTCTGGGAACATCTATGGTGATGTAGTTGATGTTGGTGTCAAAAGAAAAGAAACTTAGGTCATGATGCAAAAAGGCTGAAGCTAGTTTAGTGGCTGAAATACAGATTCTTTCACTTGGCTTTATATTAGCTCTAGGGTGATACTGGAGTAGCATTACTACCCAGTCTGAGAGATCTCTTCCTCTCCCACCTCATGCTCTACAACAATATGATAAGAACAGATACTAAGAGTTGACTTGATGGACTGATAAAATGGATATGTGCTTGATTTCTTGGCTCTTCCCATGATGCATAGGCTGAGGCTTAAGTTTGTATATAAAAATAGATGCTTGAATGGTTTTCCTAGCTCAATGATGATACTGGTGTAGCATTTCTACACCAGTCTGAGAGCCCTCTATTTCCCCCATTTAAAGCATGCTCTAAAGAAATAAGTGAACAGATCAGATACTATATGATGATCTTGGTGTTGGGTAGTAACCCGATGCTGAACTTGAGGTTTCTATGTTGGTACTAGCACTTGATCAGTTAGCCTAACTTGTCCTTGTGATGTAGTTGTTGCCTGCTCCTCCTGATTTGGATCTTGATAAACTTGCTTGCGCTCTGCAGTGAGCTACTAACCAGTTCCTCCTGGTGTGTTGCCTTCCCTGTGAATTCCTCCCCTTCTAGCTCTTGGATGGCTCCTGGGAGCAAGAAGTTGCTGGTGATGGTGTGGTATGACACTCTGATGGTAGTGTTGTGTTGATGTGTTGTGGAGTGTGGGCAGGTACTTGTTGGCTACAGTTGTTTCCTTCTTATCTGGTTTCCTGGTTTGCTGTGGTGTTAACATCTCACAGCTGCATGTGGTGATAGTGCTGCCTGTGAGTGTGCCTGGTATGGTCCAGGAACCTCCCCCTTGTCCAGGTTTCATTTGTGAGATCTTTTGCTCTGAATGTGTTCGGCTGATTTGGTATTATTTGAAGTTGAGCTACATTTTTGGATGTTGCCAAGTGGAAGCTTGACTCTATGCTAATGATGCACAAGGCTGAAGCTTGAATTTGATAAGAAAAGATCCTATTTGGCTCCTTTAACCCATACTCAGTGATGAACCTAGCATAGCAACACTATGCCAGTCTGAGAGTAATTAGTCTAAACAATTCCCTTTATTTTCTTTTCTTTTGTTTTGTTATCTTTCGTGTTGTTTTGCAGGAAATGAGAAGAAGAAAGAAAATGTCAGATGATGAAGGGAATAAGAGAACAATAGCTTAGGAGTTTCTTAATATCAAATATTGTAATTTATTTTCTGTTTGAATATTGTAAAAACATTATATTGTTGTATTTTATTCAATAAAGTTTACTTATTTCCTTTTTATTTTTCAATTCTTTTGTAAAGACAATGTCATATATATTTTGTTGTAATAAAGATTTCTTTTATTTATTTCAGTAATGTAATTCCTTTTTCTGCTTATTTGATTCCTGATAATTTACTTTTATCCATTTATTGTAAAAGATCAATGTAATACTATATGTATATATATATATATTAATAAATAAATCTTTTTATATCATTTTTGTAATCATTTCAATTCAAGTTATTAAATGTTTCTAATTTCCATTTGTGAATTTTATAAATTCATTTGAACTTCATATTTGAAATTCAAATACATGTTTGAGCAACTTCCCCCCTAAACAAGGAATTCTATAAAGGTCATGTCGAAATCTATCGCACTTGCTCCAAAGTTTCCATCAGTACAAGAGAGATCTCGATCCCTCTATAGCTCTTTTAGTTTTGCACGAAAATTTCCCGGATTTTCTTATGCATGAATGCAATGCACAAACCTGTGTCCTCTATAGTTCTAGGTGCTAATCCTGGGATGTTACATGGACCTGCACCTTTTTCGTGTTGACTGTAGAGTCAAACGACATGTCGGGTGCGTTTTGCCTGGAGACTGGGGTGCCCCGTTGTCTGTCACCTCTCGGAGCCTCGTAATCTCCTCCTGCATACCGAATGACTATGAGATTCTGTTGAAGTCTCTGTCGCAGTGGTCGGATCGGCTGAGGCTACCGTGGACCGTGATGACACCCCTAGGTCCTGATATCTTTAGCAGCAGGTACGCGTAGTGCGGTACTGCCAGGAATCTTGCGAATGCCACGCACCCAAGGATGGCGTGGTATTGTGATGGCCAATCCACCACTTCAAACTCTAGACGCTCGCATCGGAAGTTGTCGGGCTTGCAGAAGATGACATCGAGCCATATATTTCCTAGGGGGTATATGCCCTTCCCTGGGACTATGTCGTGGAACATTGTGTCAGATTGTTCCAGGCTGCACAGCGGGATCTGCATTGTTGCTACGGTGCTTGCGAACATCAGGTTGATGCCGATGCCACCGTCCATGAAGACGCGACTCATCTCGAATCCTCCGATCTGCGCCTCGAGCACCAAGGCAGCATGACCTGGGTGAGGGATCTGGCGGGGGTGATCCGAACGATCAAATGTGATACAGGACTCTGAGCCAATGAGGTACTTAGGGATGGCCAGTGGAGCAGTCACAACCAGGCTAACTTGGCGGGTGATCTTCTTTTGCACCCTGTTTGTTAGGCGCCCCTTCTGGATCATCAGGGCTCCCTTTGGTTGTGAGTATCCTCCTGCACCGTTGTTTGGTGCAGGTGCTATTGTGGTATTCGACGGTCCCACAGGTGGTGGTGGAGGAGCTCCGTGGGCGATGTCACCTAGTGCAGGTGCGGGCCCAAACCCGGGGTTCACGATCTGGCGTCGCGTTTGGGTGAAGCCTTCGCTGAGCTTCTGGAACTCGCGGCAATCCTTCAGCATGTGGCTCTCCTTATTTTTGCCATCCTGCTCGTCGATGATGTAGAAGTGGATGGCGCAAGGGCCCGACAATTTGTCATATGCCGAGGGCTCGTCGTCGCGGTTGTGACGTTGCCACGTTTGTGTGGGGCGTCCTCCGTCGCAAAAGTTGCCTCCGCGGTATCCTCCGCTGCTGCGGTTGCTATCGTTGCGATGGTCGGCGTAGCCAGCCGCAACCATGTCGGGTCCGTTGCGCGATCGCCGTAAGCCTTGCTGCCGCTTGCTAGCGTTAGCGGCGACGTCCTCGTCATCCGAATGTGTTTGGTGGAGTGAGTCCTCGCCATCTGCCCACATGTTGGCGATGTCCATAAGGTGGTCGAGCGTCTTGGGATTGATGCGCCCAATTTGCTCGTTGAAGTCTGGGCGTTTGATACCGTCCTTGAAGGCGTCGATCATCCTCTCCTTTGAGATGTGCGTCGTGGAGTTCTTGATGTTGGACCAGCATAGTATGTACGAGCGAATGGATTCGCCCGTTCGTTGGGTGCAGGCCCGTAGCTCCTCGATCAAGGCTGGCCTCTTGCTGGTGCCCTTGATGTTTCGGATGAAACTGTATGCCAGCTCCTCCCAGCTTCGGATGGAGCCTGAAGACAGGCCGCTGAACCAGATTCAAGCTGCGCCTGTCAGCTGCAGCTGAAGGCATTGCATGGCGGTGTTCCTGTTACCACCTTGCAGCTTGACGGATGACAGGTGGTCGCTGAGCCAGGCTTTCGGGTCCTCTGTCCTATCGAACTTCTGAGTCTCAGAAGGGAGCTTAAAAATTTTCGGCATCCATGTTTGCCGAACAGATCTGCTGAAGCATCAGGCTCCGCACAGCTCTCCGTCATCTTCTTCCTCAGACTCGGTTGAGCACGCGCGCTTGGCAAGCACCTTGTCAACCTTGCGCTGGGCAAGGTCATTTAGAGCGTCGTAGTCGCTGCTACGATGTCTTGGGATCTTGTGACATCGAGGTAGATCGTGCTCATCCTCGTTGGATGAAGGTGTGGGGCTGTGGTTGAATCTGACCGCAACTTTCTTTTTCGGCTCCGTAGGAACCTCATCATGGAGCGCAACTCCAACGAGTCCGAGTCCGGCTAGCACGGACTAGTGCATAGCCCTCTTCGGGTTCCCTACCGGAGGTGGATGGGATGCGAGGTACGTGGTGTCTTCCATGATCGCAGCATGTGGCGTCTTCGGTGTGACGTTGCTCTTGACGTCCATCTCCATGAAGGACATGTTGAGGGTTCTGGTGACCTCGCGACGTGCGATGGGGTCCATGTGCTCTGTGCGAGAGCGATGCTTGTTGGCATTGTTGTTGTGCGAGATGGAGCCGCCAGCGGCGGAGAGCGTAGCTCGCCGCCCGTTGGACTCCGAGGCCGCTTGCTTGCGTTTGTCGAGGTCCTCCTGAATCTTCACCTGCCGGCTATGCTCGTCGATGAGGAGCAGGTGGTATGCCATCAACAGATCCCGTGAAGCATTCACATGCAGGATCCTATTGCCTGCCACGGCTTCGCGAGCCTGGCACCATCCGTCCTCATTGAGGTTGATCTTCTGGTACGCGTTAGCGTCACCTTCGTTCACCTAGAGGGGCGGTTGCCCCCCGTTTCCTCCGTTTTCACTCTCGGTGAATTCGAAAGCACCGAAGAGGAGGTGGATCTCCGTCCCCGAGGAGTTGTAGATCGCTTTGGTAGGGACCGTCACGATCGCACAATCAGTGCCCCCAGTTCCCACAGACGGCGCCAATTGACAAGGTTCGATCTCATCAATGCCCATTGTTATGGACTTGGGTTTTGGAGAAGATGGGGATGCAGGAGATCGCGGAACGGTTAGCAAACAAGCAACGCAGGGACACGAAGTTTACCCAGGTTCAGGCCCCTGGAGGGAAAACCCTACTCCTTCTTGTCTGCTCTTGATTATGCGGACCCAAAAAGTACAGGGGTGCGCAGATGCAATCTGGCGTGGAGGTGTGTATGCGATGAGTTGAGGTGCCCTCCTCTCCGTGCCCTCCTATCCTTTATATAGATAGGCAGGTCCCGGGCATAGGTCGAGTCGGTTACAGATTAGGGTTTGCCCCTTTGAAATTCTATCTACTCTAGTCTTGTTCTCCAAGGCCCCGAAAGTCTCCGCAGGCCGCGTATGTTCTTGTGGGCCTTCCTTGGACCAGACCACGTATACTAATATCGTGTACCCGTAGGGTATAACCATGTCAGCCGTTGAGTCGATAACTTGATCGATTCTTGGCAAAGGAAACAGATCTTTTGGGCATGCCTTGTTCAGAGCGGTATAATCAACACACATCCTTAAATTAATGGTGTCCTTTTTAGGGACGAGTACAAGATTTGCCACCCAATCTGTATGGATGACCTCTGTTCTGAATCCGGCTAACTTTAGTCGGGCTAATTCCTTGGCTATCGCTTTGGGCTTTCCATCACCAAACCGTCGTAAGGACTGTTTGACGGGTTTAGCGTCAGGGTACACATTAAGAGAGTGCTCGGCAAGTTCCCTAGGTACTCCGGTCATGTCAGAAGGCTGCCATGCGAAGATATCACTATTAGCTTTGAGGAACTCGACGAGCACGCTTTCCTATGCATGGTCTAAGCCTACCCCTATGTTCGTCATCTTGGAGGGATCATCTTCCTTCAGCAATGTTTTCTTCGTCTCTTCCGATGCCTTGAACTGCAAACTTGGCTTCAGCACCTCGTTCTTCGTAGCGAGCATCTTGGACGGGTTGATGGTCTTCTTGATCTCCTGGTACTCTTGGGCGTGCAGCACAGCTTCGGCGAAGGCAACAGATCCTTCATCAAACTCTCGTGCCTTCCTCGGGTTTCCCTAGATAGTGATTACGCCCTTTGGACCTAGAAGTTTAATCATATTGTAGATGTAACAGGGACGAGCCATGAACGCCCAGTAAGCCAGACACCATAAGATGGCGTGGTAAGCACTTTTGAACGGTACCACCTCAAAATAGAGTGGCTCGGTCCGGTAATTGTCTCGGGTTCTGAATGTCACGTCCAGTGTAATCTCACCCAGAGAATCCGCCCGTCTCCCTAGTTTAATGCCATGGAAAGTTACACTGTTGTAACTCAACTGGATCTCGTGCAACTTCATGCGGTGGAGCGTCTCGATGTAGAGGATATTGTTGCTGCTCCCACCATCCATGAGTGTTTTAGAAAACTCATAGCCATCAATAAGAGGATTGATGACAAGAGGATACTTTCCCCGAAGATGTGTTTTCCTCGGGTGATCTGAGCGATCAAAGGTGATGGTTACGTCCGACCAGTCCAGAAATTGTGGAACAGCCGGAACCGTGGCATTGAGCTCACGGAGAACCGCCTTATTTTCTTTGGCAGGTTGGGATCCAAGGATTCGGGAAGTTCCACAACCTCTACCCCGGCCGCCTCCGCATCCTCCTTGTCCCCCAGATCTGAACGTTGCGTTAACAGCTGCGTTATCCGGAGCTGGTTTTTTGTCCGAGGTGTTCTTGCGCATCTGAGGTTGTTGTTTTGGCTGTTTGGCCGCATTGGGATTGTCTAAAATATTTAGCAGCCCTTCTCAATCATCATCGGCATCAGCGTATTTGCTTGTCGTCTCTATCATTTCTCTCAAATCTGTGATGTGGTCACGCTTCAGTATGTGATGCAAAAGTCCGACTAGGAGTCCTGCGATGAAAGCTTCTATCGTAGTTTGCTCGTTTACTCCCTCACAGGAGTTCTTCGTGTCAATCCAGTGTCCGAGGTAATCCTGGCAGGTTTCTCCGGGTCTTTGTGTGCAATGCTGCAAGTCTCCGAATATGCAGGGCCTCCTGTATGTTCACTCGAAGTTTGAAAAGAACGCACTTTGCATATCATACCAGTTATGAATTGAATTCTCTGGCAGTTCATTGAGCCACGATCGAGCCGTCTTCCTCAGCATAAGCGGGAGATATCAGACTGTAACCAGGCTATTTCCTCCTTTGGCGATGCAGCAGGCCTAGAAAAAAATCCTGGAGCCAGGTATCTGGCCGAGCCACGCCGTCATAGGGCTGAATGTGTTTGACAATACCAAATTCAACCCGAAATTTGGTCCGACGTATGCATGTGCCAAAGCACTTGGGTCCCACGTACACATCTTCTTCCTCATATCGCTGCGCCTCTATGTTTGACTCGATGCGATGGCGAGCGTCGTTCGGCAAGAGAGATCTGCGCCTCAGAGGCTCACGGCTTCTACACAGCGGAGTCGGATTTCTCCTTCGCCTCTCACCATTGCCGCCTCTGCCCCTACAACTTCCATGGCTACGTCAAGATCCTTCATGGTCGCTGCCAGGAGGCGATGGTGGCCCTCGTGGATTATTTCCAGCTGGGTTACATGGTGGTGGCGGTGGAGCCTCATTATGCTGACTCCGATGTCGGTTTCTTCGGTCTCTATCCCTACTTGATTCAGGACGATCTGGATCATCTCTTCGTTCGAAATTGCCATCCGGATGGCTCAGTGGTGGCATCCTTAGCCGATCTTGCCCTTCTCGCTGGCGGCGTGTTTCCGGGTCTTCTCTATAGCGGTTGTTTTGCCGACGATGGTCCTGATGAGGAACCATTGCCCTGATGTCATTTTCGGACGCAGCCGGAATAACTCTTGTCCAGTCACGTGTCTGCCGGCGAGAGTGGCCGTTTGAGCTGGTTCTTGAATTCTCTTCTTATCCACGGGGACGATAGCGTTGATCCGTATCCCTGCGGAGCCTTCCTTCAGCACTTTGGTCAGCACCAGTGTGGAAAAATTCCGACCTTGAGGCCAGCTTGCCAATAAATGACGCGGCCGTTTTTTGCTGCTTTAATCCTTTGTCTAGCAACACAACACACTGCTGGACCTGCTGTGGAGACGAATTATTGGCGAGGATGGGTCCAGCTGCAGCTGTGTTTTCCAACGACGTGATGTAGACTCAGATCTTCTCTCCGGTCTTTCCGTCAAATAGATCTTTGTGGATATCCGGGTTCTTTTTGGTGAGAAATGGACCTCCCCTTATTTTGTTTGGGTGTCGCTTGAAATCTGACTAATATTTGGCAGGATCACTGTCTAACTGCTGCCTAAGCTCGACGATGCGCGCGACCTCTTTGAGCAGAAACAGACGATGCTTTTCCAGGTCCTCAGCTCTTTTCTCCAGCGTCCCCAAACTTCGCTGTTGTTTCTGCCGTGAATGCGCGCCTTCAATTCGCGTTAAGGGCCGATTAATCCCGCGCTACAACGACTCCCTCTTAATCGCCTGCGTCTCCCTCCGTTCCCCTCGGTCCCCACCTAATCGCCCCAGGATGCTTAATTTCATCCATACTCTGCCACTGCTCCAATGACTTCCCCGGCCGATTTCGGCAGCCCCTCGTCGCCCCTCGCCTCTTCGAGCACCCTAAAAAACTCCCCAGACCCTGGCAAACCTCCCCGTAGCATCATCTCACTCGCGCGTGCCCTGTATCATCGACTCCGTCTTCGTCTGAACGTCGCCGCCGTCCGCTCCAACTCCGACGAGCTCCACAGGTAGTCTCTGACCGCGCCGCCCTCTCTCTTTGATGCTCCCATGCTCCCTACTTTCCCACGCGTCTAATAGCATCATCTTTTCCCTATCCCGTGCTCTACAGCGACGTCCCCGACGACGACAGCGCGTGCCCGTTGCTAGACACCTCTCCGGCGAGCAATCCCTGCAACTCCAGCGCGCCCCTCGACAAGCAGAAGGAACCTTGAGCTTCCCCATGCCACGGCGAACTCGGTGAGCCACTCCTTTCTCTCCCTTGCTTCCTGAAACCTCCACGACGCCGTAGCCAGAGCCCGCGCCGCCACCTGCCGCCGCCAGCGCCGCCACTAGTTGGCAAGCGTGTTGCGCGCCATTGGATTTTGATCCAAAGGACGCGATAGAACCTTAGACCGAAGGGGTATCGATCGATCTGCGCCGTACGATGTCAGTTAAATCCTACGGTATGAATTGCTGATCCAACCGAAACGGTACGGGCGAATAAGAACTAGTCACGTGTCCCTGTTCGTTTGATTTAAAACAGAATTGATCTATTTGATGTTCCATTTTGTAAAATTCATAACTTTCAAACCACACGTCCAAATTTTGCAAATTTTATATCAATGGAATCAGCAAGACAAGCCCCATCCAACCATACACTTTGTTTAGTAAAAAACTTCTGTTAAATTGTTTGTTTTTATAGAAACTTGTGTATGCATGTTTAGAATATAAAAATTGTTCTAAAATGATTTTGGGGATAAAATCTTTTGCAAATGGTTTGTTTTGAACCTACTGGCCCTAGGAATCAATTTGTGGTTTCAAAAATGTATTTGGTGAAACAAAATAATAAACCTTTGATTTAAACCATTTCTAGTCAAATAAAAATAATGGTTATTTATTAAAAATGCTTTTGGAGGAAAACCTTTGGGGAATGTTTTGATTCAAACTCTCTGACCCCAAACACCAAGTTTTATAATTTGAAAATGTATTTGGTGAACCCTATAAATATTGCTACTTTGATAAAGGCATTTTCAACCACATAAAATAATGATTTGATTTAAAAATGGTTTATAGGTAAAACCTTTTGCAAATAGTTTTACCACTTTATAAAATGACCAATGAGTGTTTTAGAATGTTTATAACCTGTTATAAACCACTTTTGTAAATAAAACAAAGTTGGCATGCTTGCATGCATTGTTTTGTTTCTATTATTTTATGTGATGTTGCTTGAATGGTAGATTGAAATATTGCTTGCTTGATTGAATTGTAGTGATTTGAAGAGTGTGAATATTGCAAGATGAAGGAGTGAACTTATATTCTCTACCAAAAAGGCAAGTGATGCTCCATACTTTTGTCCCATTATTTTCACTGTGCATTAGTGATATTTCTAAGTAGGACTTGCATGGAATTTTTGCTAAGTATAAACTATGCCATGGGAAATCCTAGTAGATGAAACCTTAGTAGAATTTTCCTAAGTTAAGATTCCTACTACCATCATGCTTAGCTTAGCTAGTAGAAAACAAGGGTGGAATATATATTCATGCTATGGAAAATTTCTAAGTCTGAGGACTTGTGTTTTGTTAATAAAACAACTAAGTGAATGAATCACCTGGGTGGAATGGAAGGAATGGTTTGTGATGAGTGGTTATGCAAGTCCAGTATGCTGGGGAAAACTTGGGCATCACCAAGTCCAGTATACTGGGGAAAACTTGGTATCTCACTTGTGGAATGCCACCCAGGAATAAAGAGATTTTAGAGGCCAAATGTTAAGAAGCTTCTAGTGTAGCCACTTGGCAATATGGGCTCTGCCAGGATCATATAGGTTGCAATAACTTAGCCATTTGGACAGTTGGTGGTAGTGGGATGATAGGTTGGAGCGCGTCCATTTGGTCTAAGGGAAGACTTCTGAAAGGTCCTGTCTTGGTGAAAATCAAGGCTTGTGGGGAAAGTGCACAACCTCTGCAGATGGAAGAATCTAAGTACTTAGCCATCTCCCTGGTAAAGGACAATTTGAGCATCAAGACATGGAAGCTATCAAGAATCTCCTCATCCCAATTTCTAAGTTAAAATCTTGTGGGTGAACAAGGGTTTGAAGGATCACCAATTTCTATTGGGAGATGCCTTGGGAAAGATTTTGTCAAACAAAAACTTAGTGTTTTCAAATGATAAGGATAAAATATTTTGAGCAAAGCAAGCCTAAGCTCCACTTAGACAAATGCATATAGATGATAGACTCCACTATACTACCATAGTATCACTTGCCAATACAATTCAAATGTATTGACCCTTGTGGATGTAACTTGTTATGTTGCAGGTTTGTTTGATATTAGTGAAGTTTAATGATTAGGATTACAAGTCTACAACCAACATATGCACTGTGGCACTTTGAAGATGAAGGACCCCATGCTATTGTTATATTCTGTTGCATTGTAATGAGATAGCCAAATGAGCTATGTAAGATGTAATAAATTATTTTATTCCTGGTTATAAAGTTGTATTATGACCTTTGTTTCTTGATATTACATCTTAAATGTGGATGCTAGCTATTGATCCAGGGACTAGCATTGCAATCACAGGGATCCTTTTCATTTATAAAGGAGGGATCTTACACCCACCCACGCCTGCGGTGGGTCTGGCCCTCCTGGCTGGCCCCTCCGGCTCTCCTCTGGACTTCTTGTTCCCCACGGAAAGTAATTGACTTTGACATTTGTCCCGTCCAATTCCGAGAATATTTATTTACTAACTTTTCTGAAACCAAAAACAGCAGAAAGCAGACATCTGGCACTGTTGCAACTTGTTAATAGCTTAGTACCAGAAAACATGTAAAAAGCACCTCAAAGTGTAGACAAGTAAAGCAAAGTAGATACTAAACAAGCATGGAGCATAAAAAATTATAGATACGTTTCTGAATTATCAAGTATCCCCAAGCTTAACTCCTGCTCGTCCTCGAGCAGGTAAGTGATAAAAATAATAATTTTTGAGGTGACATGCACCCTCACAATAAAGATCCAACCATTTGCAAGCATTGAAAGCTGGGATCAAATAATTCTAAACATGTGCATGAAAGATGGAGTTCTAACAATAAGACAAAGTAACTATGCATGCAACATGTCAGGCTACTAACAAAGATCATGAATAACATGCATTCAAAAACGTTTGTTTGTTTCACATGCAGAAAACATAGCATAGTGGCAATCAGCTTGTCCCTCATAGAGTAGCAATATAGATGCATAGGACACCTTCAAAGTTCACAAGGGTGACTAGAAACAAATAGCACAAGAAAAAGTAATATCACAATATGCATTACTTAATAAGCTTTGGAACACTGCACACAGAATGACAACTATGATCTCTTAATGGTGCCTAAAGGTAGAAGGTGGAGACTCAATAGTGGTGGAAGAAAGGCCTTTAGTAAAGGAAGCATGGATTACAAGTTTCAAAAAGAGCTTCCAAAAATTATGGTACTTGTTAGCTTTCAGCCCTTCCCATATCATAAGCATCTTGAAGTGGTTAAGGTTAAAGTGGCAAAGCTGGAGTATATGCTTGACGAAGTATAAGTTGGCAATCTCAAGTCCCTTGAATATAAGGTCCACACATCATGCATACTCAACTTTGGGTCCAGGTATGTTCTTGTCAGTGTAAGTATTTGCATATCATTGAGAACCGCCAACGAGGTACCCCTTGCACATGGTACAGGATCTTTCGCATAACCAAAATGACAAGGCAAGTAGACAATGAGCATATCAGCAATCTTTTTGTTTACCATATGCATAGATTTTTATTGAGGATGCTTCATAGATATCTCATTATGGTGACGATGCAAGTTTCCACCATGATTAGGCATGGCTTAGGCTAGCGGCCTAGGCGTTTCTCTAACACAGAATACAAACTCCATGGACTTACAAGTTCCCTCTTTATTTCACACGGACATCCATAGACAAAAGAACATGATATCAACTGAGTACAGAGTACAAGTGCAATGTTGAAAACGTTCCTCGTGATAGCACGGTTCTGCTAATTCCAACTTATAAGTGCAAGCATATACAACAAAGTTGTCACAATGGTTAAAGTTTATTAGGGGCAAATAATATAAAGTGTGCCATCAAGTTCATGAGGGCTTTAATCACTAAGTTTTCACATAATAAAATAGTTTTTAATTGGAAGATAGATGAAAACAAGAATATACTTGGAATGGTGTAACACACCATGCATAGGAGTTTATAGTGGACGCTTTGGAATAACTTGGTTTCTTGGGAGTTGGAGGCATGAGTAGAACTTACTCATATAAGTGGAGGCTAGCAAAATACTGGGAGCAACCAACTAAGAGAGCAATAATGGCCAAAATCATGCAGTGCAACAAAACATACTAATCAAAGCAAAGAGTGGTACTACAAGTCAAGGACTAATTGATCATAGAGGATAATGGTGACTTGTCATAGTCATAACATGGTGTGAGCATGTGCCAAGTCAACCCAAGCAAAGCATCAAAGGAGAATACCACAATACTATGCTTTTGCATGCTAAAACAACGCATAATTTCTTCAAGGCACACTAAGAAATCCCAATTGTTTGGAACAAGACATGCTACAACAATAATCACTAAGCATAAGGTCAAAACAACACCGAGCATGTCATGCTAAAGTCTAAGTCACAGTCAATGCAAGCTCCTCTTGCACTTGAAGCAAGAACTTACTACTCCTTTCCAAACACCAAGAAAATTTATTTGCAAAACAACACAGCGAGAACGGGGGTACAAACTACTTTATTCAAGCAAACTAAACAACCTAAGCAAAGCAAACGAAAACTAAGACGCTCCAAGAACAACACAACTCTGCATGAAACAATAAAAACGAAGTGTCTAGACAGACCTGAGCTTTTTATTGATGAAGAAGGGGATGCCTTGGGCATCCCCAAGCTTTGACGCTTGTACCTATTGGATATTTCTTGGGGTGACACCATGGTGGCATCCCCAAGCTTGATGTTTTGTCCATTCTTCATCTCATTGCATCATTCTCTCTCTACACCTGAAATTTTTCCTTCATACAAAACTTCACACAATCTTCATTAACAACATTAGTGTATTCAAAAGATATTAGACCCCTGGAAAAGCTTTGGAACAGCAAGGTTTTTCACTAAAAACACAAGCTAATGTAGTAAGTCCTTTAAAAAGATCAATTCACCTAAAGAGAACTCAAAAAGGGAATCAATAAGAAGCAAATGAAAATAATGGCAGAAATCTGTCAAAACAGACCAGTGGGTAGAAATCGATTTTTTGGAACATATTCTGTTGCTCAAATCAAAAAGTGTTGAACTAATGAAAGTTAGATAACATATTGTGGGATTTATTCGTAAATGTTGAGCTCAATCAGAGTTACAGATCCTCCTCACGATTGTTTTGGTGGAGGACAGAAATCTGTTTCGGGATAGCAACTCCCCAAATCTTACATCCCTTTCATTAGAGGTCATTCTTGGCACAAAAAGCAAACAAAAAGGATAAGGAGAGGTCATTACTGAAGTAATAACTTCCGAGACTCAAGGAAACTCTTGGGTTATCTCCCAACAAGTACTTTTATTTAACGCCTTTAAGTTAGGCACAAGAAGCAAGAAGAATCAAGTATTTTCAAATTAAGAAGCATTAACATCAAACATTGCTTTCAAAGGGGGAGAAAAAAGCAACTTCTCTCTTCTCATTGGGAAGTTTTCAATACCTTTCTTGAATGGAAAATGATATTTAATGGTGTCTTCTTTCATACCAATGATGGCACCAACTGTTCTAAGAAAATGTCTTCCCAAAGTAATAGGATAAGAAGCATTGTATTCAACATCCAAAACATAGAAATCAACAGGGACATAAGCATTGTTAACCATGATGAGAACATCATTAATACTCCCCATGAGTTTCTTCTTAGCATTATCATTGAGTGGGACTCCAAATAACAATCTTCCAAAGGTGGAAAATCAAGCATTTCATAAATCTTCCTAGGCATAATAGAGACACTAGAACCAAGATCACATGAAGCTTTGAGATCAAAGTCATTCACTTGCATATTAATAATAGGTTCCCAACTATCTTCTACTTTCCTAGGAATAGAAGCTTTGTGTTTTAGCGTCTCTTCCTTAATCTTAACAAGAGCATCTGTAATGTGTTTGGTAAAGGAAACATGCATATCACTAGCATCAGGACTTCTAGCAAGCTTTTGCAAGAACATAATCACTTCAGAAATATTGCAACCATCAATATCAAAATCAAACTTGGCATCACTAGTAGTAGGCTCAATAGGCTTAGGCATAGTAGGAGTAGGAATAGGGACTACTTGTGGTTTAGTGGTGATAGTGCACACACTATTGTTTCTATCAATTTCAGCTTCCCTTTCCCACTTAGCATGAAGTTGAGCTAACAGCCTAACATTTTCATCAATAGTAACTTGTATGGCATGAGCAGTAGAAAAGGTGTTTTCCATAGTTTCAGGTTTAGCAGCCATTTTATTAACCAAGGAAGACTGAGCTTCAGACAAAGAGGATATATTTTTCTCAACAGTTAAAAGCTTTTCCTCTATAGTCTTATTGAAAGTGGTTTGTTTACTAATAAAGTCCTTGAGCATGACTTCAAGTTCAGAGGGGGCACTTATAGAGTTTCCATAGGAATTGCCATTATTAGGAGGATAAGGCCTATAATTGTTGTTGCTACCAAAATTGTTCCTATAGGCATTGTTGTTGAAATTGTTGTTTCTAATGAAGTTCACATCAACTTGATCTTCTTGAGCAACCAAAGAGGCTAAGGGAACACTATTAGGATCTAGAGGAGCTTTCCCATTAATAAGCATAGCCATTAATAACATCAATCTTTTCACTCAAAGAGGAAGTTTCCTCAACAAAATTTACCTTCTTACCATGTGGAGCTCTCTCAACATGCCATTCAGAGTAGTTAACCATCATATTATCAAGGAGCCTTGTTGCAACACCCAAAGTGAGGCCCATAAAGGTACCTCCAGCAGCTGAATCCAACAGATTTCTTGAGGAGAAGTTCAAACCTGCATAAAAAGTATGGATAATCATCCGAGCAGTGAGTCCATGAGTAGGGAAATTTTAACCAACGATTTCATTCTTTCCCAAGATGGAGCAACATGTTCACTATCAAGTTGTTTAAATTTAATAATATAACTTCTCATAGATATAATATTAGCAGGATGATAGTACTTTCCAATAAAAGCATCTTTGCACTTAGTCCAAGAATCAATACTATTTTTAGTTAAAGAAAGCAACCATTCTTTAGCTTTTCCCCTCAAGGAGAAAGGAAAAAGCTTGAGCTTAATAATATCTCCATCTACATCCTTATACTTTTGCATCTCACAAAGTTCAACAAAGCTATTGAGATGGGTAGCAGGATCATCAGAACTAGCACCAGAAAATTATTCTCTCATCACAAGATTCAACAAAGTAGGCTTAATTTCATAAAAGGTAGCATCAGGAGTAGGTGGAGCAATAGGTGTTCTATGGAAATTATTGTTGTTGGTGCTAGTGAAGTCACACAACTTGGTGTTCTCAGCAGAGTTCATTTTGGCAAAGGTGGGCAAGCCAAAAACAGCAGCAACAGCTAGAGCAGGAACTAATTTTTTTGTGTTTTTGAATAAAGCAAGCAAACCAAACTGACTAATTTTTTTTGGCTTTTTTGAAAAGAGGAAAACAAAAATAAGCAAAAGAAACAAATCTAACTAAAAAAAAGTAAAGAGAAAGGAAGTGAAGGACTCCCCTAGTGAAGACGTCCTTAGCCTCCCCGGCAACATGCCAGAAAACTTGTTGATGGTGCTGACGTGGAGCACTTTGTTGGAAACCCCAAGAGCAAGGTGTGATGAGCACAACATCAAGTCTTCCCTCAGTAGAGACTGACGTTATCGAACCATAAGGAGGAATGAAACTTCACACCGGTGTTGCAAGCAACACGGAGACCTGCACAACACAAACTCAATACTTTGCCCCAATGAATCAGTGAGGTTGTCAAGCTCACTGGTTTGCTGTAACAAAGGATTAAACATATGGTGTGGAAGGTAATGGTTTGCAGCAAGAAAACAAGTAACATTGGAAGATGTATCAATGGTAAAGATTGGACCGGGGTCCATAGTTCACTAGAGGTCCTCTCCTTAGATAAACAACATGGCATGAAGGGTAAACAAATTACAGCAGGGCAATTGATAGGAACTGAGGAAGGCATAACAATGCAATTACTAGTCAGAAAGATCCTATGAGATTCGATTGGGCAATACAACAATATACATAGACCACCATCCAACTGCATCTATGACTAGAAGTCCACCTTCAGGTTATCATCCGAACCCCCTCCAGTATTAAGTTGCAAGCAACAGACAACTGCTTTAAGCAAAGTGTGTAAGGTAAATAGTCCACATGTTCCATGAACAAGAGACCGTTGTTTTCTCCCTAGTGGCAACAACACATCTACAACCGAAGAGATTTCTGTCACTTCCCTTGGAAACTAGAGGCATGAACCCACTATCGAGCATAAATACCCCCTCTTGGAGTCAATAGCAACTACTTGTCCAAGATAGCTACTAACAACGGAGAGCATACAAGATCACAAACATAACAGACATGATAGAATCATAAAGACAAAACCATTAATCAAACCAACATAATAATCTCAATATCCATCGGATCCCCGCAAACACAACATGCATGATTACAAATAGATTAGATCTTGATAATGAACGGAGCTCACAAGATCTATACATGAAAGCACAAGGAGGAGATACAACGATCTAGCTACTTCATGGACCCATAGTCCAAGGTGGAACTACTCACGCATCATACCAAAGAGAAGGCCTCTGGGATGATCTCCCCTCTAGCAGGGTGCCGGGAAGAACTTCAGACCCCCCTGATCTAGGGACGATGGTGGCGGTGGCTACAGACGGTTTCGTGGAGATTTGATCGGGTGCTTAGGGTTTCTGTATCGGGGTCTTCTTATAGGCGAAGGGGGAGACCGAGGCGGTGGCCATGGGCACCAAACCCTAGCCAGGCGCGGGGTTGGGCCCACCCGTGCCTGGGGTGGGTCTGGCCCTCCCGGCTGGCCCCTCCGTCTCTCCTCTAGACTTCTTGTTCCCCACGGAAATTAATTGACTTTGACGTTTGTCCTGTCCAATTCCGCGAATATTTCTTTACTAACTTTTCTGAAACCAAAAATAGCGTAAAACAGGCATCTGGCAGTGTTGCAACTTATTAATAGGTTAGTACCAGAAAACATGTAAAAAGCACCTCAAAGTGTAGACAAGTAAAGCAAAGTAGATACTAAACAAGCATGGAGCATCAAAAATTATAGATACGTTTCAGACGTATCACTAACACACATACATAACTCCATGGACTTACAAGCTCCCCTTTTATTTCACACCGACGACATCCGCAAACAGAAGAGCTGGATATCAACTGGGTACATATTTACAAGTGTTGAAAGAGTTCCCTGTGAAAACATAGTTCTGCTAATCCCAACGTATAGGTGCAAGCATATATAACTTCGATGACACAATGGTTCAAGTTTATTAGGGGCAAGAAAATAAGGTGTGCCATCAAGTTCGTGAGAGCTTTACTAACTAGTTTGCACATAACAAAAGAATTTTTAATTTGAAAGGTAGATGAAGCTTGATAATTTACTTGGAATATCAATAATGCTAATAGGTAGATATGGTGGACACAAATGGCATAGGTTTTGGTTTAAAGGATTGGATGCACGAGAAGTATTCCCTCTCAGTATAGGTTTTTGGCTAGCAAGGCTGGGTAGCAAGCAAACATACAAGTGATAAAGCCAAACACGCAACCTTCGTTGAAGACACAAAAGATCTTAAATAAAGAATACTAAGCTTATGATCCAATCAAGAAAGAAAGAAAACGATATAAAATACCTATAAGTGCTTTTCTCTTTTCCTTTCAAACCTCAAAAAGTGTTGCTACTGACCAGAGCTCGGTTTGCCATAACCAATTTAAATTCACTTGATGCTCCCAAAGTGATACCAATACTAATCAACAAGATCAATCATATAATAGAGACTGCAAACTAAAATAAGAAGTGCAAAAGTAAAAGATGAAACTTCTCATTAATATTCCATAAAGGCACTCACACCAAGGGATAAATAGATAACCGACTAAAGGAGAGATACTTCCACAATGCAAAACAACCTATATGATAACTTCTCTACCCACGATATGACTCTACTAAAAAGGTAAAAAGATAAAAGATAATGATGTGATACCGCGGCACTCCCCCAAGCTCGGAACAAGCCAAGGGGATGCCAAAACCTGATGACGAATTACTCCTTCGGTGGTGGTGGTGTTCCCTTGTTATTGTCAGACTTCCAAGGTAAAGGATCCCAATCCACAAAGGATGTCTTGGTCTCAAGTATCATGAAACTAGCAGCAGAGCTTATGTGTTTAAACCTAGCATTATACTCATAGTTTTGATTTTGTATGTCGTGGAGCTATGTTTGTAATTGATTGGTGGTCTGATGGAGTGAGATGATTTCATCTCGAAGCTCAGCAGTCTCCTTGTGCTTGGTGATGAGTTCTGAACTTATCTTATGGATGACATCCACTTCGCGTTCTTCCATCTTCTTGTACCTAAAAACTTCCTGCTCCGGTGCTTCCATCCTATCTTCCAGACTGCCTTCTCATTTAGGACCCTGTACTTCTTTTATCTGTACCATCCATCCTTGAGTAACAACTCCTTGGGGTGAACCTTCAACTCATACATGTACGGTTTGATGTCATCCACGGAGGAATCCTCCATGGGTGATCCAGAGGAAGACATTGTGGCTCCAAAACTGAGAATCTGCCTGACAGAAACAGATCAAAAAAAAACATGATGAGAACACGATATACGAACCTCGGGGGATCCAGGGGGTTATATATTACAAATTTTTACTGCATAATGAAGGTACTGTGCGAAAATGGGGCAGATACGGACTCCAGGGGGCTCACACCCTCTGGTGGCGCGACTAGCTGGGGCCCGCGCCACTGGTGGGTGTGGCCCACCCGGGCTCCGTTTCCTCCTCTGTTACGTCTCATACCCTTCCTTATGGAATAAAAACATCAAAAATATAAAGATATAAGGTTTTCGTGAACCTTCTATTTGCAGCACTATTTACCTATTCAGAGACAAACTCTGCAGATTGTGGAGTTCAGTTTCTAATAAATTCTTCCGGAGTCACCATTTGAATAATATCAACATCTTCATTATAAGAATCTCCAGAAATATAATGTTTGAGCCTTTAACCATTCACCACCTGTGTAGTGTTGTCCCTCAAATTTAATATTTTAATAGCTCCCGAATGATACACCTCCTCAATAACAAAAGGTCCTTCCCATTTTGAGAGTAGTTTCCCTGCAAAAACTCTGAGACGATACCTATACAAAAGAACTTTCTCACCAACATGGAACTCCCTTTTGAGAATTTTCCTATCATGCCATCTTTTTACTTTTTCCTTAAAGAGTCTAGCATTTTCATAGGCTTTACTTCTCCACTCATCTAAGGTACTTAAGTCAAGCAATCTTTTCTCACCAGCAAGTTTCAAATCTCTATTCAGTTCTTTCACTGCCCAATAAGCTTTGTGTTCTAATTATAGAGGCAAGTGACAAGCTTTATCATAAACCATTTTGTAAGGAGACATTCTCATAGGATTTTTATAAGCAGTTCTATAATCCCATAAAGCATCATTCAACTTTTTAGCCCAATTTTTCCTAGATCTATTAACAGTCTTTTGCAAGATAGATTTAATTTCTCCATTTGAAAGTTCTACTTGCCCACTGGTTTGGGGGTGATACGCTAAAGCAATTTATGGTTAACATCATATTTAGCAAGAGTCTTCTTAAAACCACCATGAATAAAATGAGAACCTCCATCAGTCATGAGATATCTAGGCACACCAAACCTAGGAAAAATAACATCTTTAAGCATTTTTAAAGAGGTCTTACCATCAGCACTATTTGTAGGTATGGCTTCCACCCACTTTGTAACATAATCAACAACAACAAGAATATGAGTATACCCTTTTGAAGGAGGAAAAGAACCCATAAAGTCAAATGCCCAACAATCAAAAGGTTCAAATAATAAGAGAATAATTCATAGGCATTTCATTGCGTTTAGAAATGTTACCAACTCTTTGACATTCGTCACATGATAAAATAAACTTCCTTGTATCCTTGAAGAGAGTAGGCTAATAAAACCTGATTGTAAAACTTTTTGTGCAGTCCTATCCCCAACATGATGTCCTCCATAAGCAATGCCATGACATTTTCTCAATATCTCTTGTTTTTCATATTCTAGGACACATCTCCTCATAATACCATCTACTCCTCCTTTGTATAAGTGTGGGTCATCCAAAAAGTAATGCCTCAGATCATAAAAGAATTTCCTTCTTTGCTGGGATGTAAAGGTCGGAGGCAAATACTTGGAAACAATAAAGTTAGCATAATAAGCATACCAAGGACTCTCCCGTGGGCTTACCTTTATTGCAGCCAACTGTTCATTTGGAAAACTATCATTAACAGGCATAGGATCAAAATAAATATTTTCCAAACGAGATAAATTATCAACAACAGGATTTTCAGCACCTTTCCTATCTACAATATGCAGATCAAACTCTTGTAAAAGCAACACCCATCTAATAAGCCTAGGCTTAGCGTCTTTCTTTGCCATAAGGTACTTAATAGCAGCATGATCAGTATGAATGGTAACTTTTGAATCAACAATATAAGGTCTAATCCTATCACAAGAAAAGATTACAGCTAAGAACTCCTTTTCAGTAGTAGCATAATTCTTTTGAGGAGCATCAAGAGTCTTACTTGTTGGGGATATGCTAAATGGGTGTCACCATTGCATGTCTCTAATCCGGATAACCCGGGTGGCCCATAGTCAGTAGCAGGGCCTATAGCCTGCTGGGCGGCCCAGTTAGATGGATCCAGAAGGGAGGCCCATGTCAGATAAAGGAAGGCTACGGAGGAGTCACCGGCGTACTCGGAGCCTTGGAGTGCAAGACACATTAGACTAGTTGTGTACCGTGTAGGACTCTATAACCTGTTCAGCTAGGACTTTGCCTATAACCCTAGGATCTAGCGACTATATAAGACGGATATAGAGGAGCCTTTAGGATATAACTCAACTCATACCTCGCACAGCGAACCAATCCCTGTAACTCGGCGTATTGCGATTATAGTGATTTATAGCAGGAGTAGGATTCCGCCACCGTCGTGGGATCTAAACCTGGGTAAGCTATGTTACCTCGTACCCGCCAACCTTCCACCTTACCCCACGTATCTAAACACGCACTATGAGGACCCCTCCATGGCGTACTCATCGGCAATACCATGATAGTTGGCGCCCATAGTGGGGGCAAGAGGCGCTTCAGGATCTACAACAGGCGAGGTCAAAGCTCTTCGCAGGAAATAGCGAAACCTTTCTGGATCCCGGCTATGTTCTCTTCTCTAGCGACGAGTTCCTCCCGACGAGTTCTGGATCCCGGCGAAGACGAACCCCAACCACTGCTTGATCGTCCCAATCAGGGACATGCACCTCTTCATCGGTGAAACCGACTCAGGCACTAGTTCCCTGGAAGGCAGAGGATCGTCAAGACCCGCACGGACCGCCTACGGGTAGGATACATTTGCGGAAGGATCGAAGTCGGATCTCTCTTTGGAGTTTGCCGGCTTAGATCCAAAAAATTCAAGGCCCACCCAAACCACCCCTGTGCAGGATATAATGGTGGAAGATCATTGCAAATCTGCTGCGTCTGGAAAGCAGAGATCCCAGTTTGTCGGCGTGGTGACAATCTTCGATCTGGGGTGTTGCATTCAGAGAGAGGGTGAAAACCCCCGCGATTACCTAGCCAGGTGGCTCCGTATACGGGCTGATCTAGAACATTGACCTAGTGATTATGCTATTTATCACTTTGTGGAAGGGCTGGATCACGGTACACTTCTCCGGCATACGCTAAGGCGGCAACAGGCCTCGAGATGCCTCACTTTTGAGGGCATGGTTGACACCATCAATAACTACGCGGCTGCTAAAGTAGAAACTCAGGCAGTGCTCGCAGTTGTACTCGGCACCCCGCCACATCAGCCACCGCCACCACCGCCTCCAGTCAATGTCCCTGCAGCCTCAGCATCTTCTTCCATCGTCGAGGAAGCCCCCGCACTCTCCGACTCCGTTTTGGACGCGCTCTGCTACACCGACATCAACGTGGACTCGGAGGAGATGGATATCAACCCGGAGGAGCTCAACTATGCCATGCAGGAGATGGAGGAGGACATCAAGCGCGAGGAGCAGGCCGACAAGGCCATCACATCCCGAGAGGTGTTTGTTGCCATTGGGAGTGCGATGGAAGAAGACGAACCCGGACAAGCTCCGCCTAAAGCGCTGGACAAGGGGAAGGGACCACCTGATGCTGCCGACAATGATCGCTCAAAGGCCATGCCCCCTCCGCCTAACCCAGTGCAATAGCCGCAGGAACTCAACGTCGGTCCTAGTAACCTCAACACCGCAAAACCGCTGCCTCCGGCATCTACGTCTGCGGCTTCCCAATTCACCCCAGCTGATAGGGTGATGTACGGCAATTTGCTCGTAGAGCCCATGACTGTGGCTCATATACGGAACATAGTCTAGCTTGACGAGAAGCACCAGCAGCTGCTGGAGGAAGCGCAGGCCATGGCGGAGCAAGGCGCAAAGCTAGATCAAGATCTGGCCAATGCGTAGAAGTCAATCGACAAAGCTAGAGCAATGGAGGCCGAGTACAAGACTCTGCTCAAGCAGCAGAAGGCTAGGAAAGCTCTGACTCGCGTCATCAACGATCCTGGTGTACGACGCAATCTAGGATGGGCTCCCCCAAAGCCGCCACAAGCCAAGCCATACATTGACATCGAGGGTAGGCAGGTCATGCCCACTCCTATCCTCAACTTAGCCGTCGCCAAGGCCCTACTGCAGTAGGATAGATCACTCGCAGTTGTGGAACATGTCTATGACCTTGTAGCAAAGGCGGTCAAACAGCAGGAAAAGGCCACCTCTTAGAGGCTTGAGTCTGACCCAGCATATTGCCAGTCTAGCTATCCTAAGCTGCCAAGGGAAAGATCTCCTCATGATGTCGGGTCCCAGACGGGTTCATTAGAGCAAAGACGGAGGGATGCGCACAACAGGAAGGATGCTATCCCCATATCCTCCAACCTCGGAGGCAAGGCTCATCCTCGTCGCCCATCTCCACCGCCCCGATCCCCCCCGACATCACAAAGACCCAAAGGCTCACAATTGTATGAGCATGCCACCGCCAAGACGCCCTCAGGGCGGCATCGTCATTCGCGACAACGCGGAGCAGCCTCGCCACGATGGAGAGCGCAACCAAGGACACAAGAGCAGGTCACGCCATGACCCTCTATGTTTGACAAGTAACCGCGACAGACGTGAGGCGTCGCGGGAGGGTAACAGCAAGAAGGCTAACCCACCGCCACCTCCACCTCCGTCGCCACCTAGCAGCCACCATGGAGGAGGAGGCACGCGTTGTTCATGCAGCCCATCCCCGGCGGCAAGATGAAAAGAGCAAGCCCAGAGCCATACGATGCATTCTCATGCCTGGAAAAGATTCACGAGGCCTGGGAAGGACAATACCTAGGACCACGTTGCTTTGCACCTGTAATACGGACCGCAACTTACCCCAAGGGTTTCCGGATTGACAAGACCATCAAGCCCTATGACAGCACCGCCAAACTAGCTACGTGGTTGCAGGATTACGACAACGCGGTGGAGATTGCCGGGGGGAACCCCAACATTGTCTTCAAGTACCTCCCACTGATGTTGATGGGCACGGCCCGCCAATGGATTGATGAATTGCCGGAGAAGTCCATCTGCAACTAGTTGGACATGCAAGAAGCGTTCACCAAAAACTTCAAGGGTATGTATAAGCGTCCTTGCACTGTTGGCGATCTACAGCGGTGCGTGCAAGAGAAAGACGAGATATCTCGAGCCTACCTCTCCCGCTGGCTGGATACGATGAATTCCTGCGCAGGAGTGCACGATCAGACCGCCATGGCCACCTTCATTGATGGATTGGACAAAGTTGGCCAGTGAGTTCGCGGCTGCCGACGACGATGCTCATGGCTCCTTGCCGGCAATAGTCGTTCCAACCCAAGCTAAGAGGAACAACAGTACCAAGCGGAAGAGCCCGCCAGAAGAAAAGCAAACCTCCGATATGGTCGCCATGACATTTGCAGGAAGAGGTGATGGCGGATAGCGTGGCCAAGGACATGGTCTGGTCGTGGGAAGCAGTGAGGTAGTGAAACTACCCCAGCAATGTTCCGCATTCCCCAAACGTACGAGGAGTACCGTGATATGCCATTCCTTGTACACCTCGACACCAACGACAAAGCCACTCACACCAATCGTCATTGCAAGTTTGTCAATGACCTCAAAGAAGACCCAGAGTCTGGCTACAAACGAAGCCGGAAGAACAGACCGCGAGGCAAGGGCAAAGGAAAGAAGAAGGAAGAGCAATCCAAGGATTCGAGTGATATGGACGAGGGCGTTAACCCCAAGCACACCGACAAGGGCGATGGCAAAGGCAAGAACCCCTTTCAGAAGAAGGCCATCGTCTACCACACTTTCCTTGGCACCCCTACTATCCGGGCACAGAAAACCTCGATGAGGATACTAATGGCCACCCTACCCCCAGTTCCCCAGTACCTGCGCTGGTCGGAAGTTCCAATCACTTGGGACAGGAAGGATCACCCAGAACTCATCCCAACGGAGAACCAATACGCCATGGTCATCAACCCTTTGATTGACGGCAATGAGTTCACCAAATGCATGGTGGACAGTGGAAGCATCATCAACATCATGTACATGGATACACTACACAAGATGAACTTGACGGAGACCAACCTAAGGCGGACCAGCACCATGTTCCACGGCGTAGTTCCTAGCCGGGAGGCTCGGTCCCTTAGGTGCATCACACTTCTGGTCGCTTTTGGTGATGTTAACAATTACCGCCAAGAATGCATGACCTTTGAAGTGGTCCCCTTCAATAGCGTGTACCACGTCATATTCAGACGCAACATCTTCCACGCCTTCATGGCCAAGCCATGCTTCGTCTACAACAAGGTCAATATACCTGGACCAAACGGTGTCATCATCGTATCTGGAAGCTTTAGAAAGGCAAGGGACTACAATATTGGAGAAGCAGCCTTTGCAGAAGTTGTCCTCTACGGCGAAGAGTTCAAGGAGATTCAGAGCAAGGTCGATGCCTGAGAGATGCCGGCATCGAAGAAGCGGATTTCTGACTCTGATCAGGACTTTAAGGCCACCATTGAGACCAAGCTGATGGAACTTGTGGTAGGCGATTCCTCCAAGACCACTGCCGTTGGGACGAACCTGGATCCTAAATAGGAAAGCACGCTCGTCGAGTTCCTCCATGAGAATAGGGACATCTTTGCCTGGCAACCTGCCGACATGAAAGGTGTACCTAGGGAACTTGCCGATCACATCTTGAATATTGATCCAAAATGCAAACCAGTGAAACAACCTCTACGACGCTTCAGATACGAGAAGATACGCGCCATAGGCAAAGAGATAGCTAGGTTACTTAAGGCTAGTTTTATCCAAGAAGTCCTTCACACCCGACGGGGGCCAATCCTGTACTTGTCCCCAAAAAGGGAACCAAAGAATTAAGAATGTGTGTTGATTACACCGCCTTGAACAAAGCGTGTGCGAAAGATCCGTTTGCTTTGCCTCGCATTGACCAAGTCATTGACTCGACGGCTGGCTCGGAACTTCTATGTTTTCTCGATGCATACTCAGGATACCACCAGATAAAAATGAGGAAGTCAGACCAATTGTCCACTTTGTTCACCACACCCTATGACTCATTTTGCTATGTCATGATGCCCTTTGGGCTGAAAAACGCAGGTGCTATGTACCAGCAGACTATGCAGCATTGCCTACACGATCAAATTGGCTGGAATGTTCACGCCTACATGGACGATATAGCGGTGATGTCTAAAACGTAAAACGACTTAATCTCCGACATAAAATAAACCTTTTATAATCTCCGGAAATACAACATGATGCTTAACCCAAAGAAGTGTGTATTCGGCATTCCAGCTGGCAATGTTGGGCTTCATCGTTTCCCAGCGTGGAATCGAGGTTAACCTGGAGAAAATCAAAGAGATCCTAAACATAAACCATCTGACATGCTGCCTGAAGGACATCCAACGGCTAACATGCTGCGTTGAAGGAGTTAGCCGGTTCGTCAGCCGACTTGGAGAGAAGGCTCTGCCGTTGTACAAGTTGCTGAAGAAGGCGGACAAATTTACATGGACGGACAAAGAAGATGCTGTGCTCAAGAAGCTAAAGGAGATACTCTCCTCTAAACCTGTGCTCACAACACCCGAGCCTATGGAGCCTATGTTGATCTACATGGCGACAACTAACCGGGTAATCAGCATCATCATCGTGGTGGAGCAGAAAGAACGAATGCACGAGCACGGAGTGCAACAACCAGTTTACTATGTAAGCGAGGTCTTGACGGAGTCCAAGTAGCATTACCCGCACTACCAGAAGCTAGCTTATGGAGTGTTCCTTGCTTCTTGGAAGCTAAGGCACTATTTCCAGGAGAACCCTATCACAGTTGTGCGCAAGGCTCCACTGTCCGACATTATCAATAACAGTGACGATACAAGAAGGGTTGTGAAGTGGGGCATTGAACTTGCCGCCTTCGAGATCACCTACAAGAGACGTGACGCTATAAAATCATAGGTCTTGGCGGATTTTATTGCAGATTGGACGGAGATGCCGGATGCTACCCTTGTACCAGAGCCAGAATACTGGGTTGTGCACTTTGACGGATCAAAGCTACTCAATGGCTCGGGGGCTGGTGTACTTCTACAGTTACCAATAGGGGAAAAGCTATACTACATTCTGGAGATCCACTTCGAGGCTACAAATAACATGGCGGAATATGAAGCACTCATTCACGAACTTCGCGTAGCCAAGGATATTGGCATCAAGTGCATAGTTTGCTGTGGAGATTCCGACTTGGTTGCCCAGCAGGTGGTTGGCACCTAGAACGCACGGAACCCTATGATGGCGGCATATCGAGACGAAGTAGACGAGATAGCCAAGTGCTTCGAGGGCTACGAAGTCAAGTATGTCAAGAGGGAGGAAAATGAGGCGGTTGATCTGCTGTCAAAACTTGGATCAGGGCGCAAACCAATTCTGCCTGGCATTTTTCTAGAACATCTACGGACACCATCTGTGAAGGGAGCAGACCCCGAGAACCCAGATAGAGTTGACTCTTTTGTTCATACAGTGAGAAAGGTCCCTCTGGCTTGGACAAAACCGTCCATGGAGTATCTCGTACACGGAACTTTGCCCATCGACAAAGTCGAAAGTTGGCAAATAGTACATCGAGCAAAGGGCTATACCATAATCAATGGATAGCTCTATAAAGGAAGCACCACTGGTGTATACCTAAAGTGTGTTTCCCAGCAAGAAGGTATTAAATCCTTCGTGAGATCCATATCGGAGATTGCGGGCATCACGTTGCTCCTTGATCATTGGTCTCCAAAGCCTTACGGCAAGGATTCTACTGGCTGACCGTGAAGGCGGACGCTAACAAGATGGTTGCGACATGCATGGGATGCCAGTGCCCGACAACCACATGTACCAGCTCAAGAATTGCAAACAATACCAATAACTTGGCCGTTTGTAGTCTGAGGGTTGGATATGGTTGGACCATTACAGACGACACCATGTGGATTTAGGCATCTGCTAGTAGCAGTTGATAAATTCACCAAATGGATACAATCTTAACCCATTAGAAATCTTGATGGGGCAACTGCCCTTAGGTTTGTCCTGGATCTAGTGGTGAGATTTGGTGTCCCACATAGCCGACAACGGCAGCAACTTGTCACTCGGATAAGTAGAAGCCTATTGTTGGGAGAAGGGCATCCGACTTGACTTGGCATTTGTGGCACATCCACAGTCCAATGGGCAAGTTGAGCGAGCAAATGGATTAATTCTGTAGGGGATCAAGCCATGTCTAGAGGCGCCGCTACATAAAGCAGCTGGAGCCTGGGCGGAGGAATTACCATCTCTTCTGTGGAGTTTGCAAACTACACCCAACAGATCTACCGGCTACACCCCTTATTCATGGTATATGGAGCAGAAGCCATCCTGCCCTCCGACATCCTCCACGATTCACCAAGAGTTGCTGCCTACGACGAAGATGACGCTGAAGAATCCAGACGCCTAGATGTGGACTTTCTCGAGGAAGAGCGAGTATTGGCATGCCAAAGATCCGCCATCTACTAGTAGAAGCTACGCAACTACCATAGTCGCCGCATTCGGCATCGCTCATTTAAAGAGGGGGATCTGGTGCTCCTACTTAAGCATAAGAAGTCACACAAATTATCCCCGCCATGGGAAGGACCGTTCATCATAAGCAAGGCGTTACTCAATGGTTCTTACTACCTTGTTGACAATCATGAACTAGAGGATATACCAAACGAGGATCATATGCGTAAGCAACGTGACTGGGATGATGACTACCCGGAGCTTGATCGGCCATGGAACATAGAACATCTACGTCCTTTTTACACTTAGCATATTTTTTATCTACTTTGTACCTCTTATATGATCAATAAAATAAAGCTCTTTGGTTCACTCATATGCTTGAGTCTTTTACCTCCTTTAGTGTTCATTTCTGGATCATATAAAACCTTTATGTGCAAGTTTTGCATTTGCACTTGTGAAAATTCTGCCTACGGGCGTTAGCTTAAGTTTTCTAGTCTACACGTTATTTGTTGTTTCTATGTGGATTCTGGAGTAGTGGCTTTCGGCACTCGAAGTCGGTGATTTTGTGCTTACGTTCTTGATGGTGCCATTGGGCATCATCACCTAAGCGCATAGTTCCGACAATGGGTCTTCCGACTCACGAAAAGTCAAGCATAAAAACCAAAGTAATGGATAAGCCATCACTTGCTTAAAAATATATACATGTTGGAACTAGTACTTAAGTAGCAGGAAACCTATAGCTATTGTTTTCCGCCTTAAGGTTAAACCATAGTTTTTTCTGCATACATAAAACATATCCAGAGGAAACAAATATTACATAAGTGTTTTTTCATTCCTCTGGCGCAGGAGACTTTGAGGTAACATCGTCGATAGCAGGAGAGTCATCTTGGTCATCAATCAAGTCGGTGGTCTTGAGGGACTCAGAGGAGCTGGACTGGTCGGCGTCAATGACCTCAAGAGGCACAAAGGTGTTATCATCTACCAACTTGGCAACCCTGGTGTCGTAGCCAGGGAGAGATGACCAGTTAGCTCCATGATCGTTCTTCTGGCCGTCATTGTCTACATCAGGCAGACTAGAGGTCACCGTGTCGATGTCAGCATTTTCATAGTGACCATTGCCAGCGACATCCTTGCACCAGCCCGGGTACATGAAGCTTTCCAGCTTACGATACGCTCGGGGGCTTGGCGTAGGATCTCCGAGTACTTCATGACAGAATCTACCGCCTTGATGTTGATGTTCAAGGGTTTGGCAATTTCTTTTGCTTGCGTGATGGCGGTGCTGATGAAGTTGCCGGCAAGAACCATGCATTCCTTTGGCGAAGGAGGATTATTGGTTAAACCAATAGGAGCTTCATTTCCGGCCAAGCAATGGAGTACATGAGTTCAACATATCAAAAGTTCAGAGTACCTGGCTTACATAAGTACAAGACGGAGATTGCTTACCAAAGATGCTAGCCTCAGCTTGTTGAAGCGTCTCCGCCATGGAATCTCGTTCTTGTCGGAGGACCTTGTACGCCTCAAGGTTGCGAGTATTCTGCTCGGTGGCAGCTTTGTTCTGCTCCTTGAGGATTGCAATTTCCTCCTTTAGTCGGTTGATCTCCGTGTTCGTGGACTCCTGCACAGCCTTCATAGCATCTTCATGCATCTTCAAGGATTCAACCCTCTCCTACTTGAGGATTTTGTTCTCGCTATCCAGCAGCTGTATGTGCTTGGATTGCTCGACAATATCCTTCTCCTTGGCAATAGCTTCTGCATGTCGGCGAAATGACAGCGCGCAATGAGTAGTCGGAGGTTAATGGCACAAGACCAAGATTGAGTGCGAAATTGAAAAGAAAAACAGAATCTTGCTCTTGGTGATTTGATCCTTTAAGAAGGCAGTTTACCCTTTTCAGCTTCAAGGTTAGCACACATATTCTAGAACTTGTCGTTGGCGACACCTCTCCGGGCATTCTCATTCTGCAATAAAGATAAATATTACTTAGTCTACTTGGAGCATCTAGTTGGATAAATATCCACCTACGGGCTTGGGGGCTACAGTACGAGTTTTTCAACTCGACAATATGCTTAGTCTTTCTTTAAGCATCTAGTCAGAACTAATTTTGTTTCAACTAGAGGCTTGGGGGCTATAGTATTGAAATTTACAAACACTGCGTATGCTACTCTAGAAGTATCTAGTCGGAATAATTCATTCAAACTACATACTTGGAGGCTACAGTGCGAAGTTTCTAGCTTAGTCACTCTAAGAGCGTTCGGGCCCAAAATACCTGTGGTTTTCCATCTAAATCCTCGAGGGCTACAATGTGATACTACATATGAAATGCAAAAGACATATAAAACTTACGAGTGCAATGATCTTGAGGTTGGTGGCGCTCTCAGCAAATATATTGCTAAAGTCAAGGCTGTTTCCGTGCAGGATATCCGCCTGCTTGAGCAGCTCCTCAAGACCACAAGTGGGAGAAGTCGGCGCTGCACCAGGAGCCAGAGCTGGGCTACTCGGGGTAAGCACCGGATAGACGATCTTTGGAAACTCTGTTGGTGTCTTGGGTGCAACGGCCCTACCTACGGCAGAAGTTCCGCCTTCCACCATTGCCTTACCAGTGGCATCCTTAGCCGGAGCTTTAGCCACTTTGGAGGACGTGCTTTCTTGTGTCGCCTTCTCATCGACAATGGCAAGTTCCACGGCAACATCGGGGATCCCCTGAGAAGGAGCTGGATCCACTTCCATGGTGGAAGGTTCAGACGTTACCTTCGCTGGAGATCTTGTTGGCACGGTAGCAGGTTGGACGCTCGGAGTTGGAGGGGCAATGCCAGGAGAGGACTTACTAAACATTTCTTTGATGTTTTTCTAAGCCCCCGCTGTTTTTAAGGTCTTCTTCAAACTCATACTGGCCTTCTTCTTGAAACGTGCAAAAGTATAAGTACAGGAACAAGACGAGCAAGAGACAATGTCGGATGTTAAGAAGTTTACACAACGGTTGGTGATTTGGTCAATGGGATACCAATCATTCTTCTTTTCTCCGCCTCTAGGGAGGCGGTGGATCTCTTGGAGGCTCCACCCTCCGTCTTCTTCTTCTTTCCTCTGTCGGCACCGTCAGAGGTAGAGCTCTTCCGCTTTCGTGCCAATAGGACATCATCGTCGGACACGACGGTGACTTCCTTCATCTTGGGGTCGTAGACTTGGATAGCCATGCTACCTTCATCTAGACTCTTTAGCTTTTAAGTGAATCCCAAAGTGTTAGATGCAATGGTTAAGGCTAGATGGAAGAACTGGAATATATGTCATACACGAAAAATGAACAAGTACCTCTGGGCACGTGCCACCCTTGAACATGTCGTAGGTGATGGTGAAGACACACTTCCTGTCCTTCACCTTGACTATGTCCTTGAGGCGAAGATTGACGGAGTCACTCGAAAAGTTGTCCTCGGAGATGCGGAGGCTATCCTTCCTATCCTTGGAATATATGTGCATCAGCTTCACGCGGTGCTGCAGAGGCTGAATCCGCCTGATGAACCAGCACATGGCTAGGTCCAACCCAGTCAGACCCGTCTCTACGAGCCACTCGATCCGCCTTATAGTGCGGGAGGCTTCATCGTCGGAGGGAAGGAGGGATTGGGATCTCCATGTCGGGGCTTCAGCGGCGGCTCCGTCGAAAAAGTCCGGGTACGTTCTTTCTCGGCAAACCAGAGGGATATCTGGGCCGTAGAAATACGTCCTCTGCCAGTTCTTGCAGGACTCATGTCCTACGATATCGGGGAACCGCCGGCCAGGCCGAATATTGAAGCTAATGGTTCCGCAATTTCTAAGTTCATCCTTGATCACTCCGGCTTCCCTCTTAACTGTGAAGAAATCTATAAACAGATCTAACCTAGGCCTAATTCCTAGGTAACCCTCACAAAGTGCCGCGTAGTTGCTAACCGCGAGGATGCTATTTGGAGACAGGTTCTGAGGTTGAACTCGGTAGTGGCTAAGGACCTCTATGAAGAAGTCGGAGATTGGGAGGGAGAGGCCGCGTACCAGTTGGGCTTTGAGGTACACCTTTTCTCCGGATAGGGGAGAAGGGATGACCTCGCCGGCCGGTGCCGCCCGCCAGACTAGCCCCTCCGTCACAGGGAGGTACCCCTCGGAGAGCATCTCCTTGAGATCGCCTTTGTTAATATCGGAGCCACGCCATTCCCCCTTGTGGGAATCGTCCTCCTCTTCCAGCATTTCCAGCCCCGTTGGAACATGGTCACTGCCAGTGGTTTCCACCACCGCGGAGTGCGACACTACCACGCCCCCAGCGGAAAGTGGATTGAGTTTGTCATCTTGGACGTGGCCTCGCCTGACGCCACCATAGATGGAGTAGTGCTGCTTCTTGCCATTTGTGCAATGGAAGGTTGGTTGTGAGATTTGATGGAAAAGCTAGGGTTTTTCCTCTATGCGCGCGGAGAGCTCGAGGAGACGTTTGCTGGAGGAAGAAGATGATGCGAGGAAGAATGCGATGAAAGGATAAAAATCACCACGGTTACAATTTATAGTACTCGGCATCAAGATTCGTGCAAGTTGATCGAACGGTTGCTGCGTGGACAGCGCATGCATGGAAATTTTGCCACGCTCCCATCGCCGCCGCCAACGTTTCGTATCCTTCGCACGGGAAAAAGGCTATGATTGTGTTCTCTGCATGTGTGAGTTATGAGGCATCGCTGACCTATGGTATACATCGCTCTACTGACATAGGCAGGTGAACCATCCCATTTGAAGATTCCGGCAAGGACGGATCCAATCCAGCTACGAGAAGAGTACGATGGAAGATTCAGCAGTTCTTCGACTTACATGTTGAAGACGGAGAGCATTGCAGGCTTCTCGGGAGGACTACAAGATATTGATTGACGATTTGCCGACATCCATCTAGACGGAGCATTCAATCTGAAGAGGCAAGACGACGCAAGATCTCGGAGTTCTCTCGGGGCTACTGTTGGGGATATGCTAAATGGGTGTCACCATTGCATGTCTCTAATCCGGATAACCCGGGTGGCCCATAGTAGGCCTGCTAGGCGGCCCAGTTAGATGGATCCAGAAGGGAGGCCCATGTCGGATAAAGGAAGGCTACGGAGGAGTCACCGGCGTACCCGGAGCCTTGCAGTACATGACACGTTAGACTAATTGTGTACCGTGTAGGACTCTGTAATCTGTCCGGCTAGACTTGGCGTGTATCCCTAGGATCTGGCGACTATATAAGCCGTATCTAGAGGAGCCTTTAGGATATAACTCAACTCATACCTCGCACAGCGAACCAATCCCTGTAACTCGGCGTATTGCCATTATAGTGATTTATAGCAGGAGTAGGATTTCGCCACCGTCGTGGGATCTGAACCTGGGTAAGTTGTGTTACCTCGTACCTGCCAACCTTCCGCCTTACCCCACGTCTCTAAACACGCACTGTGAGGACCTCTCCATGGCGTACTCGTCGGCAATACCACGACATTACTAGCATAATGAAATAACATTCAACTTTTTATCTATTCGTTGCCCAAGAATAGCACCCACAACAAAATCACTAGCATCACACATAATTTTAATGGGTACCAATCAGATGGTTGGACAATAGGAGCAATAGTCAAAGCTTTCTTCAAAGTTTCAAAAGCTTCCTTACAATCATCATAAAAAAACAAAAGGTACATCTTTTTGAATAATATTAGTAAGGGTCTTTAAAATTTTGGAGAAATCTTTAATACACCTTCTATAGAAACCAGCATGACCAAGGATACTACGAATACCTTTCACATCCCTAGGGAATGACATTTTCTCAACTGCTTCAACTTTGGCTCTGTCTACTTCAATACCTCTTTCAGAAATTTTGTGTCCAACAACAATCCCTTTATTAACCATGAAGTGGCATTTCTACCAATTAAGAACAAGATTAGTTTTTTCACATCTCTGCAAAACTTTATCAAGGTTGTGCAAACAAATTATCAAAAGAAGTTTCATAGACAAAAAAAATCATCCATGAAAACTTCTACAATTTCTTCACAAAAACCATAAAAGATAGTAGACATACATCTCTGAAAGATAGCAAGAGCATTACATAAACCAAAAGACATACGCCTATAACCAAAAGGTATACACCACCTGCTAGAGCGCTGCTCCTCACAACAACTGCACGAGGTGGTGGGGCAAAGGGAAAACTACGTAACTTGGAATCTGTAGTTAACAAAGTATAGGGAGAACGTAAAGAAAAATTAACAACTAGTACAATGGCATTGCCTTAATTCATTCCTATTTCACCTCCCGTCGGCGACGATCTCAATTTCACCCGACCTTCCTCGATTAACGGCCTTCCACGCTTGATTCCGGGTGGATCGAGGGTCGTCGGTGACGAACCCATCTGAACCGAGCCCCTCCCCTCGCGGCCTTCTTCCATCGACTCCTCCTAATCGTGGCCAGACTTCGTGGGCCAGGAGGATACATGATGGAGAGGGGCTCGCCTTGGCTTGCTGACCTCGTCCATATCTTCAGCGGCGGCCTACATGTTGCCCCTCCTGCTGGGCGACGAGGAGAAGGGGGATGACATCCATCCGTCGCTTCACCGCATGCTCCTCCACGTCGACCTCCGCTTCCTCCATCCACAGCACCATCCCTGCCTCTAGCCCCCTCTCTCCCAGGTACAACCATTGAGAAGACCGGGAGATGGGGCTGTGGAGCAGAAAGAGGAGAAGGAGGATTGGGGAGAGAGGGACGATCGATGGGGATATGGGGGTGGCAGCAATTCGCCCGAGATTTGGAGTTGAGCGAGAGGGGAGTGGGGGAGGTGCGCCGTCGGAGGGGATTGGAGAGGAGAGATGGGAGAGATTATTGGATGGTGGCGGCTAGGGTTAGCAAGGTGTCTCCGGCTGAGCTCCGCGCGGTGCCGCGTCCACTGCCCCTTCCGATTCGGTCCGTACCAACTAAACGCGCACCGAAATAAGACAGATAAGGCTAATATGCGGGTCCGAATATCTCTTACCGGCAAATGATGTAGCTGGATCGAGTGGAGCGCACGCGTGGGAAGTAGCGAGGAGTGTGTGACGCAAATTGGCACTTGATCTGATGATCCAGAATGGCTAGAACCTGTGGTAACCACATGAGGGGCACCAATTACACCTTTAGATAGGTTGAAGACTTGAAGTTTCTCTCTTACAGATTGGAGGTACATGCAAGGCATACGAGCAACTTTCCATATGTACGATGTAAGAAATTATGTGAAATAAAAGTTCAAGACTGCAAATCAATAAAGTTTACGTGGTCTACTTTTCCTATACCAATTTTAAAATGTACTGGAGTACTAGTTTAATGATCTTCGAGTTCTCGGTCATGGCCGCGCGCGGAGACCTCGCAAACAGTGACAAGTATATTCTGGTTGCAGGACGGCAGCTAGCAGTAGCTCCCAGTGCTCCTCCTACGCATCCATTCTATTGAAGTATATTACACGAGACGATGAGAGGTCGACACAGCTGACTGCAGCCATGAATCGGGAACATGGCTTACGCGCGACGGGTTCTATGGTTCAGTTCCTTATTTTGGGTTTGATTAGTTCGGTTGGGAATGGCTGAGTCCGCGCGACAGTTTGGTTCAGTTTGGATACGCAAAATAAACAGTTGGGTATGGTTAGTTATGGTCCTAAACAGTTACGGGTGAAACTGATCAAAACTTCAGGTTAAGACCCGGCTTTTCAGGTGGGTCTAAACGGGTTATCAGCACGTGGGCACGAAAGTAGCAGTTCGATTTGGTTTGTGTTAGGCTTTACGAACCCCCTGCATGTCGACTCCGCAGCTGTGCTGCCATAAAGAACGATTGCGTTGGAGAAACGACCTAGCTGGGTGCTATTTTCTTACCGTGAGCTTTTGTACTGTTTCTTGTAGAGGTGTAGGCCACCAAGACGTCACTAGCTAGCTTCTTGAAGGCGACAATGGTTTCAACCCAAAACAGAGAACCGGGTTTAACCTATAGTTTCTTTAAGTGGTTTAGTTATGGTTTGGATGGACGATATGCAAAGTTTGGTTTAGTTTCAGTTTTGCGGGGTGGCCGGGGGTGTGGCTTGGTTGTGGTTATTAATTCCACGTTGTTGGGTATGGAGGTGTGGTTTAGTTATAGGACCATTGCCACGCTTACGCGCGAAGGCTACGTGAGCTTTGTGATGTTATACTCAAATAAGAAATGGCGAACTGTGATCCGGAGTTCTGGACATATACCTGCAGACAATTCGTACACTGTCAATAACGAAAAGAAGTCCGTAACAAAATAAGATAAAAACTAAATCAAAATCTATCAGGACGTTGGCTCCCTCGCTATATATTTGCGCTGTGCTCGATCATATCGCACCTCTCATAGCAGACAGCTGCAGATCTCGCGAATGTCTCTCCTCATCTGCATCAGCTGCGTTGCTATCCTTGCTCATGCGGTGGACGTGAAGCTGCTGTCTGCTCCGAGTCCAAAGGTACAGCTCCCCGATGCAAGAATCTCACGAGGAGCAATTAATAGGAATAAGTATTATGGTGAATAGTTTGCTTGATTATGAGTAGTTTTGAATGTATTTAACAAGATTTTAAAGATCATGGATCTATAAGATGTACCAGTTCAAAATAAATAAATAAGATGTACAGATTATAGAATTATTTAAAGGTCTAAAAACACTAATTATGTTTCAACTTTGAGTAATAATAAAGTTTTAACATAAAAATTAAAGATACATTTAAGCAATTTTCTAAAGTAGGGGGCAATTGCCCCCCGCCCCTCCCCTGCAACTTAGTGAAACTTTGCCACTTTAAACAAGAGGCATTTGATGTCGTGTTGTCGTCCTAGAGCCCCAAAAATATATGAAACAGCCCTGAACAAAGTCCAGCCACCTGCGTCCAGGGCAAGTTCAGCAATCAAATCTCATCGTGACGACTAATCTGGGCTCGTTCCTTGGAACACTAGAGTAAGTGATTATGGTCGGCATCGTCTCGCTGGCCATGACCCAGACATTGAGCATGGACAGCGACCGCGACATTTCCTAGGTGTGTTTCCGCTTTTTGGTCGGGTCCACCACCCTCTTGGACCCCAAAAAATCAACTACCTATGTGGCATTCTCGTGCGACTCCATGGCATGCCTCCAGCTCGGTCAGGCACACAATGACTGCTTGAAAGCGGAGTGCCAATACGTCATCTATTATGGTGACCGCTCGAGCATCGTTGGCACGTACGACGCTGACACACTAAAGCTAGCTGGCTCCAAGTCTGAGGCGGCCCTCAACGACTTCTGGTTCGGCTGCAGCCATGAGGAGGAGGGTTTCCACGACTACATGTATGGCCTCATGGGGCTCGGTGGCAATGCACAGTACATGGTGTCGTGGTATTGACACGACAGATGCTACATGAGGTAGCCTATGTAGAGGAGGCAATGTGACGTAGGATAATTTGGAATCGAGATTGGCACATGATATATCCAGGTTCACGTCCCATCGATGGAGGATCGCTACATCCTGCTATCAATCCAGTATATGATCATAGATTGATTTACATGAGAGTTGTTGTACGCTCAAGGGAGAGACTATGTCTAATAGGATATACTCCGTGGGGTGTTCCTGGTGGTTTTATATATGCAGCCAGCTAGGGTTTACAAGTGTTTTAATGGGCTTTATATTGGAGTCGCTATCTTGGACCTCCAGTCGGCGAGTCGTTTGGGTCTAGTATGCGCCAGTTGCCATATTTGGCAAGTCGATCCACCCTTGGCTAGGCTTCGGTCTGCTCGATCCAGCTGGAGACTCCGCTTCATGGTCGTATTCTCCATCAGTAGTCCCCGAGTGCGTCAGGGACTTGGCAATGACTTCAAGCCATCAAATGGCATAGGCGATTCCAAGGTGGAGTCGATGGTGAGTTGTTGGCGAGCTCCTGAAATAGAGAAATAGCTCATGAAATAGTCCATTCGCCAAGGCGAGTCGACACGTCTGGCAAGTCGCCGTTGGACGGAGTCGCCCCTTGGAAAAGTTTGACTGGTGCCTTGTTAAATTGTTGTTGTAGAGGCTAATGAATAGCATACATGGAGGCTACCAAGTAGTTGGTGATGAAGTTGACAAGTCAGCGCAGACGATTCCACGATGGACGAGCCCGCGATGGGCGAGTCCACGATGGGCGAGTCTGCGAGGGGAGAGTCCACGAAGGCAAGTCTGTGATGGTGAGTCCCTGAGTGTGTAGAGCTCGCGAGAGAGAGAGACCATGAGGGGAAATTCCGCGATGGTGAGTCCACGATGGCAAGTTCGTGAGTGGAGAGTCCTCGAGCATGGTGAGTACGCGGCGACGAGTCCGCAAGGGGCGAGTCGAGTCCCCGAGCGTGGAGAGTCCGCGAGGGCGAAGAGTCCGCGGCAGGCGAGTCTGCCAGTAGAGAGTCCTCGAGTGCGAGTCCACGAGTGCGAGTCCCCGATCATGTGTAGTCCGCGAGGGCGAGTCTACGAAGGCGAGTTGTAGCACCCCGGGTAAAACCACTACCAAAAAATCACTCGTTGTTGTGCATCTTCATGACTGCATGCTCATGTCATCATGCCATCTTGCATTTGAGCATCATCATGTCATCATACATAGTTTTCTAAAACTATTCTAGAAAATCCAATCTTTGTTTTTTAAGTACCCCTCTCTATTTCAAATGAAATCCCCCGAAGCCCCGATCCGAAGACCGATCTCCGCAAGACCGACACTACAAGAAATGTGGTAATTTTTGGCCCTCCATATTGGTCACTGAATGGTCATTGTTCTCCATTTATGACCTTCTCGTGATAAAAACACATGGTCAAAAGCTGAGAGTCACTAACGGACTATAAAGACCTTTTCTGTGAATTGGTTATAGACTGTTATGACCAAACTAAATGGTTTGGTCACCGGCTATCTAGTCTGTCCACATAAGCCAATCCTACATGGCATAGTCTGTCCACATAAGCCAATCCTACGTGTCAATACTTATAGGTTGAATTTAGCCCATTTCAGCCTTTTATTTTACAAATTTAGCATTTAGGGTCCAATTATTTAGTAGGCCGGGCCAAAAAAACTCAGCCCATATATTTTTCTGCTGTGGATTTTCTTTGGTTCAATGTTTTTCTATCGTGGATTTTATTTGACCCAAATTTTTTATAACGTGGCATTCCACTTGTTCTCACGTTTTAACAACAAAAATTACAAATAATTGAAATAGAGACATGTTCACAACACAAATGGCAAACACTTTGTCCAGCAGAGGGGCCGGTGGGCAAGAGACAAAACATGTACCGATAGAGGAAGTGTAGTATTGCTGAAGGTGACACTAGGAGCTCACTACCAAATACTAAAGGACAATCAGCTAGCTAGATACTCTAGGAGAACGAGTACAACAACACGCTGGAGAAGATGGCCAGGAGACGAATCATGGCGGTATGGGCTCGCAAGGCATAGCAGCATGGCCCACCACCTACAGGAAAAGCGCACATGAGCACTGATTGAACATCATACGGTGTCACGTCACATCACGAATAGTGAAAGAGGCTGGCAGTGTAGGTGCATAGACCGGCACTAGCCAGCAGGCATTGTGTTTACCTTGTCGTCGGTGTCGGTGTGATCGCCGCCTGTGCAGGGGAGCGGGAGCACAGTGGCGGTGGCGGTGACATTGGTGGCCAGAAGAACAGTTGGGTTGATGCCGATGAACGGGTACCCCGCGTCGCTGGCGGGGGCTCCTGCCGATCACACCGCCGCGACACGCACCATGGGATCTAGTGGGAATCTGAAGTGCAGCATGGTTTTCACCTGCTGCAGCGGCTCCGGAGCATCGAAGTACACTGGCGGAGGGAGGCACGTTGTCAAACCTGGCACTAGGGGTCGTAGCAGAGTAGTGCGGCCAGGCCAGCGAGATTTCACAATGGTGGTGTTTGCGTGACATTGGTGCAGGGCCATGGTTGTATCCTCGTCGTGCAGGAGCTGGACCAGGGGAAGGCTGCCAACAAATTTTGGGATCAACTATTAGATAGTCGCACATGCATGCATGAACGAAAAATGGAGACCAAGAAAAGCATACCTTGGAAGGATCGACCGGTGCCGAGTAGTATGCCGAGGTGTCCATGCCAATGAAGACGTAGTAGAGCAGCTAGATGGTGGCAGCGCCATTGGTAGCCATATTCAACTCGCTCTTCCCTTTCCCCCCGCAGCTTGCACTAATCGAATGCCAGCAATAGTTCAGAAGTCAAGTGGCCACCTCTATGAGAAGCCTGTCATAGGTGCAAAAGAAGAAAACGTCAGTGATATATGCAACACAACCATAATACAACAACCTATATTTGTTATGTGGGTATATAGTGTATCATTTTGCAGGTAATAACATCACACAATCTTTAATCTCACAGGAGCAAGCTGCAACTAGGTTAATAAAAATACATCTCCAACTATAAGACAGGTACAACAGTGCTTGATTTAATAAACAAGGGGACACAAATACTAAAAGCATCTGCAACTATAAGCATACAAGGACAGGCAGTTAACTCGCCTAATCCAAGTAGGCACTAACAGGAATAGGCAGGCCCATATCGACTAAATAAAAGTTATGGATTTGAGGATCTTCTACTTATATGCATGAGCAACGCCTAAAGCAACATATGCGTGACTATCCTGTTTCATTATAAGATTGACATTTACTAGTTGCATCAAGGAAGAAAACTGGTTGCTAGTACCATGAGCTACACCCCCTATCCACTATTATTCCACACTTATCACAGTTAAGTACACTTATTTATGGACAGATGGAGTATAGCATGTTGGCCCTTAGTTCTTAGATGAAAAATTGAACCTAATAATTCAGGCATTGGCACATACACCAACCGAAACAACCATTAGGTACTTATATGTTAGGGATATGCTATATGGGTATCCTCATAGCATGTCTCCTATCCGGATAACCCGGGTGGCCCACAGTTGGTAGCATGGCCCATGGCCTGCTGGGGGACCCAGTTAGATGGATCCAGAAGGGAGGCCCATGCTGGATAAAGCAAGGCTACGTAGGAGTTACCGACATACCCGGAGCCTTGGAGTGCAAGACACGCTAGACTAGATGTAAGCAGTGTAGGACTCTGTAACATGTCCGGCTAGGACTTTTCCCTGTAACCCTAGGACCTGGCGACTATATAAGTCGGTCCTATGGGAGCCTTTAGGGCACGATAACTTAGACTCTCTAGTCACCTCACACAGCGAACCAATCCCTGTAACTCGGCATATTGCGCTTATAGCGATTTATAGCAGGAGTAGGATTCCGCCACCGTTGTGGGATCTGAACCTGGTTAAGCTATGTAACCTCGTACCCGTCAACTGTCCGCCTTCCCCCACGTCTCTAAACACGCACTGTGAGGACCCCTCCATGGTGTACTCGTCGACAATACCACGATAGTTAGCGCCCACCATGGGGAGAGATGCGCTTCAGGCTCTTCAGCGGGCGAGAACCAAGATCTTCGTGGGAATTGGCGAAACCGTAGCCATCGGTCGCATTCTTTTCTCCAGCAACGTTCCGATCGTCCCTCTCGACGAGTTCTGGATCCCGGCGAAGACGAACCCTACGCGGTGCTCGATCGTCCCCATCAGAGATATCCACCTCTTCATCGGCGAAACCGACTCGGGCACTAGTCCCCTAGAAGTCGGAGGAGCATCAAGACCCGCACGGACCGCCTACGGGCAGGATACGATCGTGGAAGGATCGATGTTGGATCTCTCTTTGGAGTTTGCCGGCAAAGATCGGAAAAATTCAAGGCCCACCCAAACCGCCCCTGTGCAGGATATAATGGTGGAAGAACGCTGCAAGTCCGCCGACTTCATTCGTGCGTCTGGATAGCAGAGATCCAAGTTCGTCGGAGTGGTGACCATCTTTGATCTGGCGCGTTGCGTTCAGAGAGAGGGCGAAAACCCCCGCGATTACCTTGCCAGGTGGCTCCGTATACGGGCCGACTTGGCTCATTACCCCAATGATGATGCTATGTATCACTTTGTGGAAGGACTAGACCAGGGTACGCTTCTCCGGCATACCCTAAGGCGGCAACAGGCTTCAGGACGCCTCACTTTCAAAAGCATGGTGAACACTGTCAACAGCTATGCGGAGGCTGATGAGGAAGCTCCGATAGAAATTGCGCTTGTTGGCGGAGCCCCTCCGCCTCAGCCACCGCCACCACCGCCTACGGTCGTCATCGCCGCGGCTGCGCCACCACCTCAAGTCATCGTCGCTGCTGTTGCACCTCCACCCCCTGTCATCGAGGAAGCCCCGGCACCTTCCGACTCCGTGCTTGACACGCTCTACGCCGACATCAGCGTAGACTCGGAAGAGATAGACTTCAGCCCGCAGGATCTAGACTCCGCCATACAGGAGATGGAGGAGGATTAAAAATGCGACGAGCAGGCCAACAATGCCATCACGTCCCGAGAGGTGTTCGTCGCCATTGGGACGACGATGGATGAAGATCAACCCGGACGAGCTCCGTCTACAGCGCTGGACAAAGGGAAGGGACCACCTTTTGCGGCCGACAATGATCGCGCAAAGGTCATGCCCCCTCCGCCTAACCCAGTGCAGTAGCCGCAGGAACTCGGCACCGGTCCGAGCAACAACAACACCGCAAACCCGCCGCCTCCGACATCTACGTCTGCTGCTGCCCAAGTCACTCCAGCTGATTGAGTGATGTACGGCAATCTCCTCGCCGAGCCTATGACCATGGCTCATATTCACAATGTAGTCCAGCTTGACGAGAAACGCCCGCAGCTGCTGGAGGAAGCACATGCCATCGCGGAGCAAGGCGCAAAGCTAGATCGAGATCTGGCCAATGCGCAGAAGTCAATAGATAAAGCTAGAGCAATGGAGGCCGAGTACAAGACTCTGCTACAGCAGCAGAAGGCTAAGAAAGCTCTAGCTCATGTCATTAACGATCCTGGTGTATGTCGAAACCTAGGATGGGCTTCCTCGAAGCCGGCACAGGCCAAGCCATACATTGATAGTGAAGGCAGGCATGTGATGCCCACTCCTCTCCTCAACCTCGCCGTCACCAAGACCCTTCTGGAGCAGGATCGATCACCCGTAGCGGTGAACCAGGTCTACGACCTAGTGGCCAAGGCAGTGAAACAGCAGGAAAAGGCCACCTCTCAGAGGCTTGAGTCTGACCCGGCATTTTGCCAGTCTAGTCAGCATAAGCCGCCAAGGGACAGATCTCCTCATGATGTCGGGTCCCAGACGGGTTCGTCAGAACAAAGACGGAGGGATGCGCGCAACAGGAAGGATGCTATCCCCATATCCTCCGACCATGGAGGCAAGGCCCAACCTCACCGCCCATCTCCATCGCCCCGCTCTCCCCGACATCGCGAAGATACCAAGGCTCACCATCGTAGGGACATGCCTCCACCTAAGCAACACGGCATCGTCATCCGCAACAACACAGAGCAGGCCCGTCATGATGGGGAGCGCAACCAAGGACATAAGAGCAGGTCATGTCATGATCCTTCGCGTCCGACAAACAACCATGACAAGCGTGAGGCGTCACAGGAGGGTAACAGCAAGAAGGCTAACCCACCGCCACCTCTTCCTCCGTCGACGCCTAGTAGCCACCATGGCGAAGGAGGCCCGCGTCGTTCATGCAGCCTATCCCCTGATGACAAAAAGAAGAAAAGAAGCCCGGAGCCATACGACACACGATCACGTCTGGACAAGATCCACGAGGCCCGGGATGGAGCATACCTGAGACCACGTTGCTTTGGACCTATAATACGGACCATAGCTTACCCCAAGGGTTTCCGGATTGACAAGACCATCAAGCCCTATGACGGCACCGCCAAGCCAGCTACATGGTTGCATGATTACAACAACGTGGTGGAGATCGCCGGGGGAAACTCCAACGTCGCCGTCAAGTACCTCCCATTGATGCTGGCGGGCACGGCCCGACAATGGATCGATGTCTTGCCAGAGAAATCTATCTACAACTGGCTGGACATGCAAGAAGCGTTCACCAAGAACTTCGAGGGTACTTACAAATGTCCCTGTATTGTTGGCGACCTACAACGGTGCGTGCATGATAAAGACGAGTCATCCCACGCCTACCTCTCCCGCTGGCTGGATATGAAGAACTCCTGCACATGAGTGCACTCGCATACCTCCATGTCCGCCTTCATCGATGGGTTGGAAAGGGGTACGTTGCTCCGACATACGTTGAAGCGCCTGCAGGACAACCACCAGCTAGATCTCAACTAGATGATCCAACTGGCTAGTGAGTTCGCGGCTGCCGACGACGATGCTCGCGGCTCCCTGTCGGCAACGGCCATTCGAACTTAGGCTCGGAGGAATAGCAACACCAAGCGGAAAAGCCCTCCAGAAGAAAACTAAACCTTCGACATGGTCGCCATGACTTTTGCAGGACGAGGTGATAGTGGACAGTGTGGCCGAGGACGGGGGGCTGGTCGTGGGTAGCAGCGAGGTAGTGAAACAACCTCGGCAGCACTCCTTGTTCCCCAGACCTACAAGGAGTACCGCGATATGCCGTGCCTCATACACCTCGACGCCAACGGCAAGGCCACACACACCAATCGCCATTGCAAGTTCGTCAACGACCTCAAGGAGGACCCAGAGTCTAGCTACAAGCAAAGTCGGAAGAACAGACCGCGAGGCAAGGGCAAGGGGAAGAAGAAGGAGGAGGAGTCCAAGGATTCAAGTGACATGGACGAGGACGTTGACCCCAAGCACGATGTCAAGAGCGACGGCAAGGGCAAAAAACCCTTCGAGAAGAAGGCGGCAGTTTTCCACACTTTCCTTGGCACCCCCACCGTCCGACAACAGAAGACCTCCATGAGGATACTAATGGCCACTCTACCCCCAGTTCCCCAATACCTGCGCTGGTCGAAGATTCCAATTACTTGGGACAGGAAGGATCACCCAGACCTCATCCCTACGGAGAACCAATATGCCATGATCATCAACCCCCTGATTGACGGCAATGAATTCACCAAATGTATGGTGGATAGTGGAAGAAGCATCAACATCATGTACCTGGATACACTGCACAAAATGAACTTGATGGAGGGAAACCTAAGGCGGACCAACACCATCTTACACGTCGTAGTTCCTGGTCGGGATGCTCGGTCCCTTGGGTGCATCACACTTCAGGTTGCTTTTGCTGATGTCAATAATTACAACCAAGAACGCATGACCTTTGAGGTGGTCCCCTTCAAGAGCGTGTATCACGTCATATTCGGCCGCGACATCTTCCACACCTTCATGGCCAAGCCATTCTTCGTCTACAACAAGCTCAAGATACCCGGACCAAACGGTGTCATCATCATATCCGGAAGCTTTACCAAGGCAAGGGACTGCGAGATTGGAGAAGCAGCCTTTGGGGAAGTTGTCCTCTACAGTGAAGAATTCAAGGAGATCCAGAGCAAGGTCGATGCCTCGGAGATGCCCGCGTCGAAGAAACAGATTTCTGACTCTGCCCCAGCATTCAAGGCCGCCATCGAGACCAAGCCTGTGGAACTTGTGGTAGGTGATGCCTCCAAGACCACCGCCATTGGGACGAACCTGGACCCTAAATAGGAAAGCATGCTCGTCGAGTTCCTCCATGAGAACAGGGACATCTTTGACTGGCAACCTGCCAACATGAAAGGTGTACCTAGGGAACTTGTCGAGCACAGCTTGAATATTGATCCAAAATGTAAACCAGTGAAACAACCTCTACGATGCTTCGAGAAGAGACGTGCCATTGGAAAAGAGATAGCTAGGTTACTTAAGGCTAGTTTTATTCGAGAAGTCCTTCACACCCGATGGGTGGCCAATCCTGTACTTGTCCCCAAAAAGGGAACCAAAGAATTAAGAATGTGTGTTGATTACACCAGCATGAAACAAGCGTGTCCCAAAGATCCGTTTGCTTTGCCTTGCATTGACCAAGTCATTGACTCGATGGCTGGCTCAAAGCTTTTGTGTTTTCTCGATGCATACTCAGGGTACCACCAGATCAAGATGAGGAAGTCGGACCAATTGGCCACTTCGTTCACTACACCCTATGGCATGTTTTGTTATGTCATGATGCCCTTTGGGCTGAAAAACGCAGGTGCTACGTACCAGCGGACAATGCAGCGTTGCCTACACGATCAAATTGGTCGGAACGTTCACGCCTATGTGGACGATATAGCAGTGATGTCTAAAAAGTCAAACGACTTATTCTCCGACTTAAAAGAAACCTTTGATAATCTCCGGAAATACAACATGATGCTTAAGCCTAAGTAGTGCGTCTTCGGGGTTCCAGCCGGCAAATTGTTGGGATTTATCGTTTCCCAACATGGAATCGAGGTCAACCCAGAGAAAATCAAGGCCATATTAAATATAAACCGTCCGACATGCCTAAAGGACATACAACGGCTAACAGGTTGTGTTGCAGCAGTTAGTCGGTTCGTCAGCCGACTTGGAGAGAAGGCTTTGCCACTGTACAAGTTGGTGAAGAAGGCGGACAAATTTACATGGACGAATGAGGCAGATGCAACATTGAAGCAGCTAAAGGAGACACTATCCTCGACGCCTATCCTTGCAGCACCCGAGCCTGGGGAGCCCATGTTAATCTACATGGCGGCCACCAACCGGGTAATCAGCATCGTCGTCGTGGTAGAGCGGAAAGAACCAGGCTATGAGTACGGAGTTCAACGACCAGTTTACTATGTAAGCGAGGTCTTGACGGAGTCCAAGCAGTGTTACCCGCACTACCAGAAGATAGCTTATAGAGTGTTACTTGATTCTAGGAAGTTAAGGCACTACTTCCAGGAGCACCCTATCACAGTGGTGAGCAAGGCTCCACTGTCCAACATTATCAGCCACAGCGACGCTATAGGAAGGGTCGTGAAGTGGGGCATTGAACTTGCCGCCTTCAAGATCACATACAAGAGACGAGATGCTATCAAATCACAAGCCTTGGCGGATTTTATCGCAGACTGGACGGATATGCCTGATGCTACCCCTATTCTAGAGCCAGAATATTGGGTGATGCACTTTGACGGATCAAAGCTACTCAACGGCTCGGGGGCTGGTGTACTGCTACAGTCACCAACAGGGGAAAGCTACACTACGTTCTGCAGATCCACTTAGAGGCTACGAACAACATGGCAGAGTATGAAGCGCTCATTCACGGACTACGCGTAGCCAAGGATATTGGCATCAAGCGCATAGTTTGTTGTGGAGATTCCGACTTGGTTGCCTAGCAGGTGGCTGGCACCTGGAACGCGCGGAACCCTATGATGGTGGCATATCGCGACGAAGTGGACGAGATAGCCAAGAGCTTCTTGGGTTACGAGGTCAAGTATGTACCTAGGGAGCAAAATGAGGCGGCTGACCTGCTGTCAAAGCTTGGGTCAGGGTGCAAACAAATTCCACCTGGCATATTCCTGGAGCATCTACGGACAACATCCGTGAAGGGAGCAGACGCAGACAACCCAGACAGAGTTGACTCTTTCGTTCACACAGTGACAAAGGTCCCTCCGGCTTGGACAAAACCGTTCATGGAATATCTCGTACACGGAACTTTGCCCGACAACGAAGTCAAAAGATAGCAAATAGTACGTCGAGAAAAATTCTATACCATAATCAATGGACAACTCTACAAAAGAAGAACCACTGGTGTATACCTTAAGTGTGTTTCCCAGCAAGAAGGTATTGAAATCCTCCGTGAAATCCATCTCGGAGATTGCGGGCATCACGCCGCTCCCCAATCATTGGTCGCTAAAGCTTTCCGACAAGGATTCTAATGGCTGACTGCGAAGGCAGACGCCGACAAGCTGGTTGAGACATGCATGGGATGCCCGTATTATGCCCGACAACCACATGTTCCAGCTGAAGAATTGCGAACAATACCAATAACTTGGCCGTTTGCAGTCTGGGGGCTGGACATGGTTGGTCCGTTGTAGAGGACACCATGTGGGTTTACGCATCTTCTATTAGCAGTTGATAAATTCACCCAATGAATAGAAGCTAAACCCATTAGCAAGCTCGATGGGGCAACTGCCCTTAGGTTTGTCCGGGATCTAGTGGTGAGATTTGGTCTCCCACATAGCATTATCACCGACAACGGTAGCAACGTGTCACTCGGAGAAGTGGAAGCTTATTGTTGGGAGAAGGGCATCCGACTTGACCTTACATCTATGGCGCACCCACAGTCCAATGGTCAGGTTGAGCGAGCCAATGGATTAATTCTGCAGGGTATCAAGCCACGTCTAGAAGCACCGTTGCATAGAGCAGCTGGAGCTTGGGCGGAGGAATTACCATCTGTGTTGTGGAGTTTACGAACTACACCCAACAGATCCACCGGCTACACCCCTTACTTCATGGTATATGGAGCAAAAGCCATCCTGCCTTCTGACATCCTTCACGATGCACCAAGAGTTGCCGCCTACGACGAAGATGACGCTGAAGATTCCAGATGCCTAGATGTGGACCTTCTCGAGTAGGAGCGCGTATTGGCATGCCAAAGATCCGCCATCTACCAGCAGAAGCTACGCATCTCCTGTCACGGCCCGAGATCAGAGCTAGACAAATAGCAGACCCTCATCTGATATAAGCCTAACCTAAAATCCAAAGCGCGCAGGGAAAGATCGGTAACATTATAGAACATACAAACCATACATTAATAAGGTAAACTCTTAAGAGAGTTACAAACCAGTCATACAAGCCAGGGGTCATAGACCCATCATTACAACAAACAACGGAAGCAAACAAGTTGTTCTAAACAACAAACTTAGCAAAGGCCTAAGAGGCCATAAACAGAACTAGCGACCCTTCCATAGATCCTAGGATGCTGCCCGGGAACCCCGACTACTCATCGACTTCGACGTAGAAACCACCTTCAGTTGGAGTAGCTTCATCTGTAGAAAACATCAATGAAGCAAGGCTAAGTACAGGGTGTACTCCGCAAGACTTATGGCTAGTGGAGCTGTTTCGCATAAAGCCGTATTTTGTTTTTGAAACAAGAGGGAGAAGAAACTCGTCTAGTTAGATCATTTTCGAAAGGGAATAAGAAGACTTCAACTCTAGCTATTAGAATCAGCTTCGATATCCACCAAGTACCATCATCAACCAAACCTCTCTTCCCAGACTACCCCCTCAAACAATCCCGAGGAAGTACTCCGGATCTCAAATTAGTTGACAAGTTTTATCATTCGGTTATAGTTCTCTATGATCTTCACGTTCGTTCCCAAGTCGTCCATAACCGTGGACACGGCTTTTCGAAAAGATTAATAACCCTGCAGGGGTGCACAACTTTACCCACACATACCAACCGATTCTTAATGCCAAATTATTAGCCCTCTTCCTTGGAAGGCCGGAAGAGAGTGGTTGACCCCGACCTTTACCTTGATTTCGCCGAGACAATGAGTCATGCACTAAGGAGATGCCGCCGTAATGGGTCGAGTCCCGAAGTCGGTCCCTAGCGATGTGAACAGGGTTTGAGATTATGGATGCCGGGCATCTCCCATTCCCTGCCACGCTTACCTACCTATATGAATGCACCTCCTTCACCTCCATTCAAGAACAACCAATATGTGTATGTCAAATGGAAAGCCCGAACTATGTGACTCATGGAATCTACTAGGCAAGTTAGTTGGTCGAGGGGGTTTCCAGGCCCCCATGTGGTTGTATGCTCGTCTTGGTTCAAGAGTCAAGAACATCGGGTCCTAGGGGTGGCAAGTATTGACTACAAAAACCACAACCCACGTGGCCTCCCATACAAGCCTTAGCATGTTAATCATCCATCTCTGATCATATCACCACAACCTACCATACTAGATTCATTCGCATCTCCAGTGCATCATCTGAATGATCAACATCAGACCAATAAGCATGGCTAAGCTTGAGTGAACTATGGCACTAGCGATGCTCATAAGCCAATCCCTAGTTATGCTAGGAGCAGTGGATCAGGTAATATAGTTCACAAAGGGAAACATGCATTAGATAGGATTACTCTATCTACTGATAAAAGACTGTTGAACCGAATGCATATGACGAGAATGAAATACTTTGTAAACATAGGATTCATATGTATGAGTGGGGCTTCGCTTGCCTTCTTCGTTGTTGGACTGGTACTGCTCTTCGGTGCCATTGACTTCAGCCTCGGATTCGGTTCCTATTCGCAAGAACCAATCACCGGAAAAGAGAAAGCAACATTCAACACATGGAATGTGCAATGCTCATACAATATGGATGATATGACAAGTTAAATAGTGTTGAAATGAATCCTAGAACATGATTGGTCATTTTTAACGGGGTATGAGAGGTCCAAACCCTAGAACAGGGGGATCCTCGGAATCACCTATGGGGTTCAATTGGTTCTTCTAATTAACTTGCCATCATAGTTGGTTAACAATGTATGATTAAAGCTTAGTTAGATAGGTTTCATTTTTCTGATCATTTTGGTATATTATTTGTATTTTTCGGATTTAAAATGAATTAGTTAAGAATTTCTCCAATTTTAATTCATTTTAAATCATTTTTTTGGAATATTTAAAATAATTTCCAACTTGGGCCCACCTGTCAGACTTTTATTAATTTCAGAAAATATTTACAGAAAAGATGAAAACCCTGATAGATTGGGCCCACCTGTCATAGATTTCTATTTACAGAATATAATTACCAAAATAATTAAAAGAAAAAGAATTGGATTATTGCCTCATGCTGATGTCAGCTTGACATCAGCAATGGAGCTCATCCTCAGATCGAGCAACGATCCACCGATCCAGTGCACGCCTGGATGCGCGGATGGGCGTGTTGGAGAGAGGGTGTCGCGCTGGTCAAGATAGTGGCGGCGCCGCTCCTTCTTGGTCATTGGAGCGTCGCCTCCGACGAGCTCTAGCGGCGACGGGCACACATGGGGAAGGCGATACAAGGGGAGAGGAAGGAAGAGGAGGGCAACACGAGGATCAGCAGCTCACCAGGAACACGACAGAGGTGGTGGCGAGGCCGGGTGAGCTCGGGAGACGCCGGAATCGACGGAGACGGACGGCGGCCGGAGCTTCCGATCCAGGCGATTGAGGTCACGCGCGAGGGGGAAAAGTGGCTAGGAGGAGAGAGTAGAGCACGACGGTTCCAGTGGTGGCGTTGGCTAAGGCTGGGGTGGCCGGAGACGGCGGGGACGAGCGGTTGCCGGTGAACTAGGGTTTGACCATGGCGCTGTCGTGAGAGAGGGAGAGGAAGAGGACAAGTGGTAGGGTGCTAGGGTTCGTCGACGGCAGCCAGTGGTACTTGTAGACGCTCGGGTGCAACGGCACGAATCGCGGCGCACGGCGGCCGGCGGCGAGGCAACATCGAGATGCTTCGGGCGCAGCAAGAGGTGGACAACGACGATAGAGGCAACCAAACTGTATGGGCCAGGCTAGGCCGCTGCTGGGCTGGCTTGGGCCCCGGGTGGCTGGCTGGGGAGTGCGTGAGCAACGGGGAGAGAGGGAGAGAAGTGGGCTCGGCCCAGTAGAGATAGGTTAGCTAGTTTTTTTCTAGAAACTGTTTTTTTTCTTTTTCTGTTTTTCTGATTTCCTTTTATATTTTGAGTTCAATTCTGTTTTGAATATTTTTCAAATTACAGAAACTTTTATAAAGTATATAAAATAGTGTGGGCCCCTTTTATTTACTTTGGTTTCCATTCATTTTGATAATTTTCAAAGTATAAAAACCATTTGAATGGTTTGAGAGGGAAATTAATTAGAGTTTAGTTGGTGTTTGTTTGATTAAGTCGAGGTGCAAGTATAATGCATGCATGCAATGCTCAAAAATGTCTTTATTAATACTACACAAAAGGTGGTATGTTACAGCTCTACCTCACTTACAAGAATCTCGACCCGAGATTCCTAGGTTTTAGAAAAGAAGGCAGGGTACTCAGATCAAAGACGATCTTCGCGTTCCCAGGTTGCTTATGACTCAGAGTGATGAGAGCATTGAACTTTTAGGAACTTGATGGTTTGACGACGAGTCTTGCGCTCAGTTTCATCAAGAATACGAACATGGTATTCTCGGTAGGTTAGATCATCTTGGGATCCAAAGTTTCATGATCCACACCACGAATGGGATCTTTGAAGCAACGCTTGAGTTGAGACACATGAAAGACATCATGAACCTCTGGAAAATATGAAGGTAGATCCAATTTGTAGGCAAGCTCACCGCGCTTGGAGAGAATACGGAAGGGACCAACGTAGCGAGGAGCCAATTTGCCCTTGATACCGAATCGATGGACACCCTTCAGAGGAGTGACCCGGGGATAAACTTGATCACCAACTTCATAATGAACATTAAGATGAAGACGATCGTAGTTGGTCTTCTGAAGATATTGAGTGGCCTTCATATGCTCTCGAATTATGCGAACTTGATCTTCTGCTTCTTGGATCATGTCCGGACCAAAGAATTGTTTTTCGCCGGTTTCTGTCCAGTTCAGCGGTGTTCGACAAGTTCTCCCATACAGGAATTGGAAAGGCGCCATGCCCAAACTGGATTAAAAATTGTTGTTATAGGAGAACTCCGCAAAAATAAGACATTTCTCCCAGTTCTTTCCAAAGGATATGACACACGCTTTGAGCATGTCTTCAATAATTTGATTCACTCTTTCAGTTTGACCATCGTTTTAGGATGATAAGCTGTGCTGAAGGAGACATTTGTTCCCATTGCTTCTTGCAAACATTGCCAGAATTTGGAAGTAAACAAACTTCCACGATCAGAGATGATCTTCTTGGGAACACCATGGAGAACAACGATCCGAGAGATGTATAGATCAGCCATTTGACTAGCACGGATAGTTTCTCGAACCGGAAGGAAATGAGCAACTTTGGATAACCGATCAACTATTACCCATATAGCATCATTTCCTGCTTATGTCCTTGCGAGTCCAGTGATGAAATCCATACCAATTTCATCCCATTTCCACTCAGGAATTTTCAACGACTACAGAAGTCCAGCAGGCCTTTGGTGTTCAGCCTTGACACGACGGCAAACGTCGCACTCTGCAACACAGCGAGCGATTTCTGGTTTCATTCCACTCCACCAGAATCTTTGACGGAGATCTCGGTTCTAATAGGATTAGATCTTGTATTTTCCGATTGTTTGGAACCACAAGCCGGTTACTGAAGTATAGGATACCTTGATCATTGACGGAGAAGCATTTAGCTTCACCGCTTGCAACATGTTCTTTGATCTTGGTAACTTCATCATCTTGCTTTTGAGCTTCCTGGTTTGGTCCTCGAGAGAAGATTTTATTTCAAGGTTATCAAGGAATCCATAAGGAACTGTTTCAAGGTTAAGACGCTTGATTTCCTCGTAGAGAGCAGGTTGGGCTTGTGAAACCATCAGATTGTTGCAATAAGACTTTTGACTTAGCGCATCAGCAATGACATTGGCTTTGCCGGGTTGATAATTAAGACCCAAATCATAATCTTTGATGAGTTCCAACCATCGTATTTGCCTGAGATTCAGATCTGGCTGGGTGAAAAGGTATTTCAGGCTTTGATGATCCGAGTAAAGTTCGCAACGGTTACCGATGAGGTAATGTCGACATTGCTTAAGAGCATGAACAACATCAGCGAGTTCGAGATCATGGGTTGGGTAATTGTTCTCATGTGGCTTCAACTGCCGAGAAGCATAGGCCACTACATGACCATCTTGCATTAACACACAACCGAGCCCTTGAATAGAAGCGTCTCAATAGATGACGAAATCCTTGTTTGTATCCGGAAGGACGAGCACAGGGACGGTGGTTAGCTTAGTTTTCAAAGCTTGGAAGCTTTCTTCTACCTTTTCTGACCATTCAAACTTCTTATCTTTATTAAGAAGATCAGTCATAGGTGTAGGGTTTGCAGCATAGAAAACAAAAAAATTCCTACGATGGGAACAACTATGTACCAAGATCTATCTACTAGATACAAACAACGGGCGGATGTACATCCGTACAGAACATACCCTTGAAGACCGACAAAGCTTAACGAGTCCAAACTCGTGGTTGATGTAGACGATCTCTTGCCGATCTCAAGATCGAGAGGAAGTCCTAGCGCCGCAAAACAGCAGCGCATCCGTGCTCGCACACACGTTCGAGGCACCGAGCAACCTCCGCCTCCTCGCTCCAGCGTTGCAGCGGAAGCACAACTCTTTCTTGACGAATAGCCACCGGGAACATGTATCTCGCTAGTCCGAGACCATGGGGAATAAATTCTAGAGGGGGAGAGAGATCCTTCACGAGGAAGTGTGCTTTGAGAGGAGGAGAGGGGGGCCTTTTATAGGGGAGAGGGGGGCACCCAAGGGGCATGGCGCCCAGCCATGGGGTCTGCCCCCACCTCTTCCACATTCATGTGGGTGGAGCTCCCACTCAAAATGAAAAGCCTCCACTCCCATTAAAAAGCCTCCACTCAAAAATCCACTCACATGCATTAAATTTCCACCAAATTTAATGCAAGCTATCTTTTAAATAAAACTCTTTTATTTATTTATTCAGAATTTTGTTAATTACTTTAATTAACAAACATTCACATAAAACCCCTTGCTAGTATTTCATTTCACATGCAGAAACACTTTTTGCAATTTCACCCGAAAACCTGTTTCGGTATCTAGTGAAATAAATTCCTGCGCTTGTTATTCTTTTCGGCATGAAACTTTTGCTCCAATTGGATGTCGGTGTCTCTTAAGTGTGTCACCCTACGGTTCGTGAATAATGCGTACATGATCGAGACCCCTCTCGGATCAATAATCAGAAGCGGGATCTGGAGACCCATACTGACTCCCACACATTCAACGATGACTTTCTTGTGATCGTCGGAACCTTTTATGCTAGTATCTTAATCCCTTTGTTTCATGATATATTACATGTCTGAGATTCAATCATCGGTATCTCCATACCTAGTTTGATCTCGTTACTGACATGCACTCTTTTCTCGTTCTCGTGATATAACATTCTAGTGATCAAATCACTTGCTTGCAAGCTAATCAATGTGATATCACCGAGAGGGCCCAGAGAATATCTATCAGTCATCGAGATGAACAAATTCCACTCTCGATCCATGAGCCTCAACATAACACTTTATTAGTTCTGAATCCATCTTTATAATCACCCTGTTACGGTGTGACGTTTGATGTTATCAAGAAACTCTTCTGGTGTTAGTGATTGACATGATCTCATGGTCTAAGGATTAGGATCACTTCGCAAGTTGTTATAGCAATATAAACTCAATGACTTTGATCGTAATGCTATACTTCGGATGAATGTTCATCACACCATTACACTAATGTTGTGACCTCGTTATTAACAACATCCAATGTCCATGATCAGGAAACCTATGATCGTCTTGTTAATCAACGAGCTAGTTTATAAGAGATGAATAACTAGGAACTACCTTTTGTTTATTAAACACACATGTATTAACGTTTCCGTATTAATACAATTATAGCATGTAAAATAAACATTTATCATAAATAAGGAATATGATAATAACCAGTTTATTATTGCCTCTCGGGCATATTCCCTTCAGTCTCCCACTTGCACTAGAGACAATAATCTAGTTTGAAAACTTTGCGTATTGAACACTTATGGCTTTCCGGTGTTCCATATACGCAATTGCAAGTGGTTAACATAATCTACGGATCTGACGCTTCAGGTCCGTGTGTATTTGCATGTCTTTGCGTCTTCACGCATCAGTCATTCTCCAATAAGATGGCATTGTATAAATTTGGTCTTTTGGTGAGACCTTTAGTTCCTTGGGGTTAAATCATGTCGATACTATTGTCATACAATATATCTTTAGTGTTAGCCCGTTGCGAAGCACACCTTAGTTTGATAACAAACTACTTGACACAAATTCCCTCCTTTGTTGCTACTATAGCAGTCTTATACTTAGCCTTTTGTTGTAGTATCCGTCACAATGTCTTAACTTTGGAATTCATCCAAATCCATCATGGAATCTCCTTTCCATTACATTGTGCCACCATAGTTTAAATTGATATAAACTTAATTTGTATCTTATGACAAAACTAGTATCAATGTAACGCTACAATGAACTATATATAATTGTTTGTCACCTCTACACAAATATATTCTTAGTTCTTTCAAAAAGATCATAAGAATATCCTCACTATCGTCCAATGATCATTTTATGATTCATTCTGGTATATGCTCATAACACTTAGAGCATAGGACATATCTGGATGTGTACATATCATGGTATGATTGGTCAAAACATTCTCGTGATTTCACTCATCAAGTGTCAAAGCACTTGAATCTTGTTTCACTTATCAAGTGTTGATACACTTGAATCTTGATTCAATTCCTTTCCATGCGACAAGAACCGTTTCTTGTCGTTTCTATATTGAACTCCTTCAATATCTCATATATGTACGTTTGGCCCAACCATATTAGCGTCACCGTCTATCCACTATAGACATTCATGCTAAATATTCGGGTGTTGCCTAAGTCTTTCATCAAAATGAAATCCTTAACCTTTGTCAATAAAAGATACATCATTTCTAATCAACAAGATGTCCTTCACATAATGTATTAGAAATATGTATCTGCGCTCCCACTTAATTTCTTGCAAATGCAAGCATCTTCATCGTCTCCAGATGAAAACTCCTTTTTCATCACGGTGAAGATTCCAACTCCTCGATGCCTACTTCAACCGTTGAAGTTTGCATGCCCTTTTTAGCATCCTTTGAATTAGCAAAACCCTTTGGACCGTGTCATGTACACGTCCTAGGTAACCATTCTATTAGAAGAACTTTGTTTTGTTTATTCATCTACCATATACCAAATTATATGTAGTGGTTGCTACTTTAATCCGTTCAGACTAAATATCGCTATGAAAGATCAAATCTTGTCATAGTTAACTCTTTGAACATTGTCATAAAATACTTTACGACATGTTGAATATTTCATTGATGTGAAACATCCATGTCTGTTTCTTTATAGATCCAAATACGACCGATAGGTTTTTACACCTTTCCGGAGGGTCTTCCAAGTTCAAAACTTGATTTATCGTGTATGGACTTATCACGGATTTTATGGCTTCAAGCCATTTGACGGAGTCAGGGCCCATCATCGCTTCTTTGTATGTATTCGGTTCATCATTGTCAAATAATAATGATTTACTCTGAAATCTTAGCATTTGATTGTTTAACCGACCTACTTGGTTCAATAGGAACTTAGATCTCCATGACCACAACCTTTGAGGCACATAAGCTATGAGCATTATGGCAGCCTTCAGAACGATTTCCGGCGCTGTGAAACTCAGCACATATAGCTAAGGTTCGTTAACCTTATCAAAGTTCTATTGCCCCCCACTTAACTTTTACGAAAAATTCCTTCTTCAAGAAACTTCATATTTCAAGCGACAAACCCTCTTGTCCTCGATGTTATGGAGGAATAACCAATTGTTATTCAAAATAACCTACAAAGACATGCTCATCCGACTTCAGTTGTAAACATCTTACTTATGTTTAGCATACCAAAATTTAAGAAATGACAACTTGGGTTTTACCCCAAACCATAACTTCCATGGTGTCATTTCAACGGATCAAGATGGAGCTCTTTTCAGTGTAAAAGCGGAAGTCTCTAAAGCTTTAATCTTTTAAAACATAATGGCAGTTTTATGAATAACACCTTTGATCTAACCATGTCAAACAAGGTTTCATTACAAATCTCAAACACTCCATACTCCTATGGTGTTTCGGGAAATGTAAATCTAGGTGTTTTGCTAAACTTGCAACTCAAATAAATCCCTTTATGATAAATCATAATTCATTTATTTTTCTTGTTACACTTGTAACTCAAATAAATCCCTTATGATAAAATCATAAACCATTTATTTTCTTGTCACAATGATTTTCACTTCATCTTGAAAGTCTTTGAACATTTTAAAATATTTCACACTTCTTTCTCATTAAGTGAATATTCACTCAAATTTCCGGAGAAAGTATATGAAGTTGAAACCCATCGCTTACGACTACACATAATGGAATACATACATCGATATGTATAAATTCCAATAATTTAGTCGTTCGTTCTTCTTTGGCCTTTGAACGAAGTTTTAGTTATCACGTGGAAAGTCTCGATGCCAAGCCACTTGATCAAATCAAAGACTCCAAAAATCCATGAATATGGAGATTCTTCATGTTTTCTTTCCAATATAATTTAAACAATGATGTCACTTCGTAAGTGATCTTTCAATCATTTGTCTTGCGACATTTTAGCATTAGGTTTTATGGATGTGATTTCTCCAACTAGATTTGTAAATCATCCATCTTATATGGAATACGGTAATTATTTGAACAAATTTTGTTCTCATAATACCTGATTCAAATAACAATTATTAATACAAATCTTGAAGTCAAGCTTTGATGTCAACGAGAAATACAAACAACGGTTTGTTTGTTTTCGATGAACATCATCACATATTCTCTTGCTAGTTACTTAGGCCATTGTGGTTCATGAATTGTGTTGTTCCGTATGAAATTTCATACCAAGCAATTCTGTATCCAATACCCAAGAACCACATTGTTTAACAAGCAAAGAATACAACCATAACATGTATATCATTTATATACCTAAATTGGATATTTCCAATCTTTTATTTTCTGCCAAATATATTTTATAGATTCTCTTTCAGCATTTCCTTTTCCTTTTAAAAGAATCTATCAACATCAAAAGTGGCGCCATATACATGACACATAGTCCAAAGCGTGTATATTCAAATAATAATACCTTTGGACTTGCACTTTGAAGTAGATCACCATCATCAAATGATCGGCGTTCTTTCAAAATCCATTCTTTAGTAATCTTTTAGTGTAGTAAACACTTTACATACATCTTCTATTCATCCTTATCATGACGACTTTCATGATCAAACTACTGTAGCTTATAAAGATGAATCGTGAGTATAACGTTACTTTCCAAAACCCTTTTGGATGATGAGGATGTCTAGCATCTCCAACCTTCGTAAATTATCATCTAATATGAGAACATACATTATACTCTATCATACTACAACCAAAACATTGTTTCAGATATCGTTATATCTGCCACACATGATGGTTTCTGAAACAATTCTTTCAGCTCCTAGATAATCTTGATATTTAAATCAAGAATCATGGAGGCAAATATGATACTTAAGATACTAACACTGGAATTGTTACTCTCGATTTAATACCAACTATTAAATTTCACGGAGTAAATAGAGTTTGCTAAAAGTTTGCAATAGGACTTTAACTTTAGATTGACACTCAACTCAATACGATACCAGTTCGTAAAGTATATATCCAGAATTCTATAGTTCTATTATCTCAATTACAACTATGCATAAGGTGGTGAACGAATGCCAATGACTACAACAAATTATGCAAATTCACTTTGATTTAATTTATGATAAATTGAGTTTTACTAATCCAAATTAGAAATGAACTCCCACTCAAAAACGACATCCCTCGTGTCTTTTTGGTGATTACATGAACCAAATCCACTACACCAAGTCCGATCATCACGTGAGTCGGTGTAGCTTCAAAGGCGAGCATCCATATGGTCATCATATCAAAAACATATGACTCATGCTTAACCTTTCGGTCCGTGTTCCGAGGCCATGTCTGTACATGCTAGGCTCGCCAAGTAAGAACCTTAGTATTCGCGTGTGTAACTGTCTTACACCCGAGATATGCTCATGGATTCAAGTACACCCGATCATCACGTGATGTCTTGAAGCGACGAAACATTGTCGGTGCATACTTAAGGAAGAACACATTCTTATCTTGATATCTAAATGAGGGATCATCTTATTATGCTAATAAAACGCCAAACAAGCAATATAAGATGCAAATAAAACATCACATGTTTATTAGTGAAATGATATGGTTCCCGCATATGATCTCCATCATGTGCACCGTGGTATGATCTCTATCATACCTTTATGTGTAAGGCCAAGGTCTATGGAACTTACACGCTATGTGTGTTGTAAGAGTATCATCTCATACTTCTACTTACAACATCACCATATCATAACACTAGCCCAGCAACAATCTAAACTAGACGCCTCTAATTTATCCATTGCAAGTTTTACGTGGCTTAGGGCTTTCGAAGATAGAACCGTTCTTACCTACGAACATGAACCACAACGAGGATAACCAAATTGTTGACAACTCGTTGCAAATTAGATATTGACTATAGTAGGAGAGACAGACACCCGCTAGCCACTTATGCAAAACTAGTTGCATGTCAAGCGTGGAACAGGTCTCATGTGCGAGGACATGTAAAGTTTGTCCGGGCCGCTTCATCCCACTATGCCACCAATATCCAAAGTACAACTAAGAAGCAATAAAATGATCATCATCGCCCACATACTCATATGTGTACTACCCGTGCAAAGTATCTACGCATAGATCCGGCTCTGATACCACTGTAGGGTTCGCAGCATAGAAAACAAAAATTTTCCTACGATGGGAACAACTATGTACCAAGATCTATCTACTAGATACAAACAACGGGCGGATGTATATCCGTAGAGAACATACCCTTGAAGACCGACAAAGCTTAACGAGTCCAAACTCGTGGTTGATGTAGACGATCTCTTGCCGATCTCAAGATCGAGAGGAAGTCCTAGCAAGCAAAACAACAGCGATCCGTGCTCGCACACACGCTCGAGGCACCGAGCAACCTCCGCCTCCTCGCTCCAGCGTTAGCCGAAGCACAACTCTTTCTTGCCGAAAAGCCACCGGGAACATGTATCTCGCTAGTCCGAGACCATGGGGAATAAATTCTAGAGGGGGAGAGAGATCCTTCACGAGGAGGTGTGCTTTGAGAGGAGGAGAGGGGGGCCTTTTATAGGGGAGAGGGGGGCACCCAAGGGGCATGGCGCCCAGCCATGGGGCTGCCCCCACCTCTTCCACATTCATGTGGGTGGAGCTCCCACTCAAAATGAAAAGCCTCCACTCCCATTAAAAAGCCTCCACTCAAAAATCCACTCACATGCATTAAATTTCCACCAAATTTAATGCAAGCTCTCATTTAAATAAAACTCTTTTATTTATTTATTCAGAATTTTGTTAATTACTTTAATTAACAAACATTCACATAAAACCCTTGCTAGTATTTCATTTCACATGCAAACACTTTCGCAATTTCACCCAAAACCTGTTTGCATTCTAGTGAAATAAATTCTGCGCTTGTTATTCTTTTTCGCATGAAACTTTTGCTCCAATTGGATGTCGGTGTCTCTTAAGTGTGTCACCCTATGGTTCGTGAATAATGCGACATGATCGAGACCCTCTCGATCAATAATCAAGCGGATCTGAGACCCATACCGACTCCACACATTCAACGATGACTTTCTTGTGATCGTCGGAACCTTTACGCTAGTATCTTAATCCCTTTGTTTCACGATATATTACATGTCCGAGATTCGATCATCGGTATCTCCATACCTAGTTTGATCTCAAGCATCGACATGCACTCTTTTCTTGTTCCCGTGATATAACATTCTAGTGATCAAATCACTTGCTTGCAAGCTAATCAATGTGATATCACCGAGAGGGCCCAGCGCATATCTATCCGTCATCGAGATGAACAAATTCCACTCTCGATCCATGAGCCTCAACATAACACTTTATTAGTTCTGAATCCATCTTTATAATCACCCTGTTACGGTGTGACGTTTGATGTTATCAAGAAACTCTTCCGGTGTTAGTGATTGACATGATCTCATGGTCTAAGGATTAGGATCACTTCGTAAGTTGTTATAGCAATATAAACTCAATGAATTTGATCGTAATGCTATACTTCGGATGAATGTTCATCACACCATTACACTAATGTTGTGACCTCGTTATTAATAACATCCAATGTCCATGATCAGGAAACCTATGATCATCTTGTTAATCAACGAGCTAGTTTATAAGAGAGGCATAACTAGGAACTACCTTTTGTTTATTAAACACACATGTATTAATGTTTTCGTATTAATACAATTATAGCATGTAAAACAAACATTTATCATAAATAAGGAATACGATAATAACCACTTTATTATTGCCTCTCGGGCATATTCCCTTCAATAGGCTTGGTTATCTTGGAGAAGTTCTCGATGAATCGGCGGTAATATCCAGCCATTCCAAGAAAAATTTGGACATCCTTGACTGAAGTAGGTGACTTCCATTCCAGAATGGTCTGAACCTTATGCGGTATGACAGCAACACCACTTGCAGACACAACATAACCAAGGAAGACGAGCTCTTGTAACCAGATCTCACATTTGGAAAACTTGGCATAGAGACGATGTTCACGAAGTTTAGTCAATAAGAAACATAGATGTTCAACATGCTCTTATTCGGTCTTGGAGTAGATTAGAATGTCATCAATGTATACCACGACGAACTTGTCAAGATATTCCATGAAGACATAGTTCATGAGCCTCATAAATGTGGAAGGGGCATTGGTTAACCTGAAGGACATCACTGTATACTTGTAAAGACCATAACGAGTTGTGAATGCTGTCTTTGGGATATCCTCTTTCCTGATCTTGATCAGGTAATACCCTGATCTTAAGTCCATTTTGGAGAATACAGTGGCACCACTTAATTGATCAAAGAGGTCATTTATCCGGGGAAGTGGGTACTTATTTTTGATTGTCACCGTGTTGAGTGGACGGTAATCAACCACCAATCTTGGAATATTTGTATCCCGCTTCTTAACAAAGATGGTAGGGCAACCCCAAGAGGATGTGCTAGGTTGGATGTATCCTAGACCCTCTAACTCTTCAAGTTGCTTCTTCAACTCAACCAACTCATGAGGAGGCATGCGGTGAGGTCTTTTGGAGATAGGAGCAGTTCCAGAAACTAGCTCTATGACAAACTCCACACTTCGATCAGGTGGCATGCCAGACAACTCTTCAAGAAAGACATCCGGGAAATCACAGACTACATGGACATCTTGGACCTCGAGGGTAGGTAGGACATACATGGCATACAACTCCGAGAAAGGTTTAAGGATTGCTGATGGAGACTTTGAACCATCAGTCCAATACTTGACAGTTATGCCAGCAGGAGAGGTCACAGTAACTGTTCCAAGTGCACAGTCAATGACAGCTTGATACTTGGTTAACCAGTCCATGCCTAGAATGACATCAATGTCACTTGACTTGAGTGCAATGAAAGAAGTGGGAAACTTCTGGTAGGCTATGTCAATCTCATTTCCGTGGCTAACCATAGTGGTGAACCAGCTAGAACCCGAAGAAAGGATGGTCAAAGGGGTGGATAGGGGTTCAAAATTTATCCCATGCTCTTGAGCAAACAAATTTGACATGAATGTATGTGATGCTCTAGAATCAAACAAGACAGTTGCAAGAATTGAATTGACATAGAGCGTGCATCAATGACGTGGATCTTCCCGAAGCTTTCTCAAAGGACATGGTCGACGACCACGCCCATCACCTTGAGCTTTATCATTCTTCTTTGCCCGATGATCATTGCACCGATGCCCCTTTGAGAACACTCCCTTGAGTAGTGACCAGGCTGACCACATGAGTTGTAAGATCCCTCCTTTATAAAGGGAAAGGATCCCTGTGATTGCAATGCTAGTCCCTGGATCAATGCTAGCATCCACAGTTTAAGATGAAGTACACAGATACAAAGGTCATTATTACAGTCATTCCAGAGACAAACATAGTCTTTACAACTCCAAGGCCACAGGCCTAATACAAGAGTTTGAATAAGTAAATAAATAAAAGTCTTCATCTTCATGTGCCACAGGCAAACATGTTGAGTGTAGACTCATGACTCCTAATCCTCATCAGAGTAACCTGCAACATCACAAGTTACAGCCATAGTGGGTCAATACATTGGAATAGTATTGGCAAGTAATACCTTAGTATAATTTAGGTGGACTAGATCCTATATGCAATTTGGCTAAGTGTAGCTTGGCTTGCTTTGCTCAAAATAGGTTTTGCCTATTAGTTGAAATCACTAAGTTTTCTTTGTCAAAACTTTTCCCAAGGAACCACCAATAGACATTGAGGTCCTTCACCCTTGTTCACCCACAAGTTTTTACTTAGAAATTGGGATGAGGGGATTCTTGATAGCTTCCATGTCTTGATGCTCAAGTTGTCCTTTTCCAGGGACATGGCTAAGTACTTAGATTTTTCCATCTGTAGAGGTTGTGCACTTTCCCCACCAGACTTGATGTTCACCTAGACAGACCTTTCGTAAGCCTTCCCTTAGACCAAATGGACGCGTTCCAACCTATCATCCCACTACCACCAACTGTCCAAATGACTAAGTTCTAGCAACTTATATGATCCAGGCAGAGCCCATATTTCCAAGTGGCTGCACTAGAAGCTTCTCAACACTTGGCCTCTAAAATCTCTTTGTTCCTGGGTGGCTTTCCACAAGTGAGATACACAAGGTTCACCAGTCCCCTGTCCTTGTGTAACCACTCAACACAAACCATTCCTTCCATTCCACCCAGGTGTTTCATTTACTTAGTTGTTTTATTAGGCAAAACACAAGTCCAAAGACTTAGAAATATTTTCATCATAGCATGTATATAATTCACAAACCCTTGGTTGCTACTAGCTAGGCTAAGCATGGCATAGATAAGCATCTTAACTTAGTATTTTCCTAGCAATACTACAACTACTAGGACTTCCCAACATGGCATATAAGCAAAATATAGCATGCAAGACTAACAAAATATTTCTAATGCTTAGTAGAAAACATAGGGATAAAAATATTCATGAAGCACCACTTGCCTTGGTAGTTTGGAGAGTAGCTACACTCCTCACAATCACAATCACTAGCACCAAAATCTACACAAAGAATTATAGCAACAATCATATACAAAACATATACAATCAAAAATATATGGATGCATGCAAAATGATATGTGATGATTTTTAAAACTCAACAAAGCAAGTGTACAGTACTGATTCATAAACAAGTTAAAAACTTGCCAAACAACATTTAATTAAACCCTAAATCAATTCTTAAATAATTCATATACTCAAATTAGCCCTACACAAGTTTCTGCAAATAAATTCATTTTAACAGAAGCAAAACATTAAACACATTGCATATTTAGAAAGAGCTTGCTCTCCTGATTCCAACGGTATAAAATTTGTCAAATTCTAACGTGGGGATCAAAAGTTATAGCCAAAACAAATTTAAACATCTAATAGATTCAAATTCTGTTTTTAAACTCTAATGATGCCACGCTGCCTTATTCTAATTGGCCCGCATCATTGTAGGATCACGCTTCTGAGCCGTTAGATCTACTTAAACCGCACAGCTCAGATCTACTCGTACCGATTCGTTAAGTGATCTAATCCTGCACGCTGGATCCAGATCTGACGGCCCTAGATCAAACGACCAAGGCTGGGCGGCGCTGGCGGTGGCTACTGGCGACAGCGAGCTCGGCCTACTGCGGCACGGTGCTACAGGTGGTCCTAGGGTCGTCGAAGAGGCTTACCAGAACCGTGGCGACGCACTGATGCTCAACTTGGCGGCGGCTTGGCAAGGGGCGCACTGAGTGGGTTGCTGGAGCTCGTCGAAGTTGCGGGCGGCGTCGGGATTGGGTGGACGGCGACGTTGGCGACGCTCCTGGTCTCCCTAGCACGAACAAGCGGCATCAGGTGATGCACAAGACAGTGGCGAACTAAATCGTGTGAGTCAGAGGCGAAGGGGAACAAAGGGCTTACAGTATTTGGTCGCCGGAGTTGAGGGTGTCGTCGGGATCTTGCGGTGTTGAACGGAATCGACGACCTGGGGCAGTATAAAAGGAACCAGCGGTGTCATTATATGCGCAAGAAAGTGGCGAGGCTGTCTGCAAGAACAAGAGGGAGAGGGACGCACGGGGCTCACCGGAATTGGTCGCCGGAGAGCTCTCTGTCTGCGGCGGTGCGAGGATGAATGCGGGCAGCCTGGGGGCGCTTTGTGCTTGGAGTTTGGGTGGAAATGGAGAGGGGGCAGAGGGGGTTTAAGTAGGCCAGGCGAGGGCGTGAATTACTCCTGCAATCAACGCGAATTGACAAGCGAATCAACCAGGTAACGCACGACGTGATTTTGGGGAAGAACACGTCGCGGGTGGGAATTGAGGCACGTCGTGTGGGCCTTGGTCGTGAGAGAAACGAGAAGGGGAGTGGGTCCTGCTGTCCACTCAAATGCAAGGGGTGAGTGAAGGAAAACGGTTCGCGGGGTGGGGTGTTGGGCTTAGCTGGGCTAGTTGGGCCAGATTCGGCTAAGGCTTATTTTTTTCTCTTTTAATCTTTTTATTTTTCTGTTTGCTTTTCTAAAATGGTTTTTAAACTTCAATTCAAATCTGTTTGATTCCAAAACTTTTCAGGATTTTTGTACAATAAATCTTGTACTCAAATAAGTGTCAAACACATCTGTTCACTCAAACACACTTGGGTCTTTTGAAAATAAAATAAAACCATGCCTTTATGAGGTGTGATAATAGGCATAGAATTGGTTTTTATTTCATATTTTGCTTTGAGACTTTTCTCAAGTTTTTGAAATCACTTGAGTTTGGATTCTAAGCAACACTGAATGGTTAACAGTACTTTTCTCAAAACAAGTAGCACAAGGGCTTGAGTAAACTTACATAGAATATTGAGCAACAATGCTCCTGTTTTGAAAAGATTTATTTGAAATGAGATTCAAAAGATCATGGATGCATGGATGATATGCATGAGTTTAAAACATGATTTTAGGGATGTTACAAATCTAACCCCCTTAAGGTGAATCTCGCCCTCGAGATTCGGGTTGGCTAGCAAATAGGTGAGGGTGGTCTTTCCGAAGATCATCTTCTCTTTCCCATGTTGCTTCCTCTTCGGAATGATGATTCCACTGCACTTTGCAAAACTTGATAGTCTTAGTCCGTGTGAGTCTTTCTGCAGTCTCGAGAATCTTGATAGGATTCTCCTCGTAAGTAAGATCACTTTCCAATTGAACCTCCTCCAAAGGTATAGTATCCTTCAAAGAAGTTTCTTCCATTCCTGGATGACATTTCTTAAGCTGACTCACATGGAACACATTATGAACGGCTGACAAAGACTCTGGCAGTTCAATTTCATAAGCAACTTCTCCTTTACGACTCAGAATCTTGAATGGTCCAACATATCTTGGGGCCAACTTTCCTTTGACTCCGAACCTCCTCACTCCACGAAGTGGTGACACTCTAAGATAGGCTCTATCACCCACTTCATAGGTGACTTCTCTACGCTTATGATCTGCGTAGCTTTTCTGTCGGGACTGTGCTATCTTCAATCTGTCCTTAACCAATTTGACCTTCTCTTCGGCTTCTTTGATAAGTTCTGGTCCGAACAAACTTCTTTCTCCCACACCATTCCATAATAATGGGGTGGTACACTTTCTCCCGTAGAGAAAATCAAATGGTGCCATCTCAATGCTGGCTTGATAGCTGTTGTTATAAGAAAATTCTGTGTAAGGCAGACTTTCATCCCAACTGGCTCCATAGTCTAGGGCACATGCCCTCAACATATCTTCAAGAATCTGATTAGTCCTTTCGGTTTGTCCATCAGTTTGAGGATGAAAAGCAATACTGAATTCCAACCTCGTTCCCAATGACTCATGTAACTGTCTCCAAAAATGGGAAGTGAATTGAGTTCCCCTATCAGACACAATACTCTTGGGCACTCCATGTAGACATACAATTCTACTCATGTAGATTTTGGCTAGCTTAGCACTCGTATAGGTTGTCTTCACGGGTATGAAATGAGCTACTTTAGTTAGGCGATCCACTACTACCCAAATAGAATCATATCCTGACCGGGTCCTTGGTAATCCGGTGATGAAATCCATGCCAATCTTGTCCCACTTCCAATCAAGAATAGGTAGTGGTTGAAGAAAACCTGCTGGTTTCTGATGCTCCGCTTTCACTCTACTACACACATCACACAAAGCAATATGTTCGGCGATGTCCTTCTTGAGATTATTCCACCAAAATCTTTCCTTCATGTCCATGTACATTTTGGTGTTACCCAGATGAATGGAATACGGAGAGTTGTGTGCTTCTTGCAAAATCAGTTTCCGAAGCTCCGGATCTTGTGGAACACAGATGCGTTTCCCATGCCATAAAGTACCTTGTTCGTCTTCACGGCACCCTTTGGCTTTTCCTTTGCCAACTTTTCTTTAATCTCTTCGATTTCCTTATCAATCTTCTGGGCTTCTTTGATCTAGTCCAACAAAGTGGGTTGAACATCCAAAGACATGAGATGTCCTTCGGGCACAATCTCCAATCTGAGATCTCTAAATTGGGCACACAAATCATCTAGCAATTCTCCTTTTGTAAGGCCATTCACAAAAAACGGCTTAAAGCATCCGCTACAACATTTGCTTTACCGGGATGGTATTGCAAACTTAAGTCATAGTCCTTGATGAGTTCCAGCCATCTTTTTTGTCTCATATTAATTTCCTTCTGGGTGAAGATATACTTCAAACTCTTGTGATCTGTAAACACTTCACAACGCTTACCCAAAAGATAGTGCCTCCATGTTTTGAGTGCATGGACAACAGAAGCTAACTCTAAATCATGAGTAGGATAGTTCACTTCATGAGTTTTGAGTTGCCTCGAGGCATAAGCCACAACTTTTCCGTCTTGCATAAGCACTGCACCTAAACCATGATGAGACGCATCACAATATACTTGGAAATCCTTCTCCAAATCTGGCAGACACAAGACTGGTGATGTCACAAGTCTCTTCTTCAATTCCTGAAAGCTGAGTTCACAACCTTCAGACCAAGCAAATTTCTTGTCTTTCTTTAGCAATTATGTCATAGGCTTAGCTACCTTGGAGAAATTCTCAATGAACCTTCTGTAGTAACCTGCTAAGCCAAGGAAACTACGAAGTTCTTTCACTGACTTGGGAGATTCCCATTCAGTTACAGCTGAAACTTTAGCAGGATCAACTGCTACACCATCTTTTGTCATAACATGTCCAAGAAATCCAACTTCATTCAACCAGAATTCACACTTGCTGAATTTGGCATATAGTTTATGCTCTCTAAGTTTCTCAAGTATCAAACGCGAATGTTCTTCATGTTCTTCTTTGCTCTTGGAGTAGATCAAAATGTCGTCGATGAAAACGACAAAAAACTTATTAAGAAATTCCATGAACACCTTGTTCATCATATTCATAAAGTATGCTGGAGCATTGGTCAATCCAAATGGCATCACGGTATACTCATACAATCCATACCTTGTAGTGAAAGCTGTTTTAGGTATGTCTTGTTCTCTTATCTTGAGTTGGAAATAGCCTGACCGGAGATCAATCTTCGAGAATACACAAGCTCCTTCTAGCTGATCAAACAAGTCATTGATTCTAGGCAAAGGGTATTTGTTCTTGATAGTCACCTCATTGAGTGAACGGTAATCAATGCATAACCTTTGACTTCTATCTTTCTTCTCCACAAACAAAACTGGGGCTCCCCAATATGAAGAACTTGGTTGAATAAATCCTTTCTTCAACTGCTCTCCGAGTTGTTTCTTGAGTTCTTTCAATTCATCAACTGACATCTTGTACGGTCTCTTTGCTATTGGTCCAGATCCTGGTAGCAAATCAATAAGGAACTCCACATCTCTATCTGGTGGCATTCCGGTAATTCTTCCGGAAACACATCCGGATACTCACTCACAATTGGCACACTGTCTATGCTAACCCCCTTAAGAGAATTTAGCATACTCCTTCTTGCTTCAAAGTTGGTCTTGAATCTGATCCTTTTATTTTCAGGAGTTGTGAGTGAGACAGTATGGTTGGCACAATCTATCACTCCCTTGTGCTTAGTCATCCAGTCCATTCCCAAAATGAGATCCAATCCTTGGGAATTTAGGATTATCAAGTTAACGGGAAACTTATACTTCCCAAACTCTATAACTAGATCATGACATCCTGAATTCACTCTCATTTCTCTGCCAGGAGAACTTACTTTTATAGGACACCCAATAGTTTCTACTGGCAGTTCGTTTCTTTCAACCAATGCTCTTTGTATGAATGAATGAGATGCACCAGTATCAAAGAGAACAAATGCTGGAACAGAATTGAGTTTGAACTTACCAGCAACAGCATCAGGCTCCTCATAGATTTCCTCCACATTGATGTGGTTAACTTGTCCCTTCTGAAAAGGGTTGGGCTTGTTGGGTCCTTCAACTTTCTTTTCTGGGCATTCATTTGCATAATGCCCCATCTTCTTGCACTTGAAGCATTCAACCTGACTGATGTCTTTCTTGCTAGGCTGGCTTCCACTGCCACTTCCATTTCCACTGTTGTGGCTCTTATATCCACCCTTATGGTTCTTGTACTTGTGATTGTCATGACTATGGTGATGCTTGTTGTCATGACGGTTGTGGTTGTGGTGCTTTTTGAATTTCCCATGCTTGTGGGATCCTGAGCTTCCACTGTCATCATAATGGGAACGTTTGTGAGACGATCCCGAGCTGTGCTTGTCCGAGTGCTTTCTCTTCCTTCTCTCAACTTGCTTCATTTTGTTCTCCAAAATAGCAGCCTTATCACAAAGAGACTGGTATGTGGGAACATACGCCACAGCCAACTACAGGTTCAGCTCATCATTCAAGCCTTCAAGAAAATTGTCCTTTCTCTTAGCATCGGTGTCAACTTCATCCGGTGCATAACGCGCCAGATTGTTGAACTCCTCAATGTATTCAGCCACGCTGCGGTGGCGCTGCTTCAGATTATGGAACTCTTTCTTTTTCAGACTCATCACTCCAGATGAGATATGAGCAAGGAAAAGCCATCCTCAAAGATAGCCCATGTCACATCTTCTATGGGAGTGGTGATCTGGAAGTTATCCCACCAAGTGGCGGCTGGTCCTTCCAGCAAATGTGCTGCAAATCTGACCTTTTCTGCATCAGTACAACCCACAGTTACCAAGTCCTTGTTCACAGAGCGTAGCCAATCATTGGCCACCATGGGATCAGTCGTTCCTGAGAACTTTGCTGGCCTCAATCTCAAGAACCTGGTAAGCATGTCAAAACCTGGTGGGTTGTTGTTGTAATTGTTGTTGTTGTTGTTATTGTTGTTGTTGTTTTGGTTTTGGATGAGCGTCGTCATCATTTGCATCAGCTGAGTTTGAGCGGTCATCATTTGCTGCATTTCTGGAGTGATGTTGTTGTTGTTGGGGTTGGGGTTTGCACGATGGGGAGGCATCTGTGGTTTGTTCAATAGAGATAAGAATGAGATACCCATAGATTCTTTCATGCACAATACATCACATAAACAATCACGAAGCATGCAACATAAAGATAAAGATTCAACAATCAGATAACAAGTTCGCAAAGTAAAACACACACAAATAACAAGCCATCCACATGTTGGATGGTCAATAACAAGTTCTCAACGACAAGTATGATAATAAATGATAAATGAGTAGTCAAATCTACTCCTTGGCATCAACCTCCTCCTCGACAAAGGTAAGACCTGCGTTCTCCATCGCGGTCTTGTATTCCTCGACACTAGTGGTCAAGGTCTCTATCTTGGCTTTGAGAGCCCTCTTCTGAGAACAAAGCCTCTCAATCACCGTCTGCTGATGCTCGAGCTCGAAGTCCTTGGCCTGCAGTTCTTCAGTCATGTCCCGGATCTTCTTGTTCCTATCCTGGACTTGCTTCTCCTGACTCTTGAACTTTCTGTCCTGGCTCTCGAACTTCGCCTCCATCTCCTTAACTATCTCATCTTGCTCCGTGAAGATCTTGTCCTTCTCGCGAAGCTGCACCTGAAGTTCTTCATTGTTGAGCATGACGTTGGTCCTATCAGAATCCACGTGCCTAATGAGAGCCTCTAAGTCCTGGAGGTATAGACGAATCGGCTCTGCTGTATCCCTCGAATCGTCCTCGAAGTCGATGGACTCTCCATCCTCATCACACCTACCGAAGACGTGAAAGTGAGTACCTCTAACCTGTCGGGAGTGTCTCCCTAGCAGACGTCCTATCAGATCCTGCATGACTACCTCAAGGCCTCTCTCCTTGTCATCATGCATGAGTTTGAAGACGATGGCCTCCGTGGTAGGCTCAGTCTGGCGTCCGGGCTGGTTGACCTTGAAGCCCCAAAGGTCTTTCCTCTCAAACTTGGTGAGGGGAAGCACCATGATGGTAGGAAGAGGGAGATTGAGCAAAGTAGTAAGCTCAACAATACGAGGACCAAAGCGAGTTCCCTGGAACTCCTCAACAGTGCTGATGGTAACAGTAGGCATCTATTTATAAAGATAGCAAAAGTTAGAACAACACAATTCAAGATAAAACACAAGGCAAAACATCACATACATATCCTTGGAAATCAAAACACACAAGTCATGGCACACATGGATCCATTACAACAACCAAGGTTCAACTTATTTTAAGGCAACATTTGGAAAATAAGGTGATAAGTGGTGGTCCAACTAACGAAGTACGTTTACAATCCTATCTCATTGGATCTGTTGGCTAACACAATGTTTCTAGAAGCAATCAGTCTATCTTGCTCACATGACTCCATCACTAAGTCTATAATGTCTCCTCTTAAGGTTTGGTTGGTAGCTTCCAACTCTTGGGTATGTTTCTTCTCTTCCTTTAGGTCACTTTGGAGGTTGAGCATTCTGCACTTGACTCTATCACCAAGTTCTTTGATGGTCTTCCAAGCTGCATCCCTTGCTGATTCAAAGAATGTAGTGTGCACCACTGAATTGGTGAACATGCAGAATCCTTTTTCCTTGTGGTTGTCTTCCTTGTTTTTATACAAGTGAAGTTGCACCCACCAGTATTCAACTCCCTCATCCATCACAGGAAAACCTTTGTACACAGCTGCACTTTGTATCTCTAATGCAACCATGAGGTCCTTGAGAGCCTTGGGGAATTCTGTCTCACACTCCAAAGTCATTGTCATGAGTGGTCCTTTCCTTATGGCTTCGTTGATGGAGTTCATCTACAAATAGAGATGAGAAAGAAGATTAGAAAATTTTACGAGAAGAATAGACAAGTGTAGAAGTTGCTGAAATTTTTCCTTAGTGGTTTCCAATCCTAGGGTCATAATCCTACAGGCAACACAGTGCTCTGATACCATCTGTAAGATCCCTCCTTTATAAAGGAAAAGGATCCCTGTGATTGCAATGCTAGTCCCTGGATCAATGCTAGCATCCACAGTTTAAGATGAAGTACACAGATACAAAGGTCATTATTACAGTCATTCCAGAGACAAACATAGTCTTTACAACTCCAAGGCCACAGGCCTAATACAAGAGTTTGAATAAGTAAATAAATAAAAGTCTTCATCTTCATGTGCCACAGGCAAACATGTTGAGTGTAGACTCATGACTCCTAATCCTCATCAGAGTAACCTGCAACATCACAAGTTACAGCCACAGTGGGTCAATACATTGGAATAGTATTGGCAAGTGATACCTTAGTATAATTTAGGTGGACTAGATCCTATATGCAATTTGGCTAAGTGTATCTTGGCTTGCTTTGCTCAAAATAGGTTTTGCCTATTGGTTGAAATCACTAAGTTTTCTTTGTCAAAACTTTTCCCAAGGAACCACCAATAGACATTGAGGTCCTTCACCCTTGTTCACCCACAAGTTTTTACTTAGAAATTGGGATGAGGAGATTCTTGATAGCTTCCAAGTCTTGATGCTCAAGTTGTCCTTTTCAGGACATGGCTAAGTACTTAGATTTTTCCATCTCAGAGAGGTTGTGCACTTTCCCCACCAGACTTGATTTTCACCAAGACAGGACCTTTCAGAAGCCTTCCCTTAGACCAAATGGACGCGTTCCAACCTATCATCCCACTACCACCAACTGTCCAAATGACTAAGTTCTAGCAACTTATATGATCTAGGCAGAGCCCATATTGCCAAGTGGCTGCACTAGAAGCTTCTCAACACTTGGCCTCTAAAATCTCTTTGTTCCTGGGTGGCTTTCCACAAGTGAGATACACAAGGTTCACCAGTCCCCTGGCCTTGTGTAACCACTCAACACAAACCATTCCTTCCATTCCACCCAGGTGTTTCATTTACTTAGTTGTTTTATTAGGCAAAACACAAGTCCAAAGACTTAGAAATATTTTCATCATAGCATGTATATAATTCACCAACCCTTGGTTGCTACTAGCTAGGCTAAGCATGGCATAGATAAGCATAACTTAGTATTTTCCTAGCAATACTACAACTACTAGGACTTCCCAACATGGCATATAAGCAAAATATAGCATGCAAGACTAACAAAATATTTCTAATGCTTAGTAGAAAACATAGGGATAAAAATATTCATGAAGCACCACTTGCCTTGGTAGTTTGGAGAGTAGCTACACTCCTCACAATCATAATCACTAGAACCAAAATCTACACAAAGAATTATAGCAACAATCATATACAATCAAAAATATATGCATGCATGCAAAATGATATGTGATTATTTTTAAAACTCAACAAAGCAAGTGTACAGTACTGATTCATAAACAAGTTAAAAACTTGCCAAACAACATTTAATTAAACCCTAAATCAATTCTTAAATAATTCATATACTCAAATTAGCCCTACACAAGATTCTGCAAATAAAGTCATTTTAACAGAAGCAAAACATTAAACACATTGCATATTTAGAAAGAGCTTGCTCTCCTGATTCCAACAGTATAAAATTTGTCAAATTCTAACGTGGGGATCAAAAGTTATAGCCAAAACAAATTTAAACATCTAATAGATTCAAATTCTGTTTTTAAACTCTAACAGATGCCACGCGTCTTATTCTAATTGGCCCGTACCGCTTCGCGTAGGATCACGCTTCTGAGCCGTTAGATCTACTTAAACCGCACGGCTCAGATCTACTCCTACCGATTCGTTAAGTGATCTAATCCTGCACGCTGGATCCAGATCTGACGGCCCTGGATCAAACGACCAAGGTTGGGCGGCGCTGGCTCTACTGGCGGCGAAGCTCGCCTACGGCGGCGATGCTGCTGTGTGGTCCTAGGGTCGTCGGAGAGGCTTACCAGAACTGTGGCGACACACTGATGCTCAACTTGGCGGCGGCTTGGCAAGGGGCGCACGGAGTGGGTTGCTGGAGCTCGTCGAAGTTGCGGGCGGCGTCGGGCTTGGGTGGACGGCGACGTTGGCGACGCTCCTGGTCTCCCTAGCACGAACAAGCGGCATCAGGTGATGCACAAGACAGTGGCGAACAACATCGTGTGAGTTAGAGGCGAAGGGGAACAAAGGGCTTACGGTATTTGGTCGCCGGAGTTGAGGGTGTCGTCGGGAGCTTGCGGTGTTGAACGGAATCGATGACCTGGGGCAGTATAAAAGGAACCAGCGGTGTCAGTAGATGCGCAAGAAAGTGGCAAGGCTGTCTGCAAGAACCAGAGGGAGAGGGTCGCACGGGGCTCACCGGAATTGGTCGCCGGAGAGCTCTTTGTCTGCGGCGGTGCGAGGATGAATGCGGGCAGCCTGGGGGCACTTTGTGCTCGGAGTTTGAGGGGAAATGGAGAGGGGGCAGAGGGGGTTTAAGTAGGCCAGGCGAGGGCATGAATTACTCCTGCAATCAACGCGAATTGACGAGCGAATCAACCAGGTAACGCACGGCGTGATTTTGGGGAATAACATGTCGCGGTGGGGTGGAGACGACGACGTCGTGTGGGCCTTGGTTGTCAGCGAGAGAAACAAAAGGGGAGTGGGTCCTGCCTGTCAGTCACTCAGCGGGTGCGGGGGTGAGTGAAGGAAAACGGTTCGCGGGGTGGGGTGTTGGGCTTAGCTGGGCTAGTTGGGCCAGATTCGGCTGAGGCTTATTTTTTTTCTCTTTTAAGCTTTTTCTTTTTCTGTTTGCTTTTCTAAAATGATTTTCAAACTTCAATTCAAATCTGTTTGATTCCAAAACTTTTCAGGATTTTTGTACAATAAATCTTGTACTCAAATAAGTGTCAAACACATCTGTTCACTCAAACACACTTGGGTCTTTTGAAAATAAAATAAAACCATGCCTTTATGAGGTGTGATAACATGCATAGAATTGGTTTTTATTTCATATTTTGCTTTGAGACTTTGCTCAAGTTTTTGAAATCACTTGAGTTTGGATTCTAAGCAACACTGAATGGTTAACAGTACTTTTTTCAAAACAAGTAGCACAAGGGCTTGAGTAAACTTACATAAAATATTGAGCAACAATGCTATACTTCGGATGAATGTTCATCACACCATTACACTAATGTTGTGACCTCGTTATTAATAACATCCAATGTCCATGATCAGGAAACCTATGATCATCTTGTTAATCAACGAGCTAGTTTATAAGAGAGGCATAACTAGGAACTACCTTTTGTTTATTAAACACACATGTATTAATGTTTTCGTATTAATACAATTATAGCATGTAAAACAAACATTTATCATAAATAAGGAATACGATAATAACCACTTTATTATTGCCTCTCGGGCATATTCCCTTCAATAGGCTTGGTTATCTTGGAGAAGTTCTCGATGAATCGGCGGTAATATCCAGCCATTCCAAGAAAAATTTGGACATCCTTGACTGAAGTAGGTGACTTCCATTCCAGAATGGTCTGAACCTTATGCGGTATGACAGCAACACCACTTGCAGACACAACATAACCAAGGAAGACGAGCTCTTGTAACCAGATCTCACATTTGGAAAACTTGGCATAGAGACGATGTTCACGAAGTTTAGTCAATAAGAAACATAGATGTTCAACATGCTCTTATTCGGTCTTGGAGTAGATTAGAATGTCATCAATGTATACCACGACGAACTTGTCAAGATATTCCATGAAGACATAGTTCATGAGCCTCATAAATGTGGAAGGGGCATTGGTTAACCTGAAGGACATCACTGTATACTTGTAAAGACCATAACGAGTTGTGAATGCTGTCTTTGGGATATCCTCTTTCCTGATCTTGATCAGGTAATACCCTGATCTTAAGTCCATTTTGGAGAATACAGTGGCACCACTTAATTGATCAAAGAGGTCATTTATCCGGGGAAGTGGGTACTTATTTTTGATTGTCACCGTGTTGAGTGGACGGTAATCAACCACCAATCTTGGAATATTTGTATCCCGCTTCTTAACAAAGATGGTAGGGCAACCCCAAGAGGATGTGCTAGGTTGGATGTATCCTAGACCCTCTAACTCTTCAAGTTGCTTCTTCAACTCAACCAACTCATGAGGAGGCATGCGGTGAGGTCTTTTGGAGATAGGAGCAGTTCCAGAAACTAGCTCTATGACAAACTCCACACTTCGATCAGGTGGCATGCCAGACAACTCTTCAAGAAAGACATCCGGGAAATCACAGACTACATGGACATCTTGGACCTCGAGGGTAGGTAGGACATACATGGCATACAACTCCGAGAAAGGTTTAAGGATTGCTGATGGAGACTTTGAACCATCAGTCCAATACTTGACAGTTATGCCAGCAGGAGAGGTCACAGTAACTGTTCCAAGTGCACAGTCAATGACAGCTTGATACTTGGTTAACCAGTCCATGCCTAGAATGACATCAATGTCACTTGACTTGAGTGCAATGAAAGAAGTGGGAAACTTCTGGTAGGCTATGTCAATCTCATTTCCGTGGCTAACCATAGTGGTGAACCAGCTAGAACCCGAAGAAAGGATGGTCAAAGGGGTGGATAGGGGTTCAAAATTTATCCCATGCTCTTGAGCAAACAAATTTGACATGAATGTATGTGATGCTCTAGAATCAAACAAGACAGTTGCAAGAATTGAATTGACATAGAGCGTACCCGGAATGACGCGTGGATCTTCCTGAGCTTTCTCAACAGTGACATGGTCAGACGACCACGTCCATCACCTTGAGCTTTATCATTCTTCTTTGCCTGATGATCATTGCGACCGACAGCCCTTTGAGAACACTCCCTTGAGTAGTGACCAGGCTGACCACATGAGTTGTAAGATCCCTCCTTTATAAAGGGAAAGGATCCCTGTGATTGCAATGCTAGTCCCTGGATCAATGCTAGCATCCACAGTTTAAGATGAAGTACACAGATACAAAGGTCATTATTACAGTCATTCCAGAGACAAACATAGTCTTTACAACTCCAAGGCCACAGGCCTAATACAAGAGTTTGAATAAGTAAATAAATAAAAGTCTTCATCTTCATGTGCCACAGGCAAACATGTTGAGTGTAGACTCATGACTCCTAATCCTCATCAGAGTAACCTGCAACATCACAAGTTACAGCCATAGTGGGTCAATACATTGGAATAGTATTGGCAAGTAATACCTTAGTATAATTTAGGTGGACTAGATCCTATATGCAATTTGGCTAAGTGTAGCTTGGCTTGCTTTGCTCAAAATAGGTTTTGCCTATTAGTTGAAATCACTAAGTTTTCTTTGTCAAAACTTTTCCCAAGGAACCACCAATAGACATTGAGGTCCTTCACCCTTGTTCACCCACAAGTTTTTACTTAGAAATTGGGATGAGGGGATTCTTGATAGCTTCCATGTCTTGATGCTCAAGTTGTCCTTTTCCAGGGACATGGCTAAGTACTTAGATTTTTCCATCTGTAGAGGTTGTGCACTTTCCCCACCAGACTTGATTTTCACCAAGACAGGACCTTTCAGAAGCCTTCCCTTAGACCAAATGGACGCGTTCCAACCTATCATCCCACTACCACCAACTGTCCAAATGACTAAGTTCTAGCAACTTATATGATCCAGGCAGAGCCCATATTTCCAAGTGGCTGCACTAGAAGCTTCTCAACACTTGGCCTCTAAAATCTCTTTGTTCCTGGGTGGCTTTCCACAAGTGAGATACACAAGGTTCACCAGTCCCCTGTCCTTGTGTAACCACTCAACACAAACCATTCCTTCCATTCCACCCAGGTGTTTCATTTACTTAGTTGTTTTATTAGGCAAAACACAAGTCCAAAGACTTAGAAATATTTTCATCATAGCATGTATATAATTCACAAACCCTTGGTTGCTACTAGCTAGGCTAAGCATGGCATAGATAAGCATCTTAACTTAGTATTTTCCTAGCAATACTACAACTACTAGGACTTCCCAACATGGCATATAAGCAAAATATAGCATGCAAGACTAACAAAATATTTCTAATGCTTAGTAGAAAACATAGGGATAAAAATATTCATGAAGCACCACTTGCCTTGGTAGTTTGGAGAGTAGCTACACTCCTCACAATCACAATCACTAGCACCAAAATCTACACAAAGAATTATAGCAACAATCATATACAAAACATATACAATCAAAAATATATGGATGCATGCAAAATGATATGTGATGATTTTTAAAACTCAACAAAGCAAGTGTACAGTACTGATTCATAAACAAGTTAAAAACTTGCCAAACAACATTTAATTAAACCCTAAATCAATTCTTAAATAATTCATATACTCAAATTAGCCCTACACAAGTTTCTGCAAATAAATTCATTTTAACAGAAGCAAAACATTAAACACATTGCATATTTAGAAAGAGCTTGCTCTCCTGATTCCAACGGTATAAAATTTGTCAAATTCTAACGTGGGGATCAAAAGTTATAGCCAAAACAAATTTAAACATCTAATAGATTCAAATTCTGTTTTTAAACTCTAACAGATGCCACGCGTCTTATTCTAATTGGCCCGTACCGCTTCGCGTAGGATCACGCTTCTGAGCCGTTAGATCTACTTAAACCGCACGGCTCAGATCTACTCGTACCGATTCGTTAAGTGATCTAATCCTGCACGCTGGATCCAGATCTGACGGCCCTGGATCAAACGACCAAGGTTGGCGGTGGCTCTTGGCGTGAGCTCGGCCTCTGGCGGTGCGGTGCTGTGTGGTCCTAGGGTCGTCGGAGAGGCTTACCAGAACTGTGGCGACACACTGATGCTCAACTTGGCGGCTTGGCAAGGCGCGACGGAGTTCTTTGAGCTCGTCGAAGTTGAGGCGGCGGGCTTGGGTGGGCGGCGGCGTTGGCGGCGCTCCTGGTCTCCCTAGCACGAACAAGCGGCATCAGGTGATGCACAAGACAGTGGCGAACAACATCGTGTGAGTCAGAGGCGAAGGGGAACAAAGGGCTTACGGAATTTGGTCGCCGGAGTTGAGGGTGTCGTCGGGAGCTTGCGGTGTTGAACGGAATCGACGACCTGGGGCAGTATAAAAGGAACCAGCGGTGTCAGTAGATGCGCAAGAAAGTGACAAGGCTGTCTGCAAGAACCAGAGGGAGAGGGGCGCACGGGACTCACCGGAATTGGTCGCCGGAGAGCTCTCTGTCTGCGGCGGTGCGAGGATGAATGCGGGCAGCCTGGGGGCACTTTGTGCTCGGAGTTTGAGGGGAAATGGAGAGGGGGCAGAGGGGTTTAAGTAGGCGGCGAGGCATGAATTACTCCTGCAATCAACGAATTGGTGTGGCGAATCAACCAGGTAACGCACGGCGTGATTTTGGGGAATAACATGTCGCGGTGGGGTGGAGACGACGACGTCGTGTGGGCCTTGGTTGTCAGCGAGAGAAACAAAAGGGGAGTGGGTCACATGTCACTCAACGGTAGTGCGAGGGTGAGTGAAGGAAAGCAGTTCAGGGTGGGGTGTTGGGCTTAGCTGGGCTAGTTGGGCCAGATTCGGCTGAGGCTTATTTTTTTTCTCTTTTAAGCTTTTTCTTTTTCTGTTTGCTTTTCTAAAATGATTTTCAAACTTCAATTCAAATCTGTTTGATTCCAAAACTTTTCAGGATTTTTGTACAATAAATCTTGTACTCAAATAAGTGTCAAACACATCTGTTCACTCAAACACACTTGGGTCTTTTGAAAATAAAATAAAACCATGCCTTTATGAGGTGTGATAACATGCATAGAATTGGTTTTTATTTCATATTTTGCTTTGAGACTTTGCTCAAGTTTTTGAAATCACTTGAGTTTGGATTCTAAGCAACACTGAATGGTTAACAGTACTTTTTTCAAAACAAGTAGCACAAGGGCTTGAGTAAACTTACATAAAATATTGAGCAACAATGCTCCTGTTTTGAAAAGATTTATTTGAAATGAGATTCAAAAGATCATGGATGCATGGATAATATGCATGAGTTTAAAACATGATTTTAGGGATGTTACATGAGTAACAGGTAACTCCAGTGTGAGAACCAGTAGGAGGATGATAGTTTGCTCCACCAGTATTTGACTTTGGCTGACGAGAAGCATTGCCAAAAGACTTGGGTGCATAAGGAGCACGAGGCACAACACTGTATGGAACAAAGACACGACGCTTCTTGTTACCAGAGGAAGAAGCACGAGAATTTCCTTCTTCATGCTTCTAAGAGACTTCCATGTCCTTCCTTCCATGCTCCAAGGTAAGAGCCTGATTGTGCAAGTCCTGGAAAGACTGGAACTTGAAGGGCAGCAACCCATAGCGAAGTGCAGGGTTAATTCCTATACAGAACAACTCTTGCTTATCTCCATCATTGGTCACATCCCTGGTTGCATAACGAGCCAGGAGAGTAAACTCACGCCCATAGGTTTCAATATCCTTGCATACAGTCGATCGAAACTCCTCCTTTGAGATCCATGATGGGCTTAGAGATATAAGAGGCACGGAATGCTGCAACAAACTATTCCTAGGTAACAACATGTCTCTGAGCTTGCAGATTCAGAAAACCTTCCCACCAAACACCAGCCTCACCTTCCAGTTGATAGGTGGCGAAGTTGACACGGTCAGCGGGACGGACACAAAGAGCATTGAACTTGCACTCTATGGTGCGGAGCCAATCATCAGCTTCAAGGGGCTCCCTGGAGTGGGTGAAGATTGGAGGAAAAGATCGAATGGAATCTCCAAGTGTGACACAGTCATCAGGACGACATTCAGTGTTCTGCGCCACATGCTCCAGAAGGCGTTCATTACTCAAATGGTTGGTCTCAATGTTGTTGAGAACCTCGGCCATTGTGGGAGGTGGCAGAAGGTCCTGATCAGCATTGTTGTTTGCTTGACGGCCAACTGAACCACGAGTACCAGACGACATCCTGAGGAGAAAATAGAAACCATGAGAATGGATTCACTAAAAAGGGTGCATCAAAGGATGATGGAAACCATAACAAAAGATCATGGTATAGGTGAACATGTGGATGAAGATTATATCAATGCATTAAGTATGGCAGTGGAACAAGCATATGAAAGGTATACGCTACCAACTTAAATACAAACCATAACAACGGAATGCAAGCATGATATGATACCAACAAGTCACAAAAGAATAGAGAGCGGGATTGGAGGCATCCTTAGCAAAGTTGAAAAACAATGCTTCAGTTGCACAGATATATCTTGTAAACTCTGAGCCTTGCAACCAAGTACGGAGTACTAGGGAAAAACAACCCAAACCCGTATATCCTAAAGGTTTGAAATGATAGACGAGAAGTGAAAACTTTGCAAAGCAAACGAGGTAAGATAACTCAGCAATAGAACAACCTTGGATAAGGAGTAAAGAGAGTCCTATTCAGAGTTTTGCAAATAATTTTAGCTTTCAAATACTTTTCTTAATTTCGAGACTCAACATCGACCAGCTAGAAGGGTTTCCTACAGGCAGTACTGCTCTGATACCAAAATCTGTCACGACCCGAGATTAAGCTAGATAAATACCAGACCCTCATCTGATATCAGCCTAACCTAAATTCTGAAGCTCGCAGGGAAAGATCGGTAACATTACAGAACATACAAACCATACATTAATAAGGTAAACTCTTAAGAGAGTTACAAACCATTCATACAAGCTAGGGGTCATAGACCCATCATTACAACAAACAATGGAAGCAAACAAGTTGTTCTAAACAAAAAACGTATCAAAGGCCTAAGAGGACATAAACATAAGTAGCGACTCTTCCATAGATCCTAGGCTGCTGCCCGGGAACCCCGACTACTCATCAACTTCGACGTAGAAACCACCTTCAGTTGGAGTAGCTTCATCTATAGAAAACATCAATGAAGCAAGGCTAAGTACAGGGTGTACTCCGCAAGACTTATGGCTAGTGGAGTTGTTTCGCATAAAGCCATCTTTTGTTTTTGAAACAAGAGGGAGAAGAAACTCGTCTAGTCAAATTATTTTCAAAAGGGGATCAGAAGACTTCAACTCTAGCTCTTAGAATCATCTTTGATATCCACCAAGTACCATCATCAACTGAACCTCTCTTCCCGGACTACCCCCTCAAACAACCCTGAGGAAGTACTCCGGATCTCACATTAGTTGAAGTTTTATCATTCGGTTATAGTTCTCTATGATCTTCACGTCCGTTCCCAAGTCGTCCATAACCATGGAAACAGCTTTTCGAAAAGATTAATAACCCTGCAGGGGTGCACAACTTTACCCACACGTACCAACCGATTCTTAATGCCAAATTATTAGCCCTCTTCCTTGGAAGGCCGGCAGAGAGTGGTTGACCACGACCTTTACCTTGCTTTCGCCGAGACCATGAGTCACACACTAAGGATATGCTACCGTAACGGGTCGAGTCCCGAAGTCGGTCCCTAGCGATGTGAACAGGGTTTGAGATTATGGATGCCGGGCATCTCCCATTCCCTGCCACGCTTACCTACCTGTATGAATGCACTTCCTTCACCTCCATTCAAGAACAACCAAGATGTGTATGTCGAATGGAAAGTCCAAACTATGTGACTCATGGAATCTACTAGGCAAGTTAGTTGGTCGAGGGGGTTTCTAGGCCTCCGTGTGGTTATACGCTCGTCTTGGTTCAAGAGGCAAGAACATCGGATCCTAGGGGTGGCAAGTATGGGACTACAAAAACCACAACCCCACGTGGCCTCCCATACAAGCCTTAACATGTTAATCATCCATCTCTGATCACATCACCACATCCTACCATACTAGATTCATTCGCATCCCTAGTGCATCATCTGAATGATCAGCATTAGACCAATAATCATGGCTAAGCTTGACTGAACTGTGGCACTAGCGATGCTCATAAGACAATCCCTAGTTATGCTAGGATCAGTGGATCAGGTAATATAGTTCACAAAGGGAAACATGCATTAGAGAGGGTTACTCTATCTACTGATAAAAGACTGTTGAACCGAATGCATATGATGAGAACGAAATACTTTGTAAACATAGGATTCATATGTATGAGTGGGGCTTCGCTTGCCTTGTCCGTTGTTGGACTGGTACTGCTCTTCGGTGCCGTTGACTTCAGCCTCGGGTTCGGTTCCTATTCGCAAGAACCAATCACCGGACAAGAGAAAGCAACATTCAACACATGGCATGTGCAATGCTCGTACAATATGGATGATATGACAAGTTAAATAGTGTTGAAATGAACCCTAGAACATGCTTGGTCATTTTAAACAGGGTCTGAGAGGTCCAAACCCTAGAACAGGGGGATCCTCGGAATCACCTATGGGGTTCAATTGGTTCTTCTAATTAAACTTTCCATCATAGTTGGTTAACAATGTATGATTAAAGCTTAGTTAGATAGGTTTCATTTTTCTAATCATTTTGGTATATTATTTGTATTTTTCTCATTTAAAATGAATTATTTATGAATTTCTCCAATTTTAATTCATTTTGAATCATTTTTTTGGAATATTTAAAATGATTTCCAACTTGGGCCCACATGTCAGACTTTTATTAATTTCAGAAAATATTTACAGAAAAGATTAAAACCCTGACAGATAGGGCCCACCTGTCATAGATTTCTATTTACAGAATATAATTACAAAAATAATTAAAAGAAAAAGAATTGGATTATTGCCTCATGCTGATGTTAGCATGACATCAGCAATGGAGCTCATCCTCAGATCGTGGAAGGATCCACCGATCCAGTGCACGCCTGGATGCGCGGATGGGCGCGTTGGAGAGAGGGCGTCGCGCTGGTCAAGATAGTGGCAGCGTCGCTCCTTCTTGGTCACCGGAGCGTCGCCTCCGACGAGCTCCAACGGCGGCGGTGGCGGGCACACGCGGGGAAGGTGATACAAGGGGAGAGGAAGGAAGCGGAGGGCAACGCGAGGATCAGCAGCTCACCAGGAACACGACAGAGGTGGTGGCGAGGCCGGGTGAGCTCGGGAGACGCTAGAATAGATGGAGACAGACGGCGGCCGGAGCTTCCGATCCAGGCGATTGAGGTCACGCGCGAGGGGCAAAGTGTCTAGGAGGAGAGAGTTGAGCACGGTCGTTCCAGTGGTGGCGTCGGCTAAGGCTAGGGTGGCCGGAGACGACAGGGACGAGCGGTTGCCGACGAACTAGGGTTTGGCCATGGCACTGTCATGAGAGAGGGAGAGGAAGATGAGAAGTGGGAGGGCGCTAGGGTTCATTGACGGTGGACAGTGGTGCTTGTAGACGCTTGGGGGCGGCGGCACGAATCACGGCGCACGACGGCCGACGGCGAGGCGACAACGAGATGCTTCGGGCACGGCAAGAGGTGGACGACGATGATAGAGGCGACGAAACGGTATGGGCCACTTCTGGGCTGGCTTGGGCCCCGGGTGGCTGGCTGGGGAGTGCGTGAGCAACGGGGAGAGAGGGAGAGAAGTGGACTCAACCCAATAGAGATAGGATAGCTAGTTTTTTCCAGAAACTATTTTTTTTCTTTTTCTGTTTTTTTGATTTCCTTTTATATTTTGAGTTCAATTCTGTTTTGAATATTTTTCAAATTACAAAAACTTTTATAAAGTATATAAAATAGTGTGGACCCTTTTATTTACTTTGGGTTCCATTCATTTTTATAATTTTTAAAGTATAAAAACCATTTGAATTGTTTGAGAGGGAAAATAATTAGAATTTTGTTGGTGTTTGTTTGATTAAGTCAAGGTGCAAGTATAATGCATGCATGCAATGCTCAAACATGTCTTTATTAATATTACACAAAAGGTGGTATGTTACAGCTACCATAGTCGCCGCGTTCGGCATCGCTCGTTTAAAGAGGGGGACCTGGTGCTCCGACTTAAGCAAAAGAAGTCACACAAATTATCCCCGACATGGGAAGGATCGTTCATCATAAGCAAGGCGCTACTCAATGGGTCTTACTACCTCGTTGACAATCGTGAACTGAAAGATAGACCCAACAAGGATCATAAGCATAAGCGACGTGACCCGGATGATGACTACCCAGAGCTTGATCGGCCATCGAACATAGCACAGCTATGTCCTTTCTACACTTAGCATTTTTTATCTATTGTGTACCTCTTATATGATCAATGAAATAAAGCTCTCTGGTTCAATCATATTTCTGAGTCCTTTACCTCCTTTAGTGTTCATTTTTGGATCATATAAAATATTTTATGCACAAGATTTGCGATTGCACTTGTGAAAATTCTGCCTACGGGCGTTATCTTAAGTTTTCTGGTCTACACATTCTTTGTTGTTTTTATGTGGATTCTGGAGTAGTGATCTTGTCGGAGGATCTTGTACGCTTCAAGATTGCGTTCATTTTGTTTGTCGGCAGCTTTCTTCTACTCTTTCAGCATCGCAATCTCCTCCTTCAAGCGGTTCATCTCCATGTCGGCGGATTCCTGTAAGACCTTCATGGACTCCTCGTGCATCTTCAGCATATCCTTCCTCTCTCGCTTAAGGATCTTGTTTTCGCTATCCAGCTGCTCAATGTGCTTGGATTGCTCAACAATATCCTTAGCATTGGCAATGGTTTCTGCAAGACGGAGAAAGAACAAGTACATAGTGAGTACTTGGAGAATGTTGGCACAAGACCAAGTCGGAATACGAAAACGAAAGGAAAAATAGACTCTTGCTCTTGGTGATTTGATCCTTCAAGAAGGCAGTTTTACCCTTTTCGGCTTCCAAATCCGCACGCATCTTCTGGAACTTCTCGTTGCCGACACCCCTCTGAGCATTCTCATTCCTTGGAAGGAAAATTAAAAACTGTTTAGTCTACTTGGAGCATCTAGCCGGATAACTATCCACCTAGAGGCTTGGGGGCTATAGTGAGAGTTTTTTAACTCAGTCATATGCTTAGTCTTTCTTTAAGCATCTAGTCAGAACTGATTCGGTTTTTAACTAGAAGCTTGGGGGCTACAGTATAAAAAGTTTTTTAACTCAGTCGTATGCTTAGTCTTTCTTTAAGTATCTAGTCAGAACTAATTTAGTTACAACTAGAGACTTGGGGGGCTACAGTATTGAAATTTACAAACACTGCGTATGCTACTCTAAAAGCATCTAGTCGGAATAATTCATTCAAACTATATGCTTGGGGGTTACAGTGAGAAGTTTTCTAGCTTAGTCACTCTTAGAGAATTTAGATGCAAAGATCTATGGTTTTCCGTCTAAATCCTCGGGGGCTACAGTGGAATACTCATATGAAATGCAAAAGGCAAATAAAACTTACAAGTGCGATGATCTTGAGATTGGTAGCACTCTCATCAAGCAATTTGCCGAAGGAAAGGCTATTTCCTCGCAAGATGTCTGCTTGTCAGAGAAGCTCCTCAAGACCGCAGGTTGGAGATGTCGGCGCTGCACCAGGAACCAAAGTGGAGCTACTCGGCGTGAGCGCCGAGTAGACTATCTTTGCAAATTCTGTGGTTGTCCTGGGTGCGGAGGCGCAGCCTTAAGCAGACGTTCCACTCACCACCACCGCCTTACCGCTACCGATGACATCCTTAGCCAGAGCTTCAGCCATTTGAGTTGCGGTGCTTTCTTGCGTTGCCTGTTCGCCGACAACGGCAAGCTCCATGGAGGCACCTAAGGCCACTTCCATGGAGGAAGGTCCATATGCATCTTTGGCCTATGAGCTTGTCGGAGCAAGTGTAGGCTGGACTCTAGGAGTGACAGGGGCGATGGCGGGAGATGCTTGGTGTGGTACGTCACGCTGCAACATATCTTTGATGTTTTTAGAAGCCCTCGATGTTTTGGAGGTCTTCTTCAAACTAGTGTGTCCTTCTTCCTGAAACGTGCAAAAAGTATAAGTACAGGAATAAGACAAGCAATGGACAATGACGGAGAGAAAGAAGCTTACACAACAGGTGGTGCTTTGGCAAAGGGAATCCCGGTAATCTTTCTTTTCTCCGCCTCCAGGGCGACAGTGGACTTTTTGGAGTCTCCACCCTCCGTCTTCTTCTTATTGCCTCCGTCGGTAGCGTCAGAGGTGGATCTCTTCCGCTTACGCACCAACGGGGCATCGTCGTCGGACACGACGGTGACTTCCTTCATCTCGGGGTCATAGATTTGGAAGGCCATGTCATCCTCCTCTAGACTTTTAAGCTTTTAAGTGAAATCCCAAGGTGTTAGATGAGACGATAATGTCTATACGTAAGAACTGGAGTATACGTCATACACGGAAAATAAATAGGTACCTCTGGGCACTTGCCCTCCTCGAACATGTCAAAGGTGATGGCGAAGCCACGCTTCTTGTCCTTCACCTTGACGATATCCTTGAGGCGAACTTGACAGAGTCATTTGAGAAGTTGTCCTCGGAGATGCGGAGGCTATCCTTCCTCTCCTTAGAGTACTCGCGCATCAGCTTGGAGCGGTGCTGCACAGGCTGGATCCGCCTGACGAACCAGCACATGGCTAGGTCCAACCCGGTCAGACCCGTGTCTACGAACCACTCTGCCTCCTTTTTAAAGGACAAGGATCCCTGTGATTGCAATGCTAGTCCCTGGATCAATGCTAGCATCCACAGTTTAAGATGAAGTACACAGAAACAAAGGTCATTATTACAGTCATTCCAGAGACAACATAGTCTTTACAACTCCATGGCCACAGGCCTAATACAAGAGTTCAAATAAGTAAATAGAATAAAAGTCTTCATCTTCATGTGCCACAGGCAAACATGTTGAGTGTAGACTCATGACTCCTAATCCTCATCAGAGTAACCTGCAACATCACAAGTTACAGCCACAGTGGGTCAATACATTGGGATAGTATTGGCAAGTGATACCTTAGTATAATTTTTGGTGGACTAGATACTATATGCAATTTGGTTAAGTGTAGCTTAGGCTTGCTTTGCTCAAAATAGGTTTTGCCTATTAGTTGAAATCACTAAGTTTTTCTTTATCAAAACTTTTCCCAAGGAACCACCAATAGACATTGAGGTCCTTCACCCTTGTTCACCCACAAGTTTTTACTTAGAAATTGGGATTAGGAGATTCTTGATAGCTTCCATGTCTTGATGCTCAAGTTGTCCTTTTCCAGGGACATGGCTAAGTACTTATATTCTTCCATCTGCAGAGGTTGTGCACTTTCCCCACAAGCCTTGATTTTCACCAAGACAGGACCTTTCAGAAACTTTCCCTTAGACCAAATGGACGCGCTCCAACCTATCATTCCCACTACCACCAACTGTCCAAATGGCTAAGTTCTAGCAACCTATGGGATCTTGGCAGAGCCCATATTGCTAAGTGGCTGCACTAGAAGATTCTTAACATTTAGCCTCTCAAATCCCTTTGTTCCTGGGTGGCTTTCCATAAGTGAGATACACAAGGTAAACCATAGAAATGGGCCTTGTGTAACCACTCAACATAAACCATTCCTTCCATTCCATCCAGGTGTTTCATTTACTTAGTTGTTTTATTAGGCAAAACACAAGTCCCAAGACTTAGAAATATTTTTATCATATCATGTATATTTCACCACCCTTGGTTGCTACTAGCTAGCTAAGCATGGCATAGATAAGCATTCTTAACTTAGAAATTTCCTAGCAATTCTACAACTACTAGGATTTCCCAACATGGCATATAAGCAAAATATAATATGCAAGACTAGCAAAATATTTCTAATGCTTAGTAGAAAACATAGGGATAAAAATATCATGAAGCACCACTTGCCTTGGTAGTTTGGAGATTAGCTACACTCCTCACAATCACAATCACTATTGGCACCAAAATCTACACATAAAATCATAGCAACAATCACATACAAAATACATACAAACAAAAATATATGAATGCATGCAATATGATATGTGATGGTTTTTAAAACTCTACAAAGCAAGTGTACTATACTGGTTCATAAACAAGTTCAAATCTTGCCAAACAACATTTATTTCAACCTTAAAATATTTCTTAAACAATTCATATACTCAAAATAGCCCTACACATGTTTCTGTAAATAAAACCATTTTAACAGAAGCAAAACATTAAACACATTGCATATTTAGAAAGGGCTTGTTCTCCTGATTCCATTTATATAAAATTCATCAAATTTGAACATGGGGATCAAAAGTTATAGCTAAAACAAATTCAAACATCTATTAGATTCAATTTCTGTTTTTAAAACTAAACTGTTGCCACGCGTCTTAATCTGATTGGTCGGTACCGCTTCGCGTTGGATCACGTTTCTGAGCCGCTGGATCTACTTAATCTGCACGGTCCAGATCTACTCATAACGTTTCGATAAGTGATCTAATTTCACGCGCTGGATCCAGATCCAACGGTCCTGGATCAAACGACCACAGATGGGCGGCGCTGGCGGTGGCTACTGGCGGCGGCGAGCTCTGTCTACGGCGGCGCGGCGCTACAGGTGGCTCTGGGGTCGATGGGGATGCTTACCAGAATCGTGGCGACCGATGCTTAACTGGCGGCAACGGCAAAGCGCCGGACACACGGCTACGGGCTCGTCGATTCTTTGTCGGCGTCGGGCTTGGGTGGACGACGACGTTGGCGACGCTCCTGGTCACCCTAGAACGAAACAAAGGCATCAGGGGATGTGCAAGACTACGGCGAACATGACCACGTGAATCAGAGGCGAAGGGGAACAAGGGGCTCACCGAATTTGATCGCCAGAGTTGATGACGTTGTCGGAACCTTGCTGTGCTTGTCGAAGACGACGACCTGGGGAAATATAGAAGGAACCAACGGTGTCAGCAGGTGCGCAAGGAAGTGGCGAAGCTGTTTGCAAGAACCAGAAAAGAAGGGGCGCACGGGGCTCACCGGGATTGGTCGCCTGAGTGAGCTCTGTCTGCGGCGGTGCGAGGATGATTGCTGGCAGCCTGGGGGCACTCTGTGCTCGGAGTCTGGGGGGAAATGGAGAGGGGGCAGAGGGTGTTTAAGTAGGCAAGGCGGGTGCGTGATTTACTCCTGCAATCAATGCGAATTGACGAGCGAATCAAACCAGGAAACGCACGGCGTGATTTGGGGAAGAACACGTCGTGGGGGGTGGAGACGACGACGTGTGGGTGGTGTCGGCCGAGAGAAACAGAGGAGTGGGTCCTGTCATCGTACCACTCGGAAGTGCGGTGTGAGTGAAGAAAAACGGTTTGCGGGGTGGGGTTGTTGGGCTTAGCTGGGCCAGTTGGGCCAGATTCGACTGAAAGCTTATTTTTTTCCTTTTAACCTTTTTCTTTTTCTGTTTGGTTTTTCTGAAATAAATTTCAACTCCAAATCAAATGAGTTTGAATTCAAATCTTCTCTAGGTTTTTATACTGCAAACCTTGCACTCAAATGTGTGTCAAACACTACTGTTTAATCAAGACACTTTGATCAAATGAAAATAAGAATAAAACCAAGCCTTTATGTGATATATACAATAGGCGTAATATTGGTTTTATTTACTCATTTTGTTTTGAAAACTTTGCTCAAGCTTTTGATGGTGCCTAAGTTTGAATTCAAACCTTACTGAACAAAACAAGGTACTCTTCTCATTGGAAGATAGCATTAAGGCTAGAGCAAACTTACAAGAAATAATAATCATATAAGCTTCTGTTTTGAAATGGTTTGTTTGAAATGAAATTCATATGATCATGGATGCATGGATGATATGCATGAGTTTGAAACATGATTTTAGGGATGTTACACACTCTATCCGCCTAATGGCGCAGGAGACTTCGTTGTTGTAGGGAAGGATGGCTTGGGATCTCCATGTCGAGGCTTCGGCAGTGGCTCCGTCGATGAGGTCTGGATACGTTTATTCTCGGTCAGCCAGAGGGATATCTGGGCCGTAGAAGTACGTTCATTGCCAGTTGTTGCAAGACTCATGGCCGACGATGTCGGGGAACCGACGACTAGGCCGGATCTTAAAACTAATTGTCCCACAGTTCCCGAGCTCATCCTTGACGGCTCTGGCTTCCCTCTTGACAGTGAAGAAATAAACAAAGAGACTACAAGGAATGTGTTATTCTATGACCTTCTCATAGTGACCGTGGAAAAAATCGTCATAGAGTTATGACGATTTTGCACCAGATGGTCGTAAGCTGTTCGGGAGGTTCAAAACCTTAAAAAATCATGACGATTTTGCACAGGAACGTCATATTTTCATTATCTCAAATCGTCATAACCTGACGGATGTACCTTACGACATTATTTGTACCTTATTACGATGATTTAAAATCGTCATGATGTCCAAATTAAGATAAGTTGAAACTTGTAGTCGACCACGTCAGCAATTACGCCTATGTGTCATGTCTACGTGTCATTTTTTTTAGCCGTCCAGATCGTGACCGAGAGGTACATCCACCCAAATGCATCCACCCCAAACCCTAACCCTCACACGCGAGACCTCCTCTCCCCAACCCTGACCCGCCGCCTCTCTCCAGATCCCCAACCACCCACCGTCCGGCGAATCCTACGCTACATCCCCAACCACGCAGGCGTTGCCTAGCACCACCACTTGTAGACACTGCCCCTCTCCAGTCAATTACCTACCGACGCCCCCATCTCGTGCCTCAAATCGCGCCGCCGTGCATGAACCCTAGCTTGCCAGCGTCGATGTCCAACCATCCCGGCCTCACGACAAAGACAGAGGCCGTCGGGTGGAGGCCTCGCTGGCCTCGTGCCACCACGACGAACTGCCTCAGGCCTCCCTCCTACTCAGGTGCTTGTCCGACAGAAGGAAGGCGACATGTTCCTCATCCAGATGCACCGCCGCCGGATGAAGAAGGTCGACAACCTACTAGACTTGTGGCTGCTCTCCTCCAACAAATTGATGGTGAGCACGAATGCATCCTCCAACAAATCTGCAACAAGCTCTCCTCCCACAAGCGAAAGGTCTTTCACTTCCACATCTCCGACCACATCGAGCGGCAGCGGCAGGCCGTCGTTGTCGCTACTGCCGCTAGATCCTGTCGCCCACGACCTCCCTACCACCCTGTACGCGCCGGCCTTCTCGCCTCTGGATCGGTGATGACTCGTCGTCTGGTTTATTTCTAGTTATTATTGTTAAGGGTAGCAAATCCTGGTTGTTAACATCTATGTCTTGCTCCACTGAAACTAGTAACTTCTTTGCAAATATCCTTTGTGGACTTATTGTATTTTGTCATAGTATGTTCCTGAAATTGCACACTGTGTCTATTTGCTACATCATTTTATGCTTTATATAATGGTAGCTCATGTCATTATTTGTCACTGAGTTTGGAGTTCAATTGGCTTCGGAGTCCACTGCGTTTTGCTCTTCAGTGTGTTTAGGTTATTCACTTCATGTGACAGTAGTAACTCAAAATGTTAGAAGGGAGGTTTACCTGTGTGCAATGTGTAGGGGGCCTCCCTGCTGCTTAGAAGGGAGATTTAATTGCTTCCATGTCTATATAAATTGAGCATGCGTTTTGCTCTTCATTGTGTTTAGGTTATTCACTTCATGTGACAGTATTATAGCAGGACTGATGATACGCACTAATGAGCATGTGGTTTGTATGATTACTCTTATCAGGATCATGTAAAAATTCTTATTCTATTCTGCCAAATTTGATTTATATTCCCTTGTGTGTTTGTACTAGTAGCTACTGGTGATTACTCTTAATGTATGTGCCTTTGAAGTGAAAACATGTTAATGAGATAGCATTCACTAGCTAGCTCATTGCTAGACATTATGTATTTCATTTTTGAGATAACTTATTATATCTTGTTGATCTAAAGAATTGTTGACTATATGGAAAACATAGTGCTGATGTAGTTTTTTGTCAACTCTTATATATCTGGTGATGCAATAGTTGTTCTCTTTGAGCTCTGAAAGTTTTCTATGGCTATGGAAGGAAGAGTAGAATGATGTCTCCTAGCAAGGTTACTGGTTTTGGAGCCCGTGTTTGATTTGGTTGCCTGGTTGTTTGGGGAATTGTCACATGATCGAGTCATTCCATACTTGTCTTATAATTGCAGGAGGTAGGGTGTAACCCTGTTATTGAGATAACTAGATGAAAATAGATGTTCTTAAGTTCTTTGCATGGATATGTCTTGTAGTTGTTTTTAATCTTGGTTGCAACAACTTGCTAGTCAGTAGATTTTGCAACAACTTTATCTGAATATCCATCTCCTGCTGCTCTGCAGCTTGATAAATGTATTATGCGGCTTAGTTTATATTAACACTAGATGCCTCAATGTATTGCGCATGCCATTGTGTTGCAATATCCTAGTAAACAATGCGATGATCTGATTGTATTAACACTAGGTCCAGGTTCCTCAATAATTTTTGTGTAGGTTATATTATGTGTGCGGTTCATCTATATGACTCTGTATGCAAAATAGGGTTGTGCCGTAAATGAAGCGCTCCTGAAAGTCTAGAATTTGGTTCATTTCTGGAATTATGTTGTATATTAGATGTGCCAAACGTGGAGGACTTCTGCTACATCACCGACAACACATACATGAAGCAGGAGGTGCTTGTCATCTTCTCTTTCCTGCTTATTAGTTCAATCTCTGTCAGATCTTGCAACTTTCGAATCGATGGATCTGTCTTCTTCTTGGCTATTATGTGCAGCTTGTTAAGATGGAGAGCGATATACTAAACATTCTCATGTTTGAGATGGGAAATCCCACCGCCAAGACCTTCCTAAGGTGTTCGTCAGATCTGGCCAAGAAGACAAGAAGGTAATAATAATAATCCACAACTCTCGCATGCTAAATTTCAGTTCTGCTGATGCAGAGTTGTCCGATGCTCATGTACATTGTTGTCTCATCTAAAGTATTTTCATGCTTGCTGCGATCCTGACCTGCTGTCGTTGGACTTCATGGGGAGCTACCTTGCCGAGCTGAGCCTGTTGGAGTATGGCTGTGTCCGGTTCTTACCATCAGTTGTTGGGGCTTTAGCAGTGTTTATTGCACGGCTGACCCTCAATCCTGACTCAAACCCTTGGGTATGCAATAGTTCCATCTCGTTCAGAGTGTTGCTTTGGTACTATCTGCTTTGAAATAGACTCTCATTTTGTTTTGCGTGGTTGTAGAGCAAGAAATTGCAATCGGTGACCGGGTACAAGGCATCCCTCCACTGAATTTCTCCTCGACGTCACTGATTTCTCGCTCCAGGTCTGCTGCAAACCTTCAGTGTCTATGTACCACTGAATTTTCTGTTTGTGCTTGTTGTGCTGTGGTTCTGAAATTTTTTTGTTGCTGAATGATGCTTGTAGTTTTAGATAAAATATGGGAGCTCCAGCAAAGCTTTGGTGAGTTAACACCCCTGTTGCATGCTTTATGTGATTCTTTAGATAGTCTTGTGATTGTAAGAGAGAATCTGGACATGTCAGCCTCTCTGATGTTTTGTTGATTGGGGCATCTCAAGATTTTTTATTTATTTGGGCAACTAGCAAACTAGGTTCCTGATTAGTCTCAGCTGTAGCTTGTCCACAGTGACTGATACTAATAGAATAACAGATCACCATCATTCAGTGAAAGGATAGATCCGTCCAATGTCTTGTTCATAATTTGCGCTTCTCCTTCCCATCGTGGTATGTGCTATGTCTGGTGTGAGGTCAAGGATGGGTGTATCGTGGGATGGATTGGTAGTCGTAGAGATGACTTGTTGGAAACTACAATTGGTTGGTTACTATCGTGGGATGGATTGGTAGTTTGTTATCAAAGAACTGTTTTCGGAAGAGTCTGATTGTGGTGTACATTCTCTCGAATGACTTGGAAAACTAAAACCTGTATCTTGCGTCTCTTAAATTTACTGATGTGCACATTTGCTTACATGGACTGCTTGTTTGTATGCGTGTGTGATTGACCATGTCTTGTTAGATTAGATTAAGTGAAATTCAAAGTTGCCTGGTGTCTGTATTGTAATGTTTAAAACTACCTTATTGTAGAATTTATCAACAAATCTCATGATGTGTTGTTTCTCAACTATTGTTGCCTATTTTATGATTCTACTGTTTCGTAATAGTAGCCAATTATTTGCTATACCCTGACTCTAAAAACTTGTCTTAACTCTCTTTTCCAGGAGTTCCAGCCAAAGAAATTCGATAAAATCTTGAAGACCCTATATTTTAGAGCTACATGTATTCTAATAGTCAAAATATTTGGCTGTTTGGAATGACCCATTTATTGATTGTAATAGACTAATAGACTATTCTTGGATGTTATTCAAAAAATTTAACGATTGTAATATCTGGCTGTTTTTTATGTTTCAGTTACACAAATGTTATGTAATGATGAATAGAAATTTAATGAGGGGAATCATCTTATAAAATTATTGACTGTGATTTTTGGGATAGAAGAAATATGGAAAAAGGGCTGAAAATTGTATTGGACCAAGTATTAATTGTTGGGCTCTAAATAGGTCGTGGCCCAAATAAATACATAAATGTTTCAAAAAAAATAGAAAAAGCTAAGAACTAATTGGATAGTGAAAAGGCCAAGGCCCAAAAGTGAAATACGAAACACAATGGCCAAAGCCCATAAGAGTAACGAATTATCGTATTAGGACAAGTAAAAGGCTAGAATTATTGGGCTCAGCCCAAGTAAGCAACCAAAATGGATTGGGCTGATTTTGATTTAAGACGATTTAATTTCGTCACAATTTTGCCACGTAGGATCAGCCACGTAGGATATGACTTGGCTAGGCTAGATGGCCCATGACGATATTGGATCGTCATAGACGTTATGACGATCCAATATCGTCATAGACGGTTATGACGATTTTACCAAAAACGTCGTTATAGTTCATTTGCGATGCCCAGCTTTCGACGATCTGAAAATCGTCATAGAATCGTCATAAACGGACTACTATGACGATTTTGTGACGAAAATGGAGGGTCATATATAGTCAGATTCCTTGTAGTGAGATCTAGCCTAGGCCTAATCCCTAAGTAACCCTCACAGAGCAGCGCGTAGTTGCTCAGCGCGAGGATTCTATTGAGGGAGAGGTTCTGGGGCTGTACTCGGTAATGACTAAGGACAACTAGGAAAAAATTGGAGATGGGCAAAGAAACGCCGCGTACCAATTGGGCCTTGAGGTATACCTTCTCTCCTGCTTGGGGAGAAGGGTTGACCTCGCTGGCCGGCGCCGCCCGCTAGACGAGCCCCTCCGTCGTAGGGAGGTAGCCCTCGACGAGCAGTTCCTTGATGTCATAGTCCGTGATGTCCGAGCCGCGCTAGTCCCCTTTGTAGGAACCGCTCTCCTCTTCCAGCAATTCCAGACCACTGGATTGTGGTCGCCGCCGGTGGATTCGACCACCGTAGACTTGGGAAGCACCAGGCCCTTTGGGGGAACATGGACGGTGCTCGCCGGCTTTGCCGCGGCATTGCCTGACGCTGCCATGGAGGGAGCAGAGCTACTGCTTGCCATTGTAAGGGGAGAGGTGGTGACTGGAAGGATTGAAAGGCTAGGGTTTTTCGCGTGCGTGCGGAGAGCTTGAGGAGGTGATTGCTGGAGGAAGAAGATGACGCAGGAGGAGAATGAGGTGAAAAGTAAAAAACCCACCGCAATAACAATTTATAACCCCTAGCGTCAAGATTCGTGCAAGATGATCGAATGGTCGGCGCGTGGACGACGTGTGCGGGCGTGTGTGTGGAAATTTTGCCATGTTCCCAACCGTCGCCGCCAACGATTCGTATATCTCACGTGGGAAAAAGGACATGATTGTGTTCTCTCCATGTGTAAGTTACGAGGCGCCACTGACCTATGTCTACATCGTCCTAACTGTCACTGGCAGGTGAGCCATCACATCGGAATATTCCGGCATGGACGGATCTAGTCCGGCTACGGAAGAATATGATGGAAGATTCAGCAATTCTCCGACTTACAAGTTGAAGATGGAGAAAACCTTGCAGAGTTCTTGGGAGCACTACAAGATATTGCTTGACGATTTGCCGACATCCATCTAGACGGAGCATTCAACCTGAAGAGGCAATACGACGCAAGATCTCGGAGTTCTCCGGGGGCTACTGTTGGGGATATTCTATATGGGTATCCTCATAGCATGTCTCCTATCCGGATAACCTGGGAGGCCCATAGTTGGTAGCATGGCCCATGGCCTGCTGGGCGACCAGTTAGATGGATCCAGAAGGGAGTCCCATGCCGGATAAAGGAAGGCTACGGAGGAGTCACCGACGTACCCGGAGCCTTGGAGTGCAAGACATGCTAGACTAGATGTAAGCAGTGTAGGACTCTGTAACCTGTCCGGCTAGGACTTTTCCCTATAACCCTAGGACCTGGCGACTATATAAGTCGGGCCTATGGGAGCCTTTAGGTAACGATAACTTAGACTCTCTAGTCACCTCGCACAGTAAACCAAACCCTATAACTCGGCGTATTGCCCTTATAGTGATTTATAGCAGGAGTAGGATTATGCCACCGTTGTGGGATTTGAACCTGGGTAAGCTGTGTAACCTCGTACCCGTCAACCTCCAACTTCCCCCATGTCTCTAAACACGCACTGTGAGGACCCCTCCATGGCGTACTCGTCGGCATACCACGACATTATATGCACATGAATCAGATTTTTTTAGTTCCAACTTGGCCAACACAGATTGAATAATCCTATGAAGAAACCATGAAATTAGGTTCAAATAAGGTATCCATTTAACCCTGAATTATGAGACCAAATTGTTAAACCCTCTCATGTATATGCCAGTGTATCATATATACCGTGGAAACAGTACAACATCTGAATGTGACAAGATAGTAATATTGTGCTTCGAATGTCCAAAATAATCAATTCAAGAATCGTCTTTATCCCAAGATAAACATGAGCACTGAATTCAGTAGAAATTTTATTTTGGGAGTGAAATGCTCACAACCAGAGGACTTTATCTTGCAACATGAACACTCATATCAGAACCAAATTTTCATTTAGCTATCTAAGACATCAAAGTGGCAAAATTAAGGTAATCATTTGACAACAGGACCAAGAGGAACACTTTGTATGAAATTCATTGCTACCAAGGAGATCTTCATTCAAAGCATGACACAACTATGCAAAAAGGAGAACGGAAAAAGACGACAACACGAATACAGAAATCATGCAAAGTGCACACATAAACATAGTTCGAATTAAATCCCCAGAATACTACCTAAACTGATAAGCACCAAAAAATGAGAGAAATATGCAGTTGAACATAATAATAACCTACAGAAAACTGCTAACACAACCAGTCAAGCAAATTCAAAATATCATGTTTGACATCATCAGCTGAGAACCATCAACTGATGAGCACATCATCATCACCATAGTTCACTAAAGACCACTACTGACCAACCAAGTGAATGGGAAACAAAAAGCATAGGGGACTCCCTTCCATATGATGTAGCAGAGGTCGATGCAGGTCTACAGCTCTCGTCGGTTCCATCCTCGCTTAGGTGAGGCTCCATCCTCGCATCCAGCATGAACTCGTCGAGGAGGCCAGATCCGGTGGGGGCAAGGACAGGGGCGGCAGGATGAAAGCGCTCATGCATAACCATCTTGAATGGGATAGGAGAGCATCAGCAAGATCATATGGGTATGATTTGGATGGGATCTGGGTAAAGCTTGGTTAGTGACATACCAATAACATGGAGATGGTGGAATGAAGCCTCGACCAATGTGTCACCATGGTTGCAGAGGAGACGTTGTCGAGAAGGCGCTCAGGCCATCATGTCCATTGGAGGAGAGCATAGGTTGGCCTGGCCGTCGCTTTGGCGGTGCATATGGAGCTTCCCTTCTCCCGGATGAGCGCTAGAGCAGTTTCAGCCAGACCTGGCGGTTAACGAGCGGGGAAACCATGCCACATAGATGGTGGTCTAGGAGGACCTGTCAATGCCACGGGAACCCTGTCTTATTCCTCCTCGGCGGCGGGGGGCTGCTAGGGTTCGTGCGTGGCTCCCGGAATCGAGATCGAGAGAGCGGTGGCTTGCAAGGGTGTGCGACTACTGGACCTCAATCATGGCTTGAATGGAGAGAGAGGCGCGGTGGCTAGAGGTGGACGCACTGTGAATCGGTGGGAGGAGGAGGGCAGCGATCTGGATCCGTGGGAGAAAAAAATGGGAAAGGTAGGGAGATGGCGGTGGTGCATGAAAATAAGGGTAAAGCTGGAGGTGGGGAATTAGGTTTAGGTCATGCGTGTGGATCTCCCACCCGGTCCAATTTCAGATTCGTTTCGTGCCTTTAGCAGCGCGGGAGACAAAATTCTAGGCGTTGGATAGAGGTATATGGACGGTTGAGATCTACTTCTGTAGGTAGGACCTAGACGATAGTGACAGAGGATCCACCCGTTTCTGACGTGTATTAGAATGACACGTAGATCCTATCCGTCATTGACATACTAGTTGAGTATCAAAATGACAGATAGGTCCCATCCGTCACTGACATGCTAGTAGAGTGTCAGAATGACACATAGATCCCACCCGTCAATGACACTAGTAGAGTATCAAAATGACATGTAGGCCCACCCGTCACTGATACTAGTAGAGTATCATAATTTGATGTAGGCCCCACCAAATAGTGACACATTAGTAGAATATCAATATGACACGAGGCTCTACCTGTCAGTGATACACTAGTTATCAGAATAACATATAAGCCCCATGCAAATGGCCACATGGATACGACACGTAGGCTAAAGTTGACACATGGATACGACGGGTAGGCGGAAGTGATGAGGTGGTGATACAGTCATTTTAGCACATCACAAATTAAGGGTCATGACCATTTAAATTGGTTGTAATGGGATAAATATATGTCTCTAAATTAGTGATATCCATCTATGACCAATTTGTGTAAGGAAATTATGACCTTCTTGACAAAATAGGTCATAATTCTTTATTATTTGGACCCTACCAAATGCCTCATGACCATTTGGCTCAGAATGGTCATAGATATATGACCAAAAAATCCATGGTCGTTAAGAAAAGGTCACTAGTGAGCACATTTCTTGTAGTGCGAACCCGAACAATATGGAACCAACATCGTCGAACCCCTATGTGTGACCCTAAGCCACTATATTTTTTTATAACATGATGTTTCATTTGTGCATATTGAATTGTGCATGATTGCATACATCTTGTGTGGTTTGGGGGCATTATGCCGATTCACCTCATAATTAAATATGGAGACCATATGTAGGATTTATTTAGTCTTATATTGGCTCCATTTAAATTTGTGTAGCGAACCGGTGACATAATTTGTCTTATTAATACAATATTTAAATTGTGGGTATCTAAATAACTTGAACTATATAATTAATTATCGGGATCCCGGTTCCGCATAATATTGACTAATTGCATCGCACCATTGCCATGTCATACATCATACATGCATCATGCCTGATATTCTGCCATAGTATTAAATAGTGCATCCGATGTTTCTTTTAGTGCATTGCTTCTTCACGGATTAGGACGATGAGTTGATGCAAGTGTTGACCCGATTTTCAGATGAATCTTCGACATTTATCCCAGGCGAGCATTCTACCTCTTTCTACCTATTTTGCATTTATAGGATTTACTTCCTCCTGTTGATCTATTGCTATCTGTGTTACAATGCTTAAGATTCCGTACACCTTTATATATCCCTACAACCTTTATATTGCCTTGGACACCTCCTATTGCCTGTTGTTTGGGTAGATAGTTGGTCTTGCGAATCGTAGTCGCTTGCTTAGGTGCTGCTTCGCGTTGTCGATGTTCCACTGATGTTGGGGGTTGGCATATTCATAAAGGTGGAGATGGTCGTGGTTTTAATTATAGCTGGTTAATTAAATGGATAAAATTAATGAAGAGACACAGGTGAGTAATAGTTGAGATTTGGTTGTTAACCGCCCACTTGTCTCCACCTAGGACCCGAGTTCTTGACACATGTTCCGAGACTTGAGTGTGCTAACCACATGTGGGGTGTATGAGCACCCCTGTCGACTTAGTACCTGATTTCAAAGTATTGTACTGGGGCCACAAACTAGTTTGAAGTTTTCATGCCATGCTTATTACATGTTGCTTGATGAGCATTTATTATTGTTGCGTAGGAGCGACACTCTGTCACGGGAATATATTGTCCATGACCTTTGCTCACATGACAAGTGTGCGCAACCCTAGGGCCAGTACGAGGAGGATTAGCTATTCCTCGTACGGGTAGCTCTTTCGGGTGGCCCCCATGTGCTTGCTTTGGGTAAGGAAAAGTGTTGTGTCCTAGGCCCTACCGATATACCGATGAAAGTATGTTAATTTATCTGGCAACAAGGGTCGAAGTACGTGTGGAAAATTTGTTGCACCCCTGGAGGGTTAAGTCTTTTCGAAAAGCCGTGTCCGCGGTTATGGACGACTTGAAGCACAGTATCTTGATCATAGACAACTATAACTAAATTTTACTGTTATAATTTGACTTGTATATAATATGACTAGTAAGTTGTTTAACCACCATGAAAAGAATGAATAAAACCGCCAACCGTGTGAGTTTCATCGGCTTGACTTCCTTGTTTGATCTTGATGGGGAGATACCGGGATGGGTATGTTTGGTGGTAGTATCAGGTTGGATCCAAATAGGTCTTTCTCATCTCTCCATGATAGACGACAGTTGTATCGAGTCTCTATAGGTTATTTAGGGCATGCTACGCTGCCGCTTCAGTCCAGTATACCTACATAGGCGAGAGCTGCCAAATTCTAAGTATCGTCGTGTACTGCCCCCAGTACTGACCGCTCTCTTTTTCCTTTTTCCTTTGTCGGCACCCCTTTTATTTGAGCAGGTTTTGAGATCGACATTGTTAGCAGGGTTATCCTTCCGGCTTGGCCTGGGCAGGATTATGGACGTCATTGGTTATTCTTCAGGGCTCTTATCCCCATTTGGACTTTGTCCGTACTCGGACGTTGTATAGTTTTCAAGGTGATTTGGATCTTTGTACCGTATATCTATATTCTTCACTCTTTGAGTCGTGTTGTATATATTTGTTCTATGGGTTCCATCCCGGACTATTGTGAAATGATATTACTTTGTTTTCCACCCGCACAAAAGTGCCTGGTGGGCACCTTTGAAACATTTCTATGAAGGCTTGGTGGGAATCGCTAAAACTTGCATAGGGATGATCTCGAGGGTGTTACAAAGTGGTATCAGAGCTCAGTAGTTACGATACCCCACTGGTCCAGCTTGTAAGATAACCTAGCTAATGGATGTTGTAGAGTGTCAAAACTATTTTGCAAATCAGTTGGATAGATCTGATTAGGTCTAATTTTACTCCTTACCCCTATGCTATTTTCCTCTTATCTCTGTAAGTTTTGAATCTGCTCTCTTACCTTTCTTCGAGTCTAGGATTTATCGTGGTTGGGTTTCCGTCATACCTTTAGGGTTTCGCTTCCTCTTATAACGGTTTTGCTACATCTGGTCTTCACGCTATCTGATGAATATTTCATCTGTTGTACCTTTCAGTGGACCAAAAATTCACAAAAAATTTTCTTTGAATCTTCCTATGTTTTTTGACACGACATCATCATCTACATTAGATCCGATAAAGAGTTTTCATCTTTTCTTTGTTACCGAATATCGTTTGTGAAGATCTTCAGTCTAAATTCTAAGAGTTGGTGCACGATTTTCTACTGAATGTGCAGAGTAATAGTTTGGGTGCGTGATGGATTGCCCCCCATGTCGACTACTCATTCTATTCACTCTTTTACATTGAAGTGGGTTAGTTGCACTTTTCACTCCTCTTACGGAAGTTAAAGGTGGCCTTATCTTTTGATACCTTTATCTTCGTCCTTTATTCTCTGGAGTGTTCTCTCAACAAACATGAGCAACAACCCCTTGTTGGTGGTGTCACTGGTTTCAAGATGGAGAAAAATCTTTGTTAGTGGTGTCGCGAGAATCTATACGAAGCGAGAAGATTTAGATCATCAGACTCCTTCCTCGTACCATGAGGCGGATCGCGAGGCGAGATCCGTTGTTAGTGGTGTCGAATTGTAGCACCCCGGATAAAACCACTACTGTAACATCCCTAAAATCATGTTTTCAAATATTTCATATCATGCATGCATGCATATCATTTAGGGATAAAATTCAAACTCTTCAAACTCTTTTTGGATAGAAAACAGAACTTGGGTGCTATGATTTTATGTGATTAAGCATTAATCAAATACCACTCTTAAATGGAGATTATTTGTTTCAAAACCAAACCTTGTTCTCTCAAAATGTTTTGCTTGATTGCTAGTGCTCAAAACAAAGATTACAAACAAAATATGGATTTAAAACCATTTTCAAAATTTGTTCAAATCAAGTGTTATGTCACTGCTTATTTTTGTTTGAACAAAAGGACCAATGTAATAAAGTGAGACCACATGTTTTTATACCCAGAATTATGAGTATTACACTCTACAAAAATCCAGAACAAATTTGAATTCAAATGGCATTTGAATTTGTTTGAAAATGGATTCAGAAAATTTAAAACAGAAATGGAAAAAGAGTAAAAAAAAAGAAAAGGGCCGGCGCCACTATTCTAGCCCAACAGCGAAACCATCCCACAAGCCCACCCGGGTCGTTTCCCCCTCTCCCCCATTTCCTACCCCGCACCCGCGTACCCACTCGCTGACGTCTGGGCCCTCATTGCCATGTCACCCCTTCGTCCAAAATCAACGCCGACGACCACCTCGCCGCTGCCGTTTCCCCGCACTGATGCTGCGCTTAATTGCATTGATTCGGCGAGTGATTTCTGCCCCCGCTCCAGCTATATGACCACCTCTCCTCGCTGCTCATTTCCCCTCACTCAATTTCCTCTTCACGCCACCAGGCTGCCCGTAGTCTTGCCCACACCGCCGTAGCACTGACGATCTCCGACGAGCCATCACGGTGAGCTCCGACCGCCCCTTGTCTCTGGTTCAAACCAGCATGACCAGCGTGTCCTTGCGCGTTCACCGATGCCTTTTGTTTCCTTTCTCATGACCCAGGTTGCCGTCAACGTTTGTGCCCGCAAACAATAGAACCGTTGCTCGACTCCGATGAGCGATTGAGGTAAAGCCCGACCGCCCCTCGACTTCTCCTTGACCCAGTAGTATTCGTCGTAGTCTTGCGCACCTCCTGATACCACTGGTTCATGCTAGGGTGATCCGGAGCGTCGCCAACGTCTTCGTCACCGAGCACCCGGCGCTACGCTCAACTCCAACGAGCTCCTACGGCCACATCGACACGCTCCTGTCCACGCCAACAGCACCTCGAGCTTCCTCGCGACTTTGCAACGACGGTAAGCAATACCACTGTCCCCAGCCCTCGCTAGAATCGCCAATCCATCACCGGCAGAGCCATCGCCGCCGCCAGCAGCCATTGCGTCGCCCATCTGTGGTCAAAGCATCAAGGATCGTTGGATCCAGATCTAGAGTCTAGGATTAGATTAGAGGGCGAAGCGGTATGTTTTAATCTGAGCCGTGCATCGTCACTTAGATCTTGCGGCTCGCAAGCGTGATCTGCCCGAACCGGTACCAACCAATAGGAATACGCCGTGTGTCTGTTAGTTTGATTTAAAATCTGAATTTAGATGTATTAGATGTTTAAACTTGTTTAATTCATAACTTTTGTTTCCCACGTCCAAATTTGACAAATTTTATATCAATGGAATCAGGAGAAAAAGCCCTTTCCATTTATGCAAATGTGTTTAATGTTTTGTTTCTGTTAAAATGGTTATTTTTACAGAAACATGTGTAGGCCTATTTTGAGTATATTAATTATTTGAGAAATGTTTTAATGTTCAAATAAAGGTTGTTTGGCAGGTTTTGAACCTGTTTATGAATCAGTACTGTGCACTTGTCTTGTTGAGTATATAAAATCATCACATATCATATTGCAAGCATCCATATATTTTTGCTTGTATTTGTTTTGTATGTGATTGGTGCTATCATTTTATGTGTAGATTTTGGTGCAAATAGTGATTGTGATTGTGAGGATTGTAGCTACTCTCCAAACTACCAAGGCAAGTGGTGCTTCATGATTTTATTCCTATGTTTTTCAAATATGCATTAGAATTATTTTGGTAGACTTGCATGGATAATTTTTGGCCTTTATATGCTATGCTTGGGAAATCCTAGTAGTTGTAGAATTGCTAGAAATTTCTAAGTTAAGATGTCTATCTATGCCATGCTTAGCCTAGCTAGTAGCAACCAAGGGTGGTGAAATATTCAGGCTATGATAAAATATTTCTAAGTCTTTGGACTTGTGTTTTGCTTAATAAAACAACTAAGTGAATGAAACACTTGGGTGGAATGGAAGGAATGGTTTATGTTGAGTGGTTACACAAGGCCCATTTATATGGTTTACCTTGTGTATCTCACTTGTGGAAAGCCACCCAGGAACAAAGGGATTTGAGAGGCCAAATGTTAAGAAGCTTCTAGTGCAGCCACTTGGCAATATGGGCTCTGCCTGGATCATATAGGTTGCAATAACTTAGCCATTTGGACAGTTGGTGGTAGTGGGATGATAGGTTGGAGCGCGTCCATTTGGTCTAAGGGAAGGCTTCTAAAAGGTCCTGTCTTGGTGAAAATCAAGTCTTGTGGGGAAAGTGCACAACCTCTGCAGATGGAAGATCTAAGTACTTAGCCATGTCCCTGGTATTGGACAACTTGAGCATCAAGACATGGAAGCTATCAAGAATCTCCTTATCAGCACAATGATGCACACCACATTCTTTGATTTAGCAAGGGATGCAACTTGGAGGACCATCAAAGAACTTGGTGATAGAATCAAGTGCATAATGCTTAACACCCAGAATGACCTTAGAGAAGATAAGAAGCATACCCAGGAGTTAGAAGCTACCAACCAAAGCCTAAGGAAGGACATCATAGACTTAGCAATGGAGTCTTGTGATCTAGACAAACATATTGCCTCTAGGGATGCCCTATTAGCCAACTTGGCAAGTGAGATGGGATTGTAATGAACCACATTAGTTGGACCACCACACTTATCATTTTATTTTCCAAATGTTGTTTAAAATAAGTTGAGCCTTGGTTGTTTGTAATGGATCCATGTATTCCATGACTTGTGTGTTTTGATTTCCAAAGTTATGCATGTGATGCCTTGTCTTGTGAATTGTCTTAAATTGTGTTGATTCTAACTTTTTCTATCTTATTAAATAGATGCCTAATGTTACTATCAACACGGCTGAAGAGTTCAAGGGAACTCGTTTTGGCCCTCGTATTATTGAGCTCACTAGTTTGCTCAATCTCCCTCTTCCTACCATCATGGTGCTTCCCCTCACCAAGTTTGAGAGGAAAGACCTTTGGGGCTTCAAGGTTAATCAGCCAGGACGCCAGACTGAGCCTACCATGGAGGCAATCATCTTCAAGCTCATGCATGATGACAAGGAGAGAGGCCTAGAGGTAGTCATGCATGACTTGATTGGACGTCTGTTAGGGAGACACTCTCGACAGGTTAGAGGTACTCACTTCCACACCTTCGGTAGCCGTGATGAGGATGGTGAGGCCATTGACTTCGAGGGAGACAGCAGAGCCGATTCGTCTATACCTCCAGGACTTAGAGGTTCTTCTTAGGCACATAGACACTGATAGGACCAACGTCATGCTCAGCAATGACGAACTCCAGGTGCAGCTTCGTGAGAAGGACAAGCTCTTCGCAGAGCAAGATGAGATAGTCAAGGAGATGGAGGCCAAGTTTGAGAGTCAGGACAGAAATTTCAAGAGTCAAGAGAAGCAAGTCCAAGATAGGAACAAGAGGATTCGAGACATGACTGCAGAACTGGAGGCCAAGTACTTCGAGCTCGAGCATCGGCAGACTGTGATTGAGAGGCTTCGTTAACAAAAGAGGGCTCTCGAGGCCAAAGTAGAGACCTTGACCACTAATGTCGAGGAATACAAGATCGCTATGGAGAATGCAGGTCTTACCTTTGTTGAGGAGGAGGTTGATGCCGATGAGTAGTGATGACTACTCATTTACCTTTATTTATCATGTCTTTGATTATCGAGTCGCAATGACCATCCAACATGTGGATGGCTTGCTATTGGTGTGTTTACTTTGCAAACTTGTCGTTTATGTTGTTGAACTATTATTATTATGATGCATGTTTGGTGAATGTTTATGTGATGTATTGTGCATGTTAGCATCTATGGGTATCTCATTCTTATCTCTGTTGAACAAACCACAGATGCCTACCCGACGTGCCAATCCCAACCCCAACAACAACAACAACATCACCCCTAAGATGCAAAGAATGATGATGACAGACTCGGTGATGCAGATGATGACTATGTTCATCCAGAACCAGAACAACAACAACAACAACAACAACAATAACAACAACAATAACAACAACAATAACAACAACAACAATCAGAACAACCCACCGGGTTTTGACATGCTTACCAGGTTCTTCAGACTGAGGCCAGCAAAGTTCTCAGGAACTACTGATCCTATGGTGGCCAATGATTGACTACGCTCTGTGAACAAGGACTTGGTAATGCTTGATCTTGAAGAGAAAGTCAGATTTGCAGCTCACTTATTAGAAGGACCAGAAGCCACTTGGTGGGATAACTTCCAGATCACCACTCCCATTGCAGATGTGACATGGGCTATCTTTGAAGATGGTTTCCATACTGCTCACATCTCATCCGGAGTGATGAGTTTAAAGAAGAAAGAGTTCCATAACCTGAAGCAGCGCCACCGCAGCGTGGCTGAATATATTGAGGATTTCAACAATCTGGCGCGATATGCACCGGATGAAGTTGACACTGATGCTAAGAGGAAGGAAAAGTTCCTTGAAGGGTTGAATGATGAACTGAACCTGCAGTTAGCTGTGGCCTATGTTCCCACATACCAGTCTCTTTGTGACAAGGCTGCTGTAGCATCCCAATTGTCTAACAATTGTAATGCTACTTGGTCTAGTAATATAATGCTACTTCCTACATATAATTGTTGCATCATAATTATATCATGCTCATGTCATCATGCCTCCTTGCATTTGAGCATCATATATAACCCTTTTGATTTGGTTCTTCTCTCATATGCATTGTAAATTGTGTTTGCCTCTTGGTATTGTATTTGGTTCTTGATATATTGTTTAAATGCCCAAGTTGAGTTGGGGGCATATCTTTTAGTTAACTCCACCACCCTTTCTTTTCACCACCTTATATTCCACCATCCAACTAAATATGAGCTTTGCACTTTATTGGGTTTTACCTCTAGCTCATGTGGGTTGGGATGGATCCAATTCTTTTTCCACATGATCTTATCTTAGCATCATGTTGTTTTCACATTATTAATGTATGAGAGACACATGGCCACCTTTGCATGCCTTGTGAGTGGAACCCTTTCTCCTAGCTTCCATATGGATTATTATGGAATTATGCTCATGTTGGGATACTTTTGGGACTATTGAGCATCTAGTGGCACATACACACTAGCATGTCCCATTTTTATTTCAAATATGATCATCTCCAACTACTCCACATGGGGCATCCTTTTAATTCTTGGCTTGGCATTATTCCACTTGTGGGAATGCATAAGATTAATGCCATGTGATATAATTGTTTTCACAAGAATAAACATGGTATTAAATACTTTGCATGGGCCATGCAAGTATCACCTTTTGCTTGTCATTTGGATTTTATTTGATTTTTGAGTGGATCATCTCTATCTCTATCCTTTCTTTTTGGCTTGATCTATGTTGATCTTGCTTAAACCCTATCATCACATCCCTCTCTTTTCTTGCCTTGATCTTGTTGGAGCTTGTCATGTTCTCGCTTGGTCTTGTCAAAAGAAAGCCACTCCAGCTATCTCTCCCTAAAACCCTAAACCATGCCACTCATATCACCTACCCCATCATCACCATCCCCCTCTTTCTCTCTCTCTTTGTGTTCTCCTTACCACCACCTTGTGCTCATCCACAAAACCACCTCTCCACCCCTTTTTCTAACCTCTCTCTCTAAACCTAGCTAAACCCTAAACCTAACCCATGATCTACCCTATCCCTCCAAACCCTAACCCGAGTCCTCTCTAACCCTAGACCGAGCCCATGCTATCTACCCCTCCCCTCTCGGTGGACCTCTCTTCTCCTTCCCTCACCTTGGTCCCTCCTTGCAGCCTCTCTGCCCTCCCCCGCCTCTTTCTTTGGCTACAAGACAAGGAGAAAAGTAGAGGAGAGAAGACCTAGCCCGATCCCCCTCTCCTCACCTTTTTCCAAAGCTAAAGCCACCACCCCATGTGCTCACCCCTCCTCCCCTATCTACCCCCACCCCAGATCTATCCAGGAGACACCCAGGTCCCTCTCTCCCTCCCTTTTCTTCCCTCCTTGCAGCCTCCCTTGCTGCCATGGCCCTTCCCTCCTCCTAAACCCTAGCCACGACCCCCCCTCTGCCCTTCACTGATCTGGTGGACGCCAAGACGATCCAGGAGCACGAGGAGCTTCGTCGGCTTCGTCTACCTCACCCTGCACCGGCCACGCCTCGCCGGAGCCCTCTGCAGCTCCCCGAACCGCCGGCCACGGAAGCAGGCCTTCGCGGAACCTCTGCCTCGACGCCGATCCGCTCCACCTCCAACTCCAGCGACCGCACCGACGAGAGCCTGGTGAGCATCTCGACCCCCTAGACATGCCCGTCCTCCTCCTAGCGGCCCAGACGCGCCGGACGTTCGGTCGAGCGACCTCCGAGCGCCGCCGCTGCGTTGTCCGCCGTGTCTGCAGCTGCAGCCGTTTTTCCCCGCCTCTGTTCTCCGCCGTGCCCCGCGCGCTGTAGCCCTCCTCCGACGTTGCTCTGTGTATGAAAGTTGTAGCCCCTACATCCCTCTCCAGTTTTCCTTTTTGCGGCTAGGAGAGTTTCGCCGCCGTTTGGTCACCAACGTCGACCAAACTCCGGCCGCTCCTCGGTGCTCTGCAGATCGGCGCGCAGCAGCAGGCCGTCGTCGTTGTCGTTTTTGCAGAGAAGCCCCTGGCCTTTTTCCCGCCTCAACCCGCCGTCCTATGAACCCCACCTGTCAGCCTCGGTCCCCTTTTGCAAGGAAACCCCCTGGAAAACATGGCCATCACAGACCAGTCCCTCCCCGCGCCTGGGATCGCCCACGTGTCGCGTCACCGCTGGCCAGGTATTGGCCTATACCCCACCCCACCGGTCGATCGCGGCTAGAAGCAAGCAGTACAAAAAGGAATTTATGTCTTGTGGGTCTCGCCCAGTCAGCAGCTGGCCCACCGTCAGCGCTGTGTTGGCTAGCTAGGTGAGTAACAAAAGCTTTTCTGTATATCTGTTTAAATTCAAACTTTTCCAAAATTAAATCAAATTCCAATTTAATTCTGTTTTTAAATAACTTTTAAAATACAAATCCAAATAATACAAATAATATATGTTTTCAAATCAGGAAAATATGAGGAATTCAAATATGCCATTCAAAATATATTTTGGACACTTTATTTTCCAAGTTAATTAAAAATTACATTAAAATGCCCTTTTCCCTTAATTAATTAATAACTTTTGTTTTATAACTCCAAATTTAACAAATGATATGTCTAAAATGATTAGCTCGATGAGACCTTTCCGTTTATGCATTCCATGTTGTGTTTTGAAGCATGCATCATATAAATATATTGTTTACAGCAACTAAAATGAGGATAAAATGAGGCCAAAACTCAATAAAATGATTATTCCTTGTATTCCACACCTCACCCATGCCATGCTACTTTATTGCCATGCAAATTGTGCATCATTCATCATGGCATGATTGTTTGCTTGACGCATTTTAATCATATGCTTGTGCACTTTATTTATGTTAGCCCTTGTTTGTTTGGATCTTCTTTGAATAGACGCTGAGCAGGGGATATACCAAGAGAACCAGGAGCACTACCCAGATCCTTCTCTCGCTTCAACTGAGCTGCCAGGCAAGCACTACCACATGCTTGCATACATATAGTACCTATTGCCTCTATCTTATTCTTGCATCATTGAGTCGCGATTGCATTAATCTGAATCCCAAGTATTGCATAGCCTTTACTTTAAAACCCCACCGAAGCGTGTTCCTCCATCCCATGAGCCATTACTACAGGAGTTGTTTGAGCCATGCGAGTCGTAGAACATCATGTGTAGGGTATGTGAGTGTCTGATGAATAACGAGGTACCTAAACAACTTAACCTGAGTAGTAATGGGATAACTAATGAAAGTGGCATCGGTGAGCCATATTCGCTATTTGGTTTTTCAGGCTCACTTGTGTCCCGTAAGACCCCGAGTACTTGATTCCTGTTCCAAGAATATTCGCGCTATCCACATCCGGGAGGCTTATGAACCCTCCTGAGCCAGATCTTGATTCATTCTTATTTCTTGGGGCCACAAACTAGTTTGAGGTTTTATTTACTATCCTGTACTTATGCCATGCTTTACTGCTTTATTTAAAATTGTGCGAGTCTTGCTGTCTTTATTTAGGAAGCGGAGTGTTTTCATGGTATCGACAAGCCAGTCACATTTTGGGTTCCCGATCGTTTGACCAGCAGCGCAAACCTTGAGTCCGTCTCGAGTCGGCTAACTTTGTTCGGGTAGCTTAATGGGGTGGCCCCTGAAATATTCTGAATCCTGTGATCGCTTTGTCGTGACTGCCTCGTTGGGTTTTGATTTGGTTTTTCCGAGGTTGATCGAGTGTGTGTTGCTATTTGTGCACCCCTGCAGGGTAAAACTTTCTGAAAGCCGTGTCCGCGGTTATGGACGACTTGGAGCACAGTTTCTCGATCATAGACAAGAATAACTAAAGTACCGTTTTTAATTTGACTAAGTAACTGACTAGTAAATAGTGCAACACTCATGGAATGGTTAATAAAACTGCCAACGGATGGGGGGTTTGTTCGTCCGCTTCCTCGTCGGTAAGCGAGGAGGAGGATGGATCTGTTAAGATTACCTTTATAACTGTTGTTAATAATTCACGGACATCCGTCTATCTCTGGTTAGGCGGATGGTTAGCGAGTATCTCTAGAATTGTTAGGGTTTATCTTTTGCTGCAATTGCGTCACCCCAGGTTGTGTCCCCTTTAGAGGCATAAAGACTTGCTGAGTACCCCTAGGGTGTCACACGATAAATTGTTTGATTCAGATGTATAGGTAAACCCGCAAGATGGATACTGGGTGGAGGAGACGGACGATGTGGGCAACGATCATTCGGTGTAGAGATTCCGGGAACGGGGATCCGTGAGATCTGTGGGCGGGATGTGCTTATTTATGGGGCATCTTATGCCGATTTGCTTCTTATCCGTACTCGGATTTTGTCTTCCGCTTCCGCTTGATACTCTGATGTTTGATGTATGAGGAGATATCCTAAACTATTATATCTATCTAGGATATTTGGATCTTGCCGTATGGCATTGCTATATTTCCTTTCTTTTTAGATGGAATGGCTCTGATGTATTGTTGTATGGTGTCTTGCATACATACTCATTTGTGTATGTAGTTGATCCCTTCGCCTGCGGATTACGCCGCCCGTTCTTGTCCCGATGTTTGGAAATGGTTGGGACGGCCGAATGGTCTACCTGTGAGTGGCATTTGGGCCCCACCATACTATTTCAACCATTTCTGCTCATCCAGGCTTGTAACTAGGAGCGTAATTCACCGAGGTAGTTACAATTGGTATCAGAGCCATCCCGACCTTCAGGGTCTCAGCCAAATGGTCGTTGTCAGTCTAGCAAATATTTTTGGTAGCTATGTATACTAGGGAAAAACAAAACGCGAGAGTAGGACTGCTTCCACTTTTCTTCTTACCCAACCACCCACCCTTTTCTGGTAAGGAAGTGTAACGTTTTCAATCCTCTTCTTAAAATTCAAACTAGGATTCACGTGTTCTGGGTTTCCGTAGTACCATAGGTTGTATGTGTGTGTGTGTGTAATTCCTTGTCTATCTGTTGCATCCAATTTGTTATCACAATCTGCCTTTGGTTATCAACTGTTGGTACATTCCATACTGACAGGCTTTTGAAAACCGGCGCGATATATCTGACTACTTGTTAACCGGTGCCATCTTCTTAAGGGTGTCCTTCCTTCTAGCAACTCCACATTCTGTGAAATCATTAGTTGCTAATCTCTACCTGATAAGTGGTTTTGCGCATCTATGGGTATTTTAATGATGAAAAATGCGGAAATTTTTTCTTTGATACATCTGTGTTTCCACACTCCTTTCCAGTCGTGTGTGAAACATTATCTATCTCCCTTTTATCAGCATGTCCATGCTAACTCATTCTTTTGTCACCGGCGCTTAATCCTGGAGTTTCTTTTCATCTCCAATTCTCTTGGGCTAATTACATAACATGTTTCGATCCGATGCTGATGATTGTAATTTGGCTCTCGGCATAGCTATATTCCACTCATGATAAGTGTCGATTGGAATATGGAAATTGCTATCAACTTTATCCTCCAGATGGTGATGGTTATCTCCTGTGATTTTGAGTACACCGTGATCATATCTATGCATATTCAAGTATCTTTGTCAATCCGGAGTTTATCAAGGCACTACGGTGGTCTATCATTTGTTTATCATGCTGCACATCTTTTTCAACCCCATATCTGCAAAATTCTCTTTGAGACGAGAGAATTGCATCTTTTCGTCGCTGGTAGCTTTGCTTAAGGTATGATCCATCATCTTTTTCTTCCTCCAAGATCTCTTTATCTTGTGACCGGTGATCCAATCGACAATGTGAACCAGGTGACATCTCTTTTTCTTCCGAAGGACCAGATAATCTATTCTTCCAGTGCATCTCCTTCAACACGAACCCGTTCTCTTAATATTGATCTTTCAAAGAGCGTTGAGCTCAGAAAGTGTTTCGAGCATTTGTTCGTTTCTCTCGCCTCTTGAACTTGGTATTCTGGGAATATCCCGTTAATCCATGGTGGTATATGTTGATAATATGCTTGCCTATTCGATATCAATGGAAGGACATGGAAGATCATCTGTGTCTCTTTCTCTCAAGCTTCGTGACCACTGCCTGTGTGCAAAGTCTCAAAGCGTGAATTCTGGCTTCTTGAAGTCACCTATCTCGACCACGTCCTACCGCTAAATAGATCACTTCAATTCTGGAATCAGCAAGTTCATTGTTAATTCCATCTTCCATCTTCAATCAAACCCGGAGTTTTCCTTGTTGGCAAGTTATCATCGTCGTTCCGCCGAAGATTTCCTCAAGACTACTAAATCTCTCTCATTCATTTGAAGGACAACATGGAGTTCTTTTCACCTCTATATCGTTAAGTAATCTCTTGATACCCTCTCGCTCTATCGTCTATGCTCAATCCACCGGAGGCCATGAAGATCTTCCAGATCATGTATTCCTCCTGTTCAAGTGGTGCTATCTTTTTCTTTGTCTGTGGAATCTTGCAGTTCTTCTCCGGAATCTTCCTTCATATCTTTCCGGTGGCTTGGTACTTCAGACATGACAACAACATCATCATCTTTATCTATCTGTGAATCCGGTGAATCGTTTGCATCTGTCCTTGTTTTCTAACGAAGTTCCATGAGCTCTTCTTGTCTATACCTTCAGTCTGTTTCGGTAGTTGGGTTGCATGGTTTTTCTTATTCATGTGCGGAGTAATGCTTTGAGTGCGGGATGGAGTAGCTACCATACCACTACTCTTATCATTCGCTCTTGTACATTGAATTGGTAAACTAATGTGATTTCACTCATTCCACGGAAGTTAGAAGTGGCCTTTATCTCTCGATACTTTTACTTCCGTCCTTGTTTTTCCGGAGTGCTCTCTCGAAGGAAGTAATCAATAATCTCTTGTTGGTGGTCTGTCTATTCAAGATGGAGCAAAATCTTCAATCATCTGGTGGAGATAAACGCAAACTCTTTTCTATCCTCGTCTTTCTACCGGTGCTCGACATCCCCAAACAAGATGAAAGGAAACTATCTCTCTCTTTGTTTCATCAATTCTTTTTCTGTGGTAAAGCCAATTATGATTGATGCCATCAGACGCAAATCTATTGTGTTAGCCTCAAGGCTAAAGAAAGCAATAAGTATCTCTACAATAAACTCCAGATCCTCCATATTCTTTGCTTCTCGGGATTCCACCATGATCTGGCTTCACCTACGTCTCTGGAAGTTATATCCGCGTACCTCAATTGCGTGATCCTTTGGTTCTTACCGGCGCAACAAGAATCTAATCCGACGATGTCTAACTAAATCTTTCTGTTCTTATCTAGGGACTCTATTGTTTGAAGGCAATATTGTTTCCGTATTTCATTCTCAAATCCGAGGGAAGATACGATGCTATTATGGCTCAAAGCCTCTCCAATCTAGCTCTTTTTCTTCCGGCGAGATAAAGATTCATCCTCTCTAGTATCAGTAAATCTTTAATCTTAACGGTGTGTCTTTCTTACCCATGATACATCATCTTGTCCTTTCTTTCGCAAGTGGTTCTAGTCTTTTATCTTGTTTCTCGAAAAACCGGAGCTATGTCCATCCTATCCTTCTTGTCTCACGACAATCCTTCAATTCTTCTAACCCGTTGTTTCTCAAGCAAAACGCAAGACTCGCAACAAGTCTAGTAAGTTTTGCAAGGTGTAGTGGTCGCATCTTTCCGTTGTTCATCAACTTGGGAACGTGAGGGTCACCTTCGTTCGAACACCGCCTCTTCTTGTGTTGTTTTCTTTTTCCTAGGAATCTCGGGGCGAGATTCTTGTTTAGTGGGGGAGAGTTGTAGCATCCCAATTGTCTAACAATTGTAATGCTACTTGGTCTAGTAATATAATGCTACTTCCTACATATAATTGTTGCATCATAATTATATCATGCTCATGTCATCATGCCTCCTTGCATTTGAGCATCATATAAAACCCTTTTGATTTGGTTCTTCTCTCATATGCATTATAAATTATGTTTGCCTCTTGGTATTGTATTTGGTTCTTCATATATTGTTTAAATGCCCAAGTTGAGTTGGGGGCATATCTTTTAGTTAACTCCACCACCCTTTCTTTTCACCACCTTATATTCCACCATCCAACTAAATATGAGCTTTGCACTTTATTGGGTTTTACCTCTAGCTCATGTGGGTTGGGATGGATCCAATTCTTTTTCCACATGCTCTTATCTTAGCATCATGTTGTTTTCACATTATTAATGTATGAGAGCCACATGGCCACCTTTGCATGCCTTGTGAGTGGAACCCTTTCTCCTAGCCTCCATATGGATTATTATGGAATTATGCTCATGTTGGGATACTTTTGGGACTATTGAGCATCTAGTGGCACATACACACTAGCATGTCCCATTTTTATTTCAAATATGATCATCTCCAACTACTCCACATGGGGCATCCTTTTAATTCTTGGCTTGGCATTATTCCACTTGTGGGAATGCATAAGATTAATGCCATGTGATATAATTGTTTTCACAAGAATAAACATGGTATTAAATACTTTGCATGGGCCATGGAAGTATCACCTTTTGCTTGTCATTTGGATTTTATTTGATTTTTGAGTGGATCATCTCTATCTCTATCCTTTCTTTTTGGCTTGATCTATGTTGATCTTGCTTAAACCCTATCATCACATCCCTCTCTTTTCTTGCCTTGATCTTGTTGGAGCTTGTCATGTTCTAGCTTGGTCTTGTCAAAAGAAAGCCACTCCAGCTATCTCTCCCTAAAACCCTAAACCATGCCACTCATATCACCTACCCCATCGTCACCATCCCCCCTCTCTCTCTCTCTCTTTGTGTTCTCCTTACCACCACCTTGTGCTCATCCACAAAACCACCTCTCCACCCCTTTTTCTAACCTCTCTCTCTAAACCTAGCTAAACCCTAAACCTAACCCATGATCTACCCTATCCCTCCAAACCCTAACCCGAGTCCTCTCTAACCCTAGACCGAGCCCATGCTATCTACCCCTCCCCTCTCGGTGGACCTCTCTTCTCCTTCCCTCACCTTGGTCCCTCCTTGCAGCCTCTCTGCCCTCCCCCGCCTCTTTCTTTGGCTACAAGACAAGGAGAAAAGTAGAGGAGAGAAGACCTAGCCCGATCCCCCTCTCCTCACCTTTTTCCAAAGCTAAAGCCACCACCCCATGTGCTCACCCCTCCTCCCCTATCTACCCCCACCTCAGATCTATCCAGGAGACGCCCAGGTCCCTCTCTCCCTCCCTTTTCTTCCCCTCCTTGCAGCCTCCCTTGCCGCCATGGCCTTCCCTCCTCCTAAACCCTAGCCACGACCCCCTCTGCCCTTCGCTGATCTGGTGGATGCCAAGACGATCCAGAGCACGAGGAGCTTCGTCGACCGTCTACCTCACCACCTGCAGCCACGCCTCTGGGGAGCCCTCTGCAGCTCCCGGACCAGCTTGTGCACAGACGCTCGTGGAACCTCTGCCTCGACGCCGATCCGCTCCACCTCCGGCTCCAGCGACCGCACCGACGAGAGCCTGGTGAGCATCTCGACCCCCTAGACATGCCCGTCCTCCTCCTAGTGGCCAGGCCGCGCGGACGTTGGTCGGCGACCTCCGGCGCCATTCGTTGTCCGCCGTGTCTGCCGGCTGCGGCCGTTTTCCCGCCTCTGTTCTCCGCCCGTGCCCCGTCTTGTAGCCCTCCTCCGACGTTGCTCTGTGTATGAAAGTTGTAGCCCCTACATCCCTCTCCAGTTTTCCTTTTTGTGGCTAGGCGAGTTTCGCCGCTGTTTGGTCACCAACATCGACCAAACTCCGTCCGCTCCTCGGTGCTCTGCAGATCGGCGCGCAGCAGCAGGCCGTCGTCGTTGTCGTTTTTGCAGAGAAGCCCCTGGCCTTTTTCCCGCCTCAACCCGTCGTCCTATGAACCCCACCTGTCAGCCTCGGTCCCCTTTTGCAAGGAAACCCCCTGGAAAACATGGCCATCACAGACCAGTCCCTCCCCGCGCCTGGGATCGCCCACGTGTCGCGTCACCGCTGGCCGCGCGCGTGTGTGGCCCCATATACCCCCGGCCACCAACGGTCGCGGCTAGAAGCGACGCAGTGCAAAAAGGAATTTATGCTGGTCTCGCCATCAGCTGGCCCACCGTCAGCGGCTTTGGCTAGGTTGGCCTGAGTAACAAAAGCTTTTCTGTATATCTGTTTAAATTCAAACTTTTCCAAAATTAAATCAAATTCCAATTTAATTCTGTTTTTAAATAACTTTTAAAATACAAATCCAAATAATACAAATAATATATGTTTTCAAATCAGGAAAATATGAGGAATTCAAATATGCCATTCAAAATATATTTTGGACACTTTATTTTCCAAGTTAATTAAAAATTACATTAAAATGCCCTTTTCCCTTAATTAATTTAATAACTTTTGTTTTATAACTCCAAATTTAACAAATGATATGTCTAAAATGATTAGCTCGATGAGACCTTTCCGTTTATGCATTCCATGTTGTGTTTTGAAGCATGCATCATATAAATATATTGTTTACAGCAACTAAAATGAGGATAAAATGAGGCCAAAACTCAATAAAATGATTATTCCTTGTATTCCACACCTCACCCATGCCATGCTACTTTATTGCCATGCAAATTGTGCATCATTCATCATGGCATGATTGTTTGCTTGACGCATTTTAATCATATGCTTGTGCACTTTATTTATGTTAGCCCTTGTTTGTTTGGATCTTCTTCGAATAGACGCTGAGCAGGGGATATACCAAGAGAACCAGGAGCACTACCCAGATCCTTCTCTCGCTTCAACTGAGCTGCCAGGCAAGCACTACCACATGCTTGCATACATATAGTACCTATTGCCTCTATCTTATTCTTGCATCATTGAGTCGCGATTGCATTAATCTGAATCCCAAGTATTGCATAGCCTTTACTTTAAAACCCCACCGAAGCTTGTTCCTCCATCCCATGAGCCATTACTACAGGAGTTGTTTGAGCCATGCGAGTCGTAGAACAGCATGTGTAGGGTATGTGAGTGTCTGATGAATAACGAGGTACCTAAACAACTTAACCTGAGTAGTAATGGGATAACTAATGAAAGTGGCATCGGTGAGCCATATTCGCTATTTGGTTTTTCAGGCTCACTTGTGTCCCGTAAGACCCCGAGTACTTGATTCCTGTTTCAAGAATATTCGCGCTATCCACATCCGGGAGGCTTATGAACCCCCCTGAGCCAGAGCTTGATTCATTCTTATTTCTTGGGGCCACAAACTAGTTTGAGGTTTTATTTACTATCCTGTACTTATGCCATGCTTTATCGCTTTATTTAAAATTGTGCAGGTAATCGCACGTCTGTTTAGGGAAGCGGAGTGTTTTCGTGGTATCGACAAGCCCAGTCACATTTTCGGGTTCCCAGTCGTTTACAGCCAGTGACGCAAACCTTGAGTCCGTCTCGGAGTCGGCTAACTTCGTTGCGGGTAGCTTAATGGGGTGGCCCCTCAAATATTTCGAATCGTGATCGCTTTGTGGATCGCCTCGTTGGGTTTTGATTTGGTTTTTCCGAGGTTGATCGAGTGTGTTGCTATTTGTGCACCCCTGCAGGGTAAAACTTTCTGAAAGCCGTGTCCGCGGTTATGGACGACTTGGAGCACAGTTTCTCGATCATAGACAAGAATAACTAAAGTACCGCTTTTAATTTGACTAAGTAACTGACTAGTAAATAGTGCAACACTCATGGAATGGTTAATAAAACTGCCAACAGATGGGGGGTTTGTTCGTCCGCTTCCTCGTCGGTAAGCGAGGAGGAGGATGGATCTGTTAAGATTACCTTTATAACTGTTGTTAATAATTCACGGACATCCGTCTATCTCTGGTTAGGCGGATGGTTAACGAGTATCTCTAGAATTGTTAGGGTTTATCTTTTGCTGCAATTACGTCACCCCAGGTTGTGTCCCCTTTAGAGGCATAAAGACTTGCTGAGTACCCCTAGGGTCTCACACGATAAATTGTTTGATTCAGATGAACAGGTAAACCCGCAAGATGGATACTGGGTGGAGGAGACGGACAATGTGGGCAACGATCATTCGGTGTAGAGATTCCGGGAACGGGGATCCGTGAGATCTGTGGGCGGGATGTGCTTATTTATGGGGCATCTTATGCCGATTTGCTTCTTATCCGTACTCGGATTTTGTCTTCCGCTTCCGCTTGATACTTTGATGTTTGATGTATGAGGAGATATCCTAAACTATTATATCTATCTAGGATATTTGGATCTTGCCGATATGCTGCTATATTTCCTTTCTTTTTAGATGGAATGGCTCTGATGTACTGTTGTATGGTGGCTTGCATACATACTCATTTGTGTATGTAGTTGATCCCTTCGCCTGCCGATTACGCCGCCCGTTCTTGTCCCGATGTTTGGAAATGGTTGGGACGGCCGAACGGTCTACCTGTGAGTGGCATTTGGGCCCCACCGTACTATTTCAACCATTTCTGCTCATCCAGGCTTGTAACTAGGAGCGTAATTCACCGAGGTAGTTACAACTGCTATTTTGGAGAGCAAAATGAAACAAGTGGAAAGCAGGAAGAGAAAGCACTCTGACAAGCACAGCTCGGGATCGTCTCACAAACGTTCTCATTATGATGGCAGTGGGAGTTCTAGATCCAACAAGAATGGGAAATTTAACAAGCACCACAACGAAAACCGTCATCATGACAACGAGAGTCACCGTAGTCATGACAATGACAAGTACAAGAATCACAAGGGTGGATATAAGAGCCACCACAGTGGAAGTGGCAGTGAAAGCCAGCCTGTCAAGAAAGATCTTAGTCAGGTTGAATGTTTCAAGTGCAAGAAGGTGGGGCATTATGCAAATGAATGCCCAGAAAAGAAAGTTGAAGGACCCAACAAGCCCAACCCTTTCCAGAAAGGGCAAGTGAACCACATCAATGTGGAGGAAATCTATGAAGAGCCAGATGTTGTTGCTGGTAAGTTCAAACTCAATTCTATTCTAGCACTTGTTCTTTTTGATACTGGAGCATCGCATTCATTCATATCAAAAGCATTTGTTGATAGAAATGGGTTTCCAACTGAAAACATTGGGTGTCCCATAAAAGTAAGTTCTCCAGGTGGAGATATGATAGTAAGTTTTGGATGGCGGCATCTAGTGATAGAATTTGGAAAGCATAAGTTTCCGGTGAGTCTGATAATCCTAGATTCCCAAGGACTGGATGTAATTTTGGGAATGGATTGGATGAACAAGTATGAAGGAGTACTAGATTGTGCCAATCGTACTGTTGCGCTCACAACCCCGAAAAAGAAACGGATTAGATTCAAGTCTAACTTTGAATCAAAGGGAGTAAGCTAAATTCTCTTAAGGGGGTTAGTATAGACAGTGTGCCTATTGTGAGTGAGTATCCAGATGTGTTTCCGGAAGAATTGCCGGGAATGCCACCAGATAGAGATGTGGAGTTTCTTATTGATTTGCTACCAGGATCTGGACCAATAGCAAAAAGACCGTACAGGATGTGAGTTGATGAGTTGAAAGAACTCAAGAAGCAGCTTGGAGAACAGTTGCAGAAAGGATTTACCCAACCAAGTTCCTCATCTTGGGAGCACCAGTTTTGTTTTTGGAAAATAAAGATAGAAGTCAAAGGCTATGCATAGATTACCGTTCACTCAATGAGGTGACTATCAAGAACAAATACCCTTTGCCTAGAATCAATGACTTGTTTGATCAGCTATAAGGAGCTTGTGTGTTCTCAAAGATTGATCTCCGGTCAGGTTATTTCCAGCTCAAGATAAGGGAACAAGACATACCTAAGACAGCTTTCACCACAAGGTATGGGTTGTATGAGTATACCGTGATGCCATTTGGTTTGACCAATGCACCAGCATACTTCATGAATATGATGAACAAAGTGTTCATGGAGTTCCTTGACAAGTTTGTTGTCGTATTCATCGATGACATTTTAATCTACTCCAAGAGCAAGGAAGAGCATGAAGGACATTTACGAATGATACTTGAGAAGCTTAGAGAGCATAAGCTGTATGCCAAATTCAGCAAGTGTGAATTTTGGTTAAATGAAGTTGGATTTCTTGGACACGTTGTGTCAGGAGATGGTGTAGCAGTTGATCCTGCTAAAGTTTCAGTTGTAACTGAATGGGAATCTCCTAAGTCAGTAAAAGAGGTTCGTAGTTTCCTTGGCTTGGCAGGATACTACAGAAGATTTATTGAGAATTTCTCCAAGGTAGCAAAACCCATGAAAGAATTGCTAAAAAAAGACAAGAAATTTTCTTGGTCTGAAGGATGTGAACTCAGCTTTCAAGAATTGAAGAAGAGACTAGTGACAGCACCAGTCTTGTGTTTGCCAGATTTGGAGAAAGATTTCCAAGTGTATTGTGATGCATCTCATCATGGATTAGGTGTAGTACTTATGCAAGAAGGGAAAGTTGTGGCTTATGCCTCGAGACAACTCAAAACTCATGAAGTAAATTACCCTACTCATGATTTAGAGTTAGCCTCTGTTGTCCATGCACTCAAAACATGGAGACATTATCTTTTGGGAAAGCGTTGTGAAGTGTTCACAGATCACAAGAGTTTGAAGTATATCTTCACCCAGAAGGAAATTAACATGAGACAAAGAAGATGGCTAGAACTCATCAAAGACTATGACTTGAGTTTGCAATACCACCCCGGTAAAGTAAATGTTGTAGCAGATGCTCTAAGCCGTAAGGTTTTTGTGAATGGCCTTACTAAGGGAGAATTGCCAGATGATCTGTGTGCCCAATTTAGAGATCTCAGATTGGAGATTGTGCCTGAGGGACATCTTATGTCTTTGGATGTTCAACCCACTTTGTTGGACAAGATCAAAGAATCCCAAAAGGCAGATAAGGAAATTGAAGAGATTAAGGAGAAGATTGGCAAGGGAAAAGCCAAAGGATTCCATGAAGACGAACATGGTACTTTATGGCATGGAAAACGTATTTGTGTTCCACAAGATCCGGAGCTTCGGAAACTGATTTTACAAGAAGCACATAACTCACCATATTATATTCATCCGGGTAACACCAAAATGTATATGGATATGAAGGAAAGATTTTGGTGGAATAATCTCAAGAAGGACATCGCCGAACATATTTCTTTGTGTGATGTATGTAGTAGAGTGAAAGCGGAACATCAGAAACCAGCAGGATTGTTACAACCACTACCTATTCCTGATTGGAAGTGGGACAAGATTGGTATGGATTTCATTACCGGATTACCAAGGACCAGGTCAGGATATGATTCTATTTGGGTAGTAGTGGATCGCCTAACTAAAGTGGCTCATTTTATACCCGTGAAGACAACTTACACAAGTGCTAAGTTAGCCAAGATCTATATGAGCAGAATTGTATGTCTACATGGAGTACCCAAGAGTATTGTGTCTGAGAGGGGAACTCATTTCACTTCCCATTTTTGGAGGCAATTACATGAGTCATTAGGAACGAGGTTGGAATGCAGCACTGCATTTCATCCTCAAACTGATGGACAGACAGAAAGGACCAATCAGATTCTTGAAGATATGTTGAGAGCATGTGCTCTAGACTATGGAGCCAGTTGGGATGAAAGTCTACCTTACGCAGAATTTTCTTACAACAACAGCTATCAAGCCAGTATTGAGATGGCACCATTTGAGTTTCTCTACGGGAGAAACTGTACCACCCCATTGCTATGGAATGGTGTGGGAGAAATAAGTTTGTTCGGACCGTAACTCATCAAGGAGGCTGAAGAGAAAGTCAAGCTTGTTAAGGATAGGTTGAAGATAGCACAGTCCCGACAAAAGAGCTACGCAGATCCTAAGCATAGAGAAGTCATCTATGAAGTAGGTGATAGAGCTTATCTTAGAGTGTCACCACTTCGTGGAGCGAAAAAGTTTGGAGTCAAAGGAAAGTTGGCCCCAAGATATGTTGGACCATTCAAGATTCTGAGTCGTAAAGGAGAAGTAGCTTATGAGATTGAATTGCCAAAGTCTTTGTCAGCTGTTCATAATGTGTTTCATGTGAGTCAGCTTAAGAAATGCCATCCAGAAATGGAAGAGACTTCTTTGAAGGATCCTATACCTTTGGAAGAGGTCCAATTGGAAAGTGATCTCACCTATGAAGAGAAACCTATCAAGATTCTTGAGACTGCAGAAAGAGTTACACGGACTAAGACTATCAAATTCTGCAAAGTTCAATGGCACCATCATTCCAAAGAAGAAGCAACATGGGAAAGAGAAGATGATCTTCGGAAAGACCACCCTCACCTATTTGCTAGCCAACCCGAATCTCGAGGGCGAGATTCACCTTAAGGGGGTTAGATTTGTAACATCCCTAAAATCATGTTTTCAAAGATTTCATATCATGCATGCATGCATATCATTTAGGGATAAAATTCAAACTCTTCAAACTCTTTTTGGATAGAAAACAGAACTTGGGTGCTATGATTTTATGTGATCAAGCATTAATCAAATACCACTCTTAAATGGAGATTATTTGTTTCAAAACCAAACCTTGTTCTCTCAAAATGTTTTGCTTGATTGCTAGTGCTCAAACCAAAGATTAAAAAACAAAATATGGATTTAAAACCATTTTCAAAATTTGTTCAAATCAAGTGTTATGTCACTCCTTATTTTTGTTTGAACAAAAGGACCAATGTAATACAGTGAGAGCACATGTTTTTATACCCAGAATAATGAGTATTACACTCTACAAAAATCCAGAACAAATTTGAATTCAAATGGCATTTGAATTTGTTTGAAAATGGATTCAGAAAATTTAAAACAGAAATGGAAAAAGAGTAAAGAAAAATAAAAGGGACGGCGCCACTATTCTAGCCCAACAGCAAAACCAGCCCACAAGCCCACCCCGGTCGTTTCCCCCTCTCCCCCATTTCCTACCCCGCACCCGCATACCCACTCGCTGACGTCTGGGCCCTCATTGCCATGTCACCCCTTCGTCCTAAATCAACACCGACGACCACCTCGCCGCTGCCGTTTCCCCGCACTGATGCCGCGCTTAATTGCATTGATTCGGCGAGTGATTTCCGCCCCCGCTCCAGCTATAAGACCACCTCTCCTCACTGCTCATTTCCCCTCACTCAATTTCCTCTTCACGCCACTAGGATGCCCGTAGTCTTGCCCACACCGCCGCAGCGCCGACGATCTCCGACGAGCCATCACGGTGAGCTCCGACCGCCCCCTTGTCTCTGGTTCAAACCAGCGTGACCAGCGTGTCCTTGCGCGTTCACTGATGCCTTTTGTTTACTTTCTCATGACCCAGGCTGCCGTCACCGTTCGTTCCCGCAAACAACAGAATCCGCCGACCGACGAGCGATTGAGGTAAAGCCCGACCGCCCCTCGACTTCTCCTTGACCCAGTAGTATTCGCCATAGTCTTGCACACCTCCTGATACCACTGGTTCATGCTAGGGTGATCCGGAGCGTCGCCAACGTCTTCGTCACCGAGCACCCGACGCTACGCTCAACTCCGACGAGCACCTACGGCCACATCGACACGCTCCTGTCAACGCCAGCAGCACCTCGAGCTTCCTCGCGACTTTGCGACGCTGGTAAGCAACACCACTATCCCCATCCCTCGCTAGAATCGCCAATCCATCGCCGGCAGAGCCGTCGCCGCCGCCAGCAGCCATTGCGCCGCCCATCTGTGGTCAAAGCATCAAGGATCGTTGGATCCAGATCTAGAGGCTAGGATTAGATTAGAGGGCGAAGCGGTATGTTTTAATCTGAGCCATGCATCGTCACTTAGATCTTGCGGCTCGCAAGCATGATCCGCCCGAACCGGTACCAACCAATAGGAATACGCCGCGTGTCTGTTAGTTTGATTTAAAATCTGAATTTAGATATATTAGATGTTTAAACTTGTTTAATTCATAACTTTTGTTTCCCACGTCCAAATTTGACAAATTTTATATCAATGGAATCAGGAGAAAAAACCCTTTTCATTTATGCAATGTGTTTAATGTTTTGTTTCTGTTAAAATTGTTATTTTTACAGAAACATGTGTAGGCCTATTTTGAGTATATTAATTATTTGAGAAATGTTTTAATGTTCAAATAAAGGTTGTTTGGCAGGTTTTGAACCTGTTTATGAATTAGTACTGTGCACTTGTCTTGTTGAGTATAGAAAATCATCACATATCATATTGCATGCATCCATATATTTTTGCTTGTATTTGTTTTGTATGTGATTGTGCTATCATTTTATGTGTAGGTTTTGGTGCAAATAGTGATTGTGATTGTGAGGATTGTAGCTACTCTCGAAACTACCAAGGCAAGTGGTGCTTCATGATTTTATTCCTATGTTTTTCAAATATGCATTAGAATTATTTTGCTAGACTTGCATGGATAATTTTTGGTCTTTATATGCTATGCTTGGGAAATCCTAGTAGTTGTAGAATTGCTAGAAATTTCTAAGTTAAGATGTTTATCTATGCCATGCTTAGCCTAGCTAGTAGCAACCAAGGGTGGTGAAATATTCATGCTATGATAAAATATTTCTAAGTCTTTGGACTTGTGTTTTGCTTAATAAAACAACTAAGTGAATGAAACACTTGGGTGGAATGGAAGGAAAGGTTTATGTTGAGTGGTTACACAAGGCCCATTTCTATGGTTTACCTTGTGTATCTCACTTGTGGAAAGCCACCCAGGAACAAAGGGATTTGAGAGGCCAAATGTTAAGAAGCTTCTAGTGCAGCCACTTGGCAATATGGGCTCTGCCTGGATCATATAGGTTGCAATAACTTAGCCATTTGGACAGTTGGTGGTAGTGGGATGATAGGTTGGAGCGCGTCCATTTGGTCTAAGGGAAGGCTTCTAAAAGGTCCTGTCTTGGTGAAAATCAAGTCTTGTGGGGAAAGTGCACAACCTCTGCAGATGGAAGAATCTAAGTACTTAGCCATGTCCCTGGTATTGGACAACTTGAGAATCAAGACATGGAAGCTATCAAGAATCTCCTCATCCCAATTTCTAAGTAAAAACTTGTGGTTGAACAAGGGTGAAGGACCCCAATGTCTATTGGTGGTTCCTTGGGATAAGTTTTTGACAAAGAAAAACTTAGAGTTTTCAACTGATAGGCAAAACCTATTTTGAGCAAGCAAGCCTAAGCTACACTTAGCCAAAAAGCATATAGTATCTAGTCCACCAATATTCTACTAAGGTATCACTTGCCAATACTATTCCAATGTATTGACCCACTGTGGCTGTAACTTGTGATGTTGCAGGATATTCTGATGATGATTAGGAGTCATGAGTCTACACTCAACATGCTTGCCTGTGGCACATGAAGATGAAGACTTATTTATCTTATTATATATTTGAACTCTTGTATTAGGCCTGTGGCCATGGTGTTGTAAAAGACTATGTTTGTCTCTGGAATGATTTGTAATAATGACCTTTGTTTCTGTGTACTTCATCTTAAAATGTGGATGCTACCATTGATCTAGGGACTAGAATTGCAATCACAGGGATCCTTTCCTTTACAAAGGAGGAATCTTACAACTACCAAAAAATTGCTCGTTGTTGTGCATCTTCATGACTGCATGCTTATGTCATCATGCCACCTTCCATTTGAGCATCGTCATGTCATCATACATAGTTTGTCGAAAACTATTATCGAAAATCCTATCTTTGTTTTCTAAGTACCCCTCTCTATTTCAAATGAAAACCCCCGAAGCCCCGATCCGAAGACCGATCTCGGCAAGACCGAACCCGAACCACATCGAATCAACATCATCGACCCCTATGTGTGACCCTAAGCCCCTGTATTTTTATAACATGATGTTTCATTTGTGCATATTTAATTGTTCATGATTGCATACATCTTGTGTGGTTTGGGGGAATTATGCCGATTTACCTCATAATTAAATATGGAGACCATATGTAGAATTTTCTAGTCTTATATTGGTCCCATTTAAATTTTTGTAGTGAATCGGTGACATAATTTGTATTGTTAATACAACATTTAAATTGCGGGTATCTAAATAACTTGAACCATATCATTAATTGTTGGGATCCCGGTTCCGCATAATATTGCCTAATTGCATTGCACCATGGCCATTTCATACATCATACATGCATCATGCCCGATCTTCTACCGTAGTATTAAATATTGCATCTGGTATTTCTTTTAGTGCATTGATTCTTCACAGATTAGGACAATGAGTTGATGTGAGTGTCTACCCGATTTTTGGATGAATCTAGGGCAGTTTTCCCAAGGCAAGCATTCTCCCCCTTTCTACCTATTTTGCATTTATAGTCTTTACTTCCTCTTGTTGATATATTGCTATTTGTGTTGCAATGCTTTAGATTCCGTAACCCTTTATATATCCCTACAGTCTTTATATTGCCTTGGACACCTCATATTGCTTGTTGTTTGGGTAGACAGTTGGTCTTGCGAGTCGTAGTCGCTTGCTCAGGTGCTGCTTTGCATCATCGATGTTCAACTGATGTTGGGGGTTGGCATATTCTTAAAGGTGGAGATGATTGTGGTTTTAATTATAGCTGGTTAACTATATATTAAAATTGATATAATTAATGAAGAGGCATCGGTGGGTAATAGTTGAAATTGGGTTGTTAACAGCCCACTTGTGTCCACCTAGGACCCGAGTTCTTGACACCTATTCTTAGACTGAGCCTAACCACATGTGGGTGTATGAGCATCCCTATCGACTTAGTACCTGATTTCAAAGTAGTGTACTGGGGTCCATAAACTAGTTTGAAGTTTTCATGCCACTGATGCGGCTTAGATCACTGTAGAGCTTCATTGGGAAACCCTAAGAGGATGGTATGATGAGTACAGCAATAAGTTTTCCCTCAGTAAAAAACCAAGGTTATCGAACCAATAGGAGGAAGGAAACAACTCAAAGGTGTTGCTAGAAACTTGGAAACCTGCCCAACACAAACTCAAGACGTTGCCCCAACAAATAGTGAGGTTGTCAATCTCACCGGTTTGCTGAAAACAAAGGATTAACCGTATGGTGGGGAAGGTAATGGCAACTTGCAGAAATTAAACAGGAACAGTGGAAGACGTATCAATGGTAAAGATTGAAAAGGGGTCCACAGTTCACTAGAGGTGTTCTCCTTAAGATAAACACATAACATGCTGGGTAAAAAAATTACAGCGGGGCAATTGACAGGACAGAGCAAGGCATAACAATGCAATACTAGACATTCATGATCCTATGAGATTTGATTGGGCAATAAAACAATATACATAGACCTCCATCCAACTGCATCTATGACTAGTAATCCACCTTCACATTATCGTCTGAACCCCCTCTAGTATTAAGTTGCAAGCAACGGATAACTTCTTTAAGCATTGTGTGTAAAGTAAGAAATACAGTTGTTCTATGAACAAAAGATCGTTGTTTTCTCCCTAGTAGCAACAACACATCTACAACCTTAGAGATTTCTGTCACTTCCCCAGATTCAATGGAGGCATGAACCCACTATCGAGCATAAATACTCCCTCTTGGAGTCACTAGCATCTACTTGGCCAAGATCGCTACTAGAAACGGAGAGCATGCAAGATCTCAAACAACACACACATGATAGAATCAATAAGATAGAACCATTAATTAGTCTGACATAGTAATCTCAATATCCATCGGATCCCTGCAAATACAACATGCATGATTAGATATAGATGATCTTGATCATGAACGGAGCTCACAATATCAAAACATGGTAGCACAAAGGAGGAGAAAAAACCATCTAGCTACTGTATGGACCCGTAGTCCAAGGTGGAACTACTCACGCATCATACCGGAGGCTGGCATGGTGATGAACAAGGCCTCCGGGATGATCTCTCCCCTCCGGAAGGGTGCCGGGAAGAGCTTTAGATCCCCCCGATCTAGCGACAATGGTGGCGATGTCTATGGACTGTTTCATGGAGAACGAGGGGGTGCCCGAGGTGGTCGCACCCCCCCAGGCGCGGGCCAGGCCTGGTCGCGCGTCCAGGGGGTGTGAGCCCCTCGTGGCCCACCTCCATCTCGTCTTCTGGCTCTATGTTCTCCTCGGTGAAATATTCACTTTGGCTTTCGTCCCGTCCAATTCCGAGAATATTCATTTTCTAGCTTTTCTGGAACCAAAAACAGGCAACTAGCACTTTGGCATCTTGTTAATAGGTTAGTTGCAGAAAACATATAAAAATACCTCAAAGTGTAGACAAAGCAAAGCAAGGTGGATAATAAACAAGCATGGAACAACCAAAATTATAGATACGTTTACGATGTATCAAGCATCCCCAAGCTTAACTCCTGCTTGTCCTCGAGTAGGTAAGTGATAAAAATAATAAATTTTTTGGTGACATGCACCATCACAATCATGATAAAACTATTTGCAAGCATTGAAAACCGGGATCAAAGTACTCTAAAAATGAGCCTGAAAGATGAAGTTCTAACAGTAAGACATAGTAACTATGTTGCAACATGAAAGGATACAAACAAAGATCATGAATAACAATGCATTGAAAGATGTTTGTTTGTTTCACATATAGAAAACATAGCATAGTGGTATTCAGCTTGTCTTTGATGGAGTAGAAAAATATAAATGCATAGGACACCTTCAAAGTTCATAAGGGTGACTAGATACAAATAGTTCAAGAGCAAGCAATATCAACAATATGAGTCAATCAATAAGTTTTGGGACAATGCACATAGAACTAAGAATGGCAACTATGCTCTCTTAATTGGTGCCTAAGGATAGAAGGTGGAGACTCAATATAATAGTGGAAGAAAGGCCCTTCAAACAAAAGCAGGGATTTCAAGTTTCATAAAGAGCTTCCAAAAATTATGCTACTTGCTAGCTTTCAGCTCTCATTGCCCCTACCATAAGCATCTTGAAGTGATTAAGGTTAAAGTGAAAAAAAATATGGAGTATATGCTTGACAAAGTATAAGTTGGCAATCTCATGTCCCTTGAGTACGAGGGCCGCTCCTGATACGTCGGAAACGTATCTATAATTTTTGATGTTCCATGCTTGTTTAGTATCTACTTTGCTTTGCTTTGCTTTGTCTACACTTTGAGGTGTTTTTCTATGTTTTCTAGTACTAACCTATTAACAAGATGCCACAGTGCCAGTTGCCTATTTTCTTCTGTTTTTGGTTCCAGAAAGGCAGAAAATCAATATTCTCTAAACTGGACGGGACAAAAGCCAAAGTCAATATTTTACCGCGGGGAACACGGAGCCAGAAGTAGACGAGCGGAGGCACCAAGGCCACACTCTCGGCAGCTGGCTAGCCCTAGCATACTGGGGTGTGACCACCTGGCCCTTGCCTCGCATCTTCGCCTATAAATACCCCCTGATGCCAAAACCCTAAGTACCCAATCAATATTCCACGAAACCGTCTGTAGCCGCTGCCACCATCGTCCCTAGATCGGGGGGATCTGAAGCTCTTCCCAGCACCCTGCCGGAGGGGAGATCATCTCGAAGGCCTTCTTCTTCATCATGCCAGCCCCCGGTATGAAGTGTGAGTAGTTCCACCTTGGACTACGGGTCCATGTAGTAGATAGATGGTTATATCTCCTCCTTTGTGCTACCATGTTTAGATCTTGTGAGCTCCGTTCATGATCAAGATCATATTATTGTAATCATGCATGTTGTGTTTGCGGAGATCCGATGGAATTGAGAATACTATGTCAGATTGATTAATGGTTTTATCTTATTGATTCTATCATGTATGTGTTGTTTGTGATCTTGCATGCTCTCCGTTTCTAGTAGCTATCTTGGCCAAGTAGATGCTAGTGACTCCAAGAGGGGGTACTTATGCTCGATAGTGGGTTCATGCCTCTTTTTAATCTAAGGGAAGTGACAGAAATCTCTAAGGTTGTAGATGTGTTGTTTCTACTAGGGAGAAAACAACGGTATCTTGTTCATGGAACAAGTGGATTGTTTACCTTACACACTTTTCTTAAAGCAGTTATATGTTGCTTGCAACTTAATACTGGAGGGGGTTCAGATGATAACCTGAAGGTGGATTTCTAGTCATAGATGCATTTGGATGGCGGTCTATGTATCTTGTTGTATTGCCCAATCGAATCTCATGGGATCATGAATGTCTAGTATTGCATTGTTATGCCTTGCTCAGTCCTGTCAATTGCCCTGCTATAATTTGTTTACCCAGCATGTCATGTTTGTTTATCTTAAGGAGAACACCTCTAGTGAACTATGGACCCCGATCCAATCTGTACCATTGATACATCTTCCACTGTTACGGTTTACTTTCTTCAAACCACTATTACCTTCCACACGAGACAGTTAATCCTTTGTTTTCAGCAAACCAGTGAGGTTGACAACCTAATTGTTCGTTGGGGAAAAGTCTTGAGTTTGTGTTGTGCAGGTTTCCAAGTTGCTAGCAACACCTTTTAGTCGTTTCCTTCACCTACTGGTTTGTTAACTTTGGTTTCTTATTGAGGGAAATTTGCCGATGTTCTCATCATACCTTCTGCTTGGGGTCTCCCAACGAAGTGTTCACGCACTCATCAAGGATTTTTCTGGCGCCATTGCCGGGTAGGCTAAGGACGTCTTCACAAGGGGAGTCCTTCATAGCCTTTCTATTTACTTTGTTTTTGTTTTGCTTAGTTTCTTTTGCTTGGTTTTGTTTTACTCTTTTTATCAAAAACTCCAAAAAAATAGTTTAGTTTGGTTTGATTTCTCTTATCAAAAACAAAAAAATAGTTCCTGCTCTAGTTGTTGTTGTTGTTGGCTTGCTCCACTTTTGCCAAAATGAACTCTGTTGAGAACACCAAGTTGTGTGACTTCACTAGCACAAACAACAATGATTTCCTAAGTACTCTTGTTGCTCCACCTGCTCCTGATGCTACCTTTTATGAAATTAAGCCTGGTTTGTTGAATCTTGTGATGAGAGAGCAATTTTCTCGTGCTAGTTCTGATGATGCTGCTGCCCACCTCAATAGCTTTGTTGAACTTTGTGAGATGAAAAAATATAAGGATGCAGATGGAGATATTATTAAGCTCAGGTTGTTTCCTTTCTCCTTGAGAGGAAAAGCTAAAGAATGGTTGCTATCCTTGCCTAGAAATAGTATTGATTCCTCGATTAAGTGCAAAGATGATTTTATTAGAAAATACTATCCTCCTACTAAGATTATATCTATGAGAAGTCAAATAATGAAATTTAAATTACTTGATAATTACGATGTTGCTCAAGCTTGGGAAAAATGAAATCTTTGGTTAAGAATTGTCCCATTCATGGACTTACTGCTTAGATGATTATCCAGAGTTTTTATGCAGGTTTGAACTTCTCTTCAAGAAACCTATTGGATTTAGCTGATGGAGGTACCTTTATGACCATCACCTTGGGTGCTGCAAAAAAACTCCTTGATAATATGATGGTTAATTATTCTGAATGGCACACTAAGAGAGCTCCACATGGTAGGAAGGTAAATTATGTTGAAGAGACCTCCTCTTTGAGTGATAAGATTGATGTTATCATGGCTATGCTTGTTAATGGGAAAGCTCCTTTAGATCCTAATAATGTTCCCTTATCCTATTTGGTTTCTCAAGAAGAGCAAGTTGATGTGAACTTCATTAGAAACAACAATTTCAACAACAATGCCTATAGGAATAATTTTGGTAGTAACAACAATTATAGGTCTTATCCTCCTAATAATGGCAATACCTATGGAAACTCCTACAACAATACTAGAAGTGACCCCTCTAAACTTGAAGTCATGCTCAAAGACTTTATTACTAAACAAACCACTTTCAACAAGACTGTGGAGGAAAAGCTTTTGAATGTTGAGAAAAATATTTCCTCTTTGTCTGAAGCACATTCCTCTTTGATTAATAAAATGGCTGCTAAACCTGAAACCTTGGAAAGTACCTTTCCTTCTACTCATGCCATACAAGTTACTATTGATGAAAATGTTAGACTGTTAGCCCAACTTCATGCTAAGTGGGAAAGAGAAGCTGAAATTGCTAGAAACAATAGTGTGTGCACTGTCACCACCACCCATATGGATGCCACTAAACCACAAGAAGTCCCTATTCCTCCTACCACAATGCCTAAACCCAATGAGTCTACTACTAGTGATGCTAAGTTTGATTTTGATCTTAATGGTTGCAATATTTCTGAAGTGATTATGTTCCTACAAAAGCTTGCTAGAAGTCCTGATGCTAGTGATATGAATGTGGCTTTCACCAAACACATTACAGATGCTCTTATTAAAATTAAGGAAGAGAAGTTGAAACACAAAGCCTCTATTCCTAGGAAAGTAGAAGATAGTTGGGAACCAATTATTAATATGCAAGTGAATGACTTTGATCTCAAAGCTTCATGTGACCTTGGTTCTAGTGTCTCTATTATGCCTAGAAAGATTTATGAAATGCTTGATTTGCCACCTTTGAAAGATTGTTATTTGGATGTCCCACTTAATGATAATGCTAAAAATAAACTCATGGGGAGTGTTAATTATGTTCTTATTATGGTTAACAATGCTTATGTCCCTGTTGATTTCTGTGTTTTTGATGTTGAATACAATGCTTCTTGTCCTGTTACTTTGGGAAGACCTTTTCTTAGAATTGTTGGTGCCATCATTGATATGAAAGAAGGCACCATTAAATATCAATTTCCATTCAAGATAGGTATTGAATACTTCCCTATGAGGAGAGAGAAGTTGCTTTTTGCCCCTCCTTTGAAAGCAAGGTTTGATGTTAATGCTTCTTCATTTGAAAATAGTTGATTCTTGCTTCTTGTGCCTAATTTAAAGGCGTTAAAGAAAAGTACTTATTGGGAGATAACCCAAAAGTTTTCTTGAGTCTTGGAAGTTATTAATTCAGTAATTACCTCTCCTTATCCTTTTTATTTGCTTTTTGTGCCAAGAATGACCTCTAATGAGAGGGAAGTAAGATTTGGGGAGTTGCTGTCCCGAAGCAGATTTTTGTGCTCCACCGTAAAATTTCGTGAGGAATCTATGTAAGTCAGATTGACCTGATATTTTCTAAATAAATCCTCCAGTATGTTATCTAACTTTCGTTAGTTCAATACTTTTTGATTTGAGAAACATAAGGTCTTCGAAAAAATTGGTTTCTACCTGCAGGTCTGTTTTGACAGATTTCTGCCATTATTTGCATTTGCCTCTTATTGATTCCTTTTTGGTTATTTTTGGGAAATTGAGATTTTTGAGGGAATTACTACAGTATATTGTGTTTTTAGTGAAAGTTTTGATGTTCTAAAGCTAAACCCAAAGGTTTATTATCTTTTGAATACACTAATGTTGCTAATGAAGATTGTGTGAAGTTTTGTATGAAGGAAAATTTGCAGGTGTAGAGAAGAATGATGTAATGAGATGAAGAATGGAGAAAATATAAAGCTTGGGGATTCCACCCCGTGTCACCCCAAGAAATGTTCAAGAGGTACAAGCGTCAAAGCTTGGGGATGCCCAAGGCATGCCCTTCTTCATCAATAAAAATCTCAGGTCTTTCTAGACAATTCGTTTTTATTGTTTCATGCACTGTTGTGTTGTTCTTGGAGCATCTTAGTTTTCGTTTGGTTTGCTTAGTTTGCTTGAATAAAGTATTTTGGAACCCCGTTCTCGCTGTGTTGTTTCAAATAAGTTGATTAGTGTTGGAGAGGAGTAGAAAGTTCTTGCTTGAGTAGTACAAGAGGAGCTTGCTTTGACTGTGATTTGGACTTTATCATGTCATAATAGGTGTTGTTTTGACCTTATGCTTAGTGATTATTGCTGTAGCATGACTTGTTCCAAACAATTGGGATTGCTTAGTACTTGAAGGAATCATGTGTTGTTTTAGCATACAAAAGCATAGTATTATGGTATTCTCCTTTGATGTTTTGTTTGGTTTGACTTGGCACATGCTCACACCATGTTATGACTATGAAAAATCACCTTAGCCTTTATGATCATTTAGTCCTTGACTTGTATTACCATTTTATGTTTTGATTAGTAATGTTTTGTCGCTCTGCATGATTATGGCCATTATTGCTCTCTTAGTTGGTCGCTCCCAGTCTTTTGCTAGCCTCCACTTGTATGAGTAAGATCTACTCATGCATCCAACTCCCAAGAAACCAGGTTATTCCAAAGTGTCCACTATAAATTCCTATGCATGGTGTGTTACAACATTCCAAGTATATTCTTGTTCTCATCTATCTTCCAATTAAAAAGTATTTTGTGATGTGAAAAATTAGTGATTAAAGCTCTCACAAACTTGATGGCGCACTTTATTTTTCTTGCCCCTAATAAACTTGAACCATTCTGTCATCTATGTTGTATATGATTGCACTTATACATTGGGATTAGAAGAATCATGTTTTCATGGGGAACGCTTTCAACATTGCACTTGTACTTTGTACACAGTTGATATCATGCTCTTTTGTCTATGGATGTCGTCGGTGTGAAATGAAAGGGGAGCTTGTAAGTCCATGGAGTTATGTATGTGTGTTAGAGAAACGCCTGGGCCGCTAGCCTAAGCCATGCCTAATCATGGTGGAAACTTGAAGCATCAACATAATGACATCTATGAAGCATTCTTCTTATAGAAAAAAGAGATTGAGAAAAAGAAAAAAAAGATGAGAAAAGAGGAAAGATAGAAAAAAGCACCATTTTCCCATGGTAAATAAGAAGATTCCTGAGACGCTCATTGTCTGCTTGCCTTGTCATTTTTATTATGGGATAGCTCTTGTATCATGTGCAAGGGGTACCCCATTGGCGGTTCTCTATGATACACATGTACTTACTATGACAAGAACTTGCAAGTAACTAAACTTGAGTAGCATCAGGAGCGGCCCTCGTATTAAGGGGACATGAGATTGCCAACTTATACTTTGTCAAGCATATACTCCATAGTTTGTTCACGTTAACCTTAATCACTTCAAGATTCTTATTATAGGGCAATGAGAGCTGAAAGCTAACAAGTACCATAATTTTTGGAAGCTCTTTATGAGACTTGAAATCCTTGCTTCCCTATGAAGGGACTTTCTTCCACCATTATATTGAGTCTCCACCTTCTACCTTTAGGCACCAGTTAAGAGAGCATAGTTTACATTCTTAGTTCTATGTGCATTGTCTCAAAACTGATTGAGTGATGCATATTGTTGATATTACTTGTTCTTGTGCAATTTGTATCTAGTCACTCTTATGAACTTTGAAGGTGTCATATGCATCAATTTGCTAATCCATGAGGGACAAGCTGAATGCCACTATGCCATGTTTTCTGTATGTGAAATAAACAAACTTTTTTCAATGAATGTTATTCGTGATCTTTGTTTGTAACCTTTCATGTTGCATGCATAGTTACTTTGTCTTACTGCTAGAACTCCATCTTTCATGCTCATGTTTAGAGTTCTTTGATCCCAGCTTTCAATGCTTGCAAATGGTTTGATCTTGATTTTGATGGTGCATGTCACCTCAAAAATTATTCTTTTTATCACTGACCTACTCGAGGACGAGCATGAGTTAAGCTTGGAGATGCTTGATATGTCGGAAACTTATCTATAATTTTTTATGTTCCCTGCTTGTTTAGTATTTACTTTGCTTTGCTTTGTCTACACTCTGAGGTGTTTTTATATGTTTTATGGTACTAACCTATTAACAAGATGCCACAGTGTCGGTTGCCTGTTTTCTTATGTTTTTGGCTCTATAAAGGCAGCAAATCAATATTCTTGGAATTGGATGGGACAAAAGCCAAAGTCAATATTTTACCATGGGGAACACGGACCCAGAGTACGAGACAGAGGGGAGGCACTAGGGGTCCACACCCCCAGGCGGCGCGGGCTAGCCCTAGCCGCACCTAAGGGGGGTGACCACCCTGGCCGTCCCCTGCCTCACCTCTTCGCCTATAAAGACCCCCCGATGCCAAAACACTAAGTACCCGATCAATATTCCACGAAACCATCTGTAGCCACCGCCACCATCGTCCCTAGATTGTGGGGGATCTGAAGCTCTTCCCGGCACCCTGCCGGAGGGGAGATCATCTCGGAGGCCTTCTTCTTCATCATGCCCGCCTCCGGTATGAAGTGTGAGTAGTTCCACCTTGGACTACGGGTCCATGTAGTAGATAGATGGTTGTATCTCCTCCTTTGTGCTATCATGTTTAGATCTTGTGAGCTCCATTCATGATGAAGATCGTCTTATTGTAATCATGCATGTTGTGTTTGCGGGGATCCGATGGATATTAAGATTACTATGTCAGATTGATTAATGGTTCTATCTTATTGATTCTACCATGTCTGTGTTGTTTGAGATCTAGCATGCTCTCCGTTTCTAGTAGCTATCTTGGCCAAGTAGATGCTAGTGACTCCAAGAGGGAGTATTTATGCTCGATAGTGGGTTCATGCCTCTTTAATCTAAGGGAAGTGACAGAAATCTCTAAGGTTGTAGATGTGTTGTTGCTACTAGGGAAAAACAACGGTCTCTTGTTCATGGAACAAGTGGATTGTTTACCTTACACACTTTCCTTAAAGCAGTTATCTGTTGCTTGCAACTTAATACTGGAGGGAGTTCGGATGGTAACCTGAAGGTGGATTTTTAGTCATAGATGCAGTTAGATGGAGGCCTATGTATCTTGTTGTATAGCCCAATCGAATCTCATAGGATCATGAATGTCTAGTATTGCATTGTTATGCCTTGCTTAGTCTTGTCAATTGCCCTGCTGTAATTTGTTTACCCAGCATGCCATGTTTGTTTATCTTAAGGAGAACACCTCTATTGAACTATGGACCCCGGTCCAATCTTTACCATTGATACATCTTCCACTATTACTGTTTACTTTCTGCAAACCACTATTACCTTCCACACCATATAGTTAATCCTTTCTTTTTAGCAAACTAGTGAGATTGACAACCTCACTGTTCATTGGGGCAAAGTCTTGAGTTTGTGTTGTGCAGGTTTCCAAGTTGCTAGCAACACCTTTGAGTCGTCCTTACTCCTACTGGTTCGATAACCTTGGTTTTTTACTCAAGGAAATTTGCGACTGTGCTCATCATACATTCCGCTTGGGGTATCCCAACGAAGTGTTCACGCACTCATCACTCCTCAAGCTACTCAACTTTAGTTACCGGTATGTTCTTGTCATATTAAGTACATGTGTATCACAGATAACCGCCAATGGGGTACCCCTTGCCCAATGATATAGGAGCTATCCCATATGAAAATGATAAAGGAAGCAGACAATGAGCATCTCAGCAATCTTCTTATTTACCATGGAAAAATGGTGCTTTTTCTCTCTTTCCTCTTTTCTCATCTCTTTTTTTCTTTTTCTCAATCTCTTTTTTCTATCTCTCTTTTTTATAAAGAATGCTTCATAGATTGCTCACTACGGTGATGCTTGATGAGTGCGTGAACACTTCGTTGGGAGACCCTAAGCGGAAGGTATGATGAGCACAGCAACAAGTTTTCCCTTAGTAAGTAGGAGGAAGGAAACAACTCAAAGGTGTTGCTAGCAACTTGGAAACCTGCACAACACAAACTCAAGACTTTGCCCCAACGAACAATGAGGTTGTCAATCTCACTGGTTTGCTGAAAACAAAGGATTAACTGTAAGGTGTGGAAGGTAATAGTGATTTGTAGAAAGTAAACAGTAACAGTGGAAGATGTATCAATGTTAAAGATTGGACCGGTGTCCATAGTTCACTAGAGGTGTTCTCCTTAAGATAAAAAAACATGGCATGTTGGGCAAACAAATTACAGCAGGACAATTGACAGGACTGAGCAAGGCATAACAATGCAATAATAGACATTCATGATCATATGATATTCGATTGGGAAATACAACAAGATACATAGACCGCCATACAACTGCGTCTATGACTAGAAATCCACCTTCAGGTTATCATCTGAACCCCCTCCAGTATTAAGTTGCAAGCAACGGATAACTTCTTTAAGCAAAGTGTGTAAGGTAAACAATCCACTTGTTCGATGAACAAGAGACCATTGTTTTCTCCCTAGTGGCAACAACACATCTATAACCTTAGAGATTTCTGTAACTTCCCTTAGATTAAATAGAGGCATGAACCCACTATCGAGCATAAATACCCCCTCTTGGAGTCACTAGCATCTACTTGGCCAAGGTAGCTACTAGAAATGGAGAGCATGCAAGATCACAAACAACACGGACGTGATAGAATCAATAAGACAAAACCATTAATCAATCTAACATAGTAATCTCAATATCCATCGGATCCCTGCAAACACAACATGCATGATTACAAATAGATTATCTTGATCATGAATGGAGCTCACAAGATCTAAACATGGTAGCACAAAGGAGGAGATACAACCATCTATCTACTACATGGACTCGTAGTCCAAGGTGGAACTACTCACACTTCATACCAGATGCCGGCATGATGAAGAAGAAGGCCTCCAGGATGATCTCCCGTGGTGCCGAAGAGCTGATCCCCATCTAGGGACGATCTTTGGCAGCTCATGATGGTTTCGTGGAATATTGATCGGGTATTTATAGGCAATTTAGGCAGAGGCGCCAGGGTTGTCATCCCCCTAGGCGCGGCTAGCCATAGCCGGGGGTGTGGCCTCCGGTGCCTCTGGTCGCCTGCATTGCTCCGTTTCCCCACGATAAAATATTGACTTTGGCTTTTCTCCCGTCCAATTCCGAAAATATTGATTTTCTGCTTTTCTGGAACCAAAAATAGAAGAAAACAGGAAATTGGCACTGTGGCATCTTTTTAATAGGTTAGTACCAGAAAACATATAAAACACCTCAAAGTGTAGACAAAGCAAAGCAAAGTAGATACTAAACAAGCATGGAACATAAAAAATTATAGATATGTTTCCGACGTATCAAGCATCCCCAAGCTTAACTCCTGCTCGTCCTCGAGTAGGTAAGTGATAAAAATAATAATTTTTGAGGTGACATGCACCATCAAAATTAAGATCAAACCATTTGCAAGCATTGAAAGCTGGGATCAAAGAACTCTAAACATGAGCATGAAAGATGTAGTTCTAACAGTAAGACAAAGTAACTATGCATGCAACATGAAAGGTTACAAACAAAGATCATGAATAACATGCATTGAAAAACATTTGTTTGTTTCACATACAGAAAACATGGCATAGTAGTATTCAGCTTGTCCCTCATAGAGTAGCAAATAGATGCATAGGACACCTTCAAAGTTCATAAGAGTGACTAGATACAAATAGTACAACAAGTAATATCAACAATATGCATCAATCAATAAGTTTTCAGACAATGCACATAGAACTAAGAATGGAACTATGCTCTCTTAACTGGTGCCTAAGGATAGTAGGTGGAGACTCAATATAATAGTGGAAGAAAGACCCTTCATAAGGGAAGCAGGGATTTCAAGTTTCATAAAGTGCTTCCAAAAATTATGGTACTTGTTAGCTTTCAGCTCTCATTGCCCCTATCATAAGCATCTTGAAGTGATTAAGGTTAAGGTGAACAAACTATGGAATATATGCTTGACAAAGTATAAGTTGGCAATCTCATGTCCCTTGAATATGTGGGCCGCTCCTCATGCTACTCAAGTTTAGTTACTTGCAAGTTCTTGTCATAGTAAGTACATGTGTATCATAGAGAACCGCCAACGGGGTACCCCTTGCACATGATACAGGAGCTATCCCATAATCAAAATAAGAAGGCAGGCAGACAATGAGCATTTAGCAATTTTCGTATTTACCATGGGAATATGGTGCTTTTTTATCCCTTTCCTCTTTTTCTCATATTTTTTTCTTTTTCTTAATCTCTTTTTTTCTATCTCTTTTTTTATAAGAAGAATTCTTCATAGATAGAATTATGGTGATGCTCCTAGTTTCCACCATGATTAGGAATGGCTTAGGCTAGCGGCCCAGGCGTTTCTCTAACACACATACACAACTCCATGGACTTACAAGCTCCCCTTTCATTTCACACCGACGACATCCATAGACAAAAGAGCATGATATCAACTGTGTACAAAGTACAAGTGCAATATTGAAAGCATTCCCTGTGACAACACGGTTCTGCTAATTCCAACGTATAATTGCAAGCATATACAACATAGATGACACAATGGTTCGAGTTTATTAGGGGCAAGAAAAATAACGTGTGCCATCAAGTTCGTGAGAGCTTTAATCACTAAGTTTTCACATAACAAAATATTTTTTAATTGGAAGATAGATGAAAACAAGAATATACTTGGAATGGTGTAACACACCATGCATAGGAATTTATAGTGGACAATTTGGAATAATTTGGTTTCTTGGGAGTTGGATGCATGAGTAGAGCTTACTCATACAAGTGGAGGCTAGCAAAAGACTGGGAGCGACCAACTAAGAGAGCAATAATGGCCATAATCATGTAGAGCGACAAAACATTACTAATCAAAGCATAAAGTGTTACTACAAGTCAAGGACTAAATGATCATAGAGGCTATTGTGACTTGTTCGTAGTCATAACATGGTTTGAGGATGTGCCAAGTCAACCCAAACAAAGCATCAAAGGAGAATACCACAATACTATGCTTTTGTATGCTAAAACAACGCATGATTCTTTCAAGGCACACTAAGCAATCACAATTGTTTGGAACAAGTCATGCTACAACAATAATCACTAAGCATAAGGTCAAAACAACAGCTAGCATGACATGCTAAAGTCTAAGTCACAGTCAAAGCAAGCTCCTTCTTGTACTACTCAAGCAAGAACTTTCTACTCCTTTCCAACACCAATCAACTTCTTTTAAACAACACAGCGAGAATGGGGTGATGACCCACAAGTATAGGGTGTGTATCGTAGTACTTTTGATAAATAGGAGTGTCGATCCCAACGAGGAGCAGAAGGTGCTGAACAGTGGTATGGAGTGGGAAATCCCTGTGAATACTTAGCAAATGGATTTTTAGTGGTTTTCTAACAGGTCAACAAAACAAAGAGAAACTAACAGAAGTAACAAACAAACGGAGCAAGTGGCCCAATCCTTTCTTAGCAAAGGACAAGCTGGTGGAAATACTTATAACGACCAAACGTTCTCGAGGACACATGGGAATTCTGTCAAGTGCTTTCGCTTCAAATAGCTGAGTACTCTTCGCTAGTGTTTGTAAGTGTTGTGTGGGTGAACCTGTGCTAACATACCGCCCTTCCGAGGACTAATACATACTTGTGATTAAAACCCCTAAAAACATACGTAACTACAAGAAAGTAATTAAGATATAAATCTAACCACAGCCTTAAACTCTGAGATCCTGCGCTCCCTTGTGCAAAGGTGTCCTAACGGGAGTTCAGATTTCTGTCACTTCGGCAACCCCACAATTAGTAGCCAAATACACAATGCATTCCCCTAGGCCCATAAATGGTGAAGTATCATGTAGTCGACGTTCACATGACACCACTAGAAGAATAGCACCACAACTTAAATACTAAACCATTGAATAATAACTCATCACAGATTCACTACTAACAACATGACTTCTCTCATGTCCTCAAGAACTAAACGAACTGCTCACAAGACATCATATGGATCAAGATCAAACATGATATGGTAATGGATAAAAATCTGAACATAAATAATAATCCAATGGTTCCACTCACAAGCATCAACTACAATAGTAATCAACACCGGGAAAGTTTCCCCTAAGAACTAAAGAAATATCCAACACAATTGTTACAACAAGACGGAGTGGTGGTGATGGTACTGGTGGAGATGAAGGTGTGGATGATGATGATGATGATCCTGATGAAGCCTACCTTGATGACGGTGTTGATGGCGATAATCTCCCCTCTCCGGGAAGGAATTTTCTCGACAGAAATCTGTCTACCGGAGAGATATTTCTCTCTCGGTGTTTTCCGCCCCCTAGAGGCGGCGGAAATCTATCCGTGGTCACCCCCCGAGCCTTAGGGTTTCGAAGGTAATATATAGGCGAAGGGGCGGAATCGGAGGCCGGGCAGGTGGGCCACACCTGCCCTAGGCACGGGGTCAGGTGGGCCCGCGCCTAGGGGGTGTGGCCCCCCTGAGGCCCCACTTAGTCCCTCCTTCTGGCTTCCTTCGTCTTCTGGTAAAATAATATGTTTCCATATTTTTCTGGTATTTTTTGATCTTTGCGAAATTGCACCAAAACGCCTTCTTTTCCATCAGAATCCAGAATCCGGCAGTCCATCCTCCAAGAATCATCCAACATGCATAAACAGATGGAAAGCCATAAGTAATACTCATAATAAGACAAATATCAATGAATAGAGGTAAATTATGATATAGAATGGTGATGCAAATTGGGTGTATAATGGGGGTCCAAACTAATTTATTCAAGCAAACTAATCAAACTAAACAAAAACTAAGTCGCTCCAAGAACAACACAACAGTGCATGAAACAATAAAAACGAAGTGGCTAGAAAGACCTGAGCTTTTTATTGATGAAGAAGGGGGTGCCTTGGGTATCCCCAAGCTTTGACGCTTGTACCTCTTGAATATTTATTGGGGTGACACGGGGTGGCATCCCCAAGCTTGATATTTTGTCCATTCTTCATCTCATTACATCATTCTCTCTCTACACCTGAAAATTTTCCTTCATACAAAACTTCACACAATCTTCATTAGCAACATTAGTGTATTCAAATGATAATAGACCCTTGGGTTTAGCTTTAGAACATAAAATCTTTCACTAAAAACACAAGCTACTGTAGCAATTTCCCTCAAAAATCTCAATTACCCAAAAATAACCCAAAAAGGAATCAATAAGAAGCAAATGCAAATAATGGCAGAAATCTGTCAAAACAGACCAGCAGGTAGAAACCAATTTTTTCGAAGACCTTATGTTGCTCAAATAAAAAAGTGTTAAACTAAATAAAGTTAGATAACATATGGGGGGATTTATTCAGAAAATATCAGCTCAATCCGACGTACAGAGATTCCTCACAAAGTTTTATGGTGGAGTACAAAAATCTGTTTCGGGACAGCAACTCCCCAAATCTTACTTCCCTCTTATTAGAGGTTATTATTGGCACAAAAAGCAAATAAAAAGGATAAGTAGAGGTAATTACTGAAGTAATAACTTCCAAGACTCAATAAAACTTTTGGGTTATCTCCCAATAAGTACTTTTCTTTAACGTGTTTAAGTTAGGCTTGATAGTCTGAAAAGATGCTCACATAAGAAATATGAATTGAAGTAAAAGAGAGCATCAAGAAGCAAATTCAAAACACACTTAAGTCTAACCCACTTCCTATGGATAGGAATATTGTAATAAAATAAATCAAAGAAGCACATAGTAACAAGAATGGGTAGATAAAACAAGAGCAACTTCAAAACTTTCAGCACATAGAGAGGTGTTTCAGCACCATGAAAACTTCTACAACCATATTTTCCTCTCTCATAATAATTTTCAGTATCCTCATGAATAAACTCAACAATATAGCTATCAGATAAAGTATGCTTTTCATGCTCTATAAACACATAATTTTTATCAAGCTCAATAATAGTGGGATTAAAACCTTCAAACCCACTTTTAACAGTTTTATAACAAGACTGATCATTCAATATAGGACCATCATCTAGAGCTTTATCACAAAAAATTTATAAGAAAAACTCTTTAGTACAATGCATTTCTAATTTAGGCACAAATATAGGATTATCATAGATAATATGAGCATAACTATTATCACAAGTTTTACCCATAGCAGATATTTTAAAAGAATCCACAGGAACATAACATTAATCCTCCTTTGGTAAGCATGGGGGGAAATCAAATAATGTAAGGGGTAAAGAGTTACTCTCATTAGAAGGTAGGCATGGGTAGATCCATTCTTCCTTCTCTTGACCATCACTCTCCTCCTCTTTTTCATCTAATGATCTTTCAGGTTCAGCAATTTTGTCTTCTATAGGTTCCTACAAGGCATTAGTCTCTTCCGTTTGTGAAAAGCACCTATTAAAATAGTCAAGAATATAGCCATTTTCTTGCTTGTAATTATCAAAGAAAAATTTAAGTATCTCATAAACCTCATATTCATAAGGTGCATCATCAGTATTTTCAAGCAAACTAGCAAGTTCAAATGCACCCTTGAAAGCAATAAATTCTTCAATTTGTTCCACATCATAAAAGTCATAATTTCCTTTAACATAAGAAGATATGGTAACATCATCATTATACTCACATTGAAAAGGTAGGTGTTTATACCTCCTATAGCAACAAGATTTATCATAGAAATAAGTAACATTATAAGTAGAGCACACCTCTCTAGCAATAGTATTCAATTTATCAATTTGTTCCCATAAGTGTTTCCCTTTTTGTGACAAACGGTGTTCCTTATAATAATACTTTTCTTCTTCCATGAACCCATCTTGCTAATAAGAACTAGTTTCAACGTAACAATCCATTGATAGAAAGCATGACCAAGCAAGGCAATAAATGACCAGCAACTAGAGCAGGAACTAATTTTTGTGTGTTTTTGATAAGAGAAAGCAAACCAAACTAAACTAATTTTTTTTGGAGTTTTTGATAAAAAGAGGCAAACAAAACCAAGCAAAATAAACTAAGCAAAACAAAAACAAAGTAAAGAGGAAGGTTGTGAAGGACTCCCCTTGTGAAGACGTCCTTAGCCTCCCCGACAACGGTGCCATAAAAAGCCTTGATGAGTGCGTGAACACTTCCTTGGGAGACACCAAGCGGAAGGTATGATGAGCACAACAGCAAGTTTTCCCTCAGTAAGAAACCGAGGTTATCGAACCAGTAGGAGGAAGGAAACAACTCAAAGGTGTTGCTAGCAACTTGGAAACCTGCACAACACAAACTCAAGACTTTGCCCCAACGAACAGTGAGGTTCCTAATCTCACTGGTTTGCTGAAAACAAAGGATTAACTGCATGGTGTGGAAGGTAATAGTGGTTTGCAGAAAGTAAACATTAACAGTGGAAGATGTATCAATGGTAAAGATTGGACCGGGGTCCATAGTTCACTAGAGGTGTTCTCCTTAAGATAAACAAACATGGCATGCTGGGTAAACTAATTACAGTAGGGAAATTGACAGGACTGAGCAAGGCATAACAATGCAATACTAGACATTCATGATCCTATGAGATTCGATTGGGCAATACAACAAGATCCAACTGCATCTATGACTAGAAATCTAGCTTCAGGTTATCATCCGAACCCCCTCTAGTATTAAGTTGCAAGCAATAGATAACTGCTTTAAGCAAAGTTTGTAAGGTAAACAATCCACTTGTTCCATGAACAAGAGACCGTTGTTTTCTCCCTATTGGAAATAACACATCTACAACCTTAGAGATTTCTGTCACTTCTCTTAGATTATATAGAGGCATGAACCCACTATCGAGCATAAATACTCCCTCTTGGAGTCACTAGCATCTACTTGGCCAAGATAGCTACTAGAAACGGAGAGCATGCAAGATCTCAAACAACACAAACATGATAGAATCAATAAGACAAAACCATTAATCAATCTGACATAGTAATATCAATATCCACCGGATCCCCGCAAACACAACATGCATGATTACAAATAGATGATCTTGATCATGAACGGAGCTCACAAGATCTAAACATGGTAGCACAAAGGAGGAGATACAACCATCTAGCTACTACATGGACCCGTAGTCCAAGGTGGAACTACTCACACTTCATACCGAAGGCTGGCATGATGAAGAAGAAGGCCTCCGGGATGATCTCCCCTCCAGCAGGGTGCCGGGAAGAGCTTCAGATCCCCCCAAACTAGGGACGATGGTGGCAGCAGGTACAAACGGTTTCGTGGAATATTGATTGGGTACTTATTGTTTTTGTATCGGGGGGTCTTTATAGGCGAAGAGGCGAGGCAGGGGGCGGCCAGGGTAGTCATCCCCCTAGGTGCGGCTAGCCGTAGCCTGTGCCGCCAGGGGGTGTGGCCCCCCGGTGCCTCCCCCCATCTTGTACTCTGGCTCCGTGTTCCCCATGGTAAAATATTGACTTTGGCTTTTGTCCCGTCCAATTCCGAGAATATTGATTTTCTGCCTTTCTGGAACCAAAAACAGAAGAAAACAAGCAACTGGCACTGTGGCATCTTGTTAATAGGTTAGTACAAGAAAACATATAAAAACACCTCAAAGTGTAGACAAAGCAAAGCAAAGTAGATACTAAACAAGCATGGAACATAAAAAATTATAGATACATTTCTGACGTATCAATACTGCAAGTTTCCACCATGATTAGGCATGGCTTAAGCTAGCGGCCCGGATGTTTCTCCAACACATATACATAACTCCATGGACTTAGAAGCTCCCCTTTCATTTCACACTGACGACATCCCTAAACAAAAGAGCATGATATCAACTGGGTAGATATTTACATGTGTTGAAAGCGTTCCCCGTGACAACACGGTTCTGCTAATCCCAACTTATAAGTGCAAGCATATACAACATCAAGTTTATTAGGGGCAAGAAAAATAAAGTGTGCCATCAAGTTTGTGAGAGCTTTAATCACTAACTTTCACATAACAAAGTGACTTATTAATTGGAAGGTAGATAAAACAAGAATATACTTGGAATGATGTAACACACCATGTATAGGAATTTATAGTTGACACTTTGGAATAACTTGGTTTTTTGGGAGTTGGATGCATGAGTAGAGCTTACTCAATACAAGTGGAGGCTAGCAAAATACTGGGAGCGACCAACTAAGAGAGCAATAATGGCCATAATCATGCAGAGCGACAAAACATTACTAATCAAAGCATAAAGTGGTACCACAAGTCAAAAACTAAATGATCATAGAGGCTAAGATGACTGGTTCAAAGTCATAACATGGTGTGAGCATGTGCCAATTCAACCCAAACAAAACATCAAAGGAGAATACCACAATACTACGCTTTTGTATGCTAAAACAACGCATGATTCTATCAAGGCACATTAAGCAATCCTAATTGTTTGGAACAAGTCATGCTACAACAATAATCACTAAGCATAAGGTCAATACAGCATCTAGCATGATATGATAAAGTCTAAGTCACAGTCAAAGGAAGCTCCTTCTTGTACTACTAAGGCAAGTACTTCCTACTCCTTTCTAACACCAATCAACTTATTTGAAACAACACATAGAAAGCAGGGGTACAACTACTTTATTCAGCAAACTAAGCAAACAAAAACCAAAAATGAAAACTAAGACGCTCCAAGAACAACACAATTGTGCATGAAACAATAAAAACGAAGTGTCTAGAAAGACATGAGATTTTTATTGATGAAGAAGGGGATGCCTTGGGCATCCCCAAGCTTTGAAGCTTGTACCTCTTGTATATTTCTTGGGGTGACGAGGGGTGTAATCCCCAAGCTTGAGCTTTTGTCCATTTTTCATCTCATTACATAATTCTTCCCTTACACCTGAAAATTTTCCTTCAAACAAAACTTAACACAATCTTCATTAGCAACATTAGTGCATTCAAAAGATAATAGACCTTTGGGTTTAGTTTCAAAACAGCAAAACTTTCACTAAAAACACAAGCTACTATAGCAATTACCTTAAAAATCTCAATTTACCAAAGAGAACCCAAAAAGAAGTCGATAAAGAGGCAAATGCAAATAATGGCAGAAATCTGTCAAAACAGACCAGCAGGTGAAAACCGATTTTTTCGAAGACCTTCTGTTGCTCAAATCAAAAGTTCTGAACTAAATAAAGTTATCTAACAACCTGGGGGATTTATTCAGAAAATTACAGCTCAAACCAACTTACTGATATTATTCAAGAATTATTACAGTGGAGCATAAAAATCTGTTTCAGGACAGCACTTCGCCAAATCTTACTTCCCTCTCATTAGAGGTTATTCTTGGCACAAAAATCAAATAAAAAGTATAAGGAGAGATTATTAAAGAAGTAATAACTTCCAAGACTCAAGAAAACTATTGGGTTATCTCCTAAGAAGTACTTTTCTTTAACGCCTTTAAGTTAGGCATAGAAAGATGCTCACATAAAAAATATGGATTGAAGTAAAAGAGAGCATCAAGAAGCAAATTCAAAACACATTTATGTCTAAACCACTTCCTATGCGTAGGAATCTTGTAATAAAATAAATCAAAGAAGCACATAGTAACAAGAATGGGTATATAAAACAAGAGCAACTTCAAAACTTTCAGCACATAGAGAGGTGTTACAGTACCATGAAAACTTCTACAACCATATTTTCCTCTATCATAATAATTTTCAGTAGCCTCATGAATAAACTCAACAATATAACTATCACATAAAATATGCTTTTGATGATCTACAAACACATAATTTTTATCAAGCTCAAAAATAGTGGGATTAAAACCTTCAAACCCACTTTTAACAATTTTATAATAAGATGACTGATCATTCTCAAGAGGTATGGGGCTCCAAGATAAAGTCAAGACCTCTCCAATCTCATTTTCAATAATAGTACTATCATATTATCAACTAATATAGGTCCATCATCTAGAGTTTTATCATAAACATTTTCTAAGCAAAACTCTTTAGTACCATGCATTTCCAAATTAGCCGCAAATAAAGGATTTACCCATAGTAGACATTTCAAAAGAATCCACAGGAACATAACATTCATCCTCCTTTGGTAAGCTAGGGGGACAATCAAATAATGTAAGGGATAAAGAGTTACTCTCATTAGAAGGTAGGCATGGGTAGATCCATTCTTCCTCCTCTTGATCATCACCCTCCCCCTCTTTTCCATCTAATGATCTTTCAGGTTTAGTAATTTCTTCTTCCATAAGCTCCTGCAAGGCATTAGTCTCTTCCATTTTTGGAAAGCATCTATTAAATATTCAAGAATATATCCATTCTCTTGTAATTATAAAAGAAAATTTTAAGTATATCATAAACCTCATATTTATAAGGTGCATCATCAGTATTTCAAGAAAATTAGCAAGTTCGAATGCACCCTTCCAAGCAATAAACTCTTCAATTTGTTCCACATCATAAAAGTCATAATTTCCCTTAACATAAGAAGATATGGTAACATTATCATTATACTCACATTGGAAAGGGAGGTGTTTATACCTCCTACAACAACAAGATTTATCAAAGAAATAAGTAAAATTATAAGTAGAGCACACGTTTCTAGCAATGGTATTCAATTTATCAATTTGTTCCCATAAGTGTTTCCCTTTTTGTGACAAGCGGTGTTCCTTATAATAATATTTTTATTCTTCCGTGAAACCACCTTGCCAATAAGACCTAGTTTAAGAAACCAACCGTTGATAGAAAGCATGACAAAGCAAGGCAATAACAGACCAACAACTATAGTAGGAACTTAATTTTTTTGTGTGTTTTTGATAAAAAAAAGCATGCCAAACGAAACTAATTTTTTTGTATTTTTGATTAAAAAAGCAAACAAAACAAGGCAAAAAGATACTAAGCAAAACAAAAACAAAGTAAAGAGAAAGGTTGTGAAGGATTCCCCTTGTGAATCCATCCTTAGCCTTCTCGGCAACAGCGCCAGAAAAACGTCTTGATGCGGCTCAGATCATTGTAGATCTTCGTTGGGAAACCCCAAGAGGAAGGTATGATGAGTACATCAATAAGTTTTCCCTCAGTAAGAAACCAAGGTTATCGAACTAGTAGGAGGAAGGAAACGACTCAAAGGTTTTGCTAGCAACTTGGAAACCTGCACAACACAAACTCAAGACTTTGCCCCAACGAACAGTGAGGTTGTCAATCTCACCGGTTTGCTAAAAACAAAGGATTAACCGTATGGTGTGGAAGGTAATGGCAGCTTGCAGAAAGTAAATAGGAACAATGGAAGAAGTATCAATGGTCAAGATTGGAACGGGGCCCACAGTTCACTAGAGGTATTCTCCTTAAGATAAACACATAACATGATTGGTAAACAAATTACAGCGGGGCAATTAACAGGACAGAGCAAGGAATAACAATGCAATACTATACATTCATGATTCCATGAGATTTGATTGGGCATTACAACAATATACATAGACCGCCATCCAACTGCATCTATGACTAGTAATCCACCTTCAGGTTATCATCCGAACCCCCTCAAGTATTAAGTTGCAAGCAACGAATAACTGCTTTAAGCAATGTGTGTAAAGTAAACAATACAATTGTTCCATGAACAAAAGATCGTTGTTTTCTCCCTAGTAGAAATATCACATCTACAACCTTAGAGATTTCTGTCACTTCCCCAGATTCAATAGAGGCATGAACCCACTATCGAGCATAAATACTCCCTCTTGGAGTCACTAGCATCTACTTGGACAAGATAGCTACTAGAAACGGAGAGCATGCTAGATATCAAACAACACACACATGATAGAATCAATAAGATAGAACCATTAACCATTAATCATGCTACTGTCTGGACCCATTGTCACATCCCAAATTTTAGATTTGGTCTTGCATATCATTCATATCATTGCATCATGCTTTTCCTTACAAAACCGTCGATCGAAGTAAATCGGCGAAACGCTATTTTCGAAACCCTATTCTATTTTTCTACGAGGCTCCTGCGGGGGGCTTTAGAAGAACTAGTGTTGTCACCCTTGTAGCATAGTGGTTTCGCTCAACCCTTGACCCTAGATTGTTCCCCTCGATTTTACAAAACCGTAGGAGCAAGAATCGCTCGATTCGGAGCTCGTACGGAAAAGTTACCGCCGTTTTATTGAAGGTTAGAAAAATGGGCCAATTTTCGGGCCGATTTCCGAGTCCGCGTCTAACCGCGTTCCGAATCGGAGTAGGACCCGCAAGGGGCCCCACTTAAGGGACCGAGCCGCCGCCCGCTGGATAACGCGCCCGGATCTCGAACGCACCGCTGCCTCCTACCCCGCGATCGCCGCCTCCACGCCGCCGCCGGCCGCCAGGGCCCCGCCGCTGCCGCTTCCGCCAGGTACTCGCCTGCCGCTGCCACCTATTCCACGCCGCTGCTACCAGCGTACCGCCGCGCCGCCACGCCACGCCGCCACCGCTGGCCACACCGCCGCTGGCGCCAGGCACCGCCGCCACGCCGCATACGCGCTCACCGCACGCGCCATCGCTTGCCGCCTCGGCTGCCATCGCATCATTGCCGGCTGCGCCAAGGCCGCCGCCACCGCCGTTGCTGCTGCCGCATTGCCGCCGCCGCTTGCCAAGACGCTGCTTGCTGCGCCTTGCACGCACGACGCACGCACGCAAGCACGCACGCATGCGCGCCGTCTTGCGCGCCGCGTTGTCTTTCTCGAACCGTGCGCTGACCGTTTCCATCCGCGCAGGAAAAACACCGACGCCGGAACCGATCGCCGCCACCGTCCGGAACTCGCCGCCGTCCGTTTCGCCGTCCGTTCCCGGTAAGCCTGCAGCCACCGTAGGATTTCAGATCAGTGGTTCCGATCAGCCGTTGACCGGTCAGACTCAGGCATTGACTAGTCAGATGCCCAGTCAGCAGATGCGTTGACCAGTCAACAGACACAGTTGACTGGTTAATTTCGTTAATCGTTTTAGTTGGCAGATTTCGGTAAAAACTTGTAAATTGCGTAGAAATTAAACCGCTTGGCCAAAAATTGCAAATAAAATATGTGTAGATTTAGTGAGTCGTGTAGAATCTCGCTGTACCTTTGGTTCAGACTTTTGCAGCAAGGTTTAGTACAGTTTAATCAATTGAGTTAATGGCCTTTTTGGAGTAATTAATTCGTAGGAAAAGATCCGTAGCTCCAAAATTCGCGTATGATGTGTCCCTGGATTCAGTGGAACGAGGGGAATCTCATCGTGAATTAAAAAGATAGGCTTACAGTAAAAACTTCTGCAGAAACTGTCTAGTGGCTTTCTGCAGTGTTTTAATTACTCGGGGAGTTTTATAATTCCTTTTTGAGTAATTCCAGTTGGCTCTGTTTCTAATCAGTGATGCCTATGCGGTAGAATTTTCCCAAGATTTTACAAACAGTATACTACCGGTGGTGAATTATTCGAGTTCTAGCTCTAGTGTTGAGCATTACTTTTGCTTAATAGTTTTCCTTGCGCTAAAAATATTTTTCCATGCATGCAATCAGTAGTATTATTGATTAGGATTATGTGGTGCAGCTGTAGCACCAATTCACTTGCCTTGCATACCTTCATGCATCATATTTGTTGCATATGCTTGTGGATTGTTTGTTTATGATTGCAATTGTATCGTGTAGATTGTGACGAGTGCTTACTACTGTGTGTGGATTGTTCTTCCGACCGCTACAACCAAGGCAAGTAGATGCTACTTTGTTCATGATATCGTCCTACTATTTTCAATGCATTGTCGTGTATTTTGTAGATGCATGTGTAGGATGATACTATCGCTATGCTATGTCCTATTATGTGGTAGGGCTTTCCTTGTAGATGAACCACTGTTGGTAAATGTGCTTAGCCATGCTATGAACGAGGGCTGGGTTACATCATTGAGACTTGTTTCTAAAAGTATTGGTTTGTGAAAACTAAAACAACTTAATCAATGAATCTCCTGGGTGTGATGGTATTGATAATTTTTGGTGGTTTCATTGCGGAAAGGCACCTAGGTATCAAGAGAGAATGATTGGCTTCTTTATTGTGTAGCTTGCGTGTACAACCATGTGCCAATAATGGAATGGGCGGTTGGTTGGACTTAGTAGGTTGTGGTAACTCGAACCCGCGTATCCAGAGATGTAGAATTTTGGTAGGTTGGACCGGTGCGCGTCGGGATTGAGGAGCTACTTCCCGAACAGTCTCTTCTTGGACTTCTCCCTATCATCACTCTAAATGAGAGTGATGGTACGAGCTGGGATGGCCAAGTCACATGGGTAAAGTGTACTAACCCCTGCAGGGTGTATAATCTAATCGATTAGCCGTGTCCCCGGTTATGGACATCTGAGTTGCTTGATATTGATTCCATGACATGTTTCTCGCTCATTCTAATTTCATAATTGTTTTAATATTGTTGGGTTAACTTAATTGGGATCTTTTCAAAGAAAATCAAAAACTGTTTACGAAAGTAGGACAAAGGTATTTGCAAATGCAAGCCAGACACAGCTCCACTTGCCAAATATGCATGTAAATGTTAGTACTATTGTCTCCATTACTAGCTCTACTTGCCATACATTCCATGTATTGACCCTTCGGGGCTGCTACGTTTCTTGTTGCAGGTTATTCCGATTCCGAGTAATCGATATAGGCCACGATACTCCACTCGGCACTTGTTCACTTGTGGGCAATTTGAAGAATGAAGGATTTACTTTATTTATGTTGCTACCTGAATAATTTGAGCTAGCCTTGGGCTAAGCTTTTATTGTAATAATGGTACTCTGGATCTTTGTTATCTATGATACATGGATATTTTGCTATGTTATTCATCTTATTCTATTGTGGGCCAATGAACCGATCCAGGGATTGGCATGTCACATAGAAGCCTCGGTCTTTTCAGAACCGTGGTGTTACAGGATGGTATCAGAGCCCGTGTGTCGACTGTAGGATCGTGACCTAGGATTAGATTAGGAAGCCATAGAATTATTAAAGCCTATATTAACTCTGTCTTTCATCTTATGCCTTTCACCCTCGTAAATTCTTACCATATGCTATTCTCACACTTTCCTCTTTTACTTGATAGATGGGAGAAGTCAAGACTGAGTATGCCACCATGGAGTCACCAAGGCCCTTTGCAAGGTAGTTAGCTCAGCTCTCGCAGTCATTGGGATTGCCACTACCCATGTTCAAGGGAAGAAGGCTGTACACCTATGGATATGGAGAGGATGCATGGGAGATCACTACCTTCATATTCAGAGATGCCGCCTTGCCAAACCCCGTGCACTTGATCTACACCAAGACATACCGAATCGGGGACTTGGTATCAACTTGGCCATACATGAAGCCCTGTCTCGCCAAAGGCTATAATGTCCACACCCATCGCCAGCAGATTCACCCTACCGTGACTATGGAAGGCGTGATGAAGATGGGCACATTGTGGTTATCCCGGGCGACAGGAACAACATGCCGCCCCGTCGGAGGCACATAGAGGACATGGAAAGGGAGAATGGAGCGCTAGCTGAGAAGGTGATGATGATAAAGGAGATTGCAGATTTTGCTAGCAATGGTATGGTGGTCCAAGGACAGGAGATTGACACCCTGCATGAAGCTGTGGGAGTTCTGGAGAATGCCCTGATAGCCAGAGATGCAACCATAGCTCATCTTCATGGTACGGCAGGAGAACACCAGAACATACAACAGTTGCAAGGGACCGTCCAGGAAAGGGATCAAACTATTGAAGCTATGACAGCCCAGATTGCCGCCCTCCAAGCACAGCTGAATCCACCCTCTGATGATGACAATGGAGATGATGGCAACAATGGGGATGATGATGACAGTGGAGACGATGATGATGATGAGGACAAGGATGATGATGATGGAGACGATGATGGTGGAGGAGATGAAGCTGTTGCAGTTGCAGCTGAGAGTGAAGAAGAGGAGGATCCAGAAGAGGTGGAGTTTGAGATCTCAAGTGATGATTCAGGAGAAGTGTACACTCCACCGCCATGGTTGTACCGCGAGCCGAAGCGCCAACGCATGACAGCAAGGACCTACTGCAACCTCTTCAAGAAGTAGATAGAAGTCCACCAATTAGTCCACGTTAGGCAAATTCGTTATGATTAGTCTCGATCGATGTGAAACTTAGTTGCTGTTAGTTTAAGAGTGTTTAGTTGCTTATTTGTGTACTCCAATATCCCAGGAATTATTTGTGCGAATTTTATGAAAGAGTTATGGCAATTTTGGTTACTATCTGTGTTATTTTCGCTGCAGTTTTCTGCTGATACAGCAGTACTGCGCGATTTTTCATATTTTTCTGGTAACTGGGAAAAATCTGAAAAAAATTGGGCTGATGCGAAACTCTCTGTACTATATGTGCAAAAATCATCTAAATTTTCTGACGAGTTTAAGTCAGGCGGAAAAATTCGTGAACGCTGCTGGACTGTTCTGGCAGATTGCTGTTTTTGTTGTTTAGTTGATCAACTGTTTAGTTAACCATTGCCAACTCTTGCAAAACTATTTCAGTAGGTATATACTGCTAGGATAACCCCTGGGATGTTGCTGGATCACTTGTTTGTTGATGTGTTGCTTGCTTGTGATTGTCTGCTATTGTTTGTTGTTGATTGATCATATGCATGGGTAGAATCCTATTGTCGTAGTTGATTCTTTCTAAACTTACCTGTGCTGAACCGCAGATGCCTCCCCACCGTCACCACACTGAGTTGGAGCAGCTCATGGCAGCTCAGGCACAGCTGACCCAAGTGATGACTCAGTTCATAGCAAATCAGAACAACAACAATGGGAACAACCAGCCTCAGGGAGATGCTCTCACCAGATTTCTGAGGCTAAGGCCAGCTAAGTTCTCTACTGCAACGGAACCAATGGTTGCTCTCGATCGGTTGCATTCAGTCAACAAGGATCTAGTAACTATTGGATGCACTGACGCTGAGAAGGTGAGATTTGCCGCTCACCTACTGGAGGGACCAGCCGCTTCTTGGTGGGACACTTTTCAGATCACCCACCCGCTGGATACTGTGACTTGGGCAATGTTTGAGGAAGGTTTCAGGACCAACCACGTGTCTTCAGGAGTTCTAAGCCTGAAGAGGAAGGAGTTCCGCAACTTGCCCAAACCAATCGCACCGTGGCCGAGTACATTGAGGAGTTCAACAACCTGTCCCGTTATGCACCTGAGGATGTTGACACTGATGCAAAAAGGAGGGAGAGATTCCTAGATGGCCTCAGTGATGAGCTTTCAGTGCAGCTACTGGTGGTTTATTGCCCCACTTTCCAGGAGCTTATGGACAAGGCCAAGATCTTGGAAGGGAAGCACAAACAGGTGGAAAGCCGCAAGAGAAAGAGCAATAATCATCACTCTGGTTCACATCACAAGTCTCGCACTTCGTATGATGGATACTCCAAGCATGGAGGGAGTGAACATGGGAGCCATGACCGCCACCACCATGGAGGCGATGGGCATCGCCATGACAACCATAGGAGCACCCACCACAGCCACAAGGGAGGACACTCTCACCACTCTGGAGGACACGGTGGACATGACCGCAACCGTGATCGCAGCTTTGTGAAGAAGGATCTGAGTGAGGTGACGTGCTTCAAGTGTAAGCAGAAGGGACACTATGATGACAACTGTCCAGAGAGGAAAGGACTGAAGCCAACCAACAACGAGAAGGCCACAGTGAACCACATGAACGTGGAGGAGATTCCAGATGAGCCTGACCTTGTGATTGGTAAGTTTCCAATCAACACTCACCCAACACTTATACTTTTCGATACTGGTGCATCGCATTCATTCATATCAAGGGAATGTGTGGATAAGTATAAGCTACCTACTGAGTCTATGAAAAGGACTATTAGAGTGAGTTCACCTGGAGGAGATATGATAGCTAGCGCGGGATGCCGCGATTTAACTGTGAGGATTGGAACACACAACTTCAGCGCACATTTGGTAGTGTTGGAGTCACAGGGATTAGATGTTATTCTGGGTATGGATTGGATGTCTATGCATGAGGGACACATAGATTGTGCACAGCGAGCTGTTTCACTCAAAACCCCGGATGGTAAGAGAATTAGATTCAAGTCAGCAGTGCGACCGGGAAGGAGTAAGTTGAATTCTCTTAAGGGGGTTAGCATGGATACCGCTGATTAGGATTACACCGACGTGTTTCCTAAGAGCTGCCAAGGATGCCACGACAGGAAGTAGAGTTTTATCGACCGATGCCGAACAGGACCAATAGCAAACAAACCATATAAGATGGATGTGGATGAGCTGAAGGAATTGAAGAAGCGCTTGAAAGAGCAGCTGGAAAAGGGATTCTTCAGCCTAGTTTGTCGCCATGGGGTGCTCGCTTTGTGGAGAAGAAAGATAGCAGCAAGAGATTAGTGGTGGACTATCGTCAATGAATGAAGTGACTATCAAGAACAAGTACCCTCGCCAAACATAAATGATTTGTTTGATCAACTGAAGGAGCGAAGGTGTTCAGAAGATTGATCTGCGATCAGGCTACTTCCAATTGAAGATCCGGGAGGAGGACGTACTAAAACCGCCTTCACCACTAGGTATGGTTTATATGAGTATACGTTATGTCTTTTGACTAACGAATGCCCCGCATATTTCATGACCATGATGAACAAGGTATTTATGGAGTACTTGGACAAGTTCGGTGGTGTTTATTGATGACATATCGATATATTCCAAGGATGATGTTGAGCATGAGAAACATCTCATCGATTATGGAGAAGCCGAGGGAACACAAGCGTATGCCAAATTCAGCAAGTGTGAATTCTGGCTTAACATCATGGTTTCTTGGACACGTAGTGTCGGAGAAGGAGTCATTGATCCAAGCAAGGTGACCGCAGAATGAGTGGGAAGCGCCCAAGAATGCCGAGAGATTCAAGCTTGGGACTTGCTGGATACTACAGGAGATTCATTGAAAACTTTTCCAAGATTGCTAAGCCAATGACTGAACTTCTGAAGAAGGAGAGGAAGTTTGAATGGTCAGACGTATGTGAAGCCAGCTTTCAGGAACTGAAGCGTTAACTAGTGACCGCTACTGCTCAGGTTTACCAGATCTTCGTAGGATTTCAAGTGTACCGTGATGCTTCTCGCGTGGACTTGGGAGTGTGCTGATGCAAGATGGGAGAGTAGTGTCATATGCCTCGCGACAACTCAAGCACCATGAGTGGAATTACCCCACACACGACTTGGAGTTAGCGCCGGGTTCATGCGCTCAAGGTATGGAGGCATTACTTAATGGGAAAACACTGTGATGTGTACACCGACCACAAGAGCCTGAAGTACATATTTACACAGAAGGAACTGAACATGAGGCAAAGGAGATGGTTGGAACTTATCAAGGATTATGATATGAATCTACAATACCACCCAGGAAAGGCCAATGTAGTGGCAGATGCTCTGAGCCGGAAGGTTTATGCCAATGGATTGACAATTGGTGAATTGCCTGAGGATTTGTGCAAGCAATTCAAGGACCTTAGACTGGAAGTAGTGTCTGAAGGATACTTGGCTACAATGGAAGTCCAACCGACGCTACAGGACAGAATCGTAAAGGCTCAGGTAGGAGACAAGGAAATAGAGGAGATAAAGGAAAAGATGAAGGAGAATCGGGAAAAGGATATTCGCGAGGATGAGCATGGTACCTTGTGGTACGGAGATCGTTTGTGTGTGCCCAGCGACCCGGAGATAAGGGAGTTGATTCTTCAGGAGGCTCATAACTCGCCATACTCCATACACCCGGGCAACACAAAGATGTATATGGATTTGAAGAGCAGATTTTGGTGGAACAACATGAAGGGCGATATCGCCAAGCATATTTCCCTATGTGATGTGTGCAGCCGAGTGAAGGCTGAACACCAGAAGCCAGCAGGATTGCTACAGCCATTGCCTGTGCCGGATTGGAAGTGGGATAGAGTGGGAATGGATTTTATCACAGGATTGCCCAGGACCAGGTCAGGATATGACTCTATTTGGGTAGTGGTCGACCATTTGACCAAGGTAGCCCACTTTATACCGGTAAAGACGACCTATACGAGTGCAAAGTTGGCCAAGATTTATATGGACAGGATTGTGTGCCTACACGGAGTTCCCAAGAGTATCGATTCGATAGAGGCACCCAATTTACCTCACACTTCCGGGCGCCAAATTCGCACGAGTCACTTGGTACTAGATTGGAGTTTAGCACAATAAGCCACCCATGCATCGATGGATGCACCGAGAGGGTGAATCAGATTTTGGAGGACATGCTGAGAGCTTGCGCCTTGGCTCATGGCTCTAGTTGGGATGAGAATTTGCCGTATGCGGAGTTTTCCTACAACAACAGCTATCAAACCAGCATCAAGACGTCACCGTTCGATGTGCTATATTGGAAACGGTGCCGAACACCATTGCTATGGGATGGAGTAGGAGAACGCCAGTTGTTTGGACCTGATTTGATCAAGGACGCTGAGGAGAAGGTCGCCTTGATTAGGGACAGGCTGAAGGTAGCACAATCAAGGCAGAAGAGCTACGCTGACGCCAAGCACAAGGAAGTGGTGTATGAGATAGGTGATAGAGCATACCTCAGAGTGTCGCCACTTCGTGGAATCAAGAGATTTGGAATTAAGGGTAAGCTGGCACCTCGGTTTATTGGACCGTACAGGGTCTTAGCACGCAAAGGAGAAGTTGCTTATCGCTTGAGTTGCCGAAGCTCTGTCCGCTGTTCACAATGTGTTCCACGATCCCAAATGAAGAAGTGCCATCCGAGATGGTGGATACACCATTGAGAGACACTGCATCGCTTAGAGGAGGTTCAGCTTGAGAATGATTTGACCTATGAGGAGAAACCGATCAAGATTCTCGAGACAAGAGAGGATTACCCGCATTTCAAGACGATCAGGTTTTGCAAGGTACAGGAGCCACCACAATCAAGAGGAAGCCACTTGGGAGCGTGAGGATGACATCCGAGAGGACTACCCACACCTATTTGTTAGTTGCCACCAATCTCGAGGACGAGATTCATCTTAAGGGGGTTAGTCTTGTCACATCCCAAATTTTAGATTTGGTCTTGCATATCATTCATATCATTGCATCATGCTTTTCCTTACAAAACCGTCGATCGAAGTGAATCGGCGAAACGCTATTTTCGAAACCCTATTCTATTTTGCTACGAGGCTCCTACGGGAGGCTTTAGAAGAACTAGTGTTGCCACCTTGTAGCATAGTGGTTTCTCTCAACCCTTGACCCTAGATTTTTCCCCTCGATTTTACAAAACCGTAGGAGCAAGAATCGCTCGATTCGGAGCTCGTACGGAAAAGTAATCGCCGTTTTATTGAAGGTTAGAAAAACGGGCCAATTTTCGGGACCCGAAGTCCGCTGGACCCATTTGACCGGAGGACCCGCCGCCCGCCACCCGATCTCGGAACCGCCCGTGCCCCGCCAGGTTCCTTGCGGCGCCACACCCGCCGATCGCCGCCCCCGCCGCGGTACCCGCCACCACGCCACCCGCCACCGCCTTCAGGCCGCTGCGCCATGCCGCTGCACTGCCGCCGCTGTGCCGCCCTCACATCACACATGCGCCAGCCGCTTTCACAGACGCTGCCGCCACCAGCCAAGCGCCGCCATTCGCCTGCAAAGAGTTCACGAGCGCTGCGCACACGCCGCCGCACTGCGCCTCACGCCTTGCGCGCCGCCGTCAGTTGCGTCTGCAGCCAAGGCGTTGCCGCACCGCTGCCGACGCATACTTGCGCCGCCGTCTTGCACGCGTTGTCTATCGCTACCGACTGCTCCATCCGCAGGGAAAAACACCGACGCCGAACCGATCGCCGCCACCGTCTGGAACTCGCCGTCTGCTTCGCTGCTTCGTTCCGGTAAGCCCGCAGCCACCGTGGGATTTCAGATCAGTGGTTCAGATCAGCCGCTGACCGGTCAGACTCACATTGACTAGTCGACGCCTACCAGCAGATAGCTGACCAGTCAATGTATTACGCTTGATCGTTAATTTCGTTAATCGCTTTAGTTGGCAGATTTCGTAGAAACTTGTAAATTGCAGAAATTAAACCGCTTGCCAAAAAATTGCAAATAAAATATGTAGATTCAGTGAGTCGTAGAATCTCGCTGTAATTTTGGTTCAGACTTTGCAGCAAGGTTTAGTACAGTTTAATCAATTGAGTTAATGGCCTTTTTAGAGTAATTAATTCGTAGGAAAAGATCCGTAGCTCCAAAATTCGCGTATGATGTGTCCCTGGATTCAGTGAAACGAGGGGAATCTCATCGTGAATTAAAAAGATAGGCTTACAGTAAAAACTTCTGCAGAAACTGTCTTGTGGCTTTCTGCAGTGTTTTAATTACTCGGGGAGTTATATAATTCCTTTTTGAGTAATTCCAGTTGGTACTGTTTCTAATCAGCGATGCCTATGCGGTAGAATTTTCCCAAGATTTTACAAACAGTATACTACCGGTGGTGAATTATTCGAGTTCTAGCTCTAGTGTTGAGCATTACTTTTGCTTAATAGTTTTCCTTGCGCTAAAACTATTTTTCCATGCATGCAATCAGTAGTATTATTGATTAGGATTATGTGGTGCAGCTGTAGCACCAATTCACTTGCCTTGCATACCTTCATGCATCATATTTGTTGCATATGCTTGTGGATTGTTTGTTTATGATTGCAATTGTATCGTGTAGATTGTGATTTAGTGCAACGCTTGCTCGTGTGTGGATTGTTCTTCCGACCACTACAACCACGGCAAGTAGATGCTACTTTGTTTATGATATCGCCCTACTATTTTTAATGCATTATCGTATTTTGTAGATGCATGTAGGATGATACTATCGCTATGCTATGTCCTATTATGTGGTAGGGCTTTCCTTGTAGATGAACCACTGTTGGTAAATGTGCTTAGCCATGCTATGAACGAGGGCTGGGTTACATCATTGAGACTTGTTTCTAAAAGTATTGGTTTGTGAAAACTAAAACAACTTAATCAATAAATCTCCTGGGTGTGATGGTATTGATAATTTTTGGTGGTTTCATTATGAAAGGCACCTGTATCAAGAGAGAATGATTGGCTTTATTGTGTAGTTTATGTACAACCATGTGCCAATAATGGAATGGGCGGTTGGTTGGACTTAGTAGGTTGTGGTAACTCGAACCCGCTGATCCAAGAGATGTAGAATTTTGGTTGGACCGGTGCTGCCGGGATTGAGGAGCTACTTCCTAACAGTCTCTTCTTGACTTCTCCTATCATCACTCTAAATGAGAGTGATGGTACGAGCTGGCCAAGTCACATGGGTAAGTGTACTAACCTCTAGGTGTATAATCTAATCGATTAGCCGTGGTCCCTGCTATGGACATCTGAGTTGCTTGATATTGATTCCATGACATGTTTCTCGCCATTCTAATTTCATAATTGTTTTAATATTGTTGGGTTAACTTAATTGGGATCTTTTCAAAGAAAATCAAAACTGTTTACGAAAGTAGGACAAAGGTATTTGCAAATGCAAGCTTTACACAGCTCCACTTGCCAAATATGCATGTAGATGTTAGTACTATTGTCTCCATTACTAGCTCTACTTGCCATACATTCCATGTATTGACCTTCGGGCTGCTACGCTTTGTTGCAGGTTATTCCGATTCGAGTAATCGATATAGGCCACGTACTCCACTCGGCACTTGTTCACTTGTGGGCAATTTGAAGAATGGAGGATTTACTTTATTTATGTTGTTACCTGAATAATATGAGCTAGCCTTGAGCCAAGCTTTTATTATAATAATGGTACTGGATCTTTGTTATCTATGATACACGGATATTTTGCTATGTTATTCATCTTATTCTATTGTGGGCCAATGAACCCATCCAGGATTGGCATGTCACATAGAAGCCTTGGTCTTTTCAGAATCATGTTACATGCACATATGCATTTACACAATATTGCATTGTCAGTTTTAGTTAGTGAAATCTTAGCAAATGTGATTCTTTTCTTATACACTATATAATCCCTATGCATCAAAAGGTTTTTATGTGTCACAATTCAAATTTATCATTGCAAAGTACTCCCACATTGGATCAAGATAGTACATATGATATTCGCATATCATGTCCAATTACTAAGATTTTAGGTTGAGCACATATTTTTCTCAGAAACAATGATGCTTTGCATGGGCCCGTAAATTACCTTTTGGCCTCACTTTCCTTATCTTATCTTATCTTGTTTGGCTATTACAACTATATATAGTGTACGAGAACTTTGAACACTAATCGTTGATCAAAGATTGGAAAATCCAACATTGCTAGCTGGATCTTCTTTTCCATTCTTCGATCTAGAATATTATAATGATAGAATTTAGCACAATGAAATTTATGCACAAACCTCAAAGACACTTCTCCGTCGTTTCTAGAATCTCTCATTTCTCTAGAGCATGTTCCAAAAAAATTTCATTATTAAGGGCTTATTTGATTTGTAGGAATCTCAAACACAGAATATGAAATCGGTAGGATTAGAGTTGCATGACCTCTTGAATCCTATAGGAATATAAAATACAAGAATTTGATCAAGTATGTGTTTGAATCACATCAAAACAAAGGAATTAAACTTGACATTCCGCTGGAGTGAACGGAAAATACATTGCTCGGTTTTCAATTACTACCTGCACTTAGAGTTCTAGTACTACTCTCCATTTGGAAATATAAGATGTTTTTGTTTGTTAAGTAAATGTATCGAGACACTATTTAGTAAGTTGATTCATTTGAACCCACATACCAAAAACAGCTTTAGAAACATTAGCTCACTAATCGAGAACAACTTTTATATTTCCAAACTAAGGAGTATTAGGAGTCAGCTAGTCTCCTCCGGAGTGGAACCCACGTCAAAATTAACTACTTCGACCGTCTAGACGTCTAGTACTATTAGTAGAGAGTAGGTTGTCGGTGGGTCGCTGTCTCGTCAAAAATCAGCTGAGAGGAGCGCATGCTAGCTGGAGTATTCCAGGCCTTGCGCGCGTGCCTATTCCCTCGCCCCCCTCGTCCCGGTGTTTCCTTCCACACCATGCTCCACCGCCCTGCCATATTCCGCTTTCGGATTCTCTTCTGCATCTAGTTCAGGGAGTTGCCTCCGTTGATTCCCCCTCTCTTCTGAAACCCCAATCAATAAAATACAGATGTTGCCTTGCGATGGCGTCATTGAGCAATAATAGTGAGCATGATTCTGAGCTGTTTCACGACATGTTTACAAAAGGCCCCTTTGAAGAACTCATAACCAGATGCGACATCATCACCGCCGCCAGCCTAATCGGTTCGTCCAAACTTTTTCTTCAATCATGTAAAGCTAGTACAACATTGATGCTTCACTTCCATTTGACCTCTCATGTGTTCTTCATTCCCCACAAAGGGACCGCTATATTTCTTGCATTACATCAAAATTGATAGTGTCCCGTGCAAGTTGTCGCCACTGGACATGTTATGTTCTGATGCTATGCTACCAGGCTATAGTTCTGGGTAGTGGGTATGCGCCAATGGAGTTTGGATTGCAACGGATGGGTTTAGAGGAAAGCTGGAGCTTAGCAATATGTACACTGTAATATTCCTCTCCCAACATTGATGTTCCAAGCAACTGACCAACCAACCACGTTCTTGTTGGATAATAATCATGCAGCTGTAATGCAGAAGATTGCTATTTGCCAAGTTTCCACAGCTGCTGGGAGATATAAAGATTTCTCGTCAAGGTAGCTATCACGACGTCAATTGTCCTTCGTATGTGATAATGGATGTACAGTTCTTCCACTTCCTCTTAACCACACCCTGATCCCTTACAGTTATAATGATGGAATTACCCATGATGGACTGGTGTTCTCCACAACTCTGTATGTCAATATTCATGTTTGAGATCCTCTGCATCCTAGTAATTATTCCTTCATATGTAGTGTAGTGGCTTCATGTGCCCAAGCTATTTTACTAAATTGACTTAGGGAATGTTTCATTTAAATGAAAATACGAGTAGTTATTTTAGACTCTATGAATTGTATGAATCATAGGATTTATGCAGGATTTATTCTTATAGCAGTCGTTAGATTCATCTGATTGAATTATGTAGATTTTTTAGGATGTCTTTGAATTCATTTGATAGGAATTTAAGATCTACTTGAAGCTCCTAAAAAGAATCTGTTCAATGGTTTTCTGCATTTGCACGGGTTTTCTGCAAGTTTCCTTGCAAATGAACAAATCAATTTTGTTCGCCTTTTTTACATAAATCGAGGCAAAATTGCCTGTCTTGATTCGAAAAAGACAAGTCCGTTCTTTTGGGTATTTCCCTGTTATATAATACTTTGTTTTCTTTGTAGGATTGTAGGCCATAATTTTTTTTCCTATGTCGAGCTACTTTGCATGCGCTCAATTGGAAGGAAATTTTTAGTAGGATTCACTATATCATGCTATCGAATCTTAAGTTAACACGCTCTACCTTTTAAAGGTCCCACGTTGGTCTTGACGCGACCTGCTACCAGGAATGACTTGGTGAATGCATTTCTTAATATTATTGGAGACGAGCACGACTACTTTTTGGTTTTTGGTGGTTAGCAATATCCGCAGATGGTTCCGTGCTTCTTCATATATACGATTGGCTCTTCTTATGATCCCAGTTGTCTTACTTGTCATTGCCGCCATCGTACTGGTGTTGCTCATCCTCGTGTTGTACACTACAGTCGCACTGTCTCCACTTATACTTCCGGGTTGGACTGCTTGGTGTTCTCAATGAACACTGGTCAGGTTAATCAAAATAATCCATGGGAAAGGAGTGCCGACCTTGGATCATATTCTCTTTTCCTTGGAGTGAACTATCCGATTATCATCAGTAGGCGGTGCAGATCATGCCCGGATTATCCGACGAAGCAATCGTGGTTCACATCTACCAACTTTAGCATGGCTTTCAAGGAGTGGCACCAATTATGCCGCTTCGGCCCGAGTGGTAAAGACTGCAGCAGTTATTTCTGAAGTCAATGTCTTGGAGGGATTAGTATCCCCGATTACAAACCACATTCCATATACACTTTGAGAAACAATCACCTCAATGTTTGTGTAATAAGGGTCGTACTCTATGTAATCATCCTTGCCTTCAACGATTCTAGGCTCATGCACTACTGTTTGGTTAAGATGAGGTGACAAGACCATATTTTGTTAGAGATTTATCTTATCTTATTACTATATTATATAGTGTACGGATAATTTTCAACATTAACGGTTGTATCAATACTAGCAAATCCCAACATTTCTAACAATCATATCTTCTTTCCCATTCTAGTATCTAGGAGAATCTATTGATAGAAGAACGATGAACGCCAAGCAAGACAAGGACCAAATATACAACTGATATTTATGGATGTGCCTCAAATTATAATTATTTTCTATGGTTTATATATTATCGTATAATTTTATATTGTGAAGATATGTCATTATACTAGTACCAGATAGTAGTAGCATTATCTCGAGTTGTAAAGGCACGTGCAAACCAATACTAGTATTCAGGAGTACACTATAGAACGTATTGGTGTGCTAGGATAGCACCCTTTATCTCCGCCCCACCCCTCTATCTGTAGACGGATGCATGGTTTTGTAGTGAGCATGACCACTATGTGCTCACTTGCTTCCAACCGATGCCGAAAAGCGCCTCTAGGAGGGATCCATGCTTGTCACGATAATATTTCACAAAATAGTTACAGCACCAACAACACAATATTATAGCAAGACATTGTAGTTACAACAATTACAATGAAGAACGTGACAGTTATATAATAATACTTACAACAGATCATTACTCTACTTGTCGTTGACGTTGTCGTCATCAAAGCAGTCGGTGTCCTCCGATGACTCATCAGCAGATCCATCCTCGTAGATACATGCCTTCTCCTAGTCGGAGTCATCCTCCTCCTTGTAGTCCCATGGGTTGACGTCACTCTCCTCCGCTTCTGCCTCCAACTACTCCATGAACGCCTCCTCGTTTCCTGAGTTAGAGTCGTCCTCGTCGCTGGCTCCTCTTTTCCTCCTGTCCATCTTCATGGTGGTCTTGTAGACCTTCCTCTGGCTCTCTTACGTCTTGGCTGCTGCTTGGCGCTCCTCCGTCTCTACCGTGAAACGCGCTTATCGGGTGCGGCGGGTACGAAAAGCTTCGACATCACGGTGTCCTCGAGCGGCAATGTGGATGGATCCGGTGGGCACAAATGATGCCACGATGATGAGGTGATGCAGGACGGTTAACCACCAGCAAGGATCTGCCACTTTGACGCGTGTGGTTCCATCGTGCGTGAGGAAGGTCTTCGGAATGCGCGATGGAGGGTATGTAGACTTTAGTGCCAACACGAGCATATATACTCATAGTTTAGTCACGTAAAAATTGTACTGCATCATAAATTATCTACATACTAGGAGTATATTCATGTAACAAATCATATAATGCGCCCTCTTTCAGCATCGGGAAGTGTCCAATGCGTGCATGTCAACATGGAGTTCAACGTATCAACATGTTGTGTCCATGCAATATTTTCTGAGTTGCAAGACACGTGCAACCCAATACTAGTACTCTCTATAGATTGATGTTGGTGCACTAGACTATCTAATTAAAGTCTCAATGATATAGCTATGTCCTGCAGCATAATACCTATAAAAGAACACGCAAAAAACCCCTCGTTCAAAGAGCCATTCCATCTTCCCCATCTCCGAAAACATTTGGTATCATCTCCAGCGCGCGCTTCACTCCTTTTCCTCGCCATCTCTCTCGCAGCATCGGTCCTTCCAATCGTCATAGATTCTTTAGCCCTTTCCCCCAATCCATCGGGGTGTGATGGCGGATTCGGGGCCCAATAATAGGCGGATGGGGCAAGGTCACACCGACATCTTCGCAAGATCTCTACGCTATGGACACTACCGTCAGGCGGCTAGCTGGATGCTCCAAGGAGTTGAACCTCTTAGTCACCAGCGGAAAAAGTAGCACATGCTCCAACAACCGTTGTGGGACATTTGTCGCCTACCGTCAGGTCCACAACCAAAATATCACGTGCCCGCACAGCCCGTGCAACTTCATGGAGGATGGCTGCATGTTCGCCGCCTCAACACAGCGCTCCTCGCCGACCTCTCTAAAGCTCACTGAATCAGGGTGCACAGTTTCCGCTACGGCAAAATAGGCAGGTAAACCTCTAATCCTCTACCGGAAACAGTCCTGTGGAGAGTAGATTTAAGGAAATATGCCCTGGAGGGAATCATAGAGATGATTATATTTCTTATGTATCCATGAGTTATTGTAATGTTCCTTGAATATGCATATCAAGCAACTTGTATTGATTGGCAATTATGTGAATTGTTTGTGAAACTCTATACTTGTATGGTTATCTAATAGTTGTCCCTAGTCGGAGTTCATGTGAGGACACACGTGAATATTAGACTAGCACATTGATTGTTTGATGACTATGTTTCGCAAGTCATAGACATGGAGATGTCAAACTAATAATGTGGACACATGTTATGAACATGGGGTTGGACTGACCCAACTTCAGACTGGCAATTAAAGTTGCAGCACTCTCTACACATTGTGTACGTTTGTCCTTAGACCTGAGATTGTCGCATGTACTTGAGATGTGGATCGACCTACTTTGGGGCTATCAGACGCTACTCCATAACTAGGTAGTTATAAAGGTAGCTTTTGGGTTTGTTCTGAAACATGCTGCAAGGCATGGTCAATCAAGATGGGATTTGCCCCTCTCTACTTGAGAGAAATATCTACTGGGCTCAAGGTTAATTATGCCAAATCAAGTATGATGCCTAACAACCTATACCCTGAGAGATTGCTTCATTTCTCTACCTTTGTCCAGAAGATGGTAGCCTCCCCTTCACATATCTTGGACTCCCTCTCAGCCTTAACAAGCTCTCTCTGGAGTTCTACCTTCCTATGGTGCAGAGGGTTCAATTCAGACTTGGAGGAATTGCAGATTTTTTGAATTATGCGGGAAAACTTCAAATGGTCAAGTCAGTTTTATCATCTTTACCACTCTTCTTCATGAGCTCTCTTGATGTTCCCATTACAATCAAGGACCAAGTAGTTAAATACATGAGACACTATCTATGGAGGAAAAAAACTGCTGATGTTCAGGCTAAAGGCACTGCAATGGTTGCTTGGACAAAGGTTTGCAGTCCAAAGAATCAAGGTGGACTGGGAGTTCTTAATCTTAACATCCAAAATAGTGCTTTGTTTCTCAAGAATCTTGATAAATTTTTTAACCACCATGATATCCCTTGGGTTCATCTTGTTTGGGATTCTTATTATAACCAAGGTAAACTCCCTGGTTATCAATTGGAAGGATCATTCTGGTGGAAGGCCCACCTGAAACTCATTGATGCCTACAAGGCAATGGCTAAATGTCAACCTGGAAATGGAAAAACTGCCTATTTTTAATCTGACCTGTGGGATAAAGAATGTATGCAATTTCACATGCCTCATTTGCTCTCCTATGCAAAGAACACCAGAACTACTGTCAATGAGGTTGTTCAGACTGAATATCTTGAGGATCTCTTTAATCTCCCTCTGTCTCAACAAGCTTTTTCTGAGTTTTTACAACTTGAATTGAGATGCCAACAATTTAATCAGTTCGCAACACCTGATAAATGGACTTACTTTTGGGACAGTGACAATTTTTTTGTTAAAAAAGCCTATGAGGTTATGGCAGGCTATCAACCTGCTCCCCCCCACTTCACATGGATTTGGGATTATTCTTGCCAGGCTAAACATAAATTTTTCTTCTGGCTACTTATTCTGTAGAGGCTACATACAAGGCACCTTCTAAAAAGGAAAAATTGCTCTCTACCAGAATACAATTGTGCAATTAGAAACTATCACTCAGAAGATACTTTGATTCACCTTTTTGAACTCGCTTTACTTGATGAATGTTGGGATTACATTTGTCCCCATAGAGATCATATCCTCGCTTTGTTTGAGGCTTTTCAAGACATAAAAACCAGGCTCAAGCTTCCTTTGCCTTGGAGATAATAATTTTAGCTGCTTGGGGAATATGGATCTATATAAATAACAAAATATTTGAGAATGTCACACCACAATTCTCTACCTGGAAAGCAGTATTTCTACAAGAAATGAGCTGGATCAAACTTAGAATAAAAAATAAGCATGGCCCCCAAATTGATAGCTGGTTCCAGACTCAAGTACATTAGTGGGTTACTTATGGTAAACACAATGTATCATCTGTAATGATCTACTCCATTGTAACCATGTACTTACTACTTTGTACTATGATGCTATGATTATATAATAAAGAAAAAAGCTGCAGTGGGGGTTCCCTCCCCTACTATTTTTATCCTCAAAAAAGATATCTCTTTGCCCCTCAAGTGACCGGATCCATAAATGCATGGCCATGCTACATAAGGTTAAGAGTTAACCTAGTAAAGGGATTCCGAATCACATTATCGAGAAAGGGAGGTAAACTTGGAGCTAGACCTAATATAATGAGGGAAAGGTAAAAACATGTACTAAACCTTGTAATGGTTTCTCCGATATGATTTTGTATGCGTTTAGGAGTTGGCACGTCTTGCTAGAGGCCGCTACCAACTATTGACAGAATAAGTGTATTCGTGTCATGTCTATATGTATATGAACCTATAGGGTCACACACTTAAGAGGATGGAAGCCTAATGAGGATTAGATCCAAATTAGACCAGGATTAGGCTACTAATGGGATGCTAATGTAGAATCCCACTAGGGACGCCTATATAAGAGAGGGTGGGGCGAGCTGACCACGGTTAGACTATTCCACCCATCCGCCTCTCCTCACGCCTGTTGCACGCACGGACCTAGCTCGGGCTGCCCGCTTCCACCTGCACGTGTGGATATTTCAAAGGTGCTACATCTGTAGCACTTGGACGGCTAACTAAGGGGAGCTGCTCGTGGGACGAGGACAAGGAGGAGACGTGAACGCCTACACCGCCTCGCGCTTCATCAAGTTCCTCAACCGCTGCCTAGTGGTAATCTCGTGATCTATGACAACAAGAATCAAGGTTTACGCAGTAGAAAAATTTGTTTTGCGCTAGTGTAGCCTACCCTTATCCCTTTAGTCGTATCAGAGCCGATGTTGTTCAGTTATAGGTTCGGGATGTTTGCATATGGTGATATGAAGATTGATATGAATGATGTGATCGTTTACATTGCAGTGGTTCAGGATTGATCTATGATCTTCCTTTCCGTGATCTTGATTCTGAGGTCATCGAACGACTTACCCCTACCGGTCGGTTTCCGTCATTGGGGGTATACAGTGGCACATAAATCATGTTGAATCACGCGAAGATCAATATTATTGATCGAATCGGAACCTAGATCTAAAATCGATGTACCATGATCAAAGGAGTTTGATTGAATCGGAATGATAGTCGGTTTATGGTAAGTTTTATTTGCCGATCAAAATCCTTAAAGAAAATTGTATAGATACAACGAGGGGCGCTGCCGCTTCAAACCCCGCAGGGGGAGACCCCCTAGATCCCCCTTAATCGTAGCCCCTTTTGTATCTCGTTAAGGTAACTAGGTGTTGCGTTGTCACATAATCTGGTAGAATGTGATTCTATGCATAACTTGTTTTTGCAGGATCTATGTGATCAGTATGGCCCATATATGTATGTGATGCATGCATAAAATTTATCATGACCTGCGTGTCGTGAGTAGGGCAACACGGCTAGAGCCATATTTGTTGTCAATTATTGTAATGGCTTGCGTGCCGACTTGTGATGATCCCAATACTATGTAATTTAGATTACTAGATGTTAAGAGTAATAGCTTGTATTAGTTCTTGGAGGACTCATCAATTGGAGGATCGCTCACATGGAACACGAAGATGGAGATCATCATGGTGGACAGGTTCTATGCCGATGGAGATCACCATGAGAAAATGGGCCATACTGTGTCACGACTATGTGAATGCTATTCTTATGCGTTTTACTATATGCATGCTTAGATAATATAAGTAGAATGATCCCTCACAAAGTTGAAGTTAAACCATGCCCTCCCAACCAAACCTTGCACCGTCCTATGCCCTATACAATCGTTGGTGGGCCTATGAAATTAGGGTGCGCGGTTTTCCTTGGCTGGATGGGTTTGTATCGGATACCTACACGCATAAGGGTTGGTGAGCTTGACAAGGTCATCTTAATAGTTAAGGACCCTTGGGGCATAAAGGTTGCCCTATTTTGACATAGAGATGTCACCCAACAACAAGAGTCATATGTGATATGATTATCAAGAGTTGCTTACCGATTTACCTTGTCTTCTAGCAGTGATGCTAAAGCTCACTACTCGACTTGTTAATTGTGGATCTTGAATCACTTAGTATCAATAGAGGGATATTGATTTAAGTGGTAATATATGCTATTAAATTGTTTAATATGTTTTACTCTTTCATGGTTACATGGCTTAGTATTTTGCATGTTTTCTGTTGTAGATCAATGGCACCGAACGCTACAACACCTTTTTCTTTGTGTTTGATTCTTGAAAAAGATAAACTAAATGGAATGAACAATTTGGACTGGGTCCGTAACCTGATAATTGTTCTCAGGTCTAATAAAAAGGAAACGGTTCTAGATACCCCAATCCCCAATGAACCTGCTGATAATGCATCTGCTGCCCTTAAGAATGCCTACAAGAGAGCATGTGATGATTCTCTTAAGGTTATCTGTCTTATGCTTGCATGCATAGAACCTGAACTCCAAAAGAAGTTTGAGGATCAGGAAGTGTAGGATATGATCGTCGCGCTTAGGGACATGTTCCATCTCAGCAGGACTGAGAGGTACAATGTCGCCAAGTACTTTGTGGAATGCAAGCTGGCAGAGCGAGCAGGTGTAGGCCCCCATGTGATCAAAATGGTTGGTTCCAGTCATATTTTGGAAAAGCTTGGTTTTCCACTAGGTCAAGAGTTGGGTACTGATTTCATTTTGGCGTCTCTTCCATCTAGCTATGGGAAGTTCATTTTGAACTACCATATGCATGGGGTGGATAAGGGCCTTAATGAGTTATGTGGGATGCTAAAAATAGCGGAAAGTGACATGAAGTGTGCAGGGCATAGCCATGTGATGGCTGTGCAGAACAAGCCTAGCTTTAAGAAAATGGGTACTTATTGGAAGAAGAAAGGAAAGGCTAAGGATACGATCCATAAGCCTACACCAAAGAGAAATTCTAGACCTACAGATTACACTGAGTCCTTCATTTGTCATGAACATGGCCACTGGAAGACAAACTGATGCAAGTACCAAGTTTGTTTGAAGAAGAGTGGACGTAAGAGTACTTCCACCTCGGGTACGCTTGTTGTAAATGTTGTGGACATTCTTCTCGCTGATTCCTATGTTAACTCTTGGGTATTTGATACCGGATCGGTTTCTCATATTTGCGCTCGATGCAGGCTAATAAGGACTAGATAAGTGCAAAAAGGTGAAGTGGATTTTCTCGTCAGAAATATATCAAGGGTTGCTGCATTGTTCGTCGGCATCATGCAACTTCACCTTCCGTCAGGATTTATTATGGAGTTGAATAATTGTTATTAAATTCCTAGTATGGGTCGAAACATTTTATCACCTTCATGTTTGATGAGGGATGGTTATTCATTCGTGAGTGCAAACAATGGTTGTGTAATCTCTATGAATGTTATGTTTATGGCTAATGCTCCCATTGTGAATGGGTTATTTATTTTAAATCTTGATGATGCATCTGTTTACAATGTTAGTGCTAAAAGGCTTCGGCCTAATGATTTGAGTCCTACCTATGTAACATCCCAATTTCAACAACCCTGATTAAATGACCAAAAGGAAAAAATCAGGGGGAACAAAAACGTTTTCTAGCAAATATGTGCTTAGTTGTTTGCTTGTACTCAAGCAACTGTTTGTGTGTTAGTTGTGTACTCCTCATCTCAACACTAGTCTACAAAAACTATTTCACAAAAGATAAGTCTTGGCTCATCTTTCATATTCTCAAATGTTCTGGCATTTCAAAACCTGAGTCAAGATGACTTTGACCCAACAAAATACTTTACTAGTTTCTTTTGACAAACGATGGAGACCTATATATTATATCCTTGTGTTTTCAAGACAGAACCTTCAACTACTCTTATCCCTAGGTTTTTCCAAAACCTTATTAAAACCTTTTTCATCTCAATCTTGTTAGAGATCCCAAGATGGTACTAATCTTACTTCAAAGAAAACCCCTTCAACATACCCATCCTTACCTCAATCTAGGCTTGATGGTAACCCTAGGACTAGTTGGATAAGTAACAAGATGAATTGCCTTGATCTGTTGTTTGCATTGTTTGCTTAGGAACTAGAGTGAGCTAATCTTGTATCACATCCCATAGGAGCCAACCCACGATTGTGATCATCAATCTCAAAGCAAGCATCCAAGTCTGGATCTATCCTAAGCCACTCAAGTGATCATCTCATCTCATGCTTATCTCAATCAAGGGATAATCCCTCTTGATTGTTTCCAACCTAGTGGAGACCCAATCCAAGTTTGGATCCCCTCCCTTAAATCTATACCTCAACATCAACCACTTGAGGGAAGGGATAAACCTTTGTCACCCTCTCAATTGTTTCCCTCTTGAACACTAGTCAAAAATCTCCAAAACTGCCAAAATGTCTAAGTCTTGATTTCTTATCTAGATTCAATCTCTGGATATATACCTTCTCCAACCTATGTGGATTATTGAGATTGCATTGGAACCATATTGGTGTACATCAGTAGTACTACCAAAGCCCACTCTTTACCTTCGCTAAGCCAATTTAATTTCCACTCATACATGATGGTTTTGTAGTCAAGATAATAATCATTTCTGCAAATCTTATCATCTTTCCTACTTTGGCAGAAGCTCACATCTATATGATACCTCCCCTTTACCAACTCTTTGCTTGGTTATGACCTACTAATCATAGCCTATCAACTCACACTTCACTTTAGGGACATGCTTCTTAAACCCCCATGGTTTAGGAGGCTACCTGATGTATTTGTTATGGAAACCTTATTTTCAACAAAGTTTGCCATCTCTTATAGACCACCTCAAATGCAACCAAGCCCAACTATTGCTTTCATGATCATCTACATGACATGGTCTATCCATCCATATACCCCTTGTACCAAGGTGATCTCTGAGCTCACTAATCCAACCCTGTTTAGGTGGCATCAGAATAACCAAACCCTAGATCCTCCAAGAATCTAGTTTCCACCCATTGCACCACTTTTCTTCAAAACCAAGGTCGATCTTGATGCCTACAGCAAGTTTAAATCATCCACCTTGGATGTAAGCATCCCCAAATAATTCCCCCAATTATTTGGATTATTAAACTATTTTATTTCCTCCACTTACCAATTCCTTAAATTCCTTGTCTATAAAGGCAAGTTTGTTTTTCTCCGAATCACCTTGCCTACTCAAGGCACATTTGATGCCTATATATCATATCCCATCTTCCTAACCCAAAAATAAATATTTTTTGAGATTTTCTTTATTATTTCTTTTTGCCCTTTTTCTTAAATGGTAGAAACAAGAAATAATTCCCTAAAAATACTTTTCCACCTCAATAAATCCCAATAAAATTCTCCAATGTGTGTTATGGTATTTAGGACCATATCACATAAAAAACCAAGCTTTCCCAATGTAAAAATATCATCTTAGCTTCCATAATCTACTTCTGCACTTTTTGAAGAAGTGCACTTAAATGAGATTATAATAATCAGAAAAATCCCATTTAAATATTAGTGTGATTATTTGATATACTCCACCCACCAGTACCATTTCCACACTTTCCCAATGCAATTTCCGCAACTTCCTTCACAAGCCTTCATTTGATCAAATTTGCCAACTCCATCAAAATCTTGGTTCAAACCACAACCAAACTAGCTCCATTATTCCCTAGTACTACTCCCTAACATCATCACTCCCTCCTGGTCGTGAACATTAACCTAAGATATTGTATCTCCCCTCCCCTTTTGACGCTAGTGCTTGGGAGAGAGAGAGGACCCTCCTTTGAATACCTTTTTAATCAAGCGAACAGCAGCTACCCCACTCCCCCTCCCCTCTCTGGTCGAGCTGCAGGACCCACACCACCCCCAGCACCGCCTCTCTTGCCCAATCAGCAACCCACACATTGCCTCTTGTCATAATGCACCTTGCCCACCCTCTCTCGGTTTAAATAGGCCAGAGGCTGGCCAGCCCCTCTTCCAGCCCTCATTTGCCCCCTTTCCTCCCCACTTACCTCCCCAGAGCCCATCTCCCTCTCCTTAGCTCTGGCTAGCTTGAAGAAATAAGGATAGCAAGCTTTGGCCTCCTCCAAGAAATCGAGCTAGGCTTCTCCCTCGGCTCTCTTCTCCCTCTGCATGTCACCCCATTGGACTCCCCTTGCCCCTATGATGCTAACCATGCCCTTTTCTTTGACATGAAGCAGCTCTGGGAGCCTCCTCGACAAACTCCGACGAGTAGGCTCGGGTGCCGCCGCGCGAGCTCCCTCCCGGCGACGAACCCACCTCGTGCCGCCCCTCTCTAGAGTCACCGTTGTCGATGGCGTTGCCCCGTCGCCTCTCCGACCTCCCTCGATACCCCGGTAAGCCTCCCGTTCCTCTCTGTCCCTCCCTAAGGTTTCCCCTCGCCGCTGCCCGGACTGAGGAGGACGACGCCTGGCAACCGTCGATCTTCGTCAGATCCAGCAGCCCAGACGCCTCCATACCCCTTCGCCTGAGTCCTTGCGTGCAGACCACTGGCTGCGGCCGGGTTATGCCACCAAGGCGAAAGCACTGCGCTTTGGGCCAATTTGGCTTCATGGGCCCATTTGTCCCTATGATCAGGCCTGACTGCTGCCTTTCCTCTTTTCCTTTTTCTTTTCCACCAGATCTGTTCTTGGCCTTGTGGATTAAATCTTTTTGAAAATACAAAACTAATGAAAATGGATATATCTAAAATTCATGAAGTACCTGGATGTTTTCCCAAACATGTAGGCCAAGTTTTGCCCTAATTAGATGATTAAAATAAATATGATAAATCTTATACTAAGATCTGTCCAGAACACTAAATAATTTCTCCAGAAAATTTGGTATCCCCAAATGGAGTAAATACAACTTGTTCTGAAAGGTATTAACCATACCTTTCATGTCCCACTGGCCCCACCTTAGTTTGATTCCTAGATTGCCCCTGGTAAAAATAATAAAAAAAATTATTTTCTAGCTTTAGCAAATTCCAACTCTCAGTTTACACCCACAACCATACCCTTCCAAATCCAGTAGCTCATATTTTTATGAGTCTTAGTTAAATATTAATGGAATAAACTTTTCTGTGCATAGTTTATTTACTAATAAAATCACCACAATACCTCTGTAACTCCAAAGAGGTTGTTTACAATCTACAAAAAGGTATTTTCATCACTTAACATGTGTCCTTGGAATCAACTAAAAATATTCTATAAAATAAATCTAGTGAAAAAGACAAATCTTGTCTAGTACTACATTTGGGAATTCTTTCGAGATGATTCTAACTTCTCTTGATTCAGTCCAGCAAATACTACCATTTCACCCAAGGAAACAATTTGGAACTCTAGAGAAGTTCTGGTGAATTATTTCCTAAAACTAGAGCTTTATTCACTATAAACTCCATAGTAAAAATCAAGGGAAATTGCTAAAATAGTGAGACCACTTTTGTTGGCTTCATTCTACCAATGCCTAGCTGATGATATCATTTTTACACAATGGTATCATACAGATCAAGTCCCGTGTCAAAAACCCCTTTCTTAGGTAATTCCTAAACTATAAATTAAAAGGGATCCATCACCTAATGCCTCCAAATATTCTTCCAATCCAATCAAATCAAACCTCCAACATCATATTGATGTTTATCATGTAATTATATTTTTCTTGTTGTATGGTTTGATGCTTGTATGCTTGTATTGATTGGTGTATTGTTTGTTTGCATGTATGCTCGATAACAGTGATAGTTGCGACTGTGTGACGCCGAGAAGAAGGAAGGATCGGGTTTCTCTTATTATTATTGTACTTCGTATTCTAGTGATCTAACACCGTCAAGGGACTTCTCGCTTGTCACAGGCAAGCCACCATTCATGAACTCCTATATTAACCTACTCCTGTTTATCAACTGTTTATTATCTCGTTTATGAATTGCATGATCACAGGCATGGTTTATTTCAAATAAAAGTGCGTGAGTAACTTGGCTCCTCCAAGTTATGGATGAGTGTCCATTAGGACACCTACGCTTTGGCTCCAATGTTTACCCCTTTAGACTGAGGCAAAGATAATTAACATCTTCCCTCTTGGAACACACGAATTTTTAAGAATAAAACTATTTTGGGTTTTACCCTACCGCACATTTTTCAAAATAAAACACTTGGAAAGAGGCATCCTTTCCGATTGGAAGTTTTACCAAAAGAATATATGAGGTGGATGAAGAGAAAGATAAGTAAAGGAAAGTTAAGTAAGAGAAAGGAAGGGATGTTCTAAGCCAATGTTCGGAACAATTTATCCGTGAAACCACATTACCCCAGACGCTGGGGCTTAGCTCGTAGTTGTAATCCTTAGTCGGGGATGCTTGTACTTGCTTAACGGGAGCAATCGCTGGAATCCCGAGTGGACTCTACTCCAGGTCTACGGATCTAGGGCCTCCATCGCCCGCTATGGCGGAAGTGTCGGTGCAACAATTGGGTCTCCCGCGGACGGTATGTTTTAGGCATAGGGAAGGAAGTGGAGTCAACAATTGTATATTGCCAAGACGAGGGTTTGGGTATACGGAAGTGCTGCAGGGAGGACTAAGGCCATAGTGCCACATACTCGTGCCGGGGGAACAAACCCAAAAGGAAAATACGCCTTTTCTAGGGATGGAAAAATGAAAATCTAGGTTTGATTATCCAAACCCTCGTATACAGCGTGTAGCGGGTCATGGTTAAATCCCGGCGGATGTATTGATTCTTGTGGGTAAAGTGCACAAGCTCTACAGAGTCTAATCTATTCGAATAGCCGTGTCCACGGACTAGGACGGTTGGAATGGCAAGTTCTAGGAGGACCCTTCAGATAAGTTGAGATGAACTAAAGGATGTGACTGGGTCACGAGGAAAGATAAGAATGAGTTTGGTTTTGACCAGTGATGGCCTAAGGCGTTTAGAAAGGGTTTTACAAAAAAACTGTTTTTAAATATTTTTCACAAGGATGTGGGGATGTCCGGATTTTCAAAAAAGGAGACATGATCTCCAAAAACTCTTTTTCAACAAAGATATAGAGATGCTAGTGTTAGGTCTTTCAAAAGAACTATAGTGTAGATCTTTCTCGCCACTGCCAATTATGCATTATCTTTGTTACCTTGTCTTGGTGGTTTTCGAGTACAATCAAAGTACTCACCGGCATTGTCCCTGGCTATTTACCTGGCTAGATTGCAGATGTTAAGGAGCTGACGTCTATGCGAGCTAGGCCGTCTTCCCAGTCAGTTGCCTGTAGGTTAAGGCAGGGGCTCTGCGCTGAAGACTTCTGCTACTTGTATTGTAATCGCCATAATGGCCACCCTGTAAGTTTGTACTTGATATTGTATGGATAATGTAACGATACTAGTTGGTTATGCTCACGGCTCACTGATCATGGGAACGCGAATTGTATGCATAACCGGTATTCTCAGAGCGTAAATCCGGGGTGCCACAACCTATTTATGGCATTGTCGTTTGGGGCATATAAGTGAAAAGCGCATGAAGAAGCTCCATGGTGATGGTCTTCTAACTTCGTTTGATTTTGAATCATACGAGACATGCCAGGCTTTTTTACTTGGAAAGATGACCAAGTCGCCTTTTTCGGGTTTACTCGAGAGATCTACAGACTTGTTGGAACTCATACATACGGATGTATGTGGACCAACGAGCACGACATCTAAAGGAGGATATCACTACTTCATTACTTTTACTAATGATTTCAGTAGATATGGTTATGTCTACTTGATGATGTATAAGTCTGAAACTTTTGAAAAGTTCAAGGAGTTTCATACTGAGGTAGATAATCAGCCTGACAAGAAAATAAAGGCCTTGCAATATGATCGCGGAGGTGAATATTTAAGTCACGAATTTAGCAATCGTCTTAAGAGTTGTGGAATTGTTCCACAACTCACGCCGCCCGGAACGCCTCAAAGGAACAGGGTCTCCGAACGACGCAATCAAACTCTATTGGACATGGTTCGATCCATGATGAGCCAGTCTGATTTACCATTATCATTTTGGGTATAGGCTCTAGAAACGACATCTTTCACACTTAATAGGGTACCATCTAAATTCGTAGTTAAGACACAGTATGAGTTGTCGACTGGAAAGAATCCCAGTTTGTCTTTTCTAAAGATTTGGGGTTGTGATGCATTTGTCAAGCGACTTCAGTCGGACAAGCTAACACCCATATCGGATAAGTGCATTTTCGTGGGATATCCAAGGGAAATCTTAGGGTATTACTTCTACAACCAAGAAGAGGGCAAAGTGTTTGTTGCTCTAAGCGGTGTTTTCCTAGAGAGAGAATTTCTCACAAAGGGAATGATTGGAAGGTCGGTGCGACTTGAAGAAGTTCAACATGAGGCAGTCGGGGATGCTTCTACGAGTGATGTTATTGTAGCAGAACAAGTTGAGGAACCATGAGTTATTGTAATGTTCCTTGAATAGAGATGCTGATATTTCATATGTATCCATGAGTTATTGTAATGTTCCTTGAATATACATATCAGGCAACTTGTATTGATTGGCAATTACGTGAATTGTTTTTGAAACTCAATACTTGTATGGTTATTTAAGAGTTGTCCCTAGTCGGAGTTCATGTGAGGACACACGTGAGTATTAGACTAGCACATCGATTGGTTGATGACTATGTTTCGCAAGTCATAGACATGGAGATGTCAAACCAATGACGTGGACACATGTTATGAACATGGGGTTGGACTGACCCAACCTGAGACTGGCAATTAGTTGCAGCTCTCTCTCTACACATTGTGTACGTTTTGTCCTTAGACCTGAGATTGTCGCATGTACTTGAGATGTGGATCGACCTACTTTGGGGCTATCAAACGCTGCACCGTAACTGGGTAGTTATAAAGGTAGCTTTCGGGTTTGTCCTGAAGCATGCTGCAAGGCATGGTCAATCAAGATGGGATTTGCCCCTCTCTACTTGAGAGAGATATCTCTGGGCCCCTCGAGTGATCGGATCCAGAAATGCATGGCCGTGCTACATATGGTTAAGAGTTAACCTAGTAAAGGGATTCTGAATCACGGTATCGAGAAAGGGAGGTCAGCTTGGAGCTAGACCAAATATCGTGAGGCAAAGGGAAAGACATGTACTAAACCTTGTGATGGTTCGTCCGATATGATCTTTGTATGCGTTTAGGAGTTGGCACGTCTTGCTAGAGGTCATACCAACTATTGACAGAATAAGTGTATTCGTGTCATGTCTATACGCATATGAACCTATAGGGTCACACACTTAAGGGGCTGGGAGCCTAATGAGGATTGGATCCGAATTAGACCAGGCTTAGGGTACTAATGGGCTGCTAATGTAGAAGCCCACTAGGGACGCCTATATAAGAGAGGGTGGGGCGAGCTGACCAGGGCTAGACCTTAGACATCAGATCATTCCCAGCCGCCACTCCTCACGCCTGTGTTGCACGCGCGGACCTAGCAGTCCGGCGTCGACGCCCACCTGCGTGTGGATACCTCGAGGCGCTATCTCGTAGCACTTGGACGAGCCACATAAGGGATCCGCCGTGGGACGAGGACAAGGAGGAGACGTGAGATCGTCTGCCTCGGCCGACGCTTCATCAATTCCGCAACTGCGCGTCTAGTGGTAATCCCGTGATCTATGACAATAGTAATCCTAGTATACGTGGTAGAAATTTTTTATTTGCGCTAGTGTAGCCTACCCGTTTCCCTTCAGTGGTATCAGAGCGGATGCTATTCAGTTATAGGTTCGGTATAGTTGCATATGGTGATATGCAGATTGATATGAATGATGTGATCGTTTATATGGCGGTGGTTTAGGATTGATCTATGATCTTGCTTTCCATGATCGTGATCTGAGGTTGTCGAACGACTTACCCCTACAGGTCGGCTTCCGCCATCGGGGTAGACAGTGACACATAAATCCTGTTGAATCAAGCGAAGATCAATATGATTGATCGAATTGGAACCTCGATCTAAAATCGATGTACCGTGATCAAAGGAGTTTGATTGAATCGGGACAGGAGTTGGTTTATGGTAAATTTGATTTGCCGATCAAAATCCTTAAAGAAAATTGTGAAGATACTGATAGGGCGCCGCCTTGAACTTGCAGGCGAGACCCCTAGACCCCCCTTAATCGTAGCCCCTTTTTGTATCTCGTTAAGGTAACTAGGTACTGTGATGTCACATGATCCGGTAGAATGCGATTCTATGCATAACTTGTTTTTGCAGGATGTATGTGATCAGTATGGCCCATATATGTATGTGATGCATGTATGAAAATTAGCATGACCTGCGTGTCGTGAGTAGGGCAACACGGCTGGAGCCATATGTGTTGTCATTTATTGTAATGGCCTGCGTGCAAACTTGTGATGATCCCAATACTATGTAATTTTGATTACTAGCTGTTAGGAATAATAGCTTGTATTAGTGTTCTTGGAGGACTCATCACTTGGAGGATGGCTCACATGGAACATGAAGATGGAGATCATCATGGTGGACAGGTTCTATGGCGATGGAGATCACCATGAGAAAATGGGCCATACTGTGTCACATCTATGTGAATGTTATTCTTATGCGTTTTACTACTATGCATGCTTAGATGATATAAGTAGAACGATCCCTCACAAAGTTTAAGTTAAACCATGCCCTCCCAACCAAACCTTGCACCATCCTATGCCCTGTACAATCGTTGGTGGGCCTATGAAATTAGGTGCCGCGGTTTTACTTGGCTGGATGGGTTTGTATCGGATACCTACACGCATAAGGGTTGGTGAACTTGACAAGGTCATCTTAACAGTTAAGGACCTTGGGGCATAAAGGTTGGGCGCCTAGTTTTGACATAGAGATGTCACCCAACAACAAGAGTCATATGTGATATGATTAGCAAGTGTTGCTTACCGATTTACCTTGTCTTCTAGCAGTTATGCTAAAGCTCACTAGTCGACTTGTTAATTGTGGAGCTTGAATCACTTAGTATCAATAGAGGGATATTAATTTAAGTGGGAGTATATGCTATTAAATTGTTTAATATGTTTTACTCTTTCATGGTTACATGGCTTAGTATTTTGCATGTTTTCTCTTGTAGATCAATGGCACCGAACACTACATCACCTTTCTCTTTGCGTTCGATTCTTGACAAAGATAAACTAATTGGAACAAACTATTCAGACTGGGTCTGTAACCTGAGAATTGTTCTTAGGTCTGATAAAAAGGAAACGGTTCTGGATACCCCAATCCCCGATGAACGTGCTGATAATGCATCTGCTGCCCTAAAGTATGCCTACAAGAGAGCATGTGATGATTCTCTTGAGGTTAGCTGTCTTATGCTTGGACGCATGGAACCTGAACTCCAAAAGAAGTTTGATGATCAGGATGCCTACGATATGATCGTTGCGCTTAAAGACATGTTCCAAGATCAGGCAAGGACTGAGAGGTACAATGTTGCCAAGTCCTTTGTCAAATGCAAGCTAGCAGAGGGAGCTCTGTAGGCCCCCATGTGATCAAAATGGTTGGTTACAGTCAGACTTTGGAAAAGCTTGGTTTTCCACTAGGCCAAGAGTTAGCCACTGACTTCATTTTGGCGTCTCTTCCATCCAGCTATGGGCAGTTCATTTCAAACTACCATATGCATGGGGTGGAGAAGGGCCTTAATGAATTATGTGGGATGCTTGAAACAGCAGAAAGTGACATGAAGAAGTGTGCAGGGCATAGCCATGTGATGGCTGTGCAGAACAAGCCTAGCTTCAAGAAAAAGGGTACTTCTTGGAAGAAGAAGGGCAAGGCTAAGGATACGATCCCTAAGTCTGCACCCAAGCAAAAGGCTGAACCTGTAGAAGACACCGAGTGCTTCTTTTGTCATGAACATGGCCACTGGAAGAGAAACTGCAGCAAGTACCAGGCTTCTTTGAAGAAGAGTGGAAGTAAGAGTACTTCCAACTCAGGTACGCTTGTTGTAAATGTTGTGGATATTCTTCTCGCTGATTCTTATGTTAACTCTTGGGTATTTGATACCTGATCGGTTGCTCATATTTGCAATTCGATGCAGGGGCTAATAAGGACTAGAGAAGTGCAGAAAGGCGAAGTGGATTTTCGCGTCGGAAATAAAGCAAGGGTTACTGCATTGTTCATCGGCGTCATGCAACTTCACCTTCCTTCAGGATTTATTATGGAGTTGAATAATTGTTATTACATTCCAAGTATGGGTCGAAACATTTTATCACCTTCATGTTTGATGATGGATGGTTATTCATTCGCTAGTACAAACAATGGTTGTGTAATCTCTAAGAATGATATGTTTATGGCTAATGCTCCCATTGTGAATGGGTTATTTATTTTAAATCTTGATGATGCATCTGTTTACAATGTTAGTGCTAAAAGGCTTCGGCCTAATGATTTGAGTCCTACCTATTTATTGCATTGTCGTTTGGGGCATATAAGTGAAAAGCGCATGAAGAAGCTCCATGGTGATGGTCTTCTAACTTCGTTTGATTTTGAATCATACGAGACATTTCTGGCTTGTTTACATGGAAAGATGACCAAGTCACCTTTTTCGGGTTTACCCGAGAGAGCGACAGACTTGTTGGAACTCATACATACTGATGTATGTGGGCCAATGAGCATGACAGCCAGAGGAGGATATCACTACTTCATTACTTTCACTGATGATTTCAGTAGATATGTTTATGTCTACTTGATGAGGCATAAGTCTGAAACTTTTGAAAAGTTCAAGGAGTTTCAGAGTGAAGTAGAGAATCAACGTGGCAAGAAAATAAAGGCCTTGCCATCTGATCGTGGAGGTGAATATTTGAGTCACGAATTTAGCGATCATCTTAAGAGTTGCGGAATTGTTCCACAACTTACGCCGCCCGGAACACCTCAAAGGAACGGGGTCTCCGAATGGCGTAATCGAACTTTGTTGGACATGGTTCGATCTTTGATGAGCCAGTCGGATTTGCCATTATCATTTTGGGGTTACGCTCTAGAAACAGCAGCTTTCACACTTGATAGGGTACCATCTAAATCCGTAGTTAAGACACCATATGAGATGTGGACTGGAAAGAATCCCAGTTTGTCTTTTCTAAAGATTTGGGGTTGTGATGCATTTGTCAAGAGACTTTAGTCGGACAAGCTAACACCCAAATCAGATAAGTGCATTTTCGTGGGATATCCGAGGGAAACCTTAGGGTATTACTTCTACAACCGAGAGGAGGGCAAAGTGTTTATCGCTCGTAGCGGTGTTTTCCTAGAGAAAGAGTTTCTCACATAGGGAACAAGTGGAAGGTCGGTGCGACTTGAAGAAGTTCAAGATGAGCTAGTTGGGGATGCTTCTACGAGTGATACTATTGCAGCAGAACAAGTTGAGGAACCCGTGGCAACAGAAGCACCGCAACCACGAAGGTCGGTGAGGCTCCGCAAAGCGCGGGAATTATTATTATTAGACAATGATGAGCCTGCGACCTATTCAGAAGCGATGGTGGACCCAGACTCTAAGAAATGGCTGATCACCATGAGATCCAAGATAGAGTCCATGGGAGATAATCAAGTTTGGAACTTGGTTGACCTGCCCGATGGTTTTAAAGCCATCGAGTGCAAATGGATCTATAAGAAGAAGATTGATATGGATGGAAATGTTCACATCCATAAAGCTCGACTTGTTGAAAAAGGTTTTCGACAAGTTCAAGGAGTTGACTACGACAAGACTTTCTACCAGAAGCGATGCTTAAATCTATACGGATAATTCTAGCTATTGCTGCACATTTCGACTATGAAATATGGCAGATGGATGTCAAGACGGCTTTCCTAAATGGAATCCTAACTAAGGATGTGTATATGATGCAGCCCGAAGGTTTTGTCGATCCAAACAATGCTGGAAAGGTATGCAAACTTCTGAAGTCCATTTATGGGCTGAAGCAAGCATCTCGGAGTTGGAACATTTGATTTGATGAAGTTGTAAAGGAGTTTGGCTTCATCAAAAACGAACAAGAACCTTGTGTTTATAGGAAGGAAAGTGGGAGAGCGCTGGTATTTCTAATCTTATATGTAGATGACATATTGCTGATTGGAAATGACATTCCTATGCTCGAGTCTGTTAAGACCTCATTGAAAAATAGTTTTTCAATGAAGGACTTAGGAGAAGCGGCATATATTCTGGGCATTAAGATCTATAGAGATAGATCAAGGAGGCTAATTGGATTAAGCCAGAGTACATACATTGACAAAGTATTGAAACGGTTCAGCATGGAAGAGGCTAAGAAGGGGTTCTTGCCCATGTCTCACGACATAAAACTCAGCAAGACTCAGTGTCCTTCGACTACTGATGAGCGTGAGCGCATGAGTAGGGTTCCATATGCTTCGGCTATTGGATCCATCATGTATGCAATGATATGTACTCGCCCAGATATTTCCTATGCTCTAAGTGTTACGAGCACATACCAGGCTGATCCAGGTGAATGTCACTAGACAGCGGTAAAGAACATCCTTAAGTACTTAAAAAGGACTAAGGATGTGTTCCTAGTTTATGGAGGTGAGGATGAACTCAGTGTAAAGGGTTACACAGATGCGAGTTACCTTAACGACTCAGATGATTCGAAATCGCAATCAGGTTATGTGTTTGTCATGAATGGTGGTGCTGTGAGCTGGAAAAGTTCCAAGCAAGATACGGTGACTTCCTCTTCAACAGAAGTTGAATATATTTGCTGCCTCAGAGGCCGTAACGGAAGCTGTTTGGATTTGGAATTTCCTGATCGCTCTCGGTGTGGTTCAGGGCGTGTCCAATCCCTTGGACGTTTATTGTGATAACAATGGTGCTATTGCATAGGCCAAGGAACCTAGACAGCACCAGAAGAACAAACATATTCGCATGCGTTACCATCAGATTCGAGAGTTCGTTGAGGATGGTAGTGTCATGATATGCAAAATACATACGGACTCAAATGTTGCTGATCCCTTGACTAAGCCTCTCCCATGCCAGCACATGAAGCGCACACAAGAGCAATTGGTATTAGATACATTTTAGATTGACTCTAGTGCAAGTGGGAGACTGAAGGAAATATGCCCTAGAGGCAATCATAGAGATGATGATATTTCATATGTATCCATGAGTTATTGTAATGTTCCTTGAATATCCATATCAGGCAACTTGTATTGATTGGCAATTACGTGAATTGTTTGTGAAACTCTATACTTGTATGGTTATTTAAGAGTTGTCCCTAGTCGGAGTTCATGTGAGGACACACGTGAGTATTAGACTAGCACATCGATTGGTTGATGACTATGTTTCGCAAGTCATAGACATGGAGATGTCAAACCAATGACGTGGACACATGTTATGAACATGGGGTTGGACCGACCCAACCCGAGACGGCAATTAGTTGCAGCTCTCTACACATCGTGTACTTTTGTCCTTAGACCTGAGATTGTCGCATGTACTTGAGATGTGGATCGACCTACTTTGAGCTATCAAACGCTACACCAGAATCGGGTAGTTATAAAGGTAGCTTTCGGGTTTGTCCTGAAGCATGCTGCAAGGCATGGTCAATCAAGATGGGATTTTCCCCTCTCTACTTGAGAGAGATATCTCTGGGCCCCTCGAGTGATCGGATCCAGAAATGCATGGTCGTGCTACATATGGTTAAGAGTTAACCTAGTAAAGGGATTTTGAATCACGGTATCGAGAAAGGGAGGCCAGCTTGGAGCTAGACCAAATATCGTGAGGCAAAGGGAAAGACATGTACTAAACCTTGTGATGGTTCGTCCGATATGATCTTTGTATGCGTTTAGGAGTTGGCACGTGTTGCTAGAGGCTGCTACCAACTATTGACAGAATAAGTGTATTCGTGTCATGTCTATACGCATATGAACCTATAGGGTCACACATTTAAGGGGCTGAAAGCCTAATGAGGATTGGATCCGAATTAGACCAGGCTTAGGGTACTAATGGGCTGCTAATGTAGAAGCCCACTAGGGACGCCTATATAAGAGAGGGTGGGGCAAGCTGACCAGGGCTAGACCTTAGACATCAGATCATTCCCAGCCGCCACTCCTCACCCTGTGTTTTCCACGCGCGGACCTAGCAGTCCGCGTTCGACGCCCACCTCATGCGTGTGGATACCTTGGAGGCGCCATCAGAGCGCTTGGACGAGCCGCGAAGGGAGCTGCTCGGGACGAGGACAAGGAGACGAGATCGCCCCAGACCGCCGACGTGCTTCATCAATTCCGCAATTGCGCGTCTAGTGGTAATCCTGTGATCTATGACAACAGTAATCCTGGTATACGTGGTAGAAATTTTTTATTTGCGCTAGTGTAGCCTACCCGTTTCCCTTCACTGCGAAGCGCGGGAATTATTATTGTTAGACAATGATGAGCCTGTGACCTATGCAGAAGCGATGCTAGACCCAGAATCTGAGTAATGGTTGATCGCCATGAGATCCGAGATAGAGTCCATGGGATACAATCAAGTTCGGAACTTGGTTGACCTGCATGATCATTTTAAAGCCATGAAGTGCAAATGGATCTATAAGAAGAATTTTGATATGGATGGAAATGTTCACATCCATAAAACTCGACTTGTTGCAAAAGTTTTTCGACAAGTTCAAGGAGTTAACTACGACGAGACTTTCTCGTCCGTAGCGATGCTTAAATCTATACGGATCATTCAAGTTATTGCTGCACATTGTGACTATGAAATATGGAAGATGGATGTCAAGACGGCTTTCCTAAATGGAATCCTTACTGAGGACATGTATATGATGCAGCCCGAAGGTTTTGTCGATCCAAACAATGCTGGAAAGGTATGAAAACTTCTAAATTCCATTTATGGGCTGAAGCAGGCATCTCAGAGTTGGAACATTAGGTTTGATGAAGTTGTAAAGGAGTTTGGCTTCATCAAAAACGAACAAGAACCTTGTGTTTACAAGAAGGAAAGTGGCAGAGCACTTGTATTTCTAATATTATATGTAGATGACATATTGTTGATTGGAAATGACATTCCTATGCTCGAGTCTGTTAAGACCTTGTTGAAAAATAGTTTTTCAATGAAGGACTTGGGAGAAGCAGCATATATTCTGGGTATCAAGATCTATAGAGATAGATCAAGGAGGCTAATTGGATTAAGCCATAGTACATATGTTGACAAAGTGTTGAAACGGTTCAACATGAAAGAGGCTAAGAAGGGGTTCTTTTCCATTTCTCATGGCATAAAACTCAGCAAGACTCAGTGTCCTTCGACTACTCATGAGCGTGAGCGCATGAGCAAGGTTCCATATGCTTAGGCTATTGGATCCATCATGTATGCAATGATATGTACTCGCCCAGATGTTTCATATGCTCTAAGTGTTACGAGCAGATACCAGGCTGATCCAGGTGAAGGTCACTGGACAGCGGTAAAGAACATCCTTAAGTACTTGAAAAGGACTAAGGTTGTGTTCCTAGTTTATGGAGGTGAGGATGAACTCAGTGTAAGGGATTACACAGATGCGAGTTACCTTAACGACTCAGATGACTCCATATCGCAATCTGGTTATGTGTTTGTAATGAATGGTGGTGCTGTGAATTGGAAAAGTTCCAAGAAAGACACGGTGGCCTCCTCTTCAACATAAGCTGAATATATTGCCGCCTCGCAGGCTGCAAAGGAAGCTGTTTGGATTAGGAATTTCTTGATCGCTCCTGGCGTGGTTCAGGGCGCGTCCAATCCCATGGAATTTTATTGTGACAACAATGGTGCTACTGCACAAGCCAAGGAGCCTAGACAACACCCAAAGAACAAACATATTCGCATGCGTTACCATCAGATTGAGGAGTTCATTGAGGATGGTAGTGTCATGATATGCAAAATACATACACACTCAAATGTTGCTGATCCTTTTACAGAGCCACTACCACAGCCTACGCATGAGGCGCACGCAAGAACAATAGGTATTAAATACAATCTAGATTGACTCTAGTGCAAGTGGGAGACTGAAGGAAATATTCCCTAGAGGCAATCATAGAGATGATTATATTTCTTATGTATCCATGAGTTATTGTAATGTTCCTTGATTATCCACATCAGTCACCTTGTATTGATTGACAATTATGTGAATTGTTTCTGAAACTCTATACTTGTATGGTTATCTAATAGTTATCCCTAGTCGGAGTTCATGTGAGGACACACGTGAATATTATACTAGCACATTTATTGTTTGATGACTATGTTTCGCAAGTCATAGACATGGAGATGCCAAACTAATGATGTGGACACATGTTATGAACATGGCGTTGGAATGACCCAACTTGAGACTAGCAATTAAAGTTGTAGCTCTCTCTACACATCATGTACGCTTGTCCTTAGACCTGAGATTGTCGCATGTACTTGAGATGTGGATCGACCTACTTTGGGACTATCAAACGCTACTCCATAACTAGATAGTTATGAAGGTAGCTTTCAGGTTTGTCCTGAAGCATGCTACAAGGCAGGGTCAATCAAGATGGGATTTGCCCCTCTCTACTTGAGAGAGATATCTCTGGGCCCCTCGAGTGATTGGATCCAGAAATGCATGGCCATGCTACATAAGGTTAAGAGTTAACCTAGTAAAGGGATTCCGAATCACAATATCGAGAAAGGGATGTCAACTTGGAGCTAGACCAAATATTGTGAGGCAAAGGGAAAGACATGTACTTAACCATGTGATGGTTCGTTCGATATGATCTTTGTATGCGTTTAGGAGTTGGCACGACTTGCTAGAGGCCACTACGAACTATTGATAGAATAAATGTATTTGTGTCATGTTATAGGTATATGAACCTATAGGGTCACACACTTAAGAGGATGGAAGCCTAATGAGGATTAGGTCCGAATTAGACCAGGCTTAGGCTACTAATGGGCTGCGAATGTAGAAGCCCACTAGGGATGCCTATAAGAGAGAGGGTGAGTCGAGCTGACCAAGGTTAGACCATTCCACCCAGCCGCCACTCCTCGCCTGTGTTGCACGCGCAGACCTAGCAGTCCGGCGTCTGACGCTTCCACCCTATACGTGTGGATACCTCGGAGGTGTTACATCTGTAGCACTTAGAAGAAGCACGCAAGGGGAGCTGCTCGTGGGACGAGGAAAAGGAGGAGACGTGGAGCGTCTACACTTCCTCGACGCGCTTCATTAAGTTCCGCAACCGCGCGTCTAGTGGTAATCCCGTGATCTATGACAATAATAATGCTAGTTTACGCGGTAGAAAATTTTGTTTTGCGCCAGTGTAGCCTACCCGTATCCCTTCATAGATATCATAATATCCAGGGATGATGGTACGGTGTTAGTAGTGCATGTTGACACGCGCCAATCGCTACACATTTTATTTGTCATATGTGTCAGGTCGCCAGCGTGCTTGTCGCTGTAATACATGGTGAAGTTTTGGTAATCCATCGTGAATGAGGGTAGAAGGATCAAAATATCTTGGCTATGTGTGTCGGAGAGAACCGCGGCGCCAGACGGCGTCCTGTTCGATGAGTTGCAGTGGCTCCTGCCGGTGCCGATGTTGCACCTGGTTGCTCGTTAATCGTCGGTGTTCACCCTGGAATACGGTCTTTGCATTGACAAGATTCATGAGTGAGATAAACACATCTTAATGTTCGTTTGAGTACTTGCACTGCTAGAAAAACATACTACATGTTCTTAGTAGTTGTACTTAGGATTATTTTTGCAGTAATAACCATGTACTAGTACTTGTTTAGACCTACCTATCGAGTGCAGAATATGGTATCGCTTTCCTTTTGAATCATACCTTGCTACGTCTATTGTATTTCAATGTCTACATTGATAAATGTGTCGATTCTTTTGATCATTGTCTGTGTACTCCTAATCAGTCAGTTTGTGATGCTGCTAAATCTATCAGGTGCTACTGAATATGAACTAGCAATCTATCGATATTTTTTTGGTTTATTCTGTACTGCTAAATCTATCAAATGTTCTGTCATTACTACTAGTACAATATTATGACAACTAACTATGATGTAATTGAAGTACTTGTTTAGATCAAGTGCAACAGATTGTCTTGCTTTTATTTTGAAACTTAGCATTGTTACAATTATCTAGATGTATCTTGGACATTTTGGGTTGCATATAGGGGTCACACATGCATTGATGTAAGGAGGAGGTATTCATACAGAAGCATATTTGATTGTTAGTTTTGCTTGCTCCAATGATCGAGTCTGTTAGGAGAATAGGTCAAATTGTCGTGTTCCAAGGTTTTTTGAGTTGGAACAAGAACCGATTCTCTCTGTACTGCTATTGAATTTCAAGCAGGACAACTACTGAATCTCTCAATTGTTCTCTCCTTGCTATTAATAAATCATTTTGTGGAACTAATAGTGATGTACTAGTACTTATTTAAATCAAGGGCGGTAGATAGTCTTGTTTTTGTTTTAAAACATGGCATTGTCACAATATAGATGAGAGTTGGGCCTTTTAGGTTGCATACGGTTGTCCCACGGGCATTTGATGTGACAAGAAGGTACTCGAAGCAGACTTGATTGTCAGTTTTGCATGCTCCAAAGGTCGAGTGTGTTTGGAGAAAAGGGAAAACTGATCGGGTGCCAAGGATTTAAGGGCTAAAACAAGAAATGGTTCTCTCTATACTGCTATTGTATTTCAGTGTCTTATATTGGTGAACAGCTCACTTTGAAATGCTGCTGAATTGGTCAAGTTCTGCTGAATGTGAACTGCAAAACTGTCGATAATTTTTCTATCTTATTCTGTACAATAGAGTTTATATTAATATCTACCAAAAAGAATTATTGATTTATTTCCCTCCCTCTCTGAGGTCTTTTTTAATCCAGCTGAGCCACAGCAAAATACAATTTTTATATACAAGGAGAAGAAATCTAGCTCATTTATCCCCTCTTAAGCCTAGAACATTTTAATTCGACCTTTTAGGGGTAAGGGGACCAATGACCACAACCCATGGAAATTTGAGAAAGTAGCCCATGGAGAATATCCTATGGAGTATAACCCATGTAGAGCATCCCACGTAGAATAGCCAAACTCTTTTTAATTCATCCTTTTAGACATTGACCCCCACCTCTCCATATTTTTAAAAAACTTCTCCTATAGATATTTTTATAGCACCTATAGTTTTTAGTTTAGCTGCCAGGATCGCCGCCTTATTATTTGATGGGAGATAAAAATGGTCAAAAACAGTGTTTTTAAGGAGACAACTCCCTAACTTATAATAGTAAAGCTTAATGATTCTATTAAATTAGTTGTCTCTGTCGTAGTGTCAAGGCACCCAGTCGACTGGTGGTGAGGTCTCGAGTTTTAATCCTTCACAATTTGTGTTAATATAGAGTTACATTTTTGTTCTCTCATGCACACATCTGGGACCCAGATAAACTGCTGCTCATCTAGAAATGTTCCCAAGGTTAGGACGAGGAACTCGACCCAAGAAAAAAGTCCAACACATATACACACATTTAATTCAAATAGAGTTTGACATGTGTAACCCAGCATAGAGACGTTTAATTTATATAGTGGCTGACATGTGGGATCCAGCATAGACACATTTTCTGCATAGATAAGGCTGACACGTGGGACCCAACATAGACACGTTTCCTGTACATAGAAGGCTGACATGTGGTGTAACATCCTCGCCTGATAAGGCTGAGTTCATGTGTATAGTGCCAATCCCTGGATCGGTTCACTGGCACACACAGTACAGATGAATACAAAAGTATTTAACAGTGCATCATAAATAACAAATTGATCCAGAATTTGCTATTACTATAATAGTGCTTAGCTCAAGGCTAGCTCAATATCAAGTAGCATACGAAAGCATTAACAATTGATAGGCTCCATCTTCAATTGTGCCACAGGCGAACAACTGTCGAGTGGAGTATCGCGACCTATTCGATCACTCAGAATCGGGATAACAACCTGCAACATAAAACGTAGCAGCCCCGAAGGGTCAATACTTGGAATGTATGGCAAGTAGATCTAAGTAAGGAGACAATAAACCTAACATCTACATGCTTATTTGGCAAGTGGAGCTATGGCTAGCTTGCATTTGCAAATATCTTTGTCCTACTTTCATAAACAATTTTTTATTTTCTTTGAAAAGATCCCAATTAAGTTAACCCATCATCATTAAAGCAATTATGAAATTAGAATGAGCGAGAAACATGTCATGAACTCAATATCAAGCAACTCAGATGTACATAACCGGGGACACGGCTAATCGATTAGTTTATAAACCCTGCAGGGGTTAGTACACTTTACCCATGTGACTTGGCCGACCCAGCTCGTACCACCACTCTCATATTGGGTGATGATAGGGAGAAGTCTAAGGAGGGACTGTTCGGGAAGTAGCTCCCCAAACCCGACACGCACCGGTCCAACCTACCAAAATTCTACATCTCTAGATACGTGGTTTCGAGTTACCACAACCTACTGAGTACAACCAACCGCCCATTCCATTACTGGCACATGGTTGTACACGTAAGCTACAAAATAAAGAAGCCAATCATTTTCTCTTGATTCCTGGGTGCCTTTCCGCAATGATACCACCAAAATTTTCAATCCCATCACACCCAAGAGATTAATTGATTAAGTTGTTTTTAGTTTTCGCAAACCAACACATTTAGAAACTACCTTTAATGAGTTAACCCAGCCCTCGTTCATCATAGCATGGCTAAGAACATCTACCAATGGTGGCTCATCTACAGGAAAGCCCTACCACATAATAGGACATAGCATAGCGATAGTAATTTCTTACACATGTATCTACAAAATATACGACAATGCATTGAAAATAGTAGGACATCATCATGAACAAAGTAGCATCTACTTGCCTTGATTATAGTTGAAGTCGTTCAAGCACTCGTTGCAATCACACACGTTGTACTCTTCGCAATCTATCGATCAAACAATTGCATACAACATAGACAATAGCACATATAGATCAAACAAATACAACAAATACATGCATGACAATATAATAATACACAAAGGTTGTTGTTTTAGTTCTCTAAACAACACTGAAGTACATGATGCATGCAAGAGACCAATTAATGCAATGGAGTACTTGTTATTAATAATTACTTGCCAATATAAGGTTTTTAATAGTTCTGTTGTAACACCTATTCTAATTGTCGAATTAAATTTGGATCTTAAGTGTACTGGATAGAGGGCATTAATACTAACTATTAGGCATTGGATTCACCCTAATCGGAGTTACAGATCTTTATGTATGATTTAAATAGTGTTTAATGAGTTTTAAATCATTTATATAGTTTATGTTGCCTAAAAATCAAACTATAATCAATCGATGATATCTGTAATCTCCACGGAATTGTGATTCTAGGGACATATTATTTGTAATTTTCTGAGCAGTACTCGAATTACTATGATTTTAATACTCTAAATAATCCATTAAACTATTTTATTAATTTCTGCAAAATTTTGAAACAATTTCACAAAAATATTCTATGTAAAAATATTAATCCATTGGTATCTTATTTGCAATTTTTGGCCCAGTAAATATTTTTCTATGAATTTATTAACCTAAAATACCATTAAAACTAACTAAATCACTACAGTAAACACGTACTGTAGAAATTAGATCCAACTTGATATTATTATTCTACGTAGTTTTCTGAATCCATGGGTATATTATATGTGAATTTTGGATATACGATTATTTTTATATGAATTTTACAAGTTTATAGAATTTCTGCAATTTCAATTCAATTTATTTAAACAGTCAAAAGTCTGCTGACTTTTCCACGCTGATGTGGCACAGGCGCTGACCGGTCAGTGGTCCACGGCCATCTGGACCGTTCATCTCTGATCCGACGACAGTCAAAACCTGAGCTTGAGCTCACCTGGTTCGGCGGCGGTGGCGACTCTGGCCGGCGACTTTGGCGAGCTCCCCGGCGGTCCTGGCAGAGGCGAAGGCGTCCACGGGGCGAGGGACAGGGCTGAAGGTGTCCTGGTGGAAACGTCGGGGTTCCTCATTTCCTCGCGCGTCGGCAGGGTGCTGCTGGAGGCGGACAGCGACGGTGGTGCTTCGGTGGCGCGGGCTGGTGGCGCTCCGGCGGTCCTCGGCGGCGTGGCGGTGGTATACTCGACGCGGGAGGGCGAGGCGGTTGCGGGGGTAGTCTTGGCAAAGTGCGATGCTTCCTGGCATCAAGGCTTGACGGCTGGAGACAGGCGACATCGGTGGTGCTCCGGCGAGCAATCACGGGCGGGTCTGGCGCACTACGAAGGGGAAAAGTCAACGATAAGGTGCAGGAAAGGCTTGCGAGGAGGATCAGAGGGAGAAGGAGGGTCGGGGCATCGGGAGCGAGGTCTACTTGGCCCGGTAATGGATCTCGGCGGCGGCAGAATGGAAGCTTCCGTTAGAGGCTAGGGTTAGGGATTTTGGGAAAAGAAAACAAGGTGGGAGAGGATTAGATATTTATGGGAGAGGTTACGTGCACAAGGGCAAGGAAATCTAAACGAATTCGTTGACATTTTGGCTGAAAATTGGAGCCGGGTCGGGGTCGTGTTCAAGATGGTTTCCAGCGCCGGAGGTTGGGGACGACGGGGTGGTCCCCACCTGTCACCCACAGCGGGAGAGGGGTGTGGCTGGGCTGCTGTTGTTGGCAGTCATGGCAGCTTGCGGCCATGAAAGTGGTGGGCGCTGGATAGTAGGGACAGGGCAAGTGGCTGGGCCGCGGGTTGAGGGCCGCGGGGTGAGTGGGCCAGACCAGGGAGCTACGGGTAGGTTAGGCTAGTTAGGGTTTTTCTTTCTTTTACTTTATTCATTTTCATTTTCTAGTTACTTTAATATCTTTTTATTAAATAATCCAAATGATATGAAATTTGTTTCTGGATTTTTCAAAAATTAAGCAGATCAACTTAGGATCATTTTTGTATTATTTACACTTGTTTGCAGATAGTGGATCTATAAGTCCTTGTAAATTTTCATTTCTTTTGTAACATTATTTGTTTGTATTTATTTCATAACTTTTTCATCATAGCTCCAAATGAGCTCAATTTTGTTTGTAAATTTTTGTAGTATTCATTGGATCTTTTTAGGCTATAATTTAGCAATAATCGTTGCCTTAGCAACACTGGGTTTTATAAAACCAATTTAATTCCCTTTAGGAACAAAGTGGTATATACTATTTAGGGTTTTAGTTCATTATTTCTATTTGGGAATTTTTTTGATGCAAATATGCAATGCAATGCTCATGAATGACATGAAAATGCAAAAACTAATGCTGACATGTGGGACCCAGCATTTGGGATGTGACATGGGACCCAGCATGTGGTATGTGACATGTGGGACCTAGCATGTGGGATGGGACATTTGACATGTGGGACCCAGAAATTCTAGTCCCAATTTCTAAAATCTTGGGATGTGACATGTGGGACCCATCATCGGAGTATAGATTAACATTTTTGTACTCTATAAGGCTGACATCTAGGGAAGAGATAAACTAATGTTGCATCATAGACACGTTTCCCCTTAAAAATACACCAATGTTGCCAAGGTCATAACGGCGGACTAAACCCAAAAAACAATCCAACATACACACTATTATTTCAAATAGAGGCTGACATCTGGGACCCAGCGTAACCATGTTTCTTATATAGAAGTTCACATCCGGGACCCAAATACCACCAAAGTCGAAAAACGGAGGGGCCAAAAAGTCCATCATAGCACTTCTCATTTAAGGAAAGGCTGATATGTGGTAGCCACAGAGAGACCATATATAGGTGCCGATCGAGAAATGTTGCCAAGTTAGAATAAGTTAGATGCGAGCGAGAAAACATTCCAACATGCACACGTTCTTCTATTGAGATGCTGACATGTGGGACCCAACAGCGTGACCAAATGGCAGATTCGTCGAGCAACACTATCTAGTTTGGAACATGGTAGCACTAAAGAAGAAAAAGTTTCATCATATACACACTATTCTTCTAATGTGAAGCAGACATATGCAACACACCAGCTAGTATAAACGGCTGATGTATAGAGCAACGTTGCCAAGTTCGAAAGACAAAGGCGCAAGCAAGAAAAAATTCCTACATGCACACATTTCTTCTAATGAGATGATGACATGTGGGACCCAGCAGCATGATCAAACTGCAGATTTGTCGAGCACTATCTAGTTAGGAACAGGGTAGCGCTAGAGAAGAAAAAATTCAATCATATACACACGATTCTTCTAATGAGATGCTGACATATAGGACTTACCAGCATAAATAAATGGCTGAACGAGGGAAAAAATTCATCATACACATGTTTCTTTTAATGAGAGTATGACACGTGGGGCCCAGCTACGTGATTATGCATCTGGCAGCGCTATCAAGTTCGGAACAACATAGCGCGACCAAGGGAAAAAATCGATCATACACACGTTTCTTCTAATGAGAGGATGACAGGTGAGACCGGATGCATGATTAAACGGCAACGCAATAAATTTCGAAACATGGTAGCGGGAGCGAAGGATGAAATTCCATCATAAACATAATTCTTATAATGAGAGGCTGACATGTGGTACCCAGCGTCGTGATTAATTGTAGATAGATCAAGCAACGTTATCGAGTTCATATCAGGGAGGAATGGGCCAAGAAAAAATCCATCATGCACATGTTTCTTCTACTGTGAGGATGACACGAGGGACCCAGCAGCTTGATTAAATAGAAGATGCATCGGGCGGCGATATCATGTTCGGAACAGGGAAGAAAAAATATTCCATCATCCACATGATTTCTCTAAAGTGAGGCAGACATACGGGACCTAGCAGCCTGACTAAATAGAAGAGGCATCGAACAACATTATCGAGTTCAAACCAGGCAGGCATGATCGAAAATTTAAGTCCACTAGAGTCACTTACGTCCGGGACCCACACGCAAAAAAATACTTTGGCGAGTCAACATCTCGCGAGGAAGCGGAAATCTTACTTCTTCCACGCGCCCGTCGAGCTTCCTCCATGTTTTTAGCGGTTTCGTTGTAGTAGCGCGGAGCGAAACGGAAAAAAAAATTACATCGGCCATGGTCGAGCCGATATTTTCGTCGCGGAAGACGCACCTTCTACAACGACTGACGGTCCTAGTCGTTGGAGAAGGAAACATATCATGTAGTGAGTATTGCATAGCCTTTACTTTAAAACCCACCGAATCATATTCCCTCAATCATATGAGCCATTACTACAGGAGTTGTTTGAGCCATGCGAGTCATAGAACTACATGTGTAGGGTTTGTGCGAGTCTTTAACAATGAGGTACTTAAACAACTAAACTTGAATAGTAATGGGATAAATAAAGAAAGAGGAACCGATGGTCAACAGTTGAGATCTGGTTTTTATCCACCCACTTGTGTCCACCTAGGACCCAAGTACTTGATACATGTTCCTTGACTATCGCACTATCCACATGTAGGCGCCTTTCTGGGTTCCCTTGGTCTTGAACTTGACTCTGAAGAATTTTTTGGAGCCATAGTTAGTTCAGGCTTTATACCTTACCTACTGTACAGATGCCATGTTTATTACGTGTTGCTCAATGAGCGTTTGTTACTGTTGCGTAGGTGCAACACTCTGTCACGAGAATATATTTTCTATGACCTCTTATCACGTGGAAATTGCATGTAACCTCTGAGTCCGTACAAGACTTAGCTATACCTCATACAAGTAGCTCTTTTGGGCGGCCTCTAAAACATTCTCCGGTTTCTTTGCATTGTTCTCCCGTGAGGCCTTGTTGTTTTTATTCGTTGCTTCTTCCAAGGTTGAGTGTGCGTGTTCTGCTACTTGTGCACCCCTAAAGGGTAAATCTTTTCGAAAATCCGTTTCCGCAGTTGTCGATGACTTCGAGAAAAGTTTCATGAGCATAGACAACTATAACTAAAGTACTGCTTTTGCCTTGACTAAATATGCCCACTAAATAGTGCAATCTTCATTGAATGAATCATAAAATTGCCAATTTATGGGATGTTCTTCCGCCTTCTCATTCGGGAATGGGGACATGGGCGAGCGATGTTTATTTATGTTGATATATATCTATTGGGAAATTCACTATTGTTTATTTAACGAGTGTCCATCAATTATTGGTTAGGCAGATGTTGTAGCATGTCTTTATAGAATTGCTAGGCTTATTTTTCTCTACAATTGCATCACCCTCTGGTTGTTCACTTTAGATGCATAAAGACTTGTTGAGTCCCTTAGGGTCTCACACGATAAAATATTGGTTCAGATGGACAGGTATATCCACAGGAAGGCTAATGGGTCGAGGAGACTGATGATGGTGGCAATGAACGTCTGGTGTAGAGATTCCAGGGATGGAGATCCGTTGGGAGGGATGTGCTTTTTTCAGGTCATCTTATGCAAATTTTCTTCTTATCCATACTCGGATTTTGTCTTTTGCTTCCACTTGATACTCTGATGTGTGTTGTATAGGGATGTATCCTAAACTATTAGAACTATCTAGGATATTTGAATTTTTCCGTATGGTGTTGAATATTTCTATTTCTTTTAGATGGTTTGGCTCTGATATACTGTTGTATGTCATTGGCATACATACTCATTTGTGTATGCTTGACTCACAGTCCAACTAGCTACATCTCTCGCACATGAAGCTATAAGCACGAGAAGTGGGTAGGGTGGTTGGTCGGTACCGTTTCCTGCTCCACTTAGACAGGCCTGCACGTGGGTGGCCTTTGTTCCTCCGCGGTAGCACCACCTTATGCACTTTTGGGTTATACCGGCTTGTGATTTTGAGCGTACGGTCCAAAGGATTACATATATCAGCGAGAGCCAGATATTACAGCGGATTATAAGAGAGGTTCGCCTGTGCGAGTTAGTTGTGGTTAATCTATGATCTGGTTTGTGTTGTGCCCTAAAATCTCCCTCGGGTTTGATTTATGTAGTCACTATGACCTAGGGATATATGAGAGACCTATATGGCTATGTCATAGAGTCGGTAACTAAGTATATCTTGGACTACAAGTAATTTACAAGCCTAACTCAGTAAGTCTTCTAGGCCTTGTTGTAGCCGAAATTGACTCCTCTTATTTCTCTAACTAGGCCGCCCATGAAGCAAAGCTCTAACCCGTTGGTGGGACACCCTGGTCAGCGAGTCCTGTGGGTATACCCGGAAAGTATATCCCCAAGAGTAGCCCCCGGAAGTCTCCAAGATCCAAAGCCGGAATGGTCATCTAGCTTAATGGTTTCTCCATATTGAGAATCTTGAAGGCTTCCTGAAAACTTCATTCAGTAGTGTAGGATTCCGAGTCTCATCTGAAATGGATATGTCTCCTTGACTTCATTCATTTCCCTGCTCGATTCAAACATGCGCCGGAATTTAAACAATGACGTATGTCTGACAACCTTTCTGGTCACGTCCTTTCACTAACAATTATCATGCCAACCCAACCAATGGTGGTTCTGCTCTTTACGGAACTAAGACAACGTTTCAATGCGCATGTGAGGATTCTAGGGGCAGAGACGTCGCGAGGAAGCCTCCCTCCCTCTCTCTCTCTCTCTCTCTCTCTCTCTCTCTCTCTCTGTCTCTCTCTATACGCATGGCGCAAATTGCGTGCACCCAGCGCAAATATTACGTGAGATGTTTGCTAGAAATTTTGTTCTCTCACAATATTCATTCCTCACCACTTTCATTGTGTCCTCGTACTCCTCGAGTTCTTAGCATATCTCTCTCCACCACACCCAAACACCCTAGTGCCGCCACTTTTTTAACCTTGCTCCGATGAGATGCGAAAGCGACATCAAGTTCTCGCGTGGCGACGGTGGAGGGCGACAGGAAGTTGCGGGGCCTTTGGTTACCCAACGTCATGGAAGACACAAGCTCCGGCCCATGGAGGATGAGGGCTACCTCACCTCCGGAGCGTGATGGAGTGGCTTGGGAGATGCCGTTCTAGCTCCCCGTGACAGCAAGCAAGACCTATTCGGGACGCATGTCGATCGCGATCTCAGCTTCCCACCATCGGAGTTCCTTACCGAGGTACTCCAATACTATAGTGTGCAACTTAATTATCTCCCTCCGAATTCTTTACTTTAGCTTAGCACTCACGCAACTCTTAGTGAGGTATTTTTAGTCATTAGGCCGAATCTCACATTATTCCAGTACTACTATGGTACGTGAAGAATCCACCAGTGCCAGAGTTCCTTATATTACCGTCACTCTTAGTTTAGTTCTTAGAAGAGACCGAGTCTATCCTAGGATCAATACTCGTGAGTCGGTAAAAAGATGGGTCGCGACATTATTTTATCATAAAGATATGTCGGCTCCTCAGAAGACAGAAGGTCTCATAACTTTCATTGACGACACTGATCCCCACAAAGATTCATGGGATGCTGAGCCACCAGAGCTTGCCAAAGATTTGATCCTTGCCGAGAGGCGGATTGAATTCTTGATGAAGCACCGAGGTCTCCGCGGATCTGACTTGATCCACTGCTGGCTGGATCATCGGATTCATCCACTGTAGCACTATGGTGGCCGACTGATGCATACGGTCACTAGATACCGGAAGGACAGCATGAAGGTATGTTTGACATGCATTGCTATGATGGACTACAAGACCCTAATGCAATATTTGATCAAGGAGAGGTTGAACAAAAAGATCCTCAAAATCTCCATGAAGATGTTTATAGCTGAACAACCTTCGACTCAGGTAAACTTTTCGACTTTGCATTTCATATCTGAAGTTCATCCCATCATCCGGCTTTAATTGTGCTGATGTTTTATATCTTTTTCGCTTGAAAAACTTCCCAAGTCTGAGTTATCCCCTCTTGAGGGTTATCCTCTAGAAGACTCAGAGGATACGGAGGATAATGAGGTGAAGAAAGTTTCTGGCCTTGCTTCCAAGAAGCATAAGGACAAGGAAGTTATTTTCATCGCTGGTGCACAAGTGCTGCTAGTGGTTAAAAAGTAAATACATTGTGTCTTCTAGTACTCCTTTGTTAGTCTTTCGAAGACACATCTGACATTTATTCTTTTATGTGATTTAGAGTAAAAACTATTTTAAAGAGTAAGTTAAAGCCGGAGAGAAAACTGGTCAAGCAACTACACCAGCAGAAGCTTGCGATGTCCCTAGTCGTGCCCCCTCCAACTCCAACAGCCACTCAGTCTTCAGCACTGTAGGTTCCTTCCTTTACGCGTGCTGGCTCTGCAATTGCTGACGACACCAAAACTTCACAAGCCCTGGTTACCACTAGTATCCAGGCCACTGACAAGGGTGAACCCTCTAAGGGTAATGATCCCATGGTTATGTCGCCAGGGAAGATGCACAAGGTTTAAAAAGGAAACATAAGGAGGAGATTCTAAAGTTGTCGCAAACTTGTCTTGAGAAGCAAGTACTTAATCTAGAAGTAGCAAGGTAGGAGATGGAGGATGTTAAACTAGAAAGCCTCCTGGATCAAATCCTGGATCAGAAAATCAAAGCCGAAGAAGTTCCAGCGACTACCGCCTCTCCTCTCTCCCTTGCCAAGAAGGTCTTCCACAATATGAAGATGGGTTTTGAGAAGCTGCACTTGGAGCACATTGTAAGTTTTTCTGACTATCATTTGTAGTATATTATTATCATATTCTCTAGCCCCCAAGTCGGATAAAGATCGTAGAACAAGATCCGAGTTGATGCGTATAGGATGCAAAAGAACAATGTAGTGTAGCCCCCAAGTCACGTACTAGAATCTAACTTGGTTAAAGTTGCAGCCCGAGTCTTAGTAGTCGTCTGACGGTATTCCGCCTTTAACTTATAGAAATTTACATTTTACAACTAGGAATTTCTCAAGAATATATGCAACAAGCGCAAAGAAATCAAAGCTTTGCGACTCGAAATTTCTATGTTGCAAACTGAAAAGGATAAAGCAGAAGGTAAACATTTCCGACATTCAGCCATAGTCATTGTCTTAGTTGAATATTTATTATGACTATTGAATTGTCCTTAAGACTCTCTACAGCCGTCATTGTCTTAGTCGTTGTCTTAGGAGACTCGCTACAGCAGTCATTGTCTTAGCAGACTTGCTACAGAAGCCCAGCAAGATGGTGGAGGAAGCCGAGAACTTCGAGTTCCTCCAGATGGAAAATGAAGAGCTTTGCTAGGAGCTGAAAAAGAATAAGATGAACATAAGAAATACGTGAATAACCTCCTAGAATCAAGAAACATGGAGACCGAGAGGCTCGCAATGCTGGTGGCTCTTCGAGATAAACATCTTGAAAATTTGAAGAAAGACTTCAAGAGCCAGAAAGATCTTTCCCAAGCCTCCAAAGTAGAGCCGAGGAATCTCCTAGAGGAGCATTTTGAGTGGAACCACTTTGTGCTCTGTAACTTTCCCGACATTATCTTTCCTCTTTATGTCTCACGCTTCTTGGTTAGATTTTTTGATTTTGTTCTTTTCCTAGATCCTCTGCATATTTCCAACTCTACTTCTTCCGACTCTCATTCCGAGCGCATCGAGTTAGCCAGCGATGTTCTCTTCGACATCCTCCAGACTCTTGAAGAGGCTGGCGAGTCGGTGAAACTTTCCGACCTGCATAATTTTCCAGTTCTCGAAATGAGAGACAGAGTGAAGGAGAATCCAAAGCTAATCGAAGATCGGAAGATATAATACTCCTGGACCGCTACACAGATTGCCCTTCCTATGGTGATGAGTAACCATAGCGAGATGCAAATATGGCATGTCACCAAGGGCATCACTAATAAGGACGATGAGGGTAACCCACAAGACATCAAGGCCATCCAAGAATCTTTTGTGGGCTATGCGTGTGGCGTGGCGGATATGAAAAACTCTACAACGCCATTCTTCCAGTCAGTCATTGTGCCTCCTTCGCCAAAAGAACCAAAAGATAGCCTCATCGAAGACAAAGAAACTTCTGAGTTTCCTGAGTAGGACGGTGACGATATCGACTCCAGCACTCCAAGGTCTCCTCCACCTCTACTTGAATCTGCAATATAAAACATTTAATGCATTATGCATAAACATTTGTATGGTTTGTAATGCTGGGTACAATATTTTGAGTTTCTATGTGTGCTGGTATGTAAGAATTTAATGCTTGACTACTTAGAACTTTGTAGATATTTGAATGTGTGCTCCCAATTGTAACACCCTCGCCTGATAAGGCTGAGTTCATGTGTGTAGTGCCAATCCTCGATCGGTTTATCGCACGGTACAAAATGATACCAATATAACCGTGCATCATAGATATTATGGATATGATACAGAATTTACATTATTTAATCAAGGTAGATCTCCATCCTTGAAATGTTCCATAGGAGAACAATTGTTGAGTACAGCCTCGGGACCTATGAATGATCACTCAAAAATGGAACAACCTACAACATGAACCATTACACCCATGAATGCTCAATAATTTGAATGTATTGGCAAGTGTCACTAGTATGTGGATATAAAATGGATCCTATCAATTACATGCATATTTGGCTAAGTGGAGTTTCAGGATGATTTGCATAAAGCAATAGTTTTATCCTAACATTTCCAAATAGTTTTAATCCTTTCTGAAAATTGTCTTAATATGTTGTCCAAAACCAAGTGCTCCTAATCCCTTGTTCAAACCATCAAATTTTATTAAGAAATTGGAATGTTAAGATCATCCATAAGCTTGAGGCCTTAGTTCTTCAATATTGTACATAACCTGGGGCACGACTAATCTATTAGATTTATATCTTTTATAGAAGTTTTACAATTCACCCACACAACATAATCTCGCCTTGACGCCAACAACGACTGCCGGTTTAGTACACACCAATTGGTATGCCGACAGATCGAGAATGTGATAAAGCCTTTGCATAGAAGTCCTCCAAATTCATAATACTAACATGCACCAATGCAAAGATATAACCTCCAATACACAATTCTAGTTAACCTAAAGATATATAAATGGAAAGGGTCTTCCTCTAAGTAATTAACTAAGCAGGAGCCCATATTAGCATGTGGTTGTACTAGAAGCTACTATACGAGAAGCATGTCAATCTCTATGATTCTTAGGTGGTCTTGTTCCAGTGCACACATGAGAGAGGTATCCAAACATACGGTCCCCTTAGTTTCCACTTCTTCAAAACTCAATAACAACAATATTCCACCCAAGTGATTCATTAAGTACTTGTTTCATTATGTAAAAACAAATCCTTTTTCAAATACCTTATAATACTCATAACATGATATTCCTCCATCATTCTATAGCAGGGCTAAGCATACTACATCTATGATTTTTCCACTAAGAAAGATACAAAAGGATATCCTAAATAGGACATAGCATATCATATAGTATAAAATATTCCTACACATGAACTTATATTAAAAACAACTACAATGTATAGGAAAAATAATAGGACATTTATGATAGTTCCACTTGCCTTTAGTTGATGTAGTCATTCAAACAATCTTCATAATAGAAAAGGTTGCAATCATCACAATCAAAAACGTTACACTCCTCATAATCTATCGATTAAAACAAGTGCACAACAAACACACCATTCAAAACATTGCAATTATGCACAATACAACAAAAAAATGATGAACAAATGCATGCATGATGATTTAATAAGTCACACTGGTTGTATTTGGTTCTCAGAACATTACCAGATCATATGATGCATGTGGAGAATTATTTAATGCAATAGGGTATTTATTGTTAATACTTGATTGCTAATATAGGGGTTCTAATAGTTCTATTTCAACTTATGTTATAATTTTCTAATTAAATTTGGTCAGGATACCTGTATAGAAAACATTAATACAAACCAGTAGGAATTGGATTCACCTTAATGGGATCTGTAGATCTTTTCTTATGATTTAATTACTATTTAATAGAGTTTAATTGATTTAAATACTCTACGTTCACAAAATTAAATATAAAATTGGATCTATATTCTACATGAAATTGTGAATCCAGGGACATATTATTTATATTTTCAAGATATATAAATTAATTACTATGGATTTAATACTCTAAAAGGCCATTAAAACTATTTAAATTACTATAGTAATTATACAATGGAAAATTTGGATCTAACAACATATTAATGTTTTATATGAAATTAGGAATCCATAGATATTTTTTTTGTATTTTTATGGTCAACATATTATTTATTATGATTTATTTAGTGTAAAGTGTCCATTAAACTATTTAATTTATTACAGTAAATATATAGTAAAAGTCAGATCTAATAGTATGATAATATTCTATATATTTTTTTGAATCCAACGATATATTATTTATATTTTTCTACTCAATATTCTATTTTCTATGAATTTTACAATGTGAGCAAATATTCTAGCTATTAAAAATGTGATTGCACAATCAGCCGACAGGTTTAGCCATGCGGCGCGCACTGATTTGTTGCGCGGATATATGGAGCTGAGTCAGCTCGTGTTGACGCGATAGGTAAAATGGAGAGCTGTGGTTAGCTGGTACCTCTTCACGTGACGCTTATAATCTGGGCCGCATGAGGATGATCGGGCGGCTGGAAAGGATAACCTGTGAGAACACCAGAGGGATCGATGGCGAGTGGCGGCGCGGAGATCAGGAGATGGTCCTAGGCGGTGTTCTAGTGGGTCCCCGAGAAGGTGGGGTGGACAAATAGGGGAGTCTCGGCACGGAGAGATCGATGGTGAGGATTTCGTCGTTGTTCTCTTCCTCCAGCCACGGTGATGGGAGGATGGAGGCGGCTGGGTACTGCGGGGCTCCGGAAAGAAATCGGCGGTGCTCCATTGCACCTGCGAGGAGGAAAGAGGGGTGAGGCGATGGAGTAGATCAAGGGGAAGAGAAAAAGGGTGAGAGGAGGGCTCGGGGTTGTCAAAAATCGACAGGGAAGCTCGACCTCCGAGCTCGGTAATGTAGCGGTGCTGCAGATGAAACTTGCTCCGTGGTGGATAGGGTTTGCAAAAGGGCGGAAAAAACACACGAGCGGATGCGGGAGAGAATATAGGGGTGATTGCATGGAGGAGGGGCGGGGAAATCAAAACAATGTCACGCAAATTTTATGGAAATCTGATGGCGCTCAAGAAACCGAGGTTATCGAACCAGTAGGAGGAAGGAACCGTCTCAAAGGTGTTGCAAGAAATGTGGAAACCTGCACAACACAAACTCAAGACTTTGCCCCAACTAATAGTGAGGTTGTCAATCTCACCGGTTGCTGTGACAAACGATTAACTATATGGGGTGGAAGGTGATGATAGTTTGCATCAAGTAAACAGTAACAGTGGAACATGTATCAATGGTAAAGATTGGACCGAGGTCCATAGTTCACTAGAGGTGTTCTCCTTAGATAAACAAACATGACATGTAGGGTAAACAAATTACAGCAGGGCAATTGACAGGACTAAGCAAGGCATAACAATGCAATACTAGACATAAAGATCCTATGATATTTGATTGGGCAATACAACAAGATACATAGACCGCCATCCAACTACATCTATGACTAGAAGTCCACCTTTGGGTTATCATCCGAACCCCCTCCAAAGATTAAGTTGCAAGCAATGCATAACTGCTTTAAGCAAAGTGTGTAAGGTAAACAATCCACTTGTTCCATGAACAAGAGACCGTTGTTTTCTCCCTAGTGGAAACAAGACGTCTACGACCTTAGAGCTTTCTGTCACTTCCCTTGATTAAATAGAGGCATGAACCCACTACCGAGCATAAATACCCCCTCTTGGAGTCGCTAGCAACTACTTGGCCAAGATAGCTACTAATAACAGAGAGCATGGAAGATCACAAAAAACATAGACATGATAGAATCAATAAGACAAAACCATTAATCAATCTGACATAGTAATGTCAATATCCATCGGATCCCCGCAAACACAACATGTTTGATTACAAATAGATGAGATCTTGATCATGAACAGAGCTCACAAGATCTATACATGAAAGGACAAAGGAGGAGATACAACCATATAGCTACTACACGGACCCGTAGTCCAAGGTGGAACTACTCACGCTTCATACCGGAGGCTGACATGATGAATAAGAAGGCCTCCGGGATGATCTCCCCTCCGGCAGGGTGCCAGGAAGAGCTTCAGATCCCCCCCGATCTAGGGACGATGGTGGCGGCGGCTACAAATGGTTTCATGGAATATTGATCGGGTGCTTAGGGTTTAGGAATCGTGGTCTTCTTATAGGCGAAGAGGCGAGGCTGGGAGGCGTCCAGGAGGCCCACACCCTGCCTAGGGGCAACCTAGGGTGGGCCCGTGCCTGGGGGTGTGGCCGCCCTGTGGCGCCCCTCCGTCTCTCCTCTGGACTCTGTGTTCTCCTCGTGAAATATTGACTTTGGCTTTTGTCTCCCAATTCGAGAATATTTCCTTACTAGCTTTTCTCGAACCAAAAACAGCGTAAAACAGCAACCGGGTATCTGTGGCAACTTGTTAATAGGTTAGTACTAGAAAACATATAAAAAGCACCTCAAAGTGTGGACAAAGCAAAACAAAGTAGATAATAAACATCCACAAGCTTAACTCCTGCTCATTCTCGTGAGGTAAGTGATAAAAGAATAATTTTGAGGTAACATGCACCATCAAAACCAGGATCAAACCATTTGCAAGCATTGAAAGCTGGGATCAAAGAACTCTAAACATGTGCATAAAAGATGGAGTTCTAACAATAAGACAAAGTAACTATGCATGCAACATGAAATGATACAAACAAATATCATGAATAACATGCATTGAAAAACGCTTGTTTGTTTCACATACGTAAAACATGGCATAGTGGCATTCACCTTGTCCCTCATAGAGTTTCAAATAGCTACATAGGACCCCTTCAAAGTTCATAAGAGTGACTACATACAAATAGCACAAGATCAAGCAATATCAACAATATGCATCAATCAATAAGTTTTGGGACAATGCACAGAACTAAGAACAGAACTATGCTCTCTTTATCGGTGCCTAAAGGTAGAAGTCGAGACTCAATATAATGGTGGAAGAAAGGCCCTTCATAAAGGGAAGCAGGATTTCAAGTTTCAAAAGAGCTTCCAAAAATTACGGCACTTGTTAGCTTTCAGCCCTCATTGCCCCTATCATAAGCATCTTGAAGTGATTAAGGTTAAAGTGAAAAAGTATGGAGTATATGCTTGACAAAGTATAAGTTGGAAATCTCATGTCCCTTGAATACGAGGGCCGCCCTCATGCTACTCAATTTTAGTTACTTGCAAGTTCCTGCCATAGTAAGTACATGTGTATCATAGAGAACCGCTTAACGGGGAACCGCTTGCACATGGTACAGGAGCTTTCCCATAAAAAATGACAAGGCAAGGCATAATGAGCATCTCAAGATTCTTCTTATTTACCATGGAATATGGTGGTTTTTCTCTCTTTCCTCTTTTCTCAATATGTCTCTTTTTTATAAGAAGAATGTTCATAGATGTCACTATGGTGATGCAAGTTTCCACCATGATTAGGCATGGGTTTGGCTAGCGGCCTGCGCTTTCTAACACAAAATAAATAACTCCATGGACTTACAAGCTCCCCTTTCATTTCACACCAACAAAATCCATAGAGAAAAGAGTATGATACCAATTGTGTACAAGTACAAGTGCAATGTTGAAAGCGTTCCCCATGGAATATACTTGGAATGGTGTAACATGCCATGCATAGGAATTTATAGTGGACTGTCGTGGTGGTGGCACGGCAGATGCCATGGGTAGGCTAAAGTATGGGGCCAATGGATGCTAGTGGGATCTGGGGAGGGAAGATGTAGTTGATTCTACACACAAAAGACTAAGGCAAAGATCTTTATTTCTCCTTTCTTGGGCTACTAGTGCTCCTTTAGTCTGCATAGGAGAAGAGAAGAACTTTAATGCCTAACGGTTCTAACATGAGCCGATCCCTTCAGGTCCAAGCCTCCTTATAAAGGAGAGCCTTGGGTTCCTTTAGGGCTGATGTGGCAAGCATATTCTAGGAATATGCTTGTCCCAATATAGTAGTTCGGCGCCCCCCTTTCCCTGTCGCTCCCCCTACTACGGCAAGGTTCCAGAGGGCCCCTCCTGCACGCCTCGGGCTTCAGGACTGTCACCTCCGTGACCTCCTTCTGCCTCTCTTTCGCTCTGCCTTGTCTCAGAGTACTTGGCTTGGTCAGATTCTCCCTATCCTGTGGCTAGGGTTTGACTTCAGGCTTCTCCTTCTCCCGCAAGCCAGATCATTCGCCTTGCCTCCGTAGCCTCGGCCTGTCCTCTATCTCATTAAGGTTATTCGGTGATCCGCCGGGTTACGGCATTCTCGGCCGGTAATGTCTTGCCATTACCATGAGGGTCCTGCCTTTCCCATCCCGGCCGACCTCTACATGATTCGGCTGCATCAGAACTTCGAAACTAGACGGGAACATCTTTTGTCTCCCCGCCTTTACCCTATCCGGGTTATCTCAACATTAGTCCCCGTTGGTATGGCCCGCCGATAACCCCGGCCGGTCAGACGCTTTCACTACACACGTCCTGTATTGTTTCCGAGTTATTCTTTGCTTGTTCGAGGTATTATCGTATCTTCCCGTGTACGCTTCGTCCTACGTGTCATCACCATCATTATTTCTCTAGTTTTTTGTTCCTCTACAGTATTTACTGACAGGCTACCGTGTGGCCCTTGGTGTGGTTCCGCTCAGCGACGTGCAGTCGTGCTGCGCACACGATCTACGCTGCCAACCGCCACACCCATTTATACCACTACCTTGCTTGCGGTTAGGTTATAAAGTGGGCGACGAGGATTTACTTTCCTCTTTCGTCATTTCTTCGCGCTTCTTCTTCCTCTCGTCAAGGCCGCAGCTCCACTGCCACGCGTTCATCAGAAACTCCGACGGCGAGGACTCCGCCATGTTGCTCCATCTGCCTCGTGTGCATTCGCTAGCTTCGGCGTCGTCGCCGGTGAGTTCTTTCCGGCAGCGTCGCCTAGGATTTATCCTAGATTCCTCTGTCTCGATTTTGTATTCGTGCGGCGGTTCCTTTGCTCCTCCACCGCCGTTCCTGTGCGAAATCACGACGGGGCCTTGTAGCTCTAAATTTTCCTCCGCCGCTAGCTCTTCCTCCGTCGATCTTTCCGGTGAACTCATGTCTAGATCCTTTAGTGGTGCCCTGATAGAGGATGACGATGCTAGCTCTGGGCCTGAGCGAGGCTCGTGGCAGGGTTCCTCCGTTACACGCCGCGAGATCGAGTGGCTTATCCGAACTCGGAGGATTCCCGCCGAGGTCTCCTGTCGCTTACCCGGCAGCGAGTCCTCTCCGGATCTTGAGGAGGGCGAGTATGTGGTTTTTATGTCGCATTTCTGGCGCGGCTTTGGTCTCCCTCTTAGCGACTTTGCTAGAGAGTTTCTCGACTACTTCGGCCTTCAGCCGCATCATCTTCCTGCAAATGCCATCGCTTCTCTTTCTGCTTTTATCTCCGCCTCGGAGGGATACTTCGGCCTATGGCCGTCCGTGCATGTTTGGTCGAAGTTCTTCCAGATTCGTTCTAACGTAGTCCCTGACAAGTCTCTGCACCCTTCCGAGAAACTACTTACTCAATGTGGGGCTGCGTCCATTACACCTCGGAGGAAGTCCAGATTTCGTGTTACCGGGTTAGAGTCGTGCAAGAAGTGGCACAAATTCTTCTTTTACGTCAAGAACAGAGGGATGGAGGACAAGATTCGGCTCCCCGCCTTCTCCATTGGCCGCCATCCAAGGTGAATTGGACTTACAATCCGAGGAAGAGTCACGCCTTGGCCGAAGCTTTTGAGATTCGGCTTAAAGAGTTGATCTGCGCCGGGTTATGCGGTGAGGATTTGATGGCTACTTTTATCAGTTGCCGAATCTGCCCATTCCAGAAACAGACGCACAAACTCTGCTATATGAGAGGTCCTCTCGATCCGAACCGAGTCTCGACTGTGGAGCTGGACAACTATCTCATCTTTAAGCGAGTCTGAGCCATCTTCAAGACGGAGATGCTCGAGGACTGGGCTTGGGGGTTGAAACCGTTTACGCGCGAGCGTCCTCCTCCCCAAGTAAGCTTAACCAATAATGCTCTGCTATCCGGTTGCTTTCGTAACGGCTTTCGCTAATTTTCCTTTTTCTTGTCGTGCAGAGGTTTGCAGAGCAGAAGAGTGAGGATGCCGAAGTTTTGTTGCTTCCGTGGCTCATGGACCGAGTACCCTGACACCGGTGAGCCGGACTCAAGAGTTCGCCCCTAAGTCGGATCTTGCCCGCCCGGCCATGGCAAGACCTCGCCCACAAGGAGGAAGGTGATTCGGACGGTACAAGTTCTGAGGTAGTTGCCGCAATGCCTATTTCTTATGCATTTCCGGCTTCTACTTTCCCAGCTAATCCGGCCGGTCAGGTTCACGACGCCGAGCCTATTGCTTCCCAGCCCCCTGTTACCTCGGGGAAACGTGGGGCTCCTGCTGATGCCTCAGAGGCGGCTCCCAAGAAATGAACGAAGAACCAAGACCGAATCCTCCCGCGCAAGATCATGCCCGAGTTGCGGTAAGTTCCTTCGCTTCATATTTCTTGTTTCTCTTCTCGTTCTTAACCTGATTCCGCTTCTATTTCCACAAGGCTCCACTTTCCGTTAAGCCCGGCGGTCCTAGCATGACTAGTGTGACTCGGCAGCCGCCTCCTCCGCTTACCGAAGACACTGTGGTTCCGAGTCCTGCAGGCAAAGATCTCCTCCAAAGATCAATCGATCAATTCTCACCATGATGTACTTGAGACTTCTCTTGTTGATGTTGACTCCACTCGGCCCTCCGAGATTTCCATGGACCCAGTTGTCTCCTCTGTGAATCCGAGCGCTTCTACCGAGCCTCATTCTACCCCCGCAATTTCTATAGTAGCTCCTGCCCTGGCCGAGGACGTTAATATCCCGGTGCCTTCTGCGACTGTGATCCCTCCGGATCCCAAAGACATTGTCCCCATTGCCGAGGTATCAGCCCGCCGATGCCTATAAAGCAAGTAAAGCAGTCGCCGCCAAGGCCTCCACTTCCCAGAAAGGTCTTGTTGGCTCTTCTCAGCAGAGTATCGCCGATGTGCTGCGCAAAAGAACTGCTTCCACCCAAACTTCCGTTACTCCGGCCGCCGATACCCATCTTGCTCTTCATAAAAGCCCTGCGGCCGCAGTGGTTACGCAGCAGGTCCGGGGTAAAGTCCTAACTCGGACGGCTAGTGGGAACAGCCTCGGCTCGCTGGTGGAATATGCCAATAATTGGAATGCTGCCGATCAGTTTGAGGGTAATCCACTCAATCAGCCATTTCAGCTTTCCAACATTACGCCGCTGATCAAGCTGCCAAGATCATCCTTGATACTAACAAGATGAACGAGGTAACTGCTGTTTTGCGGAGTTTTGATTAATTCTCCATATGCTACTATACATTCTAGTCCCCGAAACTTGCAGGGAACTAACTTGTTATTTGCTTGGAAGTTTAATAATGCTCTACATAGTTTTCTTTTAACTTTAGGGTTTAAATCTACATTCGACTAGATCTGCCTTAAACCTTGCTTGACTTTCGTTTAGTTGATCTTGGAGTATCCAGCCACCTGGATCCGGGTTAGGTTTCGCTTAACTCGGATATGTTTTGGCTTCGAATATCCAGCCACCTAGATCCGGGTTTAGTCTTGCTTAATTCAGATCTGCTTTAACTTCGGATATCCAGCCACCTAGATCCGGGTTAAGTTTTACTTAACTCGGATCTGCTTTAGCTTCAATATCCTCACACCTAGATCCGGTTAAGTTTTACTTAACTCGATCTGCTTTTTTCAATATCCAGCCACCTAGATCCGGGTTAAGTTTCACTTAACTCGGATCTGTTTTAGCTTCGAATATCCAATAATTGTTTACTCCATTGTTTAGGTTGCACATGACCGGCGGACTGCCGAGTTTCAAAGATTGCTTTTTTCGCACCGAAAATTGGAAGAAAAATATGAGAAAGTTCTCCCTGTGGTAAAAAATACTGGTAAGTCTATAATTCTTTTCGTCATTTTCGACATTCTTATTGTTTTGTATTCGAGATGTCGGCTCACTTTTTTGGTGAACAGTAATATCAATAATCTCAACATTCGCTTTGAAGAAAGTCAAGAGCCCGAAGGTTAGTTTCCTTTAGCTTACACCTTCCGCTTTTTAAAATGTGAGCTAAGGTTCTTTATCTCGTTTGGCTTTGGTAAAGCCGAGTTACAAACCTTGGCAGCATCTCACCAAGATTGCACGCCCATGCCTGACGTGATGCTGCATTTTTTAGAACAAAGTGCCACTCATTCAGCGCAGCTGAAAGAAAAGGATGATGAAATAGCTCGCCTGCGCACCGAGGTGGAGGCCCTTAAGCTCTCTCAGAAATCCGAATTAGAAAAGGTCGATCAGGAATTCTCCGAGGAGAAGAATCGGCTAGCTCTGGAGCTGCAGAAGAATAAAGAACTCCTCGAGGCTGCCGAACTGAAAACTCGTGGAATGAGCAAGGAGATCGCTCGCTTTGAAAAGAGCAAGATCATCTGGACTAAAGACCTTCAGATAATGATGAGTTATATTCATTGTAAGTTTCTTAGCACAGCCGGATTGTGTTTTTCTCTTTGTCCCTGCTGCCTCCTGACGCATTTGTGTTTTGCGCAGGTCATTTTCCAGAAGCTAAGCATGTGAGTTCTAAAGCGGTTCTTGAAGCGCGAGCGCGCCGAGGTGTCCCTTTTGACGTTGACTCGGAGTACTCGATGGAAGATTTCCTGGTCGCTGTCGGTGCTACAGTTGGTCCGATGAAGATTATGGGCAGGGACTTGGTGCAAGCAGCCATCCGAGCCTACCATGTTCTCTGTCCGAATTCCTCTGGGACTCCTGATATCAATGAGGTCAAATTGCTGGTGAAAAGATTGATGGCATATGAGAAGCAACTAAGTCTTTGGAGGGAATCAGCCGGGCGAGCTGGCGCTGATATGGCCTTCACTGTTATCATGTCATGGTATGAAGACATTTCTCTTGATATCCTGAGAAATTCGCGCACAGGTTCCCGTTGGGTTGAGGACCCCACTTTTGTTGCTCTTCGTCAAGCTCGCGACTTCCAGCTCGTTGAGTATGCCGACGTGCATACCTGGAATGAAGGTCCGAGCTTCCTCCCGAACTCGGACGACGAGGTCGTAGTCGAGGATGCATCAGACAATAACTTGGCTAAACAAGGTGAAGGTGAAGATGATTCAGCTTCTTATGGTGACTCCAGTTCGAGCTCGATGGCAACGGTGACACGGATCGCCCTCCAAAGGTACGGCATTCAATCAAGAAAACTGATGCCTCCTCAGCCTCAAGCTTTGGCAAGTCGACTGGTTCTGTGGAAGGCGAGGCAACTCTTGACGAGGTTCGCCATCTCGGAGCATCCAGCCTCGACCCAACTATTGCCTCTCCAAATGAAAACCTTTAAGTTATTTCTTGTCCCTCGATATGCCAAAGTACGATGTACGTGGAACATTTATCCGCCTTCCGATGACCTGAATTTCTTTTGCCGTGGTAATGCGCATATATGTTTGTAGTTGTTATAACTTTGTTTAAGTGGGTTTTGTCCGGATTCTTGCTTTGATGACCTGCGATTTCCTGATTTTAGGATGTATTTTTGTCTTTGTATTCTTGTGGTTTAGCCAATTAATCTGGGTGTGAGCTTCGAATATCATACGAGATTGAGCTGCTCTTATTCTGAGTATCGAAGTGTGATACCTTCCTTGTATCAAAAGTTGACTACTACTTGGGAACACTATATGGCATTCCCCGAGTCACTGCCTATTGTGCCGAAGTCTCGTAAACCAAATTTCAGAAATAATATAAGACTGCTGTCGAGGCGCTGTTCAAGGTGCCGAAGTTTTAGTGCTCAACATAAAATCAAGTAATATATGGCAGTCCCCGAGTTACTGCTCCGGATGCCGAGGTTCAATACATAAGATGAAATTTAAATAACATATGGCAGTCCCCGAGTCACCGCTCTGGATGCCGAGGTTCAATACGTAAGATAAAATTTAGATAACATATGGCAGTCCCCGAGTCATTGCTCTGGATGCCGAGGTTCAATACATAAGATGAAATTGAAATAACATATGGCGCCCCAGTCACCGCTTCGATGCTGAGTTTCAATACATAACATGAAATTGAAATAACATATGGCAGTCCCCGAGTCACTGCTCTGGATGCCGAGGTTCAATACATAAGATGAAATTAGAATAACATATGGCAGTCCCCGGGTCACTGCTCTGGATGCCGAGGTTTAATACATCATTGGTTCTTGACCTTGAGATACTAAGCTATGAGTAAAATGGACGAAGTAAAGCTACATTCCATGGCCGCTTCGTTTCTTCGCCGGCTTTGTCTGCCTTGTTCCTTCCAGGGGATTGAGCGTCGATTAGGTAATAGGCATCATTATGCAATGCTTTTCTCACGATGAATGGTCCCTCCCATGGAGGTGACAGCTTGTGCATACCGGCCGTGCGTTGCACCAAATGGAGGACTAAATCTCCTTCTTGAATACTCTTGATTCACCTTCTGGTCGTGATATCGTCAGTAAGTTCTCTGATAAACAGTGATCGTGATAGCACCAGCCTTCTCGCTTCTTCTAATAGGTCAACATGTGATTCTTGCCGAGCTACTTCATTTATCTCCGAAGTTGTATATTGAGTAACTCTTGGTGAGTCATGTAGTATGTCGGCTGGAAGCACAGCCTCCGCCCCATATACCAGAAAGAATGGTGTATAACCTGTTGATCCATTCGAGTAGTCCCCGAGGCTCCACAATCGTGGGTAATTCCTCAATCCAACATCCCGCCGACCTTTGTAATGGTTCAACGAAGTCGCGTTTTATTCCTACATCACTAATCCATTAGACCTTTCCACTTGCCCATTAGATGTCGGATGAGCAATGTACAACATCTAACCTTATGTGTTTTCTCGGCAAAACCCAGCTAAAGCTCCTTCTAAAAGTTTGTGTCGTTGTTCCAATAACACCGTGGGTATCCATATCTTAAGATAATATCTTTGAGGAATTTCACTGCTGTGAGCCCGTCACATTTTTTTATTGGTTTGACCTCAATCCATTTTGTGAATTTGTCCACCATGACCAATATGTGGGTCATCCCCCCTCGTGCCGGCTTAAACGGTCCCACCATATCTAGACACCATACCGAAAACGGCCAAGTAATGGGTATCGTTTTTAACTCGGACGACGGCATGTGTATCTTGGTTGCATATCTCTGACAGCCATTGCATTTTTCAACCAGCTCTTTGGCTTCCTTCAACGTCATATTAATAAAACCCATGCCTTAATGCTTTGGCTACCAAGGCATGAGATGAGGCATGGTGTCCACATTCTCCTTGATGTATATCTAAGAGGATCTCCTGGCCTTCTGCCGAACTTACACACCTTTGCAATACACTTGTGATGCTTCTTTTATATAGCTCATTGTTTATGATTGTATAAGCTTTTGCTCTCCTTACAAGCTGTCTTGCTAACACTTCATTATTCGGTAACGTCGCATCTTTAAGGAAAAAGAATACGGCTTGCGCCTATATCGGCGGACTTTTTCTGAAAAGCGATCTCACTCTATCTCCATGTTTTCCGCCGATAGATACCTCGGCTTCCTTCACAATTATGCCTACCTCTGCTGTTCTTTTCTTGATTGTTCCGAGTTACATTGCTGATCTACCTCCATCGGCACATTATCTTCTCGCTGAATTTGCGGAATAAAGATAGATTCGATTCTAGTGATGGGGTTATTGATGGTTTTATGAGGTGTTCTAGGGCGATACCCGTGGAATTGACTCTGGTCGATCCAGCTTTTGACAATGTGTCTCGCGATCATTTTCTGCCCGAGGTATGTGGTGAAATTCACACCTTCAAAGTATCCACCGATCTTTTGCACATGAAATCTATACAGCCATATTATCATCTAACGATCCCAATTGCTCGAGACTTGTCAGACTACTAAACTGAAGTCCCCATAGCATAAGATTCGTATGCCAATCTCTTTTGCTACTTTCAAACCATGGACCAATGCTTCATATTCGGCTACGTTGTTTGATGCAGCAAAATGTATTTGTAGTACATACTTCAGCTGATCCCTTTTGGGTGAGGTTAACACTATTCCTGCCCCCAAACCATTTCTTAGTTTGGAACCATCAAGTGCATCGTCCAATAATTTGGGTCTAGTAGTGGCGGCTCATACCGCACTCGCCTAATCTATGAAGAAGTCGATCACCGAGATTTGATTGCATCTTCCTATCGAATTGTGGAGTGTATGGTGACAACTCGATTGCCCATTTTGCTATTCGGCCACTTGCTTCCTTGTTGCTCAATATGTCGGCTATGGGTGCTTCACAAATTACTTTGATGGGATGCTCTTCGAAGTAATGTTTAAGCTTCTTTGCCGACATGTACACTCCATAAGCCATCTTTTGATAATGCGGGTAATTCTGTTTTGAAGCGGATAACACCTCGCTCAAATAATACACCGCCTCCGATCAATTATCATCTTCGAAGTCGTTTCACGACAACTACACAGACTCACTACTCGCTGGTAGCCGCTATATAGAGTAACATTGGCTCTTTTGATAATGGAGAAGCCAAATGGGTGTCAGACCAACATCTTTTTCAACTCATGAAATGAATCGTCTGGCCAGGAGTCCAAATGAACTTATCTGATTTCTTCATTAGTTGATAGAGTGGTAGTGCCTTTTCTCCCAGCCGACATACAAACCGGCTGAGCGAGGCTAGACCTCCTTTGAACTTTTGTACGTCATTTAGACACTTTGGCAACTCCATTCTTTCACCGCTTTTTATCTTTGTTGATTGGCCTCTATTCCTCGGCTAGATACGAAAACCGAGTAATTTTCCTGCCGACGCCTAAATGTGCATTTTTTCAATTGTTTCATTTGGAACCTTCTCGTGTTCGCGAAGTCGTCGATATCATCCAAGAGCGTTTTCTTTCCTTGGTTTTGATGACCACGCCATCTACATATACTTGTACATTTTTTCCTATCCGGTCGCGGTAGACATTTTTGCATGCATCTCGATATCGCTGTTCTGCTTTCGCAGTCAATGGCATTGTGCGATAGCAATAAGCCCCAGACGGGTAATAAACGCAGTCTTTATTTGATCGTCGGATTCAACAAGATCCGTGAAACCAGAATACGCTTCACAAATGACAATAACTCACAACCAGCGGTTTAATCAATGACTTGGTCTATTCTAGGTAATGGAAAAGGATCTTTTGGACACGCCTTTGTTCAGGTTCGTAATCGATACACATTCGCCATACAATGGCTACATTCGGATCATCTTTCTTCTTTTCTACTAACACTGGATTCGACAACCAATCCGGATACAGCAGCTCCATGATGAACCCGGCTGCGAGGAGCCGAGCTATTTCATCCCCTATTATTTTTCTCCTGTCTTCGGTTAGCAGAGAGGTTGTTTCACCGCCTTGCTCCTCGCTTTACATTCAAAGAGTGCTCAGCCAACTCCTCGAACACCTTGCGTGTCCTGAGTCGACTATGCAAATATGTCCCGATTCTCACGGAGGAAGTTGGTGAGCTCGCTTCCTATTTAGCATCTAGGCTCGCACTAATAGTAACAAGACGCTCGGGAATTGCTCATCTATCTCAATCTTCTTCGCTTTAGTCGGCTGAAGGATACACTTCCATGCGATTGGCTAGTGCCGATATTCAGCTATGCCGATCGAGCCGGCTGCTACCTCCTGAATCCTTCTTTTTCTCTTGCTATAACCAATGATTCGCCAAATTTGACCCTACCAGCACACTCCATTGACTTCTTGTAATCCCCATCAAGTTATCACCCCTTGTGGTCCGGTAGCTTCATTTTCAGATAACTTATATGACAAATGCCCATGAATTTGGCCAACGCTACGTCCGAGTAAAGCATGATAACAACTCTCTAGATCCACCACCGAACTCTAAGTTTTCTGCTCATAGCTATCTCTTTGCCAATAATACATCCACTCAGACCTTACCAATGGGTTCACATGAAAGCCTCGCACTATCCCATGGAAAGTGGTCCTCATGGATTGCAACATGTTCTCGCGATATTCCGAGTTTATGCATGGTATCTTTGTACATGATGTTGATATCGCTCCATTGTCAATGAGTACTTTGAGAATTTCACATTGATGCTTGGTCCAACGAATGTCGGATCCAACACGAGTGCATATGATCCGGGATTTGGCATTATCTTGGGGTGATCCTTTATGCTCCAAGTTACCTCCTGATCTGACCAAGGCACATACTTTGGTACTGCAGGCATAACTGCATTTACTTCCATATGCGCCGCAGACACTTCGCTTGTCTTGGTTGCTCATAGAACACGCAATAAGACTGATTATGTTCTCTGTAATCATTGCGTCCAGTATTCGCTGGATTTGTCCTTCCATCCTGGACTTGGTTCATTACCTAATGTACCGCATCTCTCCGATCTGAGTTATCGAACCTCGGGAGGAGGTAACATCGGTTGTGCATTATCTCCATCAACCGTGGTTGATGCCGCTGATGTACTTGATGGGTGCTGCTGACTACCTATGGGTTTCCCATTGCATTTTCATCCATGCACATTGGCGGGTTGTATGGTTGGTTGGCCCGGATGGGTTTGACGTGTGAAATTTGCACGGCTGATCTAACATAGATTCAAACGTACTTCGCCTCCCGCCATCGCTTTCTTTTGTTCTGGGGTCCACTGTATTTTTCCTTCATTCCTTGGTGTCCACTGCTGAGGACCATTCTTTTTCCGTTGAGTCTCTCCGTGACTCGGTGGATCTTGCGCTACTGCCGCCACTTGGGCCGAACTATATCTATAATCCGGCCTTTCCTCTCTTCTTCTTCCTCTCGAAATCACTGCTACCGGATGACACGGCCAGATCTCTTGCATAATGGTCTTGTTGCTCCCGGCGATCCGCCGACATTAATTCTGGTTATGCTGGATCTCCTAATGCGAGGAGTCCGCTTATTCGGATAGTTTCTACCAATGTGGTCGGCATATCTCTTTGCAGCGCTGCTACAATACCGCATAACGGCATCATCCTTGTGCAAACCAAGCTATTGCTTACACTCTATAACTCCTTCACATGAGTTTCTCAGTTACACCATCGAAGTTAAAAACTCTCTATCTGTTTATCTGCCTCGCTGTACATGGCTAACTTGTGGCCTGATTGGCCTCTTGTATGTGCCGGTAAAGTTGACAAACATTTCTTCAAAATCCAACCAACATTTGATACTGCCCGCTGGTAGATTATTCAGCCACACCCTAGGTGGTCCTTCCACCATTTGTGGGACATACCGTACTGCCCATCGTAAGTTTCCACCCGCTATTTTCACAGCTGAGGCATAGTCAATCAACCAGCCTTGTGGTTTGGTACTCCCATTATATGTTTTCGTGCTCTTGCTAGCTGAAAGTTCGCAGAGGTGGTTCGCCTATGATCCGTGGTCCAAAGCATGCCTGACCTGGTGGACCCTGCTCTTCCATCAACTCGACCGGTATAGCCGTCCAGCTTCACTCTTGCATCATTTGATGGCAAATCAGACAGAACTCTCGTCGCATTCCATAGTGGTTATTTCCACCATGGATCGATATTCCATCTCGAATAACCATCATTGTATCTTTCATTCACTTGATTGTGGCGTAGCTGGCCTCGCTTTCTCTTTCCTGCCGGGGTTCATGCCTTGGTTGCGGGTTGAGTGGCAGTTTTCTCCTTACTTCGACCGGGGTATTGTTTTCATGATTGCCTCTTCCGAGGTCTCTTCTGCCGAGGTCTCCATTGCCTCAGCTTCCGCCGTCTTTCTACACGGCCGGGATTCCTCTCACCATCAAGTACTTCGCCTTCCATTGCCTCTGCTCATTTGCCTTCCCGGCTATTGCCGGATCATACGGCACAATTTGCTTGTTTCTCTTTCCTGAGGTTACTGCTCTGTCCTTCTGTGCATTATTTCCGGGTGAGGATGCTGCTACCACGGACAAGGCAAGTGCTGCTCCTGCTGAGTGAACCATGGTGTCTGGGCTGCCTCGCCGGTCTGCCCTTCGAGCATTTTTTGTTTTGCCGGTTTGGCGCGCACCAGCTCATTCACTCTTTCTTGTTGTTTCTCCCGGCTTCGCCGTCAACCTCTAACTTCCAATGTGCGGCATTTGCCGCCTTAGGTTCTTTTGTGGGTATCAGATCGCAAGCCCAAATCAACCGATTCCGCCTTATGAGCATCATGCTCTTTGTTGATATCATCTATGAGGTTTTTCCCTCAATCTTAATTCCCACCCGCTCGGGCGCGACGCTGCTTATTAGCTTTGGCATATTCTCGCAGGGTCCTGCTTAAGGACTCTCGCAAGGTCGACACCTTTTTGGCCTCTACCAAAGACCTTTTGCCGGGTTTCTTCTAATTCTGCTCGAGCATTTGCGGATCAAGTATCGGCCACATGTGTAGTCAAGTTCTCTATGGTTGCCTCAAGAATGTTTTCGCCTTCCATAGGTGGCCCTCTTACTCTTGGTGCCTTTGGGGTAGTGTCCGCACCTCGGTCGGGTTGGTCTGGTGGATTACCTCGTGGGTAGTGGTGCTGTTTGTTGGTGCACCTCACGCCGGTGGTGGGTTCTCTGTCGATCCGCAGCACTGCCACTCCAGCTTTGCACTCCGGCCATGACCATCACCTCGACGCTGCCTTCGGGATGCACTCCGCGCGGACGACTCGCAGCGTTAAGAGGTGGCTCTCCTGCAACAACAACTCGGTGAGGATAAATGCCGGAGATGTCGATGCCGACGAGACCTCAAGGCTCGCCAGCTGATGAAGACACCGCGCCGGGGATTTTTTCCTGGTTGCCTGCATTGTCACCGACGTAGTCACAGATCGAACCTCCGACTAAGCTGAAACAACGTACTCGCCTGTGTTGATGAAGTTTCCCGTCCGATGGTTGGGAATTGGAAGCATGAGTAGAGCTTACTCATACAAGAGGAGGCTAGCAAAAGACTGGGAGCGACCAACTAAGAGAGCAATAATGGACATAATCATGTAGAACGACCAAACATTACTAATCAAAGCATAGAGTGGTACTACAAGTCAAGGACTAAATGAACATAGAGTCTATGGTGACTTGTTCATAGTCATAACATGGTGTGAGCATGTGCCAAGTCAACCCAAACAAAGCATCAAAGGGTAATACCAAAATACTATGCTTTTGTATGCTAAAACAACGCATGATTCCTTCAAGGCACACTAAGCAATCCTAATTGTCTAGAACAAGTCATGCTATAGCAATAATCACTAAGCATAAGGTAAAAACAACACCTAGCATGACATGATAAAGTCTAAGTCACACCAAAGCAAGCTCCTCTGCACTTTTCACAAGAACTTTCTACTCCTTTCCAACACCAATCAACTTATTTGAAAAAACACAATGAGAACGGGTTCCAAACTACTTAAATCAATCAAACTAATCAAAGCAAACGAAAACTAAGTCGCTCCAAGAACAACACAATGGTGCATGAAACAATAAAAACGAAGTCTCTAGAAAGACCTGAGCTTTTTATTGATCAAGAAGGGGATGCCTTGGTCGTCCCCAAGCTTTGACGCTTGTACCTCTTGGATATTTCTTGAGGTAACATCAGGGGTGGTATCTCCAAGCTTGATCTTTTTTCCATTCTTCATCTCATTATATCATTCTCTCTCTATACCTGAAATTTTTCCTTCATACAAAACTTCCCACAATCTTCATTAGCAACATTAGTGTATTCAAAATATAATAGACCCTTGGGCTTAGCTTTAGAACAGCAAAACTTTCACTAAAAACACAAGATACTGTACCAACTCCTTCAAAATCTCAATTTCCCAAAAAGAACCAACAAAAGGAATCAATAAGAAGCAATGCAAATAATGGCGTAAATCAGTCAAAACAGACCAAATAGTGTAGAAACCCATTTTTTCAAAGACCTTCAGTTGCTCCAATCAAAAAGTGTTGAACTAAAGAGTTATCTAACATAATCGATTTATTCAGAAGTTTCAGCTCAATCCGCTTACGAGACTCCTCACTAATTTTATGGTGGAGGACAGAAATCTCTTTCGACAAGAATCCCCAAATCTTACACCCTCTCATTATAGGTCATCCTTGGCTCAAAAAATCAAACAAAAGGATAAGGAGAGGTCATTACTGAATTAATAACTTCCAAGACTCAAGAAAACTTTAGGTTATCTCCCAAGAGGTACTTTTCTTTAACGCCTTTTAAGTTAGGCACAAGAAGCAAGAAATCAAGTATTTTCAAATGAAGAAGACATTAATAACATGTAAGATCCCTCCTTTGTAAAGGAAAGGATCCCTGTGATTGCAATGCTCGTCCCTGGATCAATGCTAGCATCCCCAGTTTAAGATGAAGTACACAGATACAAAGGTCGTTTATTACAGTCATTCCAGAGATAAACATAGTCTTTTTTACAAATCAGGCCAAAGGCCTAATACAAGAGTTTATGGAATAAGTAAATAAACATAAGTCTTTATCTTCATGTGCCACGTGCAAGCATGTTGAGTGTAGACTCATGACCCTATTCATCCTCGGAGTAACTCGCAACATTACAAGTTACACCACGAGGGTCAATACTTTGGAATAGTATTGGCAAGTGATACCTTAGTATATAATAAGTGGACTATAATACTATATGCATTTTGGCTAAGTGGATTTTAGGCTTGCATTGCTCAAAATAGATTTTTTTCCTTAACATTTGAAAACACTAAGTTTTTGTTTGGCACAAAACTTTCCCAAGGCATCTACCAATCAAAGACTGAAGATCCTTTCCAAGGCATCTACCAATCAAAGATCGAAGATCCTTTCCAAGGCATCTACCAATCAAAGACTGAAGATCCTTTCCAAGGCATCTACCAATCAAGACTGAAGATCCTTTAACCCTGTTCACCCACAAAATTTTAACTTAGAAATTGGGATGAGGAGATTCTTGATAGCTTCCATGTCTTGATGCTCAAATTGTCCTTTACTAGGACATGGCTAAGTACTTAGGTTTTACACTTCTAGAGGTGGTGCACTTTCCCCACAAGACTTGGTTTCCCAAGACAAGATCTTTCGTAAGCCTTTCCTTAGTCAAATGGACGCTGCTCCAACCTATCATCTCTACCACCAACTGTCCAAGAGACTAAGTTCTAGCAACTTATATGATCATGGCAGAGCCCATATTGCCAAGTGGTTGCACTTGAAGCTTCTCAACATTTGACATCTCAAATCTCTTTGTTCCTGGTGGCTATCCACAAGTGAGATACACAAGCCAAGTACATGGCCTTGTGAACCACTCAACACAAACCATTCCTTCCATTCCACCCAGGTGATTCATTCACTTAGTTGTTTTATTAAACAAAACATAAGTCCACAGACTTAGAAATTTTTCCATAGTATGAATATATATTCCACCCTTGTTTTCTATTAGCTAAGCTAAGCATGAAGGTAGTAGGAATCTTAACTTAGGAAATTTATACTATGGTTTCATCTACTAGGTTTTCCTACAGCAAGGTCTATACTTAGCAAAATAAAATTCATGCAAGATTTACTTAGCAAAAACACTAATGCATAGTGAAAATAATGGGACAAAAGATATGAAGCATCACTTGCCTTGGTAATGAGGAGAGTAGCACTCTTCACAATCACAATCACTAGCAAAATCTACACACAAAATTGTAGCACACATTTACACACAATTCATATACAATAAAAAATAATATGAATGCATGCATGCATGAATTTACTAAGTGGTGATTTTGAAAACTCTACCAAACAAGTGCATGTTTACAGAAAAATAACAAGACACAAAAATTGCAAAAACAAACTTATTTAACCCTAAACAAAACTAAAATAAAACCATACTCAAAATAGCCTTAAACAAGTTTCTACAAATAAAGTCATTCTAATGGTTACTATTTGCTAAACACATTGGATATTCAGAAAGGTCTTGTTTCACTGAATCCAACGGTATAAAGTTTGCAAAAATCTAACGTGGCATTCAAAAGTTATAGCAGTTTGAAGTTTGGATCTAATTCTGGTTTTAAATTATGTTTTTGAACTCATCCTAGCCACGCGTCGCAACCTCATTGGTGCGTACCGGTTCGGTCGGATCGACAGATGCGAACCGTAGGATCTAACTTAGATCTGGCGCCGGACGTGAGCTGCATTCTTCGCTTAAGATCTATCCTAGCCTTACGATAGAGATCCAACGACTCAATCACCGGAGCCACTAACCCATGGGCGCTTAGCGGGCGATGATCAAGCGGCGCCGCTCGACTACGGTGGCGCTACGCCTAGGTCGTCTGAGAAACAAGAAGGCGCTTTACCAGGATCGCTGTGGCGTGCTGAAGCTCGAGGTGCTCTAGTTTGTCAAGGCGCATGTATACTGGCGATGATTGTCGTCGAGTGGAGATGACATCTGCACGGCCAATCGTCATTGCAGGTTGTTCATCACTAGAGGCAAACAAAGGGCGGGTCGATGCGTAAGATCATGGCGAAGATGCGTGCATGAATGACAAGGCTTGGAAGGCGGTCTGACTTACCACTAGAGCTCGCCGGAGTTCGTGCAGAAGACGATGGCGGCCAGTCGTCGATGTTGCCGGAGCTACGGTTCATGCGAGGGTAAACGGAGTGTGTTAGAAGAAGCGCAGAGTCTCACTGAATCAGATAGCAAGAACGAGAGGCAGAGGAGAGCTCGAATCACCTAATTTGCTGTATGCAGCTGCTGGAGACTAAGGCCACAGAGAGTAATACACGCAGCTCGGTGGCGCCTGGTTCGGGGTTTGAGGAGAAGGGAGAGGGCAGAGGGGTTTATATAGCCTGGTCACGAGCGAAAATCACCGGGCATTGATACGAATTGAAGCCGAATTAAATACGTAAAACCACCTGATTTGGGAATGAACCGGACGCGGGTGGAGACGACGATGCTCGTGGGGCCGCGTTGTCGCCGAGTAGAGAGGAATGTGAGTGGGTCCCTTGCCGCTGAGCTGGTGGGTGCACTCACGCATGAGAGAAGAAAAGGAAAATCCCGGGTGGGCTTGATGGGCCTGTTTCATCTGGGCCAGATTTAGCCAAGGGCCTTTTTCCTTTGTTAGCTTCTTTTCTTTTTTCTAATTCTATTGTCTCGAATGATTTGATATGAATTAAACCTTTTTGAATTCAAACAATTCTGGGGATTTTGTAGGTACTGTGGTTTCAAAATCACCAATTAACCATGTGGTTACCTTGCTAGGCTTGTCATAAGCTTGACTTAATACAAACAGAGACTTTGCCTCTCCCCGTTTGCAAAAGTTTGAAATAGGGTTTTGAAATTATTTCTAAGTTGAAAACTTTGGTCAAACCTTTACACCTAAACTTTCCAACAAAGGAGGCAAGCAAACAAGTTCCTAAACAATCAAGTCTCAAAGGGTGATGGCCATTTGAGTTAAATTTGCTCACATGAAATCATAGCACAAACTTTTAAATGATTTTGAGAAAACCCTAAATGAATGAAGGATGCAAGGATGATAATGTAATGAGTTTTGAAATATGATTTTAGGATGTTACAAATCTAACCCCTTAAGATGAATCTCGCTTCTAGATCTCGGATTATTAGCAAATAGGTGAGGGTGGTCTTTCCAAGATCATCTTCTCTTTCCCATGTTGCTTCCTCTTCGGAGTGATGACTCCATTGCACTTTGCAAAACATGATAGTTTTTGTCCTTGTGACTCTTTCTGTGGTCTCAAGAATCTTGACAGGGTTTTCTTCATAGGTGAGATCACTTTCTAGTTGAACTTCTTCCAAAGATATGGTATCCTTCAAAGAAGATTCTTCCATTTCTGGGTGACATTTCTTGAGCTGACTCACATGAAAAACATTATGGATTGATAAAGATGCTCGATTTCATATGCAGCTTCTCCTTGCGACTTAGAATGTTGAATGGTCCAACATATCTTGGTGCCAACTTTCCTTTGACTCAAATCTTTTCACCCACGGAGTGGTGATACCTAAGATAAGCTCCATCCCCAACTTCGAGGTGACTTTCACGCTTAGAATTGCGTAGCTTTTCTGTCATGACCGTATATCTTCAACTGTCTTTAACCAATTTGACCTTTTCTTCGCTGCCTTTGATAAGATCTGGTCCAAACAAACTTCTTTTCTTCCACACCATTCCATAGCAATGGGTGGTACACTTCCTTCCGTAGAGAAACTCAAATGGTGCCATCCCAATGCTAGATTGGTAATCGTTATTGTAAGAGAACTCATCGCGTATGCGCATTTTCATCCCAACTTACTCCATAGTCTGCACATGCCCTCAACATGTCTTCAAGAATTTGATTAGTCCTTTCTGCTTGTCCATCAGTTTGAGGATGAAAGCAGGTTGAATTCCAACCTCGCTCCTAAAGATTCATGAAGCTGCCTCCAAAAGTGAGAAGTGAACTGAGTTCCTCTATCGCACAATATTTTAGGAACACCGTGAAGGCATACAATTCTGCTCATGTAGATTCGCTAATTTGGCACTGGTATAAGTTGTCTTACGGCATAAATGAGCCACTTTAGTTAGGCGATCTACTACTACCCATATGGAATCATACCTGACCTGGTCCTTGGTAATCCGTAATGAAATCCATACCAATATTTTCCCTACTTCCATTCAGAATAGGCATTGGTTGAAGCAAACTGTTGGTTTCGATGTTCGCTTTCACTCTACTACACACATCACACAAAGCAATGTGTTCAAGATGTCCCTTTGAGATTGTTCCACCAAAATCTTTCTTTCATATCCATGTACATTTTGGTGTTTCCGTGAATAGAATATGGAGAGTTATGGGCTTCTTTGTAGAATCAGGCTTCAGAATTTGGATCTTGTGGAACACAACACGCTTCCGTGCCATAAAGTACCTTGTTCGCCTATATGGAAACTTTTTAGCTTCCCTTTGGCTAATCCTTTCCTTAATCTCTTCGATTTCTTTTGTCCGGCTTTTGGGCTTATTTCATCTTCTCCAACAGAGTGGGTTGAACTTCCAAAGACAGACGATGTCCTTCTGGCACAATCTCCAACCTGAGTTCCTTGAATTGCTTACCCAAATCATCTTGCAATTCACCTTGGTAAGGCCATTTACAAACGCCTTACGACTTAGAGCATCCGCTACTATATTTGCTTTACCGTGATGGTATTGCAAACCAAGTCGTAATCCTTGATAAGTTCTAGCCATCTCCTTTGTCTCATATTGATTTCTCGTGTGAAGATATACTTCAAACTTTATGATCGGTGAATACTTTACAAAATTTTCCCAAAAGGTAGTTCTCCATGTTTTGAGTGCATGGACACATACTAACTCTAAATCATGAGTAGGATAATTTACTTCATGAGTTTTGAGTTGTCTCAGCATAAGCCACAACTTTTCCGCCTTGCATAAGTATCGGCACTTAATCCTTGATGCTAAGCATCACAATACACTTGGAAATCTTTTTTCCAACTGGTTTAACACAATCGGTGTCGACACAAGTCTCTTCTTTAATTCTTGAAAGCTGAGTTCACAACCTTCGTAACAAGCAAATTTCTTTATCTTTCTTTAACAATTCCATCATTGGTTTAGCAACCTTGAGAAATTTTCAATGAACTTTCTAGTATCCTGCTAAACCAAGAAAACTACGAACCTCTTTTACGCCTTAGGAGATTCCCATTCTCATTATATGAAACTTTAGCAGGTCAATCACTACACCATCCTTTGTCATAACGTGACCAAGAAATCCAACTTCCTCTAACCAAAACTCACACTTGCTGAATTTGCATAAAGCTTATGTTCCTTAGTTTCTCAAGTATCAAGCGTAGATGTTCTCATGCCTTCCTTGCTCTTGGAGTAGACTAAGATGTCATCGGCGAAAACAACAACAAACTTGTCGAGAAATTCCATGAACACTTTGTTCATCATATTCATGAAATATGCTGGAGCTGCCATAAACCAAAAGGCATCACAAGGTACTCATACAATCCATACCTTGTGGTGAATGCTGTTTTAGGTATGTCTTGCTCTCTTATCTTGAGTTGAAAATAGCCGACCGAAGATCAATCTTCGAGAACACACATGTTCCTTCTAGTGATCAAAACAAATCGTTGATTCTTGGCAAAGGATATTTGTTCTTGATGTTACCTCGCTGAGAGAACGGCAATTCATGCATAATCTTTGAGTTCCATCCTCTTTTCACGAACAAACTGAGCTCCCCAAGATGAAGAACTTGGCTGGATGAATCCTTTTCTGCAATTGTTTCAAGTTGTTTCTTGAGTTCCTTAAGTTCATTAACCGACATTTTATAAGGCCTCTTGCTCTTGGTCCAGAACCTGTACCAAATCTATTATAAACTCTACATCTCTATCTGTGGCATTCCTGTAACTCTTCCTAAACACATCTGGATACTCACACACAATTGGCAAGGTCCATGCTAACCCCCTTAAGAGAATTCAGCTTACTTCCTTTAGATTTAAAACTGGACTTGAATTTTATCCTCTTACCTTCAGTGGGTTGTGAGTAACTGCATTTATTGGCACATCTAGTACTCCTCATACTTAGTCATCCAATCCATTCTCAAAATTACATCCAATCCTTGGGAATTTAGGATTATTAGGTTCATTGAAACTTATGCTCGGACATCTCTATGACTAAGTCATGACATCCCTAGTTTACTATCATTTCTCCACCAGAGAACTTTACTCTTATAGTACACCCAATGGTTTCTACCAGTTCATTTCTTTCAACAAATGCTTTTGATATGAATGAATGAGATGCACCAAAGGTCAAAGAGTACAAATGCTGAGATGAATTGAGTCTGAATCTTACCAAAGCAAGATCGTGCTCTTCATGTACCTCCTCCACATTGATGTGGTTAACCTGTCTTTCCAAAAGGATTGGGCTTGTTAGGTCCTTCAACTTTCTTTTCAGGCACTCATTAGCATAATGCCCCACTTCTTGCATTTGTAGCATTCGACCGATCGATGTCCGCTTTAGGCTGGTTTCTACTTCCACTTCCACTTCCACTATGGTGGCTCTTATGTCCACTCTTGTGATTCTTATATTTATCATTGTCATGACTGCGATGATGCTTGTTGTCATGACGTTGTGGTTGTGGTGCTTGTTAAATTTCCCATGCTTGTGGGATCTGAGTGACACTATCATCATATTGAGATCGTTTATGAGACGCATCCCGAGCTGTGCTTGGCTTGAGTGTTTCCTCTTTCTACTCTTGACTTGCTTCATTTTATTCTCCACAATAACAGCCTTTGTCACATAGTGACTGATAAGTTGGAACATATGCCATGCATAGCCGCAGATTCGGGCTCATCATTCAAGCCTTCCAGAACTTTTCCTTTCTTTTTGGCATCTGTCAACCACATCCTGCATAGCCAGATTGTTGAATCCTTCAATATACTCACCACTGCGGTGGCACCGCTCAAAGTTGTGAAACTCCTTCTTTTCAGGCTCATCATTCTGGTGAGATATGAGAAAAGCGAAGCCATCTTCAAAGATAGCCCAAGTCACCTCATCGATAGAGTGGTGATCCGAAGTTGTCCCACCATGCCGTGGCTGGTCCTTCCAATGATGTGCCGCGAACCTGACTTTTTCTAAGATCTCGTGCAAACCTTACTATTACTAAGTCTTTGTTCACGAATCGTAGCCAATCATTGTCCACCATGGGATCACGTTCTGAGAACTTAGATGGCCTCGCACGCAGAAATCTGGCGATATATCAAAACCGGAGGGTTGTTGTTGTTGTTGTTATTGTTATTGGGGTTGTTGTTGTTGTTCTGGTTTTGGATGAATGTCGCCATCATTTGCATAAGTTGTGTCTCAAGCAAGATTCATCATCTCAAGTGCATTTCTGGGGTAACGTTGTTGGGGTTGGGGTTTGCGCGATGGGAGGCATCTCGTGGTTTGTTCATATAGAGATAAGAATAAGATACCCTTACATGATTCATGCACAATACATCATACAAGCAAACACATAGCATGCAAACACAAGGATAAATGCTTAACAACCAGAGCAACAAAAGTCTCAAAGTAAAACACACAAGTGGCAAGCCATCCACATGCTCTGATGGTCCAATAATAAGTTCACAAATAACAAGTACGGTAAATAAAGATAACTAAGTAGTCAAGTCTACTCACAAGATCAATCTCCTCCTCGACAAAGGTAAGACCTATGCTTCTCCATTGCGGTCTTGCTCTCCTCGATAGTAGTGGTCAAGGAGTCGATCTTGGCCTTGAGAGCCCTATTCGGGAACGTAAGTCTCTCAATCACTCGCTGCTGCTCTAACTCAATTCCTTGGACTGCAGCTCTCGGTCATGTCCCTAATCCTCTTGTTCCTATCCTAGACACGCTTTCGACTCTTGAACTTACGGTCTTGGGTCTCGAACTGCCCATCTCCTTGACTATCTCGCCCCGTCACACAAGAGCTTGTCCTTATCGGTTGCACTGAGCTCGCCATTGCTAAGCATGACGCTGGTCCCACAAGATCCACGCGCTCAATCAGAGTCTCTAAGTCCCAGAGGCACAGCGTGACGGCCTGGTGGTCCTCGAGTCGCCCTCAAAGTCGATGGACTCTCCAGGATCATCACGCCTTCGGGCGTGGAAGTGAGTGCTCTAACCTGTCGGGAGGACGGCTCCTAACAATCAGCCCTATCGTGTCCTACATGACAACCTCCATGCCTCTCTCTCGCCATCGTGCATAAGCTGAAGACGATGGCCTCCGTAGTAGGCTCGATCGGGCGCCCCGGGTTGGTTCACCTTGAAGCCCTGCAGGTCCTTCCTCTCAAACTTGGTGAGGGTGCACCGTAATGGTGGGAAGAGGGAGATCGAGCAAAGTAGTAAGCTCTACGACACGAGGACCAAAACAGTAACCTAGAACTCCTCAACAAAGGTGCCGATGGCAATAGGCATCTATTTATAAGATTGAAAAGTTAGAACAACACAATTAAAATAAACAAGACAAACATTCATACATATCCATGGAACACAAAATCACACAAGTCATGCATACATGAATCCATTACATCAACCAAGGTTCAAACTTATTTAAGGTATCATTTGAAAATAAGGTGATAGGTGGTGGTCCAACTAACGGCGCGCTCACAAACCTATCTCATCGGATCTCGTGGCTAACATAATGTTCATAGAGGCAATCAGCCTATCTTTGTTCACATGCTTCTATCACTAAGTCTATAATGTCTCCCCTTAAGATTTGGTTGGTGACTTCCAACTCTTGGGTATGTTCCTTCTCCTTCTAAGTCTTTTGGAGGTTGAGCATCCTCGACTCGACTCTAGCACTTAGTTCTTTGATAGTCTTCCAAGCTGCTTCTTTTGCTGACTCAAAGAATGTGGTGGGCATAAAAGTGTTGGTGTACATGCGTGTCTTTCTTTGTGGTCAGTCTTCCTTGTTTTTGTACAAGTGAAGTTGCACCCACCAATACTTCCACTCCTTCCTCCATCACTGAAAGCCCTTGTACACAGCTTGCACCATGTACTTCCATTGTCTCCATGAGGTCTTTTGAGAATCTTGGGAAACTCAGTCTCACACTCCAAGGTCATGGTCATGAGTGGTCCTCTTCACGGCTTCTGATGGAGTTCATCTACAAATAGAGATGAGAATGAGAAGATTAGAAAAGTTTACGAAGAATAGACAAGTGTAGAAGTAGTTAAAAATTTTCCTTAGTGGTTTCCAATCCTAGGGTCATAATCCTACAGGCAACATGCTGCTCGATATTCATCTGTAAGATCCCTCCTTTGTAAAGGAAAGGATCCTCGTGATTGCAATGCTAGTCCTCGGATCAATGCTAGCATCCATGCTTTAAGATGAAGTACACAGATACAAAGGTCGCTTATTACTCATTCCAGATAAACATAGTCTTTATAACCAGGCCAAAGGCCTAATACAAGAGTTTATGGAATAAGTAAATAAACATAAGTCTTCATCTTCATGTGCCACAGCAAGCATGTTGAGTGTGCACTCATGACTTATTCATCCTCGAGTAACCCGCAACATTACAAGTTACAGCCACAGAGGGTCAATACTTTGAATAGTATTGGCAAGTGATACCTTAGTATATAATAAGTGGACTATAATACTATATGCATTTGGCTAAGTGGATTTTAGGCTTGCATTGCTCAAAAATAGATTTTTTTCCTTAACATTTGAAAACACTAAGTTTTTTGTTTGGCAACAAAACTTTCCCAAGGCATCTACCAATCAAAGACTCAAGATCCTTTCCAAGGCATCTACCAATCAAAGATCAAGATCCTTTCCAAGGCATCTACCAATCAAAGACTGAAGATCCTTTCCAAGGCATCTACCAATCAAGACTGGAAGATCCTTTAACCCTTGTTCACCCACAAAATTTTAACTTAGAAATTGGGATGAGGAGATTCTTGATAGCTTCATGTCTTGATGCTCAAATTGTCCTTTACTGTGGACATGGCTAAGTACTTAGGTTTTACACTCACAGAGGTGGTGCACTTTCCCCACAAGACTTGGTTTCCAAGACAAGATCTTCGTAAGCCTTTCCTTAGTCAAATGGACGCTGCTCCAACCTATCATTCCCTCTACCACCAACTGTCCAAGAGACTAAGTTCTAGCAACCTATATGATCATGGCAGAGCCCATATTGCCAAGTGGTTGCACTTGAAGCTTCTCAACATTTGACATCTCAAATCTCTTTGTTCCGGTGGCCATCCACAAGTGAGATACACAAGCCAAGTCCATGGCCTTGTGAACCACTCAACACAAACCATTCCTTCCATTCCACCCAGGTGATTCATCTACTTAGTTGTTTTATTAAACAAAACATAAGTCCACACTTAGAAATTTTTCCATAGTATGAATATATATTCCACCCTTGTTTTCTATTAGCTAAGCTAAGCATGAAGGTAGTAGGAATCTAACTTAGGAAATTTATACTATGGTTTCATCTACTAGGTTTTCCCATAGCAAGGTCTATACTTAGCAAATAAAATTCATGCAAGATTTACTTAGCAAAAACACTAATGCATAGTGAAAATAATGGGACAAAAGATATGAAGCATCACTTGCCTTGGTAATGAGGAGAGTAGCACTTTCACAATCACAATCACTAGCAAAATTACACACAAAATTGTAGCACACATTTACACACAATTCATATACAATAAAAAATAATATGAATGCATGCATGCATGAATTTACTAAGTGGTGATTTTGAAAACTCTACCAAACAAGTGCATGTTTACGTAAACATAACAATACACAAAATTGCCAAAACAAACTTATTTAACCCTAAAACAAAACTAAAATAAAACCATACTCAAAATAGCCTTAAACAAGTTTCTACAAATAAAGTCATTCTAATGGTTACTATTTGCTAAACACATTGGATATTCAGAAAGGTCTTGTTTCACTGAATCCAACTGTATAAAGTTTGCAAAATCTAACGTGGCATTCAAAAGTTATAGCAGTTTGAAGTTTGGATCTAATTCTGGTTTTAAATTATGTTTTTGAACTCATCCTAGCCACGCCGCAACCTCATTGGTGCGCATCGTTTGGCGGATCGAAGATGCGAACCGTGAGATCTAACTTAGATCCGCGGCTCGACGTGAGCGCCCCTTCGCTTAAGATCTATCCTAGCTCACGATAGAGATCCAACGACTCAATCACCGAGCCACTAACCCCGGCGGCGCTAGGGCGATGATCGGCGGCGCGTCACCACGGTGGCACCGGCGCCTAGGTCGTCGAGGCAACAAGAAGGCGCTACTGTGACCGCGGTGGCGGCTGAAGCTCGAGGTGGCTCGTTTGTCAAGGGCGACAGACGGCGGCGATTGCTCGTCGAGTAGAGATGACGCCTAAGACGGTCAATCGCCGCTATGCGAGGTTGTCGATCACTAGAGGCAAACAAAGGGCGTGGTCAGATGCAAGATCATGGCTAAGATGCGTGCATGAATGACAAGGCTTGGGGCGGTCTGGACTTACCACTAGAGCTCGCCGGAGTTCGTGCATAAGACGATGGCGGCCGGTCGTCGATGTTGCCGGAGCTACGGTTCATGCGAGGGTAAACAGAGTGTGTTAGAAGAAGCGTAGAGTCTCACTGAATCGGATAGCAAGAACGAGGCAGAGGAGAGCTCGACACCGGAATTTGTTGCCACTGCCGGAGACGGCGGGGCTACAGAGAGCAATACACGCAGCCTGGTGGCGCTCTGGGTTCGGGGTTTGAGGGAGAAGGGAGAGGGGCAGAGGGGGTTTATATAGCCTGGTCACGCGAGAATCACTCGGTATTGATATTAATTGAAGCCGCGAATTAAACCGCCGCGTTGATTTGGGGATGAACTGACGCGGCGGGTGGAGACGACGATGCTCGTGGGCCGCGTTGTCAATGATAGAGAGGAATGTGAGGGTCCTTCCGCTGCTGAGCTGGTGGGTGCGCTCACTGTGAGAGAAGAAAAGGAAACTCCTGCGGCTTGATGGGCCTGTTTCACTGGCCAGATTTCAGCCGCTACTTTTTCCTTTGTTAGCTTCTTTCTTTTTCTAATTCTATTTTCTGAATGATTTGATATGAATTCAAAACCTTTTGAATTCAAAAATTCTGGATTTTTGTAGGGTACTGTGGTTTCAAAATCAGTCAATTAACCATGTGGTTACCTTGCTAGGCTTGGTCAAGCTTGGACTTAATACAAACAGAGACTTTGCCTCTGGTTTGCAAAAGTTTGAAATAGGGTTTTGAATTATTTCTAAGTTGAAAACTTGGTCAAACCTTTACACCTAAACTTTCCAACAAAGGAGGCAAGCAAACAAGTTCCTAAACAATCAAGTCTCAAAGGGTGATGGCTATTTGAGTTAAATTTTTCACATGAAATCATAGCACAAACTTCTTCAAATGATTTTGAGAAAACCCTAAATGAATGAAGGATGCAAAGATGATATGAATGAGTTTTGAATATGATTTTAGGATGTTACACAACAACTCTTGATTTCAAAGGAGGAGCAAAATCAACTTATCTCTCCTCATAGGGAAGTGTTCAATACCTTTATCAATGTAAATTGATATTTAATGTTCCTTCTTTCATATCAATAATGGCACCAACAGCTTCTATGAAAAGGTCTTCCTGAGTAATAGGAGATGAAGCATTGTATTCAATATCCGAAACATAGAAATCAACGGGACATAAGCATTCTCTAACCATAATGAGAACATCATTAATACTATGATTTTATTCTTAGCATTATATTAAAGTGGGACATCCAAATAACAATCTTCCAAAGGTGGGAAATCAAGCATTTCATAAATCTTCCTAGACATAATAGAGACACTAGAACCAAGATCACATGAAGATTTGAGATCAAAGTCATTCACTTGCAAATTTATAATGGGTTCCCAACTATCTTCTACATTCCTAGGAATAGAAGCTTTGTGTTTAAACTTCTCTTCCTTAATTTTAACAAGAGAATCTATAATGTTTTTGGTGAAAGCAACATGCATATCACTAGCATCAGGACTTCTGGCATGTTTTTATGTGAACATAATCACTTGAAATATTGCAACCATCAAGATCAAAATCAAACATAGCATCACTAGTAGTAGACTCATTGGGCTTTAGGAATTGTAGGATGAGGAATGGGGACTTCTTGTGGTTTAGTGACATCCATATTGGTGGTGATGGTGCACACACTATTGTTTCGAGCAATTTCAGCTTCCCTCTCCCACTTAGCATGAAGTTGGGCTAACAGTCTAACATTTTAATCAATAGTAACTTGTATGGCATGAGTAGAAGCAAAGGTACATTCCATGGTTTCAGGTTTAGCAGACATTTTATTAATCAAAGAGGACTGTGCTTCAGACAAATAGGAAATATTTTTCTCAGCACTCCATATTTTTACTGTAAACTAGGAATTTCTCTATTCAGATTCTCAAGCTGATGACTAGTATTTTTCAAGATAATAGATTGTTCTTCCATTGTTTTAGTGAATATCTTGTTTTTCTTAAATTGCATTTGCATAAAGTTCTTAGTGGATCTTTCAACTTCTAGAATCCTCTCTTCACTAGGCATTCCAGATCTACCATGATAAGTATTTCCATTATTAGGAGGATAAGGCCTGTAGTTGTTGTTAATAACAAAATTATTCCTATAGGCATTGTTGTTGAAATTGTTGTTTCTAATGAAGTTCACATCAACTTGCTCTTCTTGAGCAACCAAAGAGGCTAAGGGAACATTATTTGGATCTAAAGGAGCTTTCCCATTAACAAACATAGCCATAATAACATCTATCTGATCACTCAAAGAGGAGGTTTCTTCAATAGAATTTACCTTCTTACCATGTGGAGCTCTCTCAGCCATTTATAATAATTAACAATCATATTATCAAGGCGCTTTTGTTGCAAGAATCCAAGGTGATGGTCGAAGGTACCTCCAAAGAATTTGAATCCAATGTGTTTCTTGAAGAGAAGTTCAAACCTATAAGTGGGACAATTTAACCAAAGATTTCATTCTTTCCCAAGCTTGAGCAACATGTTCATTATCAAGTTTTTAAATTTCATAATATCACTTCATAGATATAATCTTAGCAAAGTAGGGTAGTACTTTCCAATTAAAGCAGCTTTGTATTTAATCCAAGAATCAATACTATTTCTAGGCAAGGATAGAAACCATTCTTTAGATTTTCCTCTCAAGGAGAAAGGAAACAACTTGAGCTTAATAATATCTCCATCTCCATCCTTATACTTTTGCATCTCACAAAGTTCAACAAAGTTATTGAGAAGGGCAACAAGATCAATGTAGCTAGCACCAGAAAATTGTTCTCTCACCACAAGATTCAACAAAGCAGGCTTAATTTCATAAAAGGTAGCATCATGAGCAGGTGAAGCAATAGGAGTGCTTAGGAAATCATTATTGTTTGTGCTAGTGAAGTCACACAACTTGGTGTTCTTAGAAGAGTTCATTTTGGCAAAAGTGGACCAAGCCAACAGAAGCAGCAACTAGAGCAGGAACTATTTTTTTGTGTTTTTGATAAGAGAGAGCAAACCAAACTAAACTATTTTTTTGGAGTTTTTGATAAAAAGAGGCAAAATAACCAAGAAAAAGAAACTAAACAAACCAAAAACAAAGTAAAGAGAAAGGTTTGGAGGACTCCTCAGAAGACGCCCTTAGCCTCCTCAAGAATGGCGCCAAAATCTTGATGGCGCTACGTCAAACATGGACCGCTTCATCGGGAAACCCCAAGAGAAAGGTATAATGTAGCACAGCAGCAAGTCTTCCCTCAGTAAGAAACCGAGGTTATCGAACCAGTAGGAGGAAGGAAACGTCTCACAGGTGTTGCAAGAAACGTGAAAACCTGCACAACACAAACTCAATACTTTGCCCCAACTAAAAAGTGAGGTTGTAAATCTCAATGGTTGTCAGAATAAAGGATTAATCAGTATGGTGTGGAAGGTGATGATGGTTTGCAGCAAGTAAACAATAACAGTGGAAGATATATAAATGGTAAAGATTGGGCCGGGGTCCATAGTTCACTATAGGTGGTCTCCTTAGATAAATAAACATGGCATCCAGGGTAAAAAAATTACAGTAGGGCAATTGCAGGACTAAGCAAGGCATGACAATGAAATACTAGACATAAAGATCCTATGAGATTCGATTGGGCAATACAACAAGATACATAGACATCCATCCAACTGCATCTTTGACTAGAAGTCCACCTTTGGGATATCATCAACCCCCTCTAGTATTGTTGCAGCAATAGACAACTGCTTTAAGCAAAGTCTCGTAAGGTAAACAATCCACTTGTTCCATGAACAAGAGACCGTTGTTTTCTCCCTAGTAGCAACATCACATCTACAACCTTAGAGATTACTTTGATTAAATAGGAGGCATGAACCCACTAGCGCAGCATAAATACCTGCCTTGGAGTCACTAGCAACTACATGGCCAAGATAGCTACTAACAACAGAGTGCATGCAAGATCACAAACAACACAATAAGGATAGAATTAATAAGACAAAACCATTAATCAATCCTCGATATAGTAATCTCAATATCCATCTGATCCCCACAAAACACAACATGCATGATACAAATAGATGAGATCTTGATCATGAACGAGCTCTCACAAGATCTAGACATGAAAGCGAAATGAGAAGATACAACCATCTAGCTACTACACGGATTCGTAGTCCAAGGTGGAACTACTCACGCTTCATAACGGAGGATGGCATGATGAAGAAGAAGGCCTCAGATGATCTCCTCCGGCGTGGTGCCGCAGAGCTTCAGATCCACCTCGATTTAGGACGATGGTGGCTATGACAGGCTGGGATGCATTTGCTTGGAATATTGATCGGGTGCTTAGGGTTTAGGCATCGGGGCTTTTTTGAGAGGCGAGGGAGGCGATCAGGGGCCTCACACCTGCCTAGGCGCACCCTGTGGGTCTGCGCCGGGGTGATCCACCAGGGCGCCTCCTGCCTCCTCTAGACTCCGTGTTCTCCTCGATGAAATATTGACTTTGATTTTGTCCCGGCCCAATTCGAGATATTTCCGCTTCTAGCTTTTCCGAATCAAAGCAGCAAAAACATGCAACCGCAATCGCCGCAACTTGTTAATAGGTTAGTACCGAAAACATATAAAAAGCACCTCAAAGTATGGAAAATCAAAGCAAAGTAGATACTAAACAAGCATTTAACATCAAAAAATATAGATATCGCTTCGACAAGATTAAAATCATTCCTGACAGGGCCTAGGTCGGCCGCCTACTGTTTGGCGTGATTTTCTTTGGGCCGACTCTGCCACGCATTACTCGCGATAGAATAGGAGTGGACTAGTTCTCGCCTGGTTCGTTAGTTTTTTCCCTTTGTTTTATTCTTTATTTTTTAGTATTTTGTTGATAGATTTACTTTTTATAACTCCAATTGACTCAAAATCAATTTCTAAATAATTTATATTCAAAATACACCTTTTAGGGATGTATAGAGAATATTTTTAACCATAAGTTTTTTATCAATAAGCCATTTGCATTAAATGTGTTATATGGCCTTTAAAGATAGAAATTAGGATTTTTGATAGAAAATTTTGTATGAGGGTTTGCATGACATGCCATGATAGAATAAAATGCAATTTTTTAAATCCAAAATTCTGAAATCGAGGATGTTACAATCAATTTACTTAAGCACTTTTGTGTTTACACTTGTCGCTTTTATCCGGCTCTATGCATCGTCCCTTTCATGAGCCTACCAACCTTCAAAGACTTAAACTTAGCCTAGTCAATGGAGCACAATTGCCAAACTAGTTTAAACTCGAAACAAAGCCTGCCTAGTACCGTTGTAACACCATACTCGATAATTCCCGGCCTAGCAATTAGATAACAACCAATGTATAAACATAAAATGAGATTTACACCAAGGTAACATTTTTATAGATTTTAAAATCATAACTGAACAAAATGAGCATAAAGTACTTTCAAGCATCCTCGATTTTTGAAATTGACATGCTATTTTGGAAATAAGATGGTAAAACTTCCTTTAAAAAATACATGAGGGAATCAATACTTTATTTATCTTTTGAACATGTACATATGATTATAAGTAAATATAACTAAAAATAGAAGGGATGTAGTTGTGCAATATTCTAGGACTGGCCTAATTCATCCGGCCTATACTACCACTAGCTTCCCTTTTTATCTTCCTCGAGTGTCAGCTCATTCCTTAATTGGTCTCATATTAGTTAAATAATATGACCAAGTTATGCGTAACACAACCCGATCATGCAAAATGTCCTTCACAAATCGGGAAAGTTTGTGCTTTGCACAAGTTTGAAACCAAATCACCCTTTATGAAAGAACGATATTGAACTCTATGACTATGGTACTTGTGCAACTTCACGATAGGGTTGTAGATTCCTCGCTAAGAAACAAAACTTAACTTCTTCGACATTATATCGAGATCATCTTTCAGGATAAATTCTATGCATCTTCATCGCTATATGCTTTGACTCTCGAGGAGATTGATGGATTAAATCACTCAAGAAACTGCTATGCACCATAGACCAAGAAGCAGGAGCTTATCCTTGACTCTAGTAGGATTTTTTTTGTAAGCTCCACATCACGTAGACTTGTGTAGTTATTCGCCTAAGCCCCCACAACACGATGGCGAAGTGGTGCTTCAAGACGAGGTCATAGTCCTTTTCACGTAATTCAGCTAATTATCCCATGGAAAATTTTCTCCCGTTGTCGGTAATAATACTCATGTGGATATTCGAATCAGATGATTACGCTTCCTCGATGAACTTTTCCTGGACTATGTCTCCATCGCAATTTGTTATGGGTTTCATACCAACTGTCCTTTGCAATTCTATCCACCATCACTAAGAGATTTTGCAATCGACTACTTTGCCGCTCTAAAATGTAGCCCTACCATATCAAGCCTCCAGACCTCAAATGGCCATGGAATAGGGATTGTTCTCAATGATCACCAACATGTACTTGATGGGCATACGTTTATAGACTTTGTAAGATTTGACCGCCGACATTCGCTTAGCCGTCACCAAAAGAATCGTCGGAAAATCTTTTTCCACTAAAGATTTGGCTGCATGGTGATGACCTCATTCGCTTCGCGGGATCTCTTTGTCGATTTATACTCCTTATTCCAAAGAAATACATCATCGAAAATTCCCAGAACGCCCGCTGTGTAGAGCTCACCATTGATAATCGGGGATAGATTTTTCTCATCTGATGATTTGTCCGCCTAGAACTTTCTTTGTATTCGGGAAATTTTCCATTTATCGTGAAATCTAGACAGGCTGTGTCCAGCTGGCATACAGCTAGTTTGATTTTTGGTGATATTCCTTATCAACTGCCACAATGGAGGTGAATTCTTAAGTGCTCTAGAAAAAATCACCATCCGGACTTGTTTCGTTGTGAGAGCCTATTCTTGATAGAACATCCGCTTCCTTATTTCTAATCGAGGATGTGCTGAACCTCAAAACTTCGAACGACGGATAATCATCCGACATCTTTAGCCTTCCACGCGGTTTATTTGCAATACACATATCGGATACCTGTCAGGCACCAAACCGGTTCCATAACACATGATTCGACCAATCCAATGCCTTCCTTCTCCATGCGGATTCTATGCACAAAGGTTTCATATTCTCATATTATTGTTGTCGAAGTGAATTTGTAAATATAGAATAGCTTATGTATTCTAGGGTGATTTGAGCACCACGCTATCCTCGAGCTCCCCACACGTGTTTCTTTTGATCCGGCTAAAGTGAAGGGTCCAAAATTTCGTTCTTCTAGACTTGTATTTTTCATTGCCTCGTCTAATCGTGACAAAGTAAGTGAGTATTTCAATTTTATTGTTGTATGTACGTTGTACTCAATGCCGAGCTGCACTTATTTCCCCGCTTATACATCGGCCCTATGGCGTCACATTGTTGATTATATCTTGAAGTGGAGAAGTGCTCACCATCGCGTGATCTTGCTCTTTGGAAATAATGTCGTAGTTTTCTCTCTGCATTAAAGAATACCCATAGGATAGCTTTAGTAATGTGGGTACTTTGCTTCTACTTATAAAGACCTCGCTGTAGTAGGTTGATGTTGCACTTTATATCAAGTATTTTTTCCTCAAGGCCCAATCGATGTTACCACACGCTTGACTCGCTTTGTTGCTACAAATGTAATGTATCGTAGGGCCTCGCGGGCTCGTGCAGCAAGGATTGGTGGATTTGAAAGTAGATCTTTCAAACTTTGTAGACCAACATCAGCTTCCTTGGTCTAGACAAATTTGTCGGTTTTCTTAAAGAGCATGTATAAAGCTGTGGCTCTTTTCTTCGAGCTACCGACTAACCACTCACCGCCGCAATGCAACTGTGATTTGTTGCATGTCCTTTAGGAGAGTCACCGGGTAATGTTTAGTGTAGCTTTCATTTTTTTTCCTGGTTCATTTCATGCCTCTTCAAACACGATGAAACCTAACAATTTTCTAAATTTAGGATTCAAGAAGATTTCTTTGGGTTAAGAATATCTTTGAATTTGTATGGATTAGAGAATGTTTCTCCGTCAGGAATTAGTGTTTCTTCTTTTTGTCATCACCTCTATGTCATCTACGTACATAGACGTTATGTAATGCATTTGGTTAAGGCAACGTTGCATAGTGCGCTGATATGTTGCTCCAGCATTCTTTAAGCCAAAAGGTTAAATTTTTTTAGTAGAAAGTTCCAAGGTAGTGACGCATTATGTCTTGAGTCGATCCAATTTTTCATCGGTATTTGATGATATCCGAATATGCATCGAGAAATTAGAGTTATTCCGGATCTTCTACTGCGGGAGCCAATAAATTGATCGATTCTGGCAAAGGAACAGTATCTCGGGGATGTTTTGTTCAAGGCGGTATAATCAATACACATCTCAAATCAATAGTGTCCTTTTTAGGAGGAATATAGGATTTTCCACCCATTCAGCATGGATGACCTTTGCGATAAATCCGTAATTTAGTCGGGCTAATTTCATAGCTACATCTTTGTGATTTTCATCACCAAACCGGGTCGCAATGACTATTTGATGGGTTCATTCTCAGATAAACATTGAGAGAGTTCTAGGTTCCCAGACATCTGGGTCATATCGGAAGGTCGACATGCAAAGATATCTTTTATTAGATTTGAGTAAACAATCTAGCGCCGTTAGCTTTTTTATTTGGGATCTAAGACTATCCCTTACATTGGTCTCATTGGAGGTATCATCTTCCTTTTCAATTTCGCCTTCTTCATCTCTTCCGATGCCT